>CM066033.1:1247266452-1248552450 GCA_033557465.1 Ichthyophis bannanicus
CTGTGTTTATCTGCGGGTCTGAATACCCTATTGCTGCCATGGTACGGTTCACTGTCCTACAATAAGGGGGAGGAGCCTCACTACCGAGGGTACCTGGGTTTGCCTGTTTCATCCACATAGAAATGTATTGCAAATGTTTTAACTGACTAGCATTGGTCTTATGGGACAAAACATAATCCCTAATCCTTGCTAAACAACCACCATCAAAAGACCCCTCCGGTGGCCAGCCAAGAGGGATCCCAGGAGCATTGCTCCACTTTGCCCATTTAAGGCAAACTTTCAAAATTTCCTTTCCTAATATGGGATTATCTCTCATCATCCGTTCAACCGGAGTCATTGGGGAAACCTGATTTATCATTATTCCCTGATTGTCATCTTTCTTTCTTCTAAACAGAGACATAATTTCTACGTCCCACCTGTTATTTTAAGGATCTCAATATCCAACCTTTTTATCTACAAAGGGAGGTAGTGCACGAAATGTCCAGGACACCTTTCAAACAGAGATTCACTTCGTTCAGACCCAGCCAATCTCCTCGCGGAGGTATGGAACCGTGAGTAAGAACACACACAGTTCGTATCAGCCGATACGTAGCTCAAACACACACCATTCAGTCCTGACTAATAGCAGCAAAAATATCTTTACACTTTATCAATACAATAGAACAAAAAATAACAACACTTACCAAGCTTGGTCAAAAATAAGTATACTCACGGCTTTGTCTCACAACGGCCGTCTTCCTAGGGAAAAGCAATCACTCACTGTTTTCTGCTCCTCCGGTCTTCACACAACACCGGGAACACAGCTCCCTCAACCTTTTGAGGGGAATCCAAAAATCTTTAAATTTATATCTTGGTCCTAGAGACCCACCCGTAGGCCAATCCCGGGCGTGCGGCACCAATTTTGTACGGCCCTGTTTCGTACAAAAATAGACCACCACCTAATTATTATAATTATTATTATTACCTGAAATGATCAGATCCGAAAAGTCAGTACAGGTGCAATCAGAGTCTCTGTTTATTAGATAACTGATGACCAAATACAGGCAGCGAAGTGGGGAAGAGAGTTCTATCGGGCACTAGGCACCTCAAGAATGCAACTCTCCCCCATTAGAATATAGAAAGCATATTACAATTTATACCTTTTTCTCTTCCGCATTTTTACATACAGTCCAGTCCCCAGAGCTATTCCTTTGTGTTCTCTCCCCCTCCCCTACCTTATTTCCTATTATTACCCTTTACTCCCCTTAGTTCCTGTTGCAAAATCCCCCTGGCCCCCCTCTTCCCATACTCACCATGATCCAGCTAATCTGCTTTCTTCAGAGCCGGGCCCAGCATATATGTTGGTAGCTTTGTGGTTTCCTGTGTATGCATTTCTTGACACATAGACCTTACAGGCCTATATCTGATATCCCCTTGCAGGTCCTAGTCTAGACTCTCCAGCCCAAACTGGCACCTCACAAGGCTCATGATATCTCCTTATATGGTTCTTTCCGGTGCTGGATCTCTTCTTGCTAAGGCCTGTATTCTTGGCTCACATGTTATAGCAGAATGACTGTGCTTTAACTATTTTGTGAGATTCAGGGCAGCCAGTAAGTGATTATGAATCAGGAACATTATTAATCCTTAGCACTTAAAAATTAAAAGCAAATCTATCATACTAAATCCCAAATGTATCATACTTAACCTCTACCCCTAAAAGCACTTAACCCCTACAGCACGCATGCCTTATCACCAGTAGTTGGAAGGGTTATGCGCTGTCCATAGATATTATGCCTTATTACATTTGATCAGAGTTTTTATATGCTGTATAAAAGTAATGGGCCTGATTTCTGAAGGCATTTACATGGTTAACAGCCCATGTTAACTGTGTAAATGCCTTAATTGCGGATTTCCAAAGGCACCTACAAGGCTAGTGCCTTTGAAAATCCCCGATTAAGTTTCCTACGCAACCCGATGCTATGTGGTTAGCACTGGGGCTTGTTGGGTGCATGCCGAGGTGGAGCGGAGGTAGGCAATCGTGCTAACCGGGTAGCAGCGATTTTGGATGCTGCCTGGTTAGTGCTTTGTGCTTTAAAGATAGGCAAGGAAAATGCACGCCTCTCTTTAAGGTACCAGGGCTAAGTGGGCAGCATCCAAAATCGCTGCTGCCCGATTAGGCTTGGCAGCTTTCTGGCAAACCTCGGATCTTCACGTCCGACACCATGGAAGTGAAAATCCAGGGTTAAGTGGTCGGTGTGCAGGTTACTTCGTTACAGCACTTAGCCCTGCCCAATGCCATATCAGGGCTGATGTGCCTTATAGAAACTCTGATAAAATTAGGTCATGCCTAAAAGTATGTATGGTGCAAGTGTATAATAGGTGTGCTCAGGGGCAGAGAAACTATGCATGTATTTTATAAAATATGCCCGTAAAGTACGGGCTAACATTTATGCCTGCTCTTGAACAGGCATAATGCTCATGACTGCAATCTAGGCGCCATTACTACAGGAATAAATACAAAACCAAAAACCTCTAATAATATGCCCAAAATATTATAACGCAGAACTATTTAGGCATATAAGAAAATTTTTAAAGACCATTAGAAAGGGAGCCAAATGTCACTATTTTTCTCAAGCATGCTCACCAAAGTTCCTCATAGGTTCACAATTTCCCACGAACGTGCTCATTCATTGAAATCAAACAATATACAAATCATTTTCAAAACATGTCTTTATAAATAGGCTAAAAGTAGGCACCTTTCTGCCTTATTAAGCTAGGCATCATTTTATGAACTTGCTCCCTTTATGTAGTGAAGCAATTTGTTGTAGATAGTGGGATGGCGAGCATGTCAGCAGCAGGGACAGCAGTGCACATGGTGATCCCTCCCCACTGATGTCTAACGTAGCAGCATTAGTGCCCAAATCCCCTGGTAGAGGGGGTAAGAGCGGCAAGATGTGCTGAGCTGCATGTGTGCATCATCAAGGAGGCTGCCTGCAGCATTGAAGTGGTGGGTGTGCCACGATGGTAGGGAAGGAGGGATCAGCTGGCATGCTATCCATCATGAGCGTTGGACCATGGCATCTGAGTGGATGGGATGGGCCTGGGATGAGGATTCCCCCATCTGCACATATTGAGTGGATATGTACCTGTGGGGGGAAAAATGCCACTGAGGCAGGAATACTACCTAATAGGATAACAGGTCGTGTCAGAGGAAAAAATGCCCACTCATCTCCTATACCTGCCAGAATGAAGACCATAAGCTGTGTTTGAACCAGTGACCTCTCCATAAGCAATAAGGCAGATAGTAACATCCATCTGAGCCACATGTGAATCCACATCTGCTCTGTTGGTCTGTGAGATATGAGGGTATACCATGACTGCCTCACAAGCACACACCAGGTATTGGAGACCTTGGCCATTCTGCTAGCACCCCCAGGGTATGTGATGTGTGTGTTCCTGTATCATGGGCTGCCCTTTTGAATGGATAGATCCCAAATGTAAGACATTTTTCTCAGTTGTACCAGCAGCAAAGCAAGGCAGTGCAACATACAGACCTAACACAATGTCCCTCTCCCACACCTGCCAAACACACCTTGTCAGACATGTATGGCACTGTGCATGCTGAGATCTAAGCAGGCATAAGCATACCTCTATTCATGCCCACATGCATCCTGACAATGACCACATCTAAACCCATGGACTACAGCACACATATGATTGCTCTGTGGCTCCACAAGGCTGACCAGTGTGTAGATGACAGGAAAGTCACAGGTTGAGACTTGGTTGTGGATCAGGAATTGTATGTCCTGGTGAGTTAATTTTATCCTACATTGCAGGGACTGTATCAGCATGTGCAACCTACAACAAATCATCCAGCAAGAGTTCACACACTAATCAGCCACACTGACAAGCTGCACCACCCACGGCTGGGTGGCAGGCCAAGCTGAAAGCACCAGCACATTGAGCAGGCATTGACAGGGCCAGAGCATAGCAGAGCATGCTAATAGCACCTGCACACTGAGCAGATGTTGACAATGCTTGAGCAGCTAAAGAGGCCTAAGGGGTAGGCAGGAATGTCAGCCAGCATTACTTTTGCCTGGTGGAGTCATGTGTGTGTGTGCATGTCTCCGGAGTATTGTGAGTTTCAGCAATGCACTGTGCCTCACATTGCAGAAGCTGTTCCCCAGTTCAGAATGAAAGGCTACATAATGTGGAGCAGAGGATTGTGGGTATTGCATGAAACAGAGTGATTTGAATAGAATGTTTATGAGTCAGAGGTCAGTTCAATGGCTGAGCCATCTAAGTGTCAGTCTGCCATAGCCATGTCTATGGCCTGGGTGCACACATCATTTCATGCCAAGAGGCCACTCTCACTCTGACCAATCTGTGACCATGTCACAGCTATGTATGCATATTGTGCTTATATAGCATCAAGCTGCAGTGATGTAGGTACTAGTTCCTTTCTTGGTACTCTAATCACTGCATTGGTTACTGTGTGTCAACTAACAGACTGAGCACAGTTGATCTATGAATGGCTGATGCAGCCCTCTATTGGCCAACACATACAGACTGATTGTGCTTGCTTTAGTAGATTTAAAGTCCCAGAATTTATTTATTTAACATTTCTTATATACCACCTTTCATGCTATCAAGGCGGTTTACATTGAACAAACTGAAATTACATTGAACAGGGCAAATAACTTGGAGATAACTATTTTACAGGGAACATGGGCTATGGAGGGTTAAGTGGCTTGCCCAAGACCACAAGGAGTACCTGTGGGACTAGAAACCCCAGTCCTTCCAGCCCAAGGTTGCTGTCCTCTAGTGGGATTTGAACCCCCAACCTTCCAGCCTGAAGTACCTTGCCCCAACCACTAGGCCACTCCTCCACTATTTGAGACTAGCAGCTGTTCTTAGCCTGATAGCTATGGTCTTGGTAGGCCCATTGGTTTGGAGTCAGCACACCCCCTGCTGCCATGACAGAAATTACAGCATTTGGGTTCCTTGGACACAGCTGCCACAAACTTGGGTGGGTGAAATAACATGAGATGTTATAGAAGAGTCCCTGACCAACATGAACAGAATATAAGGCCCAGATGCAACAGGTCACACCAGCATGCTGTAAGTGTGTAGACAACCAAACATCACACACTGCAGACAATACCTGCAGCATACTAGCAATGATTGCAGTGCAAGCTCTGGGGACTAGGTGATGTGTGCTCCCCCTCACACTAAGGGTGACTGCTGAAACTGGTCAGTAGCAGAGTTTGCAGCTGTTATGTGCTGGAAGCACACAATTTCCCTGCGTATTACTGAGCTGATGTAATGGATCACTGCATTCTCCATATGGTGATCACTTGCAGAGGTTTGTTCAGCATATGCAGTGCATCATAGGTAATGGAGGGGCTAACATAAATTGGCATTCAGAGCACAAATTACAGCCATAGTGGCGACTGTGATCATTGGGGCATTGCCCAGTACCTGCTTGTCGCCTATGATAGTGTATGATGTGTGCATGGCCCCGGGGAGGCCAGAATGGTCTGCAGTGGACCTTATGGGTTGCAGTGGACCTCAAGGGTTGCAGAGCAGAGATGGCATCCATCTGTCCAAGAAAGGTCAATGCATCTTTGGTAGTAGACTGGCTAATCTACTGAAGAGGGCTTTAAACTAGATTCGTTGGGGATGGGTGAAGAAAGCCCCCAGGTAAGTGAAAGCCCCCAGGTATGTGATACATTAAATACCTTTATGGAAATGGGTAACAGGGGTAACATATGGAAAGCAGTGTGTATTAATGCCCTTAGCATGGGAAATAAGATCCCTGAAGTTGAAGCTTTGGTGGTAGTGGCTGACTTGGATTTAGTGGCAGTTACAGAAAACCATGACTGGGATGTAACTATACCTGGCTATACTTTATTCAGAAAGGACAGGGTAGGAAGAAGGGGAGGAGGAGTGGCACTATATGTAAAAACTACTATTAAAGCTTTGGAATTACAGAGCTTAAAAGGGAGAGAGGAGGCATTGTGGGTTAAACTAGAAAGAGGGAAAGAGAAATCTATTTGCATTGGTGTGATATACAGAACTCCCTCACAAGAGGAAGAGGTGGACAGAGTGTTAATTGAAGACATACGCAGCATTGCTAGGAAAGGGGAAGTGCTACTGATAGGAGATTTCAATATGCCAAATGTTGATTGGCACATTCCTGCTGCAGTATCATCTAGAAGTAAGGAGATCCTGGATTCTCTACAGGGAGAACTATTCAGGCAATTGGTAACAGACCCCACATGTGAAGGGGCCATACTGGACTTGGTGCTTACCAATGGTGAAAGTGTTTCTGATGTTGTAGTGGGAGATCATTTTGCATCCAGTGATCACCAGATGGTGTGGTTCAGTATTAGGACTAGGGCTGTTAGAATCCATTCCAAGGTGAGGATCTTAGTGGTATGTTTACTAAAACCCCGGTAAGGTGCGGGCCCCGGTAGTGTGCAGGTGCCATATAAGGAGTGGGCGTTCCGTCCTGAAAAAGAAAAGCCGGAATTTAAATATGCGCTAAGGTACGCGGCGCCCTTGTATGCCCCGCACCTTAGCGCATCAGATGGCTGCGCGGGAGGCATATGTGGTACGCTGATGGGCAAGCCAAAGAGCAGAGCCACAGCACAATGGTTAAGACACTGACCAACAGTGCAGGGATCAGGGGTTCAATTACCCACAGTGCCCAATGAAAACAGCTGGCTGAGGCAGTAATTTATGAGTCACAGAAATACTGTGCAGCACGCTGATGTTTTTGGCGGCATATTAATACTGGGTGGCCTAAGGCGGCGTGCTGATGTCTATGGAGGCAGTATAATACTGGGCGGTATAAGTGGCGCGCTGATGTGTAGGAAGAAAAGCAGAGCCACAGCACAATGGTTAAGACACTGACCAACAGTGCAGGGATCAGGGGTACAATCCCCCACAGTGCCCTATGGAGGCAGCTGGCTGAGGCATTATTTTAGGAGGCATATAAATGATGGGCGGCACAAGGCCGATGTTTTAGGAGGCATGTTAATATTGGGCGGCATAAGGCGGCGCGCTGATGTGCAATCACAGGAACAGAACCACAGCACAATGGTTAAGACACTGACCAATGGTACAGGGATTAGGGGTTCAATCCCCCAAAGTGCCCAATGAAGACAGCTGGCTGAGGCAAAACATATCATGGGGCAGATTTCTTTAGGAGGCATTTTAGTCATATTTTAATTGCCACTACTAGCAAATGCACTCCCAAAGCGTAACATCAGGTGCCCTATAAGGCACATTTTAAAGTGCACTGTCAGCCAAGGCACCCTAGAATGTTGCTTATAGGGCACTTTAGAGGGTGCCGTATGAGGTACCGCAAGGTCATTGTACTGTTTTTTATGGCAGCACTGTGCAGTTTAAGGAATGAAAAGCATACGTAGGTGCGCTGACAGGCAAGGAGGAGCAGCAGTGGAGCACAATGGTTAAGGCACTGACTGCTGATACAGGGGTCATGGGTTTGCTCCCCAGTGTGCCTAATACGTAAGGCTGGCTGTGGTATCAGCTTTGCATTGTACATATTTTGGCCTGCAGCACTTTATATTTATGTTATTAATTGCTGCCAGCAAACATGCCCTCACATGCCGTAATTGAAGGTGCCGTATAAGGCACCCTATAAGGCACTCCATAGGGCACATTATAAATTGCACTGTCCGCCACAGCACCCTAAAATGTCCCCTATAGGGCACCCTATAGGTTGCATCACAGGAGAATGTATAGTGCACCTTATATGGACGGGAACCATAAGGTGCCCTATAGGGCGCCCTATAAAGCACCCTCAGAGGCACCTTATGGGTACAGTACGCAGAGGGTGTTTTTGCTGGCATCAAAATATGTACATTAAAAAAAGATAATGTGTTGGACAACCCTATCAAATAACCCCACTGTAGGTTTGAACCCATGACCTCTGGCTTCAGAGGCAGTGCAGTAACCATTGGGCTACAGCTCTATAGCTGCTAGCAAGCCCCTGGCTGGCTGCAGAGGGCATGCAAGTCACCACACAGACAGTCTGCTGTGGTCACCAGGATAGGGTTAGCCTACCCATACCCATGATGCACTGCACATGCAAATCAGCTGTCCACAGATTAACACAAGATGTGCAATGCACCCCCACAGCACCTCTGCCCGGTAGAGGGAAGTGACCATGTGCACCCACACACCACCTCGGCTTGGTAGGGGGTACTGACCGTGTGTTTTACTGGCACAGAGTAGCTACACACCATCACATTGTGCGGGTACTGTGCTCACCCTGAGGGTGCAATGAGGCGCCCAGGACCAGGTCCACAACACCTTCCCTGGCTGAAAGAGGACATGCCAGAGGTCCAAAGCAGTGTTAATGTGTGAGATAGTTAGTTTCTGCACAAACACCTTGGATATCTCTGTCTGTTTCAGTCAGGTGCAGCCCCCATGGACACCCAGGTGGGCCATGCACCCCCAGGGCTGAGGATGGCAAACAGGGTCTCCCATCGATAGATCCACATTCCACCCCCCCCCCCCTGCAAAGGTAGCAGTAGAGGGGACCACCAACCCCAGTCCTGCTGGGGAACAGACACACTACAGGGCAGTCAATGCAGCTCTGTACACATCTATAACACAATAGCAGACAGACATTAGGCCTGGATATGCTAAGTTGCACCCCACCACTATCTGATATTCTCCTGCAGCAGGTCATCAGCCACTGCACCCCACAAGCTGCTCCATCAAGACACATACCAGCTGCAAACAGTGTGCTAGTTAGTCCACAGTGCATGTTCCCAGTGGAGATGCATGCACCCAGAACTAGGATGTCAGCATACACAGCAAGCACTTAAATCAGTGACTGGGCCCCAAAAGAAAACCCATATCTATCACAGGAGAGAAATACTATATAGCACTATGGGGGTGCCTAGCCATGCTGTGGTCACTGCAGTCAGGGTGAGAGTGATCTCTCAGCAGGACATACTGAGGTCACCCTGTCTGTGTAGGTGGTGGCCGGGCACTAATATGTCCCAGTCAGTGCCCTATGCCCTGTGCAGATGCACCCTGGCCAGGCCACCCTGTCCGGCCTATACCCATGGTACCTTGCTCCTCATTATGCACATTGGCAGCCCAATACTGGCAACATTGCTGGCAGTGTGGGCTGTGGAAGGTGTTTGCAGCCACCACACACTGGATAGGCAGACAGCCACCCCCACACCTATGCCAGCATTGTGCTACTATAGAGGGGTCCAGCAGCCATACCCACCACACCAGTCCTGGGCACAGTACAGGCATGGATATGGTACGCACTACTGTTGGGGGTCACTCCCCAGGGTGGTAAACACTGTCAGAGACCAGACCTGCAGCGTACACCGCAGACATCACAATGATTGTTATGGTGGAGATCAATGAGCAACATGTGCTTAATGTAGGAATTGATATCTGTCAGTTATCATGGGCAACGTTTGGTAGCTGTGTACCATATACCCAGGTGTAGGGTGGCAGTGCTAAGGTATGCAACTGCTAGTATTGGGGGATACAGGCAGGGCCCAATGTCTTGCCTCTCTAGGAGGCATTGGCCAATGGGGCCTGGGGGGGCGGGGTGTCTGGCCCTGTTGGCTGCTGCTTTACGGCAGAGTGTCCCAACTCTAGTCCTGGTGTTCCAACCACTGTTCGGGTTTTCATGCTGTCCCTCATGAATATGCATGAGCTACATCAGCATACCATGGGGGTGGTGAATAGATATGCAGCACAGGCATCTTTAGTAGAGGCAGCATGGATCCTGAATGGTGTGGGGCCCTCCAGGACTGCATTTGGGAGACTCTGCTCTGGGTAATGCGGCTGTTTATGGTGTCTGTGTGTGGTGTGGTAAAATATAGGCGTGTGAACCATGCGTATGTTCTCAGCAATAAATATTTCTCCTTACTATCACGGTTTAGTTGTAGGAAAAATATGTGGACTGGATTGGCAGTAGCCCCAGCTGGGCTTTGAATCTGTGACCGTCTGTTCCTGCACATGCTGTCTGTGTGCACTGCACCACCGTGTTGCTACAGATGTGCTGTGCTCCCTGGGGAGTCCATGACTGTACATCCGACAGAGCCTGTCTGTTACGGTGGACGGTGCCAGCCTGCACAGGCCTAGGCCACTGTCTGCTGTGGTTTGCAGCCACTGCCCCCTCCACCACCTGTACCCTTCCGCCAACATGCAGACATGTCCCTATCTGGAAGAAAGCATATGACCTGATTGAGTTGTGGCACTCCAGGACTGAATTTGGGGGACTCAGCTGTCGGTAATGCCCATTGTTATGGTTTGTGTGCGGTGTAGGGTAAAAGTTGTTGGAACCATTCTTATGTTCTCTGCTATATAGGAGTGTCTGTACTATCACTGTTTAGTGGTGGGTAAAACTATGGGGACTGGGTTGGCAGGAGCCCCAGCTGGGATTTGAACCTGTGACCCTCTGGTTCTACAGGCACTGGCTGTGTCCGCTGCACCACACTGTGGCAACAGAGACAGTGCAGTCTCTGGAGATAGGAAACCTGGCCGCACGAGTCAGACACCCTGCTCTGCACAATTTTACTGTGGGCTCGTTTACCTTGTATGGGGACAGGGGTGCAATTAAACCTCATAAATGGCCTCCAAAAGAAGAGGAAAACACCAAAGCCAAGCTGGGCAACAGTGATATCAATGGGCAACATGAAAAACACTCCCAGGAAAGCTCCATTGACATGCAGTGATTTTTGAAAGGGTCTACGGAGCGTAGACCCTTCCAAAAATCATTTCTTTTTTTTGGAGCTTTCCTGGGAGTGTTTTTTATGGTTGCCCATTAATATCACTTTTGCCCAGCTGGGGTGTAATTTATTTGGTATTTTTTGTGGTCATTTTACATTTATATTTGCTGTTTTGTTCTGTGCACATGTATCACACTGCTCACGTTTTGCAGGTTTCCCAGGTTTTGCTGTACATTGCTGACGGAAATGGTTTCTCTTCCCTTTAAATCGGCTCTAACGCGAGGGTTTCACTCGCGGTATTTTTAATGCCGACATTCAGCCCCGCTCCTGTGCGGGGAGCCACTCCCCTCCCACTCTCCACCCATTGACCCCGTCCCCCCGCCCCTCGGGAGCCTTCCTCCGCCCTCCGTAAGCGTTTCCCCGCCTCTATCGCACATGAGCGCCCCGCACACGTGCGGCGGCCCGTTAATGTGACGCACACGCATGCGCGGCGCTTAAGAGCTCTTAAATGCATCATTAGCGTCCGCTCTTGTGTGCCGCGCACGTGTGCGCGGTTTAGTAAACATACCACTTAGACTTTAGGAAGACTAACTTTGCGAAGATGGGCCAATACCTCAGGGAGTCGTTAGTGGGATGGGAACAGCTGGGGGATGTAGAAAAACAGTGGGCAAAACTGAAAGGGGGTATTTTAAAGGCAACCAACCTTTTTGTTAAAATGGTAAATAAAGGCAAAAGGGACAGGAGACCGCTATGGTTTTCGAAGGAAGTAGCTGAAAAAGTGAAGAAAAAGAGGGAGGCCTTCATGAAATACAAGAGATCACAGAGAGAGGAAGACAGGCATCTGTATTTGGAAAAACTTAGAGAAGCTAGCAAAGTAGTCAAGAAGGCAAAGATTCAAAAGGAGGAGGAAATAGCCAATGCAATAAAATGGGGGGATAAGACATTTTTCAGATATATTAGTGAGAAGAGAAAGGGCAAAAGTGGTATTGTCAGACTCAAGGGTGCAGGGGGGGAATATGTAGAAGCTGATAAGGATAAAGTGGAATTGCTTAACAAATATTTTTGTTCTGTGTTCACAGATGAAGAACCAGGAGCAGGACCTCAGAAAACACCCACAAATAAGAACAGAAGCGAGGGACATCTTGAACAATTTTCAGAAGACTGTGTTCGTGAGAAACTAGCTCAACTTAAAGTAGACAAAGCGATGGGACCGGATGGGATACACCCTAGAATACTGAGGGAACTTGGGGACGTTCTAGCAACTCCACTGACTGACCTTTTCAATGCCTTGTTGGAGTCAGGAGTGGTGCCAAAGGACTGGAGAGAGGCTCATGTGGTGCCTTTACACAAAAGCAAAAGTAAGGATGTGGTTGAAAACTACAGGCCGGTTAGTTTAACTTCGGTGGTGAGTAAATTATTGGAAACGCTGCTGAAAGAGAAAATAGTGAGGTTTCTGGAGTCCAGTGGATTACAGGATCCGAGGCAACATGGATTCACCAGAGGCAGGTCTTGTCAGACAAATCTGATTGATTTTTTTGACTGGGTGACCAGGGAGTTGGACCGAGGGAGAGCTCTAGATGTGGTGTATTTAGATTTCAGTAAAGCCTCTGACACTGTTCCTCACAGGCAACTTATAAACAAACTGAGCACCCTAGGGATGGACCCTAAAGTTACTGCTTGGGTTAGAAATTGGTTGGGTGGGAGGTGACAAAGAGTACAAGTAAATGGAGCTCACTCTGAGGAAAAGGATGTTACCAGTGGTGTGCCCCAGGGATCTGTCCTTGGTCCGATTCTTTTTAACATCTTTGTTAGTGATATAGCGGAAGGGCTGTCGGGTAAGGTTTGCCTCTTTGCAGATGATACCAAAATCTGCAATAGAGTAGACACCCAGGAAGGTGTAGATAACATGAGGAGGGATCTAGCTAAGCTTGAAAAATGGTCTAGAATTTGGCAGCTGGGATTTAATGTTAAAAAATGTAAGGTCATGCATTTGGGCTGCAGCAATCCAAGGGAGCAATACAGTATAGGAGGTGAAGTACTTTTGTCCACTGAAGAAGAGCGGGACCTAGGCGTGGTTGTGTCTGATGATCTTAAAGTAGTTAAACAGGTAGAAAAGGCGACGGCAAAAACTAGAAGGATGCTTGGGTGCATACGGAGAGGAATGGCTAGCAGAAAAAAGGAGGTGATAATGCCTCTGTATAAGTCTTTGGTGCGACCTCATTTGGAGTATGGTGTGCAATTCTGGAGACCGCACCTTCAAAAGGATGTGAACAGGATGGAGTCGGTGCAGAGGGTTGCTACTAAAATGATTAATGGGCTTCATTATAAAGCATATGAGGACAGACTTAAGGATCTTAATATGTACCCCTTAGAGGAAAGGCGGGATAGAGGTGATATGATTGAGATGTTTAAATACCTTCATGGCATAAATGTTCAGGGAGAGAGCCTCTTTCAATTGAAAGCAAGTTCTGCTACGAGGGGACATGGGATGAGGGTGAAGGGAGATAGATTCAGGAGTGATATGCGGAAATATTTCTTTACGGAAAGAGTAGTGGATCCATGGAATAGTCTCCCAGTGGAGGTGGTAGAGATGAGGACAGTAACTGAATTCAAAAAAGCATGGGACCAACACAGAGGATCTCTAAAGGCAAAAAGTGGACTGTTGTAGTTGTTGTTATGGAAGGACAGACTATCGATAGGCCATGTGGTCTTTTTCTGTCATCATGTTTCTATGTTTCTATGTTTCTAATGTGGTTTGCATTCAGTGTATGTGCAGGTGTACCTATCTCACCATGTGCAGCAGGTCACAGGGGACTGCATGGCCTGCACATGTGCTGCCTTCGGAGTTAGTGGCACACTCCAGCACTGTGCGCCCCTGCGTGTGACTGTTCTTGCCATTGGGGGTACAGTGGAGGGACGGGCATATTGATCTTTGGACAAGAAATGTATCCTGCAGCAGTGTGTCTGTGTGCAGCTACAGTACTTCATCTCCTGTGTATCACGTACTGCATTTGCGTCATTGTAGGCAGGCCTTAGGTGTGGTGTACCACTGTCTCAGCATCTGCCAGCCATATTGTTTGATACCCTGGATTTCACCCATTGCAGGCAGGGACCTGCAGTCTCTTTGATTCAATACATTGTTGTGCTGAACAGTATGGAGGTATAGCCGTACAGCCTAAGAGTTAGAGCACTTGCTCAGTAAGTGATTGATGAGAGTTTAAATCCCACTTGTTCTCTTTGTGGCTGTTGAATAATCAGTTCATTTTCATGCCAGGAACAGTCCAGGGTCACACATTCTTATGCTTTTTTATGTGTTCTGATAGCACGTTGGGTCTGCAAACATGCAATTTGCGATCATGGCCTTCTGACGGCTGTATCCCACTGCAGAGGGTAAGGCATGTTCACCCTGCAGACATATGGCACCTGATTCACACCTGATTAGACTATTTCATCATAACTGTGACTGTACAGTTTTGGCTCCATCACATCTTTGCATTACATGCAGCCACATCCTATCCTATCCTATCCTATCTCTGGGATGGCTACCTGAAGGGATCATCACACTTCCCTACTTGCTCCATATGCCCAGTATGAGCGACTCTTATCCAATTGATGTATGCACATTTGTCAGAGGGGTTGTATGGTAGTTAGGAGGCTGGGACAACTATGAGACCCACATAGCTGGTACTGAGGCTTCCCTGTGGCACAGCTACACTTTTTTCACACACACTACAACTGCATCCCATCAGTGCTGGGTGTAATTGAATGCACACTTGTGGCCTACCAGAACAGAAAGCCATTCCATTTCCTTAACATGCAGGTTATGTGCAATGTGTTGGGGAGATGTAGTCCTGCTATGATGCCTACATCCTCACCCACTCTGGAATATATGAGAGATCCGAGAGTGGAGAAATCACCAGTGGTTGGCTGCTAGATAAGCTTGTCCAATCCACTCTCCCAACCAGCCAAGCATATGCATGGGGGCAGCCCCATTCTCTAGGAGATGCAATATCTGGCAGAGGAAGGCCAAATCTGCACTGTGCACCAACCACATGATGCATTCTGGTGCTGTAACCCAACATGTTTCCATTCTACCACTTTCAATACAGGTTACAGAGACTGCCCACTGAGAAGGTGTCTCCTGACCCCTATTGTGACACTGCAGACACAGGCAGAGGAACACTACAACAGGACCTATAGACACACACTAGTAATCTTTGAGAGAACCGCTGGCCAGCTCAAGAGCCATTTCCAGTGCCTTGACCAATCTGGGGGTGAACTTCTCTATAGCCCTGCCCGGTCATATGAGATCTTCATGACTTGCTGCATGCTCCACAATCAGGCATTGAGGTACTGAGAACCCCTCCTTGAAGAATGGGTCACTGCAAACCAAGATTATGACACTGATGCAGAAGGGCCAAGGCATGGGAAGACTGGGTAACCATAACAACTGCAGCAAGAGATGACCTCATACACAGGCACTTCAGGAGAAGATGGGTGTTTATTTACTGTAGATTTCAGTAAAGCCCTTGACAATGTTCCTCACAGGTGACTTATAAACAAACTGAGCACCCTAGGGATGGATCCTAAAGTTACTGCTTGGGTTAGAAATTGGTTGGGTGGGAGGCAACAAAGAGTATAGGTAAATGGAGCTCACTCTGAGGAGAAGGATGTTACCAGTGGTGTGCCCCAGGGATCTGTCCTTGGTCCGATTCTTTTTAACATCTTTGTTAGTGATATAGCGGAAGGGCTGTTGGGTAAGGTTTGCCTCTTTGCAGATGATACCAAAATCTGCAATAGAGTAGACATCCAGGAAGGTGTAGATAACATGAGGAGGGATATAGCTAAGCTTGAAGAATGGTCTAGAATTTGGCAGCTGGGATTTAATGTTAAAAAATGTAAGGTCATGCATTTTGGCTGCAGCAATCCAAGGGAGCAATATAGTTTAGGGGGTGAAGTACTTTTGTCCACTAAAGAAGAGCGGAACCTAGGCGTGGTTGTGTCTGATGATCTTAAAGTAGTTAAACAGATAGAAAAGGTGACGGCAAAAGCTAGAAGGATGTTTGGCTGCATACAGAGAGGAATGGCTAGCAGAAAAAAGGAGGTGATAGTGCCTCTATATAAGTCTTTGGTGTGACCTCATTTGGAGTATAGTGTGCAATTCTGGAGACTGCACCTTCAAAAGGATGTGAACAGGATGGAGTCGGTGCAGAGGGTGGCTACTAAAATGGTTAGTGGTCTTCATTATAAAGCATATGAGGACAGATTTAAGGATCTTAATATGTACACCTTAGAGGAAAGGTGGGATAGAGGTGATATGATTGAGATGTTTAAATACCTCCGTGGCAGAAATGTTTAGGGGGAGAGCCTCTTTCAATTGAAAGCAAGTTCTGCTATGAGGGGACATGGAATGAGGGTGAAGGGGGATAGATTCAGGAGTGATATGCGGAAATATTTCTTTACGGAAAGAGTGGTGGATCCGTGGAATAGTCTCCCAGTGGAGGTGGTGGCGATGAGGACAGTAACTGAATTCAAAAAAGCATGGGACAAACACAGAGGATCTCTAAAGGAAAAAAGGGGACTGTTGTAGTTGTTGATATGGAAGGACAGACTAGATAGGCCATGTGGTCCTTTTCTGTCATCATATTTCTATGTTTCTATGTATATATGCATAGCACATATATAGTGATATATGCATCCTCCACTCCATACCTCTCCCAACCTGTACCCCAACCCCATCGCTCAGCAACAACCCTATGCAACCTCTCTCCCTCCAACACCCCTACCCACACCCACCAGCAATAGCCCTGCGCAATTTCCCCCTTAGAAAGCACACTGCCAAGCTCAACACCCCCCACTCCATAACTATGTACCCCCTAGGAGCCAGACTCCTTCACCTTCCAGAACCCCTTATAGACCCCATCACTCCTCAAAGGATGGTCATGGGAAGATAGGCCTGTTTCTTCCCATGCCCCTGCCCCTCTACATGTAACCACCTGCCCCAACCACCTGATCCTGACTATGTTCATGTGTTGCTGTGCTGGCTGAGGTCTTGCTGGACCCTGAGGAGCCTTTGGAGTCATCCACTGGCACAGCAGACCACTGTAAATCCTCATGGAAGGAGAGAAAGTGAAAAAATAATATACAGGATATATTCTGGGGACTTTTCCCTCCAATACACATTTATTTTTAAGAGAGGTTGAAAATTATTACCTTGGTTTGTCAACAGCTTGTCTGTGATTTATGACAATTTTACGAGAGGCATTACATACACATTTATTGCCATTTGCCATGTACATGCAACTGCTAAACATCTACGAGTAAGCCTCTTTGAACATTTACCGAGAGTTTCCACCGGATGAGACATGCTTCTTTATTGTGCCTTCTGACATCGGCATGTCAAACCCAACAGAAATGTGTAACCTTTCCAGTTCGGTTTCACAAAATCTGCCTTTGTCCATTTTACCTTTTTTTTATATTACCTGTGAACCATTTTGTCCATAGTCCACTATCCAGTGCTGCAATTATTAATCTCTCATCCTTAAGTTTAATTTCACCTCTCCTTGGCCATTCTTGTCTCAGGTTTTGATTGATCTGTGAATGCTGAAATAACTCTGAATTGGTTTACTTTATTTGCTGATCTAATTCTTTCAAAAGTGTTTTCTCATTTTGCAAACTCTGTTGCTTCTTTCCCTCTGTGTGCTGGCAAATTCTCACTCATTCTGTCTGTCTGTTGGAAAACTTATTCAGGTGTAAGGATGGAGACTGATTTATGGTCATTCAATTTTGTGTATCAGCACTATTGGAGTGGTTGATGCTATTAAGTATGCCTGCAGGCCTATCCTCTTTAGCAGTTAAGAATCTTCTTTGCTTATCCCATACTTTCTTGAATTGTAGTTCTGCTTTTGCTTCCACCTTCAATGGGAAGTTGTTCTATATATTCACCACTCTTTCTGGAGCAAAATATTTCCTTCATTTATCCCTTATTCTCCACCATTTTTCAGCCTCATATCTAGAGCTTCCTGTCCATTAAAATAAAAATGTTTTCTTCCTGTACATTAATTTGTACTGTTATGTTATCTGATTGTCTATTTGAGGGGTTCTCAACCCAGTCCTCTGAGACCCCCAGGACAGTCAGGTTTTCAGGGTATTCACAATGAATAGTTCTCTGTGTGCTGTGCTTTCCTGTCTAATCAATGTGTTTATACCTCAAAAAGTTTCCTGTCATGATTTGACAATTTCCAATCTGTAATAAAAAAAAACCAAAAAACAAACAAAAAAAAAACCCGCTGCTGATCGCTGGAAGTAGCGGTATACAAATGTATACTAAATAAATAAATAAATAAATGAGATAGATCTGCATACAATGGAAGCAGTGCATGCAGATCTATCTCATGCATATTCATTGTGGATATCCTGAAAACCTGACTGGCCTGAGGGGGGAGGGGGTCCCAGAGAACTGGGTGGAGAACCACTGGTCTATATCACATCACCCTTAGGGGTATGTTTACTAAACCTTCTTAACGTGCGCGGCACGCATGAGCACGCGCTAAGGTACCTTAGCGCACGCTAATGATGCTTTACAGGGCCAAAATGCGCTTTAGTGCGCGCTCATACCCGCAGCGGCGCACACGAGCGCTGAAGGCGGGGAAAGGCTACCGGAGGGCGGAGGAAGGCTCCCCGGGGTGGAGAGAAGGGGTCAATGGGTGGAGAGTGGGAGGGGAGAGGGTCCCCGCACACTAGCGAGGTGAAATTCGAGGCTAAAAATAACGCAAGTGAAATCCTCACGTGAGAGCCGATTTAAAGGGAAGAGAAACCATTTCTGTCAGCAATGCACAGCAAAACCAGGAAAACCTACAAAAAAGTGATGTGTGATACATGTGCACAGAACAAAAGTACAAATAAACATTGAAAAGGACCCCAACAAAATAAAAAAAAATTATAATCAAGCTGGGCAATAGTGATCGTAATGGGAAACATCAAAAAACACTCCGAAGAAAGCCCCAAAAAATAAATATGAATTTTGGAAGGGTCTACGGTCCGTCCCCATACAAGGTGAATGATCCCACAGTGAAATAGCACTGATCAGGGTTTCCCTCTCCATCAGACAGGTTTCCTATGGCATACACATGTGCGGCAACAGCAGGGCGGGCATGTCGGAACGGCCAACTGGACAGATGCTTGGAAATGGGATACAGAGGGCTGCAGGCGGCACATGCTGGGGTGCAGCTGGGGCACAGTGCGGACTAGGCAGATGCCTAGATGGCACTTAGGAATGCTGAAACTGACCAGCAGTCAGACAGCAACTGATGAGGGCCCAACATGGGCACGAGAGTGTCTATCACAGTGTCACAGGGGATAGTACCCAGCAGGTACCCCCAAGGGCACAGAACATTGGCAGGCGGTGTTGGGGGCAAGCGTGGATGCCTATGCAGGCACCCCTACCCCAGAACACGCACCATAGGCAGCCACCTACCTGCACTCTGGATGGCTTGAGACTGCACACCACCAGCACCACCAGCAGAAGGGCATGTCAGCATGATGTCAGAGGGGTACTGGTGGTGGAGGGGGGCAGTGGCAGCTGCCCAGAGCCGACCATGGCCTAGCCCTGTGTAGGTGGGTGCCATGCACTGCAACAGACAGGCCCTGCCGGACAAACAGTCATGGTATCATCAGGGAATGCACTCTCCCTGTGGCAACACGGTGGTGCAGTGCACACAACCAGTGTGTTGGGAGGCAGAAAGTCACAGGTTCAAGTCCCAGCTATGGTGCCTGCCAACCCAGTCCCCATATTTTACCCACTACTACAACGTGCTAATACAGACAGAACGTTTATTGCAGATGACGTAAACATGCCCAAAACACCTACATTTTACCCTACAGAGCAAAGACACCATAAACAGGCACATTACCTAGAGCAGAGTCTCCCAAATGCAGTCCTGGAGGGCCAAACACCATTCAGGTTCCATGCTGCCTCTAATAAAAGTTGCCTGTGCTGCATATCTATGCACCACCCTCATGGTATGCAGATGTATCTCATGCATATTCATGAGGGACAGCATGAAAACCCGAACAGTGTTTGGCACACCAGGACTGGAGTTGGGAACCTCTGCCGTAAAGCAGCAGCCAATGCCTCCTGGAGAGGCAGAACATTGGGCCCTGCGTGCATCTCCCAATACTAGCACTTGCATACCTTAGCAATGCCACCCTACACCTGGGAATACGGTACACAGCTATCAAACGTTTGCTATGATTACTGGCAGATAGCAATTCCTACGTTAAGCACAGTTTGCTGATTGAGCTCCATCATAACAACCTTTCTGATGTCTGTGGAGTGTGCTTCAGGTCTGGTCTCTGACAGTGTTTACCACCCTGGGGAGTGACCCCCAACAGTATTGCGTACCATATCCATGCCTGAACTGTGCCCAGGACTGGTGTGGTGGCCAGGGCTGCTAAACTCCTCTATAGTAGCACAATGCTGGCATAGGTGTGGGAGTGTGTGTCTGTCTATCCAGTGTGTGGTGGCTGCAAACACCCTCCACAGCCCACACTGCCAGCACTGTTGCCAGTATTGGCCTGCCAATGTGCATAATGAGGAGCAAGGTACCATGGGTATAGCCCGGACAGGGTGGCCTGGCCAGGATGCATCTGCACAGGGCATAGGGCACTGGCTGGGACATTGTGGTGCCTGGCCACCACCTACACAGACAGGGTGGCCATAGCATGTCCTGCTGGGAGATCACTCTCACTCTGACTGTGCAGTGACCACAGCATGGCTAGGCACCCCCATAGTGCTATATAGTATTTCTTTCATGTGATATTTTTGGGTTTCCTTTTGGGGCCCAGTCACTGACTTATCTGCTTGTTGTGTATGCTGACATCCCAGTTCTGGGTGCATGCATTTCCACCAGGACCATGCACTATGGCAGGGGTAGGGAACCCTGGTCCTGGAGAGCTGCAGACCAGTCAGGTTTTTGGGATATCCCTAATGAATATGCATGAGATATATACGCATTAGAGATATCCTGCCAACCTGACTGGTTTGTGGCCCTCCAGGGCTGGATTTGGAGACCCCTGCCTTACACCTCTGTCATTTAAGATTGTGAGTGGGCAAGGTGCAGATGTCCTAGACATCGAAAGGGTATATAGAATGTGTCACATTCCTCCTCGATTCTCACCACCACCAAAAAGTTGTCTAATAGACAATATTTTGGTGGTGGTGAGAAGTGAGGAGGAATGTGACACATTCTATCTAACCTTTTTGATGCCTTGGACATCTGCACCTTGCCCACTCACAATCTTAAATGACAGAGGTGTAAGGCAGGGGTCTCCAAATCCAGCCCTGGAGGGCCACAAACCAGTCAGGTTGGTAGGATATCTCTAATGCATATATATCTCATGAATATTCATTAGGGATATCCCGAAAACCTGACTGGTCTGCGGCTCTCCAGGACCAGGGCTCCCTACCCCTGCACTATGGACTAGCTAGCAGACTGTCTGCAGCTGGTATGTGTCTTGATGGAGCACCTTGCAGGGTGCAGTGGCTGAAGGCTTGCTGCAGGAGAATATCAGATAGTGGTGGGGTGCAGCTTAGCATATCCAGGCCTAATGTCTGTCTACTATTGCGTTATGGATGTGTACAGAGCTGCATTGACTGCCCCATAGGTGTCTGTTCCCCCAGCAGGACTGGGGTTGATGGTCCCCTCTACTGCCACCATTGCTGGGAGATAGAATGTGGACCTGTTGATGGGAGACCCTGTTTACCACCCTCAGCCCTGGAGGAGGAGGGTGGTGGTACATAATCCTCCTAGGGGTCCATAGGGGCTACACCTGACTGAGACATACAGATATATCCAAGGTGTGTTTGCAGAAACTACCTATCTCACACATTAGCACTGCTGGGGACCTGCAGCATAGCCTGTTTTTGCCATGGAAGGTGCTGTGGACCTGGTGCTGGGCGCCCCACCGCACCCTCAGGGTGAGCACAGTACCTGCACAATGTGACGGTGTGTAGCTACTCTGTGCCAGTAACACACATGGTCAGTTCCCCCTACCAGGCCGAGGTGCTGTGGGGGTGCATACCCCATCTTGTGTTCATCTGTAAACAGCTGATTTGCATGTGCAGTGCATCATGGGTACGGGTGGGCTAACCCTATCCTGGTGACCACGGCAGACTAGCTGTGTGGTGACGTGCAGTCCCTCTGCAGCCAGCCAGGGGCTTGCTAGCAGCTATAGAGCTGTAGCCCACTGGTTACTTCACTGCCTGTGGAGCCAGAGGTCATGGGTTGAAACCCACAGTAGGGTTATTTGATAGGGCTGCCCAAAGCATTATCTCTTTTTAATGTACATTATTGCTGCCAGCAAAAACACCCTCAGCGTACTGTACCCATAAGGTGCCTCAGAGGGCGCTTTATAGGGCGCCCTATAGGGCACCTTATGGTTACCGTCCATATAAGGTGCACTATACGTTATCCTGTGGAGCAATGTATAGGATGCCCTATAGGGGACATTATAGGGTGCCGTGGCGGACAGTGCACTTTAAAATGTGCCCTCTGGGGTACCTTATGGGGTGCCTTATGCAGCACCTTATGTTACAGTGCTTTGAGAGTGCGTTTGCTAGCAGCAGTAATTAAAATAAAATTAAAATGCCTCATAATGCAATATTACACATACCAGGTAGTGCCTCAGGCAGCCTTATTCATTGGGCACAGTGGGGGATTGAATCCATAATCCCTGCACCATCAGTCAGTGTCTTAACCATTGTACTGTGGCTCTGTTCCTCTACTTACGCATCAGCGCGCCTGCTTATGCTTCCTGCGCGCGTTTCTCATGCGCTACTGTGCACAGCGCACATTAGCGCGCGGCGCACATTAGCGCACGATTAATCACGGTTTGCTTTTTTAAGACTGACACGCCCACTCCTTATATGGCATCCTGCAGACTACCGCGCCGCGCACGTTAGGAGACTTTAGTAAACATACCCCTTAGTCTTCTCTCCACCGGTGCATATATTTAAATTATTTTAGGAAACATTTAGAAATATAAAGTTTCAAGACTGAGACCCTAGTAATGTTTTGGTCTGCCGTTAGGGCTGAGAGTCACAGTCTGCGGTTGTGCCATTTTATCTGATCTTGCAGCTCATAGCTCAAGATCAGATAAAAATACTCAAAGTCGAATGTGCCTCATAACTGACCCTCAAGAAAATCCATTGTTAGGGGAACAATTGCATTAGATGAAAACTCTAAGTGATAGATAAAGTCGAGCTCTCTCTTTCTCTCTATCAGCTCCCCCATGCAGATGTTCTGTGAACTCTGTAGCTGCTTTCTCTGAAATTACATGGGCAAACGAAACTTGCTGGAGCAGGGTACGCGATTGTCTAATAAAAAATTATTGTTAACATTAGAAGAAGTCATCGTCAACACACTGCGCTGCATCACTTTTACTAAATGGGGTGATGGCTTGTGTGTATTTTTTTCTCTCTAAATGAAATGGAAGATTGTGTATGCCACGTATCAAAAGCAAATTATGTGTCTGATCTCAAGGATGTTATTGTAGATTTTCTCTTAAATAAAATAAGGCTATATATTGTGGCAAGTTGGTTTTTGGAATTTTCAGGTAAAGAAATGGCAAGAAATCATTTTCCTATTTAGCTGAAGTGACAGTAGTTGAAAGCGCTTTCAGACACAGTACATTAGTTCTGCAGAGCTGATGAAAAGCAGGACAGAGAAACGTCATGGGTCACAGGTTCCATCGTGTCCATCAACGTCTACTTTTATAATTAAAATGGGGCTTTTGAAAAACCCATGGGCTTTCATTTCTATTAGCTGCGAATGCAGAACTGATGAGAAATGGCATTTGACATTTTTAGGAAGAAAACTATGCTTTATAAGTAAAAGCACTGTTTTGGTATTTTCTTGCTCTTGAAAATTTGCCTTTTAGCACTGTGCTGTGTAGAATTCTTTTACTATGAGGGTAGTTACTAAAATGCCTTTTAATGTGTATTAAAAGGGGGAAAAACATGCTATTTTACCATAACACAAAATTCGGCACTGCAATGGGCACTAAATACTAATGAGATGGAAAGCATAATATGGCTTGTGCGTTACTAACTTCCACAATAAAGGAATAATGCAGCTTGTGGTGCTCACTGTAAGATGCATTATTCCGAGAGAGAAAAAAATGCCAGCTCAAAGCTGGGAACATTGGGCTGCTAACATGTAGTTGACTCCCTAGTGGTAGTACTGTGAGACTACCAGTAGGGGGGTCATGGGTGGCATTTTGAACCCAATACTGGCCTGGACAGGAGCCAATGAGGGGCACTCCTGTCTTGGTCCCACTAGACCACCAGGCTTTAATAAAGGTAGGGGTTTGGGCGGGTCAGATCAGGGTTCAGGTGGGGTGAGCGGGACTTGGGGTTATGCATTGGTGAGGATTAGAGGCATGCATACGGAGGGGGTAATTTTTTGGGGGCCCTGATTCTTTTCTGGTGCTGGGGGAGGGGACCCCACAACCCCTTAACCCTTTTTAATACCTATGACCCCTTTAAGAATATGACCTGAAGCATTGGCTGCCTGATGCTCCCAGTAGGGAAAACTAACATGAGCTTTGAGCAGGTGTTAGTTTTCCATCGGAATAACAAAGCTTGCAGTGTTCACCACAAGCTGTGTTATTCCTTTACTGCAGGAGTCACTAACTTGAGGTACTGAGTTACCACTGGTTAGTGACTCCCGCAGTAAATTAAACTGCGGTAACTATTACTACTGATCTAAGATTTAACTGCAGCCTAGTAACTCCCCTATATTTGAAAACATGACTGTTATAATGGTATGATTGTTATATCCTTTGAACTCTGGCAGTGAAGAATTTTCCAGACGTGCAGGCTGGAAGGAAACCCTTTGGAATCTATAATGGTTTACAAGCTTTCCCCCCAAAACACAAGTCCACCCATTTCAGCAATGCAGCCCAAAGGTTCAACTGAGTTACTTACCTATAACAGGAGTTCTCCGTGGACAACAGGATAAGTCAGCCACACTTGGTGATGTCATCCGACGGCACCGAGACGGAAGTACTCTCTATAGCTCAGAAGGGCTTTTCGCCCTTCTGAGCATGGGCTAACTGGCCCCACCCTCCTGCCCGCCCCTAGCTAGCCAGTACGTCACTAGCTGAGCCTTTTGCCGCTAGGAGGCGGGCACCAGGACGGAGGCCGACCCCTTCCCAGGGGAGGTGGGCGGGAATGTGTGGCTGACTTATCCTGCTGTCCACGGAGAACTCCTGTTACAGGTAAGTAACTCAATTTTCTCCTAGGACAAGCAGGATGAGTCAGCCACACTTGGTGCCTCCCAAGCTGCCATGCACTGTGGTGGATGGGGGAAGGCCGAGACAGTTCTTTAGGGCTGGCATGCGTACCGCATGTTGCAACCAGAGCCTGTAGGCATGAACCTGTATACCTGTGGTGGTGATGCACGTAGGTGCAGTAGCAGTGCTGCGAGGGGTGCATCTATCAGGCACCGTAAGATGGATGGAAGTCGCGATGCACGCATGTGTCGAGGGTGTATTTGTAGGGCACACTTGTGTGGTAAGGGATGTAGGCACATCAAGTGGTGCATGAGTCACTGTACTGAAGGAGTGACGGCACCAATAACGCTGAACACGAGAGTATTGCATCACTAGTAAGAGAGGCTTCTCTCTTCTTTTTTTTTTCATTCAAAGTGTAGCCAGCTGTGGGACTTGTTACCGGATGAGGTTGTAAAGCCTTTAGCTTAGCGAGGATTGGGAAATTGCCGCTTGGTCCAATACAAGCTTTGGGAACCCATGTCTCGGAGGAGACATGACCTAGGTTGGCCATTGCTGGGGGAGCAGAATTACTGGGCTTGATGGGCCTGGTTCTGACCCAGTTTTGCATATCTTGCGGTATATGGTAACAGCGAGGTGATTGCTGCATGCAGGGATAGCGAGGCAGCCTCGGCTGTGCTAAAAAAGTGGTATGAGGTTGATTCTTAGGGCCACCGAGTCCATACGTCAGTCCCGGGCCCGGCGGCCTGCGGAGGTGGCAGTCCAGACTGTTGGGGTAGCCTGTTTGATAAGACATAAGGAGAAAGACATTGAGTCCACCATGGCTTCTGTTTGTGAGTCTGTGGTATTGTTTGAAGTTAATGTCCCCAAACAACTAAAGCAGTGCAGAAGAGGTTTGTCTGCTTAAAGAGTTCTGGGCATGGCCTGCTTGGTCAAATCGAGCATGGAGGGCTGGCAGACAAATCCAGCATGGAGGGTTGGCAGACAACCAGGCATCTCTTTATGCCTGGTCGCCAAGAACTCCCGACCTTATGCATCTTGGTACAGTAACAGCATGAGGTGCACGACTACCGCTGGTGTTCTTGGACGTTGTGTACCAGAGCCCAGGTGATGTGATAGTCCCTGTTGCAAGGTCCTCGTGGCCTTGCAGACGTGTGCTACATGGGCAGAATGCCTCTGCTTGTATCTGGGCAGATGGAGATGCTGGCGGAGTCCCCAGGGGTGTATCCATTGGTACTGGGCAGCAGGCTCATGCACTGCACAGTGTATGTCCTGGGTGCACGATAGCGCATGGTCGTGAAGCTTCCCAGAGCATATACGAGAAAACTTCCTTGGAGATCTATTTCAGATCATTAAGTCATCGCCGGCAGCAGGCTGCCGAGAGCTATGGCTTCGAGGCGGCTCCCACTCAGTGTTGGGGGCTGCATGCTGGAATATAGGAACGTGGTCTGCAGGAGCCACAGCTGGGACATGATCCTGTGATCTTCTGCCCCTGAACACACTGGCTGTGTGTCTTGCACCAAACTGTTGCCACTGGGAGCCACAGTCGCCGTTCGGTTGTGGTGTATGGATTACAACCTGTCGAAGGGTCAGGCTCTTGGGGTGGAAGGCACTGGTGTGGGTACCGGACATTGAGCATGCTAAGGGGCACTGTCCATTTTAATAATCACACTTCCTGATCTCCCCGTGGTGAGCGGATCAATTTGTGGTACCTAAGGGTTGAACTACTACATGATTCCGAGAGGAGGGAGTGCCTGGAGCATCCATAATTCCCTGATATGGCTTTCAGCCAAGTTTTGAACCTGTGACCCGCAGGTCGGATGAGTGTTGCCTTCGAGTTGATCATAAGGCTGGTCCAGACTGGAGATCCCAGGCTGGCCATGGGTCGGTCACTCTGCCTCCATGCACCCTGTGACATTAGGATTAGTGCCACAGAGCTTGCTGGAGCCAGGTGCTCTCTGCAGGGAGAGGAGAAGAAGACCCACGTCATGCGATGATGACAGTTACGGGGATGGCCTGGGCATTGAGATGGTTCACCGGAAGGCTCAAGGGTAATGGGCGGGCATGGTTTGCTGAATCACGGTGGCCAGGCAGAGGTGGGTAGAGGGGACTTGTCTACAAGGTGTGAGAAGACCGATACCTTTTCTACCGGTGGGCTGCGTCACATGGTTTCGTGGGTACAGCATGGGCCCCTCTGCCCAGATGGAGTCTGGAAGGGGGGTGGGGGATCTCGTGGTTTTTCAGGAGTGCACAGGTGCAGATGTCATGAATTGTCATGCCTGCAGTTGGTGCACAGTTATTAATCTCCCAGGCTGGAAGTAGGGACATGTGCTGCAGGATCCCCAACTGGGATTTGAGTCTGTGACTTTCTGCTCAAGGACAATAGACTATTTATGCTGCATCACACTGTTGCCACTGCACACAGTGGTGGTTCGTCAGGGCTAACTTTGGCAATGAGAGGTGCATCTCATCCACATCTGGTGGACTGCCAAGTCTTCCCTTGTAGGCCGTTCTTTAGAGGCTACAAGGGGAGCGGCTCACCCACGCCTCTTGGTAGGGAGTTGACCCCTTGGTTCTTGGACTAATCTTCGGGTAGGTACTGATGTGCTACATTGGACCGAGTGACCTGTGCATCCTTGTTTATTTATTTATTTATTTATTTATTACAGTTTCTTATATACCGCACTATTTAGTATCAGCGCGGTTTACATCATAACATAACGACCATAACGACAAGCTGTCAGGTTTTACATCGAACAGGGGTACAAACTTGGATAACAGGGTTAACTATATACATAAGCTATTTACACTGCAAGGATAGGTAAAACTCAGATAATGCATGTAAGGGCCTTTCTAGATTGGGTCATTTCTTGTTACAGGCGTGAAGTCCCCTGACTTTTTTGGATATTAATCTTCCACGCAGGCTCTGAACCGATATGTGCACGATATCCATACGGGGTCTGACCTTGGGTACTGCCCCTTAGTTAGTTGAGGCTACGGTCAACTTAGCGTTAGTGGGGGAGATCCAGCATGCGGCTGGGTGAGAGGCCATGAGCCTTTCTTTAGGGCCAGGTAGAGGTCGGGTGCATATGAGGTGCTGGTGGGCTACTGACATGCTGTAGCTTTGTGTCGGGGCACACCCTCGGGGCTGGTTGTGCCCCTGGGGCCCTTGCTTCTATCCTGGGTCCCTAGGGAGACCAGAACCCTGTCCGAAGGGGAGCTGTATGGAGAAGCAGGCTGTGACGCGAAGCGCAGAGGCGCCAAGTGTCAAGCGGTTACAGACTGAAGCGTGAGGCAGTTGCAGGCTGTACTGTAATAAGTACATTTGTCACGGGTAGAGCCATGTGGCTGGGGATGGGAGACACGCTTCCTTGGAGGCCACTAGAAGTGCTGGGATCAAACCGGTGCACTGAAGGGCTCAGGCACAGCTCGTGGACACCACTGCCAAACCACTGGGCCAACTGCCCACTGTTTTAGGGATCATGCGCTTGGATACCAGGGCAGTGCCTCAGTCGGATAGGCATGGAATTGCCGTAGGTGCCAGCATCAGGGGGAGTCTGAACACTGCTTTCCCTGATACTAGTTCGCTGCTGTAACCATTAGGTTAGGGTCTTTGGAGTCCTTAGGAGGAGTCACAGGGAGCTATTCATGTGGTGTATCCTATCTGTGAGGTTGTATGCAGGCGTCGCTTCCATCCTGCTCATGGTCATCTTTGTCCCGCTGTAACCCAGGCATTCACCTTAGAAGTCTAAGGGGACTCCTCTGTTTTGGGAATCAGGCGCAGGTCCTCATCCGATGGACAATATGAGGTCAATATCGCCACACCGTTGTGAGGCTGGAGGGCGATGGGAAGATTCCAGACCCTTAGATTCCCAGGCTGTTCTTTTTAGCAATTATCAGGTTCTCGTGCCCTTCCGCGTGTCGCTGGTGACATAAGATCAGAGCCAGTACCATCTCTATTAGCCAGGGCTGGGGCTGTGTAAGATGCACTGGACAGACTCCTTATGGCTGATCAATGGGGAAGCTGTAGTAAGGGCTGTTAGTTTAACTGGGTTTAAAAAGGGAGTTTGGACAAGTTCCTGGAGGAAAGGTCCATAAACCATTATAAGAATGGACCCAGGATACCAATGCTTGACCCAGTACAAGCATTATGGAACCCGTGTCTCTCAGGGAAACTGCTAGGTGCGTTTGACCTAGATTGGCCACTCTTGAAAACAGGGTACTGGGCTTGATGGACCTTGGTCTGACCCAGTATGACATATCTTATTTTATGTTCTCGTGCAAGCTGCACACATCTGTAAGCCGTGTGACAGCGTGGAGGTGCTAAGCCTCGGGTGGTGCCGGTGCCGCCATTTCTTCTGGGCACCGAATGCACCAATCTGTCTAGCAGCGTGGACAGCAAGCCTACTCTTACTGTTGCCGGCTATCCATGCATCTCCCAGAAGCTGCCTCCAGATCATGGTGCCAAGAACGGCATGAGAAGAAGCTCCCTGGCTGCTTCGGCGTCAGCACAGAGAGCGGGAGTGTGCTGGAGTGGGGGAGGTCCACCGATGCTGACTGAGGGAATTCGGCATGAGAAGAAGTGCTCCAGCATTGCATCAGGGTTTTGGCGCTGAGAGCTGGAGTGGGGAGGGCTCTGATGCTCATCCGCTTCTTATCGGCTCCGAGGCAGGCGCGATCGGTGCCAAGGCAGGCCCGCAGGCGTGATGGACGCTGCCTTCTGTGCTGACATGGACCGGACAGATTCGGGGTCTGAAGAAACCGACAGACTTAAGGGGTACAGGCTGTTAAGACTGACCTGGAGCTTCAAGATGCCCTTTTTATGTGCATGTAGGAGCTGCACCTTAAGCAAAGTTAAGGTGCAGACATTTATGTCTGGTCCTA
Organism: Ichthyophis bannanicus; assembly: GCA_033557465.1. Classification (NCBI taxonomy): domain Eukaryota; kingdom Metazoa; phylum Chordata; class Amphibia; order Gymnophiona; family Ichthyophiidae; genus Ichthyophis; species Ichthyophis bannanicus. Next base: position 1,247,296,347 of record CM066033.1, read on the forward strand.
GAGCTGGCGCCAGATGTCCTCGTCGATGCCTCCACGCCAAAAGGGATCATTGGCGATGGGGGTGTCGCCTGTGTTGGCGGCTCCTCCTTCCATGATGCTTGGATCGGCGCCGACCAATGGCGCCGTCGGGGGAGGAGCTTGGGTCATGATGTCATAGGCAAGATGGCCACTGCCATGGGGGCCTCGTGGACGGCCAGATCGGGATGCTGGAAGCAGTAAGAGAAGGTATTAGTCATCCTCGTTCTGACCTGGGGCGGCTTGGAAGCATGGAGGAGCAAGGTGGCCGCCCTGTGTCCTCTCCACGTGTGCAGGCGGAATCCGGGCAACTGGGGAGCAGAGGTCAGGGACGGAGACCTTCTTAGGCATGTCCCGGGCTGCCGTGGGGCTTCAATATCCAGGGCTCCTGTGTCACATCTTGGGTGATCATTGAAGTCGCTGCATCCATCATTTAAGCCTGCGGCTGGGGGTGGAGGCCCTTAGACACACCCTGAGCAGAGGCGGAAGCTGGCGGCGGTGTCCCTCGGAGGCACGTGTGTTCACCCATGTCCCTGGGCCATGAGACCCAATAGGGATTTTCTGACGCTGGTAGGTCCAGGAGTCAAAGCTCAACCCCTTAGTCATTGGAGAAATGACTTGCCCAAGGTCCCAAGGAGTGCCAGTGAGAATTGAACCCTTGATCTTCTGGGTACTAGGCAGTTGCTGTAAGCGGATCTGAAATGAGAAACTTTGAACAAGCATTAATGGCAAGTTTTACAATTGATAGATATATACGGTGCAAATACCTCCGGCCTTTGTTCAGTCTCCCTGCGGTTCTTCTACAAAGAGGGCGGCGATAGAGGCAACTCTCGCTCGCCTAATAGTGCTCGGAGCCGTGGTCCCAGTCCCACCAGACCAGTGCGGCTTGGGTCGGTACTCTATTTACTTTGTGGTACCAAAGAAGGAAGGGTCCTTTCGACCGATCCTGGATCTAAAACAGGTCAATCGCTGCCTCAGAGTTCCACATTTCCGGATGGAGACCCTGCGTTCAGTCATAGCAGCCGTGAGGGCCGGGGAATTCCTAACGTCCCTCGATTTGACAGAAGCCTACTTGCATATCCCGGTCAGGAAGTCCCATGGAGGGTTCCGTAAGCCTAGGGCTTACTGGAGTCTTCTCTTTTTTTAATTTTGTTCTTTTTAACTCTTTACTCTTTACTTTTTGATTTATTGATTTACTTATTTGCCTAGTTACCTTTGCGTTTTGCCCCTGTGCCTTTAAATTATGCCTGCCTGCTCTCTCCCTCCTCCCCCCCCCCCCCCCCCACCCCTGGCCGGGCCGGGTATCGGAGGTGATTTCTGCCTGCAGCAGCGAGGAGGACCGGTCAGCTCTCCCCTCGCTGCTGATCCGCTGAAACCCTCCTGGCCGAGCAGATGGCGACCAGAAAAACTGTCTTTAAGACCTGCTCCTTAGACGAGCTCCTTGGGGAGAGGTTGGGGGCAAGTCACTGGAGCCTGTATGATCCTCACCGAGTCCACCTTCACTCCAGTTCACCTCACACCCCTCTTTGTCCACGTCTGGTGTTCCTGGCACTGTGTCCTTTTGTGCACTTTAAAAGGTAAGTTGTTCCTCCGGCCTATATCCCTGCTATTCTTCTTCCTGGTGCTCTTTTTCACTTCAGTTTCCTCCCCATCGTCCACCCACATGGCTTCCATACCAGTTCACTGGGGCTGGTGTCCCGCTTCTTCTCCTACCCCCTCCTTCAGGGCATCTTGCTCGAAACCTCTCCAACTTAACCTACTGCTCCACTCTTTCCCCTACTCCCTCTCTCCCTCAATCCCTCTTGCTATTTCAGCTTGCTCTCTTAAACTGCCGCTCTATCCGTTCTAAAACTGTATTGGTCCATGATCTTATCTCACAACACTCCCTTGATATGTTCTTCCTGACCGAGAGGTGGTTACGGGATGGCGAGGAACCTCTCCTCAACCGCTGCCTGCCCCCAGGCTTTTCTGCCCTGTCCACCACCCGTCGGGGCAGGAGTGGCAGGGGTGTTGCGGTCCTCTATCGTTTCTCCCTCTCACTTCAGGAAATTTCATCCCCTGCCCTGCATTATTCTGAGTCCCTACTTCTTTGTCTAGACTCCTCTTCTCCCTCTTCTCTCTCCTCTTCCTCTTTCTAGGAGGAGCAGTTGCAAAGGTTAAAGACGTACATCAGGCTTGGCTGTTGTTGAAAAATACTATCTTGGAAGCCCAGACCAGCTGTATTCCACGCTTTAAGAAAAGTGGAAGGAAGTCCAAAAAACTGCCAGCATGGTTTAAAGGTGAGGTCAGAGAGGCTGTTGTTGCCAAAAAAGCATCTTTCAGGAAATGGAAAAAAGAGCCAAACGACAAAACCTGGAAACAGCACAAGCACTGGCAAGTCAAATGCAAGACATTGATAAGGCAGGCAAAGGGAGAATTTGAGAAGAAGCTTGCTGCGGAAGCAAAAACGTGAAGTAAAGACCATTTCAAGTATATTCGTAGCAAAAAACCTGTGAGAGAGTCAGTTGGTCCATTAGATGATAAAGGGGTTAAAGGAGCACTAAGAGGCGACAAGGCGATAGCGGAGAGATTGAATGAATTCTTTGCTTCAGTCTTTATTGAGGAAGATGTAGGGATGTTACCCATGACTGAAGTGGTATTTAAAGGTGCGGAAGAATTGAAGGAAATATCGATACATCGGGAAGATCTATTACAACTATTAGATAAACTGAAGAGTAGCAAATCACCTGGGCGAGATGGCATACATCCAAGGGTGTTGAAAGAACTGAAATACGAGATTGAAGACCTGCTATTAGTAATCTGTGAACTATCATTAAAATCATCTCTAATACCTGAAGATTGGAGGATCGCCAATGTAACACCAATTTTTAAAAAGGGTTCCAGGGGTGATCCGGGAAACTACAGACCGGTGAGCCAGACATCAGTACCGGGAAAAATGGTAGAAACCATCATAAAGAATAAAATTACTCAGCATGTAGATAGTCATGACCTAATGGGAGACAGCCAACATGGCTTTAGACAAGGAAGATCTTGTCTTACTAATCTGTTATGTTTCTTTGAAGGAGTGAATAATCAGGTGGACAAAGGTGAGTCGGTTGATATTGCGTATCTGGCCTTTCAGAAAGCCTTTGACAAGGTCCCTCATCAGAGACCATTGGCAAAACTAAAGAGTCATGGGATAGGAGGCAGTGTACTATTGTGGATCAGGAACTGGTTAAAAGATAGAAAGCAGAGGGTAGGGCTAAATGGCCAATTTTCCCAATGGAGAAAGGTGAATAGTGGTGTACCCCAGGGATCTGTGCTGGGTCCGCTGCTTTTTGACATATTCATAAATGACCTGGAAAGTGGAATAACGAGTGAGGTTATCAAATTTGCAGATGACACAAAACTATTTAAAGTTGTTAAAACCCAAGAGGATTGTGGAAAATTGCAAGAGGATCTTGATAAATTGGAAGACTGGGCATCAAAATGGCAGATGAAATTTAATGTGGACAAGTGCAAGGTTATGCACCTAGGGAAGAACAACCCAAACTATGGCTACACGATGCAAGGTTCCACATTAGGAACCACCACCCAGGAAAAAGATTTAGGCGTCATTGTGGATACCATGTTAAAACCCCTGACCCAGTGTGCAGCGGCGGCCAAGAGAGCAAATAGAATGCTAGGTATGATAAGGAAAGGAATGGAAAATAAAACAAAATATATTATAATGCCTCTATATCGTTCCATGGTGAGACCGCACCTTGAATATTGTGTGCAATTCTGGTCGCCGTATCTTAAAAAGAATATAGCAATTTTAGAAAAGGTTCAGAGAAGAGCCACCAAAATGGTAAAGGGGATGGAAGGATACTCCTATGAAGAAAGGCTAAAAAGGTTGGGGCTCTTTAACCTGGAAAAGAGACGGCTGAGGGGAGATATGATAGAAGTCTATAAATTAATGAATGGAGTGGAACGGGTAAACGTAGATCGATTGTTTACTTTATCAGAATATAGAAAGACTAGGGGACAGGCAATGAAGCTACAGGGTAAACTATTTAAGACTAATAAAAGAAAATATTTTTTCACTCAACGTGTAATCAAACTCTGGAATTTGTTACCGGAGGATGTAGTAAAGGCTGTTAGTGTAGCTGGGTTTAAAAAAGGTTTGGACAAGTTCCTGGAGGAAAGGTCCATAAACCATTATTAAGAAGGGACCCAGGATATCAATGCTTGAACCAATACAAGCATTGTGGAACCTGTGTCCCTTGGGGAAACTGCTAGGTACGTATGACCTAGATTGGCCACTGTTGGAAACAGAATACTGGGCTTGATGGACCTTGGTCTGACCCATTATGGCATATCTTATGATCTTATGTTCTTATGTTCTACTTTCTGCTCATCTACGCCCCTCCGTCTTTGTCTACCCAACTCTGGGACTCTCTCTTATCCACCATTACTGAGGTCTCTCTTCTCTATCCCCACCTCCTAATCTTAGGAGATTTCAATGTTCATGTCTATTCCCCCTCCACTTCCCGTGACTTGGCTTTTTTGACACACCTGTCCGACCTTTCAATCAATCAGTTTCTTTCCCTACTCACTCTGCTGGACACTCTCTAGACTTTCTTATTTCTCACAAACCCTCCCCCATTGTCCCTTCTTCCCTCTCAGCCCTACCACTTCTGTAGTCCGACCATTTCTGTATCCTTTTTTCCATCTCCTTACCCTCTTCACCTCATCCCGCCACCCCAAATCCTAGTCCTGCCCCTTCCCATCATATTAATGCTAATACCCTCCTCCAGTTTCCATCCTCTGACACCCTTTTCTCCTCTGATTTTCATTCACTCCCCAACGATTCACAGGTACACACCTGGAACACAGTTCTTTCCTCAACACTCGATACCCTTGCCCCTCTTCGTCTTTTCATGCTTCTCCTACTTCCACCCATCACCCCTGGTATCACCCTGGTCTTCTTCTCCATCGTAGATATCTTCATCGAGCTGAGCACCTCTGGCATAAAGCATCCCTGTCCTTCCAATCTATCTCATTTTCATCACTGTCACCACCTTTACCATTCTCTTCTTCATTCTGCTAAACAGGACTACTATACAAAGCTCAGATCCTCCTCCGCTAATTCCTCTCATGCTTTATATTCTGTGCTTCACTCCCTCTCGGCTCCTCACTCTTCCTCTGCCTCTTCTTCTTTCCCCCCTCTCCTGACCCTGCTATTCTAGCGTCACATTTGTCCTCCAAAGTCCTTTCCCTTCGTCTTTCCTTCCCTTCCTGTCCCTTCCCTCTTGCCCCAAACTTCCCTTCTGTGGTCCCATTATCCCCTTCTCCCCTCCCTTCTTTCCCCTCTCTCCCTTCTGTCCCCCCTTCCCTTTCTCATTGCTGGTCTACCTTCAAAACGATCACTACCTCAATGTTTTCCAAAGTCTTCGCCTCTTCTCGGAAAACCACTTGTCCCTCTGATCCCATTCCTTCTCACTGGCTCTTGGAACCCTCTCTTGCTCTCTCTCCTCTTATTCTCTCTATCTTCAATTCTAGTCTGTCCTCTGATATTTTTTCCCTCTCCTTGGAAACACGCCCTGGTCCATCCCATCTTAAAGAAAAGCTCCTTGGATCCCTCCTCCCCTTCTAACTGGCGTCCCATTTCTAACCTTCCCTTTACATAAGAACATAAGATATGCCATACTGGGTCAGACTAAGGTCCATCAAGCCCAGTATCCTGTTTCCAACAGTGGCCAATCTAGGTCATACGTACCTAGCAGTTTCCCCAAAAGACACAGGTTCCACAATGCTTGTACTGGGTCAAGAATTGATATCCTGGGTCCCTTCTTAATAATGGTTTATGGACCTTTCCTCCAGGAACTTGTCCAAACCTTTTTTAAACCCAGCTACACTAACAGCCTTTACTACATCCTCCGGTAACAAATTTCAGAGTTTGATTACACGTTGAGTGAAAAAATATTTTCTTTTATTAATCTTAAATAGTTTACCCTGTAGCTTCATTGCATGTCCCCTAGTCTTTCTATATTCTGATAACGTAAACAATCAATCTACGTTTACCCGTTCCACTCCGTTCATTAATTTATAGACTTCTATCATATCTCCCCTCAGCCTTCTCTTTTCCAGGTTAAAGAGCCCTAACCTTTTTAGCCTTTCTTCATAGGAGTATCCTTCCATCCCCTTTACCATTTTGGTGGCTCTTCTCTGAACCTTTTCTAATAACGCTATATCCTTTTTAAGATACGGCGACCAGAATTGCACACAATATTCAAGGTACAGTCTCACCATGGAATGATATACAGGCATTATAATATCTTTTGTTTTATTTTCCATTCCTTTCCTTATGATACCTAGCATTCTATTTGCTCTCTTGGCCACCGCTGCACACTGGGCCGAGGGTTTTAACATGTTATCCACAATGACGCCTAAATCTTTTTCCTGGGTGGTGGTTCCTAATGTGGAACCTTTCATCTTGTAACCATAGTTTGGGTTGTTCTTCCCTAGGTGCATAACTTTGCACTTGTCCACATTAAATTTCATCTGCCATTTTGATGCCCAGTCTTCCACTTTATCAAGATCCTCTTGCTATTTTCCACAATCCTCTTGGGTTTGTGATAAGGAAGCTTATCATAGCTCAGGAATGAGCTATAGAAAAGGTGAAGTGACTCTGAACAAGCAACCTGTCAGTTCTGGTAGAAATAAGAAAACAGAATTTTCCCATAAAAGACTACCAGTCCCAGAATGCACCAGGTTTCCAACAGCCATTAGAGGAGCTGAAGTGGGGAAACGTGTGTTCAATCAGGAGGGCTATGAGGTAATCCCTAAGCACTCATCTCAAAGGGCAGGGCCTGATTCAGCACAGCTGCGCTGTGTTAGGGAGGAGCACTCATCTAGGCAGAATAAGAGTAGAGTTTATTCTACAGATGACCATCTTCATGATCACCTTGGATATCCAGAGAATTGTCCTCAGTATCCTGAGAATCAGCTTGAGTTTGATCATCAGTTTCATCTGAAGGATCATCAGAAGCAGAAACCAAACCGGACGGACAGAGAGGGAAAGAGACCCTTTGGAAGAAGGAAGAGAAAAGCCTTTGAGAGGTCTAGAAGAGTCCAAAGCAGTACGTATACTGGGAGGTATTCCAGGGGCCAGCATACACCATTGGACTGGGGAAAGCCAGAGGAATGGTGCTGCAGAGCTAGGAATCACCAGAGGCTACCTGTGAGGGAGACGGCTGCATGTGGAAGGGACCCTAAGACCTGTGCCAGAAGGTATGTGAAGAGAGATCCAGTATCCAGGGATCTGGATTGGAAGGCTGGACATAAGAACTGGACTACATACTGGCCAGGCTATTTAGAGAGGAACTCTAGCAGCAATGGAAGCTCAGGTATGAACACTGATCTATGCCCTAGCTATAACCTTGAAAGACAGCAGGGAAACAAGTATTCTCCTGAAAATGCTCCATTGAGAGATTCATCTGTGCCAATCCATGATATTGAACCCATGCTTGTTGAACAAGGGGGAATAATAGCAGATGAGGATCCTGTTTATATAGACTGCTCTCTATCTAAACTCCGTTGGTAACTTTCTGTTATAAAGTTCAGCAACCATCACAAAGAAATACAAATTTGTTCTTTAATCTACTCAGAAAAGCTCCTGAAGCAGGATTTGACCCACACAGTGGAAGGCAAGCCAGCTAAGGGGTTTCAGCTGGTGACTGCTAGCAATTAAGCCTTACCTAATTGCTTGTGAGCTAGGAGAGAATCATTTCTGAATTTATGTGGGAAGTAATCAGAAATTAACCTGAAAAGAACAGTTTGTTTCTTGCTTTGTAGCTTTTCATTTGTTGTTTTCCTGATTTTGACTTTGTTTTTCCAAGTTAACACTGAAAGCAAGTAACCTAATTATGTGCTACCAAGCATATCTGTGTTGGGAGAAATAACCCCATAAATAAATATCTTATTGGCTTTACCCAAGAGCACAACTAAATTATTGTCAGCAGCTGTGTCTGGTGTGAATGAACTACATTGCCCACAATACCTTGCAAATCATATAGAAATATACACTTGCCAAGAGTGTGAAGATTCTCACCCAGGCAGCCGTCTGACAGGTTTTAACAACTTTAAATAGTTTTGTGTCATCTGCAAATTTGATAACCTCACTCGTTATTCCCTTTTCCAGGTCATTTATGAATATGTCAAAAAGCAGCGGACGCAGCACAGATCCGTGGGGTACACCACTATTCACCTTTCTCCATTGGGAAAATTGGCCATTTAGCCCTGCCCTCTTCTTTCTATCTTTTAACCGGTTCCTGATCCACAATAGTACACTGCCTCCTATCCCATGACTCTAGTTTTGCCAAAAGCCTCTGATGAGGGACCTTGTCAAAGGCTTTCTGAAAGTCCAGATACATTATATCAACCGACTCACCTTTGTCCACCTGTTTATTCACACCTTCAAAAAAACATAACAGATTAGTAAGACAAGATCTTCCTTGTCTAAAGCCATGTTGGCTGTCTCCCATTAGGCCATGACTATCTACATGCTGAGTAATTTTGTTCTTTATTATGGTTTCTACCATTTTTCCTGGTACTGACATCAGACTCACCAGTCTGTAGTTTCCCGGATCACCCCTGGAACCCTTTTTAAAAATTGGCGTTACATTAGCGATCCTCCAATCTTCAGGTATTACAGATGATTTTAATGAAAATTCACAGATTACTAATAGCAGGTCTGCAATCTCATATTTCAGTTCTTCCAACACTCTTGGAAAAACTGGTCTTCCTCCAACTTTCATCACATCTTGAGGCTTCTCTTACCCTTCACCCCCGACAGTCTGGTTTTCGCCCTGGCCACAGCACTGAATCTGTTCTTCTCTCACTCCTTAATGAATTACATGTTGTGCACGACCACGGTTCTCTTTCTCTCGCTGTGTCACTGGATCTTTCCGCTGCTTTTGACTTGGTAGATCATCACACCCTCTTGCTTCATCTTCAGGATGCTGGCCTCTCCGGTTTGGTCCTACAATGGTTCCGCTCCTTCCTTTCCTGCTGCTCCTTCTCTGTTTTATCTGGCTCTGCTTCCTCTCCTTCCACCTCCCTTCCTTGTGGTGTCCCCCAAGGCTCTGTTCTCTCCCCTATTCTCTTTAACGTCTTCTTGGCCCCCCTCACTCTCTTAATCCAACAGCACAGTGTTTCTGCTCATTACTATGCTGACGATATCTTTCTTCTTTATCACACTGATTCCTCTGACCCAGATATCACTCCCCTCAACGACTGTCTCTCTTCTGTTGCCTCCTGGATTTCTTCCAATTTTCTTTATATTAATCTTGCAAAAACCTCAGTGATCTGGTTCACTTTTGGTTGCCCCCCTCCTCCTCTCACGCCTTTGCTTTCCTCTACACCTATTCCCATGGTTTCTTCCCTTAGATACCTGGGTGTCACTCTCGACTCTGCACTCACTTTCAAAGATCACATCTCATCTGTGGTTCAACGTTCCTTTTTCTCTCACAACTTTGTGCTGTCCGTCCTTTTCTTATCTCCTCTTCTATGGCTACTCTACTTCTTTCCTTAGTCCTCTCATGTCTTGATTTCTGTAATGTAGATTATTGTAATGTTGATTTAAGGAAAAGGTGGTATAGAAATCCTTTTAAATAAATAAATAAATAAATGTCTGGCTGGCTGGCCTCCCCTAATCTCAACTTTCTCGCATCCAACGCATCCAGAATACTGCTGTTCACATCCTTACCCATGCATCCCATTTTGATCATGTCACTCCCCTTCTTTTGCACCAGCACTGGCTTTCCATCACATATCATATACAATTTAAAATCCTTATTTTTGTACATAGAGCTATCCACACTGGTATCCCCCTTTATCTTGCAGACCAGGTTCGTCTTCACACTCCTCACCGTTCTCTTCATTCTATTCACATTAATCATATGTTCCTTCCCTCCCTGTCCCAGGCCCACCTGGAGTCCACTAGATCCTCTGCTTTTTTCTTCCTGGGACCACAGCTCTGGAACTCGCTCTCCCCCGCCCTCCGATTGGATCCTTCCTTTAAATCTTCTAAAGCTCAGCTGAAAACACACCTCTTCTGTACAGCTTTTGACCTCCCTTCCCCTTCCTCTTCCCCCTCTCAAGCAATAAAGATAAGTTAACAATTTCCTGCTTTCTTTCCCACTTACTCCTTTATCATTTGTCTTTTTCTGTCACTATCTATCTGTTCTTTTTTACTTTCCTGATCCTGTCCTTTTCTTTCCTTTCAGATTCATTTATTGGCATTCACCTTTCTTCTCTTTCTTCTTTTTCCTCTGTCTTTTTCCTTTCCTTCTGCAGCATTCTTTGTATATCTTTTTAATTTTAAATTGTAAACCGCTCTGATACCATGTAATGGGCGGTATATAAAGTTTTAAATACACATAAACATAAACATACCCTGCAGCAGACTGTAGTCCAGCACTCGAGGCAAGTGTACACGTGCCCAAAGTGAGCTACCTGCAACTGATAGAGGAGTAGATCTACCAGAAATACAGACTGGATGGCGCAACGATAACCATGCTGTGCAACATTCTAAGTATGGAGCTGGAGCCCTCCACATCCAGAAGCCAGGCCCTGCCGGTGGCCATGATGGTGACCACTGTCCTGGGATTTCTTGCTACCGGCAGCTTCCAGCATGTGATAAGGGTGACGGCTGGAATCACACAGTCTACTGCCAGCCACTGCATAGGAACCTTCACCAGGTCCCCGCTGCAGAGGATGTGCCACCTCATAGCTTTCCCCCATACACAGCGGATGCGAAGGGAGACCATGCAGGCATTCTACAATCTTGATGGGCTCCCATTGGTGCTTGGATGTATAGACTGCACCCACATTGAACTGTGAGCACTACAGCTGGAGCAGAGGACATACTGTAACAGGCATGGGTACACATCAATGAACATGCAGGTCATTGTGGATGCCAACATGGACTTCATTGATGTAACCGCCCACTACCCCGGGTCCTGCCACGATGCATTTGTCCTCGCCCAGTCCAGCCTGGGTCAGGCAACAGCCAGGGGTCAGCTCGGAGATGTGTGGCTGCTAGGTGAGTGTGCACATATGTGAGCCCCAGGACAGGCACAAAACAGATGCCTGCTGTAGAATGATGCTATGTGTAATGCAAACAGGTGGTGATAGATGTGTTTTGTATGTATCACAACACATGAGCACCACTGCGTGCACATGCTTTGCTTTTCTGCAGAGCCATGCACACTGCAGGCATAATGAACATTGTGGTGACAACCAGGGTGCACCCCATAGCTGAGATCAGCAGCATGTACCAACATGTGGAATACGGAAGACCACAGGCTGGCACTATGTAGCACAGCCACATGACACCAGTCCATGTAGGGCACATCCATGTCTGCCCCCTTCCCAGTCTGCAGACCCCTCCTGCATCCTTGTGTCATGCCCTTCCCCCCTCCTAACAGATCTGCCTATGTCACCATCAGCCATTGCCTCCCACCAAATGTCTGACTGCTGCACAAGCCGTATGTTGGTGTCATTTCACTGCCACAGTGTTGTTGACTGGTAGATATTGCACCCTACCCTGCTAGTAGATGGTGTGCTGTATGCTGTCCATAGCAGCCCATAGACTATACCCAATGCATGTTCCAATGTTCATATACACCATTCACATTGCCCCCACAAGTGACCATGGATATCCCCTGAGGACCTGGCAGCAGACCCCAGTGCACCACCCCATGAGCCAGCAGGAGGAACTGTACAATGGCATCCATCAGCAGACCTGGGTGGTTGTGGAGCACACAATAGGGGTGCTGAAGAGCCGTTTCCAGTGCCTTGACAAGAGTGGTGGGCAACTCCTCTACAGCCTGGAGCATATATGCAAGATATTTGCATCATGCTGCATACTCTACAACCTGGCATGGATTCATGGAGTGTCAGACCCAGAGCCAGCAGTTGTGGAGGAGTTTGAGGCCACAGAGGCAGCATATGGTGATGGTGTAGAGTCCGGGAGCCAGCATCAGGCCAGGGCACTGGCTCACTGTGCGCGAATGATACATGACAGTTTCTGAGGTGACTGCCCCACACCAGCACCAGGATAGGACACACACAGTCACCAATAAAGTGCCCATAACCACGCAATGTGTGTAGAGTAATGCTTTATTTCTCCCCATGTGTTTCCCCTGCCCCAGGGCTCCCTGCTGGGCAAGAGCACTTGCTGACACATGCAGGGCAGGCTGATGGGCATGGCTCAGGGCTAGCAGATGACTATGCTGTTGTGCTGGCAGCTCCAGCACCCACCCCCTGTGCCTGCATGAGGCCCACCAAACTGTGCAGGGAACCAGAGATCGATGCCTGGTAAGCTGCCATCTCCCTCATCAGTCGCAGGTGCCCCTCCATGTGGCGCTCCACATGCAATCCACGGTCCCACCACTCCTTGTGCTCTGCCTCCCTTGCCTGTTTTTCAGCCTGCAGGTCTTGCCGGATACTTTGCAACTCAGAAAGTATGCCCTCTGTGCCAGCTACCAGGCACATACCCTCCTGCAGTAGCTCCTGGGCTTGCTCCACTGCCCTGTGGAAAAACTGACTGCTCTTCTACCCTGGCTGGTACACTGGACTGCTCCTCTGCCCTGGCAGTCACACTGGCCTTAATGGCTGTGCTGCATCCTGGCTGTGCACTGGCATAATCTGCGATGGATGTTGAGGCTCCCCCTGATGCATATGTCCCAGGCTGGGACAGCGGGATCCCTGGCAGGTCTATGGTAGCGCAAAGATGGCAGAGGTTAGTGACATGGTTTGCCAGGTTGGCCTATGGGGTGGCACCTGGCCCACTACATAACCAGCAGATTGTGCAAGGTCCACATTGTACTCACCCCATGCAGCATCCAAGGTCTGCCAGATGGACAGGCATGCCTTGGGTGGACAGAGGAATGGTGGGGCTACATACATGGCTATCACAGTCCCATACAGGCCATGGGGCACCCCTATTCACTTTCTTGTGTGCCTTTGGTGTAGCTGTCAAAGCCCGTAAACCCAGAGACAGCAATGTCCTCCACATACTGCAGCAGCTGCTCCTCCAGAGGGGTGAGGCTGCACTGCTGCGCAGGGGGCAGCCTGCTGTTGCTGGCCCTCCTCTCCTTCACTGCCTGCCATACCATCCAAAATTTCTTCTTTATGTCCTCCACGTCTCTTTGTGGTGGAGGATTGCTTTGACCCTGTGAACAATGTCTCACCATGCTGTCTGCTGGGTGCTGACATCCTCTGCCACAAAGAGGGCTGTATGATGTTGCAGGATGAGCCCTAGGGCCATAGCTGTCTCAGAGGACATGGAGTTATCCTTCCATGTGTGCTTTGCTGCTGTCGGTGCCTTGTCAGCCATTGGGTAGTCATTACAAAGGCGGTGTTCAACTACCCACATATGTCCTCTTATGCATTCATGGCTAGGATGCACAGCGGTGCCAAGACCCATCCAAAGGCATATCCAGTACCTGTGTAGGCTCCTAGGTGCCAATATTTTGAAACTATGCATGACAGATCACTGCTGTAGGATGCCATAGCTGCATAGCAGTGAGCAATGGCAACATAGGCATGCAGGGCTGCCCAGACTGCAATACCTGGGTAGGTCAGATAGCATAGTATGTGGGCATGGCAACTGCGGCGTGTGCTGCTCCAACAAGGTGCATTTGTATGGCAGGGGAAGGCCTGTGTGTGCATCACTGCTGAGCCACATCCATGCTGCCGCAGCCCAGTCTGCATGGGTATGGCAGAAGATGCTACCCATGCAGATAGTCACAGGCACAGCCCAGCACGATCTGCAGGCACAGAAGTGCTACCCATGCTGGGCTGTGCCTGTGACTGTCTGCATGGGTAGCATCCCTCTGCACTACCCATGCAGGATGGGCATGTCCATGGGGCACACATCCCAGGCCCCTGGTCCCCGGACCCCCTCCCCCAGTCCCCCACAAAACAATGCCCTGCCCCCACAAAGTGGATGATACAGCATGTTTGTAAAAATGGAACAGTTTATTGGCAAACATGTGACAACACACACAATGGTGCCAACAGTGGCAGACAAATAACAGCTGAACAGACTGCAGACTGCCACATCGTACAGTCTAATGGCACTGGTGAAGGCATTGATGCACTCATCAATGGACTGGGCCACTGTGTGCACCTCTTCCCTCAGGAGCCACACCTACACCACCAGGGCAGCAAGAGCCCAGTCACTGAAGGAGTGTGGGGGTGGTGGCACAGATGGACTTGGTGTGTCATGGCCATGGCGTGCCCATGAGTGCTGGGGTGGCTGTGGGGTCCCAGCTGTGCAGGGTGGACCATGGCTCCACTCGCTGTTGTGCCAGGCCCATGCTGAGTCAAGCAGTGGGCACATGACCCTCTGGTAGGATTGTGGTTGAGCATGGCTGTGGACTGCAGGGCACAGCTGGGGGGGGGGTGCATCTCTACCTCTGAGCCCTGTGCTGGGTGCCTTCTGGTGGTGCCCAGTGTCACGCCACCATATATGGGAGACTTGGTGGGTGGTTCCCGCATCCCCCCTGCTACCCTCTCCGGTCCCTCCACCTCTGACTCCTCTGCCTCCCTGCCCTGCCCCTAGTCCTCTGATGTCTCCTCCTCTGAGTCCTCTGCCTCCCTTCCCCACTCCTGTTCCTCCAATCCTTCCTCCTCTGCCTCCCCACCCCACCCATGGTCCTCTGATACCTCCTCCTCTGACCTTCCATCCCACCACTATGCCATGGCCCCCTCGCTGCCCTCTTCCTCAGTTGTGGTGTCCTCCGGCACAGCATCACTGTACTCTTCCTTGTCCCCATCACTGCTGGAGGTACTTGTGTTTTCAGCTCCCCTGGACTGCTCCTATGGTCCGGCACCATTGCCACTAGGTGGTTGGCATGGTGGACTAGTGGTATCTGGGTCCTCCCTGGAGCTGGCTGTGGGGGAAGAGGGTGGGATTATTGGTTCACACAGGAATGGCCCAGGGGGCACACACATGCATCACATAACCTACCTTCAGCCCATGGGACATGCCTCCTCCACAGTGCACACTGCCCATCCTCCCCTTTGCCCACCTCCAGCCAACCCTGTTCTCCCTCTCTCATGCCTAGATAAGGCCTGCCACCCCCCACCCAGGTGCTGGGCATGCACAAGTGGCTGTATGGGCAGGTGTACAATGTGCACCTGGGGCCATCACTGGGGGTGTGTACCCCTATACTGCCTATCCGTGTCCTGCCCCAGCCAAGTTTTGGTGCACCTGCATCTCTTGGGTGCCAGCTGGTGCATACACAGAATGGTGGCACCAGGGGATGGCACGGCTGCCCATAGCATGTTTCCATCATTTCGTACAGAGAGGGTCCATTACCAGGTTGTCTACCTGCACCTATCTGGCAGCCATGATTGCCACCCGCTGCATCTGCTGGGCACCACTGTATAACCCACTGATCTTCCTCAGCCACTAGCTGCTCCCTGATCTGCTGCAGCTGGTTAGATTGCCTCCAGTGCAGTGTCTGGTAGTGCACTTCAGGGCCTCTAGAGATGTTGCACGCCATATTCACTGTGGGAGGGGGGACACACATGGGCTCAGTTGGGTGCATCCATATCGCCAGTTGCGCATACCTGTATCCTGCCTCAGTCTGGTGGCCTGCCCATTCTGGGGTCAGGGGCATACCCATGGCAGCAGATATGTGGTGCATGTGATGGTACACCTCTGGCATCTGCCATCATGGTTCTACCCACCACTCTCCTGGCCCTTTGGCACATGCCCTGTGCCACCTGGAATGGTGCCATCTGAGCCATTGCTTCATCTGTGTCACCCCTCTGGTCTGCTTCTGCCATCTCTGCAGTCCTATCCCTTTCTCTTGCTCCTATCTGTTGCACGCAGACATTCCTTGGCACAGTGGTAGTTGGTTGTGGGCCATGTGTGGACAGGTTGCCATGGTTTGTGCATTCTCGCCATTGCACATCTGTTATGTTCTGTCAGCCGGACAAGGGGTAGCAGGCAGTGGTGGCAGATCCACTTGCAGGGACAGATGGGTGACACATATGTGATTTCTGCCATTGGTCCCCTCAGACTCCTGTACCGGGGTTGTAGGGGCTGAAGCAGGTGTCTGGGGTGTCCACACTGGCTAGCAGGGTCCCTTGCAGTGGCCAACCCAACCACTGCTCCCCCTGCACTGAGCAGTACCATTGCTGTGCATGCCCTGTGGTGTTGCTGCCAATCACCATCAGGGGATGCAGTGGCCTCCCCACCTGCTGCATGTGGGTATGCCTCCTGCTGTGGGAAATCAGGGCTGGCACCTGAACCAATGCATAGCCCGTCCCCTCACCGATAACTGATTGGCAAACATTGGGGCTGCCACCAGTATGTGGCATGGCAACACATCCCTGTCTTTCTCTGCAAACACACAGCTGTGCCTTTCAGGGTGTGTGTGGCTAGCATAGTTCTCAGCCCCCCCATTGTCCCCCCCTTGTGCTTCAGCACAGATCGGGCAAGGCTCACACTCTCATCGGGCCTAAAGTTGATGCTCCTCTTCACTGCCAATGCCGCTGGTGTCTATCCACCCAGACATAAGAGGCTCTTGCACAGGCAGCCCATGGTGCCTGCATGACGGTGTCATCTATACACAGGTATGCCAGATGGGCTATACATGGGTTCATGCTTACATGCTGTCCCACTTCTCTGGCCCCTGTTTTGGACACATACCTGGGTATAGCAGGTCAACCTGCTATACCCAGGAGTCTGCTGTCTTGGTACATGTCGGTACCAATGACATAGGAAAATGTGGTAGGGAGGTTCTGGAGGCTAAATTTAGGCTTTTAGGTAGGAAGTTGAAATCCAGAACTTCCAGGGTAGCATTCTCCGAAATGCTTCCTGTTCCACGCGCAGGACCCAAAAGGCAGGCAGAGCTCCGGAGTCTCAATGCGTGGATGAGACAATGGTGCAGAGATGAGGGTTTTGGATTTGTTAGGAACTGGGGAACATTCTGGGGAAAGGAAGGGCTCTTCCGAAGGGATGGGCTTCACCTTAACCGGGATGGAACCAGGCTGCTGGCATTAACCTTTAAAAAGGAGATAGAGCAGCTTTTAAACTAGATATTAGGGGAAAGCCGACAGTCACCCAAGTGCGGATGGTTCGGAAGAATGTATCTTTGAAGGATACTACCAAAAGCAGATACTACTATCTTTGAAGGATACTACCAAAAAAAAGTAAAGTAGCCCAAATGCCCTCAAGTATGGAGCAGACAGAGCTTAAAGATCCCAAATTACCCATGTCTAACAATAGCCAAATTAATATGAATAAAATACATTCTCTAAAATGCTTGTATGCAAATGCTAGAAGTCTAAAAATAAGATGGGAGAGTTAGAATATATAGCACTAAATGAAAGGTTAGATATGATTGGAATATCAGAGACATGGTGGAAGGAGGACAACCAGTGGGACACTGTGATACTGGGTACAAACTATATCGTAATGATAGAGCTGATGGTGGAGGGGTTGCTCTCTATGTTAGAGAGGGCATTGAGTCAGAAAGGATTAAAGTTTTGCAGGAAACAAAATCTGCTGTAGAATCTCTATGGATTGAAATTCCATGTAAAAGGGGGAAGAAAATGGCAGTGGGGGTGTACTATCGAGCGCCTGGCCAGAATGACCAAATGGATGATGAAATGCTCAAAGAAATCAAGGAAGCTAACAAAAGTTACAGCGCAGTAATAATAATGGGTGATTTCAACTACCCCGGTATCGACTGGGTCAGTGTCACGTTAGGACATGCTAGGGAGATAAAGTTCCTAGATTAAATAAATGACTGCTTCTTGGAGCAGCTGGTTCATGAACCGACCAGAGGGGAAGCAATATTAGACCTAGTCCTTCGTGGAACACCAGATCTAGTGCAGGAGATAAGGTTGTTGGGGCCACTTGGCAATAGTGATCATAGCATGATCGCCTTTGATTTAATTAGTGGAGGAGAGATAGTAAGGAAATCCACAGTACTACCTTTTAACTTTCGAAAGGGAGACTATGATAAAATGAGGAAAACAGTTAAGAAAAAACTAAAAGGAGCAGTTGCAAAGGTTAAAGACGTACATCAGGCTTGGCTGTTGTTGAAAAATACTATCTTGGAAGCCCAGACCAGCTGTATTCCACGCTTTAAGAAAAGTGGAAGAAAGTCCAAAAAACTTCCAGCATGGTTTAAAGGTGAGGTCAGAGAGGCTGTTATTGCCAAAAAAGCATCTTTCAGGAAATGGAAAAAAGAGCCAAACAACGAAACCTGGAAACAGCACAAGCACTGGCAAGTCAAATGCAAGGCATTAATAAGGCAGGCAAAGGGAGAATTTGAGAAGAAGCTTGCTGCGGAAGCAAAAACGTGAAGTAAAGACCTTTTCAAGCACATTCGTAGCAAAAAACCTGTGAGAGAGTCAGTTGCTCCATTAGATGATAAAGGGGTTAAAGGAGCACTAAGAGGCAACAAGGCGATAGCGGAGAGACTGAATGAATTCTTTGCTTCAGTCTTTACTGAGGAAGATCTAGGGATGTTACCCATGACTGAAGTGGTATTTAAAGGTGTGGAAGAATTGAAGGAAATATAGATACATCGGGAAGATGTATTAAAACTGACGAGTAACAAATTACCTGGACCGGATTGTATACATCCAAGGGTGTTGAAAGAACTGAAATATGAGATTGCAGACCTGCTATTAGTAATCTGTGAACTATGATTAAAATCATCTCTAATACCTGAAGACTGGAGGATCGCCATTGTAACACCAATTTTTAAAAAGGGTTCCAGGGGTGATCCGGGAAACTACAGACCGGTGAGCCTGACGTCAGTACCGGGAAAAATGGTAGAAACCATCATAAAGAATAAAATTACTCAGCATGTAGATAGTCATGACCTAATGGGAGACAGCCAACATGGCTTTAGACAAGGAAGATCTTGTCTTACTAATCTGTTATGTTTTTTTGAAGGAGTGAATAATCAGGTGGACAAAGGTGAGTCGGTTGATATTGTGTATCTGGACTTTCAGAAAGCTTTTGACAAGGTCCCTCATGAGAGACTTTTGGCAAAACTAAAGAGTCATGGGATAGGAGGCAGTGTACTATTGTGGATCAGGAACTGGTTAAAAGATAGAAAGCAGAAGGTAGGGCTAAATGGCCAATTTTCCCAATGGAGAAAGGTGAATAGTGGTGTACCCCAGGGATCTGTGCTGGGTCCGTTGCTTTTTGACATATTCATAAATGACCTGGAAAGTGGAATAACGAGTGAGGTTATCAAATTTGCAGATGACACAAAACTATTTAAAGTTGTTAAAACCCAAGAGGATTGTGGAAAATTGCAAGAGGATCTTGATAAATTGGAAGACTGGGCATCAAAATGGCAGATGAAATTTAATGTGGACAAGTGCAAGGTTATTCACCTAGGGAAGAACAACCCAAACTATGGTTACACGATGCAAGGTTCCACATTAGGAACCACCACCCAGGAAAAAGATTTAGGCGTCATTGTGGATACCATGTTAAAACCCTCGGCCCAGTGTGCAGCGGCGGCCAAGAGAGCAAATAGAATGCTAGGTATGATAAGGAAAGGAATGGAAAATAAAACAAAAGATATTATAATGCCTCTATATTGTTCCATGGTGAGACCGCACCTTGAATATTGTGTGCAATTCTGGTCGCTGTATCTTAAAAAGGATATAGCGATTTTAGAAAAGGTTCAGAGAAGAGCCACCAAAATGGTAAAGGGGATGGAAGGATACTCCTATGAAGAAAGGCTAAAAAGGTTGGGGCTCTTTAACCTGGAAAAGAGACGGCTGAGGGGAGATATGATAGAAGTCTATAAATTAATGAACGGAGTGGAACGGGTAAACGTAGATCGATTGTTTACCTTATCAGAATATAGAAAGACTAGGGGACATGCAATGAAGCTACAGGGTAAACTATTTAAGACTAATAAAAGAAAATATTTTTTCACTCAACGTGTAATCAAACTCTGGAATTTGTTACCGGAGGATGTAGTAAAGGCTGTTAGTGTAGCTGGGTTTAAAAAAGGTTTGGACAAGTTCCTGGAGGAAAGGTCCATAAACCATTATTAAGAAGGGACCCAGGATATCAATGCTTGAACCAATACAAGCATTGTGGAA
The DNA here is from genome assembly GCA_033557465.1 of Ichthyophis bannanicus. NCBI lineage: Eukaryota > Metazoa > Chordata > Amphibia > Gymnophiona > Ichthyophiidae > Ichthyophis > Ichthyophis bannanicus. Next base: position 1,247,316,492 of record CM066033.1, read on the forward strand.
CCTGTGTCCCTTGGGGAAACTGCTAGGTACTTATGACCTTGGTCTGACCCAGTATGGCATATCTTATGTTCTTAACCTTAGGTGCAGAACCCATGTTACGGTCCTTGCGCTTACCTGTATATGCTGTGGTGAGAGCCTGCCAATGTACTCGGTTTGTGCTGCATTTTCATTGCTTGCCCGTTTTGGAGGTGCATGACTCATGATTCAAGCACTTTTCCTGAACGGGTAATTTTCTGTGGGTATGGCAGACCTCGGCGCCTTGTTGTATATTGAGCCCTATATATTCATTGCGATATCTATTGTTTGATTAGAAAAATAATGGTACCTTTGGTGTGAAAGAAAGCAAAAGCTCCTAAGCAGGAACTCAGTTGCAAGCAAGATAATTCTGTGTGGCTTTTATCAACAATCTCTCTGCCTGAAAGTTCTTAAAGGGGTTTTGGTTATCATCTGTAAAAGCAAAGGGGTATGTTTACTAAACCGTCTTAATGTCGCAGCGGTGGTATTATCGCGCAATAAGTGATGCTATCGTGTGATAACGTCACATCATCGCGCGATAACGTCACATTATCGCGCGATAACGTCACATTATCGCGCGATAACGTCACATTATCGCGCGATAACGTCACTTATTGTGCGATAACTCAGTGGCAGCGTTAAGGCACACTAACGCTGTGAAATCCAGGTCTGAAGGGTGGAGTAAGGCTTCCCAGAGGGCAGAGAGAAGGGGTCAATGGGCGGAGAGTGGGCGGGGAGAGGCTCCAGGCACACTAACGCTGTGAAATCTGGGTCTGAACACTAACGCCAGTGAAACCCTCGCATTAGGCAAATTTGCAGGAAAGAGAAACCATTCAGGTCAGCAATGTGCAGCAAAGGCAGCGAAACCCTAAAAAGTGATAGTTGTGATACATGTGCAGGAATCAAAAAGACAAATAAACATATAAAATGACTCCGTCCCCTACATAGTGAATGATCCCACATTGAAATAGCGCTGATCAGGGTTTCTTTCGTTTAGATTGGGCAGGTTTGTTATGGCGTGCACATGTGCAGCAACAGCAGAGTGGGCACGTAGGAAAGGCCAACTGTACTGATGCTGTAAATGGGATACAGGGGGCTGCAGGAGGCACATGCTGTGGTCCAGCTGGGGCTCAGTGCGGACTAGGCAGATGCCTAGGTGGCACATAGGAATGCCAAAACTATAAAGCAGGAAGACAGCAACTGACGAGCATCCAACATGGACACAAGTGTGTGTCCCACAGTGTCATAGGGGATATTACCCAGCAGGTACCCCCAAGGGCACATAACATTGGCAGGCAGTGCTGGGGGGGGGGGGGAGAAAGCACGCATGTCCATGTAGGCACCCCTACCTGAGAACGCACACCATAGGCAGTTGCCTACCAGCACACTGGATGGCCTGGGACTGCGCACCACCAGCACCACTGGCATAATAGCATGGCAGCATGGTGGCGGAGGGGTGCTGGTGGCGGAGGGGGCAGTGGCATCTGCCCACAGCAGACCATGGCCAAGCCCCGTTTAGGTGGGTGCCGTGCACTGCAACAGATAGGGTTTGTCTGACAAACAGTCATGGTATCCCCAGGGAATGATCTGTCCCTGTGGCAACAGTGTGGTGCAGTACACACAGCCAGTGTGTTCAGGAGCAGAAGGTCACAAGTTCAAGTCCCAGCTGTGGCTCCTGCCAACCCTGTCCCCATATTTTACCCAGTACTAAACTGTGGTAATAAAGAAGGAACTTTTATTGCAGATAAAATAAACATGCCTGAAATGCCTATATTTTACCCTATAGAGCACAGACACCATAAACATGTGCAATCCCTAGAGCAGAGTTTCCCAACTGCAGTCCTGGAGGGCCAAACACCATTCAGGTTTCATGCTGTCCCTAATAAATTTGCCTGTGCTGCATTTGTATGTTTGGCCCACCAGGACTGGATTTGGGAACCTCTGCTCTAGAGCAGCGGCCAACAGGGGCATAAACACCCACACCCACAGGCTCCACTATCCAAAGCCTCATGGAGAGTCAGGCTGTTGGGCCCTTCGCGGAGCAGCATCTCCCAATACTGGCACCCGCATACCTTAGCAATGCCATCCTAAACTTGAGAACACGTTCCACATATATCAAAAGGTTGCTATGATTAATGTCAGCTAACAAATCCTAAATTAAACACAATTTGTTGATAGAGATTCATCATAGCAACTTTTCTGATATCTGTGGAGTGTGTTTCAGTTATTGATTCTGACAGTGTTTACCACCCCGGGGAGTGACCCTAACAGTATTGAGTACCATAGCAATGCCCGCACTGTGCCCAGGACTGGTGTGGCGGCCAGGGCTGCCACAAACCTCTATATTTGCACAATGTTGGCATAGGTGTGGGAGTGTGTGTCTGTCTATCCAGTGTGTTGTGGCTGCCTACACCTTACTGAGCCCATATTGTTTGCACTGTTTCCAGTGTTAGCCTGCCAATGTGCATAATGAGGAGCAAGGTACTGTGTGTATGGCCCGGACAGGGTGGCATGGGCAGGATGCATCTGCACAGGGTATAGGGCAATGGCTGGGACATTGTAGTGCCCGACCACCACCTGCACGGACAGGGTGGCCACAGCATGTCATGCTGGGAGGTTGCTCTCACCCTGACTGAGCAGTGACCACTGCATGGCTAGGTTCCCCCATAGTGCTATACAGTATTTCTCTCAAGTGATATTTATGGGTTCTCTTTTCTGGGGTCCAATCACTGACATACCTGTGTGGTGTTTGTGCTGACATCCTAGTTTTGGGTGCACACAGTTCCTCCAGGAATATGCACTATGTACTAGCTAGCAGACTGTCTGCAGTTAGCATCTGTATGGCCCCCACCACCTTTCAGGGTGCAGCAGGTACACACTGACTGCCCTCTGCTGGTGAATGTCACATTGTAGTGTGGGGCAGCTGAGCTGACTGGGCCCACTACCTATCTACCAGTGGCCCTGTCCCAAGTGCAGATCTTCAGCACCTGTCTGTTTGCCACCAGGACTGGGGTTGCTGGTCCCACAGCCTGTCCTCATGTACCTTCACTGCTCCCCTTGAAAAGGGTGAGAGTGTGGGTCTGTTGGGGGCAGATCATGTCCCCCACCCTGACCCAGAGAGGGCAGTTTGCTAAGTACATTGTCGCCATGTGAGCCCTGACACACCCCTGCTCCCTAAACAGGTGACTATAGCAAGCACAGTGGATATGCACTATGTTGTGTGCATCATGGTCCACAAGGGCCAGACATGACTGGCAATTACAAACGGACACAGAAACCGCCTAAAGGTGTCTGCAACAAATACCTGTCACACACTGGCACTGATGGAGACCTGCAGCACAGCCCACCTCAACCAACCTGGGTACTGCGGACCTGGTGCTGGCCACTCCACCTCACCCTCAGGGTGAGCATAGAACACTCACATTGGCATGGCCTGTGGGTACTCTGTGCCAGTAACACACATGGTAATTCCTCTCTACCAAGCTGACGTGCTGTAGAGGTTCATACCCCATCTGGTGAGCAGATGTAGACTGCTGTTCTGCATGTGAATTGCATTATGGGTACTGTTGGTTCTATCCTATCCTGGTAACCACAGCAGACAGTTTTATGGTGATGTGCACTCTTTCTGTAGCCAGCCAGTGGTATTTATTTATTTATATTTATTTATTACAGTTGCTTATATACCGCACTATTCGGCATCAGCGCGGTTTACAGTATAACAAAGTGATCAAAACACACATTCTGTTTGGTTTTACATCGAACAGGGGTATAAACTTGGATAACAGGGGTTGAACTATATACATGAACTATTTACAAGAAATAGGCTATATACATGAGCTATATAACTCCCATAGTGATGTAGCACAATGGTTAATGCAATGACTTCAGTAGAGGAGATCATGGGTTCTATTCCTCTCTGTTCCCCTTTTTTTATGGCTGTCCTACACAACTACGTTTCATTCATGTAACAGTCATATCTGTGCAGATCTGTGCTGACGCCACATTATTCCCTCATCACTATTGCCATCCATCCTTCTGTCCATCTATATGTGTGTGCCAGCTGTGTGGCATCCTGCCCTAATGTGCAGGCTGCTACCCCATGTCCTGCACTGGCACACTTTTCTGCATTGCGGCTCTTCATGCTTGCCTCTCCTGTGTCTGCTCTGCATGGCACTGCTCTCCTCTGTCCTCCTGTCATTGCACTTATCCTGCCACCTCTACCTCCTCTGGTGACATGTATCCCCATCCTCTGCCACACACTGTCATTGTTGCACTGTACATTGCCATCACCCTGTACATCGGTACAGCTGCCCCCGATATGTTTGTCCACTTTACCTGCTGCCACATGGGCTGCACGCAGATTTGGCTGGTCCATGAGCTCTGTCATCTACTTCCTTCCATCACTTGTTCATTGCCTTTCCTTGGTGCTCTGTGCAGTGTTATGGTTACATCTGTGTTTGAGCCATACATTTCATGCTTGTGACTTTGGGGCACCTTTGTGCACCTGGGCACCATTTCCTGTGTCACCTTGGCATCCCTGGGGCATCTTTTGCGGCACCTTAGGTTTGGCCAGCTTATGGGGCACCTTATATGCTGCCTTGGAGGGTGCCAACCTTTCCTGCCACCCTCTGTGGCACATTATGACCTGCCTTTGATGACGTGGTGCTTTATGATGTGACTTATGGTGCGCCCTAAAAGGTGCATTAGGTTGAGGCACTGGGGTGAGGCTTTTTTGGCTGGCAGTGCAAATTCTTGGGATGTGTCTGACTGTTACAAGCAGGAAAAGGGATTGCCTCAGACAGTATTTTAACTGAGCCCACTGGGGATCAAACTCATGACCACTGTATCAGCAGTCAATGTATTAACCAGTATGCTATACCTCTATTACTGTGATTGCAGGTCAGCACGCCTAATTAAGGCTAATGCGCGATAACGTGCCACGGCTCCCTCTATCATGCGATAATGGACTTTATCACGTGATAACCCGATATACTACCTTAAGACCGGAAAGCCCACTACCTTATATGGCATTCGTCACAGTAAGACTGCAACTAATGCCGTTAACATTAAGACAGTTTAGTAAACATACCCCAAATTGTTTTTATTTGTTTTTCTATATTGTAAAGGAGGAATCTTTTGTGGTGTTGGGCAAAAAGCTCTGTCAGTTAGAGTTCATTGTTTTCTGTTCCATTCACAGCAAGCTCTTTAAAGCTGCTGACCTCATCAGGTGTTAGTTCCCTCCCTACTCACCCCAGCTCCCACCCAACCCATGTGAGCATTCTTTCTTTATAGGGCAACTCCCCAATTAGCTACACATTTATAGGGCAACTCCCCAATTAGCTATACACAGGGACTCTGAACAGCACTGTTAGAACACACTTAAAAGAGGTTAACAGTTTTTTCTCTGAAGGGACAACTGAGGAACAGGCACGTACTTTGGTCGGTCTCTCTCTTTTATTTCAACAGGTACAAAAGCTCCACCAAATGGCACATGGCAGGGAAGAATCATATTGTCAGAGATGTTGCCCCCATTACAGCCTCTGCCTCTGTCCAGACAAAGATCCCTATGCCAGTTGAAGGACAGGTTCCGCGTGCAGGATGCCTGCATGCTGAAGCTCTCAGAAAAGAAGTGGAGGACCTGAGAGAAGAGGTGGAGAGGCTGAGGAGCATTCAAGACAGTGAGAAATACATCGATGAGATGCTTCTTGAAACATCCAAGCTCCCCAACAGAGGTGAAGAGGGGAGCCTGCAGAATGATGAAAGCTGGACACAAATCACCAAAGCCTGTAGAATCACCAGTCCAACTCCTCCAAACCTTGAATTGAAGAACCATTATGAAGCTCTAGAAGTGGAGAAGGTGAAAACATCCCAGGAAAGGAAGAACCAGAGCTTGAGTACCCCAAAATTGCAGTATCAGTGACCACAAGGAATCAAAGGGTAGTAGTGGTTGGTGACTCTCTTCTGACTGGTACTTGATTTCCAGAGAGGTGTGCTGTCTGTCAGGTGCCAAAATCTGAGATGTTAAAGAGTTTGCCAAGACTCAGTAAGCCTACTGACTATTATCCAATGTTGTTCATCCATGTTGGCACTAATAATACTGCCAGATAGCCCTCTGAGCATATCAAAAGTGACTTCATGGCTCTGGGACAGAGAGTGAAGCAGATAGGTGCACAGGTGGTGTTTTCTTCAATCCTCCCTGTTGAGGGTAAAAGTGGAGGCAGAGAAGCTTGCATCCTGGAGATAAATGCATGGCTGTGTGGATGGTGTCATTGAGAGCATTTTGTTATCCTGGACCATGGGATGATGTTCCAAGGGCTGCAGAACAGAGATGGTGTCCATCTGCCCAAGAAAGTTTGATGTATCTTCAGTAGCAGACTTGCCAGCTTACTAAAGAGGGTTTTAAACTAGATTAGTTGGGGATGGGTGAAGAAAGTCCCCAGGTAAGTGAAAGCCCCTATGTAAGTGAAACATTAAATACCTCTATAGAAAGGGGTAAAAGGGGTAATATCTGGAAAGCGGTATGTATAAATGCCCATAGCATGGGAAATAAGATCCCAGATGGTGAGGCTTTAATGGAGCAGATTGACTTGGATTTAGTGGCAGTTACAGAGACATGGTTCACAAACAACCATGACTGGGATGTAATTATACCAGGATATAACTTATTCAGGAAGGATAGAGTAGGAGGAAGGGGAAGAGGAGGGACACTATTTGTTAAAAATAACATTAAGGCTATAGAATTACAATACTTAAAAGGGAAAGAGGAGGCACTGTGGGTTAAACTAGAAAAAGGGAAAGAGAAATCAATTTCCATAGGTATGATATACCGACTCCTCTCAAAGAGAGAAGAAGTAGACGGAGATTTAATAGAAGACAAATGCAGCATTGCTAGACAAAGGGAAGTGCTATTGATAGGTGATTTCAATATGCCATGTGGATTGGAACATCCTTGCTGTGGTGTCATCTAGAAGTAAGAAAATCCTGGATTCTCTACAGGGAGAACTATTCAGGCAAATGGTAACAGAACCCACATGTGCAGGAGAACATAAGAACATAATATAAGAACATGAGATTTGCCATACTGGATCAGACCAAGGTTCATCAAGCCCAGTATCCTGTTTACAACAGTGGCCAATCTAGGTTACAAGTACCTAGCAGTTTCCCCAAAGGACAGAGGTTCCAGAATGCTTGTATTGGGGCAAGCAGTAGATAGACCGGGACCCCTTTAATAATGGTTTATGGACCTTTCATCCAGGAACTTGTCCAAACCTTTTTTAAAACCGGCTACACTAGCAGCTTTTACTACATCCTCTGGTTATGAATTCCAGAGCTGAGTGAAAAAATAGTTTCTCTTATTAGTCTTAAATAGGTTACCCTATAGCTTCATTGATGGCATAAACAAACGATCTATGTTTGCCTGTTCCACTCCATTCATTAATTTATCATATCTCCTCTCAACCGTCTCTTTTCCAGATTGAAGAGCCCTAACCTTTTTAGTCTTTCTTCATAGGGGTATCCTTCCATCCCCTTCACCAGTTTGGTGGTTCTTCTCTGTACCTTTTCTAATAATGCTATATCCTTTTTAAGATATGGTGACCAGAATTGCACACAATATTTAAGGTGAAATGATACAGAGGCATTATAATATCCTTTGCTTTATTTTCCATTCCTTTCCTTATGATTCCAAGAATTCTATTTGCTCTCTTGGCTGCCACTGCGCACTGGACAGAGGGTTTCAACATGTTATCCATGATGACGCCTAAATCTTTTTCCTGAGAGGTGGTTCCTAATGTGGAACCTTGCATTGTGTAACCATAGGTTGGGTTGTTCTTTCCTAGGTGCATAACTTTGCACTTCTCCACATTAAATTTCATCTGCCATTTGGATGCCCAATCTTCCAATTTATCACGGTTCTCTTGCAATTTTTGACAATCCTCTTGGGTTTTAACAACTTTGAATAATTTTGTCTCATCTGCAAATTTGATTACTCGCTCGTTATTCCCATTTCTAGGTCATTTACGAATATGTTAAAAAGCAGCAGACCCAGCACAGATTCCTGGGGTATTCCACTATTCACCTTTCTCCAATGGGAAAATTAGCCATTTAGCCTTACCCTCTGCTTTCTATCTTTTAACCAGTTTCTGATCCACAATAGTATACTGCTTCCTAGCCCATGACCCATTTGGGCATGTTTAGTAAAGACTGTACTGGTAGCACATGACTGTTTCATGATATCAGTGTGGAGGTCTGTGCTGATATTTGTGAACATTTGCAAGAGGACCTTGATAAATTGGAAGACTGGGCATCCAAATGGCACATGAAATTTAATGTGGACAAGTGTAAAGTTAGGCACATAGGCAGGGGCGGCCCAAGGGGGGTGCGGGGCCATGTGCGGAGACTCGGTGCGGGGCCTCATTTGCATAAGAGACCTCATTTGCATAAATATTTGCATACTGTTACCATACACTAACTATTAGTAAACATGCCTGTTAATGAGTGTATGGATACAGAAAGACTAAAAGATTTCTACATTACTATAATCCAGTCCAAACACCAGGCACATTAGGAACTACTACAAACACTGCCCATTTAGAACCCATAGCAAACCCACCATATCCTAACAGCACTACCAGGACTCACAAAGCACCATACCCTACCTATCAAAAGGAAACACTGCAAATATTAAACCAATACATTTCAGAGAATAACAATACATGACCTACTGGGGAAAGAGAACAAGTGGCAATGTCAAATAGGAATTACATAAACAGAATACCTCAGCTCAGTTACACATGCAGAACATAGACCATCACCAAACAAGCAATCACAATTTAGAAATAGGAAGACAATAATTAAACTGGGAACACCAAAAGCCAATCTGGGAATATACAACACCACTGTATAAATAAAACTATAAATTAATTTCCTCTTGTACTAAACAAAGCGTAGACATTAATGATGCACATTTCCCAGAGCTGACATATTCCAGTTAATAAATTCAAAATAAAGAGATATTTTTCTACCTTTTGTGCATATTTTTTCAGTTGCAATTGCTCCAGCCACTTTCTTCTGGTTTCTTCGTGTCTTCTGCTAACTCTCCATCGTCTGCTGTCCATTTGTCCTTTCTTTTCTCTTCTAGTTTTTTTTCCATTCTCTCTCTACATCTGCTTTAACATACTAATCTTTCTCCTTTTGCTCTTTCCTCATTCCTATTTCATCCACTCAAATTTTACCCCTCCGTCCTCAATCCCCACTTACTCTCCCAATATCTGGCCAATTATAAATTTGTCTTCCCTCCCATACAAAATATTTTTTCCCTCTCCATTTCACTCTCCCAGCTCCATCCATTTCCAATCCTCCCCCAACATCAGCTCCCTTCTAGTTCCAGCCCCACCCAGCATACGCTCCCTTCTAGTCCCCGCATCAGCATAATTTCCAGTCCTAGCCCCCCATAAGCCCATTTCCAGTCCTAGCCCTCCCATAAGCCCATTTCCAATCCTATCCTAGCCCCCCATCAGCCCATTTGCAGTCCTAGCTCCCCCATCCATTTCCAGTCCTATCCGAGTGCCTCCTTCAGCTCATTTCCAATCCCAACCCCCCATCAGCCCATTTCTAGTCCTTTCCTAGCCCCACCATCAGCCCATGTCAAATCCTAGCTCCCCTCCACTCAGCCCATTTCCAATCCAAGCCCCCCAATGAGTCCACTTCCAGTTCTAGCCCCTCCATGAGGCCATTTCAATCCAAGCCCCCACCACAGCCCATTTCCAATCTTAGCACCCCCCAACAGCCTATTTCCAGTCCTATCCTAGCCCCTCCATCAGCCCATTTCCTGTCCTAGCCCCCCCACTCAGCCCAATTCCAGTCCTAGCTCCCTCCTCTCACAGCCCATTTCCATTCCAAGCCCCCCTCCCCATCAGCTATTTGCAGTTCAAGCCCCCCTTCCACTCAGCCCATTTTCATTCCAAGCCCCGTCCCCATCAGCTATTTGCAATTGAAGCCCTCCTTCCACTCAACCCATTTCCAGTCCTAGCCACCCCCAGCCCAGTACCGGTCCTAGCCCCCCATAGCCCATTACCAGTACTAAGCCCCCCATAACCCATTACCAGTCCTAAGCCCCCCATCAGCCCACTTCCAGTCCTAACCCCCATCACCCCATTTTCAGTCTTAGCCCCCCATAGCCCATTACCAGTCCTAACCCCCCATCAGCCCACTTCCAGTCTTAGCCCCCTACAGTCCATTACCAGTCCTATCCCCCATCAGCCAATTTTCATTCTTAGCCCCACAATAGCCCATTACGTCCTAACCTCCCAATCAGCCCATTTCCAGTCCTAGCACCCCCATCAGCCCATTTTCAGTCTTAGCCCCCCATCAGCCCATTACCAGTCCTAACCCCCCATCAGCCCATTTCCATTATTAGCCCCCCATAGCCCATTACCAGTCCTAATCCCCCATCAGCACATTTCCAGTCCTAGTCCCCCCATAGCCCATTACTATTCCTAACCCCCCCATCAGCCCACTTCCAGTCTTAGCCCCCCCATAACCCATTACCAGTCCTAAGCCCCCTCCCCCCATCAGCCCAGGTAGATTAAAAAACAAACAAACCGGCTTCTGCTGCTGCTACCGCCGTGGCAGCGGCAGAATCAAGCGTCCCGCAGGGCCCCCCTGCCCGGCAGAGTCTCCCTGCATCAGCTTCCGAGTCCCAAAGCGTGGGCTTTCAGAGCCGCGAGAGTTTCCTTTCTCATGGCTCTGTTAATCCCGCTGGGGCTGATGGGATTTCCCATCAGCCCCGGCAGGCTTAACAGAGCCGCGAGAGGTCAGAGAAGCTCTCGCTTCGCGGCTCTGAAAGCCCGCGCTTTGGGACTCGGGAGCTGATGCTGCAGGGAGGCTCTGCTGGGCAGGGGGGGCCCCGCGGAACGCTTGATTCTGCCGCTGCCACGGCGGCAACGGAAGCAGCAGCCGGTATTTTTGTTTTTTTATCTACTTGGGCTGATGCAGAATGTTTTTTGCGCGGGGCCCCCTGAAACGCGGGGCCCTATGCAAAACACATTTTTGCTGAATGGACGGGCCGGCCCTGCACATAGGACAGAACAACCCAAATTATGATTACATGATGCAAGGCTCCACATTAGGAACCACCATCCAGGAAAAAGATTTAGGCGTCATTGTGGATAACATGTTGAAACCCTCTGCCCAGTGTGCAGCGGCGGCCAATAAAGCAAATAGAATGCTAGATATCATAAGGAAAGGAATGGTGTATCGCTTCATAGTGCGACCACACCTTGAATATTGTGTGCAATTCTGGTTGCTGTATCTTAAAAAGGTTATAGCGTTATTAAAAAAGGTACAGAGAAGACCCACCAAAATGGTAAAGGGGATGGAAGGATATCTCTATGAAGAGAGGCTAAAAAGGTTAGTGCTCTTCAACCTGGAAAAGAGACGGCTGAGGGGGGAGATATGATAGAGGTTATAAATTAATAAATGTAGTGGAATGGGTAAATGTGAGAGGTCCTACATATGCACTAAGTGCAGGGAGCTCTTTGCTCTCAGGGAACGAGTCCGTTCTCTAGAGGCTAGAGTAGCAGACCTGGAAGACATAAGAAAGACAGAGAAGTACATGGACGAGACCTACAGGGATATAGTCCTGAAGTCCCACCTCCAGTCTGGCAGCATCCCTGTTGCCATGGAGGAGAGAGGTCACGTGACAGGAGAGCATCACCCTGGTGTGGCAGGAAGTGATCCTGTAACTAGGACCTGTCCTCCAGGTGATGTAAAACCCTCTCGCACCGAGGACGTATCTCCAGGGCCATGTCCCCATGAGGGGAGGGTCAGGACAGCTGTTATAGTTGGTGATTCAATCATTAGGAATGTAGATAGCTGGGTGGCTGGTGGACGTGAGGATCGCCTGGTAACATGCCTGCCTGGTGCGAAGGTAGCAGATCTCACGCACCGCCTAGATAGGATCATAGATAGTGCTGGGGGGGAGTCTGCTGTCTTGGTACATGTTGGTACCAATGACATAGGAAAATGTGGTAGGGAAGTTCTGGAGGCTAAATTTAAGCTTTTAGGTAGGAAGTTGAAATCCAGAACTTCCAGGATAGCGTTCTCCGAAATGCTTCCTGTTCCACGTGCAGGACCCAAAAGACAGGCAGAGCTCCGGAGTCTCAATGCGTGGATGAGACAATGGTGCAAGGATGAGGGTTTTGGATTTGTTAGGAACTGGGGAACATTCTGGGGAAAGGGGGGGCTCTTCCGAAGGGATGGGCTTCACCTTAATCAGGATGGGACCAGACTGCTGGCATTAACCTTTAAAAAAGAGATAGAGAAGCTTTTAAACTAGAAAATAGGGGAAAGCCGACAGTCACCCAGGAGCGCACGGTTCGGACAAAGGTATCCTTGAAGGATACTACCAAAAGCAGTGAGGTTCCAAAAGGGAGTATAGTAGCCCAAATGCCCTTGAGTAAGGAGCAGACAGAGCATAAAGATTCCCAATTACCCATGCCTACCAATAGCCAGATTAATATTAATAAAATACAGTCTCTAAAATGCTTGTATGCCAATGCTAGAAGTCTAAACAATAAGATGGGAGAATTAGAATATATAGCATTAAATGAGAGGTTAGATATGATTGCACTCTCAGAGACATGGTGGAAGGAGGATAACCAGTGGGACACTGTGATACCTGGATACAAACTATATCGTAATGATAGAGCTGAACAAATTGGTGGAGGGGTTGCGCTCTATGTTAGAGAGGGCATTGAGTCAGAAAGGATTAAAGTTTTGCAGGGAACAAAATATGCTGTAGAATCTCTATGGATTGAAATTCCATTTATGAAGGGGAAGGTGATGGCAGTGGGAGTATACTATCGACCACCTGGCCAGAATGAACAAATGGATGATGAAATGCTCAAAGAGATCAAGGAAGCTAACAAAAGCCACAACAGAGTAGTAATAATGGGTGATTTCAATTACCCCGGTATCGACTGGGACAGTGTCACAGCAGGACAAGCTAAAGAGATAAAGTTTCTAGATGAAATAAATGACTGCTTCTTGGAGCAGCTGGTTCATGAACCGACCAGAGGGGAAGCCATACTGGACCTAGTCCTTAGTGGAACGCCAGATCTGGTGCGAGAAATAAGGGTGTTGGGACCACTTGGCAATAGTGATCATAGTATGATCATGTTTGATTTAATCAGTGGAGGACAGATAGTAAAGGAATCCACAGTACTACCTTTTAACTTTCAAAAGGGTGACTATGATAGAATGAGGAATATAGTTCGGAAAAAACTAAAAGGAGCGGTTCCAAAGGTTAAAGACTTACAGCAAGCTTGGGTGTTATTTAAAAATACTATCCTCGAAGCCCAGACCAGCTGTATTCCACGCATTAAGAAAAGTGGAAGAAAGTCCAAAAAACTGCCAGCATGGTTTAAAGGTGAGGTCAGAGAGGCTGTTGCTGCCAAAAGAGCAACCTTCAGAAAATGGAAAAAAGAGCCAAATGATGAAAACTGGAAACAGCACAAGCACTGGCAAGTTAAATGCAAAGCATTGATAAGGCAGGCAAAGCGGGAATTTGAGAAGAAACTTGCTACGGAAGCAAAAACACGAAATAAAGACTTTTTCAAGTACATTCGTAGCAAAAGGCCTGTGAGAGAGTCAATTGGACCATTAGATGATAGAGGGGTAAAAGGGGCAGTAAGAGGAGACAAGGCTATAGCAGAGAGACTGAATGAATTCTTTGCTTCGGTCTTTACTGAGGAAGATGTAGGGGTGTTACCCAAGACTGAAGTGGTATTTAAAGGTGATACTGCAGAGGACTTGAGAGAAATATCGCTACAACACCGGGAAGATATATTACAACTATTTGATAAACTGAATAGTAGCAAATCACCTGGACCGGATGGTATACATCCCAGAGTGTTGAAAGAACTGAAATATGAGATTGCAGACCTGTTATTGGTAATCTGTGAACTTTCATTAAAATCATCTGTAATACCTGAAGATTGGAGGGTCGCCAACATAACACCAATTTTTAAAAAGGGTTCCAGGGGTGACCCGGGAAATTACAGACCGGTGAGCCTGACGTCAGTACCAGGGAAAATGGTAGAAGCCATCATAAAGAACAAAATTACACAGCATGTAGATAGTCATGGCCTAATGGGAGACAGCCAACATGGCTTTAGACAAGGAAGATCTTGTCTTACTAATCTGATCTGTTTTTTTGAAGGTGTGCATAAACAGGTAGACAAAGGTGAGTCGGTTGATATAGTGTATCTGGACTTTCAGAAAGCTTTTGACAAGGTCCCCCATCAGAGACTTTTGGCGAAGCTAAAAAGTCATGGGATAGGAGGCAGTGTACTATTGTGGATCGGGAACTGGTTAAAAGATAGAAAGCAGAGGGTAGGGCTAAATGGCCAATATTCCCAATGGAAAAAGGTGAATAGTGGAGTACCCCAGGGATCTGTACTGGGTCCGCTACTTTTTGACATATTCATAAATGACCTGGAAAAGGGAATAACTAGTGAGGTAATCAAATTTGCAGATGACACAAAACTGTTTAAAGTTGTTAAAACCCAAGAGGATTGTGGAAAACTGCAGGAGGATCTGGATAAATTGGAAGACTGGGCATCCAAATGGCAGATGAAATTTAATGTGGACAAGTGCAAAGTTATGCACCTAGGAAAGAACAACCCACACTATAGTTACAAGATGCAAGGCTCCACATTAGAAACCACCACCCAGGAAAAAGATTTAGGAGTCATCGTGGATAACATGTTAAAACCCTCCGCCCAGTGTGCAGCGGCGGCCAAGAAAGCAAATAGAATGCTAGGTATCATAAGGAAAGGGATGGACAATAAAACAAAGGATATTATAATGCCTCTGTATCGCTCCATGGTACGACCGCACCTTGAATATTGTGTGCAATTCTGGTCACCGTATCTTAAAAAGGACATAGAGTTATTAGAAAAAGTACAGAGAAGAGCCACCAAATTGGTGAAGGGGATGGAAGGCTACTCCTATGAAGAGAGGCTAAAAAGGTTAGGGCTCTTTAACCTAGAAAAGAGGCGGCTGAGGGGAGATATGATAGAGGTGTATAAATTAATGAATGGAGTGGAACGGATAAACGTGGATAAATTGTTTACGCTATCAGAATATAGAAGGACTAGGGGGCATGTAATGAAGCTACAGGGTAAACTATTTAAGACAAATAGGAGAAAATATTTCTTCTCTCAACGTGTAATCAAACTCTGGAATCTGTTACCGGAGGATGTAGTAAGGGCTGTTAGTATAGCTGGGTTTAAAAAAGGTTTGGACAAGTTCCTGGAGGAAAGGTCCATAAACCACTATTAAAAAGGGACCCAGGATAACAATGCTTGGCCTAGTACAAGCACTGCAGAACCTGTGTCTTTTGGGGAAACTGCTAGGTACGTATGACCTAGATTGGCCACTGTTGGAAACAGGATACTGGGCTTGATGGACCTCGGTCTGACCCAGTATGGCATTTCTTATGTTCTTATGTTCTTATGTTCTTAGAAAGACTAGGGGACATGCAAGGAAGCTACTTAAGACTAATAAGAGAAAAAATTTTTTCGCTCAACGTGTAATCAAACTCTGGAATAAGTTACCTGTGAATGTAGTAAAATCTATTAGTGTAGCCGGGTTTAAAAAAGGTTTGGACAAGTTTCTGGAGGAAAGGTCCATAAACCATTAAAGGGGACCCAAAGAAATCCACTGCTTAACCCACTACAAGCATTGTGGAACCTGTGTCATTTGGGGAAACTGCTATGTACTTGTGACCTAGACTGGCCATTGTTGGAAACAGGATACTGGGTTTGATGGACCTTGGTCTGACCGAGTATGGCATCTCTTATGTTCTTACTGTAGGTCCCAGTAGAACACAAATGCTCTCGCATAAATTTATACTTGCTCTGAGGCAAGTGTAAATATGTTTATGTACACTATGTGTATTTTATAAAGTACATGTGTACTCTACTTCCGCTTCATCCAAACTCCACCTCCCAGAATGCCTATTATGAAAAAATGAATATTTGCTGTGTTTTCTACATTGCAGCATACTTTGCTGAAGAGATTTAAAATGATAGGAGTATCATGACTTTCCCCCAGGATTTCTCCTTTTCTGTTTTCTATTTAAAAAATAAAATCCCACAAGGTAGGCTTCTTTGAATATTAGCTATTAAGGCTGATCTTTTGATAGTGTTGTCATGTTAGGAATGTTGTAGCATGGAGCAGACTGTTTATTTATTTTATTTCCTATATTTAGGAATCAGCTTTCAAATAGTAGCCCAAGGCAACTTATAATGAATATAATATTACATTTTTAAAAAGCACTGAATACATGTGGAGCCCGATCCCAGATGGGGTATGTCCAGGCCATCTGGATTGCCCCGAATAGGATGGGCCCATCAGCACCTGATTCTGCACCGTGAGAGCAAGACATTCCCAGGGGTGCAGGATCAGGCACTGAGATACGGCCTGACATGCACCTGCATCACCATGTGGACATCATCTCCACGGCACATCCAGCCCACTGCCATGGAGTCCCTGGTTTCCCCGCTGCACAACCCCAGCGGGGGCAGCCAGAGTCTGGATCGGGCGGTGGGGACTAACCTGGCTTGCTGCTGTTGCTGCTGGGAGGCTAGCTGGCCAATCCAAAGGGGTGCGTTTGTTTCACCTCCGAGGTGGAATAAGCTGGCCATCCCCTGGTGCTCCCAGGACCTACAGGGCCATGATATGAATCAGCCCTGTACATCCAGGATCCGATCCCACCCACGCTCCGCCCACTCTTTGCCCCCATGCTGTCCCTATCCCCTGCAGCACACACAGTGACTCTGTGCATGCAGGGGGGCCAGGAGGTGGCATACGGTGGAGGCAGCTAACGGGGCTGGACGTCCCGCCAGGACCTGCAGCTCCACTATCTGCCTTGCAGAATCGGACCCAAAAGGGGTTATTACAAAAGGAAAAGTTTGTTTGAAAAAAGGCGGGAGTTTTGAAAATTGAATTTTGTCCGGAAGGTTTGCTGGAGGAAAGGCAGGAAAAAAGCAAGTAGGAATCCTGAAAGGAAGGAATTTGGAATTGAGCAGGAAGATTGTTGTGACAATCTCAGATACTTGAATCCACCATGCTGGACCATGCTAAGCTAAAACCAAAACGCTGGGTCTGCTATGTAGATGACACATTTGTCATTTGGCCCCATGGACAGGAAAGTCTTTCTGAACCATCTGAATAGCAGTCACCCCATCATAAAGTTCACTATGGCAAGCGAGACCAATGGATGTCTCCCCTTTTTTGATGTAATGATCAAGAAGTGGGCAGATGGAAGCCTGAGCCACGCTACGTATATAGAGGAAATCCAACCATACCAACCAGTATCTACTGTACATACAGAGTCCTATCACCATCCATCCACAAAAAGACATCCTACGCACACTAGTAAACAGGGCAGTAAGAGTCTGTGACCTGGACAGTCTAAAGGAAGAAAGGAACAGCCTCTGGGACATGTTCTCAGCCAATGGCTACAAAAAAACAGCTGTTTCCCAAACCTTTTGACAAAGCAAGCCACAAGCATAGCAGCCACCACCAACCACTGGATAACAACCCCATAACAAAACAAAGATTTGTGGTGCTCCCCTATGTCCGAAGAGTAACAGACTGCATAAGTAAACTGCTTAAAAAGAATAATATCATAACAGTGTATAGTGCACCACAGAAGTTGTCATCCTCACTCACACAAATGAAGGATGACATCCTCCTGCTCCAAACCACTGGAATCTATGAAATTCCATGCAAATGTGGCCAATTGTATATAGACGAAACCAACCGCACCATAGAAGAAAGGCTACAAGAGCACAAAAGTCATTATAAACTCTGCAACACAGGGAACTCTGCTGTAGCCCTACACGCAATGGAAACTGGCCATACGATCAAATCTGATGACACAAGAATCTTGGAACAAGAAGAACGCTGGTGATAAAGGAGGATCAAAGAGGCAGTAGAGATAGCAAGACACCCATGAAATTTCAATGGAGACAAAGGACTTAACGTCAACAAAGCATGGCGTTCCCTCTTTCACAGAAGTTTTAGTGCTGCAAGGTCTGAGGCCCGAAGACAAAAGATTTTTTTCCACCTTTCAGAATCTGAGATTGTCACAAAAATCTTCCTGTTAAAACCCAAATTCCCTTTCTCCAGGATTCCTACTTGCAGTTTTTCTGCCTTTCCTCCAATGGACCTTCCTGCCAAAATTCAATTTTCAAAACTCCCGCCTTTTTTCCAAAAACTTTCCCTCCAAAATCAAATCAAAATTTCCTGCCTTTTCTTCAATGTACTTTCCTGCCAAAGATTCAAATTTACTAGTTCAAGCCCACTAATCTGGTTTGAGAACCTCTGTATATAAGGATAGACATTCACAGCATAACCACTTCACCCTGAAGAAAGCCACAAAATGATGGCCAAAATGTTGGTTCCACTTACGAAGAAATGGCATGACCTGGAAAACTGCAATGATTGGCTTAAATTGAATTTTGTACCTGAGGCCATGAAAGGTTAAGTGACTTGCCTGAGGTCAAAGCAGTGCCAGTGAGATTTGAACACTGGTCTTTCTGATTCTAAGCAGCTGCCCTAACCACTACACCTCCACTCCAGGAGGCATGGAGGTAGGGAGAGGGAGTGATTTGGGTGGGCCTACAGTATAGAGGTGGATTCCTCATTTTACAAAGGTAATCCAAGTCTCCAAAAAAATTATAGATGTCAGCATTTGCTTCTGCCCCAAACCATGAATTAGTGCTTGCTTGAAGAGGCAGCTGTGAAGGCTGCAGTCTGCCACTTCTGATCACCCTCCCCAACAATGAACCCCACCCTGATCATCCCTGCTGACCTTCTTATCCTCTCCATCCTCCCTCAGGGTATCCAATTCCTTCCCTGACCTCCTCCATAGTTGAACCCTCCTATCCCTAAAAGCATCTGATTCCCTCAGGTGCATCCCCTAGCACCCCCCCCCCCCCCGCAAAGCCCCCCAGCAGACTCCCTCACCTAGTGGAGGAGAGGAGCAATCCTCAGTCATTCCTGCTCTTATGGCTTTAGGTTTCAAAATGGCGCTCGTGATTCCTAGAGGCAATCTTGTGATGCTACTGGTAGGGGATCAGTACCATGAGATTTCTGCTAGGGGTCATGGCTGTCATTTTGGAATCCAGGGTCATAAGAGCAGGAATGACTGGGGATTGCTCCCACTCCCACTAGATGCCAGGGACCCCAGTGAGGGTGAGGGTGCCGGTAGACCAGGGGACAGGACTGGCACTTATATACAGATATTAGAAAACATACGCATATGTGCCTGTGTTTAGTGGCGCACACACACATGCAGATAAGTAAACGTGCACAAAGTAGCTACATCTGCTTCCCCTGTGATAATTTCATAAAGGTACATAGGCCTTTTCTGCCTAGACATCTTATAAAATTACTCTTCATACCCGGCACATTGATATTTATGACTCACCGGCACACGGTTTACTTGCAGATATTGGAAATCTCTTCAACGGTGTTTAATGAGAAAAATGAAAGGCATTTCAGTCTCTTATGGAAACTTATTGGGTTAAAGAATACTTTTGGAGAGAAAGTCAGTGGAAAATTAGTAGCATCCTGCAAAAGAAGGCAGTGTCTTGCCAAGTTTTATCAGTTCTGCAAATCAGAAAGAAAGCACACTGCTCTTGATGGTGAGAGAGGAATAATTGCAGCGACTACAGTCTTGTCGATTTGCAAGAGGTGTATTAGACTTTTGTCAGTCATGCAAACAAATCTCTTTCCAAAGGGATAATGAACACAAGGCCTAGCACTGCTGCTTTGGACAGTAAACAAAGGCTTATGATCAGAATGAAATCCGTATATGCATTAAAAAAAAATAGTGTGCTAATTTTCTCCATCCATCTGTGACTATGCTCATTTATATGAAATTATTCAACTATTTGTATGATGTATTACAGCTTTCTAGGGAATTTTCTCTACAATAGCTGTCATTGATTTACTCAGCCAAATGCATTTTAAACAATTTCACTTCTTTAGATGGAGATGCAGACAACCGATGCCAAACATCTCCCAGTGCTGATAATAATTGCTCATGCCAGCCACAAGAAGAAAATTAGAGATCGTTAACTGGAGGAAGAATTGTTAAATGGCAATGATTGTACCTGCCAACAGACCTGAGGCACTTTCACTCATGGTGGTACTTCAGTAAATACTTGGGTGAAATTATGGGGTATGTTTACTAAACCGTCTTAATGTTACCGGCGCTAGTTGCAGCGATAAATGAAGAATGCCATATAAGGAGTGGGCGTTCCGGTCCTAAGGTAGCAAGAATCTGTATCGCGTGATAGTGGGCGCCGTGGCACGTTAACGCGCGTTAACCCTAAGTACATGCCAGTGGAGTGTTAGATGCTATAAAGATGTAGCCCACTGGATACTGCAATGACAGTGGAGGCAGAGGTCTTGGGTTCAATCCTGCAGTGGTGTAATCTAGAAAGGCTGTCTGAGGCATTTTCTTTTAATTTAAATCAGTGCTGACAGCAAAAACACCCTCACAGTGCCATAACATAAAGTGCCTCATAAGGCGCCCTATAGGTCACATTATAAAGTGCCCTATCTGCCAAGGCACCCTATAATGTGCCCTATAGGGCGCTGTATAGGGCGTCTTTGAGGCACCTTAGGCTACAGCACTGTGAGGGTATTTCTGTTGGCAGCACTGATTGAAATGAAAAGGAAAAGCCTCAGACAGCATTCTTAAATAACACCACTGTGGGATCAAACCCATGACCTCTGCCTCTATAGTCATTGAAGTAACCAGTGGGCTACATCTCTATAACGTCTAGCATACTGCTGGCTGGCTACAGAAAGACTGCAGGTCACCACACAAACTGTCTGCTGTGGTTACGATAGGGTAAACCCACCCGTACCCATGATGCACTGCACATGCAGATCAGCAGCCTACATCTGATCACAAGATGGGGTATGTGCCTCTATAGCACCCTGGCCTGGTAGGGGGAACTGACCGTATGTGTTACTGGCACAGAGTAGCTACAGACCATGACATGGCGCGGTTCCTGTGCTCACCCTGAGGGTGAAGTGGGGGGCCTAGCACCAGGTCCGCAGCGCATGGCATGGGTTAGATAGGTTGCACTGCAGGTCCCCATCAGTCCAAGTGTGTGATGGGTAGCCCCTGCAGACACACCTAGGATATGCCTGTGTCCATCTGTATTTCCCAGTCATGTCTAGGCCTTGTGGACTATGATGCACCCACAATAGTGCATATCCTGTGTGGGTGACAATTAATGCTCTGTCTCAACACTTGAAAAACTGCGATGAAGTGAAGCCTAAAGGCTAAATAAAGATTTAGATTGGATCAGTGTTCTCTGAATTTTTCTTTTCATATGTTACAACAGCTTCATTGAACATGTTACTATCGCATGGCCATTTGCAATTGGTTGATTTGGGTCATTTAAACTAGACCTTTGACAGTGTAGGTTCAGATTGCCAATGAGCATGCGCTGGCGTCTTGAAAAGTTGGAGGAGTTTGACTTCACTTCATCGCAGTTTTTCAAGTGTTGAGACAGGGCATTAATTTGTTTTTTGCCCGAAACGCAGTGCTGTGTCTGTTTTATAACTGCAGTAGATTTAGTCATGGTGCTACAAGATTTATGAGAAAGATTTATGAGAAGAACGGTATTAAGGAGTTCTCCATACCCTTTGATGTCGCAGAAGGTTCAAACGACTTTTAACACAGATAAGCGTCTGTTTTTTTGTTTCTTCTATGGGCTTTTTTTGATATAGTCATTTGCCTTTGGTTATATATGTAGGTGGCACTATTTCTTAGTGATTTCACCTATATTATGTGGCTCCGTAGTGGGCTCAATTAAAAGTTTATTATTGAGTAAAATGGAAGGGTAGCTTCAAGAGGCTGTTTCAACCTCACGGCTGATCTTCCGATAAAAAATATCTTCCACACGCGCAAGCTTAAACTCATTAGGTTTTTGTCAACTCTATTTTGCTTATGGGATTTTTGGATATAGAGTGTTAGTTATTTTGTTATTTTTGGTTTACCCCACCCCTATCTGACATTCACCATCAGAGGGCATGGTCAGTCTCCACCCGCTGCACCTTGCAAGGTGTTCCAGCCATGCACATGCTAACTGCAGACAGTATGCTAGCTAGTACATAGTGCATGCTCCTGGAGGAACCATGTGCACCCAAAACTGGGATGTGAACACACACCCCAAGCAGGTATGTCAGTGATTGGGACCCTGAAAAGAGAACCCAGAGGTATCACATGAGAGAAATAGTGTATAGCACTATGGGGTAACCTAGCCATGCCGTGGTCACTGCTCAGTCAGGGTGAGAATGACCTCCCAGCATGACATGCTGTGGCCACCCTGTCCGTGCAGGTGGTGGCTGGGCACTACAATGTCCCAGCCATTGCCCTATGCCCTGTGCAGATACAACCTACCCAGGCCGCCCTGTCCGGGTCCTACCCACAGTACCTTGCTCCTCATTATGCACATTGGCAGGCTAACACTGGAAACAGTGCAAGCATTGTGGGCTCAGTAAGGTGTAGGCAGCCACATAACACTAGATAGACATACGCACACTACCACACCTATTTCAGCATTGTGCAAATATGGAGGTGGTTGGCAGCCCTGGCTGCCACACCAGTCCTGGGCACAGTGCAGGCATTGCTATGGTACTTAATACTGTTAGGGTCACTCCACGGGGGAGTTAAACACTGTCAGAAACAAAACCTGAAACACACTCCACAGATATCAGAAAAGTTGATATGATGAATCCCTGTCAACAAATTGTGTTCAAATTAGGATTTGTTATCTGACATTATTCATAGCAACCTTTTGATATATGTGGAACGTGTTTCCACGTTTAAGACTGCATTGCTAAGATATGCAGGTGCTAGTATTGCTAGATGCTTCTGCGCGCAGGGCCCAATAGCCTGACTCTCCATGAGCCGCTGCATAGTGGGACCTGTGGTGTGGGTGTTTGTGTCCCTGTCAGCCGCTGCTCTAAGGCAGCAGTTCCCACCTTCAGTCCTGGTGGGCCAAACACAGTTCAGGTTTTCATGCTGTCCCTATTGAATATGCATGAGATACATTTGCATACAATAGGGGCGGTACATGTAAATGCATCTCATCTTATTAGGGACATCCTGACAACCTGAATGGTGTTTGGCCCTCCAGGACTGGAGTTGGGAAACTCTGCTCTAGGGATTGCAGATGTTTATGGTGTATGTGCTCTGTAGGGTACAATATAGGCCAGGGGTGTCCAACTCTGTCCTGGAGGGCCGCAATCCTGGCAGGTTTTTGCGATAGCCCTAATGAATATGCATGAGATATATATGCATTAGAGATAACCTGCCAACCTGACTGGTTTTGTAGCACTCCAGGACTGGATTTATAGACCCCTGCCTTACACCTCTGTCATTTAAGATTGTGAGTGGGCAAGTTACAGATGGCCTAGATATCAAAAGAGTAGATGGACTATGTCACATTCCTCCTCACTTCTCACCACCACCAAAATGTTGTCTATTAGATGACCTAGATTGGCCACTGTTGGAAACAGGATACTGGGCTTGATGGACCTTGGTCTGACCCAGTATGGCATATCTTATGTTCTTATATATATATCTCATGCATATTCATTAGGGCTATCCCAAAAACCTGCCAGGATTGCGGCCCTCCAGGACAGGGCTGGACAACCCTGATATAGGCGTTTATGGTGTATTACTTTTATCTGCAATAAAGATTCTCTCTTTATTATCACGGTTTAGTAAGGGTAAAATGAGGTGATATGGTCTGCAGGAGCCACAGTTGGGACTTGAACCTGTGACCTACCCCTAAATATATTGGCTGTGTGTACTGCACAAAACTGTTGCCATAGAGGGAGGTTATTCCCTGGGGATAGCATCAGACAGCCCTTGTCTGTTGCACTGCATGCTACCCACCTGAACAGGGCTTGGCTTTGGTGTGCTGTGGGCAGATGCCACTGCCCCTCCACCACCAGTACCCCTCCGCCACCATGCTGACATGCCCTTATGCTGGTGGTGCTGGTGGTGCACAGACCCAGGCCATCCAGTGTGCCACTAGGTGGCTGCCTATGGTGTAGGGTCTGGGGTAGGGGTGCCTAGATTGACATCCGCGCTTCCCCCCGGCACCGCCTGTCAATGCTATGTGCCCTTTGGGGTACCTCCTGGGTGATGTCCGCTGGGACACTGTGGGTCACACACTCGTGGGCATGTTTGCCCTTGGTCAGTTGCTGGCTTGCTGTTTTTCTGTTTCTGTGTTCCTATGTGCCACCTAGGCATCTGCCTGGTCCACCCTGTGCCCCAGTTGCCCCACTTCATGTCTCGCCTTCAGCCCCCTGTGCCCCATTTGTAGCCTCACTGTCGTGCCCTCTCGTACTTGGCCACTATGCTGCTGCTGCTGCACATGTATCACTACTATCACTTTTCTTGGTTTCCCTGCCTTTGCTGTGCATTGTTGACTGAAATGGTTTCTCTCTCCTGCAAATGTGCCTCTAGCGCGAGGTTTTCACTGGCGATAATTTTCAGACCTTCATTTCACGGCGTTAGTGTGCATGGAGCCTCTCCCCACCCACTCTCTGCCCATTGACCCCTTCTCTCTGCCCCTGGGGAGCCTTACTCCGCCCTCTAGGGGGCCTTACTCCACCCTCTGCGCACCTTAATGCCGCCGGCCACATTATCGCGCGATACGTCACATTCTTGCACGGTAATGTGCCATTATCGCACAATAACATCACTTATCGCGCGATAACATTGCAGCTGAGCCGTTAGTGCCATTTAGTAAACATACCCCTATGTTTTCTATGCAAATTGTAGAGACCCTGATTAAGGAGGGAGGGAAGAAAGACAGGAAAACAGTATGGCTGTGCCCTCTGTGTATTGTAGTATTTGATAGTAATGCAACTCCCCCCCCCCCCACAAATTTTCAAACCTATGGCTGCCACACAAAAACAAGCAATTGATCATTCTGCTTATCTTTATGCCCAATATCAAGTGGCACTGAACATGCATGTTACATGGCTAACTTATCCTTGTAAAGTTAGGGAAACTATCTCTGCGATCTCCCTAGATGGATTCATCAAGCCAAATAGCAGCTGGATATTACTGTTATCCACATACATGTTGGCACCTTTCCAGGAATGCCCTGGCCTCTCTTAATTTTTTAAAATGTATTTTGGTAATAGCACATTATTGTTGCAATGCACTTTGAAACAGAAGGAGCCAAGGTTGACAGGGAGATACACAGAGGGACATTCATGGATATAGTATTGAAGTCATAAGAACATAAGATATGCTATACTGGGTTAGAGCAGGGGTGGGCAATTTTGGTCCTGGAGGGCTGCAGACCAGTCAGGTTTTCATGATGCCCCTAATGAATATTCATGGACCTATTTCCATACAATGGAAGGCAGTATATGCAAATAGATCTCATGAATATTCATTAGGGACATCATGAAAGCCTGACTAATCTGCGGCCCTCCAGGACCGGATTTGCCCACCCCTGGGTTAGACCAAGGGTCCATCAAGCTTAGCATCCTGTTTCCTACAGCAGCCAATCCAGGTCACAAGTGCCTGCTAGGTTCTCAAAAAAGGTACAAATATTCCACATTGCTTAACCCCCGGGGTAAGCAGTGGATTTCCCTGGTCCTCTTTAATAATGGTTTATGGACCTTTCCTCCAGAAACCTGTCCAAACCTCTTTTGAACCCAGCTACACTAACAGCTTTAGTTGCTCTTCCATTTCGGTCACTCCCCTCTGTACCTTTTCTAATTCTGCTATATCTTTTTTAAGATATGGTGACCAAAATTGCACAGAATATTCAAGGTGCAGTCGCACCATGGATCAATAGAGACATTATAATATCTTTGGTCTTATTCTCCATTTCTTTCCTTATGATTCCTAGTATTCTATTTGTTTTCTTGGCCGCGGCTGCACACTGGGAGGAGGTTTTCAATGTACTATCAACTATAATGCTCAGATGCTTTTCCTGGTGATTCCTAATTTGGAACCTTGCATCATGTAACTGTAGTTTGGGTTGTTCTTCCCTAAGTGCATAACTTTGCACTTGTCTAGGGGCCTTTCCTCTCCCTTGTGCACACAGCTGGGTTCTTAATCCCTCTGAGTCACACTTTAAAGTGTACTACTGATAATCCCTTTGGAGGGGGATGGATAACTTCCTATATACCCCATCACAAGGGGCAAGAAGTGGTCTGCTTTCACAGTGGCTGGGGATCTCTAACTTCTAAATCAAATTCTGCATGGAACACAGTATACTAAAAATGCTTTTTGTCTTAAGTTATGCTTGCCAGATTTTGTTGAAATATAATATTTTCAAACTATACACGATGCTGCAATCTTAAATGAAGATCTTCCTGGCACAGTGAGAAAGTTAAATATATTTCCATACTTTAAATTCTATACAAAAGAGGTATCTGTGCTTATAGATCTCTAATCACACACACTTGCTCTGTTCTTATTTATATTCTAAATCATGACAGCTTTCATAAAGGTCTGTCTGCAACAAATCTTCCCCCATTGACCTACACTATATCCTACAGAGTTTAATTTTTATTTCATGATTTGACATTTCACTAATTTAAGCTTAAAAAGCACGGCTTTTTACAAAATCGTTCATACTTCTTTTCAAGCCTTTTTAATTCCTCTCCAAAGTAGGTAGCACTGTTATCGTGCAGTTGCAGCAGACAGTCTGTCTTAAAGATATAATTCAGGGGGCTCAGTGGTGTCAAGAAAGCACAGTAGGAGCTCAGCAGAGCGGTCTTTAAACCCTTCTGCTTGTCAACCGCCACAGCGTAGGTCTAAAACCTGAAAATATGCAACAGGGCCCAGGAAACATGGCACGCCATCCACACCACCTAATTTATAGGGTTTATAAATCTCTGGCAGGATATAATTTCCTAGTTGTATTATTTAAAATAAAACCCTGGGGATGGGGAGATACATATCTGTGGGCGGACAGATGCATAAAGCTATTTGTTTCTTTCCTACCCTTCTATTATAAAAACACTAGACACAAACCAAGCAATTCTTAACTTAAAACAATCAAAACAAGTTACATACTGTTGGGTTTCCTTAAACATGAGGGGAGGGGGGAGTGGTTTTGGAACTCTGTCTCATTAACAACTTCAACATTATAATAACCATGGCAGCTGTGGCCACATCCTCCCAACTTCCCATCATCCAATTAAACATAAGACACCAATTTTGAGAGGAATAAATCAGGGTGATTTGCAGGATCACAGTGGCCCGTATAGTAATAGCAAAATCATTCAATTTAGTTATGTGCACTGTTTCTTCAACCTAGTGTAAGTAAAATTATTGGCCATTTGGGTCTGCAGTTTATCTAACCTCACTGAGTCAGTATATTTGGTCAGAGAGCAGCTGCAGGATACGTACAGCTGTATTGTTAAAGCCCTAACAAGGGAATGATCTATTTGCCAAGCCTTTGAGAGAATGCTTATGGCAAATAGCACACTGCTGACCAATCTGCTCCTGTCCATAGGGGTATGTTTACTAAACCGTCTTAATGTTACCGGTGCTAGCTGCAGTGATAATGTGAAGAATATGATATAAGGAGTGGGTGTTCCGGTGTCAAGGTAGCAAGAATCTGTATTGCGTGATAGTGGGTGCCGTGGCACGTTAACCCTAAGTTCATGCCAGCGCAGTATTTGAAAATATAAAGATGTAGCCCACTGGTTACTGCAATGACTGTGGAGGCAGAGGTCATGGGTTTGATCCTGTGCTGTTATGTAAGAAGGCTGTCTGAAGCATTTCCCTTTTTAAATTTAAATCAGTGCTGTCTGAGGCAGTTTCCGTATTTCATTTAAATCTGTGCTGTCTGAGGCATTTCATTTTTTAAGTTAAATCAGTGCTGCCAGCAAAAACACCCTCACAGTGCTGTAACATAAGGTGCCACATAAAACGCCCTATAAGGCACTACATAGGGCACATTATAAAGTGCCCTGTCTGCCAAGGCGCCTTCTAATGTGCTCTATAGGGCATCTTATGAGGCATCTTAAGTTTACAGCACTGTGAGGGTGCATTTTGCTGGCAGCACTGATTTAAATTAAAAGGAAAAGCCTCAGACAGCCTTATTAAATAACACCACTGTGGGATCAAATGCATGACCTCTGCCTACACAGTCAATGAAGTAACCAGTGGGCTACATCTCTATAGCTACTGCCACACTGCTGGCTGGCTACAGAAAGACTGCAGGTCACCACAGAAACTGTCTGCTGTGGTTAGCAGGATAGGGTAAACCCACCCGTACCCATGATGCACTGCACATGCAGATCAGCAGTCTACAACTGATCACAAGATGGGATATGCACCCCCACGGCACCTAGGCCTGGTAGGGGGAACTAACTGCGGGTGTTACTGGCACAGAGTAGCTACAGACCGTGACATTGTGTGGGTACTGTGCTCACCCTGAGGGTGAGGTGGGCGCCCAGCACCAGGTCCGCAGCACCTGACTTGGCTGAGATAGGCTATGCTGCGTGTCCCCATCAGTGCCAGTGTGTGCTAGGTAGT
The DNA here is from genome assembly GCA_033557465.1 of Ichthyophis bannanicus. Taxonomy (NCBI): domain Eukaryota; kingdom Metazoa; phylum Chordata; class Amphibia; order Gymnophiona; family Ichthyophiidae; genus Ichthyophis; species Ichthyophis bannanicus. Next base: position 1,247,345,137 of record CM066033.1, read on the forward strand.
CCTTGCAGACACACATAGGATACACCTTTGTCCATCTGTATTTCCCCAGTCACGTCTAGCCCTTGTGGACTATGATGTACCCAGAATAGAGCATATCCTGTGTGGGTGCCATGGTCATGTTATAGGTGAAGGGAGGTGTTTGGACCCAAAAGCGGAATATGTAGCACCACCCAACCCACCCTCTGTGCTTCAGGGTGGGGGACAGGATCTCCCACCAACAGATCCACATTCCACATCTCTGCAATGGTGGCAGTAGAGGGGACCATCACCCCCAGACCTGCTGGGGAATGGGCACCCTACAGTACAGTCAATACAGATCTGTACGCATCACATAAGGCAATAGCAGACAGAATGCTGGAAAGGCTCAGCTGCCCCCCAGCACTATCTGACATTCACCAGCAGAGGGCACAATCAGTCTCCACCCACTGTACCCTGCAAGGTGTTCCAGCCATACACATGCTAACTGCAGACAGTCTGCTAGCTAATACATAGTGCATGTTCCTGGAGGAGCTGTGTGCACCCAAAAATGGGATGTGAGCACATACACCAAGCAGGTATGTCAGTGATTGGGCCCCAGAAAAGAGAACCCATAAATATCACTTGAGAGAAATACTGTATAGCACTATGGGGGAACTTAGCCATGCCGTGGTCGCTGCTCAGTCAGGGTGAGAGTGACCTCCCAGCATGACATGCCGCGGCCACCCTGTCCGTGCAGGTGGTGGTCGGGCACTACAATGTCCCAGCCATTGCCCTATACTCTGTGCAAATACCTCCTGTCCGGGTCATACCCACAGTACCTTGCTCCTCATTATGCACATTGGCAGGCTAACACTGGAAACAGTGCAAGCAGTGTGGGCTCAGTAAGGTGTAGGCAGCCACAACACACTGGATAGACATACACACACTCTCACACCTATGCCAGCTTTGTGCAACTATAGAGGTTTGTGGCAGCCCTGGCTGCCACACCAGTCTTAAAGGACTAGAAAGGGGACTGTTACTTCTGGAGAGAAATCTGCAACTGTGAGTATATACTTCTGGTAATTTTCTAAAAAGAATGATTTGTATTAAAACTACTTAATCTGTAAACCCACTGTTTTTTGTTGGATCAGTTAGGGCCTAGTAGCAGCAATTAAAGTTTGAATTTAAAACACAGAGGAGAGCTTTCTGGTTACATTTCATACCCAGCAGAGAGCTTGTAGTTTAAATTTAATAGTCACTCAGGGCCAAGTAACAGCAAAGTACTTTTAGTTTAAATTTAACACACAGAAGAGAGCTTTCTGGTTAAATTTAGTACCCAGCAGAGAGCTTGTAGTTTAAATTTCATAAGAAGTTAGAGCCTAGCAGCAGCTAAGAGCTATAATTTAAACCAAATCAGAATTTAGCTTACCTCAGCAGCACAAGACAGGGTACTGTGTAGCAGCCCTTTTTTAATAAGTGTTATTTCCCTCCCTCCCTCCCCACCCCACTTCCGGTGAACAAGGTATATTAAACGTATTAGGTACAGTTTAATTGGTATAAATACCCATAGCAACCCCTAGTAAGTAAGAACTTAAAGATCTAGACACAAACTTAAAACTAAGATGCAGACAGCAGTCCAGCAGTGGGATGGGGGCTTTCCAGTCTTTTGCATTGAGTGTCACATGTATGATTTTCTCCCAGTTGGTGAGAGGTCTTACATGTGCACTAGGTGCAAGGAGCTCTTTTCTCTCAGGGAACAAGTCCATTCTCTAGAGGCTAAAGTAGCAGACTTGGAAAACATAAGACAGACAGAGAGGTACATAGACGAGACCTACAGGGATATAGTCCTGAAGTCCCACCTCCAGTCTGGCAGCACCCCTGTTGCCATGGAGGAGAGAGGTCACGTGACAGGAGAGCATCACCCTGGTGTGGCAGGAAGTGATCCTGTAACTAGGACCTGTCCTCCAGGTGATGTAAAACCCTCTCGCACCGAGGAAGTTTCTCCAGGGCCATGTGCACATGAGGGAAGGGTTAGGACAGCCGTTATAGTTGGTGATTCGATCATTAGGCATGTAGACAGCTGGGTGGCTGGTGGACGTGAGGATCGCCTGGTAACATGCCTGCCTGGTGCGAAGGTAGCGGATCTCACGCGCCACCTAGATAAGGTCTTAAATAGTGCTGGGGAGGAGTCTGCTGTCTTGGTACATGTCGGAACCAATGACATAGGAAAATGTGGTAGGGAGGTTCTGGAGGCAAAATTTAGGCTTTTAGGTAGGAAGTTGAAATCCAGAACTTCCAGGGTAGCATTCTCCGAAATGCTTCCTGTTCCATGCGCAGGACCCAAAAGGCAGGCAGAGCTCCGGAGTCTCAATGCGTGGATGAGACAATGGTGCAGAGATGAAGGTTTTGGATTTGTTCGGAACTGGGGAACATTCTGGGGAAAGGAGGGGCTCTTCCGAGGGGATGGGCTTCACCTTAACCGGGATGGAACCAGGCTGCTGGCATTAACCTTTAAAAAGGAGATAGAGCAGCTTTTAAACTAGATATTAGGGGAAAGCCGACAGTCGCCCAAGAGTGGATGGTTCGGAAGAATGTATCCTTGAAGGATACTATCAAAAGCAGAGAGGTTCCACAAAAGAGTAAAGTAGCCCAAATGCCCTCAAGTATGGAGCTGACAGAGCTTAAAGATCCCAATTTACCCATGTCTAACAATAGCCAAATTAACATGAATAAAATACATTCTCTAAAATGCTTGTATGCAAATGATAGAAGTCTAAAGAACAAGATGGGAGAGTTAGAATATATAGCACTAAATGAAAGGTTAGATATGATTGGAATATCAGAAACATGGTGGAAGGAGGACAACCAGTGGGACACTGTGATACCTGGGTACAAACTATATCGTAATGATAGAGCTGATCAAATTGGTGGAAGGGTTGCGCTCTATGTTAGAGAGGGCATTGACTCAGAAAGGATTAAAGTTTTGCAGGAAACAGAATCTGCTGTAGAATCTATATGGATTGAAATTCCATATAAAAGGGGGAAGGCGATGGCAGTGGGGGTGTACTATCGAGCACCTGGCCAGAATGACCAAATGGATGATGAAATGCTCAAAGAAATCAGGGAAGCTAACAAAAGTTACAGCGCAGTAATAATAATGGGTGATTTCAATTACCCCGGTATCGACTGGGTCAGTGTCACGTCAGGACATGCTAGGGAGATAAAGTTCCTAGATGAAATAAATGACTGCTTCTTGGAGCAGCTGGTTCATGAACCGACCAGAGGGGAAGCCATATTAGACCTAGTCCTTAGTGGAACACCAGATCTAGTGCAAGAGATAAGGGTGTTGGGGCCACTTGGCAATAGTGATCATAGCATGATCGCCTTTGATTTAATTAGTGGAGGAGGGATAGTAAGGAAATCCACAGTACTACCTTTTAACTTTCGAAAGGGAGACTATGATAAAATGAGGAAAACAGTTAAGAAAAAACTAAAAGGAGCAGTTGCGAAGGTTAAAGACGTACATCAAGCTTGGGTGTTGTTGAAAAATACTATCTTGGAAGCCCAGACCAGCTGTATTCCACGCTTTAAGAAAAGTGGAAGGAAGTCCAAAAAACTGCCAGCATGGTTTAAAGGTGAGGTCAGAGAGGCTGTTGTTGCCAAAAAAGCATCTTTCAGGAAATGGAAAAAAGAGCCAAACGACGAAACCTGGAAACAGCACAAGCACTGGCAAGTCAAATGCAAGGCATTGATAAGGCAGGCAAAGAGAGAATTTGAGAAGAAGCTTGCTGCGGAAGCAAAAACGTGAAATAAAGACCTTTTCAAGTACATTCGTAGCAAAAAACCTGTGAGAGAGTCAGTTGGTCCATTAGATGATAAAGGGGTTAAAGGAGCACTAAGAGGCAACAAGGCGATAGCGGAGAGACTGAATGAATTCTTTGCTTCGGTCTTTGCTGAGGAAGATGTAGGGATGTTACCCATGACTGAAGTGGTATTTAAAGATGCGGAAGAATTGAAGGAAATATCGATACATCGGGAAGATGTCTTACAACTATTAGATAAACTGAAGAGTAGCAAATCACCTGGGCCGGATGGTATACATCCAAGGGTGTTGAAAGAACTGAAATATGAGATTGCAGAACTGCTATCAGTAATCTGTGAACTATCATTAAAATCATCTCTAATACCTGAAGATTGGAGGATCGCCAATGTAACACCAATTTTTAAAAAGGGTTCCAGGGGTGATCCGGGAAACTACAGACCGGTGAGCCTGACGTCAGTACCGGGAAAAATGGTAGAAACCATCATAAAGAATAAAATTACTCAGCATGTAGATAGTCACAACCTAATGGGAGACAGCCAACATGGCTTTAGACAAGGAAGATCTTGTCTTATTAATCTGTTATGTTTTTTTTGAAGGAGTGAATAAACAGGTGGACAAAGGTGAGTCGGTTGATATTGTGTATCTGGACTTTCAGAAAGCCTTTGACAAGGTCCCTCATCAGAGACTTTTGGCAAAACTAAAGAGTCATGGGATAGGAGGCAGTGTACTATTGTGGATCAGGAACAGGTTAAAAGATAGAAAGCAGAGGGTAGGGCTAAATGGCCAATTTTCCCAATGGAGAAGGGTGAATAGTGGTGTACCCCAGGGATCTGTGCTGGGTCCGCTGCTTTTTGACATATTCATAAATGACCTGGAAAGTGGATTAACGAGTGAGGTTATCAAATTTGCAGATGACACAAAACTATTTAAAGTTGTTAAAACCCAAGAGGATTGTGAAAAATTGCAAGAGGATCTTGATAAATTGGAAGACTGGGCATCAAAATGGCAGATGAAATTTAATGTGGACAAGTGCAAGGTTATGCACCTAGGGAAGAACAACCCAAACTATGGTTACACGATGCATGGTTCCACATTAGGAACCACCACCCAGGAAAAAGATTTAGGCGTCATTGTGGATACCATGTTAAAACCCTCGGCCCAGTGTGCAGCAGCGGCCAAGAGAGCAAATAGAATGCTAGGTATGATAAGGAAAGGAATGGAAAATAAAACAATAGATACTATAATGCCTCTATATCGTTCCATGGTGAGACCGCACCTTGAATATTGTGTGCAATTCTGGTCGCCATATCTTAAAAAGGATATAGCGGTTTTAGAAAAGGTTCAGAGAAGAGCCACCAAAATGGTAAAGGGGATGGAAGGATACTCCTATGAAGAAAGGCTAAAAAGGTTAGGGCTCTTTAACCTGGAAAAGAGACGGCTGAGGGGAGATATGATAGAAGTCTATAAATTAATGAACGGAGTGGAACGGGTAAACGTAGATCGATTGTTTACCTTATCAGAATATAGAAAGACTAGGGGACATGCAATGAAGCTACAGGGTAAACTATTTAAGACTAATAAAAGAAAATATTTTTTCATTCAACGTGTAATCAAACTCTGGAATTTGTTACCGGAGGATGTAGTAAAGGCTGTTAGTGTAGCTGGGTTTAAAAAAGGTTTGGATAAGTTCCTGGAGGAAAGGTCCATAAACCATTATTAAGAAGTGACCGAAGATATCAATGCTTCACCCAGTACAAGCATTGTGGAACTTGTGTCTCTTGGGGAAACTGCTAGGTACATATGACCTAGATTGGCCACTGTTGGAAACAGAATACTGGGCTTGATGGACCTTGGTCTGACCCAGTATGGCATATCTTATGTTCTTATGTCCTGGGCACAGAGCTGGCATTGCCATGGTACACAATACTGTTGGGGTCACTCCCTGGGGTGGTAAACACTGTCAGAAGCAAAAACTGAAACACACTCCACAGATATCAGAAAGGTTGCTATGATGAATCTCTGTCAACAAATCGTGTTTAACCTAGGATTTGTTATCGGACATTAATCATAGCAACCTTTTGATATATGTGGAACGTGTTCCCAAGTTTAGGATGGCATTGCTAAGGTATGCAGGTGCCAGTATTGGGAGATGCTGCTCCGCGCAGGGCCCAACAGCCTGACTCTCCATGAGGCTTTGGATAGTTGCGCCTGTGGGTGTTTGTGCCCCTGTTGGCCGCTGCTCTAGGGCAGAGGTTTCCAACTCCGGTCCTGGTGGGCCAAACATGGTTCAGGTTTTCATGCTGTCCCTAATGAATATGCATGAGATACATTTGCATACAATGGGGACGGCGCATACAAATGCAGCACAGGCATATTTATTAGGGACAGCATGAAACCTGAATGGTGTTTGGACCTCTAGGACTGCAGTTGGGAAACTCTGCTCTAGGGATTGCACATGTTTATGGTGTCTGTGCTCTGTAGGGTAAAATATAGGAGTTTATGACGTGCTTCTTTTATGTGCAGTAACGGTTCTGTCGTTATTACCATGGTTTAGTACTGGGTAAAATATAGGGACATGGTTTGTAGGAGGCACAGCTGGGACTTGAACCTGTGGTTTTCTGCCCCTGAACACACTGGCTGTGTGTACGGTACCAAACATTTGCCACAGGGGCAGATCATTCGCTGGGGATACCATGACTGTTCATCCGACAGACCTTGTCAGTTGCAGTGCATGGCACCCACCTAAAGGGGGCTTGGCCGTGGTCTGCTGTGGGCAGATGCCATTGCCCCCTCCGCCACCAGCACCCCTCCGCCACCATGCTGACATGCCCTTGTGCTGGTGGTGCTGGTGGTGCGCAGTCCCAGGCCATCCAGTGTGCAGGTAGGCTGCTGCCTATGGTGCCTGATATGGGGTAGGGGTGCCTGCATAGACATCCATGCTTCCCCTCGTCACTGCCTGCCAATGTTATGTGCCCTTTGCGGTACTTTCTGGGTACTGTCCCCTGGGACACTGTGGGACACACACTTGTGGCCATGTTTGCCCGTGGTCAGTTGCTGTCCTGCTGGTTTTCTTCTTCCACATTCCTATGTGTCACCTAGGTATCTGCCTAGCCCACTCTATGCCCCAGCTGCCACACTGCACGTTCCGTCTGCAGCCCCCTGTACCCCATTTGCAGCCTCACCGTAGTGCCCTCTCATACTTGGGCACTATGATGTTGCTGTACATGTATTACTACTATCACTTTTCCTAGTTTCGCTGCCTTTGCTACACATTGCTGACTGAAATGGTCTCTCTCCCCTGCAAACGTGCCCCTAGCGCGAGGTTTTCACTGGTGCTAATTTTCAGACCATCATTTCACGGTGATAGTGTGCATGGGGCCTCTCCCCGCCCATTCTCTGCCCACTGACCCCTTATCTCCACCCCTGTGGAGCCTTCCTCTGCCCTCTGGGGAGCCATACTCCACCCTCTATGCAACTTAATGCCGCAGGAGATGTTATCGCGCGATATGTGATGTTCTCACATGGTAATGCGCCATTATTGCGCGATAACGTCACATATCGCGCAATAACTTCTCAGCTGCGCCGTTAGTGCCGTTTAGTAAACATACCCCATAGTTTTCGGTTGCTAAGTGACTGGAGCTTTTCTAGGTGTCCAGCCCCATTTGAACAAGGTCACCAGCCCTCCGTACCTGGATAATTTATTGCTGTGAGTTACTGATCTGGAACTTTACTAGGGTCTCCCAGCCGAGGTGCAAAATGACCCAAGCAACAAACCCTCCTGTATTTAGCTGTATCTTTAAGCCCCCCCACCCCATTCCACCCCAGCTCTGGCACCCTGCCTGAAATGCAATAAACATAAAATTGCAACCTTCAACAACACTCAACAGAGAAAACAATCTCTTTCTTTTACTAATTTGGATTTCCCAGAAGAGGGCGGGTCGAGGTGTTGTTTGGAGCTGCAATGGCAGGAAGCGGCACCCAGGCCATTGCCCATGGACCCTTTAAGTTCCCCAGCCCCACCTTTCCCTCAGAACCCCCAACCAATAAAATTGCAGCCATGGTGATGTGGGTACATGTGTGCCAAGTCTGCTTATACAACAGTGTTGCTTGGACCAAGGAGCTCTCCCTTTTGATCCATTCCTCCTCACTTCTGGCCTCAGTGTGGCCCAGGTTGATGATGGTCGCGGTAGCAACTGCCATGTCAAGGAGTATGTACAGTAAGTCAAGCAGCCTGTTGTTGTTGTTAAGTGCCGTCGAGTCAGTGTCGGCTCATGGTGACCCTCTGGATAGTTGTCCTAAATTGTGTTCGGTCTTCAGTCAGGCAGCTCATAGTTGACAGACTAGTACCCATAGCTACTTTTATTGTATCAATCCATCTCATTGCTGGCCTTCCTCTTTTGCATTGACCTTCTATCTTGCCATGCATGATGTCTTTCTCTAATGATCTCTCTCTATGCATGATGTGTCCAAAATATGAAAGTCGAAGTCTTGTCATCTGAGCTTCTAAAGAAAGCTTAGGTTTGATCTTCTCTAGTTCTGACTGATTTGTTCTTCGGGCAGTCCATGGTATACACAGTATTCATCGCCAGCACCATAATTCAAAGGCATTAATTTTCTTCCTGTCTATCTTTTTCACTGTCAAGCTTTCACAGCCATATGTTGTTATTGAAAATACCATGGCTTGAACAAGTCGAATCTTTGTATGGAGAGAGACATCTCTGCTCTTGAGAATCTTCTCTAGGTCTTTCATAGCCATTCTGCCAATAGCAATGCGTTGTCAGATTTCTTGACTCCTTGTTGCTTCTTTATTGATAGTTGATCCAAGTAGGTTAAAGTTGTCCACGATTTCAATTTCTTCTCCTTCAATGATGAACTTGTTTATTTTGCCAGTTGTCATGATCTCTGTCTTCTTTACATTAAGGTGCAGGCCCATATGGAGACTATGTTCTTTGATCATGAGTAGCCTGGGTGAATCTGCCTGTATGGGCGCCCTGTTTATTTGCAGGACCCTGCAGGTTGTGCAGGGCAGCGCACTCACCAGGGTAGCCATGACCTCAGCAACCCTGCTTCCCATCACTCAAACAACTGTAACTCAGCAATTTTGAGTGAAATAAATTAATGCCATAGCTTTATACCCTACTAAGGGAATCAAATTGATATATCTGAGCCTTTAACAGCTAACATTTATGTTTATGTCTGTCTTTATTTAATATACTGCATATCTGAAATACAAACTATGGGGTCTATCTGTCCCATTTGGATGTCCATTCCCGCTATTCGCCCCCCTGCCGGCCATGACAAAAGCCTCCCCATATGAACAAGGGATCTGTATGGGGAGGCTTAGATGGGGATGGGAGGGGGCATTGTGGAGGCAGAGTTAGGGCATGCAGTGGGCAGTCTGCGACCCCAGACATACAGGGCCGATTCTGAAATCGACCCTGTATGTCTGGGGTCGGCAGACTAGATGGGGGACTTATTCCACCTTAGAGGTGGAATAAGACCCCCTGAACATCGGGGGACAGCAGGCCCAGACAGCGCAAGGAAAATGAGATGGTGAAGGGGGTTCCCTGCAGCCCAGCCCTGGCCATGGAAGGCCAGATTTGGGGTTGGGCTGCGGGGAAAGGAAAGAATGGTCGGCAGCCAGAGATCGCAGCTCCTAAATGGAGCTGCAGAGCCATGGCAATGGGATGCCATGGTACCGCTGCTCCATTCAGGATCCTGTGTGTTAGCCAGGCATGGCTTTGTACATGCTGGCCAATGGAAATCAGATCCCGGCCTGCACATACAGACCCTAGACCTGATTCTGATCCCACGGGGCATGTCTAACCCCTGAGGGATCAGAATCGGGTCTGCCTCTGTGCGTCCCATTCCGATCGGATGCACAGGGGCCTGGACATGCTCTATGGAATGTGCCTCCATGTGGTTTACAACTAACATACAACAAACTGATCCACCCTCATCCAAGCAAGACTGTAGATTTGAATTGCTAAATAACCACAGTGTTCCCAGGTGACCAACCCTATATGAGCAAGGTCACCAGTCCTCCAGGTCTGGTTAATTTATAATTGTGAACACTGGCCAGAGTTCTAATGCAGGTCCCCAAGAAAAATTTTGATGAGGGCCCTCATTTGTTGCCCCCTTCCATTGTTGCCCTCCCAGCGGTGACCCTCCCCTCATTGTCATGGCCCTCTGCGTGGAAAACCTACATTGCTTTGTTTGCCACGCTGCTTCTTCTCCAGGTCTGGCGTGTTCTTTAAGTCTTGCAGTGCGGCTGTTATCCAAGATTTCAACCCGGGAAGTAACAGCCACACAGAGGAAGGAAGCTCTCTTTGGCTTGATGCAAGTATTACGGCAAGCATTAGTAGTAAATATGATCTAGGTCTCTAAAATTTATTGCAAACACAAGGCATAGTACTTGCATTGTGCCAGAGAGTGCTTCCTTCTGGAGTTCATAAGATGTAACATGTATAGGCAACTTGTCAAGGTGTGACTGGAAATTCTTCTTAATCAGGCCTGTGAATCACATGAACTCTAGGAGGTGGTGCTCTTTGGCACTATGCAAGTACTATGCCGAGAGTTAGCAGTAAATTTGGGAGACAGATCATGCTCTACATACCCTGGGTTTGGGAGTAAGGTTTATGACTGTCATGGTATGTGCAAAACTAACCCATTGGGAGAAATTGCCCCTAGGAAGAGCTACGTTTTTTTTTCATATGAGGTCATTCAGGGGAATCTGCTCAAGCTTAGAGATTTGTATATTTTCTCCAGTACAGTTGATGTGGAAGGGAAATCTAAGAGAACTTGATTGTTTGCACAATGTTTTAATCTGAACTTCTGCAAAGCAGATAGGACTTGAGCCAAGCATTTTCTAAGAAACTGCATTCCAGCCAGCAGTGACAGTCAGGTTTTTTTTTTCTGTTTTCCCTGTTGGGGGTTTTAAGGGCATGTTTACTAAAGTGTGGTAGATAGCGCAGGACAAATGCCCGCTTAGCTTGCATCTGTACAATAGTAGGGCATAACAGCTATGGAAGATGCAGAGATGTGGCCACGGTAGGGACCTACAGCCACACTAGGCATGTTGCTACCACAGTAGTTGTGAACCATAGTGTAGGTGCAGAGTGAATGGGCTCCCAACATGTGCCCTGCAATTGAAGGCTTCAAAAACATCATTAGGGTGGTAATAGGCTACAGAACCACTGCAGACAGTAATAAATGTGCCCAAAACCCACCTACATGACATTAGTGATAGGCCAGTGCAAAATAGAGAGGGATGGAGCAGGAATAGGCACAACTGACTGCACAGCTCAGAGCAATGCGGTAACTATGGGATATAGGGAACAAATATGGCATTTGAAGGTGCTGGGAGATTTGTATGGGATCAGGCAGGGTTTCTGCTGTGCCCATCATGAACCTCCCCCTCATTGTGAGGCACCCAGGGTGCCTGTTCAGCTAGGCAGCAGGGAACACAGTACAAGACCTCTGGTGTGTGGGGAGGGAATCACCCTCTCAGTCACTCCTCTCATACAGTTTGGATAGTACCCTAGCCATTGTGGGGCGTGCCCTCCCTTGTGGAGGGAAGGGAGCGGCACTACAATCAGCAGATCTAGAGGCCAAACACAATGAACACACAGATAGGGTCGGCATGCTATGGGCAGCCTTCCAGCCAGCACCTCTATGACATGGGGTCCACAGGATCAAGAAGCACCCCCATGGCCCACCATATAGAACACCCACCCCTATGGCCTGATATCTGCAAGTGGGGAATGGGAGGTAGTCCACATAGGGCATCCATGCTCCATCACTGGGGAAAGCTCTGTGGGAATACTACAATGTAACTACACCCCCCCCCCCCATGGAGATGGCCAAAACCAGGCTGAGCATCCCAGCTGTCACGTAACCAAAGGCTCACAGGATCTTGGAAGCCCACAAGAACTCCCCAGGTCCATGGAACACCTCATCCCCTGGACATGGGATCCAGGGAGGGGACACTGATTAGTGAAGTCCAACAAAGCAAGCTCATCTTCAGTTCTAGAAATGTTAAGTAGCTACGCTGTATCTTAAAAAGGATATAGCATTATTAGAAAAGGTTCAGAGAAGAGCCACCAAAATGGTAACGGGGATGGAAGGATACTCCTATGAAGAAAGGCTAAAAAGGTTAGGCTCTTTAACCTGGAAAAGAGACGGCTGAGGGAAGATATGATAGAAGTCTATAAATTAATGAACGGAGTGGAACGGGTAAAAGTAGATCGATTGTTTACGTTATTAGAATATAGAAAGACTAGGGGACATGCAATGAAGCTACAGGGTAAACTATTTAAGACTAATAAAAGAAAATATTTTTTCATTCAACATGTAATCAAACTCTGGAATTTGTTACCGGAGGATGTAGTAAAGGCTGTTAGTGTAGCTGGGTTTAAAAAAGGTTTGGACAAGTTCCTGGAGGAAAGGTCCATATACCATTATTAAGAAGGGATCCAGGATATCAATGCTTGACCCAGTACAAGCATTGTGGAACCTGTGTCTTTTGGGGAAACTGCTAGGTACGTATGACCTAGATTGGCCACTGTTGGAAACAGGATACTGGGCTTGATGGACCTTGGTCTGACCCAGTATGGCATATCTTATGTTCTTATCTTATGTTCTTATGTACTCAGATCCATTAGGCTTCAGCCATATCCTCCCATGGTCAGTGGCCATCTGCTTATAGGAATATGGCCCATGGCAGTGGAGGCAATGTAGGAAATTTATCCATGCCAGAAATGATATTTAAAAGTGATGTATCTGAGGAATGGAAACAAATCTCGATAAATCGGGAGGATGTAATACAGCTATTTGATAAAGAGTAGCAAATCACCTGGACCAGATGGCATATATCCCAGAGTGCTGAAAGAACTGAAAAAATGAGATTGCAGACCTACTTTTAGTAATCTGTGAGATATCATTAAAATCATCTGTAGTACCTGAAGACTGGAGAATGGCCAAAGGGTTCCAGAGGTGATCCAGGAAACTACAGAAAGGTGAGCGTGACATCAGTACCAGGCAAAATTATAGAAACTATTATAACGAATAAAATTACTGAACATGTAGATAGTCAAGGTTTAATGGGAGAAAGCCAGCATGGATTAGCTAAGTAAAGTCTTGTCTTACTGATCTCTTATATATTTCTGAAGGTATAAATAAACAGGTAGATAAAGGTGAGCCAGCTGATATAATATATCTGGATTTTCAGTAAGCCTTAATAGGTTAAAAGATACAGAAAGTAGGGCTAAATGGCCAATTTTCTTAATGGAGAAAGGTGAAAAGTGGTGTACCCCAGTGATCTGTGCTGGGCCTCCTGCTTTATAGCATATTTATAAATGACCTGGAAATGAGTGAAGTGATCAAACTGGCAGATGACACAAAATTATTCAAAGTTATTAAAACACAAGATGACTATGAAAATTGCAAGAGGACCTTGATAAATTGGAAAACTGGGCACCCAAATGGCAGATGAAATTTAATGTGGATACGTGCAAAGTTATACACTTAGGGGTATGTTTACTAAACTGCCGTGGCTCCAATATCGCATGGAGTCCGCTACTGCGGCTTTGTAAACAAGCCCCTTAGGGAAGAAGAACCCAAACTGTGGTTACATGATGCAAGGTTCTACATTAGAAACCACCACTCAGGAAAAGGATCTAGGTATCATTGTGGATAATACATTGAAACCCTCTGCCCAGAGTATAGCAGTGGCCAAAAAAGCAAAGAGAATGCTAGGAATCATAAGGGAATGAATGGAGAATAAAACCAAGGATAGTAGAATGCCTCTGTATTGCTCCATGGTGCGATTGTTCCTTGAATATTGTGTGCAATTCTGATCGCCATATTTTAAAAGAGATATAATGGAATTAGAAAAGATACAGAGAAGAGCCACCAAAATGATAAAAGGGATGGCAGGATTCCTCGAAGTTAGGGCTCTTCAACCTGGAAAAGAGACGGCTGAGGGGAGATATGAAAAAGGTCTATAAATCAATGAATGGAGTGGAACGGGTAAATGTAGATCAATTGTTTACACCATCAAAATGTGGAAAGACTAGGAAACATGCAATGAAGCTACAGGATAACCTATTTAAGACTGATAAGAGAAAATATTTTTTCACTCAACGTGTAATCAAGCTCTGGAATTAATTACCGGAGGATGTAGTAAAAGCTGTTAGTGTAGCTGGTTTAAAAATGGTTTGGACAAGTACCTTGAAGAAAGGTACATAAACCATTATTAAAGGGGACCCGGGATATCCACTGCTTGCCCCAATACAAGCATTTTGGAACCTGTGTCTTTTGGGGAAACTGCTAGGTACTTGTGACCTAGATTGGCCACTATTGGAAACAGGATACTGGGCTTGATGGACCTTGGTCTGACCCAGTATGGAATATCTTATGTTCTTATATTCTCAAGATCACGGAACATGGTCTTAAAATGGGCCTGCAGCTTAACTGAAAGAAGACAAAGATCCTGACAACTGGCAAAATCAATAAGTTCATCATTGATGGCGAAAAAATTGAAATAGTGGACAACTTTAACCTACTTGGATCAATTATCAATAAAGAAAGGACAAGCAGTCAAGAAATTTGATGACACATTGCTCTTGTCAGAATGGCTATGAAGAACGTAGACAAGATTCTCAAGAGCAGAGATGTCTCTCTCCATACAAAGATTCAACTTGTTCAAACCATGGTATTTTCAATAACGTCATATGGATGCGAAAGTTGGATAGTGAAAAAGATAGACAGGAAGAAAATCGATGCCTTTGAATTATGGTGCTGGCGATAAATACTGTTTATAGTTGGATTGCTTGAAGAACAAACCAGTCAGTACCAGAGGAGATCAAACCTAAGCTTTCCTTTGAAGCGCAGATGAAAAGACTTTGAATTTCATACTTTGGATACATCATGTGAAGGGAGAAATCATTAGAGAAATACATCATGCTTGGCAAGGTAGAAGGTCAATGCAAGAGAGGAAGGCCAGAAATGAGATGGATCGATACAATAGCAGCAGCTATAGGTGCCACTCTATCAACAATGACCTGCCTGACTGAAGACCGAACATAGTTTAGGACAACTATCCAGAGGGTCTCCATGAGTCGACAGTGACTCAACGGCACTTAACAAAAACATGATGAGGACAGTTTTGGGGGGGATAGTAATCAAGCTATTATCACTCTTATTCTGAAATCTGGTAAAAATTCATCACTTCCAGAGTTGGATATACCTATTTCATGCTTAAATGTTGATGCCAAGGTACTAGTAAAAATTTTAGTGGCAATCTAGGTTGGGTTTATGCTAGCCTTATTGCTCAAAGTTGGTAGGTTTTGTCACGGGTCACTAGGTGGTTGCAGGGCCATATCAAGGGTCCGAGTGGTGCGGCTGCACAGGGTGCAAATATGAAAGGGGTGCTGATGTCATCGCTGGGCTTCCAGGAAGTCCGGGAAAAATGAGTTCCTGCATGCAGTTGGTTGGGGGGGGGGCACCAAGTTCACTAGTAGCACAGGGCGCATTGCTAGCACTGTACAGTCCTGGGTAGTGAACATGCAGTAACTATTATTGGCTATGGAGAAATGTCCAGCTTGGTCGCTCCCAGCTTTGGTTGTTAGCTTTAATGTTGAGAAAGCATTTGACTGGTGGACTGGCCCTTTCTGTTTGCAGTTTTTCAGCACATCGGGGTTGATGATCGCTTTTTGCAAGTTGTTCAAGCCCTCTATGCTGCTCCAGCAGCAGCAATGGTAGTGAATAGGATAGTGTCATCACCCTTTTTCCAGATCAGGGGACATGCCAGGGTTGTTTGCTATCTCATTTTTTAAAACAATTTAATTTTATATTTATCAATTTACAAATAAATTCCGAGTAAACCACTTGTACAAGAAAAGAAAATGGACATTGAATACAATTCAGTAGGAGCATAAGCACTCTAAAGTTATACATATTCAGTTTCATTAGCCCAACAACAATGGAGAATCCAAGGAGCAAGGTAAATGAAAACCAAACATGCAAGGAAGGCTTACAGTTAGCCTAATCAGATGCCTCTCAACAAACATTACTGCATTTTGTTAATACATAGACCTACATGCATTATCTGACTTTTATCTATCCTTCCAATGTAAATAGATTATGTATATAGTTGACCCTGTTTTCCATGTTTATACTCCTGTTCGATGTAAACCTGACAGCTTGTTGTTATGGTCGTTAAGTTATAATGTAAACCGCACTGATGCTAAATAGCGCGGTATATAAGAAACTGTAATAAATAATAAATAAATAAATACTTGGGGAGTAAAATTGAGGTGAGAAGTAAGAAAGGCAGCCAGCTGTGAGGGTTTATTAAATATATAACTAACAGACTGTAGCCTAATTTCCAAGGAAATTTACAAGGAAATTTAAGGAAAAGCATACCCCCAGCTGTAACACCCCCAGCTTAAGAAGAAGGAATTCCCTACATTTCCACTCTTGGGTCAGATCCAGATAAATACGCACTGCTAAGCCCTAAAGGGCAGGGCGCGTTTCTTAAAATATAATTTAAGAAGCCACTCTGGATCAGATGTTAAAGCAAGAGTTAATTACAATGTAGATGACACAACATTATCAATATAATTTGATTCCAAAATATTAGAAATATTAAGTATGTCCATATGTTTAGTTTCTGCCAGAGAAGATTGCTGTGCACCAGCCAACACTTTCTTTCGATCAAGAATGTAATAAACTTTAGTTAACGGAGGTTGCGATTCAACCAGTATCCCCAAAATTTCAACAAAATACTGCTTCAGCATATCTTTAGCAGAGACTAGCAAAGATCATGGGAATTTAGTCAGCCTCTTCTTTTTTTTGTTGTCCATAGAACTCTTATTACCTCATCAGAAAGGTAATCCCCAAGTCTGTGTCTTGACCATGGGACTCCGTATTTTGAAGTCCTTGGTGTTTCCGGATGATGTTTTGCTGGCGACTACTAACCCATTCAGCCCTTTGGAAGTTGTGCTTCTGGACTTTGAGTTGTTTAGTGGAGCAACTGGCTTGAAGCAGAATAGATCCAAATTGGAAGCCCTTGCATTGAACTTAGATGCTGGAGCCCTTTGGGGTTTGTCCTTTCCTGTGCGCTTCTCAGATGATTCGATTTGATACTTGGGGATGCAGAACCTTGTTAACATTTATTCCACTGATGTGTAGCTTTTGCGCCGTCATGGTTAGGGAAAGCTTCCACTCTCACTTCTGCACTGAATCTTCTTATATAAATTAGTTTTGGTATACAAGTGGGTGTATCAATTTCAGATGCTCTTTATCTTTTATCTTTATCTTCATTTAAAACTTATTATACCGCCTGAACCTAGAGGCATACAGCGGTGTACTATAAAATAAAGGAGGCTACTGTCAGAAATAGAAAAGAACGCCAATTCATTTACAGGAAAGGATAGCAAAGAAGAGAGAGATAGAAAGAGAAGTTAGAAGAAAAGTACAAACGGGTTGGGGAGGAACAGTCAGCTGCCAACAGTAGAAGAAAGGGGGGAAGGGAGGTCAAACGCCGTGCAAAAAGGGTGGGTCTTAAGCGAAGCTTTAAAGGAGCGGAAGGAAGAATCTAGACGTAAGGCTAAGGGAAGGGAATTCCAAAGACGGGGGCCAAGAAAAAAGAAAGCGGAAGAACGTGTGGATTCAAGGCGAGCCCTAGAAGGAGGTGGGAGAAAAAGACGATTAGCATGAATTGACCGAAGAACTCTAGAGGGGCAGTGAAAGTGAACCAGATCCGAAAGATAAAGAGGGACACCAGCGTGCAAAGCCTTGTGAACGAAGATCAGAATCTTGTATTGAATACGAAAAGGGATAGGCAACCAGTGTAACTGAATAAGAAGGGGAGTGATATGAGCCGAGCAGGAAGAATTAGTTAGAAGACGAGCAGCGGTGTGATGAACCAATTCTTCTTTTTTGATCTTATGCTGATGGAAAAAAAGGACATTGGGAAGGAATAGGCGCTGGGATGAAAAAAGACAATTTGGGAATCATAGTGGGGCTCTTTGATTAAAGGATAAGGCGGGATACAAATACCCTTTAAATAAATAAATAAAATAAATCAAGGCTTGTCATCAGTTGTTGAACATGTAATTGCCTAGCCTGCTTTGTCAGGGGTTCCTGCTGAGTTGATTTCAGGTTGTTATTGCTGCCCTGGGGGAAGGAGGATGGAAGGAGGGAGGGTTACTTCAGGGTGCTTTTGAATGCTGTGTATGCTTTAGGGCTGCTCTACATTCAGAACTAATTGCATATTGACGATTGGTTTCTTCTTTGTTTATTTTCTGTGCTATTGCTGTTTGGGCGGACTTGAAATTGGGGTGGGTGAAAGAAAAATGGACTTTGGTTTTGTTGATGCATATTATTCTCTCCAGTGTGTAGAGATAGTGTTGTTTTTGGGAAAGAGTCTATTTTCTCCTGTTTGTTAATAAGGAGATTAAACATAAAAATATTACTAGTAAGGTAAAGTACAGTTAACTTTGATTCTGTAAAAGTGCCACTTCAAAAATTCATTAAAATCCTAAAAACGTTTGAGAGGATGATTCTGAGCCATCTCAATCTGCTAAACCATATGCTTCCTTTTTTCAACTGAATTCACAACTTACACAAGCCAATATTTGAGCTATCTTTCTCCAACCTTGTTCTCTTCCAGATGCTCTAAATTACTGAAGTTAATGACAGCTGAATAATTGGGCACTGTGGCCTCTTCTTTACCTAATGTGATGGCTTTGAAGCTTCTTTGTCTCAAAATCTTCCTACTCCAATAGAATTCAACTTAACATAGTCACTTCATGTTCACAAGTCACTTAACCCCCCCCCCCCACCAAATCAGTAAAACACGGGTTAGCCTTACCCAGCTGGGTTAACCCTGTGGGATCCTGTCCTCCTGCTAACCAGCAGTTCTTCAATTCCACCATCTAGCAATTAGAGTCTTCGCTGTATTTCTCCTTCACATTAACAGATAAGAAGTCCTGATTAAAAGCATTGGGTGCATAGATGGATGCATGAACAATCTCCTTACAAAAAAGCTTTACAAGGACAAACAGGAACATCCCTTGAGAATCATCCACAACCCCATGCACTCTGTAAAGTAGGGATTTACTAATTCCACCATCTAGGTTATTCTTCATTTTGTATATCTCCTTCACGTTAACAGATACGTGCTGTTAATGGTAGGCCACCCCCCATGGTAGTGTTTTTTTTAAAATTCCTGCTACCAACCATCCACTTGGCCTTTGGGAATGTCTATATTAATAGAAATTGTTAGCTAGCAAGTAATATCTTTCCTCAGCTGATCACACAAACTATGCCTGTATTCCTAGGTGCTTCAGTCTCCACAATTGAATAGGCACAAACATCCCAAACAAACGTCAGCATCCCAGCACTGTGCTGCAATGCCTACTGATAGGGAGACTAAACCTCTTTCCTTCCAAACACTATTTATTTATTAGTATTTAGCTTATTCCTTCTCAGTAGCAGATCAAGGTGAGTTACATTCAGGCACAGTAGTTATTTCCCTGTTGGGCTTACAATCTAAGTTTGTACCTGAGGCAGTAAGTTAAGTGACTTGCCCAAGGCGCAAGGAATAACAGTAGGATTTGAACCCTGGTCTTTTTGGTCCCAGGCTGTTGCCCTAAATACTAGGCTACTCCTCCACTATGCCACAAACAGGCTGTTTCTCCTACAGTACCTGCTTCACTTTGTCCCGGTTTACTCGATTGCTACCCAAACCTCCATGCTTTCCTCATCAGTCTCGGCCTCTATAGGTTCTGAACCCAAACCCCATCCATTTGGTTGCAAATGATCCACTCCGTCCATGTGGCCTCTTCAAACGGCCACTTTTATAAGTTTGAAACTGCCTTTTGAATGGAAACCCTATCCACCCTTAAATTGGGCCTTCAGCAGGACCCCCCATGTTTCCCTCCATCTTGCTTTTTTCTCTCTGATTATTCTGCTTCCAAGAATATATTCAGACTATATGCAAAAATTATCCTCAAGGAGCCAGTATAATCAAAAACATACACCCAAAACCCCAAACAAGGCAGACCAAAAAAAAAATGACACACTACAAAAAAACAAAAACAAAAATAGAACGTGAGACAGGAATCCCCAGTTGGAGTGAGCGTCATAGAGGAAAAAAGACACCAGTAACCCTCCATATATATAATGGAGGAAACAAGTCTAACATAAGGGTGCAATGCCCATCAATAATGAAAAGACTCTTTTTACATCAAAGGTCAAACCAAAAAACCTCTATGGCACACCTTGTTTGGGGTTTTGGGTGTATGTATATGTTTTTGTTCCAAGAATATATTAGCATTGTAGGAAAAATTCTGCTCTTAGGCCTTAGGAAATAATTATGCTGTGAGAACGTTCCTGATGCAGCTGCAGCTTGCTAGTTTCTATAGAACACTGTATTGTTTAAAAAAAAACACCATATATTGAAACATAAAAAAGAGAAGCACAGGGCCTGATACATTTACAGACTTTCTCAGCTCAGACCTGACTGTAAGATATGCCTCCTTCCTCCTTTCTTTCTCTCTCTGAAGATAACAGGCTAGAGACATAGCTGGCCTTCACAAAGACAATTATGTTCAAACTACCAATGCATGGTCCATAGTCAGACACATAATCTGAAGGGGCCGCAGCTGTTCCTGAGAAGAAAGTAACTTTGAAGAACAGATCCCTTGCATAAACATCTCTCCCTCCCCTGTTCTCTCTCTCTCCCCTCCTTCACAACACCCCTTTCCTGTGTCTAATAGTCTTCAGGGATATTGCCTGTCAGCAATAAGCTAAATTGGGACTATGGGAAAAACTGGGATGTTTTTCTCCTTCCCCTTTCTCTCCTTTAACTCCCTATGTATGCCTCTGGCTCAGAAAAGGTATAAAAAAGTCTGTACTTCCTACAGGAGGGAGTCACTTGCTTGTATTCCATTGCACAGTGACCCCTGTTATCAGGGGCAGCTCAAGGCAATCTGCTGTCTGAGGCGAAAGATGAGATGGTGTCCCCCCCCCCCATAGAGGGGGCGGGGCTTTTTCAAAACTCCAATCAGGGTCTGAACCAAACCTAAAAGCCGATTAGATTATATGGAGGAAATGCACACCAAGGAACTAAAAGAGAGCGAGAACTACAGCACAGTTTATAAAACTAAATTATAACTCATTTTTATTTTGTTATTATAAACTGCATTATGGTTATTGCTTTTTCTTTTTCAACATATATTTTGTATCCACAGAACCCCCTTCAACAGTGGGCGCAGAGCAGAACCAGGACAGAACTCAATATCTTAAAAAAAAAATCTGATTCTGATCATCTCACTAACAACAACAACAAACATTTTTCAGTACCAGGTATATTGTGAACTAATACAAAATCCTACAACAAAGTCACTGAGTATCTGTAGAGCAAATCTACCATACCATATCAGCACCAACTTCCAAAACTCACATAAGGAGCCCACCAAAAAAAGCATCACTGTAAATACTACAGTGGGCCCTGGAACATCCATACACCTATTTGAAAAGCTGAACATGTCAAATTACTACAGTACAGTATAGATCTTTGTGTACAAACTCCATGTTAACAGAACACCTGAGCTCAGACACACACTCAGAACACAGACCCTCACCAAGTACAGAATAAGTGACTTACAATCTAAAGTAAAAATAAAAATATGTAAACAAAATTTAAACTGAAACCCCAAAAAGCCAGACTCTTCAAGCAGTGCAATATCAGATAAATAAGAGATGCAGTTCCCCCATACAGTATAAAATATAAAGATAACACAAAGTCCAGTTACTAAAATGAAATAAAATTATTTTTTCTACCTTTGTTGTCTGACCATTTTATTCTCTGATCATGCTGGTCCCGATCTGAGGCTTCTGCTTTCCTGTCTTCTCTTAGCTCTTTTTCTGTGGTCTATGGTCCATCTGCCATTTCTTATCTCTTCTTTTGTTTTCTTCACTTCTTTCCATCAGCCTATTTCCAGTCCCAGTAACCCTTCCCAATGTCAACTTGCATTCCCATGACTGCCACTGGTGTTCATTCCCTTCCAGTCCCCCTCTTTCCCCACTGTCCAGTCCCTTCTAGTCCAAATACCATGACAGCCCCTCTCAGCATCCACTCCTTTCCAATTCCATTCTCCCATCCCATCGCATCAGCCCATTTGTAGCCCTGGCCCTCAGTTTTCTTCCAGGGCCAGAAGCTCTATCTTCCCCTCTCCACCAACAGCCCATTCCCAGTCAAAGCCCCCCAATCAGTTCACTTCCAGTGCTAGTCCCCCCCTCAACCCCATTACCAGTACTAGCCTCCCCTAATCAGCCCATTACCAGTCCTACCCCCCATCAGCACATTACCAGTCCTAGCCTCTACTAATCAGCCCATTTCCAGTCCTAGCCCCCTGATCAGCTATCCAATGCTAGCCCCCATCAGTCCATTACCAGTCCTACCCCACCCCATCAGCCCATTACCAGTCCCAGCCTCCCCTAATTAGCCCATTACCAATCCCAGCCCCCCTCAATCAGTCCATTCTCAGTCCTAGCCTTACCTAATCAACCCATTACCAGTCCTAGCCCCCCTGATTTGCCCATTACCTGTACCAGCCCCCCATCAGACCATTATAATCCTAACTCGCACTGTCTCTCCGCTTTGTCCAGCATTTGCCCCCGTCTCTCGCCTTTGTCTACTACTTATCCGCCTGTCTCCCCCCTTTGTCCTGCATGTTCCCTGTCTCCCCCTTTGTCCAGCACTTGTCCCCCAGTCTCTCCCTTTATCCAGCATGTCCCCGTCTCCCCCTTTATCCAACACTTGTCCACCATTTCCCCCTTTGTCCAGCATGTCCCCATCTCCTCCTTTGTCCAACATTTGTCCCCGTCTCCCTCTTTGTCCAGCACTTGTCCCCCCCTTTGTCCAGCATCATGTCCCCTGTCTCCACCTCTGTCCAGCATGACCCCTGTCTCCCCTTTATTTATTTATTTAACCGAATTTATATACCGTCTTTCTACAAATCAAGATGGTTTACATAGAACATTTAAGATAGAGTGTTTCCACTGTTTACATAGAACATATAACCAAGTAAAAAATGTATATAACATGTCTATAAATAACTAAGCATAAAGATAGAACTATTTACAAGGTAATTACCAAGGTATCAGAGGCCGTTAAATAGGTTTAGAGGTAGTAGTAGGGACAAGGGGGAGGTAGGTTAGTGAGAGACTAAGGTGGAAGGGAAAATGTTCCTGAAAAAGGAAGGTTTTTAAGCTCTTACGAAACTCAAGGTGAGTTCTAGAATTCCGCAGCTCATGAGGGAGGGAGTTCCATAGGGTAGGGGCGTAGAGGGAAAAGGTCCTGTTACAGGTAAGTTGTTTACTATGTCTTATGGTTGCTGGGATAGAGATGAGGTTTTTGGTGATAGTACGGCGGGTTCTAGCACTAGAAGAGAGGGGAATGAGAGGGGAAAGGTAAGGGGCAGATTCGTTGGAGATGATTTTGTGTATAAGAGTAAGCACTTTGAATTTGATCCTGCAGTAGATAGGGAGCCAGTGAAGGTTATATAGAACTGGTGTGATATGTGAACGCTTTGTCCAGCACTTGTCCCCCTGTCTCTCCCTTTGTCTCGCACATATCCCCCTGTCTCCCCCTTTGTCCAGCATGCCCCTTGTCTCTCCCTTTGTCCAGCATCATGTACCCTGTCTCCACCTTTGTTCAGCATGTCCCCTGCCGCCCCCTTTGTCCCTCCCCCCTTTCACTCACCTTTGTTTTTCCTTGTCCTCCTATCCCAATTCCCTCCACCTGCACCTCTCATCCGGCGGCGGCGGGGGCACTCTGGCTGTTTTAATTTTTGCAGCAATAAAAAAAAAAAAAGCGGTGGGAAGGCAGAGGCAGAGCAGAGGCAGCAAAATCTAAAATTAAAACAACCGGAGTGCAGTCGCCGCCGCAGCCGCACAAATCAGCCTGATCGCTTGCAGTTGCAAGCGATCAGGCTGATTTGTCCGATGCCGGTGGCACTCCGGCTCTGTTTTAATTTTAGATTTTGCAGCCTCTGGCCTGCCTCTGCCTTCCCGCGTGGGAAATCAGAGGCAGGCCAGAGGCTGCAAAATCTAAAATTAAAACAGATCCGGAGTGCCGGCATTGGGAATGGAAGAACCGCCCCTGCCTGTTATAACAGAGACCAAGATATAATAAAGATTTACTTTTACATTGCAGATTGTTCTTTTTTATTGTCCTTTTTTAGTCCGCTGTAGTAGCGAACCAGTAAGGGTCCAATCGGGGCCTCTTACATCACTTCCACAGGGTCGCTCCCCTCCCCAGAATTCCTTTTGCCTCTAGGTATGTAGGGAAATGTAGTTTTATGCAGAGGCATTTCAAGCCTTTTGGGCACCCACAGCAGACACTCCTTTCCCTTGTGGCAGCCCCTCCCCCCCCCCCCAGGCCCACATGTCAGAGGTGGCAAACATACCTCAACTAAAGTGCCCAACCATCCTGCATTATATGCGACAGTCCTGTATTTTAAGGATTTGTCCCTGGAATTGTATGGGATGCCTAAATGTCCCCTATTTTAAAACATGTGTCCCACTCCTCCACTCCTCCACATTTGTACCAGCAGACTTCTCCACTCTAGCTGAAATTTTCAAAGAGAAACTCTTTTTTATATGAGACTATTTCCATCAGAGACACAGAAACATATACACATGCATGCACTCTGTTGTACTTCAGTCATGCACACACGCATATGCATTCATCCACCCCCCACCCCCTCAAATCAGGTACACACCTGCACACTAGCACTTTTCAGACATAGATTCTGTCTCTGACTTTCTACTGGTGCTGTGCTGCTTCTGCACTCCTCGACTTCAATGCCCCCAGTTCTTAATTTTGCTACCAATTCTTTTTCTCAGTCTGCAATAGCCTTCTCACACTTTATCCCATTCCTCTTACATTTCTACCCTTTCTCAGCAACACAACTCATCCCTACCAAGAAACCCACTTATTCCATTGACTTTCTCCCAGACCCTGTGCAGAAAATCAGCCCACCCTTCCTGTGATTAGTGCAGCCTTTCCATTGGCTGGAACCTACCACTTACTTTGCACAGTGAGGGGGAGCACTGACGAGCCCTTGAGCTAAACTCTAAAAAATACTCAGACATTATTCTGACTAAGACAGCTACTTTACAAAGTTGTAGAATCCTAAAATAATTTAGATGGTTGGCAATCCTAAACTACTGAGTCCTCAACACATCTGACAAATCTGGCTCTGCTTCCTCCCCAGGGCCCAGGCAACCATCAACCAGAAAAAGCCAGCCAATAGGCTGCAGCAGACACAGTCAGCCAGGGGGAGGTGGGAGCAGTAGCAAGGATCAGGGCCGGATTTACCTATACGCCAACTACGCCGTGGCGTAGGGCCCACAGCTGACAAGGGCCCACAAAAATGGCCTTCTTAAAATTAAATTTAAAAAAAAACGCTGGCTGCCACCGCGGCAGCATGGACTGTCCCGCCTGAATCCGTCCGTCCCTCCCTCCCTCCGTGCCGGCTTTGAGAGGCGCGAAGGGAGAGTGACGATTTTCTTTTATTCACAGTGTATTTGGCTGAGAAGCTGGCTGCCGGTGTTGGGATCAGACAGGAGCCTTGTTGCGGAGTGAGCCGATTTGAGGAAGGGAACTGCCTCTGACAGCGTGACTATAGCGGTAGCGTGACTATAGCGGTAGTTTGCTTTAAATGCCCTGCTGGGGCATTTGCTAAAGCCAGCGGATTCTTTCCACTGAATTCTGCATGTGTTCATTTTTTTTCCAGTCAGGATTGCTGTACTGCAGTTGGGCTGCGGGATCGGTGTAGTTGAAGAAATGAATTTACTGCTTTGAAAAGTAATAAAATGCAAGATGAAACATGTGCGGAGGAGGGCCCGGACTTTACACGATCATTGGCTGAGGCGGGGTGAGCGGGAACGGGCAGCAGAGGCGCTAAATAAGATTTCCTTGCAGCCCTGCGTTTATTGGCTTCGTCGGGGCAGCGTCAGAGACTGCTGTCACGTCATCCTCCCTTTCATTCGTCGTACATAGAAACTGCCAGCGATGCTGCTCGTTTCCTGCACGTGTACGTATTTGAAATGGATTCCCCTCCCTCAGCCCCCTTTTCAATTTATAAATGACTAGGCCAAAGTGAACCAAACTTTGTGTGGCGGTAGGCCTGGGGGGCATCTGACTTTTGTTCCTTTTGAATTTTCATGGGCGGCGGCACAGAAGGTGGCAAAGCCTACACTTTTCCCATAACAAATGCATGGGGAGGGAATTTAGCTCACTGTATCGTGATAGCCACTGGGCTGATTCTGATGAAATTGCTATCCGCACACAGGGCACAAGGAACTTTAGTTGACCATAATTACAGTTTGGTTAACGATGGGATGGGGCGAAATCAAGGCTGTCTAGACTCTATCATGTTTCTTATTGGATTCGGATTTTAGGTTTACTCACATTTTCCAAAGTTGAGTTCAAGGCGAGTTGCAATTAGGTATACGAGTTATTTCCACGCTTAAGTGATCTCACAATCAAAACCATACCTGAGGTAATGGAAGGACTTGTTCAAAGGCGTTAGTAGGGGAGGTGGGATTTGGCTTGATTGGGTTCCCTGGTTTGCAGCCTGTTGCACTAATCATTTGGCTACAGCTGCTCGACGATGCGAATTGAGCACTGATAGTTTTTTAGCAGAAAGGTGGCCTCTTGGAGGGTGTTTCGAAATAGTGGGTGTGGTAATAACACTAGAGGCACAGCTTAATTTTAGAAAACTATATACATTTAAAAAAAATCAACAACTGGAGATTTTGTACTCCGATATTGTGTGGACTGAGTACTCAAGTGTCTTGTTTCAGCAACTTAGTGATACGCGTAAAAAGCCCTGTACATGAATACAAACTGTATTTATTTCGTTTCCTCTGGGTATATTAATGTGTATTGGAGAGGTCTCTGACTTATTTTCTGAGGCGCACTAAGGGTGGGTTGTGTGGCATGTCTATGGTATAAAAAGCTCTCATGCTGCATGCCGTTTAAATGGTGAAAAATCATTGTAACAAATTAGATTTTGAAAAATATGTTTTGTAGTCTTTTCCAGACTGCACAGTTCCTAAAGCCTGCAAAACACTAAGTTACAGCTTATATTTTCTTTTTGCTTGATGCTAAGATAGATTTTAACTGTTATACCTTACTTTGGGAATTTTCTGACTGTGTAGCCCTTAAATCAGATAGCTGTGTGTGATACAGGAAGGAAAGAAACAGTTCAGTTCGCTAATATAAAGTTTAACTGTGGTTATACATTAAGCTTGGGGATAATCTGACTGACTGCTTTTCTGGGTAGCCTTGGAGCAGATATCTGTGGATGCCCCCAGTTCAGGAACAGCCTTCTGGCCAGAGACACTTAGATTCCTGCCCCCCCCCCCCCCCCGGGGCTGTATTGCCTATATAGTAGTCACATACGTTGCTATCTATCCTTTTAACTTGGGTTAAAGCCCACATCATCTTCTTCCTTTCCTCTTCTTCATCTTTTCCTTCTAGCACTACTTATTCAGCATGTCTTGTATTCAGTGCAATAACTGCAGTACATTCATTCCAAGACAAATCATTTGGAACCCAAGAGCTTGTCCTCTGTGCCTCAGGACAGCTGCCATGCATAAAGAACTGACTCTACTAAGGGAAGACCTAGCTGCCATGCATAAAGAGGTGACCCTACTAAGGGAGGAACTGGCTGCAATTGAGCACACCTCTTCTAGGATACAAACTGAACAATGTCCACCACCGCTCCCACAAAGAATCATACACCCCAGGAACAAATGGATCACAGTGAGCTCTGGTAGATTGCGACCTGTGACCCAGAGGCATTGTACTCTATCTTGGCAAATGAGGATGCGCCTCCCTTTTCGTAATGTTCTCTTTCCCCAGTAGGTCATGTATTGTTGTTCTCTGAAATGTATTGGTTTAATATTTGCAGTGTTGCCTTTTGATTGGTAGAGTATGGTGCTTTGTGAGTCCTGGTAGTGCTGTTAGGATACGGCGGGTTTGCTATGGGTTCTAAATGGGCAGTGTTTGTAGTAGTTCCTAATGTGTCTGGCAGTTGGCACTGGATTATAGTAATGTAGAAATCTTTTAGTCTTTCTTTATCCATACACTCATTAAGAGGCACGTTTACTAAAAGTTAGTATATGGTAACATTATGCAAATATTTATGCAAATGAGGCCCCTTATGCAAATGAGCCCCCCCTTGGGCCGCCCCTGCTGGGGGCCCACAATTTTTGTTGGCGTAGGGCCTCACTCAAGATAAATCCGGCCCTGGCAAGGATACAGAATTTTTAAAATGTTTTCTAAGTTCCAATGCTCCAACTAAAAGGTGCTTTCAGTCATGAACAACATGTGGTCTAGATTCTTTTTAACATCTTTGTTAGTGATATAGCAGAAGGGCTGTGGGGTAAGGTTTGCCTTTTTTGCGGATGATAACAAAATCTGCAATAGAGTAGACACCCAGGAAGGTGTAGATTACATGAGGAGGGATCTAGCTAAGCTTGAAGAATGGTTTAGAATCTGGCAGCTGGGATTTAATGTTAAAAAATGTAAGGTCATGCATTTGGGCTGCAGCAATCCAAGGGAGCAATATAGCATGGGGGTGAAGTACTTTTGTCCACTAAAGAAGAGCGGGACCTGGGCGGGGTTGTGTCTGATGATCTTAAAGTAGCTAAACAGGTAGAAAAGGCGACAGGAAAAAGCTAGCAGGATGCTTGGGTGCATATGGAGAGGAATGGCTAGCAGAAAAAAGGAGGTGATAGTGCCTCTGTATAAGTCTTTGGTGCGACCTCATTTGGAGTATAGTGTGCAATTCGTGAGACCGCACCTTCAAAAGGGTTTGAACAGGATGGAGTCGGTGTAGAGAGTATCTACTAAAATGGTTAGTGGTCTTCATTATAAAGCATATGAGAACAGACTTAAGGATCTTAATATGTACACCTTAGAGGAAAGGCGGGATAGAGGTGATATGATTGAGATGTTTAAATACCTCCGTGGCATAAATGTTCAGGGGGAGAGCCTCTTTCAATTGAAAGCAAGTTCTGCTACGAGGGGACATGGGATGAGGGTGAAGGGGGATAGATTCAGGAGTGATTTGCGGAAATATTTCTTTACGGAAAGAGTGGTGGATCCGTGGAATAGTCTGTCAGTGGAGGTGGTAGAAATGAGGACAGTAACTGAATTCAAAAAAGCATGGGACAAACACAGAGGATCTCTAAAGGAAAAAAGGGGACTGTTTTAGGTGTTGATATGGAAGTACAGACTAGATAGGCCATGTGGTCTTTTTCTGTCGTCATATTGTATAGAGAAAAAAAAATTGCATGTAGAGACTCTCAAATGTCTAATGATTATAAAGTACA
This sequence comes from Ichthyophis bannanicus, assembly GCA_033557465.1. Taxonomy (NCBI): domain Eukaryota; kingdom Metazoa; phylum Chordata; class Amphibia; order Gymnophiona; family Ichthyophiidae; genus Ichthyophis; species Ichthyophis bannanicus. The sequence continues at coordinate 1,247,374,343 of CM066033.1, forward strand.
ATTTTGAGTTGAGTTGCCCAGAATTTTTTAATTATCTTAGTGGAAATATTGCTATTTTGAAGAAAATTCACTCTGTAGAGTAGTACAAGTAGGCCTGATTGGCACATTTGTAAGTAAATTTATAAATTTAGCCTACTGATTAAAATTTTGGGTTAAAATTAAAATTCTATTTATAAACATATTTTTTATCTTCCTTAACTTTGATCCTCCCGACTTGATTGAGTGTCCCGTATTTGAACTTAGAAAAGATGGGCAGGTTACCTCAATGTCTCTGCTGACTTGTCATTCTGTCTCCGCTCCAGGTCTGCTGGCTGCTTCCTCCTAATGTGACAGTAATAGAGAAGTTGTGTGCCTGTATGCAGCAAGCAAATTGCATGCACGTGGGATGGACACACAAATTCTGCATTAAACTGGCAGGCACATGTGCATAGGCATCTGCATTAGCAGTGCCTAGGTCCTGCATACAAAGATGAACTGGTACGCATGTGCTGGAATTCTACGTGGAGCATATTTTCTGCACCAAAGTTTTGAAGAGCGATATTGTTCTGAGCAGTACTCCGAGCAGAATGGTTGCTGTCATAGAAACATATAAACAAGATGGCAGAAAAAGACCACATGGCCTATCTAGTCTGCCCTTCCATATCCACTACAATAGTTTCCTTTTTACCTTTAGAGATCCTCTGTGTTTGTCCTATGCTTTTTTGAACTCAGATACTATCCTCGTGTCCACCACCTCCACTGGGAGACTATTCCAACAGCAGTGAAACCCTGATATTCTTGGATACATGACAGCATTTAAAACATAATGCAGCAAACACCCGCCTCTCACCAGAGAGAGAGCAGAAGGAGAGAACGCACAATACTGTTTATACCATTATACCATTCTATATAAATTGCAAACAAGCTTGAACCAGTTCAAAAGGTCACACAAAAGTCAGCATTATGTAGTTGCAGTAGGGGTCGCTGTTGTCCACAGGTGTGCTGCATCAGATCTGAAATAACTTCTTATCAGAATGTCCTTCACTCGCTCCACCAATTCAGTTGCCTGAAATTCTACAAGTACAAACAAAAGAATACTATTTCCCTTCCCCCTTCTTCCTCTTGGATTGTGTTCTGGGATTGCTGCTCGCACACAACAGCTAATCCTGCTTCTAAAACAATTGTTAAAAGTCAAACAAATGGGAGGCAGAAAATATAAATTTAGGGGTATGTTTACTAAACTGCATTAGTGCAATTCGCGTTAGGAGCCGCGGTAGTAACAAAAACCCCAAATAAGGACATGGGCGGTACATCGTCACCACTAACGCGCGTTAAAAAAATTAACGAGCGTTACCGGGTGCCGTGGCGCGTCACTGCGCGTTAAACGTAAGAAGACGTACAGATATAAAGCACTGAAACAGAGCTGTAGCACAATGGTTACGGTACTGACCGCTGTTACAGGCAGCATGGGTTCGAGTCCCCAGTGTGCCTAACGCAGAAGGCTGTCCCAGGCATCACCCTGTACATTACAGAGGGAAAGAGGAGGCATGTTTTTTGTTACGCTGAGTATTGGTGTCAGAAAAACACCCTCGGAGTGTGCCTAGCCACGTACATTGGTGCGTGCAAGGTTGCGTGCATTGGTACGTGCGTAGCCCCGTGCGTAGCTGCGCGCGTACAATTGTGCGTGGGTACGTGTGATTTTACCAGTGTGGGCATCTTATTTTACAGACTCTGTAGGGTGTCTTGCACCCATGCATTATGCTAGCAGATGTACGTGTGATGGCCTATGGTTTATCAGAGCCTGTGAGCAGGTGCTGGGGTTTCACAGGGTTGGATTGTGCCAGTCAAACCCATGATGCACTGCACATGCAAATCAGCTGTCCACAGATACACACCATGGGGAATGCACCCCCACAGCACCTCGGCCTGGTAGGGGGAACTGACCATGTGCACCCACAAAGCACCTCGGCCTGGTAGGGGGTACTGACCGTGTGTTGTACTGGCACAGAGTAGCTACACACCGTCACATTGTGCGGGTACTGTGCTCACCCTGAGGGTGCAGTGAGGCGCCCAGCACCAGGTCCACAGCACCATCCATGGCTGAAAGAGGCCATGGCGCAGGTCCAAAGCAGTGTTACTGTGTGAGATAGGTAGGTTCTGCAGGACCACCTTGGACATCTCTGTCTGTTTCAGTCAGGTGTAGCCCCCATGCACCATCCCCCCCAGGGCCGAGGGTGGCAAGCAGGGTCTCCCATCAAAAGATCCACAGTCTACCTCCCTGCAAAGGTGTCAGTAGAGGGGAACATTAACCCTAGTCCTGCCGAGGAACAAACACCCCACAGGGCAGTCAATGCAGCTCTGTACACAGCCATAACACAATAGCAGACAGACATTAGGCCTGGATATGGTATGCTGCACCCCACCACTATCTGATATTCCCCTGGTGCAAGCCATCAGCCACTGCACCCTGCAAGCCACTCCATCACAACACCTACCAGCTGCAAACAGTCTGCTAGTGCCCAGTGGAGATGCCTGCACCCAGAACTGGGATGTCAGCATACACAGCAAGCAGATGCATCAGTGACTGGGCCCCAAAAGGAAACCCATATTTATCACATGAGAGAAATACTAGATAGCACTATGGGAGTGCCTAGCCATGCTGTGGTCACTGCACAGTCAGGGTGAGAGTGATCTCTCAGCAGGATATACTGAGGTCACCCTGTCTGTGTAGGTGGTGGCCGGGCACTACAATGTGCCTGTCACTGCCCTATGCCCTGTGCAGATGCAACCTGGCCAGGCCACCCTGTCCGGCCTATACCCATGGTACCTTGCTCCTCATTATGCACATTGGCAGCCCAATACTGGCAACATTGCTGGCAGTGTGGGCTGTGGAAGGTGTTTGCAGCCACCACACACTGGATAGACAGACAGCCACCCCCACACCTATGCCAGCATTGTGCTACTATAGAGGTGGTCAGCAGCCATACCCACCACACCAGTCATGGGCATAGTACAGGCATGGATATGGTACACAAGGCTATTGGGGGGTCACTCCCCAGGGTGGTGAACACTGTCAGAGACCAGACCTGCAGCAAACACCGCAGACATCAGAATGATTGTTATGGTGGAGCTCAATGAGCAAACTGTGCTTAACATAGGAATTGATATCTGCCAGTTCTCATAGGGAACGTTTGATAGCTGTGTACCATATACCCAGGTGTAGGGTGGCATTGCTAAGGTATGCAACTGCTAGTATTGGGAGATACAGGCAGGGCCCAATGTCTTGCCTCCAGGAGGCATTGGCCAATGGGGCCTGTGGTTGTGTGTGTGGCCCTGTTGGCTCCTGCTTTACGGCAGAGTTCCCCAACTCCAGTCCTGGTGTTCCAAACATGGTTCAGGTTTTCATGCTGTCCCTCATAAATATGCATGAGCTACATCTGCATACCATGGGGGTGGTGCATAGCTATGCAGCACAGGCATCTTTATTAGAGGCAGCATGAAGCCGGAATGGTGTGGGGCCCTCCAGGACTGCATTTGCAGGACTCTGCTTTAGGTAATGTGCCTGTTTCTGGTGTCTGTGTTTGGTGTGGTAAAATATAGGCCATGCGTATGTTCTCTGCAATAAAGGAGTGTCTTTACTATCACTGTTTAGTGGTGGGTAAAACTATGGGGACTGGGTTGGCAGGAGCCCCAGCTGGGATTTAAACCTGTGACCCTCTGGTCTTACAGGCACTGGCTGTGTCTATTGCACCACACTGTGGCCACAGAGACAGTGCAGTCCCTGGAGTTAGTTAAACCGGCCTGATGAGTCAGAAACCCTGCTCTGCAACAGGTTTACTGTGGCCTCATTTACCTTGTATGGCGGCAAAGGTGCACATAAACCTCAGAACAGATCGCAAAAAAGGGGCACACACCCATAACCAAGCTGGGCAACAATGATATCATTGGGAAACATTACACAACACTCCCAGGACAGCTCCATTACAATGAAATGATCTTTGAAAGGGTCTGCGGAGCGTAGACCCTTCCACACATCATTTCATTTTCTTTTGGTGCTTTCCAGGGAGTGTTGTTCCTTGTTGCCCATTGCTATCACTGTTGCCCAGCTGAATTATGCTTTTTAAAATGTTTCTTGTGGTCATTTTTAATGTTTTATGTGAAATTTTGTTCTGTGCACATGTATCACACTGCTCACGTTTTGTGGGTTTCCCCGGTTTTGCTGTACATTGCTGACGGAAATAGTTTCTCTTCCCTTTAAATGCCTTTAACGACAGGTTTTCATTCGCGTTGGAATTGAGCTCTGAAATTCAGCGCGTTAGTATGAGGGGAGCCTTTCCCCGCCCACTCTCCGCCCATTGACCCCTTCTCTCCGCCCACTCTCCACCTTCTGCGCTGTTTTAACACGCCGCGGAGCTTTACGATCGTTAACTACGGTTAACGCGCGTAGTATGACGTTAACGGTCGTTAGCGCGTCGGTACGCGTGTTATACGGCACTTACGGTCGTTAACGTCGTATAAAGCGTGTTAGTCACATTTAACGCACTTTAGTAAACATCCCCCTTAGATTATTAACCAATGTCCCAGTCCCACTATCTTAATTGGTGTAGTTTTGAATGGATATATGTGCTCATTCTAAACAGCAACTAAAGACAGAACTCCTGGAACTGAAATTTCATCAGTCATCAGTGCAGAGCTAACACACACACAGTAATTTACCTTGAATCTTACAGTTCGGGGAAGCAGACATTTAAAACTGATACTTTTTTCATGAAAAGACTGGTGGACATCTAGAATGCAAACACTTCCCTTTTTAAGTTATTTCAGAGCAAATCACTGAGAGTTACAGCTAACCTCAACCTCCATGAGGTGCTTGCCATAATATATAAAATCCCTGTTTAACCTTTAATTTTGCTTAATAGCATATACAATCAGAACAAAATCCAAACATGATTAACTTCTTATTCACTCAGGATTTAAATCATTCCCAAGTTGCAATCTGCTCCGAATACCACATTATCCTGCAGGGATCTTAACCTCTACTTTGAAGGTCAAAATAAAAAAAATGGAACAGTTTTCTTCTGTTGTACCAGTAGCAAAGAATTCTAAGCAGTACAATTTCAGAGATCATAAAATCTAATTAAGAAAGCGTTGATTGCGTGACTGTTATACTAAACCAGGCACTTCCAGAAGGGAAATGGAGAAGGGAAACGGCTGTACTGGTAATTTTTGCTTCATAAGCAAAGTAACTTTTGAATCACACTCTGCAGGTATCATAGCTGTTATTGTTCCTCTATTACCAATTTTGTTTCCAGAATATATATTACCACAAAACAATAATCATATATTAAAGCATGGAAGATCTTCCCATTCATTCACAACAATTATAACTATCACACATAGAACAGAATCAGGTCCCTAAGTTTTCTAAACAGTTTTTTCTTTCTCTCAGCGTCATTTCCATACCTAGAAAGCTAGCAAGCTAATTACAAAGGAAAAAATTCTTCACCGAAAGAGTTCTGAACTTCATCTCCTGTCACACTGAATAAATCCTTTATTTAAACAAACAAGAAAGACTGCTCAATCGAGAGTTTCCTCTAGGTAATGCGTCCATTACCAGAAGAAAATCCCCCAGCAGTCCCCCTCCCTCTTTCTAGCTGAAAACAGGCAACCATCTTATCCTAGACAATTAGCTATCTTTCATCAGGCGACATATAGGAGCAATTATTCATTAAACACAGCCAGGCACTGGCCAGGTTTCTGACAATGTTCAAAGAACAAACCTCAAAGTTCAGAACTCCATAATTACAATTGATGTGTATCTTGTTTACATTGTTATGTAACTAGACTGATTCTTTTCAATTGATCTAATTGTCGCCCTCTCTGGTCTGTGAGCATCCCAGATAAGGAGATTTCTTCCATTGTTCTAAAACAAAAAAAAAGAAAACAATCTTTTATTCTCCTTCACTGTCCCTCAGCCTATAATCAGTAAACCTGGTGTTTTCACTGTGTGGGGGTGAAAATAGACAAAACTTTCTCTATTTCCTTTCCTAATAAGGGATTATCTCTCATCATCCGTTCGACCGGAGTCACTGGGGAAACTTGATTTACCATTATGTCCTGATTGCCATCTTTCTCTCTCCTAAACAGAGACATGATTCATTCAGTCCCAGTTTAAAACAGCAAATTATTCTTACACTTTATTCATATAACAACAACAAAAATTAAACAACACGTACCAAGCTTGGTTAAAAATACTTATACTCACGACGCCGTCATTACAGGCTGCCGTCATCCTAGGGAATCCGTCACTCACTTCTTCTCCGGTCTATACTACGCACCGGGAACGTACTTCCCTCTTTCTTGAGGGGAATCCAAATCTTTAAATTTGTATCTTGGTCATAAAGACCCACCCGTACCCAATCCCGGGTTTCGGCACAAATTGTAAGGCCCTGTTACTTACAAGAGACCGATTACTAATTATCACTAATTTCCTGTATAGTCCAGATCCAAAAAGTCAGTACAGGTGCAATCAGAATCTCTGTTTATTAGATAACTGATGGACAAATACAGGCAAGGGAGAGGAGAATTTCTGTCAGTCATCAGACCTCAGAATCCCTCCTCCCACTGAGTACAATAGTCGTGTTACATATATACGTTTTTTGCTTCCGTGTATGCAGTCTCCACATTCATCCTTCTGTGAGCCCTCTCTGTGTCTTTTTTCCCCCCTCCCTTCGTTTCCTGCTGCTGACCTCTCTGACCCCTCTGTTCCTGTTTTGATACCCACTCAAGTTCCCTTTCGTTTGCTCTTACTCCATACCCATCAACTATCAACTGTCTTTTTCTCCAGGGCTGATGTATTGCTCAGCATATACTTTGTTCATGTTTGCTTGTGGTTTCCTGTGTTCATGCTTGCATGATTCCTGGGCCCTCCAGCTCAGCAACATGCAGTGCAAAGATTTATATGATTTCATGCTGGCCTGTCTTTCCTTGCCCACTGTAATAACAGACTGGTTGATGCATATTTTTATTAGAGCAGAATAAAGGCCATTGAGTGATTATGAACCAGGAACATTATAATCCCTACAGTCCCCTCGTAGCAGAGCTTGTCTTCAATTGAAATAGACCCTCCTATGCATTTATGTTAAAGAGGTATTTAAATGTCTCTATCATATCGCCCCTATCCCCCCTTTCCTCTAACGTATACATATAAGATCTTTAAGTCTGTCCTCATATATTTCATAACGAAGATCACTAACCATTTTAGTAGCCACCCTCTGCACCGACTCCAACCACCTGCCTATATCTTTCTGAAGGTGCGGTCTCCAGAATTGCACACAATACTCCAAATGAGGTCGCACCAGAGATTTATACAGAGGCACTATCACCTTCTTTTTTCTGCTGGCCATTCCTCTCCCTATGCACCCAAGCATCCTTCTGACTTTTGCAGTCGCCTTGTGTACCTGTTTAGCTACTTTAAGATCATTATACACAATCACGTTCAGGTCCCGCTCTTCTTTGGTGGACAGAAGTACCTCACCCCTATACTGTACAGTTCCTTTGGGTTTTTGCAGCCCTAATGCACGACCTTGCATTTCTTAACATTAAATTTCAGCTGCCATATTCTAGACCATTCTTCAAGTTTAGCTAGATCCCTCCTCATATTGTCGACTCCTTCCTGTGTGTCTACTCTATTGCAGATTTTGGTATCGTCTGCAAACAAGCAAACTTTACCCGACACTCCTTCCACAATATCACTAATAAAGATGTTAAACAGAATTGGACCAGGACAGATCCCTGCAGCACACCACATACAATTCCATCATCTGCACATACGTTCTTTCCAGCATGATTCCCCTTTTCCCATTCCCATTTTAGAACTTATTTCTGCAAAGCCCAGAAACTGCTATGGGTTCGGGGGGGGGGGGGCGGTTTGTCTGCTCATGAAACATATATAAATTCCTCCTCAACACCGAGCACAGATCCTTTACATCGCCTTCAAGTGCCTGTTAAAGTTTTAGCATTAAGTTCAGTTTTTGCTCTTCTGCGCACTTCTCTGCATCTGAACTGAATGGCTAATGGCTTGATTATCATGTAATCTGAGTGGATTTACATGGGCTGTGCGTTATCATTGGCGCTGGCATCTGCACAATGATTACATTTGCTCCTATCCCTTTACAGCATTGCAGCGCGACTTCTATACATAAAAAATATGCACAGATATAATGCTACTTATGTATTGACTGTGCGCTAACTGTGCATTGGCCCCAAAGAATAAGAAATATGGCCGTGGTCCCTGCCAGGTATTCTGACCCATAAATCACTGTTCTCTGCAGCATTCAGCACCATGAGTGCACGCTGAAGGACAGCACCCAAGGAGCAGATCATGCTCCTTGGGTGTGCGCCTTGGAGTGGCTCCAGTGACGAAGGTATCTCTTCATCCCATGTTTCCGGTTCCTCAGTCTTGAGTCTTTCAGCCACTGTTCTTCAATGCATATCAGTGGGTAAATGCTCTCCATTCTTAGTCCTCTTAGCTCTGAGTGCCCTCTGTTTCACTCTTTTCTGTACCATGTCACTGATTCCTGTTCACTGGGGATGGCGCCCCCTGCTTCTTGCTCCCCCATTCTGGGTTACCTCACCAGCATCACAACCAATCTACTCCCATGTCCCCTTGACTCCCCCTCATCCTGCCCTCAGATGTCTGCTTTGTCTCAGTTCCTTCTCCATCTGGCACTTATTAATTGCAGGTCTCTCCGATCAAAAGCACCTCTTGTCCAGGATTGTATGGCACAGAATTCCTTGGATGTCTTATTCCTCACCAAGACCTAGCTGTGGGAGGGTGAAGATCACCTGCTTAATTGGTGTCTCCCTCTGGGCTTCTCTGCATTTTCTACCTCCCGTTCCGGGTGGAGTGGTGGGGGCGTCGCTATCCTCCACTGCTCCACCCTTCCTATACGTGAAATTCATTCTTTGGCGCTCCACTATCAGAATCTTTCCTGCTCTTGCTAGATTCGTCCCCTCCTTTTCATTTTCTTATCCTCTATGCTTCTCCTTCTCTTCACCCCCACCTATGGGATTCCTTACTGCTCACCCTTTCTGAGATCTCCCTCTCCTACCCTCATGTTCTCATTCTGGGGGACTTTAACCTTTGACTCCCCAACTAAATCCAGAGACAGATCTTTCCTTGTTCTCCTTAATGATCTTTCCTTTTCTCAACATACTCGCTGCCCCACTCATGTCGCTGGGCATTGCCTTGATCTGCTCATCACACCCTCCGCTTCTCCTTTTACCCCAACTGTTCTTTCCACTACTCCTCTCCGCTGGTCTGACCATTTCTGTGTCTTCTTCTCTCTACGGTCTCCTCTTCTTCCTCAATTCTCCAGCTCTTCTCTCACTTCTCTATCCCCCAGACTCAAGTGTTGGATTACACCACATACACTCCAGTAGTTTCCCCTTGAGATGCCATTTTCCTGACCAATTTTGCCTCTCTGTGCTCGGATCTCTAGGGCCAGTCCTGGAATACCATCCTGACTTCTGCTCTTAACAAGCTTGCCCCCCTTCGCCCAGCACCAGCCTCACACATTCATGTTCACCATCCCTGGTATCGTCCCATCTTTTGCTGAGCTTTTTTCTGTACTTCGCTCTCTCTCTGCTCCACATATCACCCCTTACTCCTCCCGTCTTTCTGTCCCTACCAGTCTAGCTGCCATCTTCTCCAACAAGGTCTTCTCATTATGTTCTTCATTTCCAGGATGTCCTCTCTCTCTTTCTCCCAACCCTGCCTCTTCTTTCACCTCCTCTCAATTGCTGCCTGTATCTACCTTCTCCTTGACTCATACTTGATCCTCTTTCCCCCCCAACAACTGCTGCTGAGTTGTCTAAGGCCCTTTCCTCTTCCTGAATGACTACTTGTCTCTAGATCCCATACCTTCTCACTGATTATCAGAGCCCACTCATGCCCTTCTACCTCTTATCCTCTGCATATTTAACTCCAGCCTCTCCTCCGGTTCCTTCTCTGCTCCTTGGCAGCACGCCTTGATTCACCCCATTCTGAAGAAACCCTCACTTGATTCTTCTGCGCTTGCCCACTGGTGCACCATTTCTAACCTCCCCTTCCTATCAAAAGTCCTGCAGAAACTGATCCATACTCAACTATCTGTACATCTTGACATTATACATGCTCCCTACGCCCCCACCCCCTCTGCTTCAGAACAGGACATAACACTGAAACTATCCTTCTCTCCTTCCTGAATTAATTGCACGCTGCACATGACCATGGTGATTTCTCCCTAGATCTCTCCTCAGCTTTCAACTCGGTTGACCATGGCGCACTGCTCTCTCGTCTCCATGACTTTGGGATTCGAGGAACTGTCCTGTCCTGGTTTTGCTCTTTCCTTACTGCACATTCTTTCTCTGTCTTCTCTGGCTCCTCTGCTTCCCCCTGTCACCTTTATTACCTGTGGTGTCCTCCAGGGTTCCATTCTGGCCCCTAACAGGGGCTATACATTTCAAGTAGTTAACATGAGGAAAGATCTACAAAAGCTGGAAGAATGGTCTAATGCTTGGCAATTAAGATTTAATGCAAAGAAGTGCAGTGTCATGCACTTGGGTAGGAGAAATCCAAGGGAAATGTACGCGATAGGGGGCGAGAGGTTGCTGTGCATGGATCAGGAGAAAGACCTTGGTGTGATTATTTCTGTAGATCTCAAGGTGGCAAAACAGTGTGACAAGGCAGTGGCAAAAGCCAGGAGGATGTTGGGCTGCATACAAAGAGGAATTACCAGCAGAAAGAAAGAGGTACTAATGGCACTGTATAAGTCACTGGTGAGGCCTCACCTGGAATACTGTGTTCAGTTTTGGAGATTATATCTTGCAAAGGATATAAAAAGACTGGAAACTGTTCAGAGGAAGGCGACCAAAATGATTTGGAGCCTGCGTCAGAAGCCTTATGAGAAGAGACTTGAAGACCTAAATATGTACACTTTGGAGGAGAGGAGGGATAGGGGAGATATGATTCAGACCTTTAAATACTTAAAGAGAAATAATGAACAAACAAACCTCTTCCAGAGACGGGGAAGCTGTAAAACTAGAGGGCATGACATGAAGCTGAAAGGTGGTAAATTGAAAGGCAATGTCAGGAAATACTTTTTCACTGAAAGTGTGGTGGATGCTTGGAATGCCCTCCCGATGGAAGTGATGGGGGCAAACACAGTGACGGAATTCAGAATGGCATGGGACAGACACAGTGGATCCCTTTACAGCAACACGATAAAATCAAAATAAACTGAACCATCTAATTTATCAACAAATTGGCGTGTCCTACATGGAGCAGTGGGTTCACCCCTAAAAAAAGACATGGGGAAGGGTGGCCTGCACAGAGTGGCAGGTGTACCTACTCCTGCCATCTTACTGGGCAGACTAGATGGACTATACTGGTCTTTATCTGCCGTCATTTACTATGTTACTATGTAAGTAAAGGTAAGAGTTTGTGGCTTTTTAAATTACTAGCTGTCTATTTGGGAGCTCTTAAAAGGGTTTTGGTACATTTTTAAAACAAAGTTGCATTCTTTTTGGTGCTTTAGTTTAAAAGGGGAAATATTTTCTTTAGTGGGGTAGGTTTAAAACTCTGCTTTAGTATCTTATCTTTCTAAGCTTTTTGAAGCTACTGACACCTCATCAGGTGTTAGTTCCCTCCCTACCCACCCCTAGTGAGCAGTCTTGCTTTATAGGCACCTCCCCAATTAACTATACATAGGGACTTGGAACAGCACATTTTGAAAACACTTAAAAGAGATTTAACTATTTTTTCCCTGAAAAGACAGCTGGGAAACTGGTTGGTACTTCGGTAGGTCACTCTCTTTTGCTTCAACAGATACCTAAGCTCCACCAACTGAACAATGGCTGGGAAAAATCATATCACCAAAGCTGTTGCCCCCCCTTACAGCTTTTGCCTCAGTCCAGACAGAGGTCCCAATGCCAGTTGAAGGACTGGTTCCATGTGCAGGATGCCTGCATGCTGAAGCTCTCAGGAAACAAGTGGAGGAACTCAGAGAGGAGGTGGCGAGGCTGAGGAGCATTCATGACGTGGATGGTGTCATTGAGAGTGTTCGGGTTTCCTGGAACATGGGATACTGTTCCAAGGGTTGCAGAGCAGAGATGACGTCCATCTGTCCAAAAAAGGTTGATGTGTCTTCAGTAGCAGACTTGCTAATCTACTGAAGAGGGCTTTAAACTAGATTCGTTGGGGATGGGTGAAGGAAGCCCCCAGGTAAGTGAAACATTAAATACCTTTATGGAAATTGATAAAAGGGGCAACATGTGGAAAGCAGTGTGTATAAATGTCCATAGCATGGGAAATAAGATCCCAGATGTTGAAGCTTTAATGGGAGAGGCTAACTTGGATTTAGTGGCAGTTACAGAAACATGGTTCACAGAAAACCATGACTGGGATGTAACTATACTAGGCTATACTTTATTCAGAAAGGACAGGGTTGGAAGAAGGGGAGGAGGAGTGGCACTATATGTAAAAATAATATTAAAGCTTTGGAACTACAGAGCTTAAAAGAGAGAGAAAAGACACTGTGGGTTAAACTAGAAAGAAGGAAAGAGAAATCTATTTGCATTGGCATGATATATAGACCTTCCTCACAGGAGGAAGAGGTAGACGGAGAGTTAATTGAAAGGAAAAGGGGAAGTGCTACTGATAGGGGATTTCAATATGCCAGATGTTGATTGGCACATTCCTGTTGCAGTATCATCTAGAAGTAAGAAGATCCTGAATTCTCTACAGGGAGAACTACTCAGGCAACTGATCACAAAACCCACACGTGAAGGGGCCATACTGGACTTGCTGCTTACGAATGGTGAAAGTGTTTCTGATGTTAGAGTGGGAGATCATTTTGCATCCAGTGATCACCAGATGATGTGGTTCAGAATTAGGACTAGGGCTGTTAAAATCCATTTAAAAGTGAGGGTCTTAGACTTTAGGAAAACTAACTTTGCCAGGATGGGCCAATACCTCAGGAATCGTTAACGGGATGGGAACAGCTGGGGGATATAGAAAAACAGTGGGGAAAACTGAAAGGGAATATTTTAAGGGCAACTTAACATAGTCACAGAGAGAGGAAGACAGGCATCTATATCTGGAAAAACTTAGAGAAGCTAGCAAAGTAGACAGGAAAGCAGATTCATAAAGAGGAGGAAATAGCCAATGCAATAAAATGGGAGGATAAGACATTTTTCAGATATGTTAGTGAGAAGAGGAAGGGCAAAAATTGTACTGTCAGACTCAAGGGTGAAGGGGAAGAATATGTAGAAACATAGAAAAATGAAGACAGAAAAAGACCACATTGCCTATCTAGTCTGTCCTTCCATATCAACAACTACAACAGTCCCCTTCTCTCTCTTTTTCCTCTGTGTTTGTCCCATGCTTTTTTGAATTCAGATATTGTCTTCATCTCTACCACCTGCACTGGGAGACTATTTCATTGATCCACCACTTTTTCCATAAAGGAATATTTCCGCATATCACTCCTGAATCTATCCCCTTTCACCCTCATCCCATGTCCCTTCGTAGCAGAACTTGTTTTCAATCGAAAGAGGCTCTCCTCCTGTGCATTTATGCCATGGAGATATTTAAACGTTTCAATCATATCACCTCTATCCCGCCTTTCCTCTAAGGTGTACATATTAAGATACTTTGTCTGTCCTCATATGCTTTATAATGAAGACCACTAACCATTTTAATAGCCACCCTCTGTACCGACTCCATCCTGTTTATATTATTTTGAAGGTGCGGTGTCCAGAATTGCACACAATACTCCAAATGAGGTCACACCAAAGACTTATACAGAGGCACTATCACCTCCTTTTTTCAGCTAGCCATTCCTCTCCGTATGCACCCAAGCATTCTTCTAGCTTTTGCTGTTGCCTTTTCTACCTGTTTAGCTACTTTAAGATCTTCAGACACAATCACGCCTAGCTCCCGCTCTTCTTTTATTTATTTATTTAGACAGATTTGTATACCACCTTATCCTACAATCAAAGTGGTTACATGATATCACAATTGGGGTTACATTTAACATGTGGGTGCTTTACAACATTTAACATGATTTTATTTAACAACATTTAGACAGCACAATTGGAGGGTTACATTTAGCATGAGGGTATCTTCGTGAGTCTAGTTGGACTGATTGGGTATTGAGTTTGCGGGGGTAGTTTCATTACCACTCGGGTGAGTACTGTTGTCTATCTGCTCATAGGTTTCTGTAAAGAGCAGAGTTTTAAGGTTCTTGCGGAAGTCTGTGATGTCTTCTAATGCCCTTAGGCTCGTTGGGAGGGAGTTCCATAGTGTGGCTGCCAGTAGTGATGGAGCTCTTCTTGAAGTATTTTGTTTAGTCTTGTGATATCCTGCAGGTGTGCCGATCATGTTGTCATTATTGTTCCTTCTTGGTCCTTTATTGATATCTCTTGTTATGATTTCTTGTAGTGCATCTGCTGATAAATGGTGGATGATTTTGAAGATAATCAGCATTGTTTTAAATTTTGCCCTGGCCACCATTGGGAGCCAGTGTAGTTGTTGTAAGACGGGGGTGATGTGATCAGATCTTGGAGTGTCAGTTATAATAAGTGCTGTAGTGTTTTGCACCATTTGGAGTGGGTGTAGGATATGATGGGGGAGGCCTTGATATAACGAGTTTCCGTAATCAAGCAGAGGTGTGATGAGTGCTTCCAACTGACCTCCGACTAGAACAGTCCCCCGCCAAGTTCCATTCTCTTCTCAAGATGCTTCTCTTTTCCTCTGCCTTTAACCTTCCCTCGTGACCCCTGTTCTATTACTTTACTGCTTATAGTCTGTCCTTTTCCTTCTCTTTTTTTTTAATTATTATCACTTTATTTTTCCTTTCTTAATTTATATATTTTATATATTTTTATTTAAACTTTTTTTATTGTAAACCGCCCCGATGTAATGGGGGGCGGTATATCAAGGATTTTTAAACAATAAACAATAAACTGTGCGGAAGAGGTCTTGGCAGAGTAGTGGTTTGATCTTTCTTATGGTCCTCGAACGTTGATAGGCCTTGTTTTCTGTTTTGGTGATATGGGATTTCAGGTTCAGGGCTCTGTCTATTGTGATGCCCATGTACTTAACTTCATCTTTGACTACTGTGTGTTTGTTTAGAATGCTGATAGTCTGTGGTGGAATGAAGGTAGGGTTTCGGGTGACGAACATTGCCTCGGTTTTATCGTAGTTGACTGTCAGGTTATTGGCTGTGAGACAGGCATTCATGTCTTCAAGGCATTTGGTTATTGTTATGGTGTTAGGTGCTAGTAGGTTGATTGGAGCATACACCATGATGTCGTCAGCATAGATGTGATAGTAGAGTTTGTGTTATTTGATGATGTTGCATATGGGTTGGATGTAAATATTGAAGAGCATTGATGACAGGGCTGATCCTTGCATGATGGGGAACTGCAATGATTTCTTTTGGGCGCATTTGACTTGTTGCGTTCGATCTTACAGGTATGAGGTGAACCATTTCAGAGTGTTCTTGTGTAGTCCTATATGTTGCAGGCGCTGCAATAATCTGGCGTGGGACACTGTGTCAAAGGCTGCCGAGATGTCCATGAACACTATCAGGAATCCATGTTTTATACTATCTATGCCTCTTATGAGGTTGTCAAAGGGAAGTTAGTAGCTTTTCCACACCATGCTGATGGATGTCCACCGGAGCATTCAAGTCAATGTGGTCCTGAAGTTGTCTTTGCACTGTCTTTTCAATGATTTTTGCAAGGAATGGTAGTGGACAAACGTACTTCACCCCCTATACTATATCGCTTCCTTGGATTGCTGCAGCCCAAATGCATGACCTTGCATTTTTTAACATTAAATCCCAGCTGCTAAATTCTAGACCATTCGTCAAGCTTAGCTAGATCCCTCCTCATATTATCTACACTTTCCTGGGTATCTACTATATTGCAGATTTTGGTATCATCCGCAAAGAGGCAAAGCTTACCTGACAGTCCTTCCGCTATATCACTAACAAAGATGTTAAAAAGAATTGGACCAAGGACAGATCCCTGGGGCACACCACTGGTAGCTTCCTCCTCTTCAGAGTGAGCTCCATTTATCTGTACCCTTTGTCGCCTCTCACTCAACAAATTTCTAACCCAAGCAGTAACTTTAGGGTCCATCCCTAGGGTGCTCAGTTTGTTTATAAGTCGCCTGTGAGGAAAAGTGTCAAAGGCTTTACTGAAATCTAAATACACCACATCTAGGGCTCTCCTTCGGTTCACCTTCCTGGTCACCCAGTCAAAGAAATCAATCAGATTTGTCGGACAAGACCTGCCTCTGGTGAATCCATGCTGTCTTGGATCCTGTAATCCGCTGGACTCCAGAAACCTCACTATTTTCTCTTTCAGCAGCGTTTCCAACAATTTACTCACCACCAAAGCTAAACTAACCAGCCTGTAGTTTTCAACCACATCCTTACTTCCGCTTTTGTGTAAAGGCACCATGTGAGCCTCTCTCCAGTCCTTTGGCATCACTCCCGACTCCAACGAAGCATTGAAAAGGTCAGTCAGTGGAGATTCTAGAACGTCCCCAGGTTCCCTCAGTATTCTAGGGTGTATCCCATCCGGTCCCATCATTTTGTCTACTTTAAGTTTAGCTAGCTTCTCACATTCACAGTCTTCTGAAAATTGTTCAAGATGCCCCTCGCTTCTGTTCCTGTTTGTGTGTATTTTCTGAGGTCTTCTTCCTGGTTCTTCATCTGTGAACACAGAACAGAAATATTTGTTAAGCAATTCCGCTTTATCCTAAGAACATAAGAACATAAGATATGCCATAATGGATCAGACCAAGGTCCATCAAGCCCAGTATCCTGTTTCCAACAGTAGCCAATCTAGGTCATACATACCTAGCAGTATCCCCAAGAGACACAGGTCCCACAATGCTTGTATTGGGTCAAGCATTGATATCCTGGGTCCCTTTTTAATAATGGTTTATGGACCTTTCCTCCAGGAACTTGTCCAAACCTTTTTTAAACCCAGCTACACTAACAACCTTTACCAAATCCTCTGGCAACAAATTCCAGAGTTTGATTACACGTTGAGTGAAAAAATATTTTCTCTTATTTGTCTTAAATAGATCACCTTGTAGCTTCATTACATGTCCTCTAGTCTTTCTATATTCTGATAATGTAAACAATCGATCTACGTTTACCTGTTCCACTCCATTCATTAATTTAAAGACCTCTATCATATCTCCCCTCAGCCGTCTCTTTTCCAGGCTGAAGAGCCTCAACCTTTGTAGCCCTTCTTCATAGAAGTAGCCTTCCATCCCTTTTACCATTTTGGTGGCTCTTTTCTGTACCTTTTCTAATAACACTATATCCTTTTTAAGATAAGGCGACCAGAATTGCACACAATATTCAAGGTGCGGTCGTACCATGGAACGATACAGAGGCATTATAATATCCTTTGTTTTATTTTCCATTCCTTTCCTCATGATACCTAGCATTTGATTTGCTTTCTTGGCCGCTGCTGCACACTGGGCCCAGGGTTTTAACATGTTATCCACAATGACTCCTAAATCTTTTTCCTGGGTGGTGGTTCCCAATGTGGAACCTTGCATAGTGTAACCATAGTTTGGGTTGTTCTTCCCTAGGTGCATAACTTTGCACTTGTCCACATTAAATTTCATCTGCCATTTGGATGCCCAGTCTTCCAATTTATCCAGATCCTCCTGCAGTTTTGCACAGTCCTCTGGGGTTTTAACAACTTTATACAGTTTTGTGTCGTCTGCAAATTTGATAACCTCACTAGTTATTCCCTTTTCCAGGTCATTTATGAATATGTCAAAAAGTAGCGGACCCAGTACAGATCCCTGGGGTACTCCACTATTCACACTTTTCCATTGGGAAAATTGGCCATTTAGCCCTACCCTCTGCTTTCTATCTTTTAACCAGTTCCCGATCCACAACAGTACACTGCCTCCTATCCCATGACTTTTTAGTTTTGCCAAAAGTCTCTGATGAGGGACCTTGTCAAAAGCTTTCTGAAAGTCCAGATACACTATATTGACTGACTCACCTTTGTCTACCTGTTTATTCACACCTTCAAAAAAACATATCAGATTAGTAAGACAAGATCTTCCTCGTTACATTGGCAATCCTCCAATCTTCAGGTATTGCAGATGATTTTAATGAAAGTTCACAGATTACCAATAGCAGGTCTGCAATCTCATATTTCAGTTCTTTCAACACTCTTGGATGTATACCATCTGGTCCAGGTGATTTGCTACTATTCAGTTTATCAAATAGTTGTAATACATCTGCCCGGTGTAGCGATATTTCTCTCAATTCCTCTGCCGTATCACCTTTAAATACCACTTCAGTCTTGGGTAACATCCCTACATCTTCCTCAGTATAGACCGAAGCAAAGAATTCATTCAGTCTCTCCGCTATAGCCTTATCTCCTCTTACTGCCCCTTTTACCCCTCCACCATCTAATGGTCCAATTGACTCTCTCACAGGCCTTTTGCTACGAATGTACTTGAAAAAGTCTTTATTTTGTGTTTTTGCTTCTGTAGCAAGTTCCTTCTCAAATTCTCGCTTTGCCTGCCTTATCAATGCTTTGCATTTAACTTGCCAGTGCTTGTGCTGTTTCCAGTTTTCATCGTTTGGCTCTTTTTTCCATTTCCTGAAAGACACTTTTTTGGCAGCAACAACCTCTCTGACCTCACCTTTAAACCATGCTGGCAGTTTTTGGACTTTCTTCCACTTTTCTTAATGCGTGGAATACAGCTGGTCTGGGCTTCCAGGATAGTATTTTTAAACAACACTCAAGCTTGATGTAAGCCTTTAACCTTTCCAACCGCTCCTTTTAGTTTTTTCTTAACTATATTCCTCATTTTATCATAGTCTCCCTTCCGAAAGTTAAAAGGTAGCACTGTGGATTTCTTTACTATCCCTCCTCCACTAACTAAATCAAACAACTTTTATATTAATTTTTTAAATTTAAAAAATGCATACCCCACATTATCTGAGCATTTGAAGTGGCACATGACCAACATACATAATTAAAATTAAAAATTGATTAAAAATAAGCAAAACTTGAAATTCATCAAGACTTTCTTATTTTTATGAGTCCAGCACATTTACTTGGTTTTGATTTTGAAGAATGTATGCTCAGGTCCAGTATGAACTAACCACTTGTAGGTAGGGTAGGTAATTTTATAAAGGGCTGCCTAACTTCAGTGGCAGATATGTGCATAAATGATGATAATTCTTTCTAAGGGAAAGTATGCAAACATTTTTCTCTCGGCAAGCAGTCCACAGAAAGTATATGCACACATCTACACTTGCTATTTAGGACACACTCAGTTCCCAGTTTATTTTTCACATATATGTGTGTATTTTATAAAATAAGTATTTGTACTTACTGCACCTTAATGGCAAAATGCAAAGTGTGGTAAATGCAAACCCTACACATCTTCCCTACATTTAGCACAGAGGATCTGTGTTCTGTGCCTCAGTAGCTAGCACAGGAGCACCCACACTACATGCCAAGGCAGGGAGCATGGGCCCGCTGCAACCACAGTGTGGCGAGAAGAGAGAGAGAGGCTGTTGCCATGATTTCTTATTCCCTCCCCAAGACCCGATCCCACTGATTACTAAGCACCTCCCCAATCAGACCCCTCCTACTGATGAGAGCCATCCAGCCTCTCCCTTCAGAACCACTCTCCCAGAAAGCAAAGTCAACAATCTAGGACCTCCCACCTCTGATCAGGTCCTCCCATTAGGCCCTAATCCTGACCCTCCTCTATCCCTTCAAGTCCTACTGGCTTTTATCCCAGGACTCCCTGCTGGTCTCAATGAACACGAGACAACAGTTACTACTAGTGAGCATTTGTATAGTGCTACAAGACGTATGCAGCGCTGCACAGACACATGTAAAAGATGGTCCCTACTCATTAGAGCTTAAAATCTAGTCAAGACAGACAACACAGTAGCTGTAGACAACAGGATGCATCTAGGGAGAATGGTAAGGAAACAAAAAGGAGACCAGGTGAGTCAAAATCCAAAAGCGGCAGCGAAGAGGTGAGTTTTCAGCCTGGATTTGAAAAGGGCCAGAGAAGACGCTTCAAAAGGTTCAGAGAAGAGCCACCAAAATGGTAAAGGGGATGGAAGGATACGCCTATGAATAAAGGCTAAAAAGGTTAGGGCTCTTTAACCTGGAAAAGAGATGGCTGAGGGGTGATATGATAGAAGTCTATAAATTAATGAACGGAGTGGAAAGGGTAAACGTAGATCGATTGTTTACCTTAACAGAATATAGAAAGACTAGGGGACATGCAATAAAGCTACAGGGTAAACTATTTAAGACTAATAAAAGAAAATATTTTTTCACTCAACGTGTAATCAAACTCTGGAATTTGTTACCGGAGGATGTAGTAAAGGCTGTTAGTTTAGCTGGGTTTAAAAAATGTTTGGACAAGTTCCTGGAGGAAAGGTCCATAAACCATTATTAAGAAGGGACCCAGGATATCAATGCTTGAACCAATACAAGCATTGTGGAACCTGTGTCTCTTGGGGAAACTGCTAGGTACGTATGACCTAGATTGGCCACTGTTGGAAACAGAATACTGGGCTTGATGGACCTTGGTCTGACCCAGTATGGCATATCTTATGTTCTTATGATGTACAGAATCAGGTAGTTTGTTCCAGACATAAGGAACTGCAAAGTGAAAGGAGCAAAGTCTGGAGTTAGCAATAGAAGAGAAGGGCCCAGATAAAAGCAATTTGCCAGAAGACCAGAGCTCCCGAGGAAGGGTGTAGGGAGAGATAAGAGAGGAAAGGTATTGAGGAGCTGCAGAGTGAATGCACTTATAGGTCAGCAAGAGAAGTTTGAACTGGTTGCAGAAACAGATAGGGAGCCAATGAAGTGACTTGAGAAGAGGGGTAATATGAGCATGACAAGGCTGGCGAAGATTAGCCACGCAACAGAGTATTGAACAGATTGAAGGGGAGAGAGATGCTTCAGGAGAGACAAGCAAGGAATAGGTTACAATAGTCTAGATGGCGGGTGACTAAAAAGTGGATAAGTGTCTTAATAGTGTGTTCAGAAACAAATGGGCGGATTTTGTTGATGTTATAGAGAAAGAAACAGCAGGTTTTAGCTATCAGATGGATGTAGGTGGAGAAAGAGAGAGATTAGTCAAAGACGACTCCAAGATTGTGAGCTGAGGAAACAAGGAGGGGTAGAGAGTTATCCACAGAGAGTGGGGAAGGAGGAAGGGGAGAGGAGGGTTTAAGCAGAAAAATAAGAAGCTCAGTTTTGGCCATGTTCAATTTCAAGCAGCGGTGAGACATCCAAGAAATAAGGGTGTTGGGACCACTTGGCAATAGTGATCATACTATGATCGCGTTTGATTTAATAAATGTAGGGAGGAGGGCAAGGAAATCCACAGTATCACCTTTTAACTTTCAAAAGAGAGACTATGATAAAATTAAGAAAATAGTTAAGGAAATACTAAAAGGAGCAGCTGTAAACGTTGAAGATTTACTCCAAGCATGGGCGTTATTTAAAAATACTATCTTAGAAGCACAAACAAGAAGTAAAGTATTCAATGCAGGACATGTTAGGGAGATAAAGTTCCTAGATGAAATAAACGACTGCTTCTTGGAGCAGCTAGTTCATGAACCGACCAGAGGGAAGCCATACTGGACTTAGTCCTTAGCGGAACACCAGATTTGGTGCAAGAAATAAGGGTGTTGGGACCACTTGGCAATAGTGATCAATTTCAAGCAGCGGTGAGACATCCAAGAAATAAGGGTGTTGGGACCACTTGGCAATAGTGATCATACTATGATCGCGTTTGATTTAATAAATGTAGGGAGGAGGGCAAGGAAATCCACAGTATCACCTTTTAACTTTCAAAAGAGAGACTATGATAAAATTAAGAAAATAGTTAAGGAAATACTAAAAGGAGCAGCTGTAAACGTTAAAGATTTACTCCAAGCATGGGCATTATTTAAAAATACTATCTTAGAAGCACAAACAAGAAGTAAAGTATTCAATGCTTTAAGAAAAGTGGAAGGAAGCCCAAAAAACTGCCACCATGGTTTAAGGGTGAGGTCAGAGAGGCTGTGGAGCCAAATGATGAAAATAGGAAACAACATAAGCACTGGCAAGTTAGATGCAAGGCATTGATAAGGCAGACAAAGCTTGAAAAAAAGCTTGCCATGGAAGCAAAATGCGTAAAACCTCAAAGGTGGAATAAGCAGCACAAAACTGGCGATCGGGCCCGAAGATCCCTCCCTGGGGCTGGGGCCAGGTACGGGGGGTCCCTGTAACCCATTCCAGGCAAATGGCAGGCCAGCTGTGGGTTGGGCGGTAGGGACGCCAAGGCCGCGGAAGTCGGGGGGCGCCTGCTGGGAGGATGTCCCCACCGGGGGCAGGGGCACGCCAGGCCATCCTCGGGCCTGATTCTGGTTACCGTGGGAATGTTTTGATCCCACAGTCCAGAATCGTGTCCAAATGGGCTTTTTTTTCTTGGGGCTGTCTGGATGGCCCAGACGTGCCCCTACCTGAATCGGGCTCTATGTGTATAGTCCCGCTTGTGCTACTGGAAAAAGGCATTGAGATGAATAGATTGTTGGTCTTGCAGAATTCTATCAGTCTTTCTCCAGCTTAATTTCTGTTGCTAAGTCCATATTTTCTAACCATTTTGCCTTTTTCTTTGTTGCTAACGTTTACTTTCTAGTCACCCATGACTGTCAGGCTATCCTGTTGCATGTTCTGCCAGTAATACATATATGCATATTCTTTTGGTATTCTTTTGTCTTTTCAAAGATCCATCTCACATCTACGATGATGTCTCTTGTGCCTCACCCTTTCCTGAACCTCACTTAAACTTCAGGCAGTTCTTGTTACAGGTTTGGTTGTAGTCTCTGCTGAATGATCTTGAGTAGAATCTTGCTGGCATGTGTGATCAGAGCGATTGTACGATAATTTCCACAGTCAGTCAGATCACCTTTCTTTAGTGTTGGTATAAACACAGATCTTTTCCAGTCAATTGGCCATGATATTGTCTTCCAAGTTTCCTGGTAGAGCCTTGTAAGTATGGTGACAGCTACATCCAATTGCTATAATGCTTCAATGAGGATCCAATCAGTGCTTGATGCTTTGTTCTTTAATAATACTTTCAATACTGCTTCGACTTCTTCTTTCATCACCAGTGGTTCCTGATCATAAAATACAGGTTGAAATGGCTGTTGGTCCACTTGATCTTTATAGTATAGTGACTGTATATTCTTTCCATCTTTTTTTGATCTTCTCAGCATCATTCAACATGGATCCTTGCATCTTGTAGCATTCCAATTCGAGGCTTGAATTTTCTCTTTAACGCTCGTAGCTTTAGGAAAACTGACCTTGTTCTTCCTCTAATAGCTTCTGATTCTATTTCCTTACATGCATCATTGTGGTACTTCTCCTTGTCTTGTCTTGCTGTTGAGTTCTCTGATTGCCTCTCTTTCTCTTCTGACTTTAGTTTCTCAGTCATCCATTTTGGCCATTTTTGCTTTTTCACCTTTTGTAGAGCCTTCTCACTTTCTTCGAGCAGAAACGTTCTGGTGCTCTGTCATTTATATCCAAAACAGCAAATCAATTTTGTAGGCAGTCTTTAAATTCTGGTGGTATATTCTCAAGGTCATATTTTGCTACATTCATGAGTTGCTTGATCTTTTTCAGCTTTAGCATGAGTTTGCATACCAGTAGTTGGTGATCTCATGAGTTTGCATACCAGTAATTGGTGATCTGTACCACAGTCAGCTCCAGGTTTTGTCTTTGTCAATGTTATTGAGTTCTTCCATCACTGACTTCCACAGATGTAGTCAATTTATTTTGTACAATCCATTGGGTGAAGTCCATGTGTACAGTCGCCGCTTGTGTTGCTGAAAGAAGTTGTTTAAGATGAATAGATTGTTGGTCATGCAGAATTCTATCAGTCTTTCTCCAGCTTCATTTCTGTTGCCAAATCTATATTTTCCAACCACTTCTTCTTCTTAGTTGCCAACTTTTGCTTTCTAGTTACCCATGACTATTAGGTTATCCTGTTTGCATGTTCTGTCAATTTCAACTTGTACTTGTTCATAAAACTGATCCACTTCTTTGGGGAAAGCTTTGCTCCCTCAAGTTGCTCCGCACCTTGAATATTGTGTGCAATTCTGGTCGCCGTATCTTAAAAAGGATATAGCGATTTTAGAAAAGGTTCAGAGAAGAGCCACCAAAATGGTAAAGGGGATGGAAGGCTACTCCTATGAAGAAAGGCTAAAAAGGTTGGGGCTCTTTAAACTGGAAAAGAGACGGCTGAGGGGAGATATGATAGAAGTCTATAAATTAATGAACGGAGTGGAACGGGTAAACGTAGATCGATTGTTTACCTTATCAGACTATAGAAAGACTAGGGGACATGCAATGAAGCTACAGGGTAAACTATTTAAGACTAATAAAAGAAAATATTTTTTCACTCAACGTGTAATCAAACTCTGGAATTTGTTACCGGAGGATGTAGTAAAGGCTGTTAGTGTAGCTGGGTTTAAAAAAGGTTTGGACAAGTTCCTGGAGGAAAGGTCCATAAACCATTATTAAGAAGGGACCCAGGATATCAATGCTTGAACCAATACAAGCATTGTGGAACCTGTGTCCCTTGGGGAAACTGCTAGGTACGTATGACCTAGATTGGCCACTGTTGGAAACAGAATACTGGGCTTGATGGACCTTGGTCTGACCCAGTATGGCATATCTTATGTTCTTATGTTCTTAAGTTTCATCTTTGGCTCTAAAAAATGCAACTAATTCAGCTGCAGTTGTACAGTTAGAGAATAAGGTGGACACGATTCAAACTCAAGTTGTGAAATTACAAGCAAGTGTGGTTACCTTGGAGGCTCATATTAAGAGTTCTGCTGGGGTTACTGCTAAATTGGAGATTTTGGAGAATTTGTCTTGTGCTAATAGCCTAATATTAATTAACTTTCCTAAGCTTCCAACTATTTCAGCCAGAGATATGTTAAAGGCGTATTTATCTGCAACATTCGCTGTGCCTCCTGAAACGATTCCACCTGTTAAAGTTTATTATCTTCCAAATGCTAGGAAGGTCTCGATCCACCGAGGAAATGAAGATCAAAATCAAGGCAAAAAGGTTGATGCTTTAATGTGTTGGAGACTTCACATGAAGAGTTGCCTGTCCCATCTACATTATTGATAACCTTGACTCTGTTATCTGATAAAGAATGGCTTTTTAAGTTGTTCTTTCGTAAAAGAAGTTTGTTATTTCGTGGTTTATTAGTATGAATGTATCCTGATTTGGCTAGGGATATCCAGTGGCACTGCAGGGAATTTTTACTGCTGTGTCCTGGAGTTCTTCAATTGGGAGGGCTCATTTTTCTTAAGCACCCTTGCAAATGTTTAGTTGGATATCGTTCAGTTTTCTACATCTTTTATGAATCCTCCCAACAAATAGCCTTCATTAATGCTAGACGTTTTGAATCCTCCATTGTGCTTCCAGCTGAGCCCTCATGATGTTGTATTGGTATACACTGGATACAAGTCTCGCTGTATTTCTTTCTTGGGTTATGTGAATTTTGGATAATTTCCTCTCCCCTAATTGTGCACTGGAATGAGCAGACCTTTTGTGTTTATATAGTATTGCTTCATTTTTGTTTCCTGCTTTTGTTTTCTTGTGTTCTGCTCTTTTTCTGTACAAGATTGTTTTTGCTAACTTTTTTGATAATTAATGTATAAAATTCATAAAGATAAAATAATAAAAAAAAAAGAAATGAGTATTGCTGCACTTAGCGTTTGTGAATGCACATTAACGTTTAGTAGACATGCCTCTCAATGAGTATCTCAAAACCATTTGCATGGGCCATGAGGATAAAGAGACTAACAGATTTCTACATTAGTATACTCCAGTGTCAACTGCCAGGCACATTAGGAAATACTATATACCCTGCTCATCTAAAATCCATAGCAAACTCACCGTATCATAACAGCACTACCAAGACTCACAAAGCACCAAACCCTACCTATCAAAAGGCAACACTGCAAACATTCAACCAATATATCTCAGAGAATACCAATATATCTCCTACTGGGGAAAGAGAATAAGTGGGACTTTCACATTGAAACTATATGAACAAAAAACTGCAGCTTGGTTACACATGCAAAACATAGTCCATCACCAAACATACTCGTAGAACAAGGGATCGTAATTTAGAAATATGAAGACAATAATTAATCTGAGAACCCCAAAAGCCAAACTTGGAATGTACAACTACACTGGAGAAATAAAACTATAAATTAATTTTCTCTTGTACTAAACAAAACACAAAACATTAGCGATGCACATTTCCCAGAGCTGACATATTCCTGTTAATAAATTCAAAACAAATTAGTTTGTTTCTACCTTTTGTTGTTTGGGCATTTTAGTTTTCAGTTGCAATTGCCCCAGGCGCTTTCTTCTGCTTTCTTTCTGTCTTCTACTAACTTTCCATTGTCTGCTGTCCATTTGTCCTTTTTTCTCTTCTAGTTTTTTCATTCTCTCTACATCTGCCTCTAACATACTGGTCTTTCCCCTTTTGCTCTTTCCTCCATTTCTTTCTTTATTCCTTTTCCTTCCACTCAAATTTCACCCCTCCATCCTCAATCCCTACTTACTCTCCCAATACTCAGCCAATCATAAATTTTTCTTCCCTCCCACACAAAATATCTGTTCCACTCTCCATCCTCACTCCCCCAGCTTCTTTTTTTCTCCCGCCAGTCCCAGCCCCACCCCCTTCTGGTCCTCCCCCAGCATCAGCTTCCTTCTAGCTCTAGCCCCTCCCAGCATCCACTCTCTTCCAGTCCCATTCACCTATTTCCCCGCATCAGCCCATTTCCAGTCCTGGACCCCCGTATCAGTCCTCCTCCAGTCCTTCCCAGCATCCTCTCCCTTCCAGTCCAAGTCCCCCATCCACAAGCATCAGCCCATTTACAGTCCTAACCCCCCAGTATCAGTCCTCCTCCAGTCCCTCCCAGCATCAGTTCCCTTCCAGTCCCCCAGCGTCAGCCCAATTCCACTCCTATACCCTCAGTATCAGTTCCCTTCCAGTCCCAGTCTCTCATCCACAGGCCATTTATAGTCCTAACCCCCCCAGTATCAGTTCTCTTCCAGTCCCTCCCAGCATCCACACCCTGCCAGTCCCAGGCCCCCATCCCCCAACATCAACTCATTTCCAGTCCTGCCCCCCCCCGTTCCTGTTCTAGCCCCTAGTCCCCCCCCCCCGGTTGCATTCTAGCCCCTCCTTCCCATTCTAGCCCCAGTCCCTCTTCCCATTCTAGCCACAAGCCCCCGTTTTCCCATTCTAGCCACCAAAAGGGCCCCGTGCCTAATCGGCTTCAGAGGGAGCCGGGGAGGCTCAAAGCCCTGGCTCACCTCTGAACAGCCACAGGCGTAAAGAGCAGCATTTGTCTTCTCTCCCATGGCTGTGATAAAGAGGACCAGTCAATAAGAAACCCCAGCACAAGGTGAAAAAGTAAACCCAAATAAAGAACCCTGGCATAAACCTCCGTAAAAATAGGCTAAATTGAATAATCATGCAGGAAAAACCTTTTCAAATATTATTTTCATATACTATTTTGTTTTTTTGTTTTTTTGTTGGAGTAACCATACAAAAGGGGAAGGAACTCCAATCCGCCCCTCGCCCTGGTTACTCAGGTTTAATCATTTAAATGCTTGAGAAATTTAATCAAAAACAGCTTAATCCAGCCATCGCATGCATGATTATTCAATTTAGCCTATTTTTACAGAGGTTTATGCCAGGGTTCTTTATTTGTGATAAAGAGGAACCTGCCGGTATGCTGAGTGCCGGGAAGTCAAATGGTGGCATGCCGCTAAATCCACATTTAACCTCCTGGCACTCAGAGCACCAGTGGGTTCCTTTTTATGACAACCGAGGGAGAGAAGGCAAATGCTGCTCTTTACTCTCACGGCTGTTCACAGGTGAGCCAGGGTTTCAGGCCTCCCCAGCTCCCTCTGCAGCTGTCAGGTGCGGGGACCCTCGAGGTATGGGGCTATGTGTGGGCAACATTCCTGCACAATGGACGGGCTGGCCCTGACCTCAGGGCTCTGTCTTGGGACCTCTACTTTCTCTCTCTACACTCAGTCCCTTGGTGCACTTATTTCCTCCCATGGTCTTCAGCACTAGGTTGATGACTCCAGATCTCTGCCTGCTTTTCCAACACTGCTGCCTGGATGTCTCACCGCCGTCTGAAACTGAACATAGCCAAAACTAAACTCCTTAACTTTCCTCCTAAACCCACCTCCCCACTTCTTCCCTTCTCTATTTCTGTGGATAATACTACATTCCTCCCTGTTTCCTCAGCTCGTAGCCTTGGGGTCTTCTTTGACCCTTTTCTCTCTTTCTCCATATACATCCAACTAATAGCTAAAACCTGCCATTTCTTTCTCTATAACATCACTAAAGTTAGTCCCTTCCTTTCTAATCACACTACTAAGACACTTATCCACTCACTAGTCACCTCCCACCTTGACTTTTGTAACTGCTATGTGCTGATCTCCCTCTGAATCATCTCTTTCCTCTTCAATCTGTTCAAAACTCAGCTGCACAGTTTACCTTCCTCCAGGGCTGCTATTCTCATGTAACCCCTCTTCTCAAGTCACTTCACTGGCTTCCTATCCATTTCCGCATCGAGTTCAAACTTCTCTTACTAACCTACACGTGCATTCTTTCTGCGACTCCTCAATACCTTTCCTCTCTTATCTCACTCTGCACCCCTCCTGGGGAACTCTGCTCCTCTGGCAGATCCTTTTTATCTGTGCCCTTCTCTACCACTGCCAACTCTAGACTTTGTACATTCCATCTTACTGCCCCATATGTCTGTAACAAACCACCTGAGTCTATGCATTGGGCTCCTTCTCTAGCCCTATTCAAATCCAGGCTAAACCCCTCCTCTTTGAAGCTGCTTTTGGATCCTGATGCTCCTCAGTCTCTTGTCCACTATGTATGTGTATGTGTATGTGTATGTGTATAATCTTGTCTCATACAGTACCATACTCTAGTTCCTGTTTTTGCTATGCGTTTTGTCTTGATTAGATTGTAAGCTCTGATGAGCAGGGACAGTGCCTTATATCTATATGTACAGTGCTATATTCACCTTGTAGTGCTATACAAATGATTAGTAGTGCAGTAGTTGCAGTAGTAGTAGTAGTAAAGAAGGAATTGAAGTACCACTGCAGCATGATCAGATATATGTATTGATTTAATTTCACATTCCTCCACCTCAGACATTAATGCTTTAGACTTTAGAAAAAATCTATTCTTGTAAAGGTTTGATGAGGAAAAGAATAAAAGGTATATTCCCAATAGATATTGTGCAGTAGATACCAAACCTCCACCAGACCCAGCTCATCCATTACATTTAGAAGAGCCTTACAAGCTATGGCGAGATCTCTTTAAGAATCCCCCAGCCTATCAAGGAGGTCATCTAAGACCATATTAAAATTACTTCCCAGGATTATATCACCATTTGTTTGGATAAAATAACTCCTCTTAGGTCCTAAAAAAATTCTGGGGAGTCCCATGAAGGGGCATAAACATTTACCAATAATAACTTTTTTTTACCCCTACAGAGACCTCCACACAAGCCTGTCGGCCATAAGCATCCATACATAAGAACATAAGAAATGTCCTACTGGGTCAGACCAAGGTCCATCAAGCCGAGGATCCTGTTTCCAACAGTGGCCAATCCAGGTCACAAGTACCTGGCAGGTTCCCAAAAAGGCACACAGTTCCACAATGCTTGTCCCGGGGTAAGCAGTGGATTTCCCATAGCCTCTTTAATAATGGTTTATGGACCTTTCCTCCAGGAACTTGTCCAAACCTTTTTTAAATCCAGCTGCACTAAAAGCTTTTACTACATTCTCTGATAGCAAATTCCAGAGTTTGATTATGTGCTGAGTGAAAAAAATATTTTCTCTCATTACTCTTAAATGGGTTACTTTGTAGCTTCATTGCATTTCCCTTAGTCTTTCTACTTTTTTATGTAGTAAACAACCTATCTACATGTATCCGTTCTATTCCATTCGTAATTTAAGACCTCTATCATAATATCCCCTCAGCTGTCTTTTTTTCCATTTTGAAGAGCCCTAACCTTTTAAGCCTTTTCTCATAAGGGCATCCTTCCATCCCCTTTACCATTTTGGTGGCTCTTCTCTGTACTTTTCTAATTCTGCTATATCCTTTTTAATATATGGTGACCAGAATTGCACAAAATATTCAAGGTTTGGTCACACTATAAGATGATACAATGTGTGCCTTCGAGTCAGTGGTCCTCTTGCAATTTTTCATAATCCTCTTGTGTTTTACCATCTTTGAGTAATTTAGGGTCATTTACAAATTTGATCACCTCACTCGTTATTCCCATTTCCAGGTAATTTATGAATGTGTTAAAAAGCAGCAGGCCCAGCACAGATCCCTGGGGTACTCTCCGTTATTCACCTTTCTCCACTGTGAAAATTGGCCATTTAACCCTACTCTCTGCTTTCTATCTTTTTTTTTAGTTTAAACAACTTTATTGTCCTTCAGCAAACATACATCTCAATAGACAACAGTGCCCGGAGGCCCAAACAGTATCCATAAGGTTGTAACAAACAAAACAGCAGATCATCAACTGTGTCCCATCGATATCCCCTACCCAGGCGCTGGCATGCCCAGCTCTCTACCCGTTATTATACCCATCCCTCCACCCTCTCTCCCCCATTGGGAACTGCATTTAGAAACTGTACCAGAGCCATTATATCTGAACCACCGTGGAGCCTTATGGTGCAGATACGGAAACAACTCCGACCGAGCCAGACTATGCATAACATTTACCCACTGCCTGAATGTCGGCAGCCTCTCTCCCACCAAATACTGCAGGATATCCTTTATGACTCCTCAAATACCGAGGAAGACAAAGTTGCAGTCCATCTTCCGCAGTCTGAGGGCCTGCAACGGGGTTTGGTCCCCAAGCATCAGTAACCCATAGGTCCAATCGATGCATCTCTAGAGAATCTCCTCTAGTCCACCCAGTGTGTGCCCTCAGATATCGGTGAGTCCAGGGCATTAAAAAAATGCATGACAGAAGGTGGCTTTGTGAGCGCAGCACTTCTCGCAGGTAGCCAAGTCTCATGTTCCTAGCTCCGCCCACCAAACTCTCGTGAGGTAGCCGCGGTTCAGAATTTGATTTTGCATTTCTCTGTATCGTGCATTACTAGTCTCATCTGGCATGTTCTGAAACACACCGTTTGAGGTGTTGGACATGTACTGTGTCTGTCACAACTTCAGTTCACTGAGCGGCTAGCCCTCCAGATATTGGGAATCTAGTCAGTCCTGTAGCATCCTGATCCAGTTTGAAACAGTGTTTCATTGGGGCACCATCTTGTGCAAGTCATTATCCACCTCTGTGCTCACTAGATTATCCAGCGTGGCTCCCCGTAGTTCATTCCAGTAATGCCTGGCCTGCAAATAGGGATAATAGGAGGAAGTCGGCAGACCCAGTTTTATTTATTTATTTAACCAGTTTTATATACCATCTTATCCTTCAATCAAAGTGGTTTACAGTGTAACTTTTGTGGATACATTTATATAGGACTGGGTAGGAGAGGGGATGAGATGGGAGGGGGCGGGTAAGATTAAATGCATATATACAGACCATTTACAGTTATTTTGTTGTAAGAACGTATCCGCTGCATGTAGTAGTTGGGGACGTTCTGCCCCCCAACTCCAGTAGTCGTCCAAAATCGAGTTGACCCGATGACTCCCACCATTGGAACTGTGCTACACTCACCCCAGTAAGGAAATCCAGGTTTCTTATGAGCTGCAAAAAGGGGGTCGCCCGCTAGCTCACTCTATCACATGTGGCCCACCACTGCCACATCATCCACAGCGGGTGTATCAAGGTACCAAATTCTTGTGTGTCCAAGGACACTCTAGCATGGTGAAGCACATTCAGTAAGCAAAAAGGTTTGCTTCAGGAGTCAAATAAGCCTCGTGAGGCGTAACGAGACATGGCATGTACGGCTTCATAGATCCATTGCAGCAAAACAGCCACATTGTACACATGTATGCCCGGCAAGGCCAAGCCACATTTGTGCCATGGGGAGCATCTGAAGCTGATACACAATCTTCGGAAAAATGGCAATACAAATTAAAGCAACCCTGTCCACTCAGGGACAGGGGCAGTCCCTTCCATATTTTGCAGAGGTACTTGATCTGTTGGATCTTATCTTGGATGTTGGAACGGTAGACCACACAGTGGTCCCCATGCAGGAAGATGCCCAGTATTTAAGAGGCACACTTTACCAGCAAAAAGGCATCCCCCTGAGGGGCTGGTGGCCAACCTTCATGCCACCCGACAGTTGGGCCTCTGATTTGGTATCATTAATATGTAGGCTGGAGAAACTACCAAGTGCCCTTAGAAGATCCAACAGGATCTCCAAGCCCTGTCTCATATGTGGGGTTCTGATCAGCATATCATCAGCAAATAAGCTAATTTTACAATCATGTTCTCCTATGAGGATTCCCGGTACCTCCGGGGTCCCTCGCAACTTAATTGCGAAAGGTTGAAGTGAGAGGATAAAAAGTAATGGAGATAAAGGGCATCCATGTTGGGTGCCTCTCTGGAGCTCAAAGGTGTCAGACAGGCGCCCGTTCACCAGCAGCCGTGCCCTTTGTTGTGCATAAAGTGCTCACACCCAACTAAGGAAGCGGTCCCTCTGGCCAAAGCAAGGGAGAACCCAAAACTGATAGCACAAGGCTACCCTGTTGAATGCCTTTTTGGCATCCAAGCTGACCACTGCCACCTCTGGACCCCGGGTATGGCCCTGCCAAAACAGGGTAATCGCCTGCAGTAGGTGACTTGCTGTCCCTTGCTCCTGCACAAAGCCCACCTGGTCAGGATGAATCAGACCAGTCAGCATTGTGACCAGGTGCCGTGCTAAGATCCCCGCCATAAGCTTTAAATCTTGGTTTAATAACGAGATCGGATGATAAGTGTTGGCATTGTCAGGGCCTTTGCTAGGCTTTGGGAGAAATACCACCAACGCTCTATTTGCAGTGGCCTCAAATGCACCCTTGCCTCAAGCGTTCTCCCCCATTGCAACCAGTGCAAGTGCAACCACCATTCCTAGGATTTTGTAGAATTTGGTCTCCAGCCCATCCGGACCAGGGGCCTTCGCTAGTTGCAGGCACCCGACCCTCTCCATGACCTCGCCTGTCGTGATCTGTGGAGGAGGGGGTTGGAAGGGAATTGACATGTCGGGAAGGTGGGGTCTGCAACTGGGTTGACATGGGGGGAGGGGGCTGACACTGGCGGAGGAGGTGGCTGGAAGGGAATTGACAAGGGGATGGTGGGGTCTACAAGGGAGCTGACATGGGGGGAAGGTGGGTACTGGAAGGGGCTGACACAGGGGGTAGGGGCTAAAATGGGGGGAGGAGGGAGCTGGAAGGGGCTGACATGGGGGAGGAGGGGGTTGGAAGGGGCTGACATGGGGGGAGGAGGGGGCTGGAAAGGAGCTGATACCTGGAGATGGTATTGGAGGGGAACTGGAAGGTGATGATACTAGGGAAGGGAGGAGATGGATGGAAGGGAACTGACATATGGGAATGGGACTGGAGGGGGATTGAAGGTAGCTGACACTTGGGGGATGGGACTGGTAGGTAGCTGGGTAATGGGGGTGGGGACTGGAAGGGAGGGGACACTGGCACTGGGATGGTGTTTGGACTAGAAGGGGCTGGATAATGGGGAAGGAGGGGGACTGGAAGGGAATGGACACCAGTGGAAGTCCTGGGAATGCAAGGGGGTTGAAATTGGAAGGTACTGGGGGGGAGGTCTGGAAAAGGGGGCTGATACTGGGGAGGGTTACTAGGACTGGAAATAGGCTGATGGAAGGAAGTGAAAAAAACAAAAGAAGAGACGAGAATTGGCAGATAGACTATAGACCATAGAAAGAGAGCTAAGAGAAGATAGGAAAGCAGAAGCTTCAGATCACAGCCAGCATGATCAGAGAATAAAATGATCAGACAACAAAGTTAGAAAAATAATTTTATTTTCAATTTAGTGATTGTACTTTGCACGATCTTTATGGGGAACTGCATCTCTTATTTATCTGATGTTGCACTTCATGCAAAGTCTGGCTTTTTGGGTTTAAATTTTGTCTACATATTTTTATTTTTACTTTAGGTTATAATCACTTATTCTGTACTAGGTGAGGGTCTGTGTTCTGAGTGTGTGACTGAGGCCATGTGTTCTGTTAATATGGAGTTTGTACATAGGGATCTATCTTGTTCAGCTTTTCAAATAGATGTATGGATGTTTTAGGGATTACAGCAGTATTTATAGTGCGACATTTTTCTGGGTATGTCTCTTATGTGAGTTTTGGAAGTTTATTCTGGTATGGTATGGTAGATTTGGCCTTTTAGATCTTTGGTGACTTTTGTATGGTTTTATATTAGTTCCCATTATGCCTGGTACTGGAGAATGATTGTTGTTAGTGAGATGATCAGAATCAGATTTTTTTTAAATATATTGAGTTCTGTGGATGAATGTCGTACTTTTGCTCTGCACCCATTGTTGAGGGAGAGATTTCTGTGGATGTAGAATATATATTAAAAAAGAAAAAGTGAGAACCATAACACAGTATATAATAAAAAAAATCAGTTATAATTTTATAATTTTGTACTATAAACTGTGCAGCGGTTCTCACTTTTTCTTTTAGCTTCTTGGTGTGCGAGCATCTTGCATTTCCTTTGTTTTTTATGCAGAATATATATTTACATTAACACCATACTGGTCCAGTGTGCAGTTTCAGAAGTTATGTTGGAGTTGCCAAGCCCTTGTTGGTTACAAAGTCTCTCTTGTTTTTCAGAGGGTGGGAAGTGCTGTGTTGAGGCGCCAAGTTGCTCTTGTTTTTGTGGAAGTGGAGGTACTGCATGGGTGCTGTTGAGCCACTCTTGTTTGGCATTTTTAGCAGCATGTTTCTTAAGCTCTGCGCTATACTGGGTCAGACTAAGGTCCCTGATGCCCACTATCCTGTTTCCAACAGTGGCCAATCCAGGTCTTAAATACCTGACAGATTCTGAAAAAGGCACATGGGTTCCTCATTGTTTATCCCGGGGCAAGCAGTGGATTTCCTAGGTCCTCTTTAACAGTAGTTTATGGACCTTTCCTCCAGGAACTTGTCCAAACTTTTTTTAAACCTAGCTACACTAACAGCTTTTGCTACAGCCTCTGGTAACTAATTCCAGAGTTTGATTACGTGGGGCCATAGGTTAACTGCAGGGAAGAAGTTACATCCCCCTGCAGTTACTGCATTTCAGTATGGCAAAACAGCTGCAGGTGCAACTAAGACCACACAATGCATTGGCATTAATTGCACTCGCATTACTTGCGCTGAGCCATTATGTTAGTTTCTGCCAACAATGCAGATTCCTATGTGTGAGTTCTTTCACTCACCTCACTCTGCAGTAAAGGATAATTTTTGGAAAGAAACCCTGTAAACCTAATAGTAATGGGTAAAAAGCAATTTTTGACTACATATGTTTGTTTTTAGTTTGTATTGATATATTTCCTACTTGGTGAAGATCTATCTCTGTTCTGTACGTGTGACTGAGGCAACATGTTCTATTAGCATGGAGTATCTATGTAGGGAGCTGTAGTAATCCAGCTTGTTTAGTTTTTTGAATAGGAATATGGATATTCTAGGTCCCACTGTAATTTTTATGGTGTTGCCCTTTTCTGGGTACACTCCATGTTGTGTGAGTTTTGGAAGTTAGTGCTGTTATGGAATAGTAGATTTGCTCTATGGGTCCTGTACTCTGGGTTCTTGGTAAGGTCAACTTTAGGGTGTTGGTTGGGGGAGGGGGGAGTACTGGAATATGTATTGTCTTTGAGATTTGCAGTTTTGTGTTCTTTATGCTGCCAGACTGAAATTTAAAATATTTTGTCAGGTCAGATTAAAGGAAATTTCAAATGTTAAGGGATTGTCTTAGTTTAATTTTGTTTAGTAGCCTGATAACTTCACCACTGCTGAGTTCCGGACTTTTTCTGCTCTAGCTCAATCCAATCCAACATTGGAATTCATGGCTACCAGGTTTAGATTCTCATTTTATATCTTCCCTCCTCATCAATAATCTGGTCATAGTGAAGTAAATCTGATGTGCAGATTGGTGATGCTCTGATGGGGGGGGGGGAGCTGTGTAAGTGGCTTTTTCTTAATCAGATTTAATGTTTTTTTAAAATTATGTTTTATTATAAC
Source organism: Ichthyophis bannanicus (assembly GCA_033557465.1). Classification (NCBI taxonomy): domain Eukaryota; kingdom Metazoa; phylum Chordata; class Amphibia; order Gymnophiona; family Ichthyophiidae; genus Ichthyophis; species Ichthyophis bannanicus. The sequence goes on from CM066033.1 coordinate 1,247,410,680, forward strand.
ATCTGTTTTACTAAATTGCATGTATATGTTTGTAAGCTACCTAGGATTTTATATTGGTAGCATATATATTTTAAAATAAATTAAGCTAATTTTATGCAAATAATGCTGCAATGAATCTCTGGAGGCACATAGCTCTGCATCACTACCATGCTGCTCCTTGGAGGAAGTAGACTGTGGGGGGGGGGGGCACTAGGAAGTGGAGGAAACCTCAGATTGCGACCAGCATGATCAAGAATAAAATGGTCAGATAACAAAGGTAGAAGAGAATTTTATTTTCAATTTAATGAACAGTCTTGGTGCTATCTTCATATTTTATAAAGTACAGGGAAATGCAACTCTTTCCTCTGTTGTTGCATTGTATGCAGAATCTGACTTTTTGGGGTTTCAGTTTAATTTTTATCTATATATTGTGACACCGAAGATCTGCCCTGTGCCTTTAAAACACAGAAATCTGCTGGGTTTAGCACAGATTCTGACAGGCAGGGAGATCAAAAGCTTCCCAGTTACCAGGGGCAACCAAAGCAGGCTGAGACACGAGGTCTGAAGGCACGCCTAGCTAGCAAACACTCCCCAAGTAATCAGGAGAACAGTTTTCACATGGGCAGGAAAACGCCCCTAAACCTGTATAAAAAAACGTGTAAAGCAAACAGAGTTAGATTTGGAGGATCAGAGAGATCTGGAGGAGCTGGATCTTGAAGAGCAGGGAGCTCAGAGAGACCGAGGCAAGCAGGAAGTTCACGAGGAACAGGAAGCTTGGCAAGTAAGAGGAGACTTGCAGGTCTCAGACGGAGGTTCAGAATACTCCCATGCTGACTCTGTTTTATTTGAGCCTTGGAGCAGAAAGCCAAGGAGGGATTTGAAAAGGGACAAAAAGCTATCTGCCAGCAGAGGGATTAATTACATGAAACTCTCACCTCTGACGCAGGGAGATTTTCCCAAGCACAGAGCTCAGTGGAAGGAACGGAAGGCAGCTGGTAAGGAATCATAAAATGTTATCGCAAACGCTGTGAAAAGCTCTTATTCAATCACTCACCCACAGAAGGAAAACTCTCAGACAGGCTGGAATGCAAACAGGATCTTTAATGTGCACACAGGATCAGACAGAGAGCCGGTACCCTCCACAAAAGGTCTGAGCCCCGAGGGACGGCCTACAATGCCTTATATACAGTACAGTTTTAAACTCATTCTACAATCCCATTTGCCACAGGTATTTCCTGCCCACCAATCAGCAGCCCCTGGGGAAGGTACCTGGGTGACCTGTCCAAACCGGTATGCTCAGGTCTGCTGATTTCTGGGCTAGGGGCTATTGTGCTCAGACCTGGAGTGGGGGAAGGGTGTCTACTGAAATCTCAATGCCTTCTCTTAGCAGGCTGATTACCTCATGGCTTGGTGGAAGGGCTACCTACCGCTAGACCTCATGGCTTGCCGCATGGCTTGGGGGAAGGGCTACCTACAGCTAGACCTCATGGCTTGCCGCATGGCTTGGGGGAAGGGCTACCTACAGCTAGACCTCATGGCTTGCCGCATGGCTTGGGGGAAGGGCTACCTACAGTTAAACCTCATGGCTGCCTCATTCCCCCCTTTTTAAGTAGGACCTCAACCGCTAGAAGCGGTTGAGGGCTGTATTTGGGACAGGGCCATGACAGTGGTAACCACCTTGCGTTCTACCAGGGTATCAAGGGTGGTGGTCATGAAGCGGTAAAGAATAGGGATATAACATGGCAGAATGGCACATAGCAGTAAATGAAAAGAACCCCTACCACTGGGATTTTTAGTCCCCCTGGCCAACTGAACCACTTCATAAACCACCCAGGACCCATGGACAGGTAACTAGATCACTTAGGTCTTGGATAGGTTGTTCAATGGAAACACTTGCATCAGTGAGTTTAAAACAACACATACCCTATACCCTCTATAGCAACTCCTGCAGAACGTTTTTGTTCCGTGTGCAAAAGTTGCTGTGCTGACTGTAAAAGGTTGCAGGGCCTGCAGAGGCCTCTTCCCTTTGGGACAAAGGAGGGCCGTGTGCAAAAAGTCTGCAGAGGCTTCTTTCCTTTGGGGCAAAGGCTCTTTCCCTGGGATCCACCCTTATCAGCATATTAATGGCTTTTTATTCTTGCTAGTGTTGAGTCATTCTGGCTGCACCCTGCCATTCCCTTTGCTTCATTAATCACTGGCACTGTAATCTTCAGGGCATATGAGTACTTTGTATCACCAGCTTTGTTTGGCCTTTTTAACCTGTTCAGGCCTGGCATGTCTTTTCTTGTGCTGGGTCCATTTTCTGTGCACTTTCGGGCCTGACCTGTTTCTTAGCTAAGTCCATTCTCTGTGCACTTCTGTTCAGAGTATGGTTCCCCTGGCTTTACTCTTGTTGTGCTGGGCTCTGGGTACTCATTTTCTTAGCCCACATGCTTTTTCCGTGCCATCACAATGTATTACAGCCTCAGGCAAGGATGCAGCCATACTAGACATACCTATCAGCCAATTTCCCTTCAGTCCCAATTTTTCTTTTTTCTTTCTTGTTTATGGGGGAAAGGTAATCCCACTACGGGCAATGGACAAGCAACCATTTGAGACAGATATTGAGACAGATAGGGGTCATCAGAAAAGCAGCTTCTGGTACTGTTCCCTAGAGACAACATACATTGTAATATCATTTTCTTGCAGCTGGTCAATAATATTGAAAACACATAACATGAAAGTATGTCAAAAGCAGCAGTGCTTAATAATGTGATAAAGAAAGCTCTGAGAATAGTACAGCAAAATCTTGAGCTGGTGTGGGTATTGCAGTTGCTGAAGCCGAAATGGCTTGTAGATTTCCGTTACTTTCTAAGAAAACAATATTAAAAGGATAACAATACAATCGTTCACAGAAGCCCCCAAAACCCCCCAGTCAGTCCAACAGTTCTTTTTCCTGCCTCTCAGCAGTTCCCCAGGACCTCGCAGTGTGCTTCACCTTTCTCTGAAGTTCAAGTTCTGTCTTTCAAAATTTAAACCTTCCATTTTCATAGGCAGACACCCTGGCCCATCTCCAATGTGTCACACTGGTCCAGATAGGGACTCCTTCACATATCTCAGCGGTGGGCAGCTCTGAGTTCTCGGGATGGTCTGTTCCATCTGGATCCCGGCCACCTCCCTTGTCTTGTGTTACGATTTGGACATTCATTCTTCCAATGTCCCTCCTCTTTGCAGTAGGCACATTGATTGGGGGCTAGGGGAAACCTCGGCCCCCCGTATCCACAGCCTCGCCCTCGTTCTTCCGTGCTGAACAAAGTAGGAAGCAGTTGTCTAGTGTCCGACCAGGCAGGCTGGTGTGTTTGTATACTACTGGTCATAGGGTCTGTCAGTTCTTGGGGCTTTTCAGTATAGGAAGCATAATGGGTTTTCCAGTTCAACAGGTCCGTAGTGGAGATAGGGACATAAATCAGGCTGGATGGTCCCAGTGTCACACGCCCAGCAGCATCAAGGTACAGGAGCCCCTGTAGTTTTTGTAGTGGCAATTGGAGATCATGCGACCGCAGGCGGCAGGCTACCGGGGTGGACGAGTCAAGCTCAGCCTGTGTGCTCTCAGGGGAGGAGATGGTGGCACTAGAGGTGGTACCAGGAGTGGGAGGGGAGTCTGAAGATGAGGGGCTGGAATCCGCAGAATCTTTTCTAAATCTGGCATCACCCACCCCAAGAGGAGCTCTTCCTGACTCTTCAGCTAGGGGCGGACCCTGCAGTGGTGCAGATGGGACATGAGGTTGAAGCAGAGGGAGAGGGCGTGGAGGAATGTCTGGAGGGTCCCGCCCCTGGTAGATAGAGGCGGGTGTCCATCCCTTTTGGCGACCACTGGCCGCCACCATTATTCTACACTGATCCTCGTGACAGTGCTGGAACCATCTTGGTCTGAGCTGGCATATGGCCAACCATGAATCAATATAGGGGAACTGGTCAGGGCGCTCTTTTTCAACAATTTGATGGAGCAAAGACACAGTGGACAGGTCAGTGGACCCCTGGGGAGGCCATAACTTAACTAAGGCTGGCCATTCCCTCTCACACAAAAAGGATAATCTGGAGGCGGAGAGAGGTACCCCATAATCCTCTCTAAACCCAGATTTAAAATTGTGAAGCATGCACTGTAGGGGCGTTTTTTCTTTTGACTTTCCTAACCCCATGTTCTAATTCTAGTTCAATAACTAAGTACAGTATACAATGTGGATCAGATCTTCTAACCTAATCTCAATTCGGGGAAAAATGCAATTTACAGTAAGAGAAAAAGGAAAAAAAAAATGCAATTTACAATACAGATCCTATCTAGACTTAATCCAGGAAAAATAATACAATTTACAATACAGACCCTATCTAGTCCTAATTCAGGAAAAATAATACAATTTACAATACGGACCCTATCTAGTCTTAATCCAAATACAAAAATTTTTTACAATATAGGTCCTGGCAATTTACAATAATATATACACTCAGATTTGATTTAGATAAGAGTTAAAAATATAAGCTAGCTATTCTTAAAATGTCCACCAGATGGAGCTCCAGAATCACTAACCATGAGGAATAGTAGTAAATACAGCTAATGTCCACTAGATGGAGCTCCAGAATCACTTTAAGTATATTGCAGTGTAGCTTACACGTGGTCTTTTCAAGATGGCCGCCTCCACGTGCATCCCGACAACGATTCAGCAGAATTCAGCTGCTCCTGGGTGGTCAAAGGCAGGAAACCTAGCGGGGGCTCAGCGGTGCATCGGGACAGCAGAGAAAGGCAGGAAATTCACATGGGGGGAGCAGAAAATTACATCGGGGGCAGAAATTTACATGGGGAAAGCAGAAAATTACATCGGGGGCAGATATTCACATGGGGAAAGCAGAAAATTACATCGGGGGCAGAAATTTACATGGGGAAAGCAGAAAATTACATCGGGGCAGAAATTCACATGGGGAAAGCAGAAAATTACATCGGGCAGCATGGGGGAGCATGGGGGAGTAGAAATTAGCGGCGGGCAGCATGGGGGAAGCAGAAATTAGCATCGGGCAGCATGGGGGAGCAGACATTAACAGCAGGTAGCATGGGGAAGCACAGATCAGGAGCGGGAACACAACGGCAGCATCGGGGAAGCACAGATCAGGAGCGGGAACACAAAGGCAGCATCGGGGAAGCACAGATCAGGAGTGGGAACACAATGGCAGCATCGGGGAAGCACAGATCAGGAGCGGGAACCACAGCGGCAGCATGGGGAAGACAGAAATTCACATCGGGTAGCATGGGGAGACAGAAATTCACATCGGGCAGCATGGGGAGACAGAAACTCACATCGGGCAGCATGGGGAGACAGAAATTCACATCGGGCAGCATGGGGAGACAGAAATTCACATCGGGCAGCATGGGGAGACAGAAACTCACATCGGGCAGCATGGGGGAGACAGAAATTCACATCGGGCAGCATGGGGAGACAGAAATTCACATCGGGCAGCATGGGGGAGACAGAAATTCACATCGGGCAGCATGGGGAGACAGAAATTCACATCGGGCAGCATGGGGAGACAGAAATTCACATCGGGCAGCATGGAGACAGCATAACTTAACATCGGAGCACAAGGGAAGCATGGAGACAGCACAAATTAATATCGGAGCACATGGAGAACTCTCCTTGCAGTCACGCTTCAGAAAACTCCCCACAAGCAGAAAGGAAAGAAGAGAAGCAGCGATCTATTCTTTATCTCAGGTATGTTTAACTTATCAAGTGCTATATTTTGGTTACTTTTAGAAGTTTTTGGCAGCGCTTTTAAAAGATCCTTAAGAGTGGTAATACTAATATCCTAGGCAATTTTTTTTTCAATATCTGTGGCAGCGCTGCACTTTAAATACCTTTTACTACAGTTATCTTACTGGTCCACAAAAAGGACTCTGATTTCTCATACTGCAGTTATCTTACTGGTCCACAAAAAGGACTCTGATTTACTGGACGAACGATGGCTTCAGAAAACCCCCCCCGGGGTCCCTACTAGGACCGTTCGTGCGGGTGATCGGGCCGCTACAGGTTCCTAGAATTTACTAGGAATTACAGACGGAGTACAGAAAGTAGCAGTACTCACCAGAGCTCTGATCAGACAGGTAGTTTGGATGCCAGTCTATCCAGCCGGTTTTCAATCGGGGATTCAGCCGCAGGGACCGGCTGTCCAGACAAATCAAGGTGTCCTTCCGAGCACAAAGTGGCCCGGGGGCGCCAAGGACCGTTAATCACCTGGAGGGGCCGGTCCCTGACTGGTGGAGGCCCAGATGCTGCAAAAGCAGAAGTCTTCCCACCGTGGGTATGATGAGAGAGGCTTTTCTTTAAAAGTTTCCCGGCCAATGCACCAAAAATGTTATCGCAAACGCTGTGAAAAGCTCTTATTCAATCACTCACCCACAGAAGGAAAACTCTCAGACAGGCTGGAATGCAAACAGGATCTTTAATGTGCACACAGGATCAGACAGAGAGCCGGTACCCTCCACAAAAGGTCTGAGCCCCGAGGGACGGCCTACAATGCCTTATATACAGTACAGTTTTAAACTCATTCTACAATCCCATTTGCCACAGGTATTTCCTGCCCACCAATCAGCAGCCCCTGGGGAAGGTACCTGGGTGACCTGTCCAAACCGGTATGCTCAGGTCTGCTGATTTCTGGGCTAGGGGCTATTGTGCTCAGACCTGGAGTGGGGGAAGGGTGTCTACTGAAATCTCAATGCCTTCTCTTAGCAGGCTGATTACCTCATGGCTTGGGGGAAGGGCTACCTACAGCTAGACCTCATGGCTTGCCGCATGGCTTGGGGGAAGGGCTACCTACAGCTAGACCTCATGGCTTGCCGCATGGCTTGAGGGAAGGGCTACCTACAGCTAGACCTCATGGCTTGCCGCATGGCTTGGGGGAAGGGCTACCTACAGTTAAACCTCATGGCTGCCTCAATATAACTGAAAGGCAGAGCTGCTTGAAATACTTGCAACCTTGGGAAAAGGAAAGTAATTCAGTTGAAGATATTTGTATGAGTGAAGAAGATGAATGTGTGTCTCTAAAGCCCTGCAGAAGACTGCAAAGAGAAAAGTCTGTCAGGACCAGAACAGGGCAGTTTTATAAGCTATCCGGTAACTACCTGCCATATTGTGGAGAGGGCTGTGAAGGGAGTTCAGAAACTGATTTAAGGAAGTTCCAAACTCTCTGCCCTAGAGAAAGTAAGGTGGTTGAAGAGCCCATGATCACGGAGCCAAGTAGTTTAACTCCTTATATTGAAGACATGGATTGCTCTTTGGTAATGAATGACATAAGTTCTCTGCGCTAGCTGAAGACAAGAGTGCCTTGTAGAGAGCTGAATGTGCACAGAGGAAACTGTCAGCATTTTTACCTGGTTTCTGTTTGTTATAATCCCTGTTTTTGTTCAAGCGAGAAGCTGTGTTTCTTTTCACCTTCAGTTTTGCCAGAAGTATGGCTACCTCTTAAGTTCTTGTGTTTTGTACTGTTTTGAAAATCCAAACCCCGGGAGGGGAATAAAAATCCTTCTTAAACCCGACCACTCAGTCTCAACTACTCCTTTTCATATAGAAGGGTCAGGCCCAGCAGTGTGACTGGCTGCCTACGCCTCAGTCCAGCCACTGCTGGTGACATAAATGGCGTAGTAATTTGGATTTTTGAAAAAAAAAAAAAAAAGAGTACTACCCAAGCTTTTTCCTAAGAGAGGATACAAGTGGCTGAAAAGAAAAAAAGAAGAGAAAAAAAAATCAGCAGTGAAGGAAAATCCTGAAAGAGGAAATCCTGACACAGTGAGTGGACATCCACAGGCTGACCTGAAGGAGGCGTGCAGAGAACCTTTCTCAACGCGAGATCCTACACCGTGCTAAGGTATAAGTAGATGGGCATGGGTGGTAGGGATTGCTGAGAAAGGGGGACGAAGGATACCTTGCTAAAGGCAGACAGGGATAAGGAAAAAAAAATATTGTGCCGCACTTGGTGGGCCCTGTTTTTTTTTTCTCGCCCATACAGGTATACCTCAACGCCGGGATGGATCCCCAGGACATGCTTCGCTGGATGGAGGAACAGTGGAAAGCCCAGAGTGAGCTCGTGAGACAAGCCCAGGACAGGACTATGGCAGCACTGGCTGCGCAGCAGAAGCCACTCCTGGACTTACTAACCACGCTGATGAAGAGGACACCCACCACAGAGGAGGAAGGCGTACCGGTACCACCTGTGGTAGGACTGCAAAACTGTAGTGCATTGGCACTAGGACCTTTGCAAAAGACTGACAATTTTGACGACTACTCTGATGCCTTTGAAAGGATTGCGGAGGCGGCTAAATGGCCACTAGACCAGTGGGCCGTTAGGTTCGCCATGTCTTTAACGGGAGAGGCATTGGCGGCCTACAAGGCGATGCCTGCAGGCCTAGCGTCCAATTACCCGGACGTAAAACTAGCGGTAAGAGATAGTGCGTAGGTGTTAAACCTAGCCTATCGACGTCTTTTTAGAGAGGCAAGGCTCTTGCCTAAAGAGACGCCGAAAGCTTTGATGCAGCGACTTAAGTGTCTAGCAACAAAATGGCTTGCTCCAGAGAAGGCAACAGTGGAATCCTTGATGGACGCTGTGCTCCTTGAGCAATATTTTGAGGCTGTACCACCCGAAGTAAAAGCTTTCTTGTTGCAGAAATGCAAATCCACTAGGGAAGCGGATGAAATGACAGAATGTTATTTTGAAGCTGAGTTAGCCGGAGCTTCCAGAGATAGCATGCTAAGAGTAACCGGCATGGAAAGAATGCCAGGTATAAAGAAGGCTTATACTCATAAGGTACAGAGGGAAAATGTAAGGAAATATGATGATGTGATGAAATGTTTTCAGTGCGGGAAAAGTGGTCACATGCGCAGGGACTGTAAAGAGCACATAGCCCTTGTATCAGGAAGGGAGAGACACTGTGGGGAAGAATTTGTTATAGATGTCCAGGTGGAGGGTGTGGATGCTGTAGCGCTCCTTGACTCTGGAGCAGATCAGAGTATGGTCTCACAAGAAATGTGGAAGACCATTCAGGCCCATAACCCTTCCCTGTTGAATTGTGTGGATGGACGGGTGAAAGTTAGATGCGTGCATGGTGCCTCCTCTTTTTACCCAATATATGAGATGTGTGTGAATGGGTTGAATACTAGGGAGAAGGCACACATGGCAGTTGTCCCCCGACTTCCCTTTAAGGTAGTCCTAGGGCGGGACTGGCCCCCATTTGAGGAAGAAATGGGAAAAGGCCTCAAGGGAAAGTTAGGCCCCAGTCAGGTAGGACCTCTAGGGGAAAAGGCACCACCTGAGACCCCAAAAAGTGAGGCTATTGCCCAAAAGATCCTGAGTGCTTTATTTGGGAAACCACGGGTAGAAGGGGGGTCCTCAGTTAAAAAGAAGTTTGTGTTAAAATTCACAAAAACATCCCCACATGCAAAAGGCCCACAAAGAGCTACCGAAGCCTCAGCAGGCTATGACCTGTTTAGTAACGAGGACGTAATAGTTCCCAAGGGAGGGAAGGCCCTCATTGACACAGGGGTAAAAATTCAAATCCCTGAAGGGTGCTATGGCTGCATAGCACCGCGGTCTGGCCTAGCGGTCAAACATTCAATTGACATCGGGGCGGGGGTAATAGACCCTGATTACCGTGATGTGGTCAAGGCCCTACTCTTCAACTTCGGTGAAGAGGATTTCGCAGTAAAAAGGGGTGAAAGAATAGCCCAGTTAATCTGTGAACGGGTGGGTTTCCCCGTGTTAGAAGAGACACCCTCATTAACTTCCACAAGCCGTGGGTCTGGAGGGTTTGGCTCCACAGGAATGAAGGATGTTAAGGCTTAGCAGCCATTGCTGAGAAAAAGAAAGAGGAGGACTTAGGTCCCCAGCCCTCAGATTGGAGGGAACAACCCGAGATACGTACAGGTACGGACCTGTCAGAGCACCAACAGGCAGATTTAGCCAGGCTGTTACGGAAGTTCTCGGATGTCCTGACAGCTGTGCCCGGCAAAACACGCTTAGTGGCACATGAGGCCATCACGATCCCGGGGAAGATAATTAGACAGCGCCCGTATAGGTTGCCGGAGGCAAAGAAAAACGAAGTCATTGCCCAGGTTAAGGAAATGGTGGAAATGGGTGTAATTGAGGAGTTCCATAGTCCATGGTCTAGTCCTATAGTCCTAGTCCCAAAACCAGACGGAACACTCCGTTTCTGTATAGATTTTAGGCAGATTAATGCGATATCACAGTTCGACGCATACCCCATGCCGAGAATTGATGATCTGTTAGATCGGTTGGGACAGGCCAGGTTTCTAACAACCCTAGACTTAACCAAGGGATACTGGCAAATCCCATTAACAAGGGATTCTAAGCCGAAGATAGCTTTTTCCACTCCAATAGGCCTATACCAGTTTAGACGTATGCCGTTTGGGCTACACGGCGTGGCGGCTACATGCCAGCGTCTTATTGACCAGGTCCTAAGGCCGCACCAAGAATATGCGTTAGCCTATATGGATGACGTTATCATCCATAGCGGCACGTGGCTTGAACACTTATCCCGGATAGAGGCGGTACTACAGGCCATCCGGAAAGCTGGTCTCACCCTAAACCCCAAAAAATGTCTTTTTGCGGCTAGGGAGGCCAAATACATGGGACATCTGGTTGGGAATGGGCTAGTGAAACCCCTAGCGGACAAAATTGAAAGTGTGCGAAACTTCCCAAGACCGATAGAGAAGAAGCATGTCCGTAGCTTCTTAGGCCTGATAGGCTACTATCGGAGATTTATCCCCAGGTTTGCAGAGGAGAGTAGTCTTTTTACTGACATGATTAAAAAAAATGCCCCAAATAAGGTGCGCTGGACTCCCGAGGCAGAGGAGGCTTTTATCTCCCTTAAGGAGAAATTATGTAAGGCTCCTGTCTTGAGGGGGGTTGATTTTAGACTTCCATTTATAGTCCAGACAGACGCCTCTGAGACTGGACGGGGGGCAGTCATGTCCCAGAGATTCAAAGGGGTGGAACATCCAGTCACCTATTTAAGTAGGAAGCTGTCCAATGCAGAGCGGAAGTACTCAACCGTAGAAAGGGAATGCTTAGCCATCAAATGGGCGATAGAAGCACTACGATTTTACTTGACAGGGCGTAAATTCCTGTTAGTAACGGATCATGCGCTGTTAAAATGGCTTAGCCAAATGCGCAATAACAATGCCCGTCTGACGCGATGGCACTTGGCTTTGCAAGCCTTTAGTTTCGAAGTACAGCATTGATCAGGAAAGCTGCATGGAAATGCGGATGCTTTGAGTAGAATTACGCGCTGTCCGAAGAGGACGTCTGCAGCTCGTAATATCTTAAGGAGGGGGATGTGTGACACCGAAGATCTGCCATGTGCCTTTAAAACACAGAAATCTGCTGGGTTTAGCACAGATTCTGACAGGCAGGGAGATCAAAAGCTTCCCAGTTACCAGGGGCAACCAAAGCAGGCTGAGACACGAGGTCTGAAGGCACGCCTAGCTAGCAAACACTCCCCAAGTAATCAGGAGAACAGTTTTCACATGGGCAGGAAAACGCCCCTAAACCTGTATAAAAAAACGTGTAAAGCAAACAGAGTTAGATTTGGAGGATCAGAGAGATCTGGAGGAGCTGGATCTGGAAGAGCAGGGAGCTCAGAGAGACCGAGGCAAGCAGGAAGTTCACGAGGAACAGGAAGCTTGGCAAGTAAGAGGAGACTTGCAGGTCTCAGACGGAGGTTCAGAATACTCCCATGCTGACTCTGTTTTATTTGAGCCTTGGAGAAGAAAGCCAAGGAGGGATTTGAAAAGGGACAAAAAGCTATCTGCCAGCAGAGGGATTAATTACATGAAACCCTCACCTCTGACGCAGGGAGATTTTCCCAAGCACAGAGCTCAGTGGAAGGAACGGAAGGCAGCTGGTAAGGAACCATATATAACTGAAAGGCAGAGCTGCTTGAAATACTTGCAACCTTGGGAAAAGGAAAGTAATTCAGTTGAAGATATTTGTATGAGTGAAGAAGATGAATGTGTGTCTCTAAAGCCCTGCAGAAGACTGCAAAGAGAAAAGTCTGTCAGGACCAGAACAGGGCAGTTTTATAAGCTATCCGGTAACTACCTGCCATATTGTGGAGAGGGCTGTGAAGGGAGTTCAGAAACTGATTTAAGGAAGTTCCAAACTCTCTGCCCTAGAGAAAGTAAGGTGGTTGAAGAGCCCATGATCACGGAGCCAAGTAGTTTAACTCCTTATATTGAAGACATGGATTGCTCTTTGGTAATGACTGACATAAGTTCTCTGCGCTAGCTGAAGACAAGAGTGCCTTGTAGACAGCTGAATGTGCACAGAGGAAACTGTCAGCATTTTTACCTGGTTTCTGTTTGTTATAATCCCTGTTTTTGTTCAAGCGAGAAGCTGTGTTTCTTTTCACCTTCAGTTTTGCCAGAAGTATGGCTACCTCTTAAGTTCTTGTGTTTTGTACTGTTTTGAAAATCCAAACCCCGGGAGGGGAATAAAAATCCTTCTTAAACCCGACCACTCAGTCTCAACTACTCCTTTTCATATAGAAGGGTCAGGCCCAGCAGTGTGACTGGCTGCCTACGCCTCAGTCCAGCCACTGCTGGTGACAATATGTTTGTTATTAGGTTATGGTCATTTATTCTGTACTTTGGTGAGGATCTGTGTTCTGAGTATGTGGCCAAGGCCATGCGTTCTGTTAATATTGAGTTTGTATGCAGGGATCTTTTCTCTAGTAATCTGAATTGTTCAGCTTTTCAAATAGGTGTTTGGATGTTCCAGGGCCCGCTGCAGTATTTACAGTTATGCTTTTTTTGGGTAGGCTCCTTATGTGAGTTTTGGAAGTTGAGTGGTATGGTATGGTATGGTAGGTTTGCTCTACAGATCCTCAGTGACTTTGTTGTAGGGTTTTGTATTAGTTCACAATATGCCTGGTACTGGAGAATGTTGTTAGTGAGATGGCCTGAATCAGATTTTTTTTTTTAAGCTATTGAGTTCTGTGGGTGAATGTCCTGGTTCTGCTCTGCACTCATTGTTGAGGGAGGGGGTTCTGTGAATGCAGAATATATGTTCAAAAAGAAAAAAAGCAAGAACCATAACGCGGTTTATAACAACAAAATAAAAATGAGTTATAATTTGGTGTTATAAACAGTGCTGTGGTTCTCGCTCTTAATTTTAGTTCCTTGGTATGCAAACATCTTGCGATTTTTCCACATTATCTAATCAGCTTTTTGGTTTGGTTCAGTCCCTGACTGGAGTTTTGAGAAAAACACCCCCCGCTCCGGGGGGGGGGGGGGGGGCTCCATCTCATCCCTCGCCTCAGGCAGCAGATTGCCTTGAGCCGCCCCTGCATCCGCGTGTAAACTGGAGCCTTTCCAAAACGGCCATTTACACCTGGATGCGATTTGCACATGTATATGCCCGATTATGAGCATAAGAACATAAGATATGTCATACTGGATCAGACCAAGGTCCATCAGGCCCAGTATCCTGCTTCCAACTTAGGTCATAAGTTCCTAGCAGTCTCCCCAAAAGACACAGGTTCCTCAATGCTTGTATTGGGTGAAGCAGTGATATCCCGGGTCCCTTTTAATAATGGTTTATGGACCTTTCCTCCAGGAACTTGTCCAAACCTTTTTTAAACCCGGCTACACTCAGGGCCGGCCCGTCCATTGAGCAAGAATGTTTTTTGCACAGGGCCCCGCGTTTCAGGGGGCCCCGCGCAAAAAACATTCTTCAGCATCCCAAGTTTTAAAAAAAACAAACAAACCGGCTGCTTCTGCCGCGGCAGCAGCAAGAGCTCTGCCGCGGCAGCATCAAGAGCTCTGCCGCGGGGCCCCCCCCTGCCCGGCAGAGCCTCCGTGCATCCTCAGCAGCTTTCTTCATGTCCAAAACGCGGGCTTCTTTCAGAGCCGCGAGAGTTTCCTTTCTCGCGGCTCTGTTAATCCCGCCGAGGGTGATGGGATTTCCCATCAGCCCCGCGGGATTAAGAGAGCCGCGAGAAAAGAAACTCTCGCGGCTCTGAAAGAAGCCCGCGTTTTGGACATGAAGAAAGCTGCTGAGGATGCACGGAGGCTCTGCCGGGCAGGGGGGGGCCCCGCGGCAGAGCTCTTGATGCTGCCGCGGCAGAGCTCTTGATGCTGCCGCGGCAGAAGCAGCCAGTTTGGTTTTTTTTTTAATTTTAATTTGTAATGATAGGGGGGGGGGGTGGTTAGGACTGGTAATGGGCTATGGGAGGGGAGGCTAAACTGGAAGTGGGCTGATGGGGGGGGGGTGGTGAGGACTGGTAATGGGCCGGGGGGGGGGCTGGTTATGACTTGTAAATGGCCAGGGGGGGGGTGGTTAGGACTGGTAATGGGCCATGGGGGGGAGGCTAAGACTGGAAGTGGGCTGATGGGGGGGGGGGGTTAGGACTGGTAATGGGCTATGGGGGGGGGCTAAGTGGGCTGATGGGGGGGGTTAGGACTGGTAATGGGCCATGGGGGGTGGAGGCAAGGACTGTTAAAGGGCCAAGGGGGCGGGCTAAGGGGGGTGGGGGGGGGAGAAGGGGGCTGGGGGGGGTTAGGACTGTAATGGGGGGGGGGGAGCTAGGACTGGTAGGGCTGATGGGGGGGGGGGTTAGGACTGGTAATGGGCTATGGGGGGGCTAAGTGGGCTGATGGGGGGGGTTAGGACTGGTCCTGGGCTATGAGGAGGGGGCTAAGGCTGGAAGGGGGGGGGTAGGATTGGAATTGTGCTGATGGGGGGCTACGATAGTACTGGAAATGGGCTGATGGGTGGGGTAGGACTGGTAATTGTCCATGGGGAGGGGGCTAAGGCTGGAAGTGGGGGGGTAGGACTGGAAATGGGCTGATGGGGGGGTTAGGACTGGTAATGGGCTATGGGGGGGCTAAGACTGGAAGTGGGCTGATGGGGGGGGGTGGTTAGGGACTGGTAATGGGCCATGGGGGGGGTAGGACTGGAAATGGGCTGATGGGGGGGGTTAGGACTGGTAATGGGCTATCGGGGGGCTAAGACTGGAATTGGGCTGAAGGGGGGGGGGTGGTTAGGACTGGTAATGGGCCATGTGGGGGTTAGGACTGGTAATGGGCCGGGGGGGGGTTAGGACTGGTAATGGGCTGATGGGGGGGAGGGTTAAGACTGGTAATGGGCCATGGGGGGGGGGGGTTAGGACTGGTAATGGGCCATGGGGGGGAGGCTAAGACTGGAAGTGGGCTGATGGGGGGGGGGGGGGTAGGACTGGTAATTGGCTATGGGGGGGGCTAAGACTGGAAATAGGCTGATGGGGGGGCTAGGACTGGAAATAGGGTGATGGGGGGGTTAGGACTGGTAATGGGCTATGGGGGGCTAAGACTGGAAATGGGCTGATGGGGGGGTAGGACTGGTAATTGGCGATGGGAGGGGGGCTAAGACTGGAAATAGGCTGATGGGGGCTAGGACTGGAAATAGGGTGATGGGGGTTAGGACGTAATGGGCTGATGGGGTGTTAGGACTAGTACTGGGCTATGAGGAGGCTAGGACTGGAAATGGGCTGAGTGGAAGGAGGGCTTGAACTGCAAATAGCTGATGGGGACGGGGGCTTGGAATGGAAATGGGTTGTGAGAGGGAGGGAGCTAGGACTGGAAATGGGTGAGGGGGGGGGCTAGGACAGGAAATGGGCTGATGGAGGGGCTAGAATAGGACTGGAAATTGGCTGTTGGGGGGTGCTAAGATTGGAAATGGGCTGTGGTGGGGGTTTGGATTGAAATGGACTCATGAAGGGGCTAGAACTGGAAGTAGGCTCATGGGGGGCTTGGATTGGAAATGGGCTGAGTGGAGGGGAGCTAGGATTTGACATGGGCTGATGGTGGGGCTAGGAAAGGACTAGAAATGGGCTCATGGGGGGCTGGGATTGAAAATGAGCTGATGGAGGGACTTGGATGGGACTGCAAATAGATGGGGGAGCTAGGACTGGAAATGGGCTTATGGGGGCTAGGACTGGAAATGGGCTGATGCGGGGACTAGAAGGGAGCGGATGCTGGGTGGGACTGGAACTAGAATGGAGCTGATGTTGGGGGAGGATTAGAATGGGATGGAGCTGGGAGAGTGAAATGGAGAGGGAAAAAATATTTTGTGTGGGAGGGAAGACAAATCTACAATTGTCCGGATATTGGGAGAGTAAGTGGGGATTGAGGATGGAGGGGTAAAATTTGAGTGGATGAAATAGGAATGAGGAAAGAGGAAAAGGAGAAAGATTAGTATGTTAAAGCAGATGTAGAGAGAGAATGGAAAAAAAACTAGAAGAGAGAAGAAAAGACAAATGGACAGCAGACGATGAAGAATTAGCGGAAGACACGAAGAAACCAGAAGAAAGTGGCTGGAGCAATTGCAGCTGAAAAAAAATGCACAAAAGGTAGAAAAATATCTCTTTATTTTGAATTTATTAATTGGAATATGTCAGCTCTGGGAAATGTGCATCATTAACGTCTGCGCTTTGTTTAGTACAAGAGCAAATTAATGTATAGTTTTATTTCTACAGTGTTGTACATTCCAAGTTTGGCTTTTGGGATTCCCAGTTTAATTATTGTCTTCCTGTTTCTAAATTGTGATTCCTTGTTTGGTGATGGTTTATGTTCTGTTCATGTGTAACTGAGCTGAGGTATTCTGTTTATGTAATTCCTATTTGACATTGCCACTTGTTCTCTTTCCCCAGTAGGTCATGTATTGTTTTTCTCTGAAATGTATTGGTTTAATATTTGCAGCGTTTCCTTTTGATAGTTAGGGTATGGTGCTTTATGAGTCCTGGTAGTGCTGTTAGGATACGGCGGGTTTGCTATGGGTTCTAAATGGGCAGTGTTTGTAGTAGTTCCTAATGTGTCTGGCGGTTGGCACTGGATTATAGTAATGTAGAAGTCTTTTAGTCTTTCTTTATTCATACACTCATTAAGAGGCATGTTTACTAAAAGTTCGTGTATGGTAACATTATGCAAATATTTATGCAAATGAGGACCCTTATGCAAATGAGGCCCCGCACCGAGTCTCCGCACATGGCCCCGCACCCCCCTTGGGCCGCCCCTGGCTACACTAACAGCTTTTACTACATCCTCCGGTAACAAATTCCAGAGTTTGATTACACGTTGAGTGAAAAAATATTTTCTCTTTAGTTATGCTCATGTAAATCGCAAATAGGGCTTCTAAAATAATCCCCTAAATTTATATGAAAAAAGATTTCATGTTCAGCGAGCCTTTTGTAAAAATAAGCTGGAAATCATGAACTTTCCAATTTAAATGTCCTTTTTCTGACCTACATAACCTATACAAAATTGGGTTTTAAGTTTCATCTAATATGGTTTTTGGTGTAATTTATCCTCCAAAAATATATGCCCCATTTTATAATAGACATATTACGTATTGAATCATTCATCATTTTGTAGCCTAGTGCTTCTGAGATGTATAAGTAAAACTCGAGCACCTTAGGACGGAGCTGGAAAGATATCATAATTACCAATCAGTGCTGTCCATGTTCATGGTGACTGGATATCATTATCCAAAGCTGCAGATTAGTTATTCATAGCCATAAAAAAATAGGGAATTTTTTAAAAAAATATTTGAAAAATATTGGCCTATGGAAGGAAATGTGTAGCTACAGTAAAATACAGGAACATCGATGATCATTAATCTGAATGATCTATTGTAGAGCAGATGTTAATAAGAGCAAAAATTCATTTCCAAGCAACAGCAGCAGTCATTAGAGTGGAACAGTTACACACTGCATATTGTGCATTATTGAGTAGAGACAGCGTTTTTCGCAGAAGGGGGCTAACAAGGGAAGTCAAGCTGTTATGTATGTTATAACAAGCTACGGAGCTGAGAAATATTTCCTGTTTATTTTCTCAGTATAATTAATGAACTTTCTTTTTAGCAGACTGTGATTTCTAAGTCTTTAGGGGAGGGGGAAAATAAAGCATTGAAGTCTCGTACCACCTTCTCCATCTTTTAACCGTGAACACGCACTCACTGCCATGTTGAACAGCTAAATATGGAAATTCTTAAGGTGTACGGAATGTGCATAGACGGTACCTTGCAGTTAACACGCAGGCCATTATCGTGCATTAACTTCTAATGCAGCTGATATCTTGGCACAGTCAACTACACTTCCAGAAGCATAACTAATTGCATTCTGCATTAGTAGCTGTGTAGTTAATGCACGGTAGGGACCTTTATCCCAGGTTAGCAGCATCGGTGCCTTCCCCTCAAGTGCTGGGAATGCCACAGCAATTAACCTCTACTAAGTGCAAAACGTCTATGTTAACTTTTGCAGTTAACCCACATTATGTGGAAAAACCTTAACACATCTTAGGAAGCAGATGGATCCCTAAATCCACTGTTGTTTAATGTGGCCCCTCAGTGAAAATGAAATGGAATAGAATACAAGCATTAGGCATACTCTTTTAGAAACTGACATTTGCAGATAATAGGATGCTGACTCTTCTCAAAGAATCACTCTTTTAATGCATTTTGCCATGTAGAGTAGATAAAGAAATAAATTACATGAAGCCTCTGCCGCTGGCAGAGGGAGAGACACAGGCTGTACAGTAAATATAATAGGAGGAGGGAGACATTTTATGTGTCACTGAGGAGAATCCCCTGGGAGAGGGGTGATGGAGAGAACGGCGGCATGGACAAGAGAAGAGGGAGGAGGTGTACAGTGTGGGGCAGGGGTGGAACTTAAAAGAGAGGGCTTGTGAGAGTTTTAACAATTTATATTAAGAGTGGGGGCTTTATTGTCTAGAGCCTACCTAAAGGTTAATCCTGCCCTATTTATTATGGTTTATGAAGACCATCAAGCATTTTAGTAGCTGGCTTGTGGACCAACTTCATCTGGTGCAGTGTCCAGAACTATATGCATGGTATTCCACATGGTCTCGACATATATTTACACAAAGGCAATACTACAGCTTTTATCCTACTGGCTACTCCTCTCTCTTTAAGATCGTCAGATATTATCACCTCTTGTTTTGTGTACAGAACTTCACCCCCTACTATACCGCTAGGGAGAAGTGGCCTAGTGGTTAGGACAAATTATCTCAGACCATAGGACTGGGGATCAAGCCCTGATGGAGGACAGCAACCTCAAGCCAGACAGTCTGGTATTTCTAGTCCCACAGGTGCTCCTTGGATGCACCCTCCATTGCTCATGTACAAATGCATAGATTGTGAGCCCTTTGGGGAGGAGGGAAAAATATGTACCTGACTGTATAGAATTGTTAACTGCTTAGATGTGGTGTATCAAATAAAAGTAACTTTGTATAGAACTTCACCCCATACTATGCTACAAACCAAAGACATTACCTTGCCTTTTTACATCATTACATTTTAGTTGCCAAACTCCAGACTAGTGGTTCACAACCTGTGTCCATGGACCCCTGGAGGTCCATGAGATCATTACAGATGGTCTGCAGGACACAGAAGATTCTTTCATGCTGCTATAATCAATGCAAGCTGAATACAGAAGCTCTTGTAGAGCGAGAGAGAGCGAGTGGTATGGAATGGCTAGGGAGTGAGAGATTAGTTGGGCGGGAGGGGGGAGACTAAGTATGTGAGGCATGGCTGAAGAAAGAAGGGGAATGGTGGAGGAAGCAGAGACTGCTGGGAACTGGCTGGGGGAAGGGGAAAGAGAAACTGGTGGAGTGTAGAAGGGGAAAGGAGATAAACATGGCTTAATGGGACAGTCTTGGCACTAAGGGAAGGGGGGGATAGGCTTGGCACTGAGGGGAAGAATTCCAGGATGAGTGGTAGATGTTAATAAGGTTGGGAATCTTTGCTCTAAACCATTCCCTAAGGTTACTGGATCCCTCTTCCTATTTTCAAAACCTTGCAGAGTATCTACCCTATTGCAGAATTTGATATTTTCCCCTATAGCCCTTCTGTAACATTGCTTCCAAAAATGTTAAACAGAATCATACTGAAGACAGCTTCCTGTGGCACACCATTGGTAATGCCGCTTTCTTTGGAGTGAAATCCATACACCACTATCAATTTCTAACCCAGTCAGTTATTTTAAGGCCTGTAGAAAGCTGTTTAATTTGTTTAAATGTCACCTATGAAGAGCTGTGTCAAAGGTATTGCTGAACTTCAAGTACCTTATCTTGATCTAATTCTCCGATTCAAAGAAACTTGATTAGATTTGACTGGCAAGACCTACCTCTGGTAAAGCCATGGAGGTGTAACCTGTATGGAGAAGCACTTACAATCACTTCACTGGACAGATGGGATGGACCATGCTGGTCTTTATCTGTCATCATTTACTATGGGGGGGGGGGGCATTCTAAAACAAGAATAAGGGGTTTGTAAGTGCGGGGGGACATTTATGTGTTGAAAATGTCCAAGACCGTATTCTGAAACACTGCTCTGACATGCTCATCCATGGTGCTAACATGGGGATCACAGAACGTGGGCGGGATAGGGCAGAACGAGGGCATGGTCAGCTATGGAGACCTAGAAAGTGTATTCAGAAAAGGCTCATGTACGTATTAAGTGTTTCCCGAAAATGTTCATGTTATTCCTGCTGAAATGTGGTATAAGACTAGGACTTAGAAAATATTCTACTGTGCTCTGCAATTTGTCCCATATAGAAGAATGGTTGTGAGAAGTATGTTTTAAACTGGTGTGACTGCAGTCTGGAAAAATACAAGATGCAGTCTTAAGGTTCAGGAAGCAGAGGTGAGGGAATGTTGTAAAGTAAAGAAACATTTATAAACACCCTTACAGAAATATTAAGAAGAACAATAGTGTTTATTATGTGCTCTTTGTGCTCAAGGAACCAATCTATGGGACCCTAACAATTCCCATAGTCAGAAAAATGGGACTGCTAATGCAGGGATAGTATGGGCGTAAGCAGGGAAAGGATTCCTTTTTGGGTGGGAAACAGAGATCAGATTTATAGTCTTGATACCCTATACCATAGCTCTTATGTATAGATTCAGGGCATCTTTTTGGTAGAATCATGTTTTTGTGACAGAAAGTGAGAGTGTATGTATGTTTGTGGTTTGAGGGGTGCATGGGGGGGGGGGAGGGATCTGATGTGCTCAGCTGCAATTCAGGGGGAACATGAAAGCCTGGCTAGTACCTGGACCATATGGATGACTGCAATGGCACCAGGTGCCAGTGTGATTGGGCATTCAAACTCATAGAGGGTTCACTATAGCTAAATGTCAAAACATATCCATGTCAATAATAAGGGGCCCTCAGAATAATGACACTCAACAGTGCAAACAGCACTAATGCATGCCCATAATGCACTTTTTGTGGGACCAATGGTGTTGCTGTTGAGGATGTATTAATGGTTGAATTATTGGCTGAATGCCCTTATTCTGAGGGTCCCTATTATTGACAGGGATATGCTTTGATGTTTATCCATAGAGAACCTATGCTGATTCCTTCTCTCATTGATCTCATTAGATCAGATATTATTTGTACCAGGCACTTTTTATACAGCACTTTGGAAATATGCAAGATTCCACCAATACTGACCTCACCAACCCATCAATCCAAACGGACTCATCCTCTCGATTCCATTCTTCTCCTCATACTCAAAGAACACGCACTCACACCCATGATTAATACATGCCATCCCCTTGATCTTAATATCAAACCTTGGGCACTATACATTGTAGATAGTTCTTAACATAGTTTTGACCTAGACTTAATATTGTGCAATTTTTGTTCAATACTTAATGTTTATAGTTAAATTGTTTTATGTAATTGATTCTGTACTGTTGTACATATCAAAAGTTGTTTAGTGTAAACCACATTTGATCTTTTGGAAAAAGCGGTATAGAAATTCTAATAAGTATAATAAATAAATAAATAAATTGATGTGCCAACATTTCCCGGATTGTCCCATGTGGCGTACATTCCTACCCTGACTAGAATCAATGACAGCTGTAGAGTGGTGATATATTAGGAGTCTGGCTACTTGGTGTGATGGCAAAAGGATCTCCCCTCGCATGCTCATACAGCCCTGACCAGGGGAGCAGTGCCACAAAGCTGGCTGTGGGAAGACAGACAGGATTGCTCCACAGGTAGCTGATGTATACACACTGACATACTCCACGATGGGACAGATATAGCTACTGTGAGAAATGCAAGTACCCAGATAGGTGGGCCTTTGATGCCATAGCCAGAAGGCCCTACCACCATGAAAATTAAGTTTCAAATTAGTTTCAAATTAAATTTTAACCCAATAAAGTTGGAGGATTTCCCCACCCCCCCATTTTTAATGAACCTTCTGTCATTTACTTGGATGTGATCAGTTGTTAAGCAAATTAAGCAAAAACAAAACAGAGAGACGAAGATCCAGTAAGAACTGCGAGGGGAAATGGAAAGTACATTTTTTCTTAAAGTTTTATTGAGTAATAACTTTCTTTAACTGTCTTAATAACTTTCTTTAACTTTTATTGAGTAATTTGTGTTAAATTTAGGTCGAGTATTGATCCAGGCTGATCTTGCATAATCTGTAATATTTCGCTCTTGCTCATTAGTGAGACATCTGAGCCTGCAGTTCATCCACCAGCTTTTTGAAGTTGGGTGAATATTGTGTGAGAGCCAGTCTCAGGGAATCCTGGAGATGTTCATCTGTCATGTTGGAATGTTGTGTACTCTTTGTCATTTTCAGATGGGAAAACGCAGATCCACACAAATAAGTTGAACCAAAACAGGACTGTACAGCTTCACTGCATCTTCTCAAGTTGGGAAATTTGTCTCTAGGCACTAGCTTCCAAAACGATTCTTGCTCAGCACGGATCTTGAGAAAAATGTAATTTCTAAGGGTTAATATTTCATTTTCAAGAGATGGCTTGTTCAATCAGTAATTTTTACTGATAGCAGCTACAGTTTCTTTAATGTCCACACCTACTTTGAATGGGTATGACAAGTACTCCACAACTGTTCCAATTTTTTGGAAGTCACAGAATCTATTTTCAAATTGCTGGATAACAGAACAGATTTCTGTCACATACTTCTCGTTCTGAAAAACAAAATTAGGATATTGTCCCAAATGGTCCTGCATATTAGGAAAATGATCAAAAGTGTTGTTTGCAAGGTCAGTCATCATTAGCTCAAATTTGTTCTTGTAGGATGAAACTGTACTCATCATCTTGCCAATGGATATGTTTTTACCTTATAGTTCAAGGTTCATATCACTTAGTTCGCCTGTAAAGTCAGCGAGAAATGCCAGATCACAGAACCACTCCTCATCTTCCAACTCTGCTTGCTCATCTCCCCTCTCCTTCAAAAAACTTCTTATTTCATTCAGCAAATCATGAAATCTTTGCAGACATTTGTGCCTACTTAGCCACCTTACATCTGTGTGCAAAATGATTTCCACTGCCCCTTCATCAAGAGTAAGATTGAAAAGACGTCTTTGAAGTGATCTTCCACGAACTGAATTTACAATTTTGAAAGTGATGTCCATGACAGTCTTTGTATTGAGTCTCTTGCTTGCCAAAACTTGCTGGTGAATGATGCAGTGGTAAGAAAGGAAATCTGGGAAGTTGTCATGCTGTCTACAGAGGGCTATGAAACCATTAACCTCACCTGTCATTGCTCTTGCTCCATCAGTAGTGATGGAAACAAGTCTATGCAATGGAAGATTACACTTTGTCACAAAAGAATGGAAAGAACTATTTCCTGACCGGTAGTTCTCCCTTTTAAAGAAATCATTCCAAGTAGTTCTTCTTTAACAATGAAGTCTTCAAAAACCATCCGGATAAAGGCTAGTAACTGTGCTATGTCTCCTATGTCTGTAGATTCATCCAATTGGAGTGAGAAAGCAACACAATTTGAAACATCCTCCAACAATTGTTCAGTTGTGTATCCACACATCTTTTCTATTCGCCGCACGATGGTGTTTCTTGACAATTGTACATCTTGAATAGCAGCTGTGATCTCTTTCTTATTTTTAAATCCTTCAAAAAGATTGTCAGCTGCATTAAGAAACAATCTTTTATAAATTCCCCTTCAGTGAAAGGTTTGCATTTCTTTGCGATCAGATTGTTGACCTTGAAGGATGCTATGGTTGCATTGACCGAATGTGACCTTAGCTTCGCCATCAACCGTTGCTGAGTAGCCAATTTCGATTTAAGTTCTTTGAGCTTCAGTTTACGAATTTCACTTTTGGGTGGAAAATCAGCATCAAACTTAATGCTATGCAGAGCCTTATAATGACGTTCCAGATTACCCTTTTTGGGCAAGGATACTGGGGCGTTACAAATTAGACAACAACACTTGTCTTTCACCATGATGAAGAAGTAGTCCATTTCCCATTCATCATGAAAGTGGTAGGTTTTTCTCTTCTTTGGAACACTCATCTTCGTTATACTGGGGTGGCTGGATGTAAGAAGGCCAGATCTGCTAAGTTAGTATAAACACTGGCTGAATCTGGTCCAAAACTGTCACTGTCCCAAAGTATTAAAGATCAACAGGAATTGAAGACCTCTGGATGATGTGCAATACAAGGACTGGAGATGCCAAATCCACACATGCAGTTCTAAAAATAAAAATAACAATTCATCATACTGGCACCAATAATCAAATACCACTAAACAATCATCAAAAAACACTTGTCCAGCAAACCAGATAAAATCAAATACCGCCAAACAAGTTTAAATACCACCACATGCGATTTAATAAATTCTGCACACAGTGTAGAATCAACGCAAAGGCAAGGCAAAATAAAATTGCAGTGTAGAATCAACGCAAAGGCTAGGCAAAATAAAATTGCAGAGGCAAGCAAAAGTCACAGTGGTTTGAACCAATTCGAAGGGAAGGCATAGGCAAGTTAGAACAAAATTGGAAAAGCCCGCCAAAATCACCAGATTCTTGACACTTTGTTGTGTCTGCCCGAAAACATTTAATGAAAGCGAACTATAAAGCGACCAACGACCAGCACATGACACATCTAATATAGTAAGTGCATTCAGGTAAAGCCCGGGCGAATGGATATCGCTCGGTATATAACACACTTCTAAAGGGTGTTGGGGCGGGGACAGTAATGGGTGATTCTGAGAGGCAGGGGACCAGGTATAATACCGGGCCTGTGGCGTCTTGTTGCAAGGTGTGGGCGGCGGCCCCATGGGGTACCCACAAACTATTGGCACGAAAACAACAAGCGCCCCCAATACACCCGCAGGCCAGATTTCCGCAGGCAGGGAAAAAAGACAGGCAAAGGATCAGCACCGGCGGCAAGCCCTCGGCAGATGACCTGCCGGCACAAGCTTTCTCCTAGCAACGGGGTGAGCTGCTGGAGAGATGGAGCCAAGTGGGGCTGGCGATCTACCTCTGACCCCTCCGCGATCTACCTGGTGGACATGCCTGCACTAAAATATGCCCATATGTACAGCCATTTAATGAGCCTTTTACATACAAAAAGTATACTTTACCTCAGGATCTCACGTTAAAAGAGATAGCCCACTTTGTCCCACCCAATTGATTGACACTGGAAACACTGACACTGATACAAAAGAGAGGAGACTGGTATCATCTGGTTTTGCATATCATGAAACTCTTTTGGAAGTCTTTAGGATCCTTGAGGAGGATACAGAGACCAGAAGACTGGAATAGGAACAGGAGAGTATGATGGCCATTACAGCCAGGGAGAGGAAGAAAGAATATAGTGCCAAGGAGAGCCCTCTGTGAACCATGCCTTAGGATATTCAAACTTAATTTATTATTATTATTTATACTGCTTTCTATACTGCCCCTTCCCATGATCAAGAGTGGTTTGCAAAGAACGAACAAGTTACATAGAACATAGAACCATGATGGAAACATTGAATATAATAGTTATTTACATAGCCTATGTGCAAATATTTACATATAACAGGTTTACAATTGTAAGAGTTCAAAGGGTTCTTTGATGAAACACTAGGGGGTATGTTTACTAAACCGCGGTAAAGTTACCAGTGGTAAGGGCAGCGTTAAGGTACCTGAAGCCGTATAGGCAGTGGGCAGGTAGGGGGCGTTCAGGCATAAAGGGAGCAATGGGCTGTTTAACGCATGTTAACTGGGCGCCTTGGCTGTTTAACGCACGTTAATGGGACATCGCACGTTAAGGTGACAAGCATGCACCTTAGGGCATGTTAAGGCTGACAAGGTGCCCTAAGGGCTTTAAGGATCCTTAACCTAAGGCGCCTTACGTTAGAGCACCTTAAAACCCTTAGGGTGCCTTGAATTAAGGTGCCTTAGGTTAAGGCGCCTTGGGTTAAGGTGCCTTAGGTTAAGTCGCCTTAAGGGCTTTAAGGTATCTTAGGTTAAGGCACCTTAGGTTAAGGCACATTAAAGCCCTTAGGGCACCTTAACTTAAGGCACCTTAGGTTAAAGTGCCCTAACTTAAGGTGCCCTAAGGACGTTAAGGTGCCTTAATCTAAGGTGCCTTAAGTTAAGGTGCCCTAAGGGCTGTAAGGTGCCCTAACATAAGGTGCTCTAAGGGCTGTAAGGTGCTTTAAGTTGACAAGCATGAACTGTAAGGCATAAAAACAGCTGTAACCCTAACACTGGATAGAGCACCAAGGAAAGGCAATGAACAAGTGATGCAAGGAAGGAGAGGTGGGAGCTGATGAACCTGCTATATCTGTGGGCATCCTATGTGGCAGCCGGTAAAGTGGACAAACATGTTGGAGGCAGCTGTACTGATGCACAGGGTGTTGCCAATGTAAAGTGCTGCAATGACAGTGGGTGGCAGAGGATGGGAATACGTGTTCCCCCAGCGGAGGCAGAGGTGGCAGGATATTTGTAGTGATAGGAGGACAGAGGAATAGTGGTGCCATGCAGATCAGGCACAGGAGAGGCAAGCATGAAGAGCCGCAATGCAGAAAAGGGTACCAGTGTAGGACATGGTGTAGCAGCCTGCACAAGAATACAGGACTGTACACAGCTGACAGAGACAGATAAATGGGCTGAAGGATGGTTGTCAAATGAGGTGAGGGTGTTATGGGCTTGCATCATAGATCTGCAGAGACGTGACCGTTACAGGCATGAAAATGATTTGAGTAGGACAGGCATAAAAAAAGAGAACAAAGAGAAATTGAACCCATGACCCCTGCCTAGGGAGTCATTGTATTAACCAGGTCTTTCCACAGCAATGGCTGGATACAGAAAGATTGCAGGTTACTGCACAAAATGTCTGCTGTGTGTGCCAGGATAGGATAGTCCCACCAGTACCCATGATGCAGTCTACAGCTGATCACCGAATGGAGAATGCACCTCTCCAGCACCTCAGCTTGGGAAGAAGAACTGACAGTGTGTGATACTAGCACAGAGCAGCTACAGACCATGCCACTGCACAGGTTCTATGGTCACCTTGAGGGTGAGGATGGGCGCCCAGCAGCAGGTCTGCAGTACCTGTGGTGCTAGAGATGGGCTCTGCTGAAGATCCCTATCACTACCAGTGTGTGGCAAGTGTTCCCTGCAGTGGAACCTAAAGTCAATCTGTGTCCATGTGTATGCCCCAGTCACATCAAGCCCTGGTGGACGTGGACTGGGACCCACCCAGAATAGTGCATACCCAGTGTTACAATGTGGCTGCCATGGCCACCTATTATTAGGACAGGGGGGTGTCTAGATTTGCATGAGGTTTATGTAGCAATGCCTATAGACTGCCCTTTCTGGGTGAAAGTGGTGTACAGTATATGCCCCTTGTCCCCAAAGCACCCGCAATCAACGTTTTGTAATTGAGGCAGTGGAGGGAGATGTGGCACAACCATGAAGAGTAGCTGTGGGACCAGCAACCCCAGTCCCGCAGGCTGTCCTCCATGGGGGAATGGACCAGTAGGCTCTGGCAGACCACCAGTAACGGTGGGAGTAGACCTGGAAAAACCTCAGCTGCCAGCCACCAAGGTCTGACATTCACCAGCAGAAGGCACAATCAGATTGCACCTGCTGCACCCCACCAGGTGTTCCAGCCATGCGCATACTAACTGCAGACAGTCCCCTAGCTAGTCCATATTGCATGTTCACAGAGAAACTATGTGCACCAGCAGTTGCCTCAGTGATTGGGCCCCAGAACAGAAAACATACAGATATTACTAGAAACAGGTACTATATAGCACTATGTGGGAATATAGCCGTGGCATGGTCACTGCAGGTGGTGGTCGGACTCTACGATGTCTCAGCCATTGCTCTACCCCTGATGCAGACGCATCCTGCCCAATTCACCCTGTCTAGGCCATACCCACAATACCTTGCTCCTCAGTATACACATTTGCATGCTAACGCTGGAAACAGTGTATGCATTGTAGGCCCAGTGAGGAGTAGGAAGCCACAAAACAATGGATAGACATACACACCCACCCACTCCTATTGCAGCACTGTACAAAGATAGGGATGGTTGGCAACCCTGCCCGCCATATGGTCCCAATCACAGTCCAGGAATTTCTAAGGTGTGCTAATTGTGCAGGAGCTAGGAGTAGTGCTCTGGTGATAACTGCTGCTCCGTATCGGAGCCAACAGCCTGACTCTCCATGAAACTTTGGATAGTGGATCCTGTGTGTGTGGGTCATAGGTTTTCAACCCTGTCCTCGGGGAACCCTAGGTCAGTCGGGTTTTCAGGATTCCCACAATGAATATGCATAAGATAGATTTGCATACAATGAAGGCAGGACATGCAAATCTTTCTCATGCATATTCATTCTGGGAATCCTGAAAACATGACTGGCCTAGGGTTCCCCAACGACTGGGTTGAAAACCCCTGGTTGTGGGTGTTTGTACCCCTGTTGGCCGATGCTTTGGGGGGTGCACATGTTGGTATTGTAACCGCAATGTAGGGTAAAATGTAGTAACATGTTCTGTAAGATCCACAGCTGGGACCTGAACCTGTGACCCTCTGCTCCAAGACACACTGGCTATTGTACTGCACCACATGTTGCCACATAGCCACAGCAGTCCCTGGGGCTACCTTTGCTTTCCATCAGACAGACCTTGTCTGTTGCACTGCACACCACGCACTGGAATAGGGCATGGCCTTGGTCCACTGAATGCCCATATGCCCCCCCCCCCTCGTGCCATGCTGACATGCCCATATGCTGTCGGTGCTGGTAGTGCGCAGTCCCAGGCCATCCAATGTGCAGGTTGGTGGGTGCCTAGGGTGCGGAGTCTGTGGTGGGGAGGCATACATGGTCATGTACACATCCCCCCCATCACTACCTGCCAATGTTATGTCCCTTCCACCTGGGGGAGAGATGGCTGGGGGGTGTCAGGTTGGTGATTTAGCAACTATTGGCTAGGGTGGACCTGGTAAACATAGGTAGATTGTGTTATGCCAGCAGACTGTGGACAGGCTAGGGCATGCAATGCGGGTACAGTGTACCCAGTTTGGACTACTGTGTGTATACATTTTTCAGATGATGCGTGGTCACACCCTGCACTGCCATACCAGGGGCTGTAGTAAAGAGTGTTCGTTTAGCTGGGTTTATGAACAGGTTGGGACATATCCTGGGGAAGGTCTTTAGACCCTTGTTAGAGTGGTCCCCAGATGTGCACTGCTTGCTCCATTACAGGCATAGTGGTTCCTGAGTGACGTTTGGGGTACCTGCTGGGTAGGTGTCCCCTGGATGGGACACTGTGGAACACAGACTACTAGGAATGTTTGATTTGGTCAGATGCTGTCTTGCTGATTTCCAGTGTTCCTATGTGCCACCTAGGCGACAGCCTAGTCTGCCCTGTGCCCCAGCTGCCCCATTGTATGTCCCACATGCAACCCCCTTTGCCCCGTTTGCACTATGCTGTTGCTGCTAATGGAACACTACTCTCACTTTTCTCGGGCTCCTTGTCTGTGCTGTACATTGCTGACACTGAAATTGTCTCTCTCTCCTGCAAAAGTGCATTTGCTGACAGGTTTTCACTGGCGGTAAAGTCCTGGTGTTACTGTTCCAGCATTAGTGTAGCAGGGCCTTCTCCCCGCCCACACCCTGCCCATTGACTCCTACTTTCCGCCTTCTCTCCACCCTCTGGGACATTTACCGCTGCCGGTAACATTATCATTCATTAACGTTACATTAGGCAACGTTACCGCACGTTAGTAAATATGCCCCTATGTGTCTCTAAGGCGCATAGCTGTCGCTGCTGAATTTTAACCCCGGCTATTCAATCTGGGGCCATATCCAGCCACTGGCATTGAATATCCGGGGTCACCACAAAGCCGCATTGGCGCAGAAGCTAACCATGCAGTGGCAATATTCAGCTGCTGCCCGATTAGCTCTGGCGGGGAAAGTTAGGACAGCTTTTGCTGCACCTAACTCTCTCCACCGAGGGATAACCAGGCAGCAGCTGAATATTGCCGCTGCACAGTTATCCTCGAGTACCGCTCCCGGAACGCCCTCATATGCCCCAATGCTAAGCAGTTACCATTGGGGCATATAGCGGCATTATTCTGGGATATTCAGCGGCACTAACTGTGTTAGTGCCGCTGAATATCCCGCTTAGGGGTATCTACATGTATATGCCTTTGAATATCAGGCCCTATGTTTTTTGAAAGTATAGACAATCGATTCCTGTCTAGTTCCACTCCACTCAGGTTTTTATAGACCTCTATTATATCTACCCTCAGTTCTCTCTTTAGCTTTTCCTCATAGGTAATTTTATGTACAGACAGGTAATTTTATATTATTCTTTGCATGCTACCTTGAACCAGGCAACTGACTGGATCAGTATAAAATTGCAGATTAAGATCTTGCACAGGTAGCCATTGAAAGCTGGGATCCACTTTAAATTGCTAGCCTTGGCTTTTATAGTGCTGAGGGGGGAATGGTCTGGACTACTTACACACCATTCTAGAGTGGTCCGTGTCTGGTTGAGCATTAAGATCCATTCAGTTATCACATTTAATGGTCCCTGTTGTTAAGGCAGGCCCTTACAAATTTTCTTGGCATCTAGGAGCCAACTTAAAAATTTAGGACCCAGCTGCCAAAACATAGGTCACAGTGCATACTCCACCTCCCCCCCCTCCCAAAAAGGTGTATTGCAGTTACTTTTTTAGGTTTTAAGGCCTGATTTACTGTTATCGTATTTTTCATGGGAAAAAGCTTAATAAATCAAACTCTTAATGGGCCACTGCACAGTTCCAACAAAAGGCAGTGGCCCCACTCCTCCTCCTCCCTCTCCCACCACCCTCACCGACCCATTAAGTTACACGTGTGTGCAGTGGGACAAATTCTGCGCAAGTAGCCCCCACAATGCACGGGGGGAGCCTGGGTAGGAAAGGGGTCAACATGGCAGCGTGACAAATGTACTTTTCTTTGTTTGCCACGCTGCCTCTGTTTCAGGCCTGGCTGTTAGCTCCAGCGCCAAAGTCTCACGATTAGAGCTGTATTGTGAGACTTTGGCCCAGGAGGAAAACCTCTGGGCCAGGAACAGAGGCAGCACAACAAATTTTGCTTGGGGGCCCCCACTAGAACCTTTGCCATTGCCTGTGTGTGTGTGTGTGTGTGTATGTGTGTGTGTGATGTGAAGGAGGGGGGCCTGCCTGTGTGTGGCGGGAGAGGAGTGCACCCTTTACACATACACATTGTGCCCTTTACTTCCCATGCATTCATCCTTTCCCTCCCGATTCCAACCCCTCTCCTACTGTCCCTCCCCCACCCACAGACTTTCCGCTTCAACCTCCTCCCCTTGTACTCTCTCCTGCCCTCCATTCCCCCCCACCATTCAGCCCTCTGAGTAGCAAACTTATTAACCTTTTTTTTTTCTGAAGGCTGTGCAGACACCAGCTCTTCCAGCTGACAATGGACCCTCTCAGGACCCTCTTCAGTACTTCTGCTTGTGGGAATTGGAATCCCCATGGGCAGACACCAGATCTCTCAGGCCGCTCTTCTGCCCATGTGCTCTGAGCCTCAGGCGCCAAGTCCAATTTCTTGGTTGCCATGGCACCCTGGTGCCTGGGATTTGTCGAGCCCTGCCAAGACTTAGTGCTTGGGCCTTTTCAGTTGCTATTCCTGAGTTGTGATATAAACTTCCAGAGGAGCTAGGAAAGAGGATTACAGAATATTCTTGAGGAAATTAAAAACATGACTCTTTCCCAAATAAGTTGTGGATTAGAGGGGGAATCTATTATTTGCTCATTTATGGTGGGAGAGGAAGAACATAAGTATGAAATTTTCACAGATTTTGGTTTAGTTATAATTTTAGTTTGTCATATTTTAATGTTTTTAAATTGGTACATACCACTTTGAAAATTTTCAGGGTCATTTTAGAGGCTCTATTTCTGAGTTAGATGTTTGAAAATGGGCATTTAAATTTTCAAATCATGGAGATATTCCCAGAGCCATTTTAGAAGCTGGGTATATAGACGTCCCCAGAACGAGATGTCCATGCCGCATGGGGGTGGGGCGGATGCATGTCCAGGGCGTTCTGGTAAAGATACAAGTGCGGGCCCAATTTCAGAAAGGGCAAGCACATCGCAATCAGCCAGCAGAAATGTCCATGTATATTCCCGCGTCAAGGCACAAACAGGAAAGCTCTCATTCTGCCACCAAAACACCTGGAGGGAGTAGAGAAGAAGGTACTCCAATATCCCCAATACTTTAAACGATCATAAAGAAAACGGAAGTACATGGGATGTACATGCAGCATGGGATAAATATCCCCATCATAAACTTTCATCACAGGGACATCTATGAGGCCATGGCCACTGCCACCCATTTTGGGTACATGCAGGTTTCAAATTGGACCAAAACTTATACATGGCTGGCCTTTTTTCATACTCGTTGACCTGGACATCCCAGATTGCACATAGACCTCATTTCTCAAATGTGCCTCGTGCGAAAATGAGAAAGGGCGATATGAGTGTTTTAAATAGATAAAAACAACGGTTTTATGAATTTCAGGATGAAAGAAAGTAGTTTTTCAAATTAGAAACATTTGAGACTGGTGTTAAAACTTACAGTATTAAAGTAAAATAGATGGTAAATGAGGGCTTCATGGTAATTTCATTTTAATGGCCTCATAAGTTGTTAATTGCCTCACTATTTATCTTCCCTTATATGCATCAGATTAATTACTCAACAGAAGGCAGCTAAGAATTCTAAAAAGATACTTTTTTATGCACCCGGTTACTTTTTTTTTTTTTAATTTAATGTTTATAAATTTTTACATGAATATCAAGAATACATCTTGAAGATGAAATTGAGAAGGGTATCGGAAATAAAAAAAACAAGGCATACATTAGAGCTCATACAAGTCCTGACACAAACTACCGAAAACAAATCCAAACCCACCCACTCTAGCCCACAATAGAAAGGATCATAAGAACATAAGAACATAAGATATGCCATACTGGGTCAGACCAAGGTCCATCAAGCCCAGTATTCTGTTTCCAACAGTGGCCAATCTAGGTCATGTGTACTTAGCAGTTTCCCCAAGAGACACAAGTTCCACAATGCTTGTACTGGGTCAAGCATTGATATCTTTGGTCACTTCTTAATAATGGTTTATGGACCTTTCCTCCAGGAACTTGTCCAAACCTTTTTTAAACCCAGCTACACTAACAGCCTTTACTAAATCCTCCGGTAACAAGTTCCAGAGTTTGATTACACGTTGAGTGAAAAAATATTTTCTTTTATTAGTCTTAAATAGTTTACCCTGTCGCTTCATTGCATGTCCCCTAGTCTTTCTATATTCTGATGACGTAAACAATCGATCTACGTTTACCCATTCCACTCCGTTCATTAATTTATAGACTTCTATCATATCTCCCCTCAGCCGTCTCTTTTCCAGGTTAAAGAGCCCTAACCTTTTTAGCCTTTCTTCATAGGAGTATCCTTCCATCCCCTTTACTATTTTGGTGGCTCTTCTCTGAACCTTTTCTAAAATCGCTATATCCTTTTTAAGATACGGCGACCAGAATTGCACACAATATTCAAGGTGCGGTCTCACCATGGAATGATACAGAGCCATTATAATATCTTTTGTTTTATTTTCCATTCCTTTCCTTATCATACCTAGCATTCTATTTGCTCTCTTGGCCGCCGCTGCACACTGGGCCGAGGGTTTTAACATGGTATCCACAATGACGCCTAAATCTTTTTCCTGGGTGGTGGTTCCTAATGTGGAACCTTGCATCATGTAACCATAGTTTGGGTTGTTCTTCCCTAGGTGCATAACCTTGCACTTGTCCACATTAAATTTCATCTGCCATTTTGATGCCCAGTCTTCCAATTTATCAAGATCCTCTTGCAATTTTTCACAATCCTCTTGGGTTTTAACAACTTTAAATAGTTTTGTATCATCTGCAAATTTGATAACCTCACTCGTTATTCCACTTTCCAGGTCATTTATGAATATGTCAAAAAGCAGTGGACCCAGCACAGATCCCTGGGGTACACCACTATTCACCTTTCTCCATTGGGAAAATTGGCCATTTAGCCCTACCCTCTGCTTTCTATCTTTTAACCAGTTCCTGATCCACCATAGTACACTGCCTCCTATCCCATGACTCTTTAGTTTTGCCAAAAGTCTCTGATGACCCTGTCAAAGGCTTTCTGAAAGTCCAGATGCACAATATCAACCGACTCACCTTTGTCCACCTGTTTATTCACTCCTTCAAAAAAACATAACAGATTAGTAAGACAAGATCTTCCTTGTCTAAAGCCATGTTGGCTGTCTCCCATTAGGTCGTGACTATCTACATGCTGAGTAATTTTATTCTTTATGATGGTTTCTACCATTTTTCCCGGTACTGATGTCAGGCTCACCGGTCTGTAGTTTCCAGGATCACCCCTGGAACCCTTTTTAAAAATTGGTGTTACATTGGCGATCCTCCAATCTTCAGGTATTAGAGATGATTTTAATGATAGTTCACTGATTACTGATAGCAGGTCTGCAATATCATATTTCAGTTCTTTCAACACCCTTGGATGCATACCATCCGGCCCAGGTGATTTGCTACTCTTCAGTTTATCTAATAGTTGTAAGACATCTTCCCGATGTATCGATATTTCCTTCAATTCTTCTGCACCTTTAAATACCACTTCAGTCATGGGTAGCATCCCTACATCTTCCTCAGTAAAGACCGAAGCAAAGAATTCATTCAGTTTCTCCGCTATCACCTTGTCGCCTCTTAGTGCTCCTTTAACCCCTTTATCATCTAATGGACCAACTGACTCTCTCACAGGTTTTTTGCTACGAATGTACTTGAAAAGGTCTTTATTTCGCATTTTTGCTTCCGCAGCAAGCTTCTTCTCAAATTCTCTCTTTGCCTGCCTTATCAATGCCTTGCATTTGACTTGCCAGTGCTTGTGCTGTTTCCAGGTTTCGTCGTTTGGCTCTTTTTTCCATTTCCTGAAAGATGCTTTTTTGGCAACAACAGCCTCTCTGACCTCACCTTTAAACCATGCTGGCAGTTTTTTGGACTTCCACTTTTCTTAAAGCGTGGAATACAGCTGTTCTGGGCTTCCAAGATAGTATTTTTCAACAACACCCAAGCTTGATGTACGTCTTTAACCTTTGCAACTGCTCCTTTTAGTTTTTTCTTAACTGTTTTCCTCATTTTATCATAGTCTCCCTTTCGAAAGTTAAAAGGTAGTACTGTGGATTTCCTTACTATCCCTCCTCCACTAATTAAATCAAAGGCGATCATGCTATGATCACTATTGCCAAGTGGCCCCAACACCCTTATCTCTTGCAATAGATCTGGTGTTCCACTAAGGACTAGGTCTAATATGGCTTCCCCTCTGGTCGGTTCATGAACCAGCTGCTCCAAGAAGCAGTCATTTATTTCATCTAGGAACTTTATCTCCCTAGCATGTCCTGACGTGACACTGACCCAGTCGATACCGGGGTAATTGAAATCACCCATTATTATTACTGTGCTGTAACTTTGTTAGCTTCCTTGATTTCTTTGAGCATTTCATCATCCATTTGGTCATTCTGGCCAGGCGCTCGATAGTACACCCCCACTGCCATTGCCTTCCCCCTTTTATATGGAATTTCAATCCATATAGATTCTACAGCAGATTTTGTTTCCTGCAAAACTTTAATCCTTTCTGAGTCAATGCCCTCTCTAACATAGAGCGCAACCCCTCCACCAATTTGATCAGCTCTATCATTGCGATATAGTTTGTACCCAGGTATCACAGTGTCCCACTGGTTGTCCTCCTTCCACCATGTCTCTGATATTCCAATCATATCTAACCTTTCATTTAGTGCTATATATTCTAACTCTCCCATCTTATTCTTTAGACTTCTAGCATTTGCATACAAGCATTTTAGAGAATGTATTTTATTCATGTTAATTTGGCTATTGTTAGACATGGGTAAATTGGGATCTTTAAGCTCTGTCTGCTCCATACTTGAGGGCATTTGGGCTACTTTACTCTTTACTCCATAGAGCAAATAATTATTACAACAATACTGTAAGGAAATAGGTGATGTGTAAACAGCCAATGCCTAAGCATACTCAACCGGTAACAGACTGAGAATGAACCCCACCCCCAACTGGTCGGGCATTTATGAAATCTAATAATTGGGAGGGTTCATAAAATATAAAGGAATTAGACAGGCATTTGCAAGGAAATTAAAAAAAAAATTAACCTCCCAGTAATTGAATCCCCGGTCTCAGCAAGAGAAGTTCCCGTCTCCTCTTCTGGGTCTCTCTAGAGAGATTTGGAAACATATACACCTGTAAATCTTTAAACAGCATATGTCGTTTCTTAAAGAACAACTTCATGAGCCATTCTTTATCAGATAATAATGCCAGAGTAATCAGTAAGGTAGATGGCACCACCTGCTCACCTCTCGAAGATTCCAACATTTCTGTTACATTTAAAACATGAACATTAATCCCACCTGCAACCCCTCCTGACCCTTCAGCTTTTTTTCCCAAAGGGAGATAATACAATTTTACTATAGGAGGGTGAGATTCGTGAGGAATGCCAAAATTCTCAATCAAATAAGAACGAAACATATCCCTCGCAGAAACCAGGGTCGCTCTAGGAAAATTAACCAAACGGATATTCCCCGCCCGGGCTGTATTCTCCAGCATCTCTAATTTAAACCTAACCGGAGCCAAACCTTTATTAAGAAACTCCATATCATTGTCCACAGAAACCATTTTTGTATGAAAGTCAGAGACCTCCGTCTGAAAGGAGGAAATTCTTATGACAGTTTCTTGTATAACCTCAGCACTAGTAGAGACCTGGGTCGCCAAACTGTTCATCCGGGGTGCCAACTCCTCACGAAGCTGCATAATAGCAGCCCAAATGGCCTGCAAAGTTATCTCCTCTGGAGGTCCCAGCATAGGCACCGAAACAACTCCCACTGCTGCAGTTGCCTCTGATACAATGCCCGGCAATGGGGCGGGGATTAACTGGCGAGGCACACACACCTCGCTTCCTTCTGCCATTCCCGCAGCAGCCTCGACACTCGGAAACCAAGCTTCCTCTTCCGATGGAGTCCGTTGACTCAACACCTCCCTCCTGGCTCTCCGCGTCGTTGATGTTCTGTCGAGGTACCTTAGAGGCGTGCAATGAGCTCAGGGAGGATAGATCACCACCCGATGCAGAGTACAAGGACAACAACTCCGAACCTTGCAAAGCCGAGTTCCTCTCCCCTTCTACCAATGACTGCCGCGGCACAGATAAAAAAATACGTGTCCAGAGGACCAGTAGCTGCTAGCGGCAAAGGCGTTGAGGCCAGAGGTGCCGAAGGCTGTTTGGCACCTCTAGACTTGCGCTTCTTCCCCATGAAAAACTCCGTGCCGCTCCACACAACACTTAAACCGCCATCTTGGATCCTCTTCGTTTCTATGCACCCAGTTACTTAACTATGGCCTGATAATTTGTATTGGTCTGTTCTTAGGATGATGTGTTTTGTAAATTGCAATGAATGTATTTCAGAAGTGTGGTCTAGAAATGTAACATAACTAAATACATAAATCTGGATTAGCTAATGACAGGGTTACAAGTAGTTTTTTGAAAGTATTCCAGATCAAAGACAATGACATCCCACAGGGGTTACTTAGCATTGCCGTAGTTTAAGGATGATTAATTTTGAATGAATATCCTTGATACTGAGGCTGGTTAATAGAGACAATTCACTGAAAAAAAGGATGGTCTAATATTACCTAAGATACAGAGTGACACGGGGCCCTTAAATCCTCATCAGCTTATGCAGCTAGGGGATATGTTTACTAAGAGTTGCATCACTAGTACATGACTGCACCCAAAAAGAGCATAAGGTAGCATGATACCCATGCTAAAAAATGGAGGCCTTCCCAACATGATAAATGACTCTAACACGGTATCATCCTACCCCTTTGCTTGGGTCCCCCACTAGAATTTTTGCCATTGCCTGTGTGTGTATGTGTGTGTGTGTGTGTGTGTGTGTATGTGATGTGGAGGAGGGGGGCCTGCCTGTGTGTGGTGGGAGAGGAGTGCAACTTTTACACATACACATTGTGGCCTTTACTTCCCATGTATTCATCCTTTCCCTCCCCACCCCAACCACTCTCCTGCTGTCCCTCCCCACCCACAGACTCTCTGCTTCAACCTCCTCCCCTTGTACTCTCTCCTGCTCTCCATTCCCCCCCCCCCCACCATTCAGCCCTCTGTGTAGCAAACGTATTAACCTTTTTTTTTCTGAAGGCTGTGCAGACACCAGATCGTCCAGCTGACATTGGACCCTCTTTAGCACTTCTGCCCATGGTGATTGGAATCCCCATGGGCAGACACCAGATCTCTCAGGCCGCTCTTCTGCCCATGTGCTCTGAGCCTCAGCCGCCAGGTCATATTTCTTGGTTGCCATGGCAACCTGGTGCCTGGGATTTGTCGAGCCCTGCCATGAATTAGTGCTTTGGTGCGATCAGCACGGTTGCAGTTAACACCACCCATCCAGGTGGCAGTACATTCACCTGTGTTAAGTGCTCTATCACCGGGGAGCATGCGCCAACAATGCCCAGATGGACCGCCCAGTTTTTGCCCCGAGGCATGCTACTCGGGTAACATGGAATGTTTAGTGTGGCCACATCTACAACACACAGTCCTTTTTACCATTGCACACATGGCGCACGCTTTAGTAAACAAGCCCCTTAATGCATGTTTTTAGGGCATGGTAAGTGCAAGGTCTCTGTGGCAACTCTCAGGGGCATGACCAGCAGGTTCTCAGCAGTTGACGAATGGAACATATGCTAATGTGCGCATGCTTCCCTGTGTATGGCACCATTAATGCAGGTGCTCCTAATGATACCCACTTTGATGGTGAGCATGGGCTAATGATGCCGGGGCTCATCACAGTGCACAGTCAATGCCCACACGCCGCTCCTGACCAGACCAGTCCTTACCCCATAATGCAATGGTCAATTAACGCAAGTCTTAGTGATCGCTCGTTATCATGCCCACACATTGGGCACGCTAAAATGCATGTGAGCCACCAGGCAGACTTAGGTGAAAGGTCCTCTAACATGGCTTCCCTTTGGTTGGCACCTCGGATCATACTCTTTAATTCTTTTGAAAGAAATTTTAAAATCCCAGGAGCTGCTTTCCCTTTAAAAATTGCCTTGCAAGTCCACATAGATACTGGTTACCTATGGACCTGTAAGTTCCAAGCATGAGCTGAAAATTACCCTCTAAAACAGTGGCTAACTGTCGGCACTTTAACTTTGCCCTGGATATTTAATGCTGGGGCCATATCCGGACTCTGGCATTGAATATCCGGGTTGCCCAGATTGAGATCTTGCAATCCGGGCAGCAACTGAATATCACCACTGCCCGGTTAACCTGTGGTGTTGCCCATGCTCCACCCCCCCATGCCCCAAAGCTATGTATTTAGCATTGGGGCATTTAGCAGCCCAAAACAGGGATATTCAGCAGCACTAACCAGGTTAGTGCCCAGTGAGCGGCATTTACATGGTTGGTGGGTCCACAAGCCCATAAATGCCTTTGAATATCCCCCTCCTATACATTGTCCAGGAAGAAGCGACCAAGTAGACATGCTTTAATGAACTGAAAGGCAAACTCTATTTATAATAGCCAGTGGGAAGGCAATTTTCAAAAGCCATTTACCCAGGTAAATGGCAGATTTATCTGGGTACTTAGCTTGTCTGAAAATTGCTCACTGTTTCCTTGTGCAAATATATGCATGTAGATCAATCACACTTCTACATTTATATATGAAAAAAAGTAACTGTGCTTGGAAATGGGGTTAAAGTGATGAGAAAAAAATGTGTAAATCTTAATCTTAATAATAATAATAACCATGATATTCTTGATTGAAATCAGGCTTTCCTAATGCAATAGAAAGGGCATAATTCAACAACTGAGACACAGTAAGGTGACTAATTAGAATCAGGGTGGGGAATAGTAAACAAGCCCCTAGTTTCCTTTGATTTATTGCAAAAATGAATGTGCAGTAAGTGCAAAGGCTGTACACTAACTATGGGGGGCATGCCCAGCACGTCCGCTGCAGTTACTGCACAGAAACATCCTTCACTGAGCATATTAAAGAGGACATTTTATAAGGGGGCATCTAGTATAAGAGGGGCAAATAGGCACCTGCTTAGGTGCTATTTATAAAGACACATAGGCGCCTATGTATTTCTATAAAAAACTATCAAAAGAAGCAGAGATGCAAGCATGGACACAAGCAGGTACAAATGAATGTGCATAAAGTACTCAAGTATGCATGTAGATTAAGTACATATAATCAATATGCAAACTTGCGAACTACACCTACTATCTGCCCAGAACATGCCCCTTGTGTATGCCTCGGCCCCAGGGCTACAGCGCAGTAGTAACATGTGAATTCAGTGCATCAATCCCACGCTCCCTGCCACACTTTAGTAAACACGTCCTTCTGTCAGTGCGTGGTTGCAGTAGCTGTTACTGCAGTGGCGTGACAGTGCACGTTAATTCACATGCCGGTTGCACGCTGTGGGTTTGAGATGGACCGAGGCAGGTTCAGGGCAGTGGGCATGATGGCTGGTGCATGGGATGGCACCACGTGCTAGCGGTCATGACTGCCGATAGTGAGATTGCACCTAATGGAACCTCAGCAGGTGGCATTAAGAACAGCTATGCCGCCAGCATTCTAGTGCCATAATGACATACAATAGGAGCCAGCACCTCGACATTCCCGCAATCTATCCTCCCTCTGCACTGAAGGCTCACCTGATCTGATGCCCTCTAGAACCGAAGATGATCCAATTTGATGCTTTCCCCTTCAGAACTATCTTATGCGGACATCCAGACACCAGTGAAGTAGACCATTTCAAGCTGCACTTCTGCCTAAGATGCCCCCACCGGCATAAATGGCCAAGATCCACCAAAAGGACACCCCTGGAACCTCTCCCCAAAAAGATGGCCCCATCACAAAGATGCAAGCCTGAGCCCTCCCCCATCCCTCTTACCACCAGAATGGGATATGACAAAAGAACAGAGGAGTAAGTAGAAATTCTCAAAACATTTGTAAAACAAAAGGATAATAAAATCCATTGGTAAATATGTTTCAGTCTTATCATTTATGTTATTATTATTATTGTATTATATTATGTTTTTACTGTCATTATTATTGGTCTTATTAACATGTCTTTTTAAATGTACACAATAGTCATTTTACACATTGAGTTATATATGTTTGTTTTTATATTTAAGATCTTACATCTATATTATATATATATATGTTTGATTATTTTATGTTTTATGTTTGAGGTTTATACCCCTCACGAAGGCGCATGTTGAAATATGGCCATGTAGGGTGGAGTAATAGAATGGGCAATAAAATATCTACCATACACAATTCACGTTGGTGGGTTGTTCTTTTCTTCACCTCGCTCCTGCTTTTGTGATTTGATCTTTGTGAGTGCGAGTGCTTTATTGGTCGACACCCTTATAAAATTAGGTCATGCCTAAAAGTAGGCATGGTGCAGCAGGCACATAGCTGTAGAGCAGTTGCACTCAGAGGAGGAAGTTGGGCAGATCCTTGAACAGGCAATTGACACACTTTCAATCTAGGCATGATTTCTGTAGGATATGTGTCTCTCCCCTGCTTGCTTGGGTGGAGAAATAGCTTAAAGGTTAGAGCAGTGGGCTAAGAACCAGGGAAACCTGGTTTGAATTTCACTGTTGTGCCTTGTGGTAGTGGGCAAATCACTTAACCTTCAGGTACAAATTTAGACTATAAGCCAGAGGTTCCCAACTCTGGTCCTGGAGGGCTAAACACCATTCAGGTTTTCAGGCTGTCCCTAAAAAATATGCATGAGATGCATTTGCATGCACTGTCCCCATTGTATTCAAATGTATCTCATGCATATTCATTAGGGACAGCCTGAAAATCTGAATGGTGTTTGGCCCTCCAGGACTGGAGTTGGGAACCAGCCCTTCAAGGATTTAGAAAATGCCTGAATGCAACTCTCCTGAAGCTACTCCTCAAAAAAGGGGTGAGTAAAATCCTGTACAAGCCTGTTATAAAGTTGCCCTCATTCCATATTTATTATTTCTAAAATCCAACTATTCTGGAGCATATACTGTAGTAAGTAAAGAATGCTGACTTGCAAAGATTTTGGTATGGTAGAAGCTGACCTTTAGACTCACTCAGGATTTTCACTATAAAAAAAGGACAAAAGACACCAGTAGTTAACATATTCCGCATTTCTTTTTCCTATGCAAATAGTGTTCAGCTTTAGAAATGGTTAATCAGCTTCTAATGCTGTGGTTCTCAACCCAGTCCAGGCCAGTCAGGTTTTCAGTTAATCCACAGAGAAAACGCATGAGATAGATCTGTATGCAGATCTATCTCATGCACATTCATTGTGGATACCCTGAAAACCCAACTGGACTAGGGGTCCTAGAGGACTGGGTTGAGAACCACTGATCTAATGTACTGTATGTGTGTAGTGCATCATTAAAACAACAGGCACGGAAAAGTTAGAGTGTTAATTTCTATACACATACACCACACGTGCCTTTATTTACAGCAGAACTAATCATTTATCATGCCTGCCAATGCTTCCTTAGTGACCCTACTGTAAATATTTGCTACTGATTAAGATTTAGGTAAGCCAATTATAGTATAGAATGAAACTGATGAAATTGATACTCTCGGTTAATGTTGGCCAGGAAGTCTTTTGGGTATTTCAGATCAATAAATGCTACCTATTATGTTGCTAATTAAGTTGCACTAACAGTAAACAGTGCACTAGTTTCTACTTTATTTAATTTTATTTATTTATAGCTTTTCTATACCGTGCTCTTTAAAATCAGTGTGGTTTACAAGTAACATTTATATGTACCATGCAGGAGGTAACCTGCATTGTACTTACATTGAACGGGTATTGTAACTTGGAATAGAACTGGGGTAACTATATGCAGGCTGAGCAATGTGTCACTGAGTTGTTATAGCGACATGGCGTGCTCTAATAACTATTTACAGGATTGTCAATTATTTACAATTAGACAGTTGGGCTGATGATTGCGGCTGCCTCAACACAATTAGGGCGTGCTAGTGCTGTTGTCAAGGTGGGTAGGGGTATGGTGGGTGTGTTGTACTTCATTGGAGAGAGCCTCTAGAAGAATGAAATGCTACCAGGAGATGCTGAGAGCTGGGGTACAATGAGGAAAATAAAGTTACTTAAATATTCATTTTTCCTCGTGGGTGAAAGGATGGGTTCTCTCACTTGAATTTAAAAGGCAGGGCTAAAATAAGATGTTAAATATGGCTAGCTTGAATTAAAATTTTGAACTTGCCTAAGCACGCTAGTGTCAAAACAAGTTAAGCAAGATTTTTCACCTGGATGTTGTATGTGGCTGATAGCTACTGTAGATCCTTTGATTTTCAATCCCAGTCCTCAAGTACCACCAATGGACCAGGCTTTTGAGGATAACCTTAATGGATATTCATGAGAGAGATAGAATTGAGTTAGTGGGCATGCAAATCTCTCTCATGCATATTCATTAGGGATATTCTGAATACTTGAATTATGGGTGACCCTTGAGGATTTGGAGTGAAGACCAAGAAGTTAAAGTATATAGTAACTTATCCTAAATCAAAGCTTTCAAAGAAGTTACTTAACTCTATTAAAGATTAGGCTATAGATAAGTCCAAGGTCTAGATGCTAGTATAAATGGAAATTTCTCTGAAGTATTCTACTCAAGTTAAGCAGAGCCTCTAGTGGAGCAAAATACTTGAAAAGAAAGATGCTCAGAGTTAGGCTACTTGAAGCATTAGGTTATATTGTAGCAGGGATTCTCAATTCAGACCTCAGAACACATCTAGCCAGTCAGGTTTTCAACATAAATATAATGAATATGAGAGAGATTTGCATGCACTGCTTCCATTGTATGCAAATCTCTCTCATGCATATTGTGGTGAAGAGCGCCCTCCTGAGGAAATGGAGACTGAAGGAAATCCTGAAAAGCAGCAGGATTTACACAGGATTTTCAATCCTAGAAGAAAAAAACCCTCTTCTGTTGAGCTGAGAATGGAGACCTGCCCAGGGGAGGAGTTGAGCAGTGCTGATTGGGCACACCCAGGGGTTGGACGGGGTGTGACTGGGAAAGAATCCCTTTTTGAAGTGGTGAATGACGCTGCTAAGGGGAAACAGAAAAAGAAAAGCCATGAGCAGATGACCTGTGAGCAGAGGGCCTGTGAACAGACAAGCTGTGAGAGGACGTTTGGAACGTCAGATGAGACCGAGTCAAGCAGTGAGTGCAAGTCCAGGAAGCAGTTTGGAAGCACGTCTGAGCCTGGTAGCAACAGAGGACCTGCAAGGATTTTTACAGGTGCTGTGAAAGGAAGTCCTGTGAGAAGT
Source organism: Ichthyophis bannanicus (assembly GCA_033557465.1). Classification (NCBI taxonomy): domain Eukaryota; kingdom Metazoa; phylum Chordata; class Amphibia; order Gymnophiona; family Ichthyophiidae; genus Ichthyophis; species Ichthyophis bannanicus. The sequence continues at coordinate 1,247,455,459 of CM066033.1, forward strand.
GGACGGAGCCCTGGTTTAGAGTCCTGGGAAAAGGCAGAGCCCTCAAATAGAAAGCCTCCAAGGCAGACATCTGCAAAAGGTAACTCATTCTATGGGATACAATTTGGACCGGAGAGACCCAGAAGCACTCACAGCTGGAAAGCTTTTGAGCTACCTAAGAGGAGAGGAGCCTGGCAGAGAGAAAGCAGTTCCAATAGGAGTCATGATAGAGAAGGTAAAATTCAATCTCCTATGTTTGGGGCTTTGTTAAAGGATCCCAATTGTTACCCTGATTTATTTAAGCCAAGAGCTGAAGGGGGAAGCATTACTGACTGGGAGAGAAACCCAGTATTTGCTGACAACTGCTTGTCAGGAAATGAACAGGCTGAATTGCTCCTCCAGGAGTTTGAACAGTTCTTAGAGTTGAAAGCAGGCAGACAGCCAAAGCTGAATGAGGACACTAGTTCTGTGCAGTCAGGAGATTTAATGCAGGTAGATTATGCCTTACCTTCTACAAACTCTGACAATTGTAGCATGGACTGTTCAATGTGCTGTAAGGAAATAACAGTATAAAGATGCTTGCTATACCTTGTATGGAAAGAATACAACGTGGTAGTTTCTGCTGCCGTGCTTGGAAACTTGATTGTTTGCACCTGAGTTTGAGCTCACACTGTGAAAGGAACAGTGACTGTTATGAGGCTGCAATGTATGTGAGTCACCTTTTGAGGCAGAGCTGAGTTAAGCTCCATAAGAAGGAAAGCTGATCCTATTTTTGGTTGACTTATATTCCTGAGTTTCTTCTGTTCCTATTTAAAAGCACCATTTATGTTCATGTATTTGAATTTTGATGCGCTGGAGGAATTTCCCCAACACGAATAAATATTCTTGCAAAAGCCTTACCGTCTCTGGCACAACTACATTTATTCCTGAGAGAAGGGAGAACAAACTACATTACCCATCATTCCAAGGGAACAGTTTACCTCCATTCCTCACGGGACAATAGGCCACTCCTGTCCGTTAGCCCTAGGGCGGGGGCAGGAGCGTCGCAATATTCATGATAGTTTTTAAAAAACCTGACAGGCTAAATATGCCCTGAGGACTGGGTTGAGAACCCCTGGGTTATAAAGAGAGGAAGGCAAGGAAATTAGACATTAGGGGCCTGATATTGCAAGAGGCGCAAAAAGAGTCAATAACCGGCTAAAGAAACCTGCACTTAAAGTGCATGATTAGCGAGTTAGCCTGCCGGACACATGGGTAAGGATGGAAAATGGGCGGATATGGGATATATTTGCCAGTGGCCAAATCTGGGTATGCAGACAAGATTTAAGCACCAATATTCTACATACCCGCACAATACAGAGGTACATCCAAAATACATAGATAAGAAGCATCATACCCAGGTAGTAGTATGATAACTGCCTACTATAGAAAATGTGCTGCCAGTGGATAGCTGGATGTACCAGCAGCCCCCACCATAGAGCCCATAACCGCTTATGATATTGCATATGTAACTGCATACTGTGGATGCAGAAGCCCCCTCTGGCTGGGCAAATAAACAGCAGAAGCATGGTGACAAGGAGAGCAGACAACTTCAGCGCCACAGAGGCCGACGCCCTGGCCAGAATCATGCTCAGATGGGAAGGAATGCTGTATCTCAGGGGCCACTGCAGGGCCAACCTGCATTTGGCCATGACCATTTGGAAGGGTATCCAACTCCACCTGCAGAGGTGAGTAGTCAATGGGAGGTGAAGATCTAGGCCAGGCTGTGGGAGTGCACTTGAAAACAGTGGGGATGCCACATGGCAGTTGCTGTGCTCAGCAGCATGTATTAGGTTACTGACCCTGCCAGGTTACACAGTTCAAAATGCACTTCCCTGCCATCCCAGGATGCCTGGGGGCCCCATCCTATAAAAGTATGCAGCTGCAGACATCATGCAAGAGGACACACTAGCTCCCCATGTTAGAGGACATCCTGCTAATACATGGGTCACAGATTCAAAACCATGCAGGGGAATTATGCAAAAGCAAAACCAAGAGTAAGGTAATCAGACTTGCACAAAATATATTATCAATTTGCCACTCCTTGTGTTGGTCATGCTTATTGTGGAGGAGTTGCAACTGTGCCTATTGTCCTGTGGCCTGGTGCATCTGCCCAGATGCAATGAGTGAATAATGCCCCTGGCTATGAACCTTCAGAGAATACAGAAGTAAACAGCAGGGAAATCATGTTGCAATTGTTGGTTGCCTGCACAGCTGTAGGATATGCTCCCTTGCCTGCACAACACTGAGAACTCCAACTCCTGCTCCTGTCCATTCCCCAGTATGGCATCACCTAAATCCATGTTCCCCATATATCACCACATGTTTATGTTTATGTTTATTACATTTGATATACCGCTCAGGCCGAAAAGCATCAGAGCGGTTTACAATCCTACATTTATGTTATGGGAAATAAGAAAAGAACACCATTTATAAGATAGGACAGAGTAGACAAAGAGATAGCAAAGATAGGAGAAAAGAGAACAGCAGATTATCTTCACAAACTACCGGCATGACAAATAGACTCACAGCTTCTGTACGGTTTTTAATCAATTGCCACGGACCCTGCCTAAGGGCCACGCCAAAGGGCCCTCTGGCGAGGGCCCGCAAGGTGCGGGCGTGCCTCCGGAGTGGCGTTTTAAATGCCAGTGAGCAGGGCAGTTGATTGGCAGTCAGTGAGGTGAGGAGAGGTTCCCGCCCACACACCAAGATGTATTCTGCTGCTTTCCCCGATCTCAAGTAAGCCTCCGGAGCGGCGTTTTAAATGCCGGTGAGTAGGGCAGTTGATTGGCAGTCAGTGAGGTGAGGAGAGGTTCCTGCCTACACACCAAGATGTATTCTGCTGCTTTCCCTGATCTCAAGTAAGCCTCCGGAGCGGCGGTTTAAATGTCGGTGAGCAGGGCAGTTGATTGGCAGTCAGTGAGGTGAGGAGAGGTTCCCGCCCACACACCAAGATGTATTCTGCTGCTTTCCCCGATCTCAAGTAAGCCTCCGGATGATGTACAGCATGATAAGGTGGCAGGGCTCGCCAAGGTTTTCTGCTGCCCTTGGGAGAAGCGCTGGCATGCTGTCCCCCTGTGCACCAAGCCATGCTGCCTTCCCTCCCCATGCTGAGCCACTCCCCCTCCCCCCTCCGTCTGCTGAGCCCCGCTGCTGCTGATTCTGGCAGTGAGTTTGGGGTGGCCTGCCACTGCCATTGAGCTGACCCCACTGCCAGTCAGTGGCAGCAGGGGGCGGCAGTGCAGAGTGGCTCAGCATGAGGGGGCGGCAGACCATATGTGCAGTGCTGCCCTTGAAAGTCTGTCATCATAGGCGGCTGCCTAGCCCTCCTAGTGGATGGGCCAGTCCTGCAAGGTGGCTCTATGCAACAATTACACAAATGTAACCCAACAATCCTCACTACAGCAAACCTGGGCCTCATGCTCCAAGACTGGTGCCAAAGGGTAAATGACAGAAGGTGAGAGTGGGGTCACAAGAGGGAGGTATAGATTGGGTGGGGCAAGATAGGGAGGACATGGGGGCTAGGGACAGTGGAAGAGAGGATAGGAGTGGCTGGGTAGCAGAGTGAGGGGGATAATGTAAACCTTCATGGATGAAAAGGGATGGGACAGATTGGGGTGCAGGGTGGGCAAAATGTGATGAAGAGATATAATAGTGAAAGTGGAGGCACAGAGCATGGAGTAGGGGCATTGAGGGTGTTTGGAAGGGGCAGGCAGAAGGCAACTTCAGAACAGAAAAGGCCCTATGGGGTCCAGAGATGAAAGACAGGTATGTGAGGTAGCATATGCAGGGTCAAGCTGGCAGCCACAATGTGCTGATGCCCAGAGGACTGGGAAGGGATATGGCTGATGTGGAGATGATAGTGAGAGAAACCAGTTAGTGTCCATGATGCCCCACATATAGTGGAATACACTACAGAGATCGATACAGAGCAGCAACATATGCCCTGCAAGGGGCCAATATCTGCACTCCTGTCCCAGGTTTGGGATGCAGTTTGAAAAACCCATAGATGGACTGGTCAGGGAGCAGTACCATTACACCGGTTGTACGCAAGGGTTTTTGGGGAACCCTGTAGAGAGTACACAGAGGTGAATGTAGTGGTAGATATGTTGCAATCCCCACTGTCCTTGGCTACACAAATCACTCCTGCAAGGGTAGATAGGTGCCCTGGGAACAGCTGTGTAAGTGGTAGCAATGGAGGGTCAATGTGGGCACTAAAGGGCCAGATATGATCACATCCCTCTCTCCTACAGTGACTTTGGCATATGCCAAACCCTCGAGGCACTGAAGTGCCATTTTAGGACCATGCGACGGCAGAGGCCTGAGCTCATCCAATGCCTCAGAGAGGAGATGGCAGCAGCCACAGGTAAGCCAGCCATATGGCGTGGTACACATCCCCCCAGGAAATACAGCAAATGATGACATCTATAGCCTTAACTTGTGGATAACAGCAGATATGTCGCTAGCCTACCTTGTGTGAATATGTTGCTGCCCCATAGAGTGTGCATGCACTGTTGCCATTGTGGGTGCCAGTCTATCTGCTCTGTCCATCTTCTGCAAGCCCTATGATACACCCATGCTACAGCCCACTGTCCCTTGTCAGCATACATCAACATGACATTATGCTTAGCATAGGTGTCATGGCTGTTCCCAGACCTTGGATTTCAAGCAGCTTTGTTACTCTGGTGATATCAGTCTCAAAACTTAATGAGGGTAGTTTACAAGATGAGATTAACTCTGACCCCCTGGTGATGTCAGTCTCCGGGCTTGATGAGATTGGTCTGCAGCCCCTCCTTGCTAAATCAAGAATAGCAGACCTTAAAGGGAGGTGACTGGAAACAATAGCAGACCTCAAAGGGAGGTGCTAGAGAAAATTCACTATAAAGGACAGAAACACTTCCTCTTTATCTCTCTCTTTCTCTATTCATCGGACATGAAGGACAGGAGGCTCTGATAATCACACCCACTTCACCCCTCCCCCCTCTCTCTCTTCCTATTTTCATCGGACACACCTTGCCATGAGGCTCTGACACCCAATTCTCTCCCCTCCCCCTTGTTCTCTCTTTCTCTCCCTATTCTTCTTACTATGAGGCTCTGACCCACATGTTCTTACCTCTCTCTCTCACACACACACACAGATTCATTGAAGTAAACTGAAGCAGCTTTCTAACAACCTCCTAACTCTGTTCTGTACCTATGTAATAAGCCTATTTCGATATAAAACTCTTACACCAGTTTTGGTTGTCTTATTTATGCTGCTTACCCTACTGTCTCTGTGAAATGAACCCAGGACCAACGGAGAACAGACCAGAAGATTACAAATTCAGAAGATTACATTATATGGGGGCCGTCTCAGACTTCACAGCAGATCTCCAGATGGGTAAGTAACAATTTTGTTTTAAACATTAAAGTGGATTTCAGACAGGGTACGACAGGAAAATCAAAAGCCCTTGTGACCATTTACAATTTACAATTTTGGTTACAGGCTGGATTTAGTGAAAAGTTCCAGTGATAACTTTGTTTTGTGGGCTAGACAAGGTGAGATTTTTATTGTCAAAAGGCTCTGTAATAATCCTGAATTTTAATTATTACCTACACCTAGGGGCATTACATAGGGTGGCTTGCAATTGTCTTATTTTTATCTATAGGTTTGCTACAGATTTTTCTATAGTATTTGAGCTGCTAAGAAAAGACAGAGTTACACAGGTAAACATTCCCTCATTGAATAACATTATTACCTCCTGTCCCTTTTGCCTTTTATTCCTCAGTCTGTCAGTAGGTATCTTAGTGAGAGCAGGCTTAAAGCTTGCTGCAATTGATACAATAACTGACAATTCTGTTAATCTCTTAACACCCATCTTTCTATAATTTCATCCTAAACTTCCACCCTGTTAAAAGCTGGTAAGCACTTTTTATTCAGGTATAATTTTAAGGCGTGGTCTTTATGCCAGTACTCTTTACTGAACACCCATAAAATTTATGCCATTCCAACTATAATTCTTAGTCTCACTTCTTCATAAAAGTGAGCATTCCTCCTTCCAAGGTTGCACATTTGAGATAGTCCAACTACAGCCTTTCTGCAGTCTCATATATAGAAGCCTTTGATTTTAAAGAACTGAAACAAATAGTACTGACATACTGTAAGAGGAAAGGTGGTCCCTTTGAAGGTGAATTCCCTGAGTATAATATTGGTATAATATTACCAATGGTATAATATTCATGTTATAATATTCAAAGACAAATGTTAAACCATTATCAAGAATTCAAAAAGAAAACAAATAAAAGAAAATGCCTTTTTATCCAAGGCATGTGCAGGGGGCTCATTAACATGAAACAGGACAGTACTGAACTGACTTCTCATTGTACCCAATTGACCAAAGACCTTGAGGAGGCACAAAGTTGCATTGCCATACAAAGGACTCAGGTGATACAAGCCACAAATTCTTTTATAACTGTTAGTGAGCAATTAGAAGCACTTAAACTTGAATTGAGGCACGTTAAGGATCAATTGGCCTCTGAAAGACAAAAGAAATATACACCCTGGCCAACACCCATTTCTTACTCAGCCCCCTATGCCTATGACACACCTATAAGCCATGCATCCAAGCTATTGAGAAACAAAAGAATACAAAAGTATACATAGCTGGACTTAGGAATGGAAAAAATAAAGATGAATCATAAGAAGAAAATCCTAATAGTTTATCTCAGCCAGAACAGAGCAATAATCAGGATCTGTGTCAGGAGGATAATTCAGATGACTTAGACATGGCACCCAGTACTGAACTCAGAGCACCAGTTAAAGTGATGCTGCAGGACAATTTAAAAGACAGAGACATGGAAAGAATAGTTGAGAAAATTGGCCCTATGCCTTTTAATGTAAATGATTGGTGCAAATGGGCCATTGATATTCTGATTCACTGGGATCTAGGGAAATACAGAAGAAAACAATCAGACTTTGATAGACTTATGCATCTGGCTCTGGGGCCACACTATTATAAAGTTGGCTCTCTCACTCACCCATACCAGTTGGTTAAAAGGGGCATTGAGAAACTATTTCACTGTTCCCCAATGCAAGTATTTAAAATTATTTCACGTCTACCAAATGATACACTGGAAGAGTTTGCATATAGAGCCTGGATTTTAAAAGCAGTTCTTAATGAGCAGGAGTCCTGGCCCAATGCAGAAGATTATAGGGAGAGCATGCATAAGGTATTTTTATTAGAATTGCTATCCCCTGAGATTACAAAACACCTTCTGTTATTTTCTGAAGACCCTAAAGCAATCCCTTTTGATACTTTAATGCTCAGAATTGGGTCTGTTTGGAAGACCCAGCCCTCGCAGGTCATAACAGTATCAGAAGCACGGAAGTGGCAAGCTGAGGGATCCTTCCAATACACAAAAAACACAGACAAAGGATACAGGGGACAGACACCTTGGAGAGGACAAAGCAGAGGTACTTTTAGAAATTCCTCAGGTAACATTCCCTTTCAGGAGCTCAAAGCACAGAGAGATGGATTAGAAAAGGAGAAAATTAAATGGGAACAGGACAAATACATACTGCAGATAGAAATAGATAAATTTAAACAGGACTTACAAGCAGCACAGGACAAACACAAGGCTAGTGCATAGGGGTGTCCTGACCTCTTGGGTTCAGATATCAAAATGTCTCAAGCCTTCATAGCCCAGCCTGCCTCCGTTCTCTCAGCAGAGGACTCAATTCCAGAGCCTCTGGATGATGAAACAGATACAGGCCCAGAATACAGTTTAAGGCTTGTAACATCCTTGATACTGGACTCTTGTGGACGCCCCAATGTTATCAGTAGAGTAGGGGGTCAGGATAAACTAACTTTGATTGACACAGGGGCTGGAATTAGTTTTACAAACAGAGCTTCTCCCACTGCAGATCAGAAAAATATGGAAATTTATGAAATTCAAGGAATTAATGACACAGCTTCCAAATGTGTGGCTATCCCAGTTAAATGGGGTATCCCTGTGCACAGTGAACAAGGAAATGTTAGAAACCACTGCCTCCACTATAGTGAACATACCAAAAGAAATAATTGGAATTGACGTTCTCAACCAGTTAAATTTGGTGGTGGATATGGCTAATCTTAAATTGTGGCAGTATTCAGGAACTTCAAGTGCTTCTAAAACTTTAGTGCATGAAGTCATTCCCATGCAGTTAGCAACTCAGTGCACCAAGGCAGCTCATCAGTATGATCTGTGTGTAATTCCCTCAGAGGTGGCTGATATTCCAGTCTAGGCTCAAGACAAGTTAGATTGTGGGAAAATGCACACAGAAATACTGTTGGAAGGCGAGGATCCTCCACCACAGAAACAATACCCAGTACCTCATCAGGCTATAGAACCAGTGACTAAAATTGTGAAGATACTGGAGGAGAGGGGTCTGATTAGACCTATTTCTTCCACATGCAATTCACCAGCCTGGCCAATAGTTAAACCGGGGGGTTCCTTCAGGCTCACTATGGACTTCCGTGCCCTGAATCAAGTTTCAAAATCTGTAGTGCCCGTGGTAGCCTCATACCCTGAAATGATCTCTAAACTGAACCCCAAATGTAAATTTTTCTCTGTTTTAGACATATCCAATGGGTTTTGGAGTCTGCCCCTGGCCCTTGAATGCCAGCAAAAAACAGCCTTTCAGTGGCTGAATAAACAATATGCATGGACTGTGCTTCCACAGGGATATAAGGATTCCCCCTCAATATTTCATAAATACATGCAGGAAGCCCTGTCACTATTGTCTTGCAGAGATAATATAATTCAGTATGTAGATGACATTCTGATTCAGTCTGAGAATAAAGCTGTACACTGGAATCATGTAAGAGAAGTTTTAAAAGCCCTCTTACAAGCTGGTCTTAAAGTTAATCCTGCCAAGGCTCAACTGTGCAAATCACAGGTTTCCTTTTTAGGGGTTACTATTGGCCAGGATGGTAAATCTGTAGATTCTCAGAGGATAGTGCTGATACAGAAACTTCCACTTCCTACAGATCAGAAATCACTCCAGTCATTTCTAGGGCTCACTGGTTTCTGTCATGACTTCATGCACAATTATGCTGAAGTGGCAGCTCCACTTTACTCCCTGCTAAAAAGTAAAAGTTATGTTTGGGAGGAAGAACATACAGAAGCTGTAACTAAATTAAAGCACATTCTGACTTCTGCTCCTGTTCTTGCACACCCAGATCACACACAACATTTTTTCCTGTACCCTGTAGTTGGAGAGAACAGTATAGTTGCAGCTCTAACACAATGCCTAGGAGGAGTAGATAGTAGTATAATGGGTACACTACTTGTCAAACTGATTGACAGGTGAGATAAGGATGGCAGGAGCCAATCAGCGTTCACTTCCAGTATATGTCCCGCCTTAGGCCGCGCCCCCTCCCATAGACATGAATGGTGAGTTAACCCCACCCACTCCCACCCCCAAACTGTTGACAGGTACCAATCAGCGTCCACTTCCGGTGCATGTCCCGACTTAGGCCACGCCACCTCAAATAGAAGTGAATGGTGATTTAGCCCCGCCCACTCCCGCCCCCAGGCGTGGCCACCGCCCCCACTTGACATGCCTCCATGCCGCCCCAAGGATGACATCATCCAATCAGCATCCACTTCTGGGTTTGTGCCACACCCACGCCCCGCCCCACAATATGGCATTAGCCAATCAGCACCCACTTCCGGGTTTGTGCCCCACCCACAGCCTCCTACCCTCAACCATGCCCCTGCCTACATCATCAGAAATGACATCACCAGAAACAGGGCGTCATCAGAAATGGACAGTCCCTTTTTGCTGACATCACTGGAAACAGGGTGTCATCAGAAAAGGGCCATGTCCTTTTCCAATGACCACAGCGGAAGCAGAGTGACTGACTCCGGAAATGTGTGTTGCTTCTGGTTAATGTTTACATCTGCAAAAAGCAGGAACCCTGGAAAACAAAAAATGCTTTTCTCTCTCCCACTGCCCCAGTTCTTTTTTCTCACAAAAGATTCTTAGCAAGCACAGCACAGGGGCTTTTCACAGAGGCACAGACAGGATAGAAGCTTTTCTTTACAAATGTTAAACCTCAATTAACACATCTTTTGTTAGAGAAACCAGTGCTGTCCATGTGATAGAATTTTGCTTTTAAGACCTCATGGTTAGAGAGAAATATTCTGGCAAACACAGTGTAAGTTCAGACTGAAATTCAGAGAGAGAGACCTGAGTTCAAATCCCCCTAATACAGCTATTTTTTTTTTGAGAGAGAGCTGAGTTCAAACACAGCCACAGCTATTTTTTAGTGGCTTTGAAAAAACCAATACTGAGAGACAAGTCGGAACATACCTCTCTAGGGTGTGGTAACACGTGAATGGTTGAAACAAGAGGTCTGTTCTGAGCATGCTCCAGGTGTTCTGAGCATGCTCCTGGTGTAAGGGCTGTGTGTCCTGTGTGTAAGGGGAACATTTTAACACAGAGATTCAAAAAGAAAAAATGGCTCTTTTTGGAACACCAAGCAAACTAGGATCAGCAGAGGTAAGAGAATGACTGACTCCGGAAATGTGTTTTGCTTCTGGTTAATATTTACATCTGCAAAAAGCAGGAACCCTGGAAAACAAAAAATGCTTTTCTCTCTCCCACTACCCCAGTTCTTATTTCTCACAAAAGATTCTTAACACAGCACAGGGCTTTTCACAGAGGCACAGACAGGGTAGAAGCTTTTCTTTACAAATGTTAAACCTCAATTAACACATCTTTTGTTAGAGAAACCACTGCTGTCCATGTGATAGAATTTTGCTTTTTAAGACCTCATGGTTAGAGAGAAATATTCTGGCAAACACAGTGTAAGTTCAGACTGAAATTCAGAGAGAGAGAGACCTGAGTTCAAATGTTTGTGCTTTCTCTGTACATATCAAAGGGAGGCATTTGATGTCATAGCCAGTCAAAAGGACTACACAAAACCTGATGACATAAACACATTGAAATGTGCTATATGGGCAACGGTGGACTGTATTATCAGGAAATGCTGGCAGGGCGTTATGCATAGAGACTGTGCAGCTTGTGTAATACATGCTCCAGGGCAAAGACATCATGATTGTGTGACACAAGAAAATACAACAGAAAATCCATACAACTTGTAACAGGGTGTGTCTAGGACCTATTGTAAATGTTGCCATGATTGTTGGTCATAAAATGAAAGCAACTGCCCTAGTTTATGAAAATTTTAATTTTTTTGTTTGAACTAATCAGAGATTTTAATACCAGTAGAAATCCAGGACAACTGTTCAATATTTTGCTTAAATCTGGGGAAAATGTGATATGTAGCTAGTAGAAGGTTTAATCTGTGACAGAGATTATAGATCATTCTTTAAAAAATGTTGCCATGATTGTTGATCATAAAATGAAAGAAAATGTATGTATTTCCAGAATCTATTAGTTGAACATACAGATGAACAAAAATTATATGTATGCCTTTATATTTTTTATTTTTTTAAACTTGTAATGCTCAAATGAATCATTTCACAAGATGAAAACATTTTATTTGAAATAAAACATTTTGAACCTATGTGTGGTGTGTTTTAGGAATGCTTAGTTAATTAAACCTACAATGGGGTTGTCTGGAAAAAAAATGGAGCATCTAGGTGTGTCCTAAACAATAGGCCATAAGATAAGAATGTGCAGAACTCTGTTGTAGAACTAAAATCCCCTTAAGACGTCTGGGAAATGGGTGGGAATGTGTATTAGCCACATACACAATATATAGCATCTATTACAATGTACTGTCTGTGAAAAAAAAAAGGCATTGTGAATTAGCCAGGTCGTATGATAAGCTTATGAGATCCAGTACATTTCAGCAGCCAGAAAAGATCACATAGTCTCTCTACAGCTTGCAACTCCTCTTCAGACATGGTGGGTAGATATGAGTCTTACCTTTTTTAAAAAAAATATTGTTGGCTATGTAATGTTTCTGTCTCTTATGATTGTCTTTTAAAAAAATAGGAGCAGAAAAAGGGGGTTGCAAATAAACTTTCTCTTACAAAAAGAAGGCAACAAAGAATGTTAAAAGGTATGTCCTGTGGTTTTTAATTTTTCCAGCAGCTATGTTCTTTATAATGTGTCTCACAGTGTTTCAGAGGACAGCCTCAACCTTTAATCTTTTTTATTTTAGACCAAGAAGATGCTACAAAACAAGATGACCAGCTTAATCAACAGATGGCACCTTACAGAAAACCAAAAGACAAGCAGAATCGTGAGTATTCCGGTTTTATCCAGCTCCTAAATTTTAAGGCCGCTGTAAAAGAAAAAAAAAGTATTAGCCCCTACGTTTTTCTTTTTCATATCGAGAAAATGTTAGAAAACCAACGGCTATGGGAGCGAAGTCTAACAGGAAAAGATCACACAGTGAAAGTTTTTCTGCTGGTGAATCTACACACGCCGGTACAGAATACAGAGGGCGTGGTGAAAGCCGTTTCTTTGATCACAGTGTTTCAGAGGACAGAGCAAATAATCTTGCATTAGGCCCTGCTGAAGAATCAGAACCAGTTAGCTATGTTCAGTTTGTGAAAAGGTGGGATCGTAAATTGGACAAGTTTAATGGTGTAATTTATTCAGAGGAATTTCGGTTTATTAATTTAGACAGGGTAACATCATTATCTGAGGCTCAATTCGCCATTCGGCAAGGTATTCAACATATTCTGGATGAGGTTAGCAGCAGGGTTTCACCCGGTGCTTATGTACAGGTGCATACACTCATCTCTTTTTCACAATTCCTTGTATTCTGGAAAGTTAAACCCAGAAGCATTAGACACTGACGATTTCTTAAATCAGATCGCTGAACTCCTTCAGAGTCACAGAGAAATCCAGGTTTGTGATATATTCCGTGTTGTTGTAGTTGTCATAAGAAATCGGGGTGGGGGAGCTCGTAGGGTCTTAAAGACTATACCGTTTAGCCATATTATTCATAAGAAAAGGATGTATTTGATAGACTTGAACAACACTGATAATAACCTGTGTTTTGCAGGTAGCCTCACACCCTCATGTCACAGGTAAAAACGACAGATGTCGAATTGTTAGAAGGTGCTAAAAAACTACATAATGAATTGGGGTGGCCGGTACATAGAAAAATTATGCTCGATGATGTAGCAATATTTGAACAGCATTTAAAGATAAACATACGCGTTGTGCTTTACACAAATTCATGGGTTTGTTTTAAGACATCAGACAGACCTGTGTTCCCTAAGACTGTGTTCTTGTTGCTACACGATGACCATTTCTATGGTATAAGCAATGTCAAAAAATTCTATGGGGAGGCCAACTTCTGTAGTTACTGTCAGAAACCGTACAGTCACGATCATAATTGCACATTATAGTGCCGTCTTTGTTTGACACTAATGTGAGTGAATAATGTTGGTGTACAACAATTGCAAACTCTTTTGTCGTTCTAAAGAGTGTTTAGATAGACACGTGTATCTGGCTCTGAAAAAAGAAGTGCCGTGTTTATCTAAGATACTGTGCCAGAAATGTGAGTCTTATGTGGACAAGAAACATAAGTACAGGGGCCGGCATTGTAAACTATGTCGCGAGCCCCTAACCGGGGATGGCGTCCACTTATGTTTTATGACCCCTATTGGTAAAACTGAAACATCTGAAAAGTATATTTTTTATGATTGTGAATGTATGCAAGAAACAGGCTGGCAGGTCCCTAATTACATATATGCGACGGACTTAAATGATGAAAGAAACTGGGAATTCAAGGGTCTCGAATGTATTTCTGCCTTTATACAGATTTTTTTGTGACAAAAAATTTAAAGGCTACACTTTCATAGCCCATAATTCCAAAGGTTATGACGGATATTTTGTTCTTAAACAACTGCTTAAGGAAAAGATGGACACAGGGCTGCTGGTTCAAGGTGCTAAACTTTTACAAATTACCTTTGAACCTTTGACTATCCGTTTTATAGACTCTCTAAATTTCCTGCCTATGAAACTTAGCAAACTTCCACAAGCCATGGGTTTTTACAGGCAGCAAGGGGTACTTTCCGCACTTTTTTTAATACGCTGGAAAATCAAAATTATGTGGGCCCCATGCCGGGTGTTTAACATTACGGTGTGAGTAACATGTTGCCTGAAGAAAAAGAGGAATTTTTACAATGGTACAAGGACAATCAGCATAAAACTTTTAATTTGCAAAAAGAGTTGGCTTATTACTGTCAGCAGGATGTATCTATTTTGCGGCAAGCCTGAGTTCTCTACCCAGGGGCGGCCCAAGGGGGGTGCGGGGCCATGTGCGGAGACTCGGTGCGGGGCCTCATTTGCATAATGGGCCTCATTTGCATAAATATTTGCATAATGTTACCATATACTAACTTTTAGTAAATGTGCCTCTTAATGAGTGTATGGATAAAGAAAGACTAAAAGATTTCTACATTACTATAATCCAGTGCCAACTGCCAGACACATTAGGAACTACTACAAACACTGCCCATTTAGAACCCATAGCAAACCCGCCGTATCCTAACAGCACTATCAGGACTCACAAAGCACCATACTCTACCAATCAAAAGGCAACACTGCAAATATTAAACCAATACATTTCAGAGAACAAGAATACATGACCTACTGGGGAAAGAGAACAAGTGGCAATGTCAAATAGGAATTATATAAACAGAACACCTCAGCTCAGTTACACATGCAGAACATAGACCATCACCAAACAAGTAATCACAATTTAGAAACAGGAAGACAATAATTAAACTGGGAATCCCAAAAGCCAAACTTGGAATGTACAACACTGTAGAAATAAAACTATACATTAATTTGCTCTTGTACTAAACAAAGCGCAGACGTTAATGATGCACATTTACCAGAGCTGACATATTCCAATTAATAAATTCAAAATAAAGAGATATTTTTCTACCTTTTGTGCATTTTTTTTCAGTTGCAATTGCTCCAGCCACTTTCTTCTGGTTTCTTCGTGTCTTCTGCTAACTCTCCATCGTCTGCTGTCCATTTGTCCTTTCTTCTCTCTTCTAGTTTTTTTCCATTCTCTCTCTACATCTGCTTTAACATACTAATCTTTCTCCTTTTGCTCTTTCCTCATTCCTATTTCATCCACTCAAATTTTACCCCTCCATCCTCAATCCCCACTTACTCTCCAAATACCCGGCCAATTGTAGATTTTTTATCCCTCCCACACAAAATATTTTTCCCTTCTCCATTTTACTCTTCCAGTCCCATCCCATTCTAATCCTCCCCCAACATCAGCTCCCTTCTAGTTCCAGCCTCACCCAGCATCCATTCCCTTCTAGTCCCTGCATCAGCCCATTTCCAGTCCTAGCCACCCATCAGCCCATTTCCAGTCCTAGCAACCCCCCAACCCAATACCAGTCCTAGCCCCCCATCAACCCACTTCCAGTCCTAACCCCATCAACCCATTTCCAGTCAGCCCCCCATAGCCCATTGCCAGTCCTAACCCCCCTCCCCCATCAACCCACAGCCTATTACCAGTCTTAACCCCCCATAGCCCATTACCAGTTCTAACCCCCCCAACAGCCCACAGCCCATTACCAGTCCTAACCCCATCAGCCCACCTCAAGTCGTAACCCCTCCCCATCAGCCCATTTCCTGTCCTAGCCCCCCATAGCCCATTATCAGTCCTAACCCCCCATAGCCCATTACCAGTCCTAACCCCCCATCAGCCCACAGCCCATTACCAGTCCTAACCCCATCAGCCCAGCTCCAGTCTTAAGCCCCCCTGCCCATTTCCAGTCCTAGCCCCCCCATGGCCCATTACCAGACAGCCCCCATCAGCCCACAGCCCATTACCAGTCTTAACCCCCCATTAGCCCATTACCAGTTCTAACCCCCCCAACAGCCCACAGCCCATTACCAGTCATAATCCCATCAGCCCACCTCCAGTCTTAACCCCCCCAGCCCATTTCCATTCCTAGCCCCCCCATAGCCCATTACCAGTCCTACCCCCCCCCATCGGCTCAAGTAAAATTAAATTTAAAAAAAAAACACTGGCTGCTACCGCTGCTGCTGCTGCCGCAGCAGCAGCAGAATGGACTGTCCTGCGGGGCCCCCTCTGCCCGGCTGAATCCCTCCCTCCCTCCACGACGGCTGAGCCCCTCCGTGCCGGCTTTGAGAGTCGTGAAGGAAGAGTGCCTCCTTCGCATCTCTGTTAAGCCCGCAGGGGCTGATGGGAAATTTCCCATCTGCCCCTGCAGGCTTAACAGAGACGCGAGGGAGACACTCTACCTTCGCGACTCTCAAAGCCGTCACGGAGATACTCAGCCGTCACGGAGGGAGGGAGGGAGGGAGGGATTCAGCCGGGCAGAGGGGGCCCCGCGGGACAGTCCATTTTGCAGCCAGCGTTTTTTTTTTTAAATTTAATTTTGAAAAAAGCAGAATGTTCTTTGCGCGGGGCCCCCTGAAACGCGGGGCCCTGTGCAAAAAACATTCTTGCTCAATGGACGGGTCGGCCCTGTCTCTACCGAGCTGAAATCATGAAAATGACAGAGAAAGAAGTGTTTGTAGAGCATGGTGACATCTCAGAAATTCAAACAAGGCGTTTAGACCCTTTCCAATATATAACTCTTGCATCTGTATGTATGGCTATGTTCAGATTAATGTTTTTAGAACCCAAGACTGTGGCACTCATTCCACCAGATAACTATCACCGGCAGACAAAGAGATATTCATCCCCATCTATTCAATGGCTGATGTATGTAGAGGTCAAAGAAAATATACAGATCACACATGCTCTGAAAGGTGGCGAAAAAAAGGTGGGGTCTTATTTTCTTGATGGCTATGCCGTGATCAGTGGGGTAGAAACAGCTTTTTTTTTCTTTTTTTTTTAAATTCTTTATTTTCGTTTTATAACAACAAAGGAAAGGAAGACATACAGCTAAAAGACAGATACATACATAGAATGAGATACATACACCAAAGTAAACCCCTGCCACCCCCCTCCCCCCTGCTTCTTCTCTAGAAAACTAATCATTCCCGAAACGGGCGTGTACTGACATTATTGTGTTACAAAACCTAACGGTGATCTGAGACATGATGAGTGTACATTAAACAGACATGTCGGAGCAATGAGCAGATTGTACATAATCATTGAGCATCTGCCATTTAGACAAGCGAGAGTGAGTTTGGGTATGGGGAATAGCTCTCCGAGATATCTGCTCATATTTACTATATAAGCAGACAAGGTTCCACCATTCATTGACAGTAAGTCGAGAGCTATCCTTCCAATTCCTCGTGATTAAACATATAGCTATACCCAGCATGAAATCAAGGAGAAAGCGACCCTTCTTAGGAAGAGAGGGGACCTCCGCCACTGAGCGGAGTCCCACAATCTTCCAAGAAAGAGGCTCATGGAGATGTAAGATAAATCGAATACGACCCCAGACCCGCCCCCAGTAAACCTGTAGTTGAGGACATTCATAAATAACATGAGCGAGGGTTCCCACAGCAGTATGGCAAGACCAACACTGGTCCCTAGCAGTTGTGTTCCATTTGGCTATTTTTTCTGGAGTATAAAAGCATCTATGTGCAAAAAAGAAGAGAGTTTGGGTAACTGAGGCAGATCGGGAAACCCGCACTACTTTGCTCCAGAAAACGCTCCATTGCACAGGGGTTAAAGTGGTTTGCAGTTCGCGCTCCCATGCTTGTTGGGCTCTACAAGTAGCAGTATCTGTACCCTGACATAATAGTTTATAGAAGTTAGAGGCTACCCCATGTGTACTACTAATAGAGTGAATTAGGTCTAATAGCCCGTCCTCAGTAGGGACAGAGGGCGGCAGGATTCGAGCACTTTTGAGGCAGTGTTGGAGCTGCATCAATTGAAAGTAATGTTTCGCTGGTAACGCAAATTCCTTTTGTAAATCAGAAAAGGTTTTCCAACGAGCTGCAGAGAAGAGCTGTTGGGGTGTCCAGATCCCCCTAGAGTACCAGGGTTTCCACGCTATCGTTCTATTTAGGACTTGAATTCTGGGGTTATTCCACAGCGGGAGTCCATCCTGAGGACATACGTTTGGGCCCAGTGATAGAATGAGAGTGTTAAAGGCCGCAAGAGTATTGACAATCATTGGGGGATGGCGGGTGTCTACTTGATGGGACATACCGGGGAGATGGATCAATGGAATTGGGCTACTAAGCTCCTCTTCTATGTCAAGCCAAACTGGTCTGCTGTCTGTTGAGGCATCTAGCCATCGGGCACCTTGTTTAAGTAGGAAGGCTTGATGATATCTGAGAAAATCAGGAAAGCGGGTACCCCCTAGTTCCTTCGCAGACTGTAGTTTTTGTTTAGCTATCCTTGGTGGTTTG
The DNA here is from genome assembly GCA_033557465.1 of Ichthyophis bannanicus. Classification (NCBI taxonomy): domain Eukaryota; kingdom Metazoa; phylum Chordata; class Amphibia; order Gymnophiona; family Ichthyophiidae; genus Ichthyophis; species Ichthyophis bannanicus. The sequence goes on from CM066033.1 coordinate 1,247,473,799, forward strand.
CCCTGCCAGAGATAGCGGACGAGAAGGCCCTCAATATCTTTGTAGGTGTGTAGCGGGAGTAAGCATGGCAGCATTTCTAAAATATAGTTCACTTTGGGGACTATCATCATTTTCACAGTTTCTAGGCAGCCCCACCAAGTAAGGGATAAGGGAGACCAACGATTTGTGAGCTCACGGACTTTGGAGACTACCTCTTTGGCATTAAAACTAATAGTGTCTTCTAAAGGAGAACAGTAATGGACCCCAAGATATTTCACCATGCGGGATTGCCAAAGGAAAGGAAAGGCCTGCATGTCAGCCTCATGTACCCAGCGGTTCAGTGGGAATGCTACAGATTTGGTCCAGTTGATTTTATAGCCCGATAATTGCGAGTATCCATCAATCAGATCCAAGACAGCTGGAACCGAATCAAGGGATACGAAGAGCATGAGGTCATCTGCATATGCAGAGAGTTTAATCTCTCTGTGACTGAAGGGGACACCTCGAATACGTGCGGACTGTCTAATAAGGAGGGCGAGGGGTTCAAGAGCTAAATCAAAGAGCATTGGTGATAGGGGGCAACCTTGACGCGTGCCTCTTTGGAGATTAAAAGGCCGAGACTTAATGGCATTTACACAAATACTGGCAACGGGTTGAGTATACATGACTTGGAGGTATCGGAGGAAGCCCTCCCCAAAGCCATACCATCGGAGAACTGCAAATAAGAAGGGCCATTCTAGGCGATCAAAGGCTTTTTCAGCATCTAGGGAAAGACCCACCCATGGGTGGTCTAAATTGGCAGCACTGGATAGTACATGGCACAAGGTCCGAGCATTGTCAGCGGTGGATCGGCCGGGTATAAAACCGCATTGGTCGGGATGGATTAAGGTGGCCATCCTGTCAGATAGCCGGGTGGCCAAGATCGTTGCGAAGATCTTATAATCGGCATTAAGTAGGGAGATTGGACGGTAGTTGGCGGTTAGCAGCGGGTCTCTGCCTTCTTTCTCAAATACTACCACATTAGCTGCAGAAAAGGATCCCAAAGAGGATGTATCTACCGCAAGGGCAGTAAAATAGAGTTTTAAGTAGGGAACTAAATCTGCACTGAACGTTCTGTAGAATTCGGTCGGGAGACCATCAGGCCCGGCGGCTCGACCCGAGGCTGTGCGTTTTAGGGCAGATTGGATCTCTGAAGTAGAGAAGGGTTCATCCAGCGCATCCCTATCAGCTTCAGAAAGGGTCGGCCGCTGAATACCAGAAAACAATCGCTCGAAGGTCTCTGATGAGAACTCACATTCAGATTGATATAGACGGGTATAGAAATCCCGAAAGAGTTCTACGATATCGGAGTCTGTGGTCAGTATGCCCCCTCCCTGTGGGGCTCGAAGGGCCGCTACGCGTTTGGCTTCTTTTTGACCTTTCAAGGCGTTGGCTAAGAGTCGACCGGCTCGGTTGCTTTCACGGTAATATGTCCCTCGTTGAAGCTCAATACTCTTAGAAGCTGCTGTTCAGAGGATTGCATTATATTGAAAACGGAGACGCTGTAAGCGAACTAAGATGCATGGATCAGTACGTGAAGTTAGAACTCGTTCGCCTGCTTTGATTTGTTGGTCTAGTATAAGTAGCTGCTGTTTGCGTTGTTTTCGCAGGTGAATTTGATAACTAGTGATCGTTGCACGAATGGCCGCTTTGAAACCCTCCCACCAAGCCCAATTTGCAGTATCCTGGGGTAAATTAAAATGGAAGTAATCCTGTATGGCTGCTCGAATTTCTAACTGGAACTCTGGCTGAGTTAATAGGGCTCTATCAAAGAACCAGGCCCCCGAATTCCCTTGGGGTGCAGTAGTGTGTAATTGAAAAGAAATAGCAGCATGATCTGAAATATGTTGGGAGTGAATCTTTGCAGTGTCCACCTGAGGAACTAACAGTTTTGATATTAGAAAGAAATCTATGCGAGACTGGGATTTATGAGGGGAAGAGAAGAAGGTAAAGTCAAGCTCATTGGGGTGTAGTAACCTCCATAGATCGACTAAAGCAAGATCTTTGATCACAGAGGTAAGCGTGGTGTGACTCTTGGGGGGACCACTTGCCCTAGGCGGCTGTTTGTCAATCAGGGGATCAAGAACTAAATTGAAATCCCCCCCTATTATCAATGAAGTATTAGCAGAGGCCTGCGCAACCTGAGCAATGGTAGCAAAAAAGGCAGGGTCATCCACATTAGGAGCATAAAGGCATATACATGTAACTTCAAGGTTACCTATCTTGAGGTGAACTCTGGACCATCTACCTGCTGTATCTGAGCTAGTCGCAATAATAGTAGCATGCAGAGATTTCCTAACCAGTATGGCAACCCCACATTTCTTAGAAACGGCTGGGGAATAGGCGGCCACCATGTAAGGTTTAATATTGAGTTTAAGAGTTTCCTTCGAATTTAAATGCGTTTCTTGGAGGAAAATCAGGTCCGCAGCTTCATGACTTAGATAGCTTAGGATTTTCTTCCGTTTTATCGGATTATTGATGCCTTTTACGTTCAATGATAAAATCTTACATGGTGCCATCAATCGGTAATAGACATTTTAGGTAAGGGCGCTTGAAAACATACAACATAATCAGAATCTGTACAACAATGATATAATCACCGAGTCTGCTGACTAATACACCCCATATTGAAAAGTATGTACCAAAGTAACTTAGAGAAGAAGCAAAACCTCCAATGAAAATGGCGACCATATGTCTGCGGGAGGAGGCCCTAGAGAGGAGGATAGAGACATAAAAAAAAAAGAAAGAAACACCAGAGTCCATAATTAACACTGTCTCTGATACTCATCGAGGCTACGATGGGTAGATGGAATCGGGTCACAGATATCATCAAAATAAGGCAGCAAACCGCCCTCGACAGACTCTTTGCTGAGCCGCGGCAAATCCAATATGGCAGGTACAGCGGATATGAGAATACTGGCAGGAATATTCTGGAAGTCAGCGCATCAAGTCGGCTTCTTTAGCATCCAAAAACTCCGCAAGTAGATCAGGGTCCTCAAATGTTCTTGTCTGATTGTGAAGCGTGACTCGGAGCTTGGCCGGGTACATCAGGCCATAGCGTGCTTGTAGTTGTTGAAGCCTCGGCCGGAATTCCAGAAAGCGCTTTCGGCGGTCGACCGTGGGTTTAGCCAAGTCAGGATAGAAGGAGATCTTGTGGCTCTCAAACTCCATATGGCCCTTTGCCCGAGAGGCACTGAGAATTTGCTCCACATGTTGATATCTCAGAAGTCGAAAGATGATAGGCCGCGGGGTCTTCCTGTTGAGCGTTATGCTTGTGGGTACACGATGAGCGCGATCTATCTCCAATTCTTTGGTAAAGGTGATTTGGAGCAGGGAAGGGAGGATTTTATATAAAAACTCCTTCATGTCTCCCGATTCCGCTCCCTCCGGTATGCCCACGAGTCGTAGGTTGTTGCGGCGCGCTCTATTATTGCCATCTTCCACTTCTTTCTGCAAGGCCCGCACCTGACGTTCAACTTTGTCGAGTTTGGACAGCCGGACCGCGTGGGAGTCTAATACGCTCTCCATTTTGTCCTGACGCGAAGAGAGCCCCTCTAGCCTGCCTTGCAATACACCAAGATCTTCCCGCAGCGCTCGGAGTGCTTCACCGTTTGACTGCACGAGGTCCTTAACCCCTCTAATCTCTGCGAGGATTTCCTGCTGCATTTCGGGGCCCTCGCGCAAAGCCAGCCCCTTCTGCGGGGACGGGGGTTCAGTTTTGGAGCGTTTACCGTGAGAAGCCGCTGGAGATCCAAATTCCAGGCGCGTAGGTTTGGTCCCCGCCATCTCACCAATGTGCCCCGGCAAGATCAGAGCAGAAATTCAAGTATGTCCGGTGTTAATTCAGGATTCTGAGTAGGCCTCTCGGGAGCCTCAGCGTTATGCGACCATCCCGCTGGACATCGGGCTCCGCCCCCCGTAGAAACAGCTTTTGAATTTAATGGTTGTTTTCAACACGGCTGTCCGAGCTGTTATAATGATAAAGACCAGAATCCTGTAGCAGCCACGACCTATGGTTTTCTTTATTACAAAACGCAGCTAAAAGCTGCATTCCTGGAAAGCCATGGGTTCAAGGTCATAAGTCTATGGGAGCACGATTGGAAGCAGATGGTAAAAGAAAATGACGGGGGCTGCGCAGATTTCCTGGCTGACTCTGCATTACCGCAACCTCTGATTCCACGAGATGCCCTTTTTTGGGGGTAGAACAAATGCCATTTGTCTGTACCACAAAACAAGACCTGGGGAAAAAATACACTACTATGATTTTAAACAAAGGAATATCCAATAGGCCATCCAAAAATCATTTATGACAAATTTGGTCCCCCTACAAAGTACTTTGGTTTTATAAAAGCAAAAGTATATCCCCCACAAAAGCTCTTTTTCCCGGTGTTACCCATACGGTTGGGCAGTAAGCTTATGTTTCTGCTGTGTCACACGTGTGCTGACACACGGCAACAGGAAATGTGTGCCCACACGGATGAGGAGAGAGAGCTTTTGTGGGGACTTGGTGTACAGTGGTGATGAATTTAGCCATTGCAAAAGGGTATGTGGTTGTTGAAATCTATGAAATCTGGCATTTCAAGCAAAAATCTGATAATCTCTTTTCCGAATACATCAAAATGCAAAATGCAAAACACAGGTTATTATCAGTGTTGTTCAAGTCTATCAAATACATCCTTTTCTTATGACTAATATGGCTAAACGGTATGGTCTTTAAGACCCTTCGAGCTCCCCCACCCCGATTTCTTATGACAACTACAACAACACGGAATATATCACAAACCTGGATTTCTCTGTGACTCTGAAGGAGTTTAGCGATCTGATTTAAGAAATCGTCAGCGTCTAAAGCTTCTGAGTTTAGCTTTCCAGAATACAAGGAATTGTGAAAAAGAGATGAGTGTAGATGCACCTGTACATAATCACCGGGTGAAACCCTGCTGCTAAACTCATCCAGAATATGTTGAGTACCTTGCCGAATGGCGAATTGAGCCTCAGATAATGATGTTACCCTGTCTAAATTAATAAACCGAAATTCCTCTGAATAAATTACACCATTAAACCTGTCCAATTTACGATCCCACCTTTTCACAAACTGAACATAGCTGGTTCTGATTCTTCAGCGGGGCCTAATGCAAGATTATTTGCTCTGTCCTCTGAAACACTGTGCTCAAACACACGGCTTTCACCATGCCCTCTGTATTCTGTACCGGTGTGTGTAGATTCACCGGCAGAAAAACTTTCGCTGTGTGATCTTTTCCTGATAGACTTCGCTCCCATAGCCGTTGGTTTTCTAACATTTTCTCAATCTGAAAAAGAAAAACGTAGGGGCTAATACTTTTTTTTTCTTTTACATCGGCCTTAAAATTTAGGAGCTGGATAAAACCGGAATACTCACGATTCTGCTTGTCTTTTGGTTTTCTGTAAGGTGCCGTCTGTTGATTAGGCTGGTCATCTTGTTTTGTAGCATCTTCTTGGTCTAAAATAAAAAAGATTAAAGGTTGAGGCTGTCCTCTGAAACACTGTGAGACACATTATAAAGAGCATAGCTGCTGGAAAAATTAAAAACCACAGGACATACCTTTTAACATTCTTTGTTGCCTTCTTTTTGTAAGAGAAAGTTTATTTGCAACCCCCTTTTTCTGCTCCTATTTTTTTAAAAGACAATCATAAGAGACAGAAACATTACATAGCCAACAATATTTTTTTTTAAAAAAGTAAGACTCATATCTACCCACCATGTCTGAAGAGGAGTTGCAAGCTGTAGAGAGACTATGTGATCTTTTCTGGCTGCTGAAATGTACTGGATCTCATAAGCTTATCATACGACCTGGCTAATTCACAATGCCTTTTTTTTTTCACAGACAGTACATTGTAATAGATGCTATATATTGTGTATGTGGCTAATACACATTCCCACCCATTTCCCAGACGTCTTAAGGGGATTTTAGTTCTACAACAGAGCTCTGCACATTCTTATCTTATGGCCTATTGTTTAGGACACACCTAGATGCCCCATTTCTTTTTTCCAGACAACCCCATTGTAGGTGTAATTAACTAAGCATTCCTAAAACACACCACACATAGGTTCAAAATGTTTTATTTCAAATAAAATGTTTTCATCTTGTGAAATGATTCATTTGAGCATTACAAGTTTAAAAAAATAAAAAATATAAAGGCATACATATAATTTTTGTTCATCTGTATGTTCAACTAATAGATTCTGGAAATACATACATTTTCTTTCATTTTATGATCACAATCATGGCAACATTTTTTAAAGAACGATCTATAATCTCTGTCACAGATTAAACCTTCTACTAGCTACATATCACATTTTCCCCAGATTTAAGCAAAATATTGAACAGTTGTCCTGGATTTCTACTGGTATTAAAATCTCTGATGAGTTCAAACAAAAAAATTAAAAATTTTCATAAACTAGGGCAGTTGCTTCCATTTTATGACCAACAATCATGGCAACATTTACAATAGGTCCTAGACACACCCTGTTACAAGTTGTATGGATTTTCTGTTGTATTTTCTTGTGTCACACAATCATGATGTCTTTGCCATGGAGCATGTATTACACAAGCTGCACAGTCTCTATGCATAACGCCCTGCCAGCATTTCCTGATAATACAGTCCACCGTTGCTTGTATAGCAGATTTCAATGTGTTTATTTCATCAGGTTTTGTGTAGTCCTTTTGACTGGCTATGACATCAAATGCCTCCCTTTGATATGTACAGAGAAAGCACAAACATTTGAACTCAGGTCTCTCTCTCTCTGAATTTCAATCTGAACTTACACTGTGTTTGCCAGAATATTTCTCTCTAACCATGAGGTCTTAAAAAGCAAAATTCTATCACATGGACAGCAGTGGTTTCTCTAACAAAAGATGTGTTAATTGAGGTTTAACATTTGTAAAGAAAAGCTTCTACCCTGTCTGTGCCTCTGTGAAAAGCCCTGTGCTGTGTTAAGAATGTTTTGTGAGAAATAAGTACTGGGGCAGTGGGAGAGAGAAAAGCATTTTTTGTTTTCCAGGGTTCCTGCTTTTTGCAGATGTAAACATTAACCAGAAGCAAAACACATTTCCGGAGTCAGTCATTCTCTTACCTCTGCTGATCCTAGTTTGCTTGGTGTTCCAAAAAGAGCCATTTTTTCTTTTTGAATCTCTGTGTTAAAATGTTCCCCTTACACACAGGACACATAGCCCTTACACCAGGAGCATGCTCAGAATAGACCTCTTGTTTCAACCAATCAAGTGGGTGCTGATTGGCTAATGCCATATTGTGGGGCGGGGCATGGGTGTGGCAAAAACCCGGAAGTGGATGCTGATTGGATGATGTCATCCTTGGGGCAGGGTGGAGGCGTGTCAAGTGGGGGCAGTGGTCATGCCTGGGGGTGGGAGTGGGCAAGGCTAACTCACCATTCACTTCTATGGGAGGGGGCGTGGCCTAAGGCGGGACATACACCGGAAGTGAACGCTGATTGGCTCCTGCCATACTTATCTCATCTGTCAATCAGTTTGACAAGCAGTGTACCCATTATACTACTGTAGATCGCCCTATTGCCTTCTGTTCCAGAGTTCTCACTTCTCCTGAACTCAAAATGGGAAACTGTGAAAAACATGTACTGGCTTCCTATGCTGCTATGCAGAAATTTACATACATCATTGGTGCTCAAACCACATACATATGCAGCCATCACACCCCCCTCAAATTCATTGTAGAGGGAAAGTTAGCATGTAGTAAGATTAGGACTGAGAGAATAGTCCAGTGAACTCTCATGTTGCAAGCACAGAATGTAAAGTTTGAATTGTTGAAAGAACCTAACATGCAAGTGGCTGGAATCTTGCTGGAGGGGCAACCTCATGACTGTCAGTCCTCACCCAGTGCCCCTAATCACATGATCTTTAGGGAACTAGGACTAGACAAAATTTCACCTTTTCTTCCTACAGTATATATTGATGGTAGTAGCCAATGTGAAGGAGGCAGGTGACTAGCAGGTTTTGCAATTGTACAATTGGACCCAAATAACCAAGTGGTACTGCAGAGACAGTATTCCTGTGGGTCAGCGTCAGCACAGTACTGTGAGCTTGCTGCTTTTGTGGCTTGTATGCAACAATATCAGGATTCACACCCAGAGATACAAATCATTTTAGATTCTGATTATGTCTTTAAAAGTGCCATTGCCCTGTTACCCTGGTGGCTGGCAAATAAATTTAAATCTACAGATGGGTCCACAGTGAAAAATTCATCACTGTGGACTATGGCACAAGAACTGAGTGAGAAGTTTCAGAGAGTACATTTAGTTAAAGTAAAAGCACATAGAAAGAAATGCTCTTTAGTAAAAGGAAACACATTAGCAGACTCACTAGCCAAGGAAGCATGCCATGTAGGCCTCATATGGCCCTGGTATGAGCAGACATGCATGGTTGCTATTGCTACACATTCCACAGATTATGTTCAGATAATTCCACCAGATTACTTCGTAGCACTGCAGACAAAGGACCCTGAGCTTTCCAATTTGAGGAAGCTTGTGCAGGACGCCCCAGATAACCTATATCAGCACACACCCTTTCTCACATTCGCTATAGAGAAAGACATTCTATGTGCAAAAAGAGAGGAAGGCTTGGTTATAGCTATCCCTAGAGCTCGAAGTAAAGAGTGGATGCATTGGGTTCATGGTGCAGGTCCTATGGGACACCCTAAAGCAGAAGAAATGCAGACTATCCTCAATAGGTTGGTATGGTGGCCAGAAATGAAACACGATATACAGGATCATGTTTCCTCCTATGTAATCTGTGCTTCATTTGGGAGGCAACCTAAAAAGAGAAGGGGACAGTTAATGAGAGCACCTCCTCGTGGCCCATTTGAGAGATTGCAAATAGATCATGTGGGCCCTCTTCCATTAACAGCTAGGAAAAATAGATTTTTGCTCACTGTTGTTGATTCCTTTTCTCATTGGGTAGAAGCATTCCCTGTCCCAGATCAAACTGCTAGAACCAATGCATAAATTCAAACTTTTCTAATTTTTACATGCTGGGGCATTCCCAAGACTATTGATTCTGATAATGGTCCTGCATTTGTTTCTCAGCTCATCAAGGAATCGTTTGATTTTCTAGGCATAGAACAACAACTCCACATTCCGTACCATCCACAGGCAGCAGGGCAGGTAGAAAGAATGAATCAAACAATTAAGGCCCACCTCAGCCCTATGCTTAATCTGACCGGGAAAAATTGGGATCTGGTGCTCCCTTTAGTCCTTATGCGTATCAGAGCTAATGTCTGTAAATGATTCTGAGACCTAAACCAAACCTCCCCTTTGGAACTGCAAAGTGGGAAGGACCGTACTTAGTTACTGATACCTTAGGCCCAAGCCTATACCAAATCCTAATGCCCGACAACCAGCAGTATTGGAAACACATCACCCAGTTGAAACTATATGGGTAATACGTGTTTTATCAGTCTTTGTTTTCAGATACCACCTGAAGACAGCACGGACAGCTGCTTTCTGAAAACAGCACGGACAGCTGCTTTCTGAAGACAGCACGGACAACTGCTTTCTAAACAAAAGTCGCTTGAGGATGGTAACTATTTACTTCTGCTGTATAGTTGATGTGTCCTATATAATGGACATGTGTCTAATAATTATGTAAATAAGTAGTTAACATTATTTCTGTTGTTGCATAGTATAAGTGGGGAGCACTAGTTTACTCCCTAGTAGAGTGAAACAAGTTAGCTTTTATTATGTCTCGGTTTCCTGTTGTTCTGGTATCTGCTCTCGTCTACCCCAGTCTCATTACAGGAACTATCATCCGAATATGCACGATTGGCTGGGCTAACTCCACAGGTGGGGTATATCGTTATCAAGAAATACCCCCACCTTTCCCGGAAGGAAAGGATCTGGTCATCCTGAGTTTCTGTTCCGTACAGGACAAGCCAGTGTTCTATTCATTAAACATCACTCAAGTACAGTGGGAGCCACCAGTTTCCACTTCTCTAGAAAGGACACAAGAATTGAGGGCACCTCCAGAACATTATTTTCTAGGTCCTCCTGCTTTGATTTTGTACAATATTTCCTGTCAGGACAGAGGTACCTGGAAAATAACTTATACATGGGTTGTGAGTGATCAACAGCAGATCACTGAGACTTCATTCCTTTTGGATGTATCTTGTTTTTACCTACCACCCCTCATCCCACCCCTCCCACCACTTCTGCTCCTCCTGTACTCTACCTTTCTGATATCCACCCATTTCAGGAAGGACATCCCTTTCAGATTATATATGATGCACCACACAATGTTTTATATGATGTGGAATACCATTTTCTTACTTGGCATCTATTTCCCAAATTGTTTCTAGTTACTCACAAATATCCAAATTGCTCTCAGTTTGTTGCCAACCACATACAAATGCTCAATACTTGGTTTGATATGCAGTCAATAACACCCCAAGCCAAGCAATTTCGACCCAAGCGTGAATTAATTGATACAATTTTAGGTGGCACAGGGACTGCACTGGGTGCCCTTAATATAATTGATATAGAGGTGCTCCGTAATAAAATGGGATCCACTGCTCAGCATGCTGCTGATGGTTTTACCTCACAACATATTATTAATGAAGCTTCCTCTAAACTGTCCAATGTAGTTGTAGATACCTTTGCTCTTATATCTCCCATTATAGAACAGAAAATTGTTACCTTAGCACATGCAGAATATAGATTGGGAAAGAATATTTCCTGGACTCTTGCCTGTGATCAAGTACAGATCAAGCTTATTACTATACTAAAGGAAATTCTGATCACTGCTAAGTTAGGACACTGGCCACCATCTCTCGTCCATATGGCTAGTACCAAAATACCTGAATTTGCTATAGCTCACCTTGATTGGTGGACAGTTAGTGTTCCCATTTGTTCACCACAAGGCTGCTCTATCTGTACTTTGATCCCATGGTCAGGACAACACACAGTTATTTATCCTGTTGTTAATATTGGGGTGCAGTTTGATAATATGCTTATGTATCCTGTGGACCACCTCACATGGGTGCAGCCACTGGACGACACCTGGTCTTCATTCAAGCCGATGGACCCCAGTTTGTGTGAGCAGACTACATTTCAGTTCAAGTGTCAACCTCACCAGTTTAAAGAGGCTGACACCTCCTGCTGGAACAATTCCTCCTCCTGCTCCCTGACTGTTAAGCTCTCATATTCCCTGACTACCTCACACAGTTTGTATTACTTTGGAGCTGGACACTTTTGTTTTCATCTATTCTTTCCCCAGAATGTTTCTTTTTCGATTGCTCCCAGAATGCATGATATTCGCCTTCCCAAGAACACTTTGGTGTACATTTCAAACTATTTACCAAACAATACCTGGTGCAGTCATACACCACTGGTCTCCATCACCATTAACGGGACAACTTATTCCACACCGCTGGTTACCAATGACTCTATGGACATTCCAGACTTTATCTCATATGCTGTGCATCCATTACCACTTGGCATGGAAGAAGAGACACTACATAAACTTCTCAACTTTACAGAACTCCATGCCTATATTGATCACCTTAAAACAACATCCACTGAAGTGAATCACACTATCGCTTATGAGAACGGACACATTCAACAAATCGTTGGACACTTGCTACAAGATGCTCATGTGTCTGTGTGGGAATTGTTATTTGGTTACTCACCTACTGCTGATCATGTCTTTAATGTTTTTATTCACCCTACAAATATTGCTATGCATTATCATAATTTTCCTGTGTTGTAAAATGAAACAAATGTACATGTCCTTGCAGCGCATGTCCTACAGAACAACATTTTAAGGTAGTTACACTGAATTTCTCCAGCATCTACCCCTATATCCAGGCTCATTTGGCCTGCTAATTTGGCTAATTTGATATTTCCTATTACACTGAATACCAGAGTCAGCTGCAGTCTAGTATTGCTTCCTATCCTCATGCATAGCATCCTGGTACTTTTTGTCTTTAACCTCCTCAAAACTTCCTGCAGCCCTTATGCACTGTTCACTCTCTCTAAGACGGGCACGGAGGTAGCATATTGGGCCCCCCCCCCCCCCCCAGTAGTGGCTGCCCTACTTAAGACACGAGTTTTGGACTCATAAGGGGACTTGTTTATCTCTAGAACACTAGAGACAGTACTGTGCAGGACAGGGGACCTGCTAGACATAGCAAGGTATTTAATACAGGAGGTATTAGACAAGCTGCCTACTATCATGTAATTGCAGCTGGGACAGGTAACACAGGTTTGCTTCCACCATTTCCAGGCACAAATAATAAATAAAAATAAAAAGGTGTGGGAGATGTCAGCATACATCAACATGACATTATGCTTAGCATAGGTATCATGGCTGTTCCCAGACCTTGGATTTCAAGCAGCTTTGTTACTCTGGTGATATCAGTCTCAAAACTTAATGAGGGTAGTTTACAAGATGAGATTAACTCTGACCCCCTGGTGATGTCAGTCTCCGGACTTGATGAGATTGGTCTGCAGCCCCTCCTTGCTAAATCAAGAATAGCAGACCTCAAAGGGAGGTGACTGGAAACAATAGCAGACCTCAAAGGGAGGTGCTAGAGAAAATTCACTATAAAGGACAGAAACACTTCCTCTTTATCTCTCTCTTTCTCTATTCATCGGACATGAAGGACAGGAGGCTCTGATAATCACACCCACTTCACCCCTCCCCCCCCTCTCTCTCTCTTCCTATTTTCATCGGACACACCTTGCCATGAGGCTCTGACACCCAATTCTCTCCCCTCCCCCTTGTTCTCTCTTTCTCTCCCTATTCTTCTTACTATGAGGCTCTGACCCACATGTTCTTACCTCTCTCTCTCACACACACACATACACAGATTCATTGAAGTAAACTGAAGCAGCTTTCTAACAACCTCCTAACTCTGTTCTGTACCTATGTAATAAGCCTATTTCGATATAAAACTCTTACACCAGTTTTGGTTGTCTTATTTATGCTGCTTACCCTACTGTCTCTGTGAAATGAACCCAGGACCAAACGGAGAACAGACCAGAAGATTACATATTCAGAAGATTACATTATATGGGGGCCGTCTCAGACTTCACAGCAGATCTCCAGATGGGTAAGTAACAATTTTGTTTTAAACATTAAAGTGGATTTCAGACAGGGTACGACAGGAAAATCAAAAGCCCTTGTGACCATTTACAATTTACAATTTTGGTTACAGGCTGGATTTAGTGAAAAGTTCCAGTGATAACTTTGTTTTGTGGGCTAGACAAGGTGAGATTTTTATTGTCAGTTTTGGTTGTCTTATTTATGCTGCTTACCCTACTGTCTCTGTGAAATTAACCCAGGACCAAACAGAGAATAGACCAGAAGATTACATCCCTCTCTTCTCAGCCAGAGAAGCCAAGGAGAAGGGGCTGGGGGAAGCAGCCAGGCAGTCTCCCCAGCCCAGCCAGACACACCTACAACCTGCAGGACCATCTCTGGGGGGGAGGGGGGCAGCAAGCTCCTGCTTCAGCCTCATTTCCAGTGTCATCACCATCACTACACCTGAAACCCTCCCACAGCCAGCACCTCCGAGAGGGAGGAGGAGGATGAATCCGCTGAGGAGGCTCCAGAGGTGGCAGTGGTGGAAGAGGAGGAGCTGGCAGATGAGGATGCAGAAGAAGACGAGGAGGAGGTGAAGGTGGAGGGGGACCAGAATGAAGAGGATGAGGAGGACACTGAGGAGGAGGAGGAGGCAGAGGCAGAGCAGGAGGAGGCGATGAAGAGAGGGAGGAGGAAGAGACCGCAAGTCCCTTAAGATATATCTGTTCATCGAGGCTTATGGCAAACAACCTATCACATAAAAGTTCAAGATATCTTACTGTTTCTACTCAATTTTGTTATGTTATAGTATACTATTATAGTTTATCTTTATATGCTACTACAATGTGCTGTAATTTATTGTAAATTAATATGATGTACTGTAATTTATTACAATGTCTTTTCTCTCTGTCCTCCATGCCCCAATGTAAACCCTTTTGTTGTCCTGTTAACCACTTTGATTTGCAGATAAGGTGGTATACAAAACTGATTAAATAAATAAATAAATAAATGATGAGAAACAGGAGTTGGGGGAGCACCAGGGGAGGAGGGTTCATATGATGTGTATGTGACTGGGGTGGCGATGGATGATGGAGAGGGGAATGGGGCTGCTAATCCTGGCACACATGTCCTGCTAAGGACAAGGGAGTCAGGTAGACCAGCTGTGGCCCTTAAGGAGGAATGCCAGGAGGGGTGTCAGCAGATTCTCCTGCATGTGAGTAGATCTCAATGCCCCCTTGCACTATCACATGCCATCACGGGTGGTGTCAGGTGTGCTTGGAGGCTCTGCTGACACCCATGGCCTCCTGCACCAGCAGGCTCTAATGATGCCCCCTGAAGAACCAACCCTGGGTACCTCATTGTCCCCCCGCCCCCCAGGAGCTGGTGGCCGTTAAAGCCACTCTGGTGGAGGAGCTGCAGTTCCTGAGGGATGCAGTAGTGTAGTCGGCAGGGTGCATCTGCACAGGGCTACAGGCCATAGCGCAGGCCCTTCAGTGCCACAGCCAGAGTCCCCTGGGGCCCTATACTGAGCTGGGGAAGGGCAGGATGGCATGTGTGGGAACGTTGTGGAGGGGTTTTGTTGTCAGGGCTAATAGCGGGAGGGATGGGAATAGGGAGTGGGTACTAGTGTTTTTTTGTAATAAAGGCAGTTTATTGTAACTCACAGTGTCACCATTGCCTTCTGTAACATAGGTGGGTATATGACACATTGGGGTGGCGGATATTGGTTTGCACTGAACAGGACAGGGCCTGTGGTGGCTTCTGGACTGATGTTGGGGCCTGATTTTAAACACATGATATGTTGAAAGAAAAGGCCAAGGTGGTGGCCAGGCCATCAGTCCCATGTCAGCAATTCTGAGGGACACCATGTAGTGTGGGCTGGGGAAGTATGAGTATGGAGTATGCTGTAAGCCAGGGTGTAGGTGCAGTCTGGTGACATGTCAGTCTGCTGATGGGACCTGCACATGTGGGTGAGTATGTTGTCACACACGTAGCTGGTTGTGGGTGTAGTGCAACACAGATGAGAGCATAGACAGTACCTGTTGGAGCCTGGACAGACCCCAAGTAACATATGTGTACAAGCCTATGTATCTAGTGTCATACCATTGTTGGGTGTCTACTGAATGGGTAATGGGATGGGAGCGGGCACACAGCATGAGGGGGGCACATGGATGCTCATGTAGGTCACATGGGCTCTTTATGCTGGGGTGTAGACTAGCTCTTGTCCCAGATCACACAGCTAGCCGTACACCACTGTGCCTCAACCATAAGCCACATGCCTCATATGCCAATATAGGTCTCAGGCTATATTGGCCAGTGGGCAGTGTATACCAACCTATACCTGTCCTGTGGGACCACAGTCTGGCTGCCTGGTGCATGGACCATTCCACAGCACCTTGGCATACCCATGCTGTGATGATGGTGTTGAATGGCAGCTCAAGGTACGGATGTTTTGCGGACCATAACGGATAGTCCACTTACTTGGTTTTATGCATTGCAATGCAATGTGTGCCTTTGAGTTAATGCTAATTTCTGGAGGTTTCTGGAGTCCAGCGGATTACAGGATCTGAGGCAGCATGGGTTCACCAGAGGCAGGTCTTGTCAGACAAATCTGATTGATATCTTTGACTGGGTGACCAGGGAGTTGGACCGAGGGAGAGCTCTAGATGTGGTGCATTTAGATTTCAGTAAAGCCTTTGACACTGTTCCTCACAGGCGACTTATAAACAAACTGAGCACCCTAGGGATAAGAACATAAGAACATAAGATATGCCATACTGGGTCAGACCAAGGTCCATAAAGCCCAGTATTCTGTTTCCAACAGTGGCCAATCTAGGTCACATGTACCTAGCAGTTTCCCCAAGGGACACAGGTTCCACAATGCTTGTATTGGTTCAAGCATTGATATCCTGGGTCCCTTCTTAATAATGGTGACCGGAAGTAGATTGCCAGGCCTTTCTTCTGAGGCAATGAAGGGTTAAATGACTTGCGCAAGGTCAAAAAAAAAAAAGCACAAATGATTACAGCGACAATGCGTTAACGGTAAAGGAAGAGAGACGCATTTGATTTTATCATTGGGGGTCATCACAAGTTGACCAATGGTAAAAGGGGTCACGGTGCAAAAAAGGTTGAGAATCACTGTTCTAGAGTAAGTGCTGTAATACTTATTACAGTGCAGTCAAACAAACATTACATAAATGGTGCCCTCTTCCCCAACCAGGCACTGCATCGCAACAGCACAGTCTCGGAGGCATTGTTCGCCATGTCCTCACTCTCCCCTGTGATGGAGCCTGCATTAGGCACCTCGACTGCCTCTGATGCTGCTGCATGGTGCCCTTCTTGAAGGACATCTGCATCCTGCCCCTGGTGGGAGGCCAACAACTGGCAATAGGTGTGCGACATGGAGGTCATGTAGGTTGCCATTTCCCTGAGGAGTTGAATCTGTTTCTCTCTGTGCTTCTGCTCCATCATGTGGTGGTCCAGCAGTATCTGATTGTTTGCCTGCAGCTCCTGGCAGCTCCATGGTGCGCAACTCAAAGTGGATGCCTTCTGTGCACTCCAGCAAACACGACCCCTCCCTGAGCATCTGTTGGTCCACCTCATCTGCCAGATCCTCCTGAATGGGGAAGGACAGTTCACCAGCTGCAGGCTATGCAGAGTCAGTTTCCAGATCTCTGCTTGTCATGGCATGCTGCCCTATTCCTGTACAAATGAGGGCTGTCTGAGATTTTGGTGCTGCACCTGCAGGAGCGCTGGAACTGCCACTCCCTGATTGAATGCCTTCTGCTTGAGCCACTGCGAGCTGTGATGGCCCTGGCTCTGGCTAGTCTGTAGGAGAGCAAGAGTTGCACAGGTTAGTCCTTGGCACTAGCCATTGGAACAGGGGAGGGTATGCCTTGAGTGCATACCAGGCTTGATAAAAGAGGGGCTGGTGGCTCCAATGCAGCTCCCAGCCACTTTAGCCATATCCCCACACCGGATAGGTGCGAGACTTACAATTGATGGTTTGAAAGCACTGGAGAAGTGGCACACATCAACAGTATGTAAAGGTCTGCACAGAATGCATGTCTGTCTAGGTTTTGCATGTGGCCTGCAGAAAGCTACAAAGAGTGGATATACGGATCTGACAATATAGAACCTGCCTGCTATAGATTCCCACAGCACATTCCCAAGACAGCAGCCAGCTACCAAGCAGCTAAGCAGCAAGGAGCAGGCAACAAGAGAGAAGCGCTACATGATCTGATGTGTCTGATCACCTGTGTGTACAATACGTGTGCCCAAGGCATGGTGAGCAGACACTGTAAAGAATCCTGACATCCCTCAAACCTGTGTATCCACAATATATCTTTCGGTCTGTCTTTCAGAGGGTTGTAGACAACAAAAGCTAAAAATATGACCCTCTATATATTAAAGATAGCACTGATTGTAAAATACTATGTGCTCAAACATCATGAGAAAAAATATTAACAACAAAAACAATTATTTAAATTGTTGAAATTGAACCTATGGTCTCAGTTTGGAGATAGCAATATGGGGTGACTTGCCCCTAAAATGCTGACTCTGATTGCATCAATGACCATATATACGGTTCTTTAAACTTCTATTTGAGCTTTCATAGTTTAAATGAAAATCAGAACTTATCTGAATGTTAGATTCTTGTTTTTAAATTGCAAATGATAATCGTGCTGTGATCAAACGATGATTAATACTGTCCCCAACGTCACCTCTAAGGTACCATCTTACTTCACGTTTCAGTTCTTCTTCAGGGGGTATGAATTTTGAAAACGGCACTATCTGCAAAGAAGTGTAGCAATATCTCCCTCCCTCCATGTCAGCCCCCCTCCATCCATGTCAGCCCCTCCTCCCTCCATCCCTCCATGTCAGCCCCCTTCTGTCCATGTCAGCCCCCCTCCATCCATCCGTATCAGTCCCCCCTCCCCCCTGTCCATGTCCATGTCCATGTCCATCTCAGCCCCCCTGTTGATGTCAGCCACCCTCTCTACATGTCAGCCGTGTTGCAGGTTCCCTGCCCCCTCATCCCCTCTCCCCATGTCTGCCTCCCTTCTAATGTAGCCACGGCTCCCTGCCTCTTAGGGAACTGCGGCTGTGCCTGTAAAATTATTGCGGAGCCTCCCTGTCTCTTGACGGGCTCCGTGCAGCATTGTCCCGCCTCCAAAGGAAGTTCTTTACCACTTCCTTTGGAGGCGGGACAATGCTGCATGGAGCCCGTCGAGAGACAGGAAGGCTCCGCAATGGTTTTACAGGCACAGCCGCAGTTCCCTAAGAGGCAGGGAGCTGCAGCTGCATTAGAAGGAAGGGGGTGAGTTTGCCATTGCCGAGAAGCGGACTCGGCAGCAGCAGCAACTTGTGCATGTTTTAAATTTTTTTTTTAACTTGGCGGAGATGAGGTGACCCCCGCTAAATCCTGTGGCGACCCCCGTGGAGGTCGCGACCCACAGATTGAGAACCGCTGCTCTAGAAGGTTTTACGGATGAGTCTGTTCCTGATGGTGAGTGCTAATGCTGTCTGCACCCCTTCCCCAGCCTCTGCAGCATCTGTCCTAGCCACAGCCCAAGACAATCTGCTGCCTGAGATGAGAGATGAGCTGGCACTGCCCCCCTCCCCCCAACCAGCAGCCAAAATGAAGGGGCATCTTCAGAACTGTAGTTAGGGAACAGGGGGTTCCTTCACTCAGAACATCGTTTAAGTGTTTGCCCAAAGAGTAAAGAAAGCAACAAATTCCCAGCCTATGTTGGAATGCTTGGATGCATAGGGAGAGGAATGGGCAGCAGAAAAAAGGAGGTGATAGTGCCTCTGTATAAGTCTCTGGTGTGACCTCATTTGGAGTATTGTGTGCAATTCTAGAGACCACACCTTTGACACTGTTTTGCACAGGTGACTTATAAACAAACTGAGCACCTAGGGGTGGATCCTAAAGAGACTGATTGGGTTATTTATTTATTTACATTCTCTTATATACTATGCTATTCTGCATCAGTGTGGTTTACATTGAACAGGGCATTATAACTTGCAGATAACATGGGCTATGGAGGGTTAAGTGGCTTGCTCAAGACCACAAGGAGCACCTGTGGGACTAGAAACCCCAGTCCTTCTGGCCCAAGGTTGCTGTCCTCTAGTGGGATTTGAACCTCTGACCTGCTGGCCTGAAGTACCTTGCCCCAACCACTAGGCCACTCCTTCACTCCAGGTTAGAAATTGGTTGTGTGGGAGGTAACAAAGGGTACAGGTAAATGGAGCTCACTGAGGAGAAGGAGGTTACCAGTGGTGTGCCGCAGGGATCTGTCCTTGGTCCGATTCTTTTTAACATCTTTGTTAATGATATTGCTGAAGGGCTGCTGGGTAAAGTTTGCCTCTTTGCGGATGATACCAAAATCTGCAATAGAGTAGACACTCAGGAAGGAGTAGATAATATGAGGAGGGATCTAGCTAAGCTTGAAAAATGGTCTAGAATTTGGAAGCTGAGATTTCATGCTAAAAAATGCAGGGTCATGCATTTGGGCTGCAAAAATCCTAGGGAGCGCTACAGTGTAGGGGATGAAGTACTTCTGTCCTTGAAAGAAGAGCAGGACGTGGGCGTGATTGTTTCTGAGGATCTTAAGGTGGCAAAACAGGTAGAAAAGGTGTTGGTGAAAGCCAGAAGAATGCTTGGATGCATAGGGAAAGGAATAGCCAGCAGAAAAAAGGAGGTGATAGTGCTTCTGTATAAGTCTCTGGTGCGACTTCATTTGGAATATTGTGTGCAATTCTGGAAACCGCACCTTCAAAAGGATAGAAATAGGATGGAGTCAGTGCAGAGGGTGACTACTAGAATGGTTAGTGGTCTTTATTATAAAGCATATTAGAATGGGTTTTAAAGATATTAATATGTATGCATTAGAGGAAAGGCGGGATAGAGGAGATATGATAGAGCTGTTTAAATACATCTGTGGCATGAATGCACAAGAGAAAAGCCTCTTTCAATTGAAAGCAAGCTCTGTTACAAGGGGACATAGAATGAGGGTGAAGGGATAGACTCAGGAGTAATATACAGATATATTTATAATATATTTCTTTATGGAAAGAGTGGTAGATGCATGGAAAAAAACCCCAGTGGAGTAGTAGAGACGAGGACAGTATCTGAATTCAAAAAAGCACAGAAGATCTCTAAAGGAAAAGAGGGGACTTTAATATTTGATATGGAAGGGCAGACTAGATAGGCCATGTGGTGTTTTTCTGCTGTCATGTTTCTGTTTCTATTTTTCTATATAATTAAAAAAAACAACAACTTTGCAATGATGTTCATATGCAGCAAAACTTGTAGCTTAATTATGCAGCCTGGGAATCTAATATAAAACATATTGACTCCTGACACTGTGCACTGCACAACTATGGTATTAAATGTAAATATATATTCTGCAAAAGACAAAGGTGATACAAGGTGGTCACCACACACCAAAGGAACAAAAGCAAAACGAACTACAGAACAGTTTGTAACACCAAAATAAAATTACTTATAATAATTATATTGTGTTGTTTTAAACTGTTCTGTGCCTCTTGCTTTGTCTTCTCGAACATATATTCTACATCCAAAGAACTCTTCCAATGAAGGGTGCAGAGCAGAATTAGGACATTTACCACAGAACTCAACATCAATGCACAAAAGGAGAGCCTCTTTCGATTGAAAGAAAACTGTGTAATGAGGGGACATAGGATAAGGGTGAAAGGGGATAGACTCAGGAGTAATATGAGCAAATATTTTTTTATGAAAAGAGTGGCAGATGCATGGAATAGTCTCCCAGTGGAGGTAGTAGAGACAAGGACAGTATCTGAATTCAAAAAAGCATGGGACAAACACAGAAGATCTCTAAAGGAAAAGAGGGGACTATAGTATTTGATATGGAAGGGCAGACTAGATAGGACATATGGTCTTTTTCTGCTGACATGTTTCTATGTAATTGTGACAATTTTGGAATGCCCTCTGGTCCTGACCTGGTGCCCTCAGTGCAACATGTGTGCTATCAATGATACCAGTGACAGATGTGAAGCCAGCTATATCATACAATGCCTGCATAGTCTCCTGTCTTTGCTCAAGTGTGGAGTGGAGGGTGATGTAGGTCTGCATCCTTCTCACCAGGGCAGTGGTGAAGACATCAATACAGCGGCATGTAACAGACTGGGTGATACCACATGCTGGAAGTATCCTGTGGCCAGGAACCCCAGCGCTGTGGTCACCTTCAGAGCACTGGCAGCACGGGGCTTCAGGCAGTGACTGACACCAACTCCCTGCGCAGCATCCCACACAGCTCTGTTATGATGTCACTGTCCAGCCAGTAGTGTTGGTACACCTCCTCCTCCAACTGTTGTAGGTACATTGCGTTCGGTCTGTACATCTGTGGAGTATGGTATGTGCACCTCTCGTGCTGCACATTGTACTGCCGCCTCTGTCCCCTGGTGCATCAGTGGTGTTTCCACCTCCATTGCAGTTTGTGCAGGTCCTACATTGCATGGGTGGTTCCTGTCTGCGGGTACAGCTGATATCCATTTTTGCTGATGCTCCGTGCAACGTGTACTGCCATATCATCAGGCCAAATCCGCCCAAAATCCTGGCCTAAAGATACACAGTTTATACTGTTTGGCTTGGTGTCATGCACCGCTGAATATCATTGCTAGCCAAGTATGTTGCGGCCACGCTCCCATTACTCCCTGTTATGCCCCATTACACCCCTGTGTATTGCCGGTTACCTCCATGTGCACTGTGCTAATATTGGTCTGTCAGCAGCTGACTGAAGATGCTGAATACCCAGATATGCGCCACTTACATGGGTGACACTGCTTTTTCACCGCCTTACCTCCACCTAAGGGTTGGAATATCAGGCCCTAGGGTATTAAATCCAACTGTATCCAGATCTTGAGAGGCTAAATGTATTAAATACTCACAAATAAAATCCTAAACTCACCTGTAAGGCTACAACATGCGAAGACCCATTTTAGAGAGGTCATGGAGAGTGGAACTGAGATGTCCAGATCAGGACACACATAATTCCCCCTTATTCTACAACAGGCTCGGCCAAAAGCAGAGTCTCTTGTAAAATATGTATAAAGACTTAAAGGAGGCTTGTCTATAAACTGTGAGGGTACTCAATAATAGTATATCACTGAAAGCCCTCAGAAAGAGTTAACGCCACAGATTCAATAGCTCAGACATTCCAAAGCCTATTACTAATCTGATGACCTTGAAGAGACTCTACTAAAAACTCTACAAAACGTTTATTGTACCAAAAGTTGCAGGGAAGAACTTTCTCTTCAGTCTTGAAACATACACTGTGAAAATTGCTTGTGTTAGAATTATTGTTTAAGAAGTCATGTCTGGGAATACATGTATGTCTCCCCCTGATGACCTATACTAATAAGATTTGACCTATGACATAGAGATGTACATTATGAATATGCATTAGGAAAAGATGTAACGTGATGTTTGATGTAGAATAATAAGGTGGAAATTATGCTGTGAGATGGGATTTTAACCAATAAAAGGTGACTAAAGTAGGTGGGGTATAGAAAGAGAAGTTGCAAGCTTTGCTGTCTCTCACAAAGCACTTTGGTCCTATATGTACCACAATTGTGTGTTTGAATTGTATTGTTAATTATTATTGCTTCCTTCTCATTGCTCTGAGTGTGGAGATTCATCCTGAGAGCCCGGGTGCTGTTACTGGTGAGCAGTGGAGCAGAGTACATTATCAAAGATATACAGGATTTATTTATTTATTTACATTCTCTTATATACCGCGCTATTCTGCATCAGTGCGGTTTACATTGAACAAACTGAAATTACATTGAACAGGGCATTATAACTTGGAGATAGCTATTTTACAGGGATTACATGTGTATTTGCCAGAATGTTCAGCTGGAGTAGCAATTTAAAAAACCTTTATGTGAGCAAAAAGAACATTGTGTTTTCACCCAATTGTGCCTGGGAACAGGGGCGGCCTGAGGGTCATGCAGGGCCAGGTGTGGAGACTTACTTCGAGGTGTCATTTGTATAAATATTTACATAGGAGCCAATTCCACTGCATACACATCTTGGCTGCGGGCATGCCCAAATCGTAAACGTGTCTGATTTAAACGGGATTCCGCATTAAATGCACACACGGTTCCGGAATAGGGACATACACATTTTCGGCGCTGCATGGACAAAGCAATATAGAGTATGGAACACGGCTATACACAGCAAGCATCTTTGTATGTCACCGTGCTCATCGTATTCTGAAAAGTTAGACATTTGCGAACTCGCCCATCTCTGCTATAGACCCGCGAACAGTCATGCCTCTGTGTAAAACGTGCATCTCCTAAGCTTCTGCACTCACTGACAGTGTTGTGCTGATGCAAACCACAATGAATACTAATGATAAAGAAATGGTGATGCAGACTAGACTATCTAGACCAGTCTGTTGCATGCCCAGAACATTGTAAAGATAGCTCAGTGCACTTTTTGATAGTTAAAATCAGGTAGAAAGTGATTTGTTTGACATGACATACCTCACATCACAACATACATGGCGGTGGAAGACATCCTTAGTTATGCTTGCATTGGTCTTCTCTGAAAACAGTCTAAGCAATGCTCACTGTGGCTCAGAAGTAATCAGAAGAGGGTATCCATAGCGAAATGTCACAACATATCCCTGTCACTGATAAGGGACTCCCAGAATGGGAGCATTCAACAATGCAAAAGCACCATTGTCGCTCTCTACAATTGTGCACATTTCCAGAGACCTATGATGGTGCCCCTGGGCATGTCTTAGTGCTGTTTGCATTGTAGACTGCTCTCATTCTGAGGGGCCCTTATCAGTGACAGGGATATGTTATGACATTTTGCTATAGAGAACCTCTTCTGATTTAACCTCCCTGATCACACTGGCACCTGATGATGCTACGGTCCAGGTACCAGCCAGGCATTCGTGCCCCCCCCCCCCATATTAGCAGTTGTGCACAACTGATTTTCCTGTGCAACACTCAGACCACACACACACACACACATACTCTCATTTGTAGTCACAACTACCGTCCTCTGCCAAAACCATGCCCTGCACCCATACACAAATGCTGTGAAGCCATGATGGTGTGGCATCTCAGGACTCCACAGCTGATCTGCATTTCTCAGGCAAATATGATTCTGCTCCCTACTACCTCATATATCATCCCTACATCTACGTTCACATTGTTCCGGACACTGGAATTGTTAGGAAAGCTGGGAATAGCCCCTTTGGCACGAGCAGCAAATGTCAGCATAGCCAGAATAAAGTCTATTGCGGTGCTTTATATTTCTGTAGGTGTGTTTGTTATTGTTCCTTAACCTTACAAGCATCCCTCACTTGTGCATTCTATTCTTTGCAACTGCATCTTGTGCCCTCCCAGACATTAGACACACTAGTTCAGTACAGACGTGTCACAGCCATTCATCTCTATGGGATGCATTGGGGATTAGAGCAGAATATTTCTAAGTCATGGCCTTATTCCGCATTTTCGCAGGTATAACTTCGATGTCCATGGGTAATGCTGTAAACGTACATGGGCCTCTACTGAATACACTTTATACGTCTCCATGGCTGGCTATGCACCCATTCCGCCCCCTCCCACCCAAGTTCAGAGATCCCTATGCTAGCGCCGTGTACATGCGTATACGCGTGTTCTCAGAATACGGGTCTAGACGTATTCACGAGAAAAACATCTATCCTGCATGTCTAACCGGTTTATTCGTGGATCTGAAAACACTCCCATAGTCATTGGACCTCATTTGCATAAATTTAATTTATTTTAAAATTTATATGCTGCCCATCTAAAAACCTAGGTGGCTTCCAAACATACATGCATACACAATTTATTAAAACAGCCGTTATATTTATATTATTGTAACAAAAATCATGAATCAAAATTAACTTTCACACACCCCACAAAGGAATAAACCCATTATAAATATCAGAATACTGAATTTATTTGGTCAGTGCTATGACCAGATTATTGATGAGGGAAGATATAAAATAAGAAAAATGAATCCTAGTAGCCATGGATTCAAGATCATAGTGCCCAGGCTGGATTGGGATTTCACCAGAGCTGGAAAAGCCCAAAAATCAGCAGCAGTGAAGCTATCATGCTACTAAAACAATTGAGACATTCTCTTAAAATTTTAGATTTCCTTGAATCTGAAAGTGACAAAATATTTTAAAATTTCAGACTGGCAGTATCAAGAACGCAAAACTGCAAATCTCAAAGACAATCCATATTTGCACTACCAACCACCAATACCCTACTGTTGACTCCACCCAAGGAATAAAAAGAAAAAAGCAAGAATCCACAATACAGGACCCATAGAGCAAATGCCATTCTTAACAGCACTAACTTCCAAAACTCCCACAAGAAGAAGCCTACCCAGAAAAGGGCAGCACCAAAGAACCTGGAACATCCATACACCTACTGGGAAAACTGAACCCGATTCCTGCATGGAAACTCCCTACTAACAATACCTGCCCCATCACACACTTTAGAATACAGCAAGTATGTTGCCAAAAATTAAACTGAAATCCCAAGAAGTGAGACTCTGCATGCAGTGCAGTACCAGAGAAATAGATAGTGATGCATTTCTGCCTGTACAGTGCAAAATATAAAGACAGCAGATTCAAAAACTGACAATCCAGCACTAAATTTAAAGATGAAATTATTTTTTTTACCTTTGGTGCTAGGCCGTTTTATTCTTCTACTCATGTTGACTCCGGTCATTGGTTTCTGTATTTCTGTCTTTTCTTCTCTTTCTTTACAGGGGCTTCTGTCCATCTGCCCCCCTTATCTCCTAATCCAGAACCTCTTCCCTCCTTCCCTCAATCACCCCGGCACAGCATCTTTCTCCAGTCCCTACCCCCTCTGCTGCTGCTTTCTAAGATCAGTCCCCTGCAGCAGCCGCAAACGAGACAAATACAAAACAGCTGTGGGGACTTTCTTATTGTCAGCGTCGCTGCGAGCTCTGCCGATCCCGCCCCCTTTGACTTTGACTTCCTGTTGTTGAGGGGACAGGACTGGCAGTAAAGTTCTCATGTCTCATCCCGATTTTTTAAAAGTATGCGGGTGGCCAGGCACAGGGCCTCTAGTGGAGCGGAGCCATGTGCCTGGGAAGAGCTCTTTAAAATCACCACTTCCAACAACTATGTATCTCCTCACTTTCTGATCCCCTCCTGCACCAATCCAGAACTCCCCCAACCCCCCATCTTCTGACACTCACCCACCACTACAATAGCAGCATATTGGGGGATGTGCAATCCTATGTGCCTCTCCACAGGCTTCATTTACAGGTCAAGCTAGCCATGCTGGCCTGCTTATGTCAGACACCGTGGATCACAGGCCTTCACCTGCCACACCACCACCCAGTCCCCTCCCCCCTCAAATATCAGCATCCATTTCCCAACACATATTTGGCCAGTTAACCCCTAGTGGTAATACCACAAGACTACAGCTATGGTCAAAGTTGCCATTTTGAACCTAAAGCAGCATAGAATAGGAGTGACTGGTCCCCCTAAACCACTGAGGAGCCTCGATAGAAGTTGTGGGATGGATTTTGAGGGGTTGCTAGAGATTTTGGGGACTAGATATTTTGGTCTGACAGTGTTAGGGGGGTTTACAGACTGGGTGCTTTTGTTGGAGAGGATGTTGGGGACTGTATACTGATGTCAGAAGAGCATTGGAGAGGAAATTATGGACTGGATGCAGGAGTGAGGGGATGTTATGGGGTGATCGGGGACTGGGTGCTGATGCTGGGGAGGTTAAGGGGAGGGGGTTAGGGTGAGGTTATTAGCTTTTGCTTCTGCCCCTTCAAGCTGGTACTAGCACATGCTTAATTTGACCACCACATATATTCATCTTGAAAAATGGGGAATACATGTCTTTATTTCTGGCCCAACCAAGCTGCCCCTTGAAATCTGTAGATGGCGCAGATCTCCGCATGCAAAGTGTGGCTTTCTAGTATTGCTATTTGCGTGTGCAGCCAATCTACACATTTGATTGCCATTATTCACACATGGAATGCTTCTAAAATAATGCATTTAAGGAGCTTAAGCTTTTTAAAACATTCAGTATATGAGAAGAAAAGGATGCCATCTTGTCATTTGTATTGAGTGCCACATTTATAATAATTTCCCATCTGGAGAGAGCATGCATGTGTGTACCTAGCACAAAGTGTTTCTAGTTCTCAGGAAACATATATGATCTCTGGAGGCTGCAGTGGAAGGCTTGGAGGTAAACAAAACAGGCCCTTAGGGGGCGATGCCAGCTTTACTCTGATATCCCCTATGCTGCTTTGATGGAGAAATTCACTAGAAGAAAACATCCCCCTGGAGTGGCAAAGAGAGATCCTGTATCTGGGACCTACCTTTCCAGTAGTTTTATCCTCTTGCATTGAGACTATCTCTCCAGGAGCATATACCCAGAAGAGTGAGCACTGAACTTCCATTGTTATTGGCAATTTGATCATCACTAAAAGGCATATGCAGCACTCACTGTCCCTTCTCCAGAGAGCTTACAGTCTGCCAAGACAGACAAACAGAGCAAGAGGGTACTAGGGAAGTCTTAAGGGAAATGATTAAAATACACATGGGTGTAGACAGGAGAATAAGAGGGTCAGGATCCAGAAGCAGCCTTCATTAGCAATGAAGATAGCTAGGTGGATGGTAAGAACTGCTTGGTAACTTATCAGCCTGGTGAGAAGGTAGCAGACTTTGTATGTAACAGAAAATTTTACATAATGCTAGGCAGCAGTTGTGTGTAGTAGTTCATATGAGTATGAATGCATTAGGAGGGAGGTTCTGAAGATCAAATTTAGGAGACAGAAATCTAACATCTCCAGGTTTGGATTCTCCGAATGTTCCCATTTCCATGTGTACAACCCCTGAGGAGTCCCTGGAGTCTCAATATATTGCTGAGAAGATGCTGCAGGGTTTTAGATTTGTTAAGCACTAAGGAACTTTTGGGGAAGAAGGAGCCTATTCTGATGGGATGGGCTTCACGTTAACTAGAATGGATACCTGCTACTGGCACTAATGGAGATAGCACAGTCTTTGGATTAGATCATGGGGGAAAATCTTGCATGTACAGTACCTTGAACTATTACTGAAAAGACAGCATCTCAGTATAAATACATGTAACAGTTCATCAGGAACTTTTGACTCTGTGCCAATTGTGTAAGGTTTTTTTTGACTGTCAGACTCAATGTGTCTAGGTGCCATACATGATTTCTTCATGGAGCATCTATTCCTGGAAATGGTGTGAAGGAGATCATTAGATCTAGTTCTTAGTGGGATGTGCAACCTGATGTGAGTGAGAACTGTGGCAGAGGCATCTGCTTGGTGATTGTGATCACTTCTTATCTTTCCCCCTAAAACCTCCCCTCCTCTTCCTCCTTTCTCAGTCTCTGTGGATAACTCTGTACTCCTTTCTGTTTCCTCGGCTTGCAATCTTGGGCTTGTCTTTGACTCTTCTCTCTCCTTCTCCACACACATTCATCTGATAGCTAAGACCTGCCGTTTCTTTCTCTATAACATCAGCAAAATCCGTCCTTTCTTTTCTGAACACACTACTAAGATGCTTATCCACTCCTAAATCACCTCCCGTCTTGACTACTGTAACCTACTCCTTGCTGGTCTCCCTTTGAATCATCTCTCTCCCCTTCGATCTGTTCAGCACTCTGCTGCGCGGCTAATCTTCCACCAGCCTCGTCATGCCCACATTACTCCTCTTCTCAAGTCACCTCACTGGCTCCCTATCCATTTCCACATCCAGTTCGAACTTCTCCTGCTGACCTATAAATGCATTCACTCTGCAGCTCCTCATTACCTTTCTTCTCTTATCTCTCCTTACAACCCCTCTCGGTAAAGGATGGTAGATAAAAACCTGTGTGGTCCATCCAGTCTGCCCAGTGAGGTGTTGAGGGTCATACCGATGCAGATTACCCCCTCTGTGCCTTTGTTTAGGGTTGTACCCGCCATTCTGCGAGGTTACCCCTCCTCTGCTTCTTTGTTTATGATTGTACCTGTTGCTCCGTGCAGGTTAGTCCCCTTCTGTGCCTTTGTTTAGGGTTTGCAGGTAATGTATAAATAGAACGGCTTGCTTACGAAGAAAGGCTTAAGTGGTTGGAACCCTTCAGCTTGGAGAGAGGACAACTGATAAGGGATATGATAAAAATTTATAAAACCCTAAGAGGTGTATAAGGAGTTAATAGAGAATGGTTATTTGTCCTTTCCAATAGTACACACTGATGCAGAATAGCGCGGTATATAAGAGAATGTAAATAAAATAAATAAATAATACTTGAAATAAGGGACATGCTATGAAACTAGCTGGTAGCAGATTGAAACAAATTTAAGAACACATTTTATTTCCATCAATGCACAATTAAGTAGTAAATTTGTTGCTGTAGGATACAGTCAAGTCCAGTAGTATAGCTGGATTTAAAAAAAAAAAACAAGAAATTTGGACAAGTTTCTAGGGGACAGGTCTATAAGCAAGTATCTGCCAGGTAGACTTCAGGAAGGTCACCTTTTATTGGCAGGAATTGGGAGTGAACAAAAATTGGAAAGAATTATACAAAGGGGGTTGAGAATGTCTGCTTGTCTGTCCATCTGTTTGTCTAAGGCAGGCATGTCCAACAGGTAGATCGCGATCTGCCTGTAGATCGCGGAGGGGTCAGAGGTAGATCGCCAGCCCCACTTGGCTCCATCTATCCAGCAGCTCGCCCCGTCGCTAGGAGAGAGCTAATGCCGGAAGGTCGTCTGCCGAGGGCTTGCAGCCACTGCTGATCCTTTGCCTGTCTCTTTTCTCTGCCTGTGGGAATCTTGTCTGCAGGTGTATTGAGAGCGCTTGTTGTTTTCGTGCCAATAGTTTGTGGGTACCCCAGGGGGCTTCCGACTGCGCCCCCGCGATGAGACGCCACAGGCCCGGCATCATACCTGGTCTCCTGCCTCTCAGAATCACCCATTCTTACCCCTGCCCCAACACCCCTTAGAAGTGTGTTATATACCAGGCGATATCCATTCACCCGGGCTTTACCTGAATACACTTACCATATTAGTTGTGTCGTGTGCTGGTCGTTGGTCGCTTTATAGTTCACTTTCATTAAATGTTTTCGGGCAGACACAACAAAGTGTCAAGAATTTGGTGATTTTGGTGGGCTTTTCCAATCTTGTTCTAACTTGCCTATGCCTTCCGTTCGAATTGGTTCAAACCACTGTGACTTTTGCTTGCCTCTGCAATGTTATTTTACCTAGCCTTTGCGTTGATTCTACACTGCAATTTTATTTCGCCTTGCCTTTGCGTTGATTCTACACTGTGTGCAGAATTTATTAAATCGCGTGTGGTGGTATTTGAACTTGTTTGGCGGTATTTGATTTTATCTGGTTTGCTGGACAGGTGTTTGAGTTTTTTTGATGATTGTTTTGGTGGTATTTGATTATTGGTGCCAGTATGATGAATTCTTATTTTTACTTTTAGACCTGTATGTGTGGTTTTGACATCTCCAGTCCTTGTATTGCACATCATCCAGAGGTCTTCAGTTCCTGTTGATCTTTAATACTTTGGGACAGTGACAGTTTTGGACCAGATTCAGCCAGTGTTTATACTAACTTAGCAGATTTGGCCTTCTTACATCCAGCCACCCCAGTATAACGAAGATGAGTGTTCCAAAGAAGAGCAAAACCTACCACTTTCATGATGAATGGGAAGTGGACTACTTCTTCATCATGGTGAAAGACAAGTGTTGATGGCGAAGCCAAGGTCACATTCGGTCAATGCAACCATAGCATCCTTCAAGGTCAGCAACCTGATCGCAAAGAAATGCAAACCTGTGTTTCAAGCTGTGTTTCTTCATAGCTCTTTGTCAAGCGATGTTTCCCGAGCAAAGTTCCGGTTCTGGTTATACTCCTCTCAATCAGAGCACTAACAGCTGAGTAGAATCATTAATCATAAAGCATCCCTGAACCTTAAACTATCCATCAAATAAATGAAACTAACACTGGACAGGATCATCAACAATTTTTGGACTGGTTAAATATTCTGAAACACAATTTACAGTTTGTATCCAAATATAGTGATTATCATATTGAGTTTTTGGATTTGGTGGTTTATAAGGAAGCTAACCATTTTTGTGCTACATTATATCGGAAGCTTGTCCAGTGTAACACCTTGTTGAAATATACTAGTTATCATCCCAGGTCTTTGCGGCGTGGACTTCCTTTAGGACAATGTCTTCGGATATGTTGCTTATGCACGAGCAAGGCTGAGTTTCGCAAGCATGCTCATGATTTAAGAGCTAGATTGCTAGACAGAGGGTATCCTGGGGATTTACTCCAACAGGCATATAAGTGAGCAATGAATAATCACCCCAAATGGTGGGAAACTTCAGAGGCTCCAGTACAGGATACTAGAGGCTTAGATAAATTTGTGGGGGTGTTGCCCTGTATGCCGAATACATCTGCAGTGACACGCATTTTGAGGTCTCATTGGTTTGCCTTTCTCTGCTCTGGGAAGAGCAGTGCCCTCACAGTGCTCTGCTATAGAGGTGGATATTTAACTCCTGTGACGACTTTGCTGTGAGTTCTAGCTGTCTATTTATTTATTTGTTTGT
Organism: Ichthyophis bannanicus; assembly: GCA_033557465.1. Taxonomy (NCBI): domain Eukaryota; kingdom Metazoa; phylum Chordata; class Amphibia; order Gymnophiona; family Ichthyophiidae; genus Ichthyophis; species Ichthyophis bannanicus. The sequence continues at coordinate 1,247,505,560 of CM066033.1, forward strand.
CTTTATTGGTGTGCTACTTCATCTCCCTGTTCCTTTTAGTTTTGCACTTCAGCTTTCTTAGCTGTATAACTTACCCTGCCCCTTTCAACTATCTGGCCTTTGTGTGGTAGCCAGGTTAACTGTTACTTTAAATTAGATATCTCTCCCTGCTCTGTCCCCAGAATGTGCTGCGTTTTAAACTTTTTTTCCTGCTCTAGTCTACCCGAGGGACTACTCCCCTCCCCCCCTGCTGAGGTATTGTGTAGCTCTTCTTACTGTCTCCTCCTCCCCATGTGTGCATAGTCACTCTGTTTGCCTCTCTCTGCTCTGGGAAGAGCAGTGCCCTCACAGTGCTCTGCTATAGAGGTGGATATTTAACTCCTGTGACGACTTTGCTATGAGTTCTAGCTGTCTATTTATTTATTTGTTTGTCTTTATTGGTGTGCTACTTCATCTCCCTATTCCCTTTAGTTTTGCACTTCAGCTTTCTCAGCTGTATAACTTACCCTGCCTCTTTCAACTATCTGGCCTTTGTGTGGTAGCCAGGTTAACTGTTTTAAACTTTTTTTCCTGCTCTAGTCTACCTAAGGGACTAACCCCCTACCCCCCTGCTGAGGTTACAGGACAGGGTACCTTGTAACAGCCCTCTTTTAATAGGTCTTATTTTCCTCCCTTCCTCCCGGACACCCACCCACCCCTGGGGTAATTGTAGCTTTATAGGTACTTACACGTCTTAGAGGAAAGGGGCTGCTTTCAGGTGCAGCTCTTTATCCAAATCAGTCATACATTGAGGACCTGAGATTAATTAAGCTACAGGTGAACAAGGTATATTAAAGGTATTAGATAAACTTTTATTAGTATAAGCATCCATACCAAGCCTTAGTAAGTACAGAATTTAAAGATCTAAACACAAGCTTTAAACTAAGATGCAGACAACAGTCCAGCTCTTTGCTCTCAGGGAACAAGTCTGTTCTCTAGAGGCTAGATGAGCAGACCTGGAAGACATAAGAAAGACAGAGAGGTACATGGATGAGACCTACAGGGATATAGTTCTGAAGTCCCACCTCCAGTCTGGCAGCATCCCTGTTGTCACGGAGGAGAGAGGTCACGTGACAGGAGAGCATCACCCTGGTGTGGCAGGATGTGATCCTGTAACTAGGACCTGTCCTCCAGGTGATGTAAAACCCTCTCACACTGAGGACGTTTCTCCAGGGCCATGTGCCCATGAGGGAAGGGTTAGGACAGCTGTTACAGTTGGTGATTCAATCATTAGGCATGTAGATAGCTGGGTGGCTGGTGGACGTGAGGATCGCCTGGTAACATGCCTGCCTGGTGAGAAGGTAGTGGACCTCACGCACCGCCTACATAAGGTCTTAAATAGTGCTGGGGAGGAGTCTACATGTCGGTACCAATGACATAGGAAAAGGTGGTACGGAGGTTCTGGAGGCTAAATTTAAGCTTTTAGGTAGGAAGTTGAAATCCAGAACTTCCAGGGTAGTGTTCTCTGAAATGCTTCTCGTTCCACGTGCAGGACCCAAAAGGCAGGCAGAGCTCCGGAGTCTCAATGTGTGGATGAGATGATGGTGCAAGGATGAGGGTTTTGGATTTGTTAGGAACTGGGGAACATTCTGGGGAAAGGAGGGGCTCTTCCAAAGGGATGGGCTTCACCTTAACCGGGATGGAACCAGACTGCTGGCATTAACCTTTAAAAAGGAGAAAGAGAAGCTTTTAAACTAGAAAATAGGGGAAAGCCGACAGTCGCCCAAGAGCGCATGGTTCGGAAGAAAGTATCCTTGAAGGATACTACCAAAAGCAGAGAGGTTCCAAAAAAGAGTAAAGTAGCCCAAATGCCCTCGAGTATAGTGCAGACAGAGCGTAAAGATTTCCAATTTACCCATGCCTACCAATAGCCAGATTAATATTAATAAAATACAGTCTCTAAAATGCTTGTATGCAAATACTAGAAGTCTAAACAATAAGATGGGCGAGTTAAAATATATAGCACTAAATGAGAGGTTAGATATGATTGGAATCTCAGACACATGGTGGAAGGAGGATAACCAGTGGGACGTAATGACAGAGCTGATCAAATTGGTGGAGGGGTTGCGCTCTATGTTAGAGAGGGCATTGAGTCAGAAAGTTAATGTTAGCTTTTCGTAGTGGAGCTAACACTGGGGATAAAGTGGTTTGCACTACCACACCAGGGCCTGGGTCATCTGTCCCTCAGAGGAGGGGACATTATGCTTGCGGATCGTGTGATTTTTGTGCCACCACATTGGAAGGAGGAAGTTGGCGTGATCCACAGACAGGGGTTAATTACAGTTTTGGTCATCATACTAACTGTTTAAGCTCGTCAGTGGTATATGTGATTTTTTGCCCTTGTGGATTGAAATATGTGGGCATGACAACGAGATCAATAAAGAAACGGTTACAAGAGTGCTGGGAGCTCCAATAGTGGCACATTGTCTGAAAGCACAACACACTTTTGAAGATCTGTGGTGGTTGATTATTGATCAAGTGTTACCTTCAGTGCGTGGAGGGGATCTGGCAACGAAATTACATTATAAGGAGCAGCGCTGGATTTATCAATTGCGCTCGATGTCCCCGGGGGGGTTAAACTCTGATGTTGAGTGGTGGACATTACATTAAGCAGTGTTTAGTGTTAGTTTCATTTATTTGATGGATAGTTTAAGGTTCAGGGATGCCTTATGATTAATGATTCTACTCAGCCGTTAGTGCTCTGATTGAGAGGAGTATAACCGAAACCGGAACTTTGCCTGGGAAACATCGCTTGACAAAGAGCTATGAAGTAACACAGCTTGAAAAACAGTACGTGTTGTGGTTCCTGGGCGCAGCTTGGATTCATAATAGCCATTTGGACCCAATACATTCCTAATGGACCTCAGATAAGTACAATTCTGGGGATTGAAGAATTCAGAATGTGAGCTGGGTTGGCTTATGGAGAACATTGTGATTGTATATCACTAATTAAGATGGAGAACACCACATTAAATCCTGTGAAGGAGGGTTCGTTTGGACTTTGGATTGTTTACCATTGGAAGGTGATGTAGTTTTTGAAGTGTCGTGGGAATATCCTGATGAGTGGACTCCCATGTGTAAGATTGGTTTACAGTATTAATGAAAAGTTTGATTAAAAAGGAGGACTCACTTCGAGAGGGAGTAATCCCTCATGGTGAGTGATCCGACAAAAAAAGTAATAGACAGATTTGAGCTAGGTTTGAAAGTTAGGATCATTTTAGCTTTTACTTATTTTGTAGGTATATATTGTGGGTGAAAGTTTTGGGGTCTTATATTCAGTGGCCTTCCTTGATTAAATTATTAAATCCTCAAATGAACTGAATGTGTACCAACAAATGCATACCCCTAGAGTGAATAAATTATCTTATTTATTTGCAGCGATTTGATATACCACCATTCAAATTGTACAACATGGCGGTTTACTAGTAAAAGCCCAAAAGGCAACAGAAATACAAAAGCAAATAATTTAAAGTACAATACATAATCATGAATAAAAGGAGGGGAAGTATATAGAGCAACAGTATCAATCAAGACTAATGCAAAAGGTGGAGAAACAGGTTAAACATCAGGAAATGGAAAGAAAAAAAATAAAATATTGGACTCTATCAAAGATCTGTGAAAACAGCCATGTCTTGACTCCTTTTTTGAACTTCTTATACAAGCTCTCTCTCACTTGGTTTGCAGCTTGTCGTGCTGTGAGGGCTTGCGTGCATCAGTGATGCTGAAAGCTAAACTATCGGTAGTTTAACTACTGGCAGGGTCTCCCAAGATGGACAGGTCTCAGCTGAGGTGCCAGACCAAGACAAACCACCCATCTGGGCAGCAGCAGAATGGGACAGTGTTGACGGCGGAGGATCACATTTTTGTGACAACGGCAACAACACCAAACTTAAACTGCGCGGAAGAAAGGCCCGGCAATCTACTTCTGTATCTTGCCATGAAAACCCAATGGATAGTTACAACAAAACAAATTGTGCTATGGTGCTGGAAGATGAGACCCCCAGGTCGGAAGGCACTCAACTAGCTACTGGGGAAGAGCTGAAGACTTTTCAGAGTAAAGCCAGCATTTATGATGTGGTTGGATCAAAGCCCTCGGGAAGTCTGACTGCTGATGTAGCTGCGCATGAAATGAGAGTCAGAAGCTGTAAAGATGTCTTACACATTGGAATATGGAACGTACGAAGCATGAACCAAGGGAAGTTGGAGGTGGTCAAGAATGAAATGGAACATTTATTTATTTATTTATTTAACAGTTTTTATATACCGTCTTTCTACAATTCAAGACGGTTTACATGTAACATAACTGACAGTATTATACAACTGTTTACAAAGAACATAGAACAAGGTAACAGATTACATAGAACGAGAATATGTGGCTATATAAGTAACATAGGAACTGGGAAACTAATAAAATAAATAACTATGTACAAAATATTATTTACACTAATATGAATCGTTTGTTTACCTAAAAATAGCAAAATATAAAATAACATGTACAACTTGATCTGTTGGGTGTCAGCGAACTGAAATGGACTGGCATCGGGCACTTTGCATCAGATGATCACATGGTCTACTATGCTGGAAATGAAAGACAAAGAAGAAATGGTGTTGCATTTATAATAAAGAAGAAACTTGCAAGAATTGTAATGAAATACAATGCAGTCAGCGAACGCTTAATCTCTATTCGTCTACGAGGATTGCCTATCAACACAACTATAATTCAAGTATATGCCCCAACAACAGCTGCAGAACAGAATGAAATTGAAGAGTTATATGAACAAGTACAAGCTGAAATTGACAGAACATGCAAAGAGGATATCCTGATAGTCATGGGTGACTGGAACGCAAAAGTTGGCAACAAAGAAGAAGGCAAAGTAGTTGGAAAATATGGACTTGGCAAGAGAAATGAAGCTGGAGAAAGACTGATAGAATTCTGCAAGACCAATGATCTATTCATCTCAAACACCTTCTTCCAGCAACACAAGCGGCGACTGTACACATGGACTTCACCCAATGGATTGTATAAAAATCAAATTGACTACATCTGTGGAAGTCAACGATGGAAAAGCTCTGTAATATCAACAAAGACAAAACCTGGAGTTGACTGTGGTACAGATCATCAACTACTAGTATGCAAACTCAAGCTAAAGTTGAAAAAGAGCAAACCACTCATGAATGCAGCAAAATATGACCTTGAGAATATACCACTGGAATTTAAAGACTGCCTGCAAAATCGATTTGCTGCTTTAGATACAAATGACAGAGCTCCGGAAGAGTTATGGAATGACATCAAGAAGGTTGTTTTGGAAGAAAGCGAGAAGTCTCTACAAAAGGTGAAAAAGCAAAAACGGCCAAAATGGATGACGGAAGAAACTCTGAAAATTGCCCAGAAACGCATAGAAACTAAAGCCAGAGGAGAAAGAAAGACAATCGCAGAACTCAACAGAGATTTCCAATGTGCAGCAAGACAGGACAAGGAAAAGTACTACAATGACATTTGCAAGGAAATGGAAGCACAAACTATTAGAGGAAGAACAAGATCAGCTTTCCTAAAGCTACGAGAGTTAAAGAAAAAGTTCCAGCCTCGAATTGGAATGTTACAAGATGCTCAAGGTTCTATGTTGAATGATGCTGAGAAGATCAAGAAAAGGTGGAAGGAATATACAGATTTTTTATACGATAAAGATCAAGTGGACCAACAGCCGTATCAACATGTACCTTATGATCGGTGATGAAAGAAGAAGTTGAAACAGCATTAAAAGCCTTATCAAAGAACAAAGCACCAGGCATTGATAGCATTCCCATAGAAGTATTGCAGCAATCTGATGCAGCTGTTACCGTACTCACAAGGCTCTGCCAAGAAATATGGAAGACAACATCATGGCCAACTGACTGGAAAAGATCTGTGTTTATACCAATACTAAAGAAAGGTGATCCCACTGACTGTGGAAATTATCACACAATCGCTCTGATCCCACATGCCAGCAAGATTCTACTGAAGATTATTCAAAAGAGACTACAACCATACCTGGAACAAGAACTACCTGAAGTGCAAGCAGGGTTCAGGAAAGGGCGAGGAACAAGAGACATCATTGCGGATGTGAGATGGATCCTTGAAAAGACTAAAGAATACCAAAAGGATATCTATTTGTGCTTTATCGACTATAGCAAGGCTTTTGACTGTGTAAACCATGAGAAACTCTGGGCCACATTAAGAAGCATGGGTATACCAGAACACCTGATCGTTCTCTTGCGCAATCTGTACATTGATCAAGAAGCAGCAGTTCGAATGGAACAAGGAGAAACAGAATGGTTTAAGATAAGCAAAGGTGTAAGACAAGGCTGCATACTTTCCCCCTACCTGTTTAATTTATATGCAGAACAAATCATCAGAGAAGCAGGATTGTATGAAGACAACAGAGGTGTGAAGATTGGTGGAAGACTCATCAACAACCTTCACTATGCTGATGATACCACATTACTGGCTGAAAGTGAAGATGATCTGAAACATTTGCTTCTCACAATCAAAGAACATAGTCTCAAAATGGGCCTGCACCTTAATGTAAAGAAGACAAAGATCATGACAACTGGCATAATCAACAGGTTCATCGTTGAAGGAGAAGAAATCGAAATTGTGAACAACTTTAACCTACTTGGATCAACTATCAATAAAGAAGCAACAAGCAGTCAAGAAATCAGACGACGCATTGCTCTTGGCAGAATGGCTATTAAAGATCTAGATAAGATTCTCAAGAGCATTGATGTCTTTCTCCATACAAAGATTCGACTTGTTCAAGCCATGATATTTTCAATAACATCATGTGGATGTGAAAGCTGGACAGTGAAAAAGACAGATAGGAAGAAAATTGATGCCTTTGAATTATGGTGCTGGCGGCGAATACTGTGTATACCATGGACTGCCCGAAGAACAAACCAATCGGTACTAGAGGAGATCAAACCTAAGCTTTCTTTAGAAGCTCAGATGACAAGACTTCGACTTTCATACTTTGGACACATCATGCGAAGAGAGAGATCCTTAGAGAAAGACATTATGCTTGGCAAGATAGAAGGTCAACGTAAAAGAGGAAGGCCAGCAATGAGATGGATCGATACAATAACAACAGCTACGGGTACCAGTCTGTCAACAATGAGCCGCCTGACTGAAGACCGAACACAATTTAGGATAGCTATCCAGAGCGTCGCCATGAGTCGACTCCGACTCAACGGCACTTAACAACAACATACAAGCTCTCCAAACGAAGTTCCAGAGAAAGAGAGCTCCAAAACTGGGGTCCTAATCCTTCTGTTACGATCTGCTAGGTATTTCCTAGTGACCTGGATTGACTACCGTCAGTGACAGGATGTTGTGCAAGATGGACCATTGGTCTGACCCAATATGGCACTTCTTATGTGCTTGCATTGTTGTGTGCCAGTTCTGAAGGACGTTGATAGTGAAGCATGAGAACTAGAAGCAGTTAAGTTTTCTCTGCTAGTTGCTGACTATGTACTTTCTCTGTAAAGGAATGGTTTGGTTAATTCTTTTTCAATGTGTATTAAAGTGCTCATTAGATTCATTTGTGGAAATAAAATTACTACAACATATTGTCCATTAATTCCTGATTAGATAACAATGACTTCTCTTATAGTGGAAATAATGATGCACTGGTTGGTAATTTGCTGCTGTGCGGATAAGGATGTGTTGAAAATTTTCATTATGCTTGTAATCTATAGCAGATGTTTCCAACTTAGAGGGGAACATTTTACAGATGTCTATTTTTGTGTTAGTGTATGTAATGGAGAACATACCAGAAGGGTCCTGTGCTGAGTCAATAGTGTTTAAAGCTGAAAAACAAATGCTACTTAAAAGATACGAAAATGTCAGCTCTCTCTGTTTAGAGAGCTACTTCTTGTATTGCCTAAAAGTTTCCAGTTTTAAGTTTGACTTCTAAAAGTTTACTTATGCCAATGTTTACTCAATAGCAAGTGTCACAAATTATACCTCAACAACTGAGCTCAACAATATAATCAAGAAAAAGAAAGAAAAAAGCTCAACAAGAAATTCTCTAAAACTTTTGTGGACCATCAAATTAGAGCATACGAATTTATACTGTGTATTCCATCAGTACCAGGACATTGGTAACATTAATGCTCAAGTTTCATCATCAGTCTATGGGCTATGTTTACTAAAGGGCGGTAAGGGAGCAAGAGTGCTGTTAACACATGTTATTGGCACTCTTGAGCCCTTAATGCTGCGGAAAGGGCCGATAACGTTGAATTAACAAGTTTTGGAGGGTACCACAGCGTTAAGGGAAAGGGAGGTGGACAGTTGATCTTAACGGGGCGTTGACAGCGTGTGCTCCCTTACCGCCTGCTTGCACAATCGTGCTTTAGAACCCGCATCCCTGGAAAGCCTAACGCCAAGTAAAACCTTGCGGAAAGGGGTACTTTTGAGGTGAGAGAGTCTATTTAAATGTCTGCAATGTGTTGCACACACAGGGGATCCCAGAAAAGTGATAGTAGTGCTCCATTAGCAACAACAGCATAGTGCTCTATTATGACAGGGCACCATGTTGATGGTGAAAATGTGGCAAAGGAGGTGTCACATGCATGATGCTGTGGGGCTGCCAGGTCCACTAGGCTGGCAAGGTGGCTGTCTAGGGAGAACATTTCTGATGGCTGATTTGACTCTGCTGTGACAGCAGCAACCCACATATATGTTGCCGCAGTCAGAAGGGAGTTCTGCCCACACTGCCACCATGTCACCATGTGAGTGTTGGTACACTCACATGGTGGCATGGGGTGGTGGTACAACAGTTGCAGCCTGTAGTTGGAGAGATATATAGTCCGGTGCTGTGTAACAGGTGCGACACTGCAGTTGCCACTGTCAGTGGGGTGCCAAGCATGTCAGCAGCAGGCACAGCAGAGCATATACTTCACCCCCCTCATGAGGTCTAAGGCAGCAGTACCTGTGCCCACAGCCCACGGTGGAGGAGGGCAGGAGTGGCATCGCCGTACCCCTGTCCCTCCCGGCGCAGCCCCGGTAGATGGGGAGAGGCCGAAGGAATACGTAGACAGAGTGGCAGGGGGTTATTATACTAATCCCTGGGTGGATAATATGGCAGGGTGGACAGAAGGTTTACGTAGCTCTGATCCTTTTCCCAGGGAGGGTAGCTTCTCTGCCTGGCATTTAGATATGATTCGGGGATTGTGTCTGGGGGATAAGAAAGCTTTTCCCTTTTATTCTGGAGACCCAAAATGGCCAAAATCTTATATGAAGAAATGTGGTACTGTATGGATACAACTGGCTCCTTATTATAATGGTCAGCACCAACCGGTACTTGACTCGCCCCGGGAACTGCCTCCGAAATCACCTCAACCCCAGGTGTCCTCCTCTCGGGTGCCTATGGCCCCTCCGCCGTATCAACCCATTTACCCCTCCCTGGTTGGATCGGCCGCCGTTATAAAGCCAGCCAGAGACTCTGATTCACTAGAGGACATTGTTCTGGCAGCGGCTGCTTCTACCGGGCACCCCCTGGTAGTAATGGCGGGGCATGCCCCCACCCACCGGGAATTACCTATAGATAAAATGTTTCATCAGATATGTACCAATTATGAGGCTGTGCGTGGCAACGTGGAGGAGCCTGCCGGTTTGCCTCCGCCACCGCCCGCTGCCTGGCTACCTTCTCCTGCCCTACCTTCTCACTCAAGCCCATGCTTGATATGATACTTCTATTGCCTCTCAAGGCAATGCTTTAGCTGATCTTGCAGCCAAATAGTGTGCACAAGCCCAATTTTAACTTTTTTTTACATAGTAATAATATCTCTCAGGGCATGCCGACAGTTTTTTATTATTTGTCTGATCCTCCATTGTCTGAATATTATGTTTCCCCTCTTGAGCATTCTTTCCCCCTGCACCACTTGCAGGCTGCTGCAGATCCCGAGGACATTATGTATTGGAAACAATATAATATGAGTTTAAATTCAGCACAGATTTAGCAGGAAAAAGGGGAGTGGGCGAAGAGGGCTACCGAAAGCGGTAGCCCCTCTCTTAATTGGTCAAGTACATGGGGTAGGGCATAAAAACAGGAAGACGGTTCTTAAGGAGTTACAAGAAATATTTTATTTATTTATTTATTTATTTATTTACATTCTCTTATATACCGCGCTATTCTGCATCAGTGCGGTTTACATTGAACAAACTGAAATTACATTGAACAGGGCATTATAACGTGGAGATAACTATTTTACAGGGAACATTTGTTTGCAGAGATTGCCTCATTTAGTGGATCACAACTGAGTCAATGCTTAGTATATGCTAGGAATAATGTTCAGAAGGGAAAAGCAATAGGACAATTGCAACATTTACCCCCACCCCAAGGCCCGTTTCAGGCCCTACAAGTAGATTTCACATGTATGCCACAATCGATAGGGGGTTATAAGTATTTTTCGGTCATTGTTGATAGGTTTTCTAAGTGGCCAGAGGCTTTTCCCACGACTAAGGAAGATGCTAGAACAGTAGCAAAAATTCTCTGTAAGGAAGTTATTCCCCACTTTGGGTGTCCCCTTTCTATAGATTCTGATCAGGGACCAGCGTTCACCTCTAAGGTGTTACAACAGATTACTCAGATGTTTGCCATTGTTTGGAAATTTCATGTCCCATGTCACCCACAGTCGTCAGGGATAGTAGAACGAATGAATCGAACAATTAAAGAACAATTTAAAAAGGCTACACAACATGCCCCAGGAAGGCGGCCAGTGTATTTACCGGCTGTATTGGCAGAGATTATGCTGACCCCAGGGGCATCTGGATTCTCTCCTTTTGAAATTCTGATGGGACGACCCTTTCCCTTAATCTGGAAATGGCCCGAGGGAACAGTGATAATGGCAGATGACTTGTGTCACCACGCCCTTCACCCCAGGCGGTTGCCTAGGTGTTGGGAATGGTGATAGTCTTTATTTATTTGAAAAATGCCTATAATTGTATTTGTGCAGTTGAAATAACTTCAGCCGAGAAGGGATATAGGCACGCAGGATTTTTATTATTCTTCAGGCCAAAGGAACTTCTTATAAACAGTTCCAGATATCAAACATAAGGTGTGGATATTTTCCAGAGTAAAGCCACAAGGTAAGAGGCTTCTACATTCAACTTATCAGCAAACTCAAACAAAGTATTTCTTCGTACAAAAACAGTAAAGCAAATTTGGTGCTCCAAAAAAAAACCCCTTCTTCTCAAAAGGAGACTTTAAAACAGGTACAGCTTTAAGTAATCCAGCAATGCAAAACTTCAACTGCACAATGTTTTCTCTCTTCTCAAAAACAACGTTTCCTCTATCTGCTGTCTGGCAGGCTCTACACTTTTTACAAACAGTCTTTCAAAGAAAGGGTTAAGCTTTCAGAATCTCAGCAATCCTAATTTGCATATTCTTTTCAGCTCAGCGTCTTTGAAAACAGCTGCTAGTTTCTAGGCTTCAGGAAAACGTTCTAGCTTTCAGCTACTGTATGGAAACTAGAGAACATTCTATTTCCATGTCAGAGCTACATTCCTGTCTCATAGAGGTTTCAAACTCCATGCTCTCGACGTCTGATTCTACCAGAGAAGCATTGGATTTGAACTCAGAATTATCTTGCTTTAAGCTTTCTAAGATTTGTAAGACTCTGTTTAATGCAGACTCTTCTCTTCTCTGAAGAACGTTTTTACCTTTAGGTAACTCCTCAGTTTTCAAAGGCTTATTAGAGGATTTAACCTTGCTCACCTTAGTCTGAGGAAATAAGCTTCTAGCTGGTTTTACAGCTGACTGCTCAGTTTCCATGTAAAGGTCTGGAGAATGCTGTCGGTTACTCACATGGCTTGCAACCTTCCCTGGGTAAGCTTTAAAACCTCTGGCTGGTTCTGCCTTTCTCCACAGAGCTTCTGGTGAAGTTTCTTTCACTCTCTGGGTGCCTTCCTTGGGTAGTCTTGCCGAGCTCCTAGGGCCACTTCCCCTTCTAGGATTCTCTGACCCATTCACTTCAGCATTGGGCTCAGAACTAGAGCTCCTCCTTCTCCCCTCTCTCTCGGTAGAAGATTCACGGTCACTGGAAGTCAGTCTCCTAAAGCACCTTTCCCTAAGGCTGCTTTCCCCTGCAGTGTACCTCTTTCCTGCACTCTGAGCACCTCCCTCACGGGCACTCCTTTGCTGGGCAGTTTGAGGATCTCTCTGCTGGGCTTTCCTTGCACTTCCTTTCTCCTCGGTGATTCTAGGATTTCTGGCACTTCTTTAACTCCCTCTACTTCCTCTCTCCTCTCCAGATTCCTCGCGTTTATATCTGTAGTTTCCCTTTCTGCTTGCTAGCTCCTCCCCCAGCTGTCCCTCGTGAGCAGGGCTGGTAGCTAGGGAGCTAGGGTGTGTCTCTTGATTACAAACTTTCTGTGAGGAGTTTTTTTCTAAACCAGGAGTTTTAACCCCTGAACTTCTGGTTTTGATTCCCTTCTCTGGGGAAACGCTTGATTTTTCCCTTCTTTCTTATGCTCTCCCTCTTCTTCGCCACCACAGATCCCCCCCCTTAAGATATTCCGGGCTGGCCGATAACTGTCGGCACAGCACGGAATCCTCGAAAGGTCGTCCGCATTGGTGTGGAGCCTACCTGCCCTATGTTCAATTTGGAAGTCATAGGCCTGCAGGGTCAGATACCAACGTGTGAGCCTCGGATTATGATCTTTCGTTTTATTAAGCCACTTTAAAGGGGCATGGTCAGTGACGAGGAGAATCTTACGACCCACAAGATAAAATCGGAGAGCATCTATCGCCCAGCGTATAGCTAAGCACTCACGTTCGACCGCTGAATATTTCCGTTCGGGTGGTGCCAACTTCCTACTTAAAAACATTATAGGATGTTCTACCCCTTCTATCTTTTGGGATAAAACCGCCCCCAGCCCGGTTTCGGAGGCGTCCGTTTGTACTATAAACGGGCGCTTAAAATCTACGCCCCTCAAAATGGGCTCACAACAAAGTTTTCCTTTTAATTGCTCAAAAGCCAGCTCTGCCTCCGGTGACCACCTTACTTGATTCGGAGCATTTTTTTTAAGCATGTCCGTCAAAAGGGCGCTTTCAGTGGCAAAGTTAGGTATAAACCTCCGATAGTACCCAATTAACCCAAGGAAACTGCGAATCTGTTTCTTTGTTAGGGGTTTTGTGAAAGTCCTAACAGCTTCTATTTTGTCTATTAAAGGCTTTATCACCCCTCTTCCTACTATGTGCCCAAGGTATTTTACCTCCTTTCCCCCGAACATGCACTTCGCGGGGTTGAGGGTGATACCTGCCTCTCTCATGGCTTCCAATACCTTGCCTATGTGAAATAGATGCTGGTCCCAACTGTCACTGTGAATTACAGCGTCATCCATATACACCGTAGCGTACAGTTGGTGCAGTCGTAGGACCCTGTCTACCAGACGCTGGCATGTAGCTGCTGCCCCATGTAGCCCGAAGGGCATACGGCGGAACTGGTACAGGCCTAGTGGGGTACTAAAAGCGGTTTTTGGGCGAGATTCCCTTGTGAGGGGAATCTGCCAGTACCCTTTTGTCATATCTAACATTGTTAGAAATGCGGCCCTACCTAACCTATCTAAGAGCTCATCAATCCTAGGCATAGGATAGGTGTCAAAATGCGAAATTGTATTGACTTTCCTAAAGTCTATACAAAACCGGGTACTGCCATTAGGTTTGGGAACTAAAACAATCAGGCTATTCCATGGGCTTACGGATTCTTCAATAACCCCTAAAGCCAACATTTCCCGTACCTGCTCTTTTACCACCTGTTGCTTCGCTGCGGGCAGCCTATAGGGCCTTTGGCGAATAATTTCCCCCGGAGGGGTCACCACTGTATGGCTTACGAGGTTCGTATTCCCGGGATGGGTGTTAATACATCTGGGAATCTACTCAATAACCTTTATAAGGCCTGTTGCTGGTGCCATGATAACTCATCCCCTATCTTAGGAATAGGCTTTGTCCTGCAGTCAGCGAGTTGAGGGCCTAGGTCCACGTCTGCTTTGTCTTCACATGTGGCCGCTAGCCCTTTAAATTCGGCATGGCCAGAGGAACCGAATCCCCGCGACCCTCTCAGAGTGGTGCTCACTTCCTCAATTTCTTCTATTGGTGGGAATCCTACTCTTTCGCAGATCAACTGTGCTATCCTATCCCCTGTATTTACTTTAAAATCAGTATGGGATGAATTGAGCAATAAAACCTTTATCGCCCCTCGGAAATCGGGGTCTATTACCCCCGCCCCTACATCAATGGAGTTTTTCACGGCCAGGCCAGATCGTGGAGCGACCCTCCCATAACATCCAGGGGGTATCTCCACCTGAATGCCGGTTTCGACCAGCACCCTACCTTGTTTGGGGATGACCCTGTCCTCCGCACTGTAGAGATCGAACCCCGCAGCCTGTTCAGTCACCCGTTTGGGTATTCTAGTGCTCGGAGTAGTCCTACAGGCTTTCAAAATAAACCTAGGTTTATTGTCTGGGGACTCCTTTTTGGCCACTCTCCCTTCCGGTTTTGTTCCAAACAAGGGGGCTAATACTGAGTTAAGTTTTGTCTGAGTTTTTCTAGGGGAACGGGATACCTTATTCTGTTCTTTACTGGGCGTATGGTTCTCCTCTGGCTCCTTAGTTTCTCCTAGTAAACCTTTTTCCAGGCCACATCTGAAGCCAGTCCTTCCCTAACACTAAGGGATGGGGGAGCTTAGGGACTATGGCAACTACCACTTCTCGTTCCAACCCTAAGCCTTTCACTCTCACCTTTGTTAAAGGGTAAGCAGATGTGGCGCCATGCACACATTATATCTTAATTGAATGCCCAGATGGGGTTGGGGCCTTATCACTCTGTGCCTGTATATCAGCCCATAGCTTGGCTGACAACATAGATTGCTCTGCACCTGAGTCTAAAAGCGCCTCCGTAGGAATGCCCTCGACCTCCACAGTCAGCAAAAATCCCTCCCCATCCTTACCATGGGTGGATACCAGCGCTGTCCTGGCCTTGCAATTCCTAGCAAAATGCCCCACCTCCCCACAAGTAAAACATTTACTTTGAGCATGTGAACAATTCCTCCTGGGCTTCAATCCTAGGCTTTCTCCTAACAGTGTGTTCCCCATTCTTTCTGAACCTCCTTTCTCAGGACTTGGTGCAAGACCCACCTTCGTCTGGCCGACCAACCTGGCCTCTAAAAACTGCTCCGCCAGCGAGGTTGCTTCTTGGGTGGTCTTACAGCCCTGGAGGATCAGGAAAGATTTTAAATCATTAGGAACAGCTTCCACAAATTGTTCCAATATTATGCAGTCTAGAAGAGTATCAATAGACTTTCCCTGTGGTTCTAACCACTTCCAAACTAGACTCTTGATCCTTTGACATAAGGCTCGTGGCGTCTCCCCTAGCTTTAACTTACACGCTCTTAGATGGCGTCTATATATCATCGGGGTGAGACCCATTCTATCCCTTATGGCTCTCTTAACATCAACATAAGAAGAGGCTAGATCATTGGGCATTGCGCGATAGGCAGCCAAAGCTTCACTGGTGAGGGAAGCTGCAAAGCGGACTGCCCACTGATCTTCAGGCCAACCGCTGAGTTGAACGACTCTCTCGAAGACCTCTATATAGTCATCGATGTTATCATCTTTTGCTAGAGGGCCAAAAGAAAAAATACCCTTCCCTGGTAGTGCCTGTGAGGCTCCTAAGGAACCAGTCATACTCCTCAGGGCATCTGATGTCTTCCTTTACTCCCCTAACCAGTCAGCCATCATCGATAGGAGCGGTTGTTGCTGGTCTCTCAGCATGCAGGCCACACACTCCTGGGCTTTAGCGGCTTCTTCCTGCTGCTCCCTGAAGTGGTCTGCCACCCAGCTAAGCAGATTGGGCTGCTCCATCTCTCCGGTGATGCTGAAACAAAAACAAACAGAAACACACCAATTGCGGCTCTTTCACACAGAGGCTGTTTCCCACTACTTATGAGGACTACAGCACCCCACCCTGGCAGGCAATCCTAAAATAACCCAGTTTATCTACGGGTTACCTGCCGGACGGGTAGACTCAGGCTCAGCAAGGGAGGCACCTTCTGGATGCTCTGCTCCGGTCCTTCCTTCGGCTGGAGGTCTGGCCTCAGGGTTGCTGTGGTTCCACCTTGGGTTCTCCGAACTTCCTCCCACGCGCTCCTTGCGTTGGATATAGGCCTTGAGAAAAATCCAAGAACTACGCCAATCCTGTCACCACACCCTTTGCCCCAGGCGGTTGCCTAGGTGTTGGGAATGGTGATAGTCTTTATTTATTTGAAAAATGCCTATAATTGTAGTTGTGCAGTTGAAATAACTTCAGCAGAGAAGGGATATAGGCAAGCAGGATTTTTATTATTCTTCAGGCCAAAGGAACTTCTTATAAACAGTTCCAGATATCAAACATAAGGTGTGGATATTTTCCAGAGTAAAGCCACAAGGTAAGAGGCTTCTACATTCAACTTGTCAGCAAACTCAAAGTATTTCTTCATACAAAAACAGTAAAGCAAATTTGGTGCTCCAAAAAAAACCCCTTCTTCTCCAAAAGGTGACTTTAAAACAGGTACAGCTTTAAGTAATCCAGCAATGCAAAACTTCAACTGCACAATGTTTTCTCTCTTCTCAAAAACAACGTTTCCTCTACCTGCTGTCTGGCAGGCTCTACACTTTTTACAAACAGTCTTTCAAAGAAAGGGTTAAGCTTTCAGAATCTCAGCAATCCTAATTTGCATATCCTTTTCAGCTCGGTGTCTTTGAAAACAGCTGCTAGTTTCTAGGCTTCAGGAAAACGTTCTAGCTTTTAGCTACTGTATGGAAACTAGAGAACATTCTATTTCCATGTCAGAGCTAGATTCCTGTCTCATAGAGGTTTCAAACTCCATGCTCTTGACGTCTGATTCTACCAGAGAAGCATTGGATTTGAACTCAGAATTATCTTGCTTTAAGCTTTCTAAGATTTGTAAGACTCTGTTTAAAGCAGACTCTTCTCTTCTCTGAAGAACGTTTTTACCTTTAGGTAACTCCTCAGCTTTCAAAGGCTTATTAGAGGATTTAACCTTGCTCACCTTAGTCTGAGGAAATAAGCTTCTAGCTGGCTTTACAGCTGACTGCTCAGTTTCCATGTAAAGTTCTGGAGAATGCTGTTGGTTACTCACATGGCTTGCAACCTTCCCTGGATAAGCTTTAAAACCTCTGGCTGGTTCTGCCTTTCTCCACAGAGCTTCTGGTGAAGTTTCTTCCACTCTCTGGGTGCCTTCCTTGGGTAGTCTTGCCGAGCTCCTAAGGCCACTTCCCCTTCTAGGATTCTCTGACCCATTCACTTCAGCATTGGGCTCGGAACTAGAGCTCCTCCTTCTCCCCTCTCTCTCGGTAGAAGATTCACTGTCACTGGAAGTCAGTCTCCTAAAGCACCTTTCCCTAAGGCTGCTTTCCCCTGCAGTGTACCTCTTTCCTGCACTCTGAGCACCTCCCTCACGGGCACTCCTTTGCTGGGCAGTTTAGGATCTCTCTGCTGGGCTTTCCTTGCACTTCCTTTCTCCTCGGTGATTCTAGGATTTCTGGCACTTCTTTCACTCCCTCTACTTCCTCTCTCCTCTTCAGATTTCTCGTGTTTATATCTGTAGTTTCTCTTTCTGCTTGCTAGCTCCTCCCCCAGCTGTCCCTCGTGAGCAGGGCTGGTAACTAGGGAGCTAGGGCGTGTCTCTTGACTACAAACTTTCTGTGAGGAGTTTTTTTCTAAACCAGGAGTTTTAACCCCTGAACTTCTGGTTTTGATTCCCTTCTCTGGGGAAAACGCTTGATTTTTCCCTTCTTTCTTATGCTCTCCCTCTTTTGCGCCACCACACTTGCTGCTAGCGCAGGAAGAATATGCCACACAATTAGCTAAATATTTGTGCACGGTGTCTGAACAAGTGTATAATGCTTTTCCTTTGCCTTCTGCAGAACCGACGCACCCGTTCTGCCCGGGAGACCGTGTGCTGGTAAAGATGTTTCATAAGAAGGGCCAGTGGGATCCGCTGTTTGGAGATCCGGAGGAGATTACTGCAGTTACTCGCACAGCCGTGCTAACTGATAAGCATCTGACCTGGGTACATGCCTCACGCATCAAGAGTGCACCGGAGGATTTCTGGAAGACGCCTGACTCGCCCCAGCCATGAGGTCTGCCTGGCTGGCTCTGTTCTGCTTGTTATTGATCTTGGTTGTCATTGTGCTGACTATATATTATTTTACAAACGAAGGACCTTGGACGCAGGCACATTGGACAGAGAACAATGCAACTTGGATTCAGGTATCTCTCAATAGTTCTCGCCGGACTAAGCGAGAACTCCTCTCTCCGAATTTGTGGAAATCCTCTGTTTTGGAGATTGTTATTCTGATGAACTTAACTGACTGCATTATCTGTACTCCTTTACCAAAGCGTGTAGCATATGCTCCGCTACACGTTTCAAAGGTTCCCTTAATGAGTATGCGGGACAACTTGCTTGTGTAGATAACAATAATTTTTCTGCCAGTTGTTATGAATCTTTTAATTGTTCCCAGACGTGGTATATGATGAATATGATACATGATCCTTCGCGTGTATATGCTGATCCAAATATGATATTTGATCTATGTTTGATAACAAATGCATCCATTGCTTTTTCACACAGGTGTAACCTGTCGTATAATGTGTTTAATGGGTCTTTTCATTTTATTAATAATTCAGTCATGATAAATTGGTATAATCAATCCGTTAATATGGACCCCTCCAATATGAAAAATGATTGGAGAAATATTACAAAGAGTCTGGTAGTGTTTAATGGATCTGACTTCCGCTGGTATGTGGTAAATGGGAGTTGGTCCCATTTACCACGATAGTTCAGCTGTAGTGACGCAGGGGTCCCAAAATGAATCCCTATACACTTCATGCTATCTACCAATGTCCAGTTTAAGAAAGAACCTCATCTCCTCCACTGTGGGAAGTCCTTTTGTGAAGTGATTTGATGGGCATAATATGAGTCGCATATGGACCACTGGCACAGACCTCTTCGCTGTGGTGGGTCATTATTGGTTGTGTGGGGAGATGATTTATCAACAAATTAACGCGTCTTTGCTACCTTGTGCGTTAGTTAAAATAACTCCTTATTCGGCTCTAATACCTTTGAATGTGACCCATGGTAAAAGAAAGAAAAGGAATGCAAATCCTTGGTCACCTGATAATCCTGAAGATGAGGCTATTCAAGCTTCGTATCAATATATTAATACTACTTATCCTTTGACCAAAGTTCGCTTGGATGCCCTCACCTATACTTCCTGGATCCCAGTTTTCCAAACCCCCGCTATCACCGTTGAATTAGGCATGGCAATTCAAAGATTACAATGCTTGTTACATGTACAAATGAGGTCAGTAACAGAATCCATTTCTAAACTTGCCAAATCCCTGGAACAGAATACTCAAATGACTTTACAAAATCGTAGAGCTTTAGATCTCTTACTAGCAGCTGAGGGTGGGGCTTGTACCTTTTTAAATGAAACTAATTGTTGTACTGTTATAGCAAACCACACAATTTTTGTCTTAGATGCCATGAAAAAGATTAAGACCTTATCTGATTTGAATATGGCCGATTTCAAGGGCGGTATTGATTTCGGTAACATATGGGGTAATGTTGTAAAATGGTTTGGCGGGTGGTCTCAAAGGACTGATTATTGCCCTATTGAGCGGTTTTATAATCCTTGTTCTTTTTTGTTGTATATTTTCATTTGTCCTTGGCTGTTGTCGGAAGGCCCTGCAGAGCTCCACCACTTTTATGTACTTTTATACACCTGTTTCCACGGTGGCTGATGTACCTGAACATGCCACCACTGACCTCCAGTTAATAATGTCTGCTTAACTGTCCTTCAGAAGACTGTTTGGCTGTTCTTATAGTGGGCCTATGCAGGCCCAAAGGGGGGATTGATAGGGGAAAATAAGACTTAAAGTGTGTGTACAGGAGGACTAGGAGGCCCGCAGGGGAAAATGGGAATCCTGTACATATCTATATATGGAAATGTGCTGTGCTAAGACAAATTGATTGTTCTGCAAGGAAATGACTAACATCTGTGAAGTTACTGATAAGCTGTGGTGGGCCTCAGGGGATGAGTTGATGACGTATGTATATGCTTTTGTTTATGTATAAAAGACAGACAGCCCCTCTAACCTGTGGCATAAACTTAGATACCACTTATATGTGAGTGTGTGTGTTTGTTCCCCTGGAATTCCAGACAGAGAAGATAAGGTGGTTCCCTAGCCCAAGGGATTAGCGAGCGTCCCAAGGGTAAGTGGTATATAGTGTTGGGAAAGGAGTAACCCACACTTACAGATATACATTTATTTATTTTATATTCTCTTATATACTGCATCAGTGCAGTTTACATTGAACAAACTGAAATTACATTGAACAGGGCATTATAACTTGGAGATAACTATTTTACAGGGAACATGGGCTATGGAGGGTTACGTGGCTTGCCCAAGACCACAAGGAGCACCTGTGGGACTAGAAACCCCAGTCCTTCCGGCCCAAGGTTGCTGCCCTCTAGTGGGATTTGAACTGCTGACCTTCTGGCCTGAAGTACCTTGCCCCAACCACTAGGCCACTCCTCCACTCCACTACATATATCATATACACGAACGGGGGGTACTTTTTAAAAACAAATTCTAGTTCTAACTTGTTCTCTTTGTGGCTGTGAGATACTCAGTTCATTTTGATGCCCGGAACAGTCCAGGGCCTGTTTTGACTGGCGGACACACATTCCTATGCTTTTTTTATGTGTTTATTGCATCTGTAGACATGCTATTTGAACTCATGCCCTTCTGCAAGTATGACTTTATTGCCTCTGCTGCAGGCCATTGCAGAGGTTCAGACATGTTCACCCTACAGATACATACCAATTGCTTGGAAGGGTAGCCCAATAGTTAGGGCACTGACTTTGGAACCAAGATTCAAGGGTCCAGTTCCCACTACCACTCCTTGTTTGACTGGTGGCCGCATTTTACAGAGGAGTTTTATGTATGCGAAATCCTTCATAGCATGACCTCTACTCCTTGTGCCCTTGGGCAAGTCATTTAACCTCAATTTTCTCAGAATAATCCACGTAATAAATGTTACTGTTTTTAATGTACATTACCAGGTTTAGGCTACAGTGTGCACTGCATTCACTGAACTGATAGAGCGGTATATGAGAATATAAGAACATAAGATATGCCATACTGGGTCAGACCAAGGTCCATCAAGCCAAGTATCATGTTTCCAGCAGTGGCCAATCTAGGTCATAAGTACCTAGCAATCTCCCCAAAAGACACAGATTCCTTAATGCTTGTATTGGGTCAAACAGTGATATCGTGGGTCCCTTTTAATAATGGTTTATGGACCTTTCCTCCAGGTACTTGTCCAAACCTTTTTTAAACCCGGCTACACTAACAGCTTTTACTATATCCTCCGGTAATGAATTCCAGAGTTTGATTACATGTTGAGTGAAAAAATATTTTCTCTTATTAGTCTTAAATAGGTTACTCTGTAGCTTCCTTGCATGTCCCCTAGCCTTTCTATATTTTGATGGCGTAAACAATCGATCTACATTTACCCATTCCACTCCATTCATTAATTTATAGACCTCTATCATATATCCCCTCAGCCGTCTCTTTTCCAGGTTGAAGAACCCTAACCTTTTTAGCCTTTCTTCATACAGGTATCCTTCCATCCCCTTCAACATTTTGGTGGCTCTTCTCTGTACTTTTCTAATAATGCTATATTCTTTTTAAGATATAGCGATCAGAATTGCACACAATATTCAAGGTGCGGTCGCACCATGGATCGATACAGAGGCATTATAATATCCTTTGTTTTATTCTCCATTCCTTTCCTTATGATACCTAGCATTCTATTTGCTCTCTTAGCCGTCGCTGCACACTGGGTGGAGGGTTTCGACATGTTATCCACGATGACGTCTAAATCTTTTTTCTGAGTGGTGGTTCCTAATGTGGAACCTTGCATCATGTAACCATAGATTGGGTTGTTCTTTCCTAGGTGCAGAACTTTGCACTTGTCCACATTAAATTTCATCTGCCATTTGGATGTCCAGTCTTCCAATTTATCAAGGTCCTCTTGCAATTTTTCACAATCCTCTTGGATTTTAACAACTTTGAATAATTTTGTGTCATCTGCAAATTTGATTACCTCTGTCGTTATTTCCATTTCCAGGTCATTTATGAATATGTTAAAAAGCAGCGGACCCAGCACAGATCCCTGGGGTACTCCACTATTCACCTTTCTCCATTGGGAAAATTGGCCATTTAGCTCTACCCTCTGCTTTCTATCTTTTAACCAGTTCCTGATCCACAATATACACTGCCTCCTATCCCATGACTTTTTAATTTAATCAAAAGTCTCTGATGAGGGACCTTGGCAAAGGCTTTCTGAAAGTCCAGATACACTATATCAACCGACTCACCTTAGTCTACCTGTTTATTCACACTTTCAAAAAAACATAACAGATTAGTAAGACAAGACCTTCCTTGGCTAAAGCCATGTTGGCTGTCTCCCATTAAGCCATGACTATCTACATGTTCAGTAATTTTGTTCTTTATAATGGTTTCTACCATTTTTCCTGGTACTGACGTCATACTCACAGTTCTGTAGTTTCCCGGATCACCCCTGGAACCCTTTTTAAAAATTGACGTTACAATGGCCTTTCTCCAATCTTCAGGTATTACAGATGATTTTAATGATAGTTCACAGATTACTAATAGTAGGTCTGCAATCTCATATTTCAGTTCTTTCAACACCCTTGGATGTATACCATCTGGTCCAGGTGATGCTACGCTTCAGTTTATCAAATAGTTGTAATACATCTTCCCGGGGTATCGATATTTCTTTCAATTCTTCTGCGGCATCACCTTTAAATACCATTTGAGTCATGGATAGCATCCCTACATCTTCTTCAGTAAAGACCAAAGCAAAGAATACATTCAGTCTCTTTGCTATGGCCTTGTCCCCTCTTAGTGTCCATTTTACCTCTCTATTATCTAATGGTCCAAATGACTTTCTCATGGGATTTTTGCTATTGAATGTTCTTGAAAAAGTCTTTATTACGTGTTTTTGCTTCCACAGCAGGCTTCTTCTCCAATTCTCTCTTTGCCTGCCTTATCAATGCCTTGTGTCTAACTTGCCAGTACTTATGTTGTTTCCAGTTTTCATCATTTGGCTTCTTTCCATTTACTGAAAGATGCTTTTTTGGCAACAACAACAGCCTCTCTGACCTCACCTTTAAACCATGCTGTCTGTTTTTTGGACTTCCTTCCACTTTTCTTAAAGCATGGAATACAGCTGCTCTGTGCTTCCAAAAAGTATTTTTAAACACCATTTATATAAATAATATATAACATGCATTTTATTTATTTAGCAATGCTTATATACTGCTTTTCACTGGGTCAAAGTGGTGTACATTCAGGTATGGTATATATTTTCCTTGTCCCCAAAGGACTGAGGCAATGGAAGGTTAAGTGTCTTGCCCAAGGCCACAAGGACTGCCTGTGGGACTAGAATCCCCAGTCCCTCCAACCTGAGGTTGCTGTCCTCCAGCGCGATTCAACCCCCCTGGCCTGAGGCAACTTACCCCAACCACTAGATTACTCCTCCGATAACAAACATGTTTGACTATTTCATTATCACTGTGACTGTACAGCTTTGGCAAAATCACATCTATGCATTACATGCAGCCACATCCTACTGTTGGGATGGCCACCTGCAGGGATCATCACACTTTCTTACTTACTCCATATGGCCGGTATGAGCAACTCTAGTGCAGTTGTATGCACATTTGTCTGGAGCGTTGTATAGTGGTTGGGAGGCTGGGACAGCTGTGAGACCAACATAGCTGGTATCGGGGCTGCCCCATGGCATAGGCACACTTTTTCTCATACACTACAACTGTTTGGGTGATGGCACATCAGGTACATCAATGCTGCCAACCCATACCATACTCCCATCTACCGCCATCCTTCATTCAGTCCATCCTCCATCTTCTGCCAGATTTGTGCAGTCATGTATTCTCCTGCCAGCTGCTACATCACCGCTCAAACAGAAACCTTTCCCTCAGTTCGATATATCACTCTTGCCTCTCCTGTGATTGATCTGCATGCCACTACTCTGGGACTGTTATCCTTCAGACGCACACATCATGGTGATTCTGGCTCCGCAGGGGGACACATCTTCCCCATCCTTTGCCATGCACTGACATGACAGTATTTTATGTCGGAAGCCCTCAGTGAATCAGTATAGCTGCCTCCCATGTGCTCATCCCACTTACTGACTGCCACATAGGGATATCCAGGGATCTGTCAAGTCCATCAGCTCCCACCTGTCCTTCCATCCATCACCTCTACATTAACTTTCACTGGGGCACCCTTATCCAGCATTAAGGTGACAGCCATTTTTGGGCGTTATAGTGTATGCTTGGCATCTTAACACCCAGTGTCCTGTTAGCACACGTTAAGTGGACCCTTGCGTCCTTACCACTGGAATGCCTTCTACACATCTTGAGCCTTTATCGCACGCAAACACCCTTAACACTGCTGTTTTCACTCAAATTTTTCTGTTCCCCTAATGCTCTTTAGCAAACATACCCCTTTGTTGCTATAAAATTAACTTCAGTCTAATGTGTCTCAAATTCATAGATGCTCTAGCATGGATGAAATATATATATATGCTCTAATTTGATGGTCCACAAAAATATTTACAGAAATTTTCGTTGAGGTTTTTTCTGTCTTTTTCTTGATTATAATGATTACTCACCAACATAATTATCCAAACATATTTTCATATGTGCTCATTTGAGACAACATAGGTATCTCTTCTTAAGACATAGTAGGCTGGCCAGCTGAAGGGAAAGGAAGTAGAAGTCGTGGACAATTTTAAGAGCACATCAGCATTAATATCTTTGGAGAGTCAAGGCAAACAATCCATTTTTCTCCTCAGGCTCATTATCGATACTAAACTTTGCAGCCATGGTCACTCTGTACACATGCAGGGTGTTTGTGCATGACTGAGACTGCTGTAGTAGAATGTTAGCTCCAGATGGTTAGGACAGCAGCAGTCCTTGGCCTGCCTACTATGGTCTGTGTTGGCCTAGACAAACACTACTGCATTCTAATTCAATGACAACAACTGCTGCAACCTTCCATACTGAGAAGAGATGTTCTAGGAGAGCCCCAGGCCAACAGGGCAGGGCACAGATATGACAGGCAATGCCAACATACTGCAGTTGTGCAGAAACATAGGTATCTGGCATCACCCACTACAGACAAAACATACCACATGCTGGCAGTGACATGATCTGCAGCAGGATCAGCAGAGTCCATCTTTAACAGGGCAAGCTCAGGGGACCACGTGCTGTATGCCCCTTCTCACCTTCAGGGTGATCACTGGAACAAGTCAATAGCACAGTTTGCAACTGTTATGTGCCTGTAGCAAGAAAGTGGACAAGGTATTGGGAGAGTAAGTGGGGATTGAGGATGGAGGGGTAAAATTTGTGTGGATGAAATAGGAATGAGGAAAGAGCAAATGGAGAAAGATTAGTATGTCAAAGCAGATGTAGAGAGAGAGAGAATGGAAAAAAAAAACTAGAAGAGAGTAGAACAAACAAATGGACAGCAGACGATGGACAGTTAGCAGAAAACATGAAGAAACCAGAAGAAAGTGGCTGGAGCAATTGCAACTGAAAAAAATGCACAAAAGGTAGAAAGATATCTCTTTATTTTGAATTTATTAACTGGAATATGAAAGCTCTGGGAAATGTGCATCATTAACGTCTGCGCTTTGTTTGGTACAAGAGGAAATTAATTTATAGTTTTATTTCTACAGTGTTGTTGTACATTCCAAGTTTGGCTTTTGGGTTCCCAGTTTAATTATTGCCTTCCTGTTTCTAAATTGTGATTCCTTGTTTGGTGATGGTCTATGTTCTGCATGTGTAACTGAGCTGAGGTATTCTATTTATGTAATTCCTATTTGACATTGCCACTTGTTCTCTTTCCCCAGTATTCTCTGAAATGTATTGGTTTAATATTTGCAGTGTTGCCTTTTGATAGGTAGGGTATGGTGCTTTGTGAGTCCTGGTAATGCTGTCAGGATACGGCGGGTTTGCTATGGGTTCTAAATGGGCAGCGTTTGTAGTAGTTCCTAATGTGCCTGGCGGTTGGCACTGGATTATAGTAATGTAGAAATCTTTTAGTCTTTCTTTATCCATACACTCATTAAGAGACATGTTTACTAAAAGTTAGTGTATGGTAACATTATGCAAATATTTATGCAAATAAGGCCACTTATGCAAATGAGGCCCCGCACCGAGTCTCCGCACATGGCCCTGCACCCCCCTTGGGCCGCCCCTGAGTATTTCTGTCATGTGATATTTATGGGTTTCCTTTTTAGTCACTGATTTATCTGCTTGTGTGTGTGCTGCCATCCCTGTTCTGGGTGCATGCATTTCCACCAGGAACATGCACTATGGACTAACTAGCAGACTGTTTGCAGCTGGTATGTGTCTTGATAGAGTGCCTTGCAGGGTGCAGTGGCTGAAGGCTTGCTGCAGGAGGATATCAGATAGTGGTGGAGTGCAGCTTAACATATACAGGCCTAATGTCTGTCTGCTATTGTGTTATGGTTATGTACAGAGCTGCATTGACTGCCCTGAATGGTGTCTTTTCCCCAGCAGGATTGGGGTTGATGGTCCCCTCTACTGCCACCATTGCAGGGAGGTAGAATGTGGATCTGTTGATGGGAGACCCTGTTTGCCACCCTCGGCCCTGGAGGGGGAGGGTGGTAATCCTCCTAGAGTTCCATGGGGGCAACACCTGACTAAGACAGACAGATATATCCAAGGTGTTTCTGCAGAAACTACCTATCTCACACATTAACACTGCTTTGAACCTGCAGTATGGCCTCTTTCAGCCATGGCAGGTGCTGTGGACCTGGTGCTGGGCACCTCACTGCACCCTCAGGGTGAGCACAGTACCCGCACAATGTGACGGTGTTTAGCTACTCTGTGCCAGTAAAACACACGGTCTGTACCCCCTACCAGGCCGAGGTGCTGTGGGGATTCACATGGTCACTTCCCCCTACCAGGCCGAGGTGCTGTGGGGGTGCATACCCCATCTTGTGTTTATCTGTGGACAGCTGATTTGCATGTGCAGTGCATCATGGGTACGGGTGGGCTAACCCTATCCTGGTGACCACAGCAGACTGTCTGTGTGGTGACGTGCAGGCTCTCTGCAGCCAGCCAGAGGCTTGCTAGCAGCTATAGAGCTGTAGCCCAATGTTTACTTCACTGCTTGTAAAGCCAGGGGTCATGGGTTCAAACCCACAGTGGGGCCCTTTGATAGGGCTGGCCAAAGCATTATCTCTTTTTAATGTACATTATTGCTGCCAGCAAAAACACCCTCAGCGTACTGTACCCATAAGGTGCCTCTGAGGGCGCTTTATAGAGCGCCCTATAGGTCACCTTATGGTTCCCGTCCATATAAGGTGCACTATGCATTATCCTGTGACGCAACTTATCGGGTGCCCTGTAGGGAACATTTTAGGGTGCCGTGGTGGACAGTGCACTTTATAATGTGCCCTATGGAGTGCCTTATAGGGTGCCTTATACTGCATTTTCAATTACGGCACGTAAGGGCGTGTTTGCTGACAGCAATTAATAAAATAAAAATAAAGTGCTGCAGGAAACAAAACGTACATTGCAAAGCTGATGCTTCAGCCAACCTTACGTATTAGGCACCCTAGGGAGCAAACTCATGACCCCTTTATCAGCAGTCAGTGCCTTAACCATTGTGCTCCACTGCTGCTCCTCCTTGCATGTCAGCGCACCTACTTATGCTTTTCATTCCTTACACTGCACAGTGCTGCCATCAAAAACAGTACTCTGACCTTGCGGTACCTCATATGGCACCCTCTAAAGCGCCCTATAAGCAACATTTTAGGGTGCCTTGGCGGACAGTGCACTTTAAAATGTGCCTTATGAGGCGCCTTATGTTAACACGCTTTGAGAGTGCGTTTGCTAGTAGTGATAATTAAAATAAAAATAAAATGCCTCCTAAACCGATCTTCCCCATAATACATAATGCCTCAACCAGTATTGGAGTATTGTGTGCAATTCTGGAGACCGCACCTTTAAAAGGATATAAATAGGATGGAGTCAGTACAGAGGGTGTCTACTAAAATGATTAGTGGTCTTCATTATAAAGCATATGAGTACAGACTTAAGGATCTTAATATGTACACCTTAAGGCAGGATAGAGGTGATATGATTGAGACGTTTGAATACTTCTATAGCATAATTGCACAGGGGGAGAGCCTCTTTCGATTGAAAGCAATTTATGCTATGAGGGGACATTGAATGAGTGTGAAAAGGGATAGATTCAGGAGTGATATGCGGAAATATTTCTTTACGGAAAGAGTGGTGGATTCGTGGAATAGTCTCCCAGTGGAGATGGTAGAGATGAAGACAGCATCTGAATTTAAAAAAGCATGGGACAAACACAGAGGATCTCTAAAGGAAAAAAGGGGACTGTTGTAGTTGTTGATATGGAAGGACAGACTAGATAGGCCATGTGATCTTTTTCTGTAGTCATTTTTCTATGTTTGTTTGTTTCTATGTTTTTATAAGGATTCAAACATGCACCTCAATTCCGTTCATCCTGAACCAGGGTGTACCACAAGAATCATCCCTCTCCTCCCTACTTTTCAACATATACATTCAACCTCTTTGTGATATCCTCCAGCAATTTTCAGTACAGTTTCTGATTTATGCAGATGATATTATGATCTTCACATCATTCTTCACCTACACTCTGGATTATTCCACACTCTAAAGTTGCCTCAACGAAACCATCAACTAGATTCAACGTCATAATCTCTCATCAACATCAGCAAAACAGAGCTACTACACATAACTAAGAACCCCAACTTCACCCCTCCCACATCTGTCAAGCTTGGCAACACAGAGATCAGAGTCATCTCCCACATAAAATACCTCGGCGTCATACTCAACCAGTAACAAATTCACAGCATCACCCAAGCTGTATATTACAAGCTAAAAACCATCCAGAACCTACGCCCTCTCCTATCCACAGATACTTTCCGTAGTGTCTGTCAGGCCACCATAACTCCATTTATTAATAACTACCCAAATACATAGTCCATCCACTGCAGCTCTCCCAATACACTGTTGCTAGAATCATCCTCCAAGCCTCACGGAAAATCCACCTCACTCCAATTCTCAAACACCTCCATTGGCTCCCCATCAACTCAAGAAATACAATACAAGGTTCTAACCCTCATCCACAAATCTCTAGAAGGGAAACAGCAGAACAACTACATGCGCTAATTCATAACTTGAACTCTAACAGGCCAAGGAGAAAAGGAACACAGAACCTCCTCAATAACCCACTACACACTTGAAACTGCAAGCAGGCCACAAGAGCATGAGCATTCACACTTTACGCCCTCACCCTCTGGAATGCACTATCCCAAGAAATTCAAACCATCAAGTCTTCCACTGACTTTCATAAACAACTCAAGATGCACCTATTCCAGAAGCATTTTACCAATGAGTAACTGACAAATTAAATCAACAGAAACTCATGCACACATGTACATCCTTCCCCTGCCCCACCCTCATGAAACCCCATGACCTCACGACCCCATACCCTTATATGTAACTTCATTTCTTCCCAGTTTAATATAATGTTTCATTGCAAAAGTTTTAATGTTGTTCATAATGTGTTTGTTGTAAGAAACCTAGTTCATTGCATAAAGTTCCAATGTTGTTAATAACTTGCTCTGTGTAAAAACCTTAGTTCAGTGTAAAACGCTTTGACTTGTAGAAAAGCGGTATATAAAAGTTGTTAGATAAATAAATAATGATGACTTTGTCTGTGCCGCAAGCTATGTTTTGGTAACACACATTATATCTATGTTGTTTTCCTTGATGTAGTCATTGATCATGTTGAATTTGTTTCTGATAGATTTTGAGTTAACAAGAGTCCATCGCAGGGTTATTTATTTTGTTTGACTGTTGTTGATTTAGAATAAAGGAGGGTGGGATTTTTATTAGTCTTTCATGCTTCCTAGGTGTTGGGTGTTGGTAGTGTTGGTTTGTATACTGTTGTCGGCAATACTGGATATTGGTATGTGTTGGTGTATTAATGTTTGTGTGTCTTGCGTTGCCTGGGTAATCAAAGTATTGAGGAAGATGGCAGTTAGGAGGAGCTAGTGCTTTGTTCTAGCAGCCGTGAGCAGCGGGTGTGGAGGCAGTTTTCTTGTGCTTTAAAAATCCCCCTTCTGCTTGTGGCATGGACTAATAAAGTCTTCTTCTGAATCTGGCATTGACTAACAACATTTTTCACGAAGAGCTCCCTGATGAAGCCGCGAGGGCGAAACATCTGGTGTCGGAGCTTCAGGTTGTTGCCCTGAACCTCTTGAACTGTCTTGCTGCTGTTCTGTTTTTTATGGCTGCTATTGTATTTAGCCATTCTATTATTGTGGCTCAATATTTGCTGACTGCTATTGCCAGGAGCCACTCCCTGTGTGTTTTGGATTCTGAGTTTTTACAGTTTGGGCCTCAACTCTCTTTCATATTAGAGGATTTTCCTGACCATTGATGTCATTCCGAGCACAGTTCATAGATAGAGTGTTACTGTGGCAGGATTTCTATCTTGGTCTTGCCATATGACTGACTCGTCCCCTCTGTTGGTATTGATTGAAGGGGTGACTGAGGGCTTTTTTCCTCTAACACAGTGTTGTATGCTGTTATCAGCTCCTTGTCAGTCTTGCTTGTTGAGTTATTCTCACTTTTTGTTTTTTTGTGTTTTGTTTTTTGTTGTCTGTTTTTTTGTTCTTCCTGTTTTGAGAGTATAGTTGGGAGTTTTTCTTTTGGTTTTTTGATATTTTGGCTCCCTGAGGATAATTATTTTAGTTAGGAGGAGGAGCAGGGTATAGATATTGGTATTCATTGTTATTCATAAAAAACACAGTAAAGAAAATATACCACAAAGTACGGACATTACGACACCTACGGCCCTTGCTGGACCCCGAAGACTTCTGAACAATCTATCAAGCACTAGTAATCCCACATTTCGATTATGCCAATGCAATACTATACGGCCTTCCGCAAGCATCACTGAACCCCCTTCAGCTGGCAATGAATGCAGCTGCCAGGATTCTATATGGAGTCTCAAGAATGGACCACATCACACCAATCCTGAAGAAACTCCACTGGCTACCAGTCCAAGGCAGACTATGTTTCAAAATACTAGTAATGGCCTTCAAGGCCATAAACAATCAACCCTCCACCTCCATCACCGAGTTAATCCATCTCACACCCCATAACAGGTCCAGAAGATCCACAGCTATCAACACACTGATTATCCCTAAGGAAACAACGAAATGCACCCACATGACATCTAATAGAGCTTTCATGCTCTACGCACCTAGATGCTGGAATGCCCTCCCTACGGCCATCCGACCTGACCCAATTCAGGAAGGCGCTGAAGCACCACCTATTCATACAGCATTACCCAGACAACAGCCCCATAGGACAACTAACAAACATGTCCACCAAGCACCAAGACTCCCACACCAGCACACCTAGCATACTAGAGAGCAGCCAGCCCCAAAGCTGCAACCTCAGGTAAGCTTCACTGCGCACAGTACAGTTACTAATGTATATAATGCAAATAAGTTATAGACAGTTACCCCAGTTTCTAGCCAAGTTATATTTCCTGTTTTATTGTAAATACAATACAGTCACGACTGCATTGTATAAACTACAGTTAAATGTACACCGCACTGATATTGAATAGCGTGGTATAGAAGAGAAATTTGAAAAAAATTAAATAAATAATTGGTGCAAGATATGCAAGATACAGCTTAGAGTAATTATAGTTTTTGGGAGTAGTATTCTGAGTAGTGCTATTGGGCAGGCTGTATTAGGTCCACAGTCCTAGCTCTTATTCTTTTCTACCAATTGTAGGGAGCTTGAGTACGATTTAGGACTGGAAGAGCTGTTTATTTGTTGGACATCTGCAAATGTGGGCTGTGGCCAGTTCCATGTTAATGTTGTTGCTGAGAGCATTGAGTGGGGGGTCTTTGTTTGTGTCGTGTTGGTATTATGCATCGGTCCCTGCCTAAGGGCCCTCTGGCAAGGCTCTCAGGCATGGGCACGCCTAGAGGCTCTTTTACTTTTAAATGTCCAGTTCCGGCATGCTGGCAGGCCTGATTGGCCTTGTAGAGGCGATTGGGAAGAGTTCTCTTTCCCACTCACCTCCCCGATGCCAATCAGGCTAGTGGAGACTGCGGCAGCAAGGTCCTGCACCTGGTGGTACTTTTATTTTTAAATGTCTGGTTCTGGTATGCTGGCAGATTTGATAAACAGGATATAAACAGGATGGGGTCAGTGCACAGGGTGGCTACCAAAATGGTCAGTGGTTTTCATTTCTTTCTTTAAGCAATGTTTTTTTTCTGGCCACTCTTCCATAACGTCCCACTCTGTGGAGTGTACGGCTTAAAGTGGTCCTATGGACAGATACTCTTATCTCCGCTGTGGATATTTGCAGCTCCTTCAGTGTTATCCTTGGTGTCTTTGTGGCATCTCTGATTAATGCCCTCCTTGTCCGGTCTGTGAATTTTGGTGGACGGCCTTCTCTTGTCAGGTTTATAGTGGTGCCATATTCTTTCCACACTGATGCACATCCTTGCATGTATGTAGCTTGCATGGACATGCAATCGGTTTAATACATGTATATTTGTACCCACTTAGAAACTCGGGATAGACAGTAAATGTTTTAAATAAAATAAATATAAATAAAAGTATAGACATCCCCTGCCCTAAGATTTTGTAGTGGGGACATCTAGCTGGCCTTTCGCATGGCCATCTATTTCGGGGATGTCTATTGCTAAAATCAGGCTGAAACATAAACGTCCCTGGCTTTTTATTGGACATTTTTTCCTGGATGCCCCAAATTTCTCCTTTCTAAAAATACCACATTATATGTACCAGGCAGAAGTTGTAAATCTAGATGAAGACAATTTTGGTCAAACACGTGCATTCCATATATGAAATGGAGAATACACATGTAAATTTTTGACCTGCTAAGTCCATGCCCTAACCACAACCCTGACATGTCCCCTTACAGTTTCTATGTATTATGGACATCCATGTGTAAATTTATCCCTTTCTAAAATAACAGGGCCCAATATTCAAAGCGATTAACGTGGTTGGCAGAGTTGCTAACTGTGTCGATCGCGGTGAATGGCATATTCAACGGCACTAATGCAGTGCCGCTGAATATCTGTGGCTGCTAGTGCTACATGCCTGATGCTAACTGCTGAGCATTGGGATGTGTTGGGGTGTTCTGAGGTGGCGTGAAGGTGGTGCCAATCGGTAACCGAACAGCGGTGATAATGAGCCGCTGCCTGGTTAGCGATGTGTGGTGAAAGCCAGGCACAGGTAACTCAAGCCTAAGTTTCCATGTATATCACTAACTAGCAGGGACTCAATATCACCATTGCCCGGTTACTCATCGGCAAAAACAGCTAAGCTAGATATTCAATGCCGGGGCTGGATATGATCCTGACTTTGAATTTCAGTGTTTAATGTTCAGTGCCAGAGCTGAATATCGGGCCCACAATTTGTATGTAGATGCCATTTCCACATGAAAATGCTGGATTTTCCACAAGGAAATTGTGAATAAGACTCTCTTATCACTCCCTACACCCTTCCTCAGGAACTCCATTCTTCTGGCAGATCCCTCCCCCGTGTGAACCCCCTTTGTGTCTGGGTCCATCCTGCATTGCGGGTCTGCTTGGGTGGAATTTACGCCATGGGCACCTTAAGCACTTACAGCACAACACATATCCTGCTTAGGCCAGTTAAGAATATAAGATATGCCATACTGGGTCAGACCAAGGTCCATCAAGCCCAGTATCCTGTTTCCAACAGTGGCCAACCTAGTTCATAAGTACCTAGCAGTTTCCCCAAAAGACACAGGTTCCACAATGCTTGTATTGGGACAAGCAGTGGATTTCCCGGGTCCCCTTTAATAATGGTTTATGGACCTTTCCTCCAGAAACTTGTCAAAACCTTTTTTAAATCCAGCTACACTAACAGCTTTTACTACATCCTCCGGTATCGAATTCCAGAATTTAATTATGCATTGAGTGAAAAAATATTTTCTCTTATTAATCTTAGATGGGTTACAGAAAGCTCCACTGAACTCCTGCTCAGCTCTTGGGTGAGGTTCTTTCACTGTACCCTTTAGAAATAGTATTCCTCCACTGAAAATAGTCCCTGAAACATTTTCATCAGAAAACTTCCCAGCCATGCTCCCAGATCAGCAACATGCAAAATTAGTAACTCACTGATACAAAAAGTATACAGATAGGAGAGGTATGAGTTTGCTGCCTGCCATCAAACACTTAGCTTGCTTTGAATATCAGTCCTCAAATATTACATGGAAATCCACAGGTTTGTGCACAATTTTATCCAAACTTGGCCACCTCCAAATATAGCAGGTGTAAACCACGCAGACTCTTTTAGCATGCAGACTCTGCACCTGTACATTTTCAAAGGGAAACAATGCAAGTAGTTTCCTCTGAGGACTGGTGTAATGCACCCAGATTAGAATAGCCTGCATGCTTAGCACAGAACACAGGCTGGTGAAAAACTGTCCCTCTTAAGTGGATTCATTTTTAACACACTCATCACTTCATAACCCACCGTGGGTTCTTACCTTTCCTTTTGGTTAATGGAACCTGAACTTTCCATCCCCTGATCCATTTATAATGTTTTATACTATAGCAGCAAGAGAAAACAAACTTGTATTCATGTAGCTGCCGTATTCTCTGGGAACCTCAGCTATCCATCACGGATGACATGGAACATGCTCCTGTCATCTCTTCTCATCTGTCTCTTTTAAAGTAAAATTGTTCCTGCTGTGTGTCTGACAGGAGAGAAACCCAGGTGCTCAGCTCAGGGACAGATTTCTCAAGCAACGGCATCGCTGTGCCAATTTCTTTTTCCCGATCATGCCGGCAGATCTGTCTGTGCCATCACAGCAGGTCCACATTCACCTCTCTTGTTCTAACATCTTCAAGGCTATTTTTTTCCCTTTGATAAAATGATTGCTCCCTGTTGTCTGCCTTACAGAGGGAGACTAATTCTTTTTTTGCTTTTGCAAAAGTTCATTTCCTCACACCCACATAAGCTCTCTTTGTGAATTCGCACTACGTGTTCATTGATGCTGAAGCTGTACTTATTTATTTCACAGGACTCTGCTACATTATACATTTTAATTTATGGCCCCTACTTAAAGTCAACAACTGCTTTGACAAATCATTGCCACTACTTTTTCAGTTGCTAAATGAACCTGCTCAATGTGCTCTCTGTATGTTGGAGTGCAGGACCCCATTTCCTCCATGCCCCAGATACTATAACACGGAGGCACATATTTCAGAAAGGTGACAGGTAAGTGCATAATTGTGCCTCTAGTAGCTTTATCACATCACTGCTATATTATTATTAACACAATTTAAAAGGCACCTGTACACCACACGGACCTGAGAGTTTTCCAGTCTGTCCTGCTGAAGTGCTCTTACAGGTACAAGGAAGCAGACAAGAAGTGGCATGTTAATCACTAATAAAGGGCTCATTAAAGCCTAGCCTATCCATCAGTGTAACATAAGAGAGAACATTCCAGAGAAATAAATGTGAGAGAAAAAAATCAAATAATCAGCTAGATAGAATGGAGGGATGCTTTGGGAAATAGCTTACAATATTTTTAGAATAAGAGTAACAGAAGTCTTTTTTATGGCCAGATTCAGGAGATCATGTGATTGCATGAGTGGATGAGGGTGTTACTTGTCGCGCTCATGGGCCGCTTCCCTGAGCTTGCTTAAAAATTCGAACGGAAATCTCTCAGAGTGAGGGGGAGACATGGACAGAGTAGCAGCTACCCGGCTTGTTTGAGGTATGGCTACCGAAAGAACTGGGCCTAGTGGAAATACAAGGGAAAAATTAGAGTGGAAAGAGCGCACAGGCTGGGCCAGAGAATGGAGGTCAAAGAGAGGCCAAGACCAGTGTTATGGACAGATTCATTAAAAGCTCTCTTTCTGAGTAAACTCTTAACTGTTTATGCAATGCGAAGTGATTTTTAATGTGTGCAGAAAGCTGTTTTTTTATGCGAAACATCACTAAGGGGTATGTTTACTAAACAGCGCTAACATTGCAGCGGCGATGTTATCACGTGATAAGTCACATTATCGTGCGATAATGGCGCATTATCGTGCGATAACGTCAAGTATCGCGCGATAACGTCTCCAGCGACGTTAAGGTGCACAGAAGGTGGAGTAAGGCTCCCCAGAGGGCGGAGATAAGGGGTCAATGGGCGGAGAGTGGGTGGGGAGAGGCTCCAGGCACACTAACCCTGTGAAATCAGGGTCTGAAAATTAATGTCAATGAAAACCTTGCGTTAGAGGCACATTTGCAGGAGAGAGAAACCATTTCAGTCAGCAATGTACAGCAAAGGCAGGGAGACCAAGAAAAGTGATAGTAGTGATACATGTGCAGCAACAGCATAGTGCCCAAGTACGAAAGGGCACTACTGTGAAGCTGCAAATGGGGTACAGGGGGCTGCAGGTGGGACATACAGTGGGGCAGCTGGGGCACAGAGTGGACTAGGCAGATGCCTAGGTGACACATAGGAATGTAGAAGCGGAAAACCAGCAAGACAGCAACTGACCAAGGGCAAACATGGCCATGAGTGTGTGTCCCACAGTGTCCCAGGGGACGGTACCCAGCAAGTACCCCAAAGGGCACATAACATTGGCAGGCGGTGGCGGGGGGAAGCGTGGATGTCTATGCAGGCACCCCTACCCCATATCACGCACCATAGGCAGCCATCTACTGGCACACTGGATGGACTGGGACTGCGCACCACCAGCACCACCGGCACAAGGGCATGTAAGCATGGTGGCAGAGGGTTGCTGGTGGTGGAGGGGGCAGTGCCATCTGCCCACAGCAGACCAAGGCCAAGCCCTGTTTAGGTGGCTGTCATGCACTGCAACAGACAAGGTCTGTCTGACGAAGAGTCATGGTATCCCCAGGGAATGATCTGCCTCTGTGACAACAGTTTGGTGCAGTACACTCAGCCAGTATATTCAGGGGCAGAAGATCACAGGCTCATGTCCCAGCTGTGGCTCCTGCAAACCATGTCCCTATATTTTACCCAGTACTAAACTGTGGTAATAAAGACAGAACCTTTATTGCAGATAAAATAAACATGCCATAAACTCCTATATATTATCCTGTAGAGCACATACATCATGTTGTTGTTAAGTGCCGTTGAGTCGGAGTCGACTCATGGCGACCCTCTGGATAGCTATCCTAAATTGTGTTCGGTCTTGAGTCAGGCGGCTCATTGTTGACAGACTGGAACCCATAGCTGCTGTTATTGTATCGATCCATCTCATTGCTGGCCTTCCTCTTTTGCGCTGACCTTCTATCTTGCAAAGCATGATGTCTTTCTCTAATGATCTCTCTCTTCGCATGATGTGTCCAAAGTATGAAAGTCGAAGTCTTGTCATCTGAGCTTCTAAAGAAAGCTTAGGTTTGATCTCCTCTAGTACCGACAGGTTTGTTCTTCGGGCAGTCCATGGTATACACAGTATTCGCCGCCAGCACCATAATTCAAAGGCATCAATTTTCTTCCTGTCTATCTTTTTCACTGTCCAGCTTTCACATCCATATGATGTTATTGAAAATACCATGGTTTGAACAAGTCGAATCTTTGTATGGAGAGAGACATGTCTGCTCTTGAGAATCTTATCTAGGTCTTTCATAGCCATTCTGCCAAGAGCAATGCATCATCTGATTTCTTGACTGCTTGTTGATTCTTTATTGATAGTTGATCCAAGTAGGTTAAAGTTATTCACGATTTCAATTTCTTCTCCTTCAACGATGAACCTGTTGATTATGCCAGTTGTCATGATCTTTGTCTTCTTTACATTAAGGTGCAGGCCCATTTTGAGACTATGTTCTTTGATTGTGAGAAGCAAATGTTTCATATCACCTTCACTTTCAGCCAGTAATGTAGTATCATCAGCATAGCGAAGGTTGTTGATGAGTCTTCCACCAATCTTCACACCTCTGTTGTCTTCATACAATCCTGCTTCTCTGATGATTTGTTCTGCATAGGGTAGGGGGAAAGTATGCAGCCTTGTTTTACACCTTTGCTTATTTTAAACCATTCTGTTTCTCCTTGTTCAGTTCGAACTGCTGCTTCTTGATCAATGTACAGATTGTGCAAGAGTACGATCAGGTGTTCTGGTATACCCATGCTTCTTAATGTGGCCCAGAGTTTCTCATGGTTTACACAGTCAAAAGCCTTGCTATAGTCAATAAAGCACAAATAGATATCCTTTTGGTATTCTTTAGTCTTTTCAAGGATCCATCTCACATCCGCAATGATGTCTCTCGTTCCTCGCCCTTTCCTGAACCCTGCTTGCACTTCAGGTAGTTCTTGTTCCAGGTATGGTTGTAGTCTCTTTTGAATAATCTTCAGTAGAATCTTGCTGGCATGTGGGATCAGAGCGATTCTGCTATAATTTCCACAGTCAGTTGGATCACCTTTCTTTAGTATTGGTATAAACACAGATCTTTTCCAGTCAGTTGGCCATGATGTTGTCTTCCATATTTCTTGGCAGAGCCTTCTAAGTATGGTAACAGCTGCATCAGATTGCTGTAATACTTCTATGGGAATGCTATCAATGCCTGGTGCTTTGTTCTTTGATAAGGCTTTCAATGCTGCTTTAACTTCTTCTTTCAACACCAATGGTTCCTGATCATAAGGTACAGGTTAAAACGGCTGTTGGTCCACTTGATCTTTATCATATAAAAACTCTGTATATTCCTTCCACCTTTTCTTGATCTTCTCAGCATCATTCAACATAGAACCTTGAGCATCTTGTAACATTCCAATTCGAGGCTGGAACTTTTTCTTTAACTCTCGTAGCTTTAGGAAAGCCAATCTTGTTCTTCCTCTAATAGTTTCTGCTTCTATTTCCTTGCATGCGTCATTGCTGGAAAATATGGACTTGGCAACAGAAATGAAGCTGGAGAAGGACTGATAGAATTCTGCAAGACCAATGATCTATTCATCTCAAACACCTTCTTCCATCAACACAAGTGGCGACTGTACACATGGACTTCACCCAATGGATTGTATAAAAATCAAATTGACTACATCTGTGGAAGTCAACGATGGAAAAGCTCTATAACATCAACAAAGACAAAACTTGGAGCTGACTGTGGTACAGATCATCAACTACTGGTATGCAAACTCAAGCTAAAGTTGAAAAAGAACAAACCACTCATGAATGCAGCAAAATATGACCTTGAGAATATACCACTGGAATTTAAAGACTGCCTGCAAAATCGATTTTCTGCTTTAGATACAAATGACAGAGCTCCAGAAGAGTTATGGAATGACATCAAGAAGGTTGTGTTGGAAGAAAGCGAGAAGTCTCTATAAAAGGTGAAAACGCAAAAACGGCCAAAATGGATGACGGAAGAAACTCTGAAAATTGCCCAGAAACGCAGAGAAGCTAAAGCCAGAGGAGAAAGAAAGACAATAACAGAACTCAACAGAGATTTCCAACGTGCAGCAAGACAGGATAAGGAAAAGTACTACAATGACG
The DNA here is from genome assembly GCA_033557465.1 of Ichthyophis bannanicus. Lineage (NCBI taxonomy): Eukaryota > Metazoa > Chordata > Amphibia > Gymnophiona > Ichthyophiidae > Ichthyophis > Ichthyophis bannanicus. Next base: position 1,247,545,358 of record CM066033.1, read on the forward strand.
CATGCAAGGAAATAGAAGCAGAAACTATTAGAGGAAGAACAAGATCGGCTTTCCTAAAGCTACATACACCATAAACATATGCAATCCCTAGAGCAGAGTTTCCCAACTGCAGCCCTGGAGAGCCAAACACCATTCAGGTTTCATGCTGTCCCTAATAAATATGCCTGTGATGCATTTGTATGCACTGCCCCCATTGTATGCTAACGTATCCATGCATATTCATTAGGGACAGCATGAAAACCTGAACCGTGTTTGGCCCACCAGGACCGGAGTTAGGAACTTCTGCTCTAGAGCAGCGGCCAACAGGGGCACAAACACCCACACTCACAGGCTCCACTATCCAAAGCCTCATGGAGAGCCAGGCTGTTGGGCCCTGCGCGGATTAGCATCTACCAATACTAGCACCTGCATACCTTAGCAATGCTGTTTTAAACTTGGAAACACGTTCCACATATATCAAAAGGTTGCTATGATTAATGTCAGATAACAAATCCTAAGTTAAACACAATTTGTTGACAGAGATTCATTATAGCAACCTTTCTGATATCTGTGGAGTGTGTTTCAGTTTTGTTTCTGACAGTGTTTACCACCCTGGGGAGTGACTCTAACAGTATTGAGTACCATAGCAATGCCTGCACTGTGCCCAGGACTGGTGTGGCGGCCAGGGCTGTGAACCATCACTCTCTTTGCACAATGCTGAAATAGGTGTGGGAGTGTGTGTATGTCTATCCAGTGTTTTGTGGCTGCCTATACCTTACTGAGCCCACAATGCTTGCACTGTTTCCAGTGTTAGCCTGCCAATGTGCATAATGAGGAGCAAGGTACTGTGGGTATGGCCCGAACAGGGCGGCCTGGGCAGGATGCATCTGCACAGAGCATAGGGCAATGGCTGGGACATTGTAGTGCTCGACCACCACCTTTCCCGACAGGGTGACCACAGCATATCATGCTGGGAGGTCACTCTCAGCCTGACTGAGCAGTGACCATGGCATCGCTAGATTCCCCCATAGTGCTATGCACTTTTTTCTCTCAAGTGATATTTGTGGGTTTCTTTTTTTGGAGGCCCAATCACTGACATACCTGCTTGCTGTGTGTGTTCACATCCCATTTTTGGGTGCACACAGTTTCTCCAGGAACATGCACTATGTACTAGCTAGCAGACTGTCTGCAGTTAGCATGTGTATGGCTGGACCACCTTGTAGGGTGCAGCAGGTGGAGACTGACTGTGCTCTCTGTTGGTGAATGTCAGATAGTGTTGGGGGCAGTTGAGCTTTTCCATGCCTACTGCCTATCTGCCAGTGCTCTATGTGATGCATACAAGATCTGTATTGACTACCCTGTAGCTTCTATTCCCCAGCGGACGGGGGTTGATGGTCCCCTCTGCTGCCACAATTGCAGAGATGTAGAATGTGGATCTGTTGGTGGGAGATCCCTTTCCCCCACCCTGACCCACAGAGGGTGTGTTGGGTGGTGCTACATAATCTGCTTTTAGGTCCAAACACCACCCTTCTCTTATAACATGTGACCAAGGCAACCACACCGGATATGCACTATTCTGGGTGCATCATAGTCCACAAGGGCTAAACATGACTGGGAAATACAGATGGACACAGGTGTATCTGCAAAGACTACATATCACACACTAGCACTGATGGAGATCTACAGCACAGCCTATCTCAGCCAAGCCATGTGCTGCGGACCTGGTGCTGGGTGCCCCACCTCACCCTCAGGGTGAGCACAGGAACCGCACAATGTCAACGTCTGTAGCTACTCTGTGCCAGTAACACACACGGTCAGTTCCCCCTACCAGGCTGGGGTGCTATAGAGGCACATACCCCATCTTGTGATCAGATGTAGGCTGCTGATCTGCATGTGCAGTGCATCATGGGTACGGGTGGGTTTACCCTATCCTGGTAACCACAGCAGACAGTTTGTATGGTGACCTGCAGTTTTTCTGTAGCCAGCCAGCGGTGTGTTGCATGCTATAGAGATGTAGTCCACTGGTTGCTTCAATGACTGCAAAGGCAGAAGTCATGAAACACACTCACAGTGCCGTAGCCTAAGGTGCCTCATAAGGCACCCTATAGGGTGCCCTATAGAGCACCCTATAAGGCACTCTATAGAGCGCCCTATAGGGCACATTATAATGTGCCTTGGCAGACAGGGCACTTTATAATGTGCCCTATGAAGTGCCTTATAGGGCGCCTTATGTGGCACCTTAGGTTACGGCACTGTGAGGGTGTTTTTGCTGGCAGCACTGATTTAAATTAAAAAAGGAAATGCCTCAGACAGCACTGATTTAAATTAGAAAAAGGAAATGCCTCAGACAGCCTTCTTACATAACACCACTGTGGGATTGAACCCATGACCTCTGCCTCCACAGTCATTGCAGTAATCAGTGGGCTACATCTTTATAGCTTCTAACACTGCGCTGGTATGAATGTAGAGTCAACGTGTGTTAATGTGCCATGGCGCCCACTATTGCACGATACCATAACCTTACCTCCAGACCGCCCACTACCTTATATGGCATTCTTCACATTAACGCTGCAACTAGCTCTGGTAACATTAAGACGGTTTAGTAAACATACCCCTAAATCTATGATTCATACACACACTTCAAAATAATCATGGCCACGTACTCAAATTATGCAAATAGGGGAATACTAACCCCATAGTTCATGTCTCCCTATTCACAGTCCTGAGATATGAGGCATAAACATTTGTATAGCTGATTAGTTCAGCGAAATTTTGTGTCACCTGAAGAACTGGAGGAAACAGGGTAGCAGGCTAAACCATTTTCCTGGAACGTCTGAGTTCTCAATCTCCCTCCATCTCCCCCATTGCCCAGAATAGCTCCCTACCCCTTCTGATCCACCCAAAACAGCTATAGCAGCTCTGAAATCCACCATGGACAATTATGACATCCTCCATCTACCAGCAGGAGCATGGGCACTTTGGGGTGATTTCATAAGAAGTATACAATTGTTCTGTTTACTGTTCAATGTAAACCGCCCCTGATCTCTGGAAGGGGCGGTACAGAAAAGACTGTTAAATAAATAAATAAAAATAAATAAGAAGGCACCTAGTTTTATGTGCCAACATGCATGTCAAATGCCAGTGTTGTAGTTATTTACTTGCACAATGTGTGCATAAACGCCACTTAGAAAATACAGACCAGTATAAAATTATGTGCATTGGTTGCGTGGTGAGCATGCACAGGGGCAGCGGCAGTTTGGACGTAATGTGGGTGGTGTGAGTAACTACCTGTGCTGATTATAAAATATAATTTATGCCTATGCTCGCAAAATGTAGACACGTTCATTTGCAGCAGACGCAGGGCTGAAGCGGGCGATCATGCTTTCATTTAAGGCACTTTCTTTGCCACGTACACTAGACGCCTTAAGTAGGCACCTACTTGTTTTTACAAAATAGGTTGAATTTAGGAGCATTAAAACATGCTTTAACTCGGTGCCCTGTTATAAAGTCGCCCTCCACATGCAGGCCACATTGTGAAGCTGCACTGAAAGCCACCGTTCCAGGTAAAGCAGCCAGACCAGTATACATCAAGCGAGTAGCCTCGTGTTGTACCCGGAGCGGCAGCTTGGAGAAGATCTTGCTGTTGTGTTGGGGGCGCTCATGGGATTTGCTCTGCCCGCCATTAACTTGTGACTTGGGTAAATTAATCTGTTCTTAACATACTGAGTGGGTTATTTTAAACTACTACTACTTATCATTTGTATAGTGCTACAAGGTGTGCACAGTGCTGTATAGAGACATATAAGAGACTGTCCCTGTCTATCCAAGACAAATAACGCAAGAACTAGGGACTAGGATATGTCTAGGGGAATGGTAAGGAAACACATACGATAGGAGGTGAACAGGAGACTAGGGGGATCAGGATCTAAAAGCAGTCTTAAAGAAATTCGTTTTAGCCTGGATTCGAACAGGTTCACAGATGGAGCCTCACGCACTGACTTAGGTAGTTTGTCCCCAGGCATAAAGAGCAGCAAGGTAGAAAGATGCAAATGCAGTTCTGGAGGGCCAAACACCATTCAGGTTCCATGCTGCCTCTAATAAAGATGCCTGTGCTGCATATCTATGCACCACCCCCATGGTATGCAGATGTATCTCATGCATATTTATGAGGCACAGCATGAAAACCCGAACAGTGTTTGGCACACCAGGACTGGAGTTGGGAACCTCTGCCGTAAAGCAGCAGCCAACAGGGGCAGACACACCCACACCCACAGGCTCCATTAGCCAATGCCTCCTGGAGAGGCAGGACATTGGGCCCTGCGTGCATCTCCCAATACTAGCACTTGCATACCGTAGCAATGCCACCCTAAACCTGGGAATATGGTACACAGCTATCAAAAGGTAGCTATGATTACTGGCAGATAGCAATTCCTATGTTAAGCACAATTGGCTGATTGAGCTGCATCATAGCAACCTTTCTGATGTCTGTGGAGTGAGCCTCAGGTCTGGTGTCTGACAGAGTGACCCCAACAGTATTGCGTACCATAGCCATGCCTGCACTGTGCACAGGACTGGTGCGGTGGCCAGGGCTGCCAAACACCTCTATAGTAGCACAATGCTGGCATAGGTGCGGGAGTGTGTGTCTGTCTATCCAGAGTGTGTGGTGGCTGCAAACACCCTCCACAGGCCACACTGCCAGCACTGTTGCCAGTATTGGCCTCCCAATGTGCATAATGAGGAGCAAGGTACCATGGGTATAGCCCGGACAGGGTGGCCTGGCCAGGATGCATCTGCACAGGGCATAGGACAATGGCTGGGACATTGTAGTGCACGGCCACCACCTGCACAGACAGTGTAGCCACACCATGTTCTGCTGGGAGATCACTCTCATACTGACTGAGCAGTGACCACGGCATGGCTAGGTTCCCCCATAGTGCTATATGCTTTTTCTTTCATGTGATATTTATGGGTTCTCTTTTGGGGCCTAGTCACTGACTTATCTGCTTGGTGTGTATGCTGACATCCCAGTTCTGGGTGCATGCATTTTCCCCAGGAACATGCACTATGGACTAGCTAGCAGCCTGTGTGCAGCTGGTATGTGTCTTGCTGGAACACCTTGCAGGGTGCAGCGGCTGAAGGCTTGCTGCAGGAGAATATCAGATAGTGGTGGGGTACAGCTTAGCATATCCAGGCCTAATGTTTGTCTGCTCTTGGTTTATGGATGTGTACAGAGCTGCAGTGACTGCCTGTAGGGTGTCTGTTCCTCAGCAGGACTGGGGTTGATAATCCCCCCTACTGCCCCCATTGCAGGAAGATAGAATGTGGATCTGTTGGTGGGAGACCCTGTTTCCCACTCTCAGCCCCAGAGAAAGGGAGAGAGGGAGGGAGGTGGGTGGTGGTACATAATACACCTATGGGTCCATAAGGGCTAAACCTTGACTGAGAAATACAGATGTATCCAAGGTGTGTCTGCAGACACTACCTATCTCACACATTAGCACTGCTGGGGTCCTGCAGCATGTCCTATTTCTGCTGTGAACCTGGTGCTGGGCCCCCTACCTAACCCTCAGGGTGAGTACTGTACCTGCACAATGTGACGGTGTGTAGCTACTCTGTGCCAGTGCCACACACGGTCAGTTCCCCCTACCAGGCTGGGGTGCTGTGGGGTGCATACCCCATCTTGTGATCATCTGTAGACTGCTGATTTGCATGTGCAGTGCATCATGGGTATGGGTGGATTAACCCTATCCTGGTGACCACAGCAGAATGTTTGTGTGGTGACGTGCAGTCCTTCTGCAGCCAGCCAGGGGTTTGCAAGCAGCTATGGAGCTGTAGCCCACTGGTTACTTCACTGCTTGTGGAGCCAGAGATCATGGGTTCAAACCCACAGTGGGGTTATTTGATAGGGCTGTCTGAAGCATTGTCTATTTTTAATGTACATTAGTGCTGCCAGCATAACACCCTCGGGGTACTGTAACCATAAAGTGCCTCAGAGGGCACCCTATAATGTGCCTTATAGGGCACCCTATAAAGCGCCTTCTGAGGCACCTTATGGTTACAGTCCGTATAAGGTGCCTTATAAGGTGTCCTATGGAGCGCCTTATAGGGTGCCCTATAGGGGACATTATAGGGTGCCTGGGCGGACAGTGCACTTTATAGTATGCCCTCTGGAGTGCCTTATAGGGCGGCTGATGCGGCACCTTATGTTACAGCACTTTGAGAGTGTGTTTGCTAGCAGCACTAATTAAAACAATATTAAATTGCCTCATAATGCAATATTACACATAACAGGTAGTGTCTCAGGCAGCCTTATTCATTGGGCACAGTGGGGGATTGAACCCATGACCCCTGCACCATTAGCCAGTGTCTTAACCATTGTGCTACACTGCTGTTTCTCCTTGCATGTCAGTGCACCTGCTTAATATTTCTATGTGTTAAAATGCACAGTGCTGCCATCAAAAACAGTGCTATGACCTTGCCGTGCCTCATAGGGCACCCTATATGGTGCCCTATAGGCCACCCTTTATGCAACATTGTAGGGTGCTGTGGCGGACAGTGCACTTTAAAATGTGCCTTCTGGAGTGCCTTATGCAGCACCTTATGTTACAGCGCTTTGAGAGTGCGTTTGCTAGCAGCAGTAATTAAAATGACTCATAATGCAATATTACACATAACAGGTGGTGCCTCAGGCAGCCTTATTCATTGGGCACAGTGGGGGATTAAACCCATGACACCCGCACCATCTGTCAGTGTCTTCACCATTGTACTGCAGCCCAGTTCCTCTGTTTCCACATCAGCGCACCTGCTTATGCTTCCCGCGCGCGTTTCTTGTGCGCTAATGTGCGCGGCGCACATTAGCGCACAGCGCACAAGAGCGCGCGATAATCCCAGTTTGCTAGGTTAAGACTGAAACGCCCACTCCTTATATGGCATCCTGCATACTAGTGCCGGGCGCACATTAGGACGGTTTAGTAAACATACCCCTTAGAATCGGAAAGAAGGTATTTTACATTTGCAAACAAATGTTCTTGGACAAATGGGGAATGCTAAAAAGCTTTCTAAATTTATTTTGCAATACATAAAGTAAATAGAAAAGCCAATATTTGACCTAATTTTGCAAGTCCCAGTGGAAGATATTTCCATTTTCAAAAAACTGAAAGAAGACCCCAACACTTTGCAATTATGTCTGGGGGTTTATCTCTACAAATTTTGCAAGAACAGTTTGAATATACCACAGTACACTGTGCTGTATAAATAATCTCTTACTAATACATGGTAACTGTCAAGGCTCAAATTTTCTTCACGACAAGAAATTTGAGCCTTGACAGTTATATGTATTAGTAATTGATTATATAATGTACTATGCTGCAGTATATTCAGAAGTTTCTTGCAAATTTGTTGAGACTGATTATTGTTTTTTAAGGACAAGAATCTTTTAGCATTTTTTGACTATCTAAAGTGTTTATACCAATGTAATTACCAAAATGGCCCATCTAGTCTACCCAATAAGGTGCCGGGGGTTGTAAATATTGCTTCTTGCAAGTTGCCCCCTGCCATAGATCTACAAACAAGCAATTTCAATGCTGTTTCAAGTTGCCATGCACAATGCTTGGTTTCCATCCTCTTCCTTTAAGGGATTCCATACCTTTCAAATTCCTTCACCATTTTAATGATCAATATGGAACTGCTTTAATGAAGGCTGGGATCTGAACCGGTAATTCTTTCATGTTCATAGAGACTTAACGAGCCGCTACTGCAGCTTCAAAAGCTTAAGGTAAAAAAAAAAAACATACTAAAAAGGAAGATTTTGTTTCAGAGTTATACATTTTGTCATCCCATATCCTGAGAATGAAATTCTAGTTTTTTGTGATTGTCGACACGTTGAAGAAAAGGATCTTCCTGATTAGACCCTCTTTTAATCTAGGTTGAAATGAATGGAGAGCAATAATACTGGTTTTGAAGTGTGTAGATCAGTAGCCATAAGCTTTGGGTGCTTTAAAAAAAGGGAGCACATGATTTACTAGAATGAACTCACCTTCACTGGAATCTCTATATCGTTGAGAGTGTCATTAGAAGTTGAGACAGTGGACTTAGAGAGGACTCAGACATAGTGCCCATGCAGAACAAAGGATTTATTAGCGTCACATGTAGCATAACGTCAGACCTCTTCTGTCATGTGATGTATTGAATCCTCCTAATGCCATCTCAAAGCACCGACATGCATTAAACTCTCGTGTTATTGATCAACAGTGGTTAATGCACTATTCACACGTGAACTAGCTTGCGATAGCTTTAATGTAAAATCTATGCAGGAATAATGACAGGAAAAGTATGCCAAATAGCTCATTAACTACCAGCCGAGAGAGAGTATCTGCCGAGATTTAAAAAAGCAGCTGGACAAGAGAGACGGGGCATGCATACAAAAGTGTTGCGAGTAGTGTGGGGCTAACGCACGAGTAGTGTGCATTTTTACGGCATCAGGGCATAGCGTCCACAGTAGATGCAGGGGCCGTGGCTGCAGTATGCTACTATTGCTATGTCGCATCACTAGTGTTGTGTTAGTGAATGTGCGGCCTTAGCACATGCGCACAGTTGGTGCGGTTGCACTGCGCGTTGGGAAAAGTAAAGCTACAAGCATGATATTAGGGCAGCTGTGCGGCTTGGATTCACTGTGGACAGTAAGAAATGTGCCCCAAGCACACATACAGGGAGATATCAATTGGCCAGTTCAGAATACAGAGAGTTGACTGGGAATGGGCCCAACTGCCTGCATAGCTCAGAGCATAGAGGCTAAGGACAAGATGGCGGGGCATGGAAATTGGTACTGAAAACACATAGAGTATGCGCTGCATCCCAAACTGTAGGAGATAGGGTGCAAATATGGCATCTGGAAATGATGGGGCATTGTATGGGATCAGATAGGGTGTCCACAGCATCTATCATGAGGGACAGGGATATGAACCTCCCCCCTCAGCCTGAGGCACCAAGGGTACCTGTTTACCTAGATAGCAGGGAACACAGTAGAAGGCCTTTGGGGGATGGATGTGGATGGATGGATGGCTGGCCGGCCAGCTGGCCTTTCTCTTATTCCCTCCTCAGATTATGGCTTGGGCAGCACCATAGCCATTGTGGAGCATGGTTTCCCTCATGTTGGGAGGAAGTAGGGTCTGGAGACAAGCATAATCACATACTAACCTGCACAGGTGGGCCATAGGGTCAGGAAGCTGTTACTAAATGCCTGCTGTATGTGGTTGAAGACTGGCTTAGGGAGCCAGAAAGAGAGAGAGAGAGAAACTGCCTGCTGAAGCTGAGTAGTAGGGGGGAGATGCTATAAGAGCAGGAAGTCGGAAAAGCAGGACCATCATCAGGGAAAAAGGATCAAGGCATCATTATGGATGATACATTGAAATCTTCTTCTCAGTGTGTGGTAGCAGCCAAAAAGCAAACAGAATGTTAGGAATTATTACACAGGTCTGCGACTAAAAAGCTGTTTGATTATTTTCATCTAATTTCCATGTATTTTAGTGTGCTGAAAACAAATAAAATATTGAAAAAACTCCTAGACGTCATGATTTGCCACAACATGCAAAATTGTCTTCAAATTTATCAATTTTTTTCAAATTACTATTAATTAATTCAAATTACTATTAATTAATTCACATAAGTGCATTTAAGATATAAAATGCCAAAAAACCTTAAAGGGGTTGTCCGAGTTATGTAAAAAATATATAGCACTGTAAATCTGATGGTCAGCAATATATACATAAGCTAAGCAAGTTTTAAGTCCGTGCTTATAATGGTAGAAGGGGTTAATCTTTCCTGAAGAATCCAGTGGGAGGGAGACACAGGGCAGATAGCAGCAGCTCCGGTCAGTGCAGGGGGGGCGTGGCCAGCACTGTGACGTCTCGTGTACAGACACAGAGCTGCTCTCTCCTGAATGCCACACTTGTGCACGAATCATCATAAGGTTCTTGGTTCTAGGCTGTTCACACTTTTTCATCGCAATTCGTGTTAGCTCGTCATTCTTCAACCATTATGTTATGGCTCTGCGAAAGTGTATTAATTCGCCAGACAGTTTCTGTTTCATCTGTGGTGAATATAAAGTGTTGAAGCAACAGCAGAATATTACAGACTTTGTGAAAAAAGTATACTTTGCATACTTTGGACTAAAAATTGGAGATCAAGATAAAGTCGGGGCACCTCATAAAGTGTGCAAACGGTGTGTTGAGGACCTCCGAAACTGGTTCAAGGGTAAGAAAAAATCTTTCCGTTATTGGATTCCTATGGTGTGGCGAGAGTAAAAGAACCATAGTGACGACTGTTACTTTTGTTTATGAGATGTGAAAGGGTTTAATTCCAAATGGAAGCATTCCATTTCATACCCCAATCTTCACTCAGCAATTCGTCCCATCCCCCATGGCACAGATAGACCAGTACCCAAGCCCCCTGCTACCTTGGAAGAGATACCTAGCTCCGATGAAGGTGAAGTCATACCTGAGCCAGGTGACGAATCAAGTTCTGACTTTGAAGACAAGACCAAAATTGTTTTCTCAGGAGGAGATGAATGATTTGGTAAGAGACTTGAATCTTCCCAAAGATTCCGCTGAGTTACTCGGATCAAGGCTGAAAAGCAGGAATTTATTGTTGCCAGGAGTGTCATCTTCATGGTTCAGACATCGTGAAAAGGAGTTCGTTCCTTACTTCGCCCAGGAAGACAAGTTGGTTTATTGCATCGATGTCGAAGGTCTGATGGGTCAATTTAAAATCCAATATGATTCAGAGCAATGGCGTCTTTTTATAGATTCTTCAAAAAGAAGTCTCAAAGCAGTTTTACTCCACAACGGTTTTTACGCTTACATACCTGTAGGTCATTCCGTACACTTGAAGGAAACCTACGAGAACTTGGAATTGGTTCTTTGTAAACTTAAATATGAAGACCATGGTTGGCAAGCAGGGCCGGATTTACCTTGAGTGAGGCCCTACGCCAACAAAAATTGTGGGCCCCCAGCAGGGGCGGCCCAAGGGGGGTGCGGACCTCATTTGCATAAGGGGCCTCATTTGCATAAATATTTGCATAATGTTACCATATACTAACTTTTAGTAAACGTGCCTCTTAATGAGTGTATGGATAAAGAAAGACTAAAAGATTTCTACATTACTATAATCCAGTGCCAACTGCCAGACACATTAGGAACTACTACAAACACTGCCCATAGTAAACCCGCCGTATCCTAACAGTACTACCAGGACTCACAAAGCACCATACTCTACCAATCAAAAGGCAACACTGCAAATATTAAACCAATACATTTCAGAGAACAACAATACATGACCTACTGGGGAAAGAGAACAAGTGGCAATGTCAAATAGGAATTATATAAACAGAACACCTCAGCTCAGTTACACATGCAGAACATAGACCATCACCAAACAAGTAATCACAATTTAGAAATAGGAAGACAATAATTAAACTGGGAATCCCAAAAGCCAAACTTGGAATGTACAACACTGTAGAAATAAAACTATACATTAATTTGCTCTTGTACTAAACAAAGCGCAGATGTTAATGATGCACATTTACCAGAGCTGACATATTCCAATTAATAAATTCAAAATAAAGAGATATTTTTCTACCTTTTGTGCATTTTTTTCAGCTGCAATTGCTCCAGCCACTTTCTTCTGTTTTCTTCGTGTCTTCTGCTAACTCTCCATCGTCTGCTGTCCATTTGTCCTTTCTTCTCTCTTCTAGATTTTTTTCCATTCTCTCTCTACATCTGCTTTAACATACTAATCTTTCTCCTTTTGCTCTTTCCTCATTCCTATTTCATCCACTCAAATTTTACCCCTCCATCCTCAATCCCCACTTACTCTCCCAATACCCGGCCAATTGTAGATTTTTTATCCCTCCCACACAAAATATTTTTCCCTTCTCCATTTTACTCTTCCAGCCCCATCCCATTCTAATCCTCCCCCAACATCAGCTCCCTTCTAGTTCCAGCCTCACCCAGCATCCATTCCCTTCTAGTCCCTGCATCAGCCCATTTCCAGTCCTAGCCATCCATCAGCCCATTTCCAGTCCTAGCAACCCCCCAACCCACTACCAGTCCTAGCCCCCCCATCACCCCACCCCACTTACAGTCCTTAACCCCCCATCACCCCATTTTCAGTTTAAGCCCCCCCTATAACCCATTACCAGTCCTAACCCCCCATCAGCCCACTTCCATTCCTAACCCCATCAACCCATTTCCAGTCAGCCCCCCATAGCCCATTGCCAGTCCTACCCCCCCCCATCAGCCCACAGCCCATTACCAGTCCTAACCCCATCATCCCACCTCCAGTTTTAAAAACCCCCCAGCCCATTTCCAGTCCTAGCCCCCCATAGCCCATTACCAGACAACCCCCATCAGCCCACAGCCCATTACCAGTCTTAACCCCCCCAAAGCCCATACCAGTTCTAAACCCCCCCCAACAGCCCATTACCAGTCCTAACCCCATCAGCCCACCTCCAGTCCTAACCCCCCAGCCCATTTCCAGTCCTAGCCCCCCCATAGCCCATTACCAGACAGCCCCCATCAGCCCACAGCCCATTACCAGTCTTAACCCCCCCAAAGCCCATTGCCAGTTCTAAGACCCCCCAACAGCCCACAGTCCATTAGCAGTCCTAGCCCGATCAGCCCACCTCTAGCCTTAACCCCCCCAGCCCAGCCCAGCCCAGCCCACCCAGCCCATTTCCAGCCCCAGCCCCCCAATAGCCCCTTACCAGTCCTACCCCCCCCATAGCCCATTACCAGCCCCAGCCCCCCCAATAGCCCATTACCAGTCCTACCCCCCCCCATAGCCCATTACCAGTCCTACCCCCCCCCCCAAAGTAAAATTTAATTTAAAAAAAAAACCTGGTGGCTGCCGCCACGGGGCCCCCTCTGCTGCCGCGGGGCCCCGTCTACCAGCTGAAGCCGTCGGGTCGGGTCGGGTCGGGTCTCCCTCCCTCCCTCCCTCCCTCGCTGCAGGCTGCAGGCTGCGAGAGACGCGAAGGGAGAGCGTCTCCTCGCGTCTGTGTTAAGCCCGCAGGGGCTGATGGGAAATCCCATCAGCCCCTGCGGGCTAAACACAGACGCGAGGAGACGCTCTATCTTCGCGTCTCTCGCAGCCTGCAGCGAGGGAGGAAGGGAGGGAGGGAGAGACCTGACCCAACCCGACTCGACGGCTTCAGCTTGTAGACGGGGCCCCCGCGGCAGCAGAGGGGGCCCCGTGGCGGCAGCCACCAGGTTTTTTTTTTTTAATTGTGTGTGTTTAAAAAAAATTACCTGGTTCTTTTTTTGTGGGCCCCTGCCGGCTGTGGGCCCTACGCCATGGCGTACATGGCGTATAGGTAAATCCGGCCCTGTTGGCAAGTGTGTGGGGACTTGAAGGTCTTGTGCATGCTGCTCGGGCAACAAATTGGGTATACCAAATATCCTTGTTTTCTGTGTCTATGGGACAGTCGAGACCGACAAAATCACTGGACCAAGAAGAGTTGGCAGCCGAGGGTGCTAACAGTCAGTGAAAAAAATGTCCTCCGAGAAACTTTGGTACCTTCCCATAAAGTTCTTCTACCACCTCTCCACATAAAATTAGGATTGATGAAGCAATTCGTAAAATCACTTCCAAGAGATGGAGAATGCTTCAAATACTTGGTCACCAAGTTTCCAGGCCTGTCAGAGGCAAAATTGAAGGAAGGTGTGTTCGTCAGACCAGACATTAGAAGGCTTATAGTTGATCAAGAGTTTGTCAATACCATAACGGATCCTCAAAAAGAAGGGTGGATTGCATTTAAAGAAGTCGTACAGAAATTTTTAGGCAATAACAAAGATCCTCACTACAAAAAGATTGTTGGACGAATGCTGAAAGCATTTCAAGCTTTAGGTTGCCTGATGAGTTTGAAAGTGCATTTCCTCCAGTCCCACCTTGACTACTTTCCTGAAAATTTGGGAGCTGTGAGTGAGGAACAAGGTGAACGATTCCACCAAGACATTAAAGAGATGGAAAGGAGATACCAGGGAAAATGGAGCATTACAATGATGGCAGACTACTGTTGGATGCTTCAGAGAGACATTCCAGATGCTACTCACAAGCATAAATGCACCAAGAGGAGCCTCACAAGGAAGAAGAATCGAGTTTAGTGTGTGTAGGTGAGCTCATTTCAGTTCAAAAAGTATTTTCATGAAAATATTGTAATAAAACTTTAATTTTATAAGTCTATTTCCATTTATGTTGAGGTATTGCCTTATTTAACATAGTTACCTAAATTGTCAGGAAACGTGATGTCCTATGACAAAATGGAGGTCATTTTCGGATTCAGCGCACAAAAAAACATAAAGATTATGTGGAATAACCAAAAGAGCTCTCGAAAATTTTTTTTTTGCAGACCTGTGTTATGAAAGCACTGGAGAATAAAACAAAAGCTATCGTAATGCCGCTGTATCGCTCCATGATGTGACGGCACCTTGAGTACTGTGTGCAATTCTGATTTCTGCATCTCAACGAAGATACAGCACAATTAGAAAAGGTACAGAGAAGAGCAACCAAAAGATAATGGGGATAGAATGACTCCCTTATGAGGAAAGGCTAAAGAGATGGCTAAGGGAAGATATGCTAAAGTTCTACAAAACCCTGAGTGGCATGGAAAGGATAAACAGGGATAGATTGTTTACTCATTGGAAAATGACAGACTAGGGCAGTGATGGCTAACCTTTTTGAGCCCGAGTGCCCAAACTGCCGCACAAAACCAAAGAATTTCCTCAAAGTGCCAGCACGTCATTTGCATAAGTGGTCTTATTTGCATAATGTTACCATACACTAACTTTTAGTAAACATGTCTCTTAATGAGTGTATGGATAAAGAAAGACTAAAAGATTTCTACATTACTATAATCCAGTGCCAACCGCCAGGCACATTAGGAACTACTACAAACGCTGCCCATTTAGAACCCATAGCAAACCCGCCGTATCCTGACAGCATTACCAGGACTCACAAAGCACCATACCCTACCTATCAAAAGGCAACACTGCAAATATTAAACCAATACATTTCAGAGAATACTGGGGAAAGAGAACAAGTGGCAAAGTCAAATAGGAATTTCCTCTTGTACCAAACAAAGCGCAGATGTTAATGATGCACATTTCCCAGAGCTGACATATTCCAGTTAATAAATTCAAAATAAAGAGATATCTTTCTACCTTTTGTGCATTTTCTTTTTCAGTTGCAATTGGTCCAGCCACTTTCTTCTGGTTTCTTCATGTTTTCTGCTAACTCTCCATCGTCTGCTGTCCATTTGTCCTTTCTTCTCTCTCTTCTAGTTTTTTTTTCCATTCTCTCTCTCTCTACATCTGCTTTAACATACTAATCTTTCTCCTTTTGCTCTTTCCTCATTCCTATTTCATCCACACAAATTTTACCCCTCCATCCTCAATCCCCAATTACTCTCCCAATACCTGGCCAATTGTAGATTTTTCATCCCTCCTACACAAAATATTTTTCCCCTCTCCATTTTACTCTCCCAGCCCCATCCCATTCTAATCCTCCCCCAACATCAGCTCCCTTCTAGTTCCAGTCTCACCCAGCATCCATTCCCTTCTAGTCCCTGCATCAGCCCATTTCCAGTCCTAGCCCCCCATCAGCCCATTTCCAGTCCTAGCTCCCCCATCCATTTCCAGTCCAAGTCCCTTCATCAGCTCATTTTCAATCCTAGCCCCCCATCAGCCCATTTCTAGTCATTTCCTAGCCCCACCATCAGCCCATGTCAAATCATAGCTCCCCTCCACTCAGCCCAATTCCAGTCCAAGCCCCCCCATGAGCCGACTTCCAGTTCTAGCCCCTCCATGAGTCCATTTCAATTCAAGCCCCCACCACAGCCCATTTCCAATCTTAGCTCCCCCCAACAGCCCATTTCCAGTCCTATCCTAGCTGTTCCATCAGCCCATTTTCAGTCCTAGCTCCATTCCCTCACAACCCATTTCCATTCCAAGCCCCCTCCCCATCAGCTATTTGCAGTTCAAGCCTCCCCTTCCACTCAGCCCATTTCCAGTCCTAGCAACACCCCTACCCATTACCAGTCCTAGCCCCCCGTCAATCAACTTCCAGTCCTAACCCCCATCACCCCATTTTCAGTTTAAGCCCCCCCCTATAACCCATTACCAGTCCTAACCCCCCCCATCAGCCCATTTCCAGTCAGCCCCCCATAGCCCATTGCCAGTCCTAACCCCCCCCATCAGCCCACAGCCCATTACCAGTCCTAACCACATCAGCCCACCTCAAGTCCTAACCCCTCCCCATCAGCCCATTTCCTGTCCTAGCCCCCCCCATAACCCATTATCAGTCCTACCCCCCCATCAGCCCACTACCAGTCTTAACCCCCCCATAGCCCATTACCAGTCCTAACCCCCCCCATCAGCCCACTACCAGTCTTAACCCCCCCCATAGCCCATTACCAGTCCTAACCCCCCCATCACCCCATTTCCAGACAGCCCTCATCAGCCCACAGCCCATTGCCAGTCTTAACCCCCCCCATAGCCCATTGCCAGTCTTAACCCCCCCCCCCATAGCCAATTGCCAGCCCTCATCAGCCCACAGCCCATTGCTAGTCTTAACCCCCCCCCCCATAGCCCACTGCCAGTCTTAACCCCCCCAGCCCACTGCCAGTCTTAACCCCCCCTCCCTAGCCCATTGCCAGTCTCAACCCCTCTCCCTCCCTCCCTAGCCCATTGCCAGTCTCAACCCCCCTCCCTCCCTCCCTAGCCCATTGCCAGTCTCAACCCCCCCTCCCTCCCTCCCTCCCTAGCCCATTGCCAGTCTCAACCTCCCTCCCACCCAAGCCCATTGCCAGTCTCAACCCCCCTCCCTCCCTCCCTCCCTAGCCCTTTGCCAGTCTCAACCTCCCTCCCTCCCTAGCCCATTGCCAGTCTCAACCTCCCTCCCTCCCTCCCTAGCCCATTGCCAGTCTCAACCCCCCTCCCTCCCTCCCTCCCTCGCCCATTGCCAGTCTCATCCCCCCTCCCTCCCTCCCTCCCTCGCCCATTGCCAGTCTCAACCCCCCTCCCTCCCTAGCCCATTGCCAGTCTTAACCTCCCTCCCTCCCTAGCCCATTGCCAGTCTTAACCCCCCTCCCTCCCTCGCCCATTGCCAGTCTTAACCCCCCCCCTAGCCCTTTGCCAGTCCTACCCGCCCCCCCACTGCTCCTCGCAATGTTAAACAAACAAAAAAAGCTGGCCGCTGCGGCGGCCTGGAGTGTCCCGCGGGGCTTCCTCTGCCCGGCGGGACTCTCCCGGCGCAGCTCAGCCCCTCCCGGCCGGCGTGCAGATACGCGAAGGGAGAGAGAGTCTCCCTCGCGTCTCTGTTAAGCCCGCAGGGGCAGATGGGAAATTTCCCATCAGCCCCTGCGGGCTTAGCAGAGAAGCGAGGGAGACTTTCCCTTCGCGTATCTGCAAGCCGGCAGAGAGGGGCTGAGCTGCGCCGGGAGAGTCCCGCCGGGCAGAGGAAGCCCCGCGGGACACTCCATGCCGCCGCGGCGGCCAGCTTTTTTTTTTTTTTAAATTGCCATGAGCCGGCATATATTAATTTGCGACCTTCCCGCGTGCCAGCTGCAAGGCCTTCGCGTGCCACAGCTGGCACGCGTGCCATAGGTTCGCCATCGCTGGACTAGGGTCATGCCATGAAGTTACAAAGTAGTACATTTAAAAGAAATAAGAGAAAATATTCTTTCACTCAATGCAGAATTAAGCTCTGAAATTTATTATCGGGGGATAGTTGGGTTTAAAAAGGGTTTGGACAAATTCCTGGAGGAAAGGTCCATAAACTATTACTAAGGTGGACTTGGGAAAACCACTGTTTATCCCTTGGGGTAGGCAGCACAGATCTTTCTACTTTTGGAAGCCCGACAGGTACTTGTGATCTGGATTTGCCACAGTTGGAAACAGGATATTGGGCTTGATGGACCAATGGTCTGACCCAGTGTGGTAATTCCTATGTTCGTACCAGTACAGTGAAAAGTATGAGCATTAAAATGCAGAAAGAGTCATTGCAGATACATTAATGCAAAAAATGTAATTATATCTCAATGATACATAGTTAAGTTTTTGTGTTACCATCTGCATATGAGCACGTGCTTGTAGGCACACGCGTTACTTCCGCAGTAGCATAGGCCCAGTTTGCATCTCATTAACATTGTCAATTAAGGGAGTAATTTCATAAACTTTCTCTGAGCTTAAAGCACTGTTATAAATTTACCCCATGGCTTTGTGCATAAAAATAAATGTGATGAGAAGAAGGGTGTACTTTTTGTGACCTCTGTTTTGGCATATTCTGGGATAGAGTTTGTGTGGGACAAGGACAGAGTTGCAAAGTATGTATGTTCTTTATAAAATACACACAATCATACATATTGTATATGCATACATTCACACCAGTTCCCAAGCTGCAGCTTGTAAACTTGTATGCTTTTGAATAGACTGTGCATATACAATACAAAAGATTAGGCAGTGCATAACCCAAAATAATAGCAAAGTGATAAACATTTGAATGAATGAATTCTGTATCCTTTATTATGAATTATTCACTGATTTAACTTTTTTTTAGCATATTCCAGTTTGAGATGCTGCAGTATTGCTGTGCTATATGCACACTAGTGTTTTCTTGCTTTCATAGGTTGTAAATATACTATTTGGGGGAATTCTGTGTAGTTTTTAAAAACTCTGCAAAATTTTGTATTCTTGATTTGTAATTTTGTTATGTAGAATAAGAATTTACCCATCATAAGGGACTGATAAACCTGAGAATTCTCCCTGCACATGCTCAACCCCCCCTCAAGCAGTCTCACTCCATAGCTAGCATGAAGGCCCCCCGCCTCCCCCTTCCCAGCTTGATTTCCCTCCTTCTCTGCCCCCTCTCAAGATAAACATACAGCTCTCTCTCTCTTTTTCTCTCTCCATCTCCCAATAAGACCTCCACTTTTCCCTTCATCCCCCTTTTCCTCAAAACCCTTCCGAGTACACACATTCCCATAACTCTCTCTCAGCCCCCAATACAGACACCAATAGCTCTCTTTCTTATACTTCCCCCAGCACCTCCCCCCCAGTTCTCTTTCCAAAATCTCTCTTCTCCTCCTAATACACATTCCCACAACTTCTCTCAAATTCACCTAGTACACACCCCACTATTGCTGTATCTCAATTTCTCTGCTAGTGCACATCTCACATAATTTTCTCTTAATCTCCATCCCCTAGTGCAAGTTCCATCATAGACCTTTCTCAAACCCACCAGCACTTATCTCTCTCTCAAACCCATCGCCCAGCATCTACTCTCCCATAGCTCTTTCTGAATCCTTCTACACACTTCTCCAGCATTTCCTCTCCTCCCCACCTGCACGTACTTCCCCATCTCTCTCTCTCTTTCCCTCCTTCTGCTGCATCTCCTCCCCTGGGGCACCCCCAGCAAGCACACACATTCCTTGTAGCCTCCTCTTGTACTTGTCATCATTCGCTCCTCTTCCACACTTCTATTTGTGGGGCCCTGTATCCCACAACAACTGTTTTTCTAGATATCACCAATTACCAATTAGCAACAAATCACTCAGAACTGCAAATTGCTCGAATACAATGCTCTTTATTCGGGTACCAGAACAAACAAACAGCAACT
The DNA here is from genome assembly GCA_033557465.1 of Ichthyophis bannanicus. Classification (NCBI taxonomy): domain Eukaryota; kingdom Metazoa; phylum Chordata; class Amphibia; order Gymnophiona; family Ichthyophiidae; genus Ichthyophis; species Ichthyophis bannanicus. Next base: position 1,247,565,005 of record CM066033.1, read on the forward strand.
TAGGGTTGCCAACTTTTTCACCGAGAAAAACCCGACACCTGTGGCTTGCCATGCTCCACCCATTCTCCGCCCCTAGTCCCACCCCTGCCCCGCCCCCAGCCCCACCCAAAAAAATTACCGAGGATACGTGTAGGCTAACTTCCTTGGTCAGATAATAATTAAACTGGGAACCCCAAAATCCAAACATGAAATGTACAACACTGGAGAAATAAAACTATAAAGTAATTTCCTCTTGCTTAAACAAAAACGCAAAGATGTTAGCAATACACACTTCCCAGACCAGACATATTCCAGTTAATAAATTCAAAATAAAAAGTATTTTTCTACCTTCTGTTTGGGCGTTTTATTTTTCAGTTGCAATTGCTCCAGTCACTTTCTTCTGGTTTCTTCGTGTCTTCTGCGAGCTATCCATTTGTCCTTTCTTCTCTTTTAGATGTTTTCCATTCTCTCTCTATTTCTGCTTTAACATACTGATTGTTTCCCTTTTGCTCTTTCCCCCAATTCTTTCCTTATTCCTTTATCATCCGTTTAAATTTCACCCTTCCATTCTCAAGCCCCTCTTACTCTCCCAATACCGGCCCATCATAGACTTTTCTTCCACACAAAATATTTTTCCCCTCTCCATTCTCATTCCCCATCCATTTCTAGTCCTCCCCACAAATCAATTCCCTTATAGTTCTAGGCCCACCCAGCATCCACTCCCTTCTAGTCCCATTCTCCCATGCCCCACATCAGCCCATTTCCAGTCCTATTCCAGCTCTTCATCAGCCCATTTCCAGTGCTAGCCCTCACATCACAGGCCATTTCCAGTCCTAGCTCCCCCCCCCCCAATCACAGCCCATTTCCAGTCCAAGTCCCCCATCACAGCCTATTTCCAGTCCTAGGCCCCCCCCCACCATCACAGCCCATTTGCAGTCCGAGTCCCCCCGCACCATCACAGCCCATTTGCAGTCCTAGCCCCCCTAATCACAGCCTATTTCCAGTCCAAGAACCCCCTTCCTCCACCATAGCCCATTTCCAGTCCAGGTCCCCTCCACCCCCATCAAAACCCTTTTCCAGTCCATGGCCCCCCCCCCCCATAACCCTTTTACAGTCCAGGTCCCCCCCCATCACAGCCTATTTCCAGTCCAAGTTTCCCCCCCCCCATAGCCCTTTTCTGGTCCAGGTCCCCTCCACCCCCATCACAACCCATTTCCAGTCCATGTCCCCCCCCATAACCCTTTTACAGTCCAGGTCCCCCCCCCCATCACAGCCTATTTCCAGTCCAAGTCCCACCCCTTAGCCCTTTCCAGTACAAGTACCCCCCTTAGCCCTTTTCCAGTCCAAGTCCCCCCATTTAGTCCTTTTCCAGTCCAAGTCCCACCCCCTTAGCCCTTTTACTGTCCGTCCCACACCCTTAGCCCTTTTCCAGTCCAAGTCCCCCCTTTAGCCCTTTTCCAGTCCAAGTCCCGCCCTTAGCCCTTTTCCAGTACAAGTCCCCCCCTTTAGCCCTTTTCCAGTCCAAGTCCCCCACCTTTAGCACTTTTCCAGTCCAAGTCCCCCACTTAGCCCTTTTCCAGTCCAAGTCCCCCCCCCTTTAGCCCTTTTCCAGTCCAAGTCCCACCCCCTTAGCCCTTTTCCAGTCCAAGTCCCCCCCTTAGCCCTTTTCCAGTCCAAGTCCCCCCCTTAGCCCTTTTCCAGTCCAAGTCCCCCCCTTTAGCCCTTTTCCAGTCCAAATCCCCCCCTTAGCCCTTTTCCCGTCCAAGTCCCCCCCCCCTTTGCCCTTTTCCAGTGCAAGTCCCCCCCTTAGCCCTTTTCCAGTCCTATTCCCCCCACCCCCTTTTGCATTTTCCAGTCCAAGTCCCCCCCCCCTTTTCCAGTCCAGGTCCCCCCCCCCTTAGCCCTTATCCAGTCCAAGTCCCCCCCCCCTTAGCCCTTTTCCAGTCCAGGTCCCCCCCATCACAGCCAATGCAGTCCTTGCCCCCCCCCCGACCAGCATCGCGGCTGTCTGAGGCTTCAGAGGGAGCCGGGGAAGCCCGCGCGAGGCCCCGGCTCCCTCTGTACAGCCACCAGCGTGAAGAGCCTTTTCCTTCACGCTGGCGGCTGTTCCTGTGAAGCCGCGAATGCTGGGACAGGTTAAAAGGCAACCTTTAACCTTTCCCAGCATTCGCGGCTTCACAGGAACAGCCGCCAGCGTGAAGGTAAAGGCTCTTCACGCTGGTGGCTGTTCAGAGGGAGCCGGGGCCTCGCGCGGGCTTCCCCGGCTCCCTCTGAAGCGGAGAAAAGCCGGTTTTTTTGCTCTGGCCGCTCCCGATCTTGCGGCCAGAGCAAAAAAACCGGCTTTTAAAGGGCCGGTTTTGCCTCTGCGCCGGCAGCCGGCCTGGCCGTGGAAAAACCGGCCAGGCCGGCTGAAAACCGGCCAGTTGGCAACCCTACAGCAACTGCTTTGAGCAAAAGTCTTTGTCTGAGAAAGGTGTTGGACAGTCCACTTCCCTCACCGGAATTGGGGAGCAGACTGCCCACTGAGTTATGGAGCCGTCCCCTTATATAGATATTCTCTGTCACAAAAACTTCTAGAAGTCTGATGTCATTCTGTAAAAGTCAGAGTTACTTGCAAAGAAAGAAAACTTTGCTAGAACTCCTTCTCTGAGGCCCCCTCCCATGAATAATGCCAATTATGCCTTAGGGCTACCCTCCCTTGCAGCTGGTGCTCTCAAGGTCTCTTGGTCTTTGATTAATTGTGCTCCTTATCTGTGCTGTAGAGCAAATCTTTCCAGCATTCCTTGGCCTGTTTTATGGTCTTCTCATATCCTGGTGCTCAAGGCTGAAAGTATGTTTTCTGCTAATTAATTCTCTGAGCAGGCCTGACTTTATGCACTTCTACTCAAAGCAAGGCCTCCAGACTACAGCAGGCCGCAAGGCTGTATTGTAGCATATACTTTCTTAGCCCACAGGACATTTTTCCTTTCTTCATCGTGCAAACTGCAGGCAGGCCATGATTACAGTCACAGATAGCAGCTGAAGGAGCAGAACTATCCCTAAGCCAAAAATATCCCAACATATTGTACTACTGGGACACACACCACCCCTCCAACATCCCCAGCATGCCTACACACACACATGCCCCCTTCTTTCCTCTTCAATGCTCACCCTCCCATGCGGAGTACCATAAGCGAAGAAGAGAGTGGCTACTTGTTGGCCACATCATCTTCTGCTGCTGTCTCAGACTGCTGAATTTGAACCACATGGGACACCATAGGGGAATGTGTGTGAGTGCCAGGGTGCTGAAAGAGGGCAACGGTGTGAGTTGTCACTGCCTCTTGATCCCTGTGCAGAATTAGGCAGAGCAAGTAAAGAACTTTGCACAGAAGGGGAAGTGTGCATGCTGTTGAGTCAATACTGACTCCTGGCAACTCAGCCCCTGGGTTTTCCTGGCAAGGTGCAACCAGAAGTAGATTGACAGTCCTTTCTTCCATGCATATCTAAAGCACTTGGTATTCCAAGGTGGTCACCCATCCAAGTACTAGCCAGGTCTAGCTTCTGAGAGCAGGCTCACTCAGGGCAGCAAAGCCATAGAATTCTGTGTAAATTCTGCAATGTGTAATATTTATTTATTTTTCTGTGGTTTTTTTTATACCGCTTTACAGGGAACAAAAACATTAACTGTTTAACATAGAACCTTAGTAACATCGAACAGAATGATCACATTTGGTAACTGTGGTCAATAGACAGTAACATGTTCAAATAATAGCAACTATGTCAAACAAAGGTTGTGTATTTTTGTGGGAGGTGGAGGTGTGGAGTAAGAAAGGGAGTGTATGGGAGGATGATACTTACTGCAAGGGGATAAGTATCTGTAAGTTTTATTGTTACATGGGGACACACCACTGAGTCTTTGACGTGTTTTTTGAATAGGAATGTCTTGAGTTATTTATGGAATTTTGTTAGGTTGTGTGTTTCTCTGAGGTTGTTGGGGAGTGAAATCCATAGATCAGGTGCTTAAATGGAGAAGGCTCTGTTGCGAGTAGTTTGGTTTAACTGTGTTATTTGTGCTGACAGGTCTAGTAAGTTGCGATTACATCTGTGCTTGTTTCTACTGATTGTTGGTGTTTGGATGAGGGACGAGGTATGACAATGATTGGCTGTGTAGAGTTTTGAATATGTTCGTTATTGATTTGTATTTAATTTGGTTGTGTACAGGTTAGCAGTATAGATCTTTTAAAATTGAGGTAATGTGGCATAAAATTCCACCAGGAAGAAAAATGGAATATTGCTGATTCCATTGAGGCATACTTTTGAGGTGTATGGACACTCGCAAGTATTAATATATGTTAGTTAAAAAAAAGTTTTTTGGTCAATTGACCCAGATCCTTTTGAACTTTCAAGGTGAGCATCAGGTGAGAAAACTGCAACAGCGCCTCCTGTGTACTTCTCATTACATTCTATAAAGCAACATTTTGGCTTGGTGAAGAGAGCATGGTTACTGAAAGTTTGTCAGAAACGTACTAAAGTCATTGAATAAAAAGGTATCACCCACAGCTTTTTGTGGACTTATTTCTGTTTCACCAAAAATTTTCTATCTTGTCTGTGCCCCCTTTCCTATCTTAACAAACAGGACCGGCCCAACCACTAGGCAAACTAGATGGCCGCTTAGGGCAGCAATCTCTAGAGGGCAGCAAAAGCAGGCTATTTAAAGCTAAATAATAGATTTTGACAGCCAGATGGGGTGAAAGCTTGAGGTTCATCTAGGGTTCCAACACTTTGAACCATCTCTAGGGCCGGCTCTATTAACAAATATTGAGGCCAGAGTATTAAATGAAGAAAGTTTTTGTCAAAATCAGCTGGCACTGTAGGAGCTTTTATTGTGATGCTCACTCATTTAAATGATACTAAAATTAGGTTTTCAGCATTTTTCATGCGAGAAAGCCCACACTAAATTGAAAACCTCTTTTTGTAAAATGACCATACATTTAATTGTTTTTTATGCCAGTTTTCCAGCAAAAGAGGTTAGAAAGTGACTTCCATGTAAAGGTATTACAGCTAGATACAGTGGGTGTTTTTTCTCTCTCTTTTAAAGCTTGCAATTTAATTTTGTACCTGAGGCATTGGAGAGTTAAGTGACTTCATCAAGATCATAAGGAACAGCAATATGATTTGAACCAAATTTCCCTACTTCTTAGGTCTCTGCTCTAACCATTAGGCTACTCCTCCACTCTCCTCTTATTACTACCTTTATATAGTATATTTATATGTTGTATAAAGGTCTACATTTCCTTGCAAGTACTGCCATAGCTAGAGGGTCTCCATTGTAAGCAAGATACTTCTGTGGCTCTTGAATACAAACTCTCTGACTTTTGTTCTTTTTTTTAATTAACAATTTGTGTTTTACATACAAGCAAAACACAAAAAGAAATTACAGAAAAATATCAAGAACTAAGGAAACTTTCATACATAAAGAAAAAGAAACATCCGTTTCATAGCTCACATCACGGGGAGCAAAGGAAAAACCGGCTGGCGGGAGAAAATCACAAAAATTAGTCAGATAAACCAACCCTTTACAAATTAGCTAACTAAACCATACAAAGAAATTGGAACACATAATTGGACAGAAGCCTTCATCTATTATCATAAAATTGCTCAAGTTGTGTCGGATACACAAACACATATCATACCCCATCATTGATAATCAAACTCTTACATGGAAAACATAAAAAGAAAGTCCTCCAACAGCCAAAACTCACGATCTCAACTGCAGGAAGGACTTTCTCCGAGCTTCAGTAAAACAGGAAACATCTGGGAAGAGATTGATCTTTTGACCACAGAAAAGGAAATCTTTCTTGCGGAAATAAGCCTTCATGATATTAATTTTGCCTATCTCCGGGGCAAGGGAGATGATTAGGGTAGCGCAGAGGGAAATATTATCAGTAGAAGATTCTAAGAAATTAGTTAAACCAAGATCAGTTTTCTCCATTACATATGCAAACTCATCCCCCTGTGCAGGGACCTGGTTGACAAATAAAATAGATTTGATACAACCAAATCATCATATTCCAGGAGCAGTAAAATATCATTACAATATTTCTGTAACAACACTAATGGAGACAGCAATAGGGTCTTTGGGAAATTTAAAAAAATTGGAGATTCTTAGATTTAAAAGAATTCTCCAAGGACTCAATTTGCTCATGCAACAGGAAACTATCCTTAACAGTCAGAGAGCCCACAGATTGCAAGGACCCAATCTGGCCCTCAACCTTATCGAGCTTCTGAGTGGATTCAGTAACCTTAGACTAATTCATAACATTTTGCCACAACTTACTGAGAGATTTTTACAGCTTAATCCATGAATCCATGTAACAAAACATAAGCCTTGGACTCTACCTTCCAGATGTCGAAAAGAGTTACCTCAGAAGCAGAAGCTCCAGAGGAAGTCTAAGAAACCCGCTGGGCACTTGGAGAGGCTCAAGAGGGAAAACTTCCAATGAGGCTTGCGGTGGGCTCATTTATTTTATTTATTTATTTAACATCTCTTCTATACCGCGCTATTAAAATCAGCGCGGTGTACATCGAACAAAATATACTGCAATGCATACAGGTAACATTGAGTCTACAGAGAACGAGGGAATATATAACATGGAATAACAGGGATAACTATGTACAGTCAACATTATACTATATATATGCTTTTACTATATACCATATTTAAACTCGAGTGGATATTGTACGTGTATTCATGTAGGTGGCATGGGTCAACAGTAGTAATGTGAACTATCGTGGAGTCTAACCATTTTCTGGCTGTATTAAGGTGCTAAGGTGTTTGGTGTAAGTGGGAGGCCTGTTGGTTGTGTGAGTGTCCATGATCACTTCTGGGTAGTATTTTGTGAATAAGTGATGCTTCATGGCTTTTCGGAATTGTAATAGGCTTTTGATGCCACGGATTTCATGGGGAAGTATATTCCAATTCATGGGTGCGAATATTGAGAAAGCTCTGTTTGATGTAGCTTTAGTACATGATGTCATCATCTTGGGAACTATTAAGGTGTTCATAGCTGTAGTCCTTCTGTTTCTATTTTCGAGGGTGTTATGGATTAGTTTGCTGATTGGTGTCGGTGGGTAGTTATTCATGGCTTTGAAGGTCAGGACTAGTGACTTATATGAGAGTCTGGCTTGTAGAGGTAGCCAGTGTAGGTCTTTCATGATAGGCGTTATGTGAGCAGATCTTGGTGACCCAGAGAGGACTCTTGCAGCTGCATTCATAGCCAGACGAAGTGGATTTAAGGTTGATTGAGAGAGCCCGTGGAGGATGATGTTCGCAAAATCTAGATGTGGGAGGACTAGTGCCTGGAAGGTTGATCGGTAATCAGTATAGTCAAGTAGGGGGCGGAGGTGGCGTAGCGTTCTGATCTTATGATATATACTCTTTGTCACATTCTTCACATGCATTGTCATATCCAGGTGTTGATCTAATGTGATGCCGAGGTATCGGATTGTGGGTTTGGACGTCAGTTCTATGTTGTTGACCAGCAGCGACGGAGGAGGTACGAACTTACGATTCCTTGTAACAAATAGGACATCAGTTTTGCTATGATTTATTCTTAAGTTTTGAGTCAGCAGTCAAGATCCAAAATTGAACCTGGTCAGAATTCGTTAATGGGGTAGAAAGATTCTTTTCCTTACCGTCCAATAGAGCACCAGTGTTAGGGGTTGGGTCCGATCTATTGGGCTAAGAGACGCCCTGGATAACTGAGATGAGGAAGAGCCCAGAGACGGTAATTTTTTTTTTTTTTTTTTAGAATTTACCAACACATGTTGATTCATTTTATGTCATCTGCAAATTTGATTACCTCACTTGTTCCCATTTCCAGATCATTTATAAAGATGTTAAAAAGTAGTGGGCCAAGCCCAGATCCCTGGGGCACTGAGAAAACTGACCATTGAGAAAATTGACCACTTAGCCCAACTCTGTTTTAAAAAGTCTCCGATCCACAAGAGAACACTGTCTACACCCATGACTTTAATTTCCTCAAGTCTCTCATGAGGGACCTTGTCAAAGGCTTTCATTATATTCACTAGTTTACCTTTATCTGTTTATTCACACTTTTAAAAAAATGTAGCTGACTAGTGAGGCAAGACTTCCCTTGGCTAATCCATGTTAGCTATGTCCCATTAAACCATGACTATGGGGTATGTTTACTAAAGTTTCTTAACGTCCGTGCCGCGCAATTAGCATGCGCTAAGGTACCTTAGCGCGTGCTATGGTACCTTAGCGCACGCTAATGACGCTTTACAGGGCAAAAATGGGCTCTAGTGCGTGCTCAAGCGCGCAGCTGCGCAAACGAGCGCTGAAGGCGGGGAAAGGCTCCCGGAGGGCGGAGGAAGGCTCCCCAGGGGCGGAGAGAAGGGGTCAATGGGTGGAGAGTGGGAGGGGAGAGGCTCCCCGCACACTAACAATGTGAAATTCGAGGCCAAAAATAACGCAAGTGAAAACCTCGCGTTAGAGCCGATTTAAAGGGAAGAGAAACCATTTCTGTCAGCAACGTACAGCAAAACCAGGGAAACCTACAAAAAAGTGATAAGTGTGATACATGTGCACGGAACAAAAGTACAAATTAACATTGAAAAGGACCCCAACAAAATAGAAAAAAATCATAATCAAGCTGGGCAATAGTGATAGTAATGGGAAACATCAAAAAACACTCCCAAGAAAGCCCCAAAAAATAAATATGAATTTTGGAAGGGTCTACGCTCCGGCCCCATACAAGGTGAATGAGCCCAGAGTGAAATAGCACTGATCAGGGTTTCCCTCTCCATTGGACAGGTTACCTATGGCATGCACATGTTCCACAACAGCAGGGAGGGCATGTCGGAATGGGCAACTGGACAGATGCTGGGAAAGGGGATACAGAGGGCTGCAGGCGGCACATGCTGTGGTGCAGCTGGGGCACAGTGCGGACTAGGCAGATGCCTAGGTGGCACTTAGGAATGCTGAATCTGAACAGCAGCCAGACAGCAACTGATGAGGGCCCAACATGGGCATGAGAGTGTTTATCACAGTGTCACAGGGGATAGACCCAGCAGGTACCCCCAAGGGCACAGAACATTGGCAGGCAGTGTTGGGGGGAAGCATGGACGCCTATGCAGGCACCCCTACCCCAGAACATGCACATAGACAGCTGCCTACCTGCACACTGGATGGCTTGAGACTGCACACCACCAGCACCACCAGCAGAAGGGCATGTCAGCATGGTAGCAGAGAGGTACTGGTGGTGGAGGGGGGCAGTGGCAGCTGCCCAGAGCCGACCATGGCCTAGTCCTGTGTAGGTGGGTGCCATGCACTGCAACAGACAGGCTCTGTCTGACAAACAACCATGATATCTCCAGGGACTGCACTGTTTCTGTGAACACAGTGTGGTGCGGTGAACACAGCCAGTGTTTTCAGGAGCAGAAGGTCACAAGTTCAAATCCCAGCTGGGGCTACTGCCAATCCAGTCCCCATATTTTACCCGCTACTAAACCGTGATAGTAAGGACAAACCTTTATTGCAGAGAACATACGCATGGTTCAAATGCCTATATTTTACCCCACCGAGCACAGACACCAGAAACATGCGCATTACCTAGAGCAGAGTCCCCCAAATGCAGTCCTGGAGGGCCACAAATCATTCAGGTTTAATGCTGTCTCCAATATAAGACCATGTCAGCATGGTGGCGGAGGGGTACTGGTGGTGGAGGGGGCAGTGGCAGCTGCCCAGAGCAGACCATGGCCTAGCCCTGTGTAGGTGGGTGCCATACACTGCAACAGACAGGCCCTGATGGACAAACAGTCATGGTATCACCAGGGAATGCACTGTCTCTGTGGTAACACAGTGGTGCGGTGCACACAACCAGTGTGTTTGGAGGCAGAAGGTCACAGGTTCAAGTCCCAGCTATGGTGCCTGCCAACCCAGTCCCCATATTTTACCCACTACTACAACATGCTAATACAGACAGAATTTGTTACCGGAGGATGTAGTAAGGGCTGTTAGTGTAGCTGGGTTTAAAAAAGGTTTGGACAAGTTCCTGGAGGAAAGGTCCATAAACCACTATTAAAAAGGGACCCAGGATAATCAATGTTTGACCCAGTGCAAGCATTGTGGAACCTGTGTCTTTTGGGGATATTGCTAGGTACGTATGACCTAGATTGGCCACTGTTGGAAACAGGATACTGGGCTTGATGGACCTCGGTCTGACCCAGTATGGCATATCTTATGTTCTTAACCTTTATTGCAGATGACGTAAACATACCCAAAACACCTACATTTTACCCTACAGAGCAAAGACACCATAAACAGGTGCATTACCCCCATGGTATGCAGATGTATCTCAGCATGAAAACCCGAACAGTGTTTGGCACACCAGGACTGGAGTTGGGAACTTCTGCCGTAAAGCAGCAGCCAACAGGGGCAGACACACCCACACCCACAGGCTCCATTAGCCAATGCCTCCTGGAGAGGCAGGACATTGGGCCCTGCGTGCATCTCCCAATACTAGCACTTGCATACTTTAGCAATGCCACCCTACACCTGGGAATACGGTACACAGCTATCAAAAGTTTGCTATGATTACTGGCAGATAGCAATTCCTACGTTAAGCACAGTTTGCTGATTGAGCTCCATCATAGCAACCTTTCTGATGTCTGTGGAGTGTGCTTCAGGTCTGGTCTCTGACAGTGTTTACCACCCTGGGGAGTAACCCCCAACAGTATTGCGTACCATATCCATGCCTGCACTGTGCCCAGGACTGGTGTGGTGGCCAGGGCTGCTAAACTCCCCTATAGTAGCACAATGCTGGCATAGGTGTGGGAGTGTGTGTCTGTCTATCCAGTGTGTGGTGGCTGCAAACACCCTCCACAGGCCACACTGCCAGCACTGTTGCCAGTATTGGCCTCCCAATGTGCATAATGAGGAGCTAGGTACCATGGGTATAGCCCGGACAGGATGGCCTGGCCAGGATGCATCTGCACAGGGCATAGGGCACTGGCTGGGACATTGTAGTGCCCGGCCACCACCTGCACAGACAGGGTGGCCACAGCATGTCCTGCTGGGAGATCACTCTCACACTGACTGTGCAGTGACCACAGCATGGCTAGGCACCCCCATAGTGCTATATAATATTTCTCTCATGTGATATGTATGGGTTCCTTTTGGGGCCCAGTCACTGACTTATCTGCTTGTTGTGTATGCTGACATCCCAATTCTGGATGCATGCATTTCCACCAGGAACATACACTATGGACTAGCTAGCAGACTGTCTGCAGCTGGTATGTGTCTTGATAGAGCGCCTTGCAGGGTTCAGCAGCTGAAGGCTTGCTGCAGGAGAATATCAGATAGTGGTGGGGTGCAGCTTAGCATATCCGGGCCTAATGTCTGTCTGCTATTGCATTATGGATGTGTACAGAGCTGCATTGACTGCCCTGTAGGGTGTCTGTTCCCCAGCAGGACTGGGGTTGATAGTCCCCTCTACTGCCACCATTGCAGGGAAGTAAAAGGTGGATCTGTTGGTGGGAGACCCTGTTTACCACTCTCAGCTCTGGAGAAGAGTGGTGGTACATAACCCTCCATTGCCCATGTTCCCTGTAAGTATTAGTGTATGTGTCTCATATCCCCGTGTGTTAAATGTATCCCCCAATTGTGTTGTGACCGCTTTGATTGAAGGATAAGGCGGTATACAAAACTGTCTAAATAAATAAAAAAATAAATAATCCTCCTAGAGGTCCATAGGTGCTACACCTGACTGAGACATACAGATATATCCAAGATGTGTCTGCAGAAACTACCTATTGCACACATTAGCACTGCTGGGGACCTGGTGCTGGGCACCCACCTCACCCTCAGGGTGAGTGCAGTACCTGCACAATGTGATGGTGTGTAGCTACTCTGTGCCAGTACCACACATAGTCAGTTCCACCTACCAGGCTGAGGTGCTGTGGGGGTGCATACCCCATCTTGTAATCATCTGTAGACTGATGATTTGCATGTGCAGTCCATCATGGGTATGGGTGGGTTAACCCTATCCTGGTGACCACAGCAGACTGTTTGTGTGGTGACTTGCAGTCCTTCTGCAGCCAGCCAGGGGTTTGCTAGCAGCTATAGAGCTGTAGCCCACTGGTTACTTCACTACCAGTGGAGCCAGAGGTGATGGGTTCAAACCCACAGTGGGGTTGTTTGATAGGGCTGTCCAAAGCATTATCAATTTTTGATGTACATTAGTGCTGCCAGCAAAAACACCCTCAGCGTACTGTACCCATAGGTGCCTTATAGGTGCACTATACAGTATCCTATGGAGCGACTGATAAGGTGACCTATAGGGGACATTATAGGGTGCCGTGGCGGACAGTGCACTTTATAATGTGCCCTATGGAGTGCCTTATAGGGTGCCTTATGCGGCACCTTAGGTTACGGCACGTGAGGCTGTGTTTGCTGGCAGCAATTAATAAAATACAAATAAAGTGCCGCAGGAAACAATACTTACACATTAAAGCTGATGCCTCAGTCAGCCTTAAGCATTAGGCACACTGGGGGATTGAACTCATGATCTCTGTATCATCAGTCAGCACCTTAACCATTGTGCTACACTGCTGTTCTGCCTTGCATGTCAGCGCACCTACTTAAGATTTTCATGTGTTTAAATGCACAGTGCTGCCATCAAAAACAGTGCTATGACCTTGCTGTGCCTCATAGGGCACCCTATATGGCGCCCTATAGGCCACCCTTTATGCAACATTGTAGGGTGCAGTGGCGGACAGTGCACTTTAAAATGTGCCCTCTGGGGTACCTTATGGGGTGCTTTATGCAGCACCTTATGTTACAGCGCTTTGAGAGTGCGTTTGCTAGCAGCAGTAATTAAAATAAAATTAAAATGCCTCATAATGCAATATTACACATAAAGGGTAGTGCCTCAGCCAGCCTTATTCATTGGGCACAGTGGGGGATTGAACCCATGACCCCTGCACCATCTGTCAGTGTCTTCACCATTGTACTGCAGCCCTGTTGCTCTGTTTGTACATCAGCGCGCCTGCTTATGCTTCCCGCGCGCGTTACTCGTGCGCTAATGTGCACGGCGCACAAGAGCACACAGCGCACAAGAGCGCGCGCGCTAATCCTGTTTTGCTATTTTTGACCGGACCGCCCACTCCTTATATGGCATCCTGCAGACTAACGCGGCGCGCACGTTAAGAAACATTAGTAAACATACACCTATATGTCTAATAACTTTGTTCTTTATAATGGTTTCTACCATTTTTCCAAGGATTGACGTTAGGCTCAGTGGTCTATAGTTTCCTGGTTTACCCCTGGAACTCTTTTTAAAAATTGGTGTTACACTGGCCATTCACCAATCTTCAAATACTCTAGACAATTTTAATTATATTTTACAGATTACTAAAAGTATGTCTACAATTTCATTTTTCAGTTTTTTCAGCACCCTGAAATATATGCCATCTGATCCAGGTGATTTTCTACTCTTTAGTTTGTCAAATTGCCCTATTACATCTTTCACGTTTACTGAGATTTGTTTCAATTCCTCCATTTCATTACTTTTAAATAAGCATAGGGTATTTCCCCTAGATAAATGATAAAGGGAATGGAAGGATACCCCTATGAAGAGAGGCTAAAAAGGTTAGGGGTCTTCAACCTTGAAAAGAGACAGCTGAGGGGAGATATGATAGAAGTCTATAAATTAATGAATGGAGTGAAACGGGTAAACGTAGATCGATTGTTTACATCATCAGAATATAGAAAGACCAGGGGTCATGCAATGAAGCTACAGTGTAACCTATTTAAGACTAATAAGAGAAAATATTTTTTCACTCAACATGTAATCAAACTCTGGAATTTGTTACCGGAGGATGTAGTAAAAGCTGTTAGTGTAACTGGGTTTAAAAAAGGTTTGGACAAGTTCCTGGAGGAAAGGTCCATAAACCATTATTATAAGGGACCCGGGTTATCACTGCTTGACCCAATACAAGCATTGCGGAACCTGTCTTTTGGGAAAATTGCTAGGTTCTTATGACCTAGATTGGTCACTGTTGGAAACAGGATACTGGGCTTGATTGACCTTGGTCTGACCCAGTATGGCATATCTTATGTTCTTATCTTCAGTAACATGCAAAGTACCGCAGGTTAGTGACTTGAGCAGTAAACTTCAGAACAGTAAATTGGCACATTTTACTGCAGCATAAGAACTATCCCTGTATATCCACAATATCCGAAGACCATTTTAAAACAGCAATATAGAGGCCACGATTCAGGAGGTTTCAATTCACTCAGATTGCTTGATGACTTTGTTAGTTTTCTTTCTGCAGATTTTCATCCAATTTATGTAAATAAGTCAAACTGCTGAATATGTGCTTCTAAGCTGTAACACTTCATTGGATTCAGACGGTCTTTTAAATATCTGATTTGACTGTATAAAATTTTCCTGATAGCATTGAATATCATCACTGTATGGTTAAATTTTTGGTCTGTCTTGGAAGGCCTCCCAAGCCTTCTGCACAGAATCATAGAGCCGTAATAGAAATATAGAAAAAGACCATATGGCTTATCCAGTCTACCCTTTCATATCAACTACTGTAGTCTCTTTTTTTTTCCTTTAGAGATCTTATGTGCTTGTCTCATACTTTCTTGAACTCAGATACTGTCCTCGTCTCTACTACCACCAAAAGATTATTCCATGCATCTATCACTCTTTCCATAAAGAAATATTTCTGCATATTACTCCAGAGTCTATCCCCCTTCACCCTCATCCTATATCCCCTCATTGTGGAGCTTTCGTTCAATTGAAAGAGGTTCTCCTCTTGTGCATTTATGCCATGGAGGTATTTAAATGACTCTATCATATCTGCTCTATCATGCCTTTTCTCAAAAGTATACATATTGAGATCTTTAAGTCTGTCCCCATATGGTTTATAACAAAGACCACTCACCATTTTGGTAGCCACCCTCTGCACCGAATCCATTCTGTTTATATCCTTTTGAAGGTGTGGTCTCCAGAATTGCACACAATACTCCAAATGAGATCTCACCAAAGACTTATTCAGAGGCACAATCACCTCCTTTTTCCTGCTGGCCATTCTTCTCCCTGTGCACCCAAGCATTCTTTTGGCTTTCACCGTTGCCTTTTCTATCAGTTTAGCCACTTTAAGATCATTAGAAACAATGATGCCCTGGTCTTGCTCTTCCTTCATGGACAGAAGTACCTCACCCCCTACACTGTTTTGCAGCCCAAATGCATGACCCTGCATTTTTTAGCATTAAATTTCAGCTGCCAAATTCTAGACCATTCATCAAGCTTAACAAGATCCCTCCTCATGTTATTTACACCTTCCTGGGTGCCTACTGTGGTGGCGAAGCCGTGGGAGAGCAGAGGCAAAGAGGGAAAAACCAGGTATTTTCCTCTGAAAAAGGAATTAGCTCCAGGAGTTTAGGGGTTAAAACTCCTGCTTCAGAAAAAAACTCACTGCAGAAAGTTGGTGATAGAGAGCCACACCCTAGCTCCATGGTAACCAGCCCTGTTCACGAGGAACAGCTGGGGGTGGAGCTGGGAAAGGGAAGGGAAAATAACAAATATAAGTTTGAGGAAGCAAGGGAAGAGGAGAGCAGAACCGGTATAGGAACGAGAAGGAGAAAAAGGACAGGAGGAACCCGAGGAGAGTGTTCAGAGGGAACACAGAGAACCAAGGGAACTCCAGCAGAGATGTCTGCAAAGACTTCTTGGAGAAAGGCAGAGTTTGCCAGAGAAACAGAGGCTGCCAGGAAAGCAGGAACTGTGAGAGAGGCTGTGCCTTCCAGAGGTATAGAAGTCACCCTTGAGACCTGTAAGAGATACAGGAGAAATCCGTTGAGAGGGAGAGCTTACCAGGGGGAGAAGCCAAGCTATGAAAATGGCAGAAAGCTGTCTCCAGGAGAGCAGATGGAAACAAAGTCTTCGGCAGTAAAGTCTGAGGAGAGCTTAATTCCACAGAGTAAGGTGAGCATCTTGAAATCCTCTCAGAGCGTTCTGAGAAATAAGAAACTCCCTAATTCCTCTAGTAGCCCTCAGCAGAGAGAGGAATCTGTATTAAAGAAAGTGTTAAAAGTTTTAGAGAAACTAAAGCCTGCCATTTCTGAGACAGAGTTAAACCATTTACAAACAGACTCTGAGATAGAAAGCATGGACCTGGAAGAATCTGTGCTAGAGGAATTGTCCTCAGATAATGAAATGGATTGCTCTCTAGTTTGTGCTCAAAACTGAAAAGCTATAAGGTTTTTAGAAGATAGGAAACCTGGAAGCTTAGTCATCAGTGGGGCAGTGCTGAGAAAAATATGCAAATGAGTTGCTGATCTCCGAGGCATGGCCCGGAGTTGAAAAAGGACTGTTTGGAAGTAAAGCCAGAGTCTGTAATACAGCCACTAAGAAAGAGCAGTCTATGTGAGAGAAAACGTTTGCAGTAAAGATGCCAATGTTATGCATAGCTTGAAGAATGTAAAGCTTTTGTTTTAAACCAAGCTGAAAGCTGTTGTTTGGCACAGGAAGATTACTGGCTGTTTTCACATGGAGAAATATTGTTGTTTGGCACTGTAACAAGCTGACCTCAGAAGCATTTTATTCTTTTGGTTTTGTTTCACCGGAGAAAATATCCATCATTATGTTTTGATATTTTTGAACTGCAAGAAAGAAAGTTCATTTGGCTGAAGAATAAATAAATAATCCTGTGTGCCTATGAAAATCCTATCGGCTGAATTTATTTCAGCCTCACAACTACACGACTACATTTCCCAGCAGGCACATTTAAAGAAGGGACATTTAAAGAAGTTCCGTCCCCCGCTCCTAGGCGACCGCCAAGCCAGTAGGGGGCGCGACATTGGCGTAGTTCTTGGATTTTCTTCAAGCACATATCCGGACATTCGGATTGTGTGAAGTGATATTGGAAGATCTGAGGAAGGAACTACGGGAACCTGGACCAGACTACCAGCAGAAGGAAGGATCGGAGCTGAGATTCCAGAGGGTGCCTACTTTGCTGAGCCTGAGTCAACCCTAGCAGCAGGTAACCCGTGGATAAAAAGGGGTTAATCTGGATTGCACTGCCAGGGTGGGGTATAGCAGTTCCTAATCAGAGTGCCGGGGGAAAGTGTGCATGTTAGAGAGCCGCACTTGGTGTGTTTTTTTTTCTTTCTCTTTTCAGCATCACCGGAGAGATGGAGCAAGCACAACTGCTGAGCTGGATGGCAGAGTGGTTCAGGGAGCAGCAGGAAGTGGCCGCTCGGTCCCAGGAACGCGCAGTCGCCATGATGAAGGACCAGCAGCAGACGCTCCTGAAGTTGATGAGTGACTGGATAGGGGAGCAAAAGAAGTTGACAATGCACAAAGAAATATACAATAACCATCTCACAAAATATAAGGAAACATTAGACAGCACAAAGAAAAACTACTATGCAGCAACCCTATCAAAATCATATAATTGACCTAGAGAGCTATTTTCCATTGTCAGAAATCTAACCAATTACGCTCAAACGTCCAGCAACGAAATCACCGACATCTCAGTACAAACCCTAGCTAATCACTACCAAAACAAATCAAAGAAACCTTCAATACCCTTAGACACCTTTAACACTTCTCACCAGTCTGTAGATGATTGGTCAGACTTTTACCCCATTTCAAAAGTGACATTAAAAAATATCATCTCCGGACTCAATACTACAACTTCTTATTTAGATCCATGCCCAGTATCTTGGATAAAAAACACACTGCCAACACTATTATCCTACATTCTCCCAATAGTCAACCTCTCATTAACCCAAGGTTACCTCCCACCCTCGCTCAAACATGCACAAATACGCCCAATCCTAAAGAATTGCAATCTAGACAAAACATCTCCAGTATCTTACAGGCCCATTTCTAGCATACCATTTTTGGCCAAAATAATTGAAAAAGTAGTGCAATTACAGACACAGGAATATATAGATGCATCTTACCCACTTGATGAGCAACAATATGGATTTCGGCCACGCCACGGAGTAGAAACACTTCTAACAGTACTAATCGATACTCTCCTAAGAGGAATCGACAATCATAAACAGGCATTCATCCTCCTTTTCATTGACATATCAGCAGCTTTTGATAGTGTACATCACTCAATAATGCTCAACAACCTACGTCAGATAGGCATAAACTCTACAGTACATAAATGGTTCACCTCCTATTTAAATAACAGAACGCAAAATGTAAGAATAGGTAATCAAACCTCCACTACATATAAGCAAGAAATAGGTTTACCACAAGGTTCAGCATTATCAGCCCTACTTTTCAATATTTACATAAAACCGGTCTGCAATATCTTTAAGAAATATGGAGTACAATATCACCTCTATGCGGATGATATCATGATGTACATTCCATTTACGATCCCTAACCTACCGTTACAACTCCTATCAGACTGCTATAACGAAATCACAATTTGGCTAAAAACTCAAAATCTCCATATAAACCATGCTAAAACAGAAGTCCTAATCATAACAAAAAATCAATCATTTATCCCTCCAACCCACATAACACTACAAGACCAAGAAATTAAAATAAAAAACGAAATAAGATATCTAGGTGTTATCATAGATACACACCTTACAATGGAAACCCACATTAGAAATACTATAAAGAAAATTTATTTCAAACTTAAAATCCCCAAAAACTACGCCCACTAGTATTTATACAAGATTTTATTAATATAATACAGGCTACCATAACCCCTCACTTTGATTTCGCCAACCTAATACTAATAGGCATTTCAAAACAAAACATTAAAAGAATTCAACTAGCCCAAAATGCAACAGCTAGAATTATATTAAAAATAAACTCACTCCAACACATAACACCAATACTAGCATCCCTTCACTGGTTACCAATACAAAGCAGGATAATATACAAAACAATAATAACATCATTCAAAGCCTTAAATGACATGGCTCCGACTACACTATGTAATCTAATATGCAAAGAACCATCTAAGCCTACTCACAGAAAAGGACAATTAAATAAACTAAAGATTCCAAAAGACTTCATAAAAGCACATAAATTAACAAATAATAGAGCCTTTTCTCACATAGCTCCAACCATTTGGAATTCTCTACCAGAGGATCTACGATCACTGACAGAGATCATCGAATTCCGTAAAAAATTGAAAACGTATCTATTCACTAAACACTATAATACCTTGGAAAACCTAGCACTCAACTTAGATAAAGGCTAAACAGGTACCCGACCACATCAAGTACAAACCTACCATCTAAACGGACAACACATATAGCTTAAACGAAACGACGACCCAAGCTCTTATGCCCAAATACCTCCACATGTATATAGTTGTATATGTTATGTACTGTCTTACGCTGTTTAGACATTACATTTTGTTAGTTAATTGTTACTCACACTGCTCTAGCTTAAATATACTGTTTAGTTTATTACACTTTGCTTTGTTTAACTTAAGATGTTCTATGTAAAATTTTAAGATGTTCTATGTAAAACAAACTGCGCTTTGTTAATTGTTGTTAATTGTACACCGCAACTGAACTCTGGAAGATGCGGTATATAAATGAGTGTTAAATAAATAAATAAATAAAACACCTCTGAAGCTTTAAGGAATATGATAGGTTCCTTAGGAGCCTCACAAGGACTGGGGTTGCCTGGGAAGGGTATATTTTCCTTTGGTCCTCTAACCAAGGAGGACGATATAGACGACTATATGGAAGTCTTTGAAAGAGTGGCCCACCTAAGTGGATGGCCACAAGATCAATGGGCAATCCGCATAGCTGGATCACTCACAGGTGAAGCATTAGCTGCTTATCGTGCTATGCCCAGCGATCTGGCCTCCACTTATGAGGAAGTCAAAAGGGCAATAAGGGATCGAATGGGTCTTACCCCAATGGTTTATAGACGCCATTTAAGGGCTTGTAAGCTAAAACCGGGAGAGACACCACGGGCCTTATGCCAGCGCATAAAAAGTTTAGTATGGAAGTGGTTAGAACCACAGGGTAAAACTCTTGATTCTCTCCTAGACTGTATTATTTTGGAGCAATTTGTCGAAGCTGTTCCTATGGAGTTAAAGTCTTTCCTGATTCTCCAGGACTGTAAGAACACCAAAGAAGCAACCTCGCTGGCAGAGCACTTCCTCGAGGCCAGATTGGTCAGCCAGGCGAAGGTGGGTGTTGAAAAATGTCCAGAAAGTGGAGATTCAGAAAGGAAAGGAAACACCATGTTGGGAGAAATCATGGGGATTAAGCCCAAGAAAAAAACTGTTTATGCTCAGGGTAAATGTTTTACTTGTGGGGAAACGGGACACTTCAGAAGGGATTGTCAGGCCAGGACAGCGCTTGTATCCACCCGTTGCAAGGAGAATGGGGAAGGGTTCTTGCTGGCTGTAGAGGTGGAGGGCATTCCCACAGAAGCCCTGTTAGACTCGGGCGCTGATCAGTCAATGATTTCTCGGAAACTATGGACTGATATACAAGCCCACAGTGGTCAGGCCCCAAGGCAATCTGAGCATAGTATTAAGATGTGTGCACGGTGCAGCATCGTCATACCCCCTAAGCAAGGTGAAGGTGAAGGGCTTAGGTTTAGAGTGAGAGATTTTAGTCGCTATAGTCCCTAAGATCCCTCACGCTTTAGTTTTAGGGAAGGACTGGCCTCAGTTCAGGCGAGGCTTAGTGAAAGGCCTACAAGGGGAGGCAGCTGGGGAATCCATCCTAACACTGTCAGGAACTGAAGGGTCAGAAGGGCACCCTACTCCAGGCAGTGAGAAATTATCCCTAGGGGGTAAGGGGGAGAAAAAACCACCCGTATCCTCTTGTAAGGCCACGGTCAGGACAAAAGCGCTACCAGCCCCTTTGTTTGGGAAGAAGCCAGAGAGGAGAATACCCCAGAAAGAGGGCTTGGATAGTAAACCCAAGTTTATTTTGAAATTCTGTCGTACTACACCGAACGCTAGAATACCAAAGCGGGCATCCGAACAGGCCGCAGGGTTTGACCTGCATAGCGCAGAGGATGTGATCATTCCCAAACAAGGTAGAGCCCTAGTAGAAACAGGCATCCAGTTAGAGATATCACCTGGTTGTTATGGGTGAGTGGCTCCACGCTCAGGTCTAGCGGTAAAAAATTCCATTGATGTAGGGGCAGGGGTAATTGACCCTGATTTCCGAGGGGCAATAAAGGTCCTGTTGCTCAACTTCTCCCAGACAGATTTTAGGGTAAACACCGGTGATAGAATAGCGCAGTTAATTTGCGAGAGAGTGGGCTTCCCGCCTATAGAAGACGTGGTGGAGTTGAGCACCACGGTGAGAGAGCCAGCCTTAGAGGAAGTGGAGATTCCAAAATTTTTAAGGGACCTGAAAGGACGCTTGCAGCGTACCACCCAGGTGGCGGAAGGGAATATTATTACTAGTCAGACCCGCCAGAAAAAGTATTATGACCAGGGTGCCCGACCCCGCCAATTAGAGGTAGGCGAGAAGGTGGTCGTAATGGTAGATGGATCTAGCCCAAAGTTTGAAGCCAGATGGAAAGGCACTTATAGGGTCATCAAATGAGTGGGACCAGTTTCTTATGTAGTAGAGACGAGGAAAGGAAGACAGCAGATTTTCCACATAAATGTATTGCGCCCATGGCATGAGCGGGTAGTGTCAGCTCGATTAGCTACAACCCCACATGAATTGGATAGTTGTCAAGCAGAGCAGTACATCCCTTTTAGAATTCCATGCTGTGCCGACAGTTGTCTGCCAGCCCGGAATATCTTAAGGGGGGGATCTGTGGTGGCGAAGCCGTGGGAGAGCAGAGGCAAAGAGGGAAAAACCAGGTATTTTCCTCTGAAAAAGGAATTAGCTCCAGGAGTTTAGGGGTTAAAACTCCTGCTTCAGAAAAAAACTCACTGCAGAAAGTTGGTGATAGAGAGCCACACCCTAGCTCCATGGTAACCAGCCCTGTTCACGAGGAACAGCTGGGGGTGGAGCTGGGAAAGGGAAGGGAAAATAACAGATATAAGTTTGAGGAAGCAAGGGAAGAGGAGAGCAGAACCGGTATAGGAATGAGAAGGAGAACAAGGACAGGAGGAACCCAAGGAGAGTGTTCAGAGGGAACACAGAGAACCAAGGGAACTCCAGCAGAGACGTCTGCAGAGACTTCTTGGAGAAAGGCAGAGTTTGCCAGAGAAACAGAGGCTGCCAGGAAAGCAGGAACTGTGAGAGAGGCCGTGCCTTCCAGAGGTATAGAAGTCACCCTTGAGACCTGTAAGAGATACAGGAGAAATCCGTTGAGAGGGAGAGCTTACCAGGGGGAGAAGCCAAGCTATGAAAATGGCAGAAAGCTGTCTCCAGGAGAGCAGATGGAAACAAAGTCTTCGGCAGTAAAGTCTGAGGAGAGCTTAATTCCACAGAGTAAGGTGAGCATCTTGAAATCCTCTCAGAGCGTTCTGAGAAATAAGAAACTCCCTAATTCCTCTAGTTGCCCTCAGCAGAGAGAGGAATCTGTATTAAAGAAAGTGTTAAAAGTTTTAGAGAAACTAAAGCCTGCTATTTCTGAGACAGAGTTAAACCATTTACAAACAGACTCTGAGGTAGAAAGCATGGACCTGGAAGAATCTGTGCTAGAGGAATTGCCCTCAGATAATGAAATGGATTGCTCTCTAGTTTGTGCTCAAAACTGAAAAGCTATAAGGTTTTTAGAAGATAGGAAACCTGGAAGCTTAGTCATCAGTGGGGCAGTGCTGAGAAAAATATGCAAATGAGTTGCTGATCTCCGAGGCATGGCCCGGAGTTGATAAAGGACTGTTTGGAAGTAAAGCCAGAGTCTGTAATACAGCCACTAAGAAAGAGCAGTCTGCGTGAGAGAAAACGTTTGCAGTAAAGATGCCAATGTTATGCATAGCTTGAAGAATGTGAAGCTTTTGTTTTAAACCAAGCTGAAAGCTGTTGTTTGGCACAGGAAGATTACTGGCTGTTTTCACATGGAGAAATACTGTTGTTTGACACTGTAACAAGCTGCCCTCAGAAGCATTTTATTCTTTTGGTTTTGTTTCACCGGAGAAAATATCCACCGTTATGTTTTGATATTTTTGAACTGCAAGAAAGAAAGTTCATTTGGCTGAAGAATAAATAAATAATCCTGTGTGCCTATGAAAATCCTCTCGGCTGAATTTATTTCAACCTCACAACTACACGACTACATTTCCCAGCAGGCATCCTGTTGGGAACATTGGTAACAAACAAGGGACATTTAAAGAAGTTCCGTCCCCCGCTCCTAGGCGACCGCCTGGCCAGTAGGGGGCGCGACACTACTCTATTGCAGGTTTTGATATCATCCACAAACAGACTAACCTTACCCAAAAGCCCTTCTGCATTATCACTAACAAAGATGTTAAAAAGAATCGAAGCGAGGACAGATCCCTGCGGCATACCACTGTTAACCTCCTTCTCAGAGTGAGCTCCATTAGTACAGAGTTTGCTGAGCTGCTGTGGAACTGAATGAATCCTTGTGTGCTGTGTCTTGAAGGATATTTAAAGACAATATAGTAAGGGATGTGTTTTCCTTATTGTGTGTATCTGCTCTCACCCATAATTTGAACTATGGGTCTCTGTTACTAGGGTGCAATAAAGTTTTGCAGTTACTGCATGGTACTTGCAAAACATTTGTGATACCTGTTGGGGCAATGCTCATCATTGGCACATACAGTGACCACAGAGTGCATCCACGCTATCAGCAATGTAATCAGGAACCCCTCCAGCTAAAAATAACCACCAACTCTTTGACCCTCTAAGAAAGCTCAGCACCCCCACCATTCCCTGCCAGCTCAAATAAAGCTCCCCACCCCAACACCCCCCACATGACCAAAGAAGATCCCCCTACCCCAAACCTCATGGCAAAGATCTCCCTACCCCAAACCCCAGGGGGTTGCCTGGTGGCTAGTGGAGAGGGGGCAAGAGCAATTCCCAAGCATTCCTGTACTGTCAGCGGTCCTGGATCAACATGGCACCTAAAACCCCTATCGCTAGGGATCAAGCATCCAAATAAGGGATGCATGCCCAATTTCCGGGCTCCTGTTTGAACTAAATGGCACACAAACACATACCCACACACCCACCCTACAAGACTGGAAGGAAAGAAGGGTTGTGATCAAGGTATTTAAAACTTCAAAAATAAAAATAAAACAGAAGAAGAAAACAGAAGATGTTCTGGCAGAATTAGAAGCTTTTATAGAAAACTCAAAGAGGGTAGAGTAAGGTGCAACATTAGGAAATATTTAATCACAGAGACAAGGAATAGTAACAGAGTTCAAGAAATCATGGATTCAACATAAATTATTCCTGGGTATAAGGAGACTGGTTAGGATCTGCCATAATTTTCTTTGTTTCTGTTAATGAATAAGCAACACAAGTCTCATATCATTTCTCTTTCTTTGCACCAGTGATTTAGTATAACAGAGCAGACGTTTACTGTGGCAAAGTATTTAAATGAAGAGTACAATTGGCTAACCTCAATTGAAGATTTTCTGCGTTCAGCAAAAAAGACACAATGGAAAGCTATTTGGCAAAATTAGAACTGTAATAGGTGTAAACACCCTATTAATAGGCCACCATCCATCTAGAACCGTAAAAAGGAAAATACAATAATGCTTAGTGCTAGGAATAATAATAGCGTACACTGCAATAAGTTTTTAAACTTTTGTAACTACTTCTTAATTCTGCAGAGCTCTATACTAGGTTCATTTATTGCATTCACTTCTCATGTACGGATATTGATTTTAATAGGTTTGAATCTGACCCTTAAAGCAAGCTTTCTTTGGGTTTCAGATCACATTTAGGATTATAGTTAAAAACACAATCCAGAACTTTTCAGGCATGTATACATGCATTAAGACATCCCCTTCTTTGGTAGTTCACATATCACATTTTCCTTTTAAGTCTGTTCTTTGCCACTTCAAATAGGATCTCATGTTATTCAGCCTGTAAAACTTTGCACCTGTCTTTATGGAAGTCATTTTTTAAAAGATAGATGCCATATGTGCATCAAGATTGGGCATACTCGTATATGGTGAGACACATGCTGTGCGCTATTTTATAAGCGAGTAAAATAGGTACATATGTAGCCAATGGTGTCTACAAATACACACCAGCAAAAGGGTTGTGTTTGGGATGGAGAATGGATGTGTACTAGGCAGTGCTGGAAAGTACATGTGTACGACGTATTCTATAAATGTCATACCCTTACACTTCATCAAAAGTTGGTGACAACTTTTATATTTGCTATATATGAAGTAGCATTTTAGAAAGAGCATTCAAGTAAACTGCCTCTGATCTCTGGAAGAGGCGGTATAGAAGAATGTACAAATAAATAAATAAGTAAATAAAGTACAATCTGGGATGTCCAGGACAGAACGTACAGAGAAACACTGGAGACGTCTATGATTCAGCCCCATTTTAGAACTGATCAACTGACCCTGCCCACTGATCCTTAAACCCGAATATTCAATGGTGCAGTGATGGCATTGACTATCCATTTATCGCTGCAAAAGCTGGAAGCCGCTGAAGCTAATCGGGCAGCAGCAATATTGGATGTAACCCAATTAGCTCCTGTGCCTTAAAGATAGGTGCTGCTGACCAGTTAATGCCAATCTCTGCCTCCGCTCCACCCCGGAATGCCTCCAACATGCTCAGATGCTAACCGGATAGCATCGGGATGTGTAGGGGACTTAGATGGAGATATTTAATGGCACTAACCGTGTACGTGCCATTGAAGATCCCAATCTAAGGCATTTACATGATTTACTGGGCTGTAAACTGTGTAAATGCCTTTTGAATATCAGGCCCATAGATACCACCAATATGGACAACCAGACCGGCATCCATATAGATGTCCCCACTATAAAACCATGGGGCAGGATCATCCATCTCAAGCAAGGTTGCACACGGGGATGTCCAGTGGTGTGACAAAATGAAAACATGAGCCACCAATCCCCACCAGTGTTCGTTGGCAAATTATAAAATAAAGGGGATATGAGTTTACCTCTTCCACACCCTCCAGACATTTATCTGACAAAATGAGCATTTTTGAGATGTCTATTCATGACTGTAGCAGGTATAACCCTTGATGCGGCTCAGGACATCTAGGATGTTTCTGAAATTGGGGGGGACATCCAAGTGTTTGAGAATGCCCCAGTCATGTCTACAGCACTGCCCTGTTCTCAACGGACATCCTCGTGCTTTGGGCACTCACAGACCCAGCTTCCAAATGGCTCCATGGATGTCTCTATGCTCATTTTCAGATGTCCAGAGCATGAATAGGGCTTCTAAAATAACTTCCGTAATGTCCAAATTGAAAGGAAGCTGCCTTTTTAGATCTGGAGCAAGAGTTGGTGCTTGATGCTGCACTTTATTTGAGAGAAGAAAACCACACATTGATACACCAATCTTTTAATCTGTCTTTTCTTACCTGTTTTACACTTCTGCGTCCCCATTCATACCTTCTCTGGTCATTTATGGTCCCCCTCTCTCTCTATCTCTCTTTCCTTTACAATCTCCTCTTTCTCTCTAACTTTTCTACAGTTTTCTGTCCCAGCCCTTCCTCTCCTTACTCCAAAGATGTGTGTGTGTGCCAGGGTGTCTGTACATGTTTGTGTCAGTGTGGTATAGATGCTGATGGTGAGTGGTGTTGGTGCTGGTGTCTACTCTGAATGTGAGTCAAGTGTGGTTCCTGTGTGCTTTGGCTGTCAGGACAGAGGCAACAGAGGAGAAGGAGGAGGTGCCCTTTGCAGAGGATATACAGGCCTAGAACAAAGTGGCCCACTGCATATGCATGTTTAGTTTTGGTAAGAAGATAATAGTTCACCTGTGCAAAGAACTCGAGCCAGAGTTAGAGTCCACTGTATGGAAGGCCTGAGCCAAGTCATCACAGCTCTTGCATTTCTCACTATTCATTGGATCCTTCCAGACACCTCTCAGGGCCACAGTGGAGTGGAGTGGAATGGGTAAACGTAGATCAATTATTTAGGCCATCAAAATGTAGAGAGACTAGGGAAAACGCAATGAAGCACCAGTGTAACCCATTTATGACTAATAAGAGAAAATATTTTTTCAGTCAATTCATAATCAAACTCTGAAATTCATTACTGGAGGATGTACTAACAGCTGTTCATGTAGCTGGGTTTGAAGAATGTTTGGAGAAGTTCCTGGAGGAGAGGTCCATAAACCATTAGGGGACCCGGGAAATCCACTGCTTGGCCCAATACAGGCATTGTGGAACCTGTGTGTTTTTTGGGGAAACTGCTAGGTACTTGTGAACTAGATTGGCCACTGTTGGAAACAGGATACTGTACTTGATGGACCTTGGTCTAACTCAGTATGGCATAATCTTATGTGCCACCTGGGAAGCTTCCTGGTCCACCCTGTGCACCAGCAACCCCTGCTGCATGACCCATTTTCCACCTTTTTTGCCCCATTTGTACCATCAACATAGTGCCCTTTCATACATGGGCACCATGCTGATGCTGCTAATGGAATACTACTATCACTATCTGGGGCTCCCCTTTCAGTGCATCACATTGCAGACATTGGAATGTGCTCTCTCCCCTCTAAATACACCCTTTCCGAAAGATTTTACTTGACATTAGAGTTCCCAGCGTTAAAGGGCTTTTAAACATGTTGCGCAGCAGGCATTAAAGGAGCACATGCTGTTATTGCCCACTTTCTACACTGTTAATGTCCACTCTCTGCCTACTACTTGAGCTTTTAACGTCCTTTAAAGCAGCTTTTTTGCAGCATTAAGAGCACAAGGGTGTCGATAACTGGCTTTAACCCTTAATGCCCTTTAGTAAATATACCCCTTGGTCTCTGTCACAGAGGCAAAACATAGACCCTCACCAAGTGCAGAATAAATTATAATAAATCTGAAGTAGAAATATGAGGATAAAATTAAATTGAAATCCCAACAAGCCCGGCACTGTATGCAGTGCAACACAAGAAACAGAGGAGACAGGAGACATCTTGCCTCACCTTTGCTGAGTAATAGCATGAGACATACAGGCCTCTCTGATCGCCCATGCAGATGGCACAGCTTCTCCCCATAGTCTGCCCCCTCTGTAAGACTATGGGGCACTTGCTCAGAGATGGCTATGTCGCTGATTAAGTACAGGTCTGGCTATCCCCACATCCAATCTCTGAACAAGAATCACTGGGATCGGGTGGGGGGGGGGGCCTGGGGGAGCCAGACTATGGAGAGAAGCAGTGTTGCCTGCATGTGGGATCAGAGAGAACCTTTCTTCATGTTACTGCTCAACAAACATAAAAGCAGCAGCTAGCAGAGAGGTGCACATGGTGACGGGACTTTATTTGTATAGCTGTGTAGCCTATAGGTGGTGACAAAATTCCAAACGTGTTGTGCCTCTATTGTAGGCCTTGACAAATTTTGTGTGGATTTAGAAGGCAGGCCAAAATCTTAGAAGCCAGTGGTTGTGATTATGTCGCGCCCACCCCAACCCCATTGTCTTTCATACCAGTCTCATGTTTTTAAATCTCACAAGACCAGTGCCAGAGTTCCTATACCATGTGACATCTTTAGACAGAAATAAAGATAAAGCCAGTTATAGCTTTGGAAATTAAGTGTCTGTACATTGTGTGGTGCAATGATGGTGTGCCTGTCTGTCCGTGGGAGGAGATGTGGTGATAGATGCCTTTGTGTGGGTGGGGTGCGGGGCTGCAATGCATATGTGCATGCATGGTGCCAAGGTGAGGTGCCCAGGTATGTGTGGGTGTGTGTGGTGTTGTGGAGTTGAGGTGCCTATATATTTGTGCGTGGTGCGAAGGTGCCTGTATATGTATGGTGCAGAAACGAGGTGCCTCTGTGTGTGTAAGCATGTCTGTCATGCAGAGGTAGGGTGCCTCTCTGTGTATGTCTGTTGTGTGGAGATAGGGTGCTTGTGTGTGTGCATGTCTGTCTTGTGGAGGTGGGGTTAGTGCATGTGTGGTGTGGGGTGGGGACAGGATGGTTGTGCGCAGGGCCGTACTGAGGGAAGATTGCGCCCTGTGCGACTTGCACATCAGGCGGGCGCCCCTCCCCCCACGGTAGGAGAGAAGAGGCGCACCTGATGTGCAAGTCGCCGGCATGCTAAGCAGATCTTTCCCTCCCTGCAAGAGGCAAGAGCAGGGAGGCAAAGATCTGCTTAGCATGCCGGCGGAAGGCTTAAGGGGAGCATTTTAGCTGTCCTGCCATTGCCTGCCGCCACTGAGAGAAGAAAAAGTGGCGGCAGCAGGTAATGGAAGACAGCTAAAATGCACCCCTTAAGCCTTTGCACCCTTTGCGGCCGCACCGCTCGCACAGGGCTAGGTACGGGCCTGGTTGTGCATGTACTGGAGGGAGGGCAATGTACTTTTTGGCAACACCTTGCACTCTTCCCTTCCCCTCCAACTCCTCTCCTGCTGGCTCCCCTCCTCTGTTACCCTTCCAAACTCATCCCCTTTACTAACCCCCCCAGCACTACCATACCCTGCCCTAAAATACCCCATCCTCCTTTTTTAAATAGGCTTCTGCCTCTTTAAATTGTCTATGCCTTCTGTATCTCACTTGATCTCCTCCTCCCCAGAACCTATTTTGCTACAGGCTGTGACCGAGCCTCCCTTTTCTCTTCTACTTGTGGGGATTGGATCCCCATGAGCAGACTGCATGCCTCTGGGCTGCAACCATGGCCAGCCCCTTCTCTTCAGAACAAAAGAGTGGGTGCGAAGGGAAGCAGTCAAACAAACTTTATTAAAACTCCAATGCTTTTCAGCCATGCTGGCCTTCTTCAGGGGGTGCAAACCTCAAATTCAAACACATATAAAACAATAAATAATTAAAAAAGAACAAACAAAACTTTAAAATGCTATAACTAATACACGCTTATAGAATATATTACCAATCGAACAAGAAGTTAAAAAATGTTAAAAACAGCTGATGCATAAAAAATAAAAGTGTAAAAAGAAAGCACATGGAAAAAACATCCATTTCCAGAAATGATAACTGACATCCTACCAATAAATAAACATCATAAAAAATACAGTGAAGAGGACCCATTGTAGGGCAATATATACTTAAAACAGATACTGTGCTGCAACAGACAAGATAAACAGTGCATGTATATACCTATAAGGGATGAGAAGGACAAAGGCAGGTCAAGTGTTGAAACTAATCAGAGCTGATATTAAAGAATGAATGTGTGTAAGGAGGTACCTGTACCGTAGAAGCCGTTATCAAGAACTACCAGCAAGGAAGTTTAAAGCAGGCTGGGTTAAATAATTCTGAGCATGAAACATCAAAAACATTACTAATGTGATATGTTGTAGGTGATGTGATGTGCTAGGAGAGAGAAAGTGAAGTAACTTGCCTGTAAACCAGTGCAAAACTGCAAGGCAGCAATTCGCTAGGAAGGGGGCACAAGGACTAACAGATCTTTTAAAGCAGCGCTGACATCATGTTAGCATGATACCAGCATTGATCCTGCTGATGTTTAAAGCTTCCCTAGTGCTTTACATTAGGGATCAGCACACAATTTGTTTTTTAACCCGAGTACAGTTTTCAGGATCTTTTACATAACATCTTTACTGGTTGACTCATTGGCACCAGTTTCGTAACACATAAAGAGTTTTGGAACCACATCTTTTTATGTTAAACAGAGGTTTCACTTTGAACTCTGACCTCCCTTTGTGGCGTGAAAATCAGCGCTGCTTTAAAAGGTGTGTTTGTTCTTGTAACTCTTTCCTATGAAATTGCTGCCTTGTACTGGTTTACAGGCAATTTATCTGCTCTTTTGTTCTGTCTTGTACTCTGCATGTGTGGTTTACTCTGTGTTGGACAGTCTCTTCTTTTCTTTGTATGAGGGATTTGATCTCATGGGGGTAGACTGAAGGGGACTTTGCTGCAATTGTGGCCATTCCCCTTCCCTTCTGCCCTGGGAGATTGCATCCCTGGGGGCAGACAAGTGTTGAGAGTAAAGTGTTGTGACTATTATCGGGGCAACTCTTGATTCCTACCTGTCCTTAGCTGTCATATCAATAAAAAACATCTTTTTGTATGTGAAAGCTGATAGCTCTGTTTAAATTCCCTCTATGTAGTCCTATTTGTTTGTTCACTTGATTGACATCTGTGGTAATTTATCTTATCTGGGTGTGTAGTATATTGTGTTGAGTTTGTAGAATTACATTCTGGTTACCACCTTTGCTAATCCAAAAATAAAACTATCTTATTTAGCTTCTTAATTAAGGAATGCAGTCAATGTAGAAAGATTCAATAATGGGGTGGGAGGGAGCTGCGGTGGGAAGGGAGGGGACTAATACTTCAGCAGTGCAGTGATTTCAAAGAATAGTAGTTGCCTTCCTTCCTCTTTGACCAACTAAAGATTGCATGCTAGAGGAAAGAAGAAACCCCAGTAGCAAAAAAAAAAAAAAAATGCCTTTCCTAAAACAGAGAAATCTGCTTCTGCAAACAAATACAATAAAATTAAACAGTAGCTTCAGCAGCAATAAAATGTTTTTTAAAGAACTCTCAGACAACTTGTGGTAAAAGTCACCATGTTACCTTGCTTGAAGTGAAGCCCCTCCAGGAGCAGCAGTGATTGCAAGACAGTGAAGACTTTTATACTGCTATCAAAAAACTGACACTTAGGAAGCTAATTAAGTACTCTACACCTCAGAATGTGTAAGTTTCATCCCTCTTATCCCTCTTATTTGAATTTCTAAAGATTTCAGACTAAAGGAAAGAAAAGGTCCAGCATAAAAAAAACCTTTCCTAAAACAGAAAAATCCCTTTGTGCAAAATCACAAAAAAATAAACCAGTAACTTAAGCGGCAATAACAATTTTCTGTAACAAAATCCCTTTTTTTTAGGCAGAGAACTGTTGTAAAAGTCATCGAGTTACCTTATTCGAGACAAAGCCCCTCTAGGAATGGCAGGATCATAAAGGCTCAAATGTGCAACAGGGAGTAACAAAAATGCTTATCCTATGGCACCTTCTATCTAAATAGGTCTATGTCAAAGAACCCAGAGGTGAGACTGTGTTGAGGACTAGCAGCAGAGGCAGCGGGGGCAAATCTGAAAGGGACAGATAAGATTAGGGGTTTTCTTTACAGCATAGGCCAGACAACAGATCAGGGAAACAAAAGCAGTTTTATTCTGTCCCAGCTTGCTAAACTTCCACAAAGCAAAACCCAGAACAGACAGCAGTTCAGGGAAAACATAGTAACATGATGGCAGATAAAGACCAGTATGGTCCATTTAGTCTACCCATCAAGGCAGCAAGAGGAGGGGCACCTGCCGCTCCATGCAGGTCATCCCTCCTCATGCCTTTGTTTAGGGGTGTACCCCACCGCTCTGTGTAGGTCACTCCTATTTGTTGAGATATAAGAGATAGTTTATTTATATTCTCTTATATACTGCGCTATTCTGCATCAGTGTGGTTTACATTGAACAAACTGAAATTACATTGAACAGGGCATTATAACTTGGAGATAACTTTTTTACAGAGAACATGGGCTATGGAGGGTTAAGTGGCTTGCCCAAGACCACAAGAAGCACCTGTGGGACTAGAAACCCCAGTCCTTCCAGCCCAAGGTTGCTGTCCTCTAGTGGGATTTGAACCACCAACCTTTTGGCCTGAAGTACCTTGCCCCAACCACTAGGCCACTCCTCCAGTTACATTTATTTTGATTTGTCCTGTTGCTATAAAGGGATCCACTGTCTGTTCCATGCCATTTTGAATTCTGTCACTTTGTTTGCCCCCACCACTTGCATCGAAAGGACACAGCCGGGCAATCAGCATGACGGCCTCAGGTCCTTACTCTTCCCCCCCTCCCTTCTCTCCCTCCCTCCCCTCCCCTCGTATAGCAATGCAAAAACCATCCTCTTTTTTTTTTTTTTTTAAACACGATATTTGTTTATTGACAATATTGGAAATAACAGAACAACACTGTTGGCCACAGCATGCCATCCATACTCATATAACTCTACTTTACAATTATCAGCTTCCATTAAGAACATCTAATGATTAGAATTTTCTTTTCCTTTCTTGAGAGTCACAGCCAGTTCCTATTTCATGTGTCCGGCAAAGGGGGGATTGGAAAATCGGCTGTCCAAGCCTTTTTCTGGCTGCCCGTACTCCTCGATGCATTATTGCCCCAAAGAGGCCAGCAGCATCGCCGTGAGTGTCGATGCTAATTTCTCGCCCTCCCCCCACACTTTCAAAGCGTAAAACGGGAGGGGTATGGGCCCTCTGCGCGATGTTCCTGCTGTCCACCTTGATGAGCGCCCTGGGGGCCAGTTCACGTTTCTTTCGGAAACCCTCCCCCTTTGCCCCGTGCCTGGGCTGTGCTCTCTCTCCTCGGGGCTGTAGGGTCTCCTAGGATCCCTAGCTCCCCTGCATGCTGTGACTGATTCTCCCCTTCATCCACTACCTGAGCGGGTCGGGAGGGTGCTTGCCCGTCGGAAGAAAGGGGGGAAGAGGACGGGCCACAGCCCTGGCCACCTCTTCTATAGCAGGCCGAAGCCTGCCCCCTTCCCCCCACTCCCGCCAAGGTTAACCCTTGGCCTGCTGCTGCCCCCACCTGTGTCCGGCCGCGTTTATTCACGGCCGGGTCTTTCCAAGCATGCACCACCCTTTCAGTGAAAAAGTATTTCCTAATATTGCCTTTCAGTTTACCCCCTTGCAGCTTCATGTTATGCCCTCTATTTTTACAGCTTCCCTGTCTTTCGAAGAGGTTTGTTCTTCAATAATACTTTTTAAGTATTTAAAGATCTGAATCATATCTCCCCTGTCCCTCCTCTCCTCCAGAATGTATATATTTAGGTCTTCAAGTTTCTTCTCATAAGTCTTCTGACGCAGGCTCCAAATCATTTTGGTCACATTCCTCTGAACTGTTTCCAGTATTTTTATATTCTTTGCGAGATATAGGGGTATGTTTACTAAACTGCGTTAGTGCAATTCGCGTTAGGAGCCGCGTTAGTGGAAGGAAAGCCAAAAAAGGACATGGGCGGGACATCGTATCTGATAACGCGCGGTTGCGCGCGGTATTACGCGTGGCGCAGCAACGATTGTTACAGCGCGTGCAAGCATAAGACAGCGCGCAGACAACCAAAATCAGAAACAAAGCTGTAGCACAATGGTTACCACACAGACTGATGATACAAGAGTCATGGGTTCGAATCCCCAGTGTGCCTAATGAGCAAGGCTGGCTGAGGCATCCTTTGAAAGCTGACTATAATATTTTAATCTGCAGGCGGGTTACAGTTTGCATATGTCAGGAAAAGTGTACCTTTCCTATGAAATATGTGCCAACAGTGACGTTCACTCTGACATGGTACTATATATTATGTAGTATATATTATATATTATATACCTGTCGACAGGAATATGTAGGCGCTCCCTATAAGGCAAAGTGTAAGGCTCGCCCTATAGGGAGTGCCTAAATATTCCTTTCAAATGGCATATAATGCATATAATATAGGGCGAAGTGTAATGTGCGCCCCATAGGGCGCTGCATAAGGTGCGTCCTATTGGGCTCTGCGTAAGGTGCGTCCTATTGGGCGCCACGTAAGGCGCGTCCTATTGGGCGCCGCGTAAGGCACGTCCTATTGGGCGCCACGTAAGGCGCGTCCTATTGGGCGCCGCGTAAGGCGCGTCCTATTGGGCGCCATATAAGGCGCCCCTTGAGCTACCCTAAGGTGACAGTACCCTGAGGGTGGTTCTGCTGGCAGCACTAATATACAATAAACATAGACAATGCCTAAGACAGACCTATCAATGAACCCCACTGTGGGTTATGAACCTATGACCACTGGCTCCATGGGCAGTGAAGTAATCAGTGGGCCAGAGCTGCTAATAAACACATGGCCAGCTACAGGAGGACTGCACAGCCCCACACCCACATTCAGCTGTGGTTACCAGGGAGATTACATACCACCACCCAACATACCCTCTAGGGCTCAGGATGGGGGACAGGATCTCCCACCCACAGATCCACCTTCAACCCCCTGCAATGGTGGCAGTAGAGGGGACCATCACCCCAGTCCCACTCGGGATCAAACACCCTACAGGGCAGGCAATGCACAGCAGTACATACCCGTACAGCATGAGCAGACAGACGGCAGGTCTGGAAATGCTCAGCTGCTCCCCACCATTATCTGACATTCTCCAGCAGCAAGCCTCCAGCTGCTGCACCCTGCACGGTGTTCCAGCAAGACACATACCAGCTGCAGACAGTCCACCAGCTAGTCCATAGTGCATGGTCCTGGAGGAGCTGCATGTACCCAGAATGAGGATATCAGCATACACACCAAGCAGATAAATCAGTGAGTGGGCCCCAAAAGGAAACCCATAGATATCACATAAGAGACATGCTATATAGCACTATGGTGGAACCTAGCCATGCCATGGTCACTGCTTAGTCAGGGTGAGAGTGATCTCCCAGCAGGACATGCTATGGCCACCCTGTCCGTGCAGGTGGTACCGGGCACTACAATGTCCGGCCATTGCCCTATGCCCTGTGCAGATGCGGATGGGCCAGGCCACCCTATCCACGCTATTCCAACGGTACCTTGCTCCTCATTATGCACATCGGCAGGCCAATACTGGCAACAGTGCTAGCAGTGTGGGCTGTGGAGGGTGTTGGAAGCCACCACACACTGGATAGACAGACACGCACTCCCCACACCTATGCAAGCACTGTGCAACTATAGAGGTGTTGGGCAGCCCAGGCCACCACACCAGTCCTGGGCACAGTGCAGGCATGGCTATAGTACGCCATACTGTAGGAGGCACTCCCCAGGTTGGTAAACACTGTTAGACACAGGACCTGTAGCACACCCCACAGACATCAGAAAGGTTGCTATGAAGCAGCTCACTCAGGACATTGTACCTAACCTAGGCATTGCTATCTGCCAGTGCTCATAGCAGCCCTCTGATAGCTGTGTAACATATTCCCAGGTTTAGGGTGGCATTACTACGGTATGCATGTGCTAGTATTGGGAGATGCACGCACAGCCCAAAGTCCTGCCTCTCCAGGAGGCCTTGGATAATGGGGCCTGTGGGTGCGGGTGTGTCCGCCCCTGTTGGCTGCTGCTGTATGGCAGAGGTTCACGACTCCAGTCCTGCGGTGCGAAACACTGTTCGGGTTTTCATGCTGTCCTTCATGAATATGCATGAGCTACATCTGCATAACATGGGGGTGGCGCTTAGAAATGCAGCATAGGCATCTTTATCAGAGGCAGCATGGAACCGGGATGGTGTTTGGCCCTCCAGGACTGCATTTGGGAGGCTCTGCTCTTGGTAATGTGCATGTTTATGGTGTCTGTGCTCTGTAGGGTAAAATGTGGGTGTGTTGAGCATGTTTACATCATCTGCAAGACCGGTTCTGTCTGTATTAGCCCGTTATAGTAGTGGGTAAAATATGAGGACTGGTTTGGTGAACACCACAGCTGGGACTTGAACCTGTGACCCTCTGCTTCTGAATACACTGGTTCTGTGCACTGCACCACCATGTTCTCACAGAGATGGTGCGTTCCCTGGTGGTACCATGACTGTTGGTCAGCCAGGGCCTGTCTGTTGGAGCGCACTGCACCCACGTGAGGGGGGCTAGGCCACGGTCTGATCTGGGCAGCTTCCACTGCCCCCTCCACCACCAGTATCCCTCAGCCACCATGCTGACATGCCCTTCTGCTGGTGGAGCTGGTGGTGCGCAGTCTCAGGCCATCCAGTGTGCAGGTAGGTGGCTGCCTATGGTGCGTGTTCTGGGGTGGGGGTGCCCGCATAGCTGCCCACACTTTCCCCCAGCACTGCCTGCCACTGTTCCGTGCCATTGGGGGTACCTGCTGGGTACTATTCCCTGTGACACTGTGGGGAGCACACCTTGCACATGCTGGGCCCTCAGCAGTTGGTGTCTGGCTGCTCTACTGTTTCAGCATTCCTATGGGCCAGCTAGGCATCACCCTAGTCCCCACTGTGGCCCAGCTGCAGCCCTCTGTATCCCCTTCTCCAGTATCTGACCGGTTGCCCGTTCCGACATGCCCGCCCTGATGTTGCGGGACATGTGCACGCCATAGGAACTCTGTCTTATGGTGGGGAGGTCCCTGGGCAGTGCTATTTCACTGTGGGCGCATGGGGATGGGGTATGGACCCTTCCGCGGTTTATACATACATAACTAAATTAGGGGAATACATAAATATCTGTTCAATGGAGTTTACTCGGGGGGGGGGGGGGGGTTGATGTTTCTCATTGATACCACTATTGGCCAGCTTGGTTGCTGTTTTTTTCCAGTTTGTTGGGGTCATTTTCAGTGTTTCTGTGCCCTTTTGTTCTGTGCACATGTATCACACTTATCACCTTTTTTTGGTTTCCCTGCCTAGGCTGTACATTGCTGACATTTAAATGGTTTCTCTCCCCTTTAATATGCCTTTAACGGCAGGTTTTCATTCGTGTTGGAATTCAGCTCTGAAAATCAGCGCGTTAGCCTCTCCCCGCCCACTCTCCGCCCATTGACCCCTTCTCTCCGCCTTCTGCATTGTTTTACCGTGCCGCGGAGCACAATATTCCAAGTGAGGCCTCCCCAGCGACTTCTACAGTGACATTAGTACCTCTTCCTTTTTGCTGGTAATTCCTCTTTGTATGTATGATATATGGGTGGTATATCAAGTATCACTAATAAAGATAAAGATAAACACAGCATCCTTCTAGCTTTTGCCACTGCCTTGTCACACTGTTTTGCCATCTTAAGATCCTCAGAAGCAATCATTCCGAGGTCCTTCTCCTGGTCTGTGCACACCAACCTCTAGCCCCCTATCACATACAATTCCCTTGGATTTCTGCTTCCCAAGTGCATGACACTGAGCTTCTTCACATTAAATCTTAACTGCCAAACATTAGACCATTCTTCCAGCTTTTGTAGATCTTTCCACATGTTATCCACTCCCTCTGGGGAATCCACTCTGTTGCAAATATTCATGTCATCTGCAAAAAGACAGACTTTTCCATTCAGTTCTTCAGCAATATCATTCACAAATAAATTGAACAGTACCAGTCCCAGGACCGAACCCTGGGCACACCGCTAATCACCTTCCTTTCATCCGAGTGAGTTCTGTCTACCATCACCTTCTGTCATCTGTCAGTCAACCAGTTTCTGATCCAAGCTGAAGCTGTTAAGTTTATTGAAAAGTATCAAAGGATTTGCGGAAATCTAGGTAGATCACATCCATTGCATGCCATTGATCTAATTCTCTGGTCACCCAGTCAAAGAACTCAATCAGATTTGTTTGGCAAGATCGTCCTTTGGTAAAACCATGTTGCCTCAGATCATGCAACCTGTTGGTTTTGAGAAAGTTCACTATTCGCTCTTTCAGGAGTTCCTCCATTTCTTTTCTCACCACCAAGTTAAGGCTTACTGGCCTGTAGCTTGTCACTTCTTCTCTATTACCACTTTTGTGAAGAGGTACCACATCAGCCCTTCTCCAGTCCCATGGAACTTCTCCTGTCTCCAAGGTTCTATTAAAAACATCCTTTAACGGCCCTGCAAGAACCTCTCTGAGCTCTTTCAGTATCCTGGGATGTATCCCATCTGGTCCCATGGCCTTGTCCACTTTCAGTTTTGCAAGCTGTTCTAACACATCATCTGTGAATGATGTGGTATCTAATGCATTCCCATTTGTATATTTGCCAATCACAGGTGGTCCTTCACCAGGATTTTCTTTAGTAAAAATAGAGCAGACGTACTTGTTTAGCATTTTCGCTTTTTCAATGTCACTTTCCACAAACTGTTCCAGGCACTTTTGATCCTGCAATTCCACCTCTGATTTTCTTCCTCTCCAGAATATACCTGAAAAGGTTTTGTCGCCACACTTCACATCTTTAGCCATCTTTTCTTCTGCCTTTGATTTTGCTATCTTTATTTCTCCTTTTGTCTCTTTTAGTTTGATCCTGTATTCTTGTCTGTGCTCCTCTGTTTGTGAACTTCTGAATTTTGTGAAAGCTGTGTTTTTTGTCTTTATTTGTGCAGCCACTTCTTTGGAGAACCAAATAGGTTTCCTATTCATCTTGTTTTTATTTACTTTTTTTACGTATCTATCTGTTGATCCTCTTATTGCCTCCTTTAGTTTAGCCCATTGTAATTCCGCTTCCCTTATCCCCTTATCCCCTCCCACCCTGCCAATTCCCTTCAAGTACTTGGCCATTTTACTGAAGTCAATGTTTTTGAAGTCTAGGACTTTGAGCTTGCTGTGATTGGACTCCACCTTAGCTTTTATCTCAAACCACACTGTGTGATGATTGCTGCCGCTCACATGGGCACCCACATGGATATTCAATACACTATGTCCGTTGGTGAGCACTAAATCCAGCATCGAGCTTTCCCTGGTCAGTACCATCACCATTTGTCTAAATAGTGCGTCTTGGAAGGCATCCACAATTTTTTTACTTCTTTCCAGAATTGCAGGACTACTCCAATCCACATTGGGTAGATTAAAGTCAACCAATATAATCACTTCACCCTTCATGACTATTTTTGCAATATCTATAATCAATTTGCTATTTATTTCTTCAGTTTGAGTTGGAGGCCTGTAGACCACACAAGTATGGATGACAGCGCCATCTCCTCTTTCCAACACAATCCACAGTGCTTCTTCTTTTCCCCATGTCTCCTGCATTTCAGCAGCTTTAATATTGCTTTTTATAAAGTCCCAGTCAAAGACAGCTAACAATTATTTGTCAGAGCTTCAAACAAAAGACGGTAGAGAACAGCATCTAACCCCTCGCTGTAGCAGTTCCTGTTTAATTGTATTTTTAAAGTGAAGAAACATGTAAAAACTATTAAAGCACTTATCTCCAAAATGTGCTTTACCTCCACCCAACAGCAACACAAGCACAAGCACAGGCTTAAAATCTGTACCCTTAGCGCCGGCGGGCTCAACTTTAACAGAGCTGTGGGAAAGAAGAGAGATGCTTTTCCTTGCCATGGCTCTGTAAAGGTGAACCTCCTAAAAACAACTGGCAAATTTCATTTACTTAAACTATGCCACTCCCACACACCGCCTTCCTCTGCCATTTCCTATGAAAGTCTTTGCTTGGCAGCCAGAAAAGCAGTTCCTGCTGCTGAGTTGAAGTCTTGTGATAACTACCGCAAAATCGCTGTTATAGCGCAACTTGGCCTGGCAGTCGAAGATGCTTCACTGGCTGCCAGGCATAAGATTTTCCAAAGGAAAAAGTAGAGGGGCACAATGTGTGGGTGTGGCAAAGTTTGCCATGCTCTGCTTTCCGCTTCAGTGCAAGTGTGGCTAAGTTTATGATATTCTACTTCCCTCTACTGTGCATGGTCACAGGGCCATTGGGTCTCCTTCTTGCCTGGACCTCCTCCTTGCATTGCGGCGGCTGCTTGGACAGAATTTACATCACTGATGTAGGGGCTCCAGGTGGCAAATAAAAGGCACATATCAAGTTCCTGTTATGAGTGAAATGTAAAGGTCGGAAGACCACTTAACCTTACTATACGATACTGCTTCTAAAAAAAGGGGAACTAACATCTTTCTATAACATGAATGCCTTGAGTTGTTATGACGGCAAGTGTTTTTAACCTTAAAAAGTCTCTATATCACACTGATGCAGACTAATCAATGCTTTGTGCTATATACATATATGTATGAGTTTAAGAGAAAATAGAATTTTTGAAAACATGTATAAACAAAACTTTCCACTAGTTTTCAAAATCCTCCATTGTCCACGTGCATGTTGTGTCTGGCTCTCTAAAGAGCTATTGACCTAGCCAGGCTGTTTAAAAACTAAGGAAAGAAGAAGAGTAAGAACCCTCTGCAGAAATCACAGGAGACACCAGAACAGCGCAGGGAGGACACGGCCACACCTCTTAAAACAAAGAAAGGAGTGGAGGAGTAGCCTAGTGGTTGGGGCAAGGTACTTCAGGCTGGAAGGTCAGGGGTTCAAATCCCTCTAGAGGACAGCAACCTTGGGCCGGAAGGACTGGGGTTTCTAGTCCCACAGGTGCTCCTTGTGGTCTTGGGCAAGCCACTTAACCCTCCATAGCCCATGTTCCCTGTAAAAAATAGTTATCTCCAAGTTATAATACCCTGTTCAATGTAATTTCAGTTTGTTCAATGTAAACCGCACTGATGCAGAATAGCGCGGTATATAAGAGAATGTAAATAAATAAATAAAATCTTTTATTTCATAAAACCTTCAAAGGTACAGACCCGACTTGGCCAAGTTTCGGCTGTCAGCAATACCAATTAAGATTCAATTGCATATATACTCCAATGGCAGTCAGGACATTGTAACAAGAGCCAGTAGCTGAAAGCTCACTTTCAGTTTCTCAGTAGATGCCAAAGTCATACCTGAGAAGCGCTTTTTGAGCTTTCAGCTACTGGCTCTTGTTACAATGTCCTGACTGCCATTGGAGTATATATGCAATTGAATCTTAATTGGTATTGCTGACAGCCGAAACTTGGCCAAGTCGGGTCTGTACCTTTGAAGGTTTTATGAAATAAAAGGTTTCTTTGTTTTTAAGAGGTGTGGCCGTGTCTTCCTTGCGCTGTTCTGGTGTCTCCTGTTTAAAAACTAAACAGAAAGACTGCCTTCTAACATTATTACCAACAGTATTTCAACCTGACACATTTTGATACTCAATATATCTGAAAGTTCTCACTGTTATATTAAACCTTTTCAGTAAGGAAACTGCATAATTTTCTCAGAGTTCTAGGGCAGTGGAAATTATCTGTGAAGGTTGCCTACTCACTGTGTGCTCTGCAGTACTATAGCCTAGATTTTTAACCAGTGATCTGAATGAATAACGCTCTGGTTCTGAAATAGGGACACTGCCAAGGAGCTAAAATAGTGATTTTTAAACCTGTCTTAAAGAAGTACCAGACAGTCAGATTTCAGGATTTGAATATACATTAGATAGATTTGCCTATGTTACCTGCATTGCATGCAAATTTTGAACAGCTGACTGACTGGTGCTCTCCCAGAAGATGTTCAAGATTTACTAAGCTAAAGGAACAGCTTCCCAAGGTAAGGTAGTAGGAGCCCCCTAGCTATTTCATTCATTTTGCTTATACTTGTTGCATTATTGCTCTGTCCTGTCACAACATCATTACTGCTACTACTTCTACCACTTATCATTTATATAGTGTTTGCTAGACATATGCAGCGCTGTATACATACATGTAAGAGACAGTCACTGCTCCACAGAGCTTACATTCTATTCAAGACAGATAAACAGAACAAACACGGGGATAGCGGAATTCTCAGGGCGTTAAACAGGAGAATAAGAGAATCAGGATCCAAAAGCAGCCTTGAAGTGGTGTTTTTTTTAACCCTGGATTTGAATTGAAGCAGAGACGGAGCCTGCTGTGCTATCTTTAAGCACAGATAATGCCACTTTTAAGTATACTTACTGCCACTGTCAAATGCAGAAAACATATGGATGCGCTCGTAAACAGCAAAAGAAAAACTAGCGCACAATGCTAACAGTATTTCAATTTATTTAAATTAGGTACAAATGAGCTCCACTTAATAAAATGGCATGTAAATATTGCCTGCGCCTGATGCAGAGAAATGCATGGAAGATTTCATAACCAGCCTTATTATCGATATCTCTACATTTGGTCTTTAGGTCACTTAAACATCTAGCGTGTGCGCATCAGGTGCTTTCCCCGATGAGTGGATCATTTGAGGGGAAATGTCAAAGATGAGCCAGGCATGGGGGAAAGCTCCCAATTGCATCAAAATACTGTAGGGGGCCAGTGTCACTGA
The DNA here is from genome assembly GCA_033557465.1 of Ichthyophis bannanicus. Classification (NCBI taxonomy): domain Eukaryota; kingdom Metazoa; phylum Chordata; class Amphibia; order Gymnophiona; family Ichthyophiidae; genus Ichthyophis; species Ichthyophis bannanicus. The sequence continues at coordinate 1,247,607,801 of CM066033.1, forward strand.
TAGCAAATGAATCCCTGGTGGCCCAGCAGCCCTGAAACCCCCACCTCCTTCCCAAATAAAAATAAAACTGTTGGCCCAGTGGTCCCGAACCCCCCACCCAACTAAAAATAAACCTGGTGACCCTGAACCCCCCACCCACCCAGCTGAAAATAACACTAGTGGCTCAGTGGCCCTGAACCTCTGCACCCCCTCCCGGTACCTTTACAAATGAGCGGGAGTGGTGCCCAGGTGCTTCCACTTCTGCTTGCCATCTTGAAAAATGGCATACTGGGATGCACCGGGTAGAAAATGCCTTAGATGGCAGGATCCCAGGATGCACCACGCAGGGCTAGGTGCTGTCATTTCTCAAGATGGCAGGCAGGAGTGGGAGCACATGGGCAGTAGTCCCGCTCATTTGTAAAGCTACCATGAGGGGGGGTGGGGGGGGGTTCAGGGCTACTGAGCCACCAGAATTATTTTTGGTTGGGCAGGTGGGGGGGATCACGGCTGCTTAGCCAGCAGGGATTATTTGTAGTTGGGTGAGTAGAGAATCATGGCTGCTAGGCCACCAGGGATTTGCTTTCTGTCAGGGGCACTGGCCCACTGGCAGTATTTTGTTGGCATCGGGGGCTTTGACATTTCCCCTCAGATGATCCAGGCAGTGGAGAAAGCCCCCAATGCCATAAAAATACTGTTGGGCTCATATGCAAATTAGCCATGCAGTGCCCCAGTTTCTCTGGGAGAGCATGCCAAACTTGCGCCGACTTCTGTGCGCATATGTTTGTCTTGGTATCCCAGTTTATCACTACCATTTGTGCAGTTTAATGCGTGGCTAACACATCATTAATTTGCATATGAGCCCCTTTCTGCATGCCGGCATTAAAGTCGTGTGCTATTGGTCTGCTGCAAATAGGCCTAAAAAGCTGATAGCACATGATTTCAGTGCTGGCTTTCTGCATCAGCCTGTTAGTTTATTCCAGGTGCATGGTGCAGCAAGGTGGAATGAATGGAGTCTCAAGCTGGCAGCAGAAGAGAAGAGCATGGATAAAAGTGATTTGCTTGATGAATGGTGTTGCTGAGGAGGAAACTCTGCATGCTCCTTAGTTTTTTATTTCTCTCTGTAACTACAGATGTTTTCACTGTGACATTTTCAGGCAAATTCTGAAAGACTTAGTGGTATGTTTACTAAAGGGCACTAAGATAACAGGTGTTAACGGCAGCGATAAGGGGTGTTACATGCAAAAAGGGCATTAGATGTCTAGGAGGCGTTCTGGCGTAAAGGACACCATGGGCCATTTAATGTGTGTTAAAAGGACATCGGGCATTAAGGTGTCAAGCATGCACCTTAACGTCTGAAAATGGCTGTAACCCTAGCACTGGATAAAGGAGCATCAAGGAAAGTCAATGTAAAGGTGATGGATGGAAGGACAAGTGGGAGCTGATGGACCTGCCATATCCGTGGGCACTCTACGTGGCAGCCAGTAAAGTGGCAAACATGTGAGAGGCAGCTGTACTGATGCACAGGGTGGTGCAAATGTAAAATGGTGCAATGTCAGTGTGTGGTATAGGATGGGGAAGACGTGTCTTCCAGCAGAGCCAGAAGTGGCAGGATGTCTGCAGCGACAGGAGGATAGGAGTGTGACGTGCAGATAAGGCACAGGACAAAAGTGTGTGAAGATCAAAAATGCAAAATAGATTACCAGTGTAGTCCATGGTGTAAAGCTTACACAAGAAGACATGACTGCACACAGCCGACAGAGGCAGATGGATAGGCTGAAGGAAGGATGGAGGCTGAGGAGAGGGTGGCATGGACTGGCAGCACTGATGTGCCATAGGTACCCTCTGCAACGTATTTGTACTGTGCATGAAAATGTGTGCCAGTGCCACTTGGAAGCCCTGATGCCAGACATGCGGGGCTCACACTTTCCCAGCCACACAGCCACCAAACAACAGCACAGGCAAATGTGCAGCGAACAACTGCACAAGTGTCATCCAAACTGGGGAAATGGAGCATGTACAGACATGAGGTGACACCTGCAGGTGGCTATCTGAGGGGTAGGATGTGTCCATTTGTACTGCAGAGATATAATGGAGCCAAAGCTATACAGTAACAGTCATGATGTCATACATCACTCATATTGCCCAGGTAGGTTACAGCTGTATGCATGTACTGGAACTGCCTGTTAGTATATTGCTGCATCAGTGCAGTCATGTTGAGATACCTTGTACCTAAAAAGTTGTAATGTATGATAAAAAACAGGGACTGTAAGAGCTTGCAGTCAGCTGAGGCAATGCAGGATTAGGTGACCTGATCAAGGTCAGAAGGAGGTATGGGCAATCCATGAAGGGTGTTGCATACCTTAAATTGCATAGTAAAATCTTCCAAAGTGTCACAAAAAGGAGCGCTGGTGAGCCTTGAACCCTGGCATCCTGAATTCTAAGCCTGTGCCATGACCACTACACCACACCTCCAAGCAGTTGCCAGATATATGTAGTGTGAACATGTATGACCCCCTGCAATGTGCTGTAGCACGGCCAATAAAGCCATGCTCTCAAAAGAGTCACCCTGAGAATGAGGATGTGTGCCCAGCACCTGGTCCCCAGAACTTGCAGTGCTAGAGATGATCTCTGCTGCCTGTGCTCTAAATCCCTGTCCCTGCCAGTGTGTGGCAGGTATTGTCTGCAATGTGTTATGTTAGATACCTTGTTTCCTGCACAATTTCAACATGCTGTATGTGCCTGTCACATCTGGCCCTGTGTCCTGCCCTGTTGGACAGGGATCCTCCTAGAACAGTGCATGTCAGTACCCAGTGTTAAACTGCTAATGCCATGGAGGCCAACTGCCGTGGGGGCGTCTAGGTTTCCATGGGGTTGCTACAAGAGTCCTGCTAGTCCTACCATTGCCACAGGGAGCAGGCCTGGAAAACCTCCTGCCCCAACCACCTAGGTCTAACAATAACCCACAGCAAGCACAGTCAGACTACACCTGCTGCCCACCACTGGGTTTTCCAGCCATGCACATATCAACTGCGGACAATCCGCTGGTCGGTACACATTGCATGTGAACAGAGTGACCATGTGCACCCAGGCTTGGGATAAATGGCATGGACACCCAGCATTTAGTTCAGTGATCGGGCCCTCAGGACAGGACAGGACAGGAAGTGCACCCACATCACTGGAGCCAGACACTATATAGCACTATGTAGATACATAGCCGTGCCATGATCACTGCTAGGACAGAGTGAGACTACCCTCCCAGCATGACATGCTATGGCCACCTGTCTCAGCCATTGACCCTACCTCTGATGCAGACACATCCTGGCCAATCCACCCTGTTTCAGGCCATACCCACAATAAAATGGTCCTCATCATGCACATTTGCAGACTAACACTGGAAACAGCTTAGGCAATGCGAGGCTCAGTGAGGTGTAGAAAGCCACAAAACAATGAAGAGAGAGAGACACACACACACATACTCATATTGCCGTGTTGTGCAAAAATGGGGATGGTTGACATTCCTGCCTGCCACTTAGAAACATAGAAACAGAAAAATGATGACAGAAAAAGACCATGTGGCCTCAACAGCTACAACAGTCAACTTTTTTCCTTTAGAGATCCTCTGTGTTTGTCCCATGCTTTTTTGAATTCAGATACTGTCCTCATCACTACCACCTCCACTGGGAGACTATTCCACGGATCCACCACTCTTTCCATAAAGAAATATTTCCACATATCACTCCTGAATCTATCCCCTTTCACCCTCATCCCATGTCCGCTCATAGCAGAACTTGCTTTCAATCGAAAGAGGCTCTCCTCCTGTGCATTTATGCCACGGAGCTATTTAAACATCTCAATCATATCACCTCTATCCCGCCTTTCCTCTAAGGTGTACATATTAAGATCCTTCAGTCTGTCCTCATATGCTTTATAATGAAGATCACTAACTATTTTAGTAGCCAACCTCTGCACTGATTCCATCCTGTTTATATTCTTTTGAAGGTGCGGTCTCCAGAATTGCACACTATACTCCAAATGAGGTCGCACCAAAGACTTATACAGAGGCATTATCACCTCCTTTTTTCTGCTAGCCATTCCTCTCCGTATGCACCCAAGCATCCTTTTAGCTTTTGCCGTCGCCTTTTCTACCTGTTTAGCTACTTTAAGATCATCAGACACAACCATGCCCAGGTCCCGCTCTTCTTTAGTGGACAAAAGTACTTCACCTCCTGTACTATATTGCTCCCTTGGATTGCTGCAGCCCAAATGCATGACCTTACATTTTTTAACATTAAATCCCAGCTGCCAAATTCTAGACCATTCTTCAAGCTTAGCTAAATCCCTCCTCATGTTATCTACACCTTCCTGGGCATCTATTCTATTGCAGATTTTGGTATCATCCACAAAGAGGCAAACTTTACCCAACAGCCCTTCCACTATATCACTAACAAAGATGTTCTCCATATCAGCTCAAGCATTGCTAATGTGAACTGCTTCTCCCTTCCCTCCCCTATGCATGCCCATTTAGAACTCACCTGTCACTCTGCCTTTTTCTTCCTAGGCTCTGCCTTATGGAACTCATTGCCCCACACACTCCATTCTGAACTGTTTTTCCCTCAGTTTAGAGCTGCACTCAAGACTCCATCTTGCCTATGACCTCCCCCCCATCCCTCCCTCCCTCCTGAGAATGTCTCTACTTTCCTTTGTTTTTGTTACTTATAGTCTCCATCTGCTCTACTTGCAATCTATCCTCTACTTCTGCATCTGCCTCTCCTTTCCTCTTTCCTGTCTAGAAAATGGTGTTCTTTTCTGTTGTAGCTGCCTTTGACTTTGTACACTGCCCTGATGCCTCTGCTTGGGCAGTATCTCAAGTGATAAAATAAAGATAAAGATAATGTGTGCTCATTGTGCAGGAGCTAGTAACGTGCTGTGATGTTAACGCCTGCTCAGTTTGCCGGTGCTGTCAGCCTGACTCTCCATCCAGCTGTGGATAGCGGAGTCTGTCTGTGTGGCTGATGGGTGTATGTACCCTTGCTGGCCAATTCATTGGAGGTTGCACATGCTGATGTTGTACCTACACTGTAGGCTAACGTTTAGCCACAGGGACATGCAATGCATGATTCACAGCTGCAATCTGAACCTGTGACCCTCCACTCATATACACGCCAACTGTGTGCATTGAGCTACAGTACTGCCACAAGATTGCAACAGTCCCTGGAGCTGACATACTTCCCATCAGACAGACCTTGACGCATGTTGCACAGGACCAGGACCTTGACACACGGTGCACAAGACCAGGACATGGCTTTGGTCTGCTGCAGGTGGGTGCTGCTGCTCCCTCCTCTAACACTCCACACCATGCTGACATGTCCATGTGCTATCAGTGTTGGTGGTGTGCAGTCCCAGCCCATCTAACATGCGGTGGCAGGTGCCTAGGGCACAAAGGTCGAGATGGATGGCCACACAGCCCCCCCCAACAATCTGCCTCTGCAGGGACCCCATCAATGCCTGCCAATGATATGTCTTGGGGGGAGGATGACAGTCACTGCTGTGGTAATCCCCTGGGTGCCTGCATGTTTCAGTTACCTGGAGAGCTAAAGCTGCTAACACTATTGTCCTCTTCCCCCACAGCTGGGTTCAGGATCTCTGCCTGGGGTGCCAGGACTCCTGGACTGCCCCATGTGGCACATCTGCTTTCCACAGCATTAGCATGACTGTATGCCAACAATGTCACTGTGGGATCATAATGGATATCACAGATGGTAATGCAGTTGGTAGGATACCCCTATGAGGAGAGGTTAAAAAGGTTGGGGCTCTTCAATCTGGGAAAGAGACGGCTGAGGGGAGATACGATAAAGGTCTATAAATTAATGAATGGAGTGGAACGGGTAAACGATTGGTTACACCAGGCATGTCCAACAGGTAGATCGTGATCTACCTGTAGATCACGGAGGGGTCAGAGGTGGAACGCCAGCCCCACTTGGCTCCATCTCTCCAGCAGCTCGCCCCGTCACTAGGAGAGAGCTTGTGCCGACAGGTTGTCTGCCGAGGGCTTGCCGCCGCTGATGATCCTTTGCCTGTCTTTTTTCCCTGCCTGTTGGAATCTCGCCTGTGGGTGTATAGGGAGCACTTGTTGTTTTCTTGCCAATAATTTGTGGGTACCCCTGGGGGTCACCGCGGCACCCCGCAACGAGACGCCACAGGACCGGCGTCATACCTGGTCTCCTGCCTCTCAGAATCACCCATTCCTGCGCCCGCCCCAACACCCCTTAGAAGTGTGTTATATACTGGGTGATATCCATTCGCCCGGGCTTTACCTGAATACATTTACCATATTAGTTGTGTTGTGTGCTGGTCATTGGTCGCTTTATAGTTCACTTTCATTAAACATTTTTGGGCAGACACAACAAAGTGTCAAGAATTTGGTGATTTTGGTGGGCTTTTCCAATTTTGTTCTAACTTGCCTATGCCTTGCCTTTGAATTGGTTCAAACCATTGTGACTTTTGCTTGCCTCTGCAATTTTATTTTGCCTAGCCTTTGCAATGATTCTACACTGCAATTTTATTTTGCCTTGCCTTTGCGTTAATTCTACACTGTGTGCAGAATTTATTGAATTGCGTGTGGTGGTATTTGAACTTGTTTGGCGGTATTTGATTTTATCTGGTTTGCTGGACAGGTGTTTGAGTTTTTTTGATGATTGTTTGGTGGTATTTAATTATTGGTGCCAGTATGATGAATTGTTGTTTTTACTTTTAGAACTGCATGTGTGGTTTTGGCATCTCCAGTTCTTGTATTGCACATCATCCAGAGGTCTTCAGTTCCTGTTGATCTTTAATACTTTGGGACAGTGACAGTTTTGGACCAGATTCAGCCAGTGTTTATACTAACTTAGCAGATTTGGCCTTCTTACATTCCGCCACCCAGTATAATGAAGATGAGTGTTCCAAAGAAGAGCAAAACCTACCACTTTCATGATGAATGGGAAATGGACTACTTCTTCATCATGGTGAAAGACAAGTGTTGGTGTCTAATTTGAAATGCCCCAGTATCCTTGGCCAAAAAGGGTAATCTGGAACATCATTATAAGGCTCTGCATAGCAATAGGTTTGATGCTGATTTTTCACCCAAAAGTGAAATTCGTAAACTGAAGCTCAAAGAACTTAAATTGAAATTGGCTACTCAGCAACAGTTGATGGTGAAGCCAAGGTCACATTTGGTCAATGCAACCATAGCATCCTTCAAGGTCAGCAACCTGATCGCAAAAAATGCAAACCTTTCACTGAAGGGGAATTTGTAAAAGATTGTTTTCTTGAAGCAGCTGACAATCTTTTTGAAGGATTTAAAAATAAGAAAGAGATCACAACTGCTATTCAAGATGTACAATTGTCAAGAAACAACGTCGTGCGGCAAATAGAAAAGATGTGTGGAAACACAACTGAACAATTGTTGGAGGATGTTTCAAATTGTGTTGCTTTCTCACTCCAACTGGATGAATCTACAGACATAAGAGACATAGCCCAGTTACTAGTCTTTATCCGGATGGTTTTTGAAGACTTCAGTGTTAAAGAAGAACTACTTGGAATGATTTCTTTAAAAGGGAGAAGTACCGGTCAGGAAATATTCAGTTATTACCATTCTTTTGTGACAAAGTGTAATCTTCCATTGCATAGACTTGTTTCCATCACTACTGATGGAGCAAGAGCAATGACAGGTGAGGTTAATGGTTTCATAGCCCTCTGTAGACAGCATGACGACTTCCCAGATTTCCTTTCTTACCACTGCATCATTCACCAGCAAGTTTTGGCATGCAAGAGGCTCAATACAAAGGCTGTGATGGACATCACTTTCAAAATTGTAAATTCAGTTCATGGAAGATCACTTCAAAGACGGCTTTTCAATCTTACTCTTGATGAAGGGGCAGTGGAAATCATTTTGCACACAGATGTAAGGTGGCTAAGTAGGCACAAATTTCTGCAAATATTTTGTGATTTGCTGAATGAAATAAGAAGTTTTTTGAAGCAGAGGGGAGATGACTAAGCAGAGTTGGAAGATGAGGAGTGGTTATGTGATCTGGCATTTCTCGCTGACTTTACAGGTGAACTAAGTGATAGGAACTTTGAACTACAAGGTAAAAACAAATGCATTGGCGAGATGATAAGTACAGTTTCATCCTACAAGAGCAAATTTGAGCTAATGGTGACTGACCTTGCAAACAACACTTTTGATCATTTTCCTAATACGCAGGACCATCTGGGACAATATCCAAATTTTGTTTTTCAGAACAAGAAGTATGTGACAGAAATCTGTTCTGTTATCCAGGAATTCGAAAATAGATTCTGTGACTTCCAAAAAATTGGAACAGTTGTGGAATACTTGTCATACCCATCAAAATAGATGTGGACATTAAAGAAACTGCAGCTGCTATCAGTAAAAAATTACTCATTGAACAAGCCATCTCTTGAAAATGAAATATTAACCCTTAAAAATTACATTTTTCTCAAAACCCGTGCTGAGCAAGAATCGTTTTGGAAGCTAGTGCCTAGAGACAAATTTCCCAACTTGAGAAGATGCAGTGAAGCTGTACACTCCTGTTTTGGTTCAACTTATTTGTGTGAATCTGCATTTTCCCATCTGAAAATGACAAAGAGTACACAACGTTCCAACATGACAGATGAACATCTTCAGGATTCCCCGAGACTGGTCCTCACGCAATATTCACCCAACTTCAAAAAGCTGGTGGATGAAATGCAGTCTCAGATGTCTCACTAATGAGTAAGAGCGATGGGGATACTCCAACTTTATTGGGTTAAAATTTAATTTGAAACTAATTTGAAACTCAATTTTCATGGTGGTAGATCACTGGCACTTTTGGCCGGAAAAAGTAGATCACGACCTGTTCGAAGTTGGACATGCCTGATTTACACCATCAAAATGTAGAAAGACTAGGGGACATGCAATGAGGCTACTATGTAACCCATTTAAGACTATTAAGAGAAAATATTTTTTCAGTCAACGCGTAATCAAACTCTGTAATTCATTAAAAGAGGATGTAGTAAAAGCTGTTAGTGTAGCTGGGTTTAAAAAAGGTTGGACAGGATCCTGGGAAAGGGTCCATAAACCATAAAGAAGACCCTGGATATCCACTGCTTGCCCTAATACAAGCATTGTGGATCCTGTGTGTCTTTTGGGGAAACTGCTAGGCAGGGCCGGATTTAGCTAGAGTGAGGCCCTACGCCAAGAAAAATTGTGGGCCCCCCCCATGTCCCCGTGCAGTCCTGGGCCCCCCCTGTGCAGTCCTGGGCCCCCCCGTGTCCCCCCCCCGTGCCTCCGTGCAGTCCTGGGCCCGCCCCCGTGCAGTCCTGGGCCCCCCCGTGCAGTCCTGGGCCCCCCCCGTGCCCCTGTGCAGTCCTGGCCCGCCCCGTGCAGTCCTGGGCCCCCCCATGCAGTCCTGGCCCCCCCGGACAGCATCGCGGCTGTCTGAGGGGCTTCAGAGGGAGCCGGGGAAGCCCGCGCGAGGCCTCGGCTCCCTCTGTACAGCCGCCAGCGTGAAGAGCCTTTTCCTTCACGCTGGCGGCTGTTTCTGTGAAGCCGGGAATGCTGGGAAAGGTTAAAGGGCAACCTTTAACCTTTCCCAGCATTCGCGGCTTCACAGAAACAGCCGCCAGCGTGAAGGAAAAGGCTCTTCACGCTGGCGGCTGTACAGAGGGAGCCGGGGCCTCGCGCGGGCTTCCCCGGCTCCCTCTAAAGCCCTCCGGTGGGCCCAGGGGCGGCCCAAGGGGGGTGCGGGGCCATGTGCGGAGACTCGGTGCGGGGGCCTCATTTGCATAAGGTGTCTCATTTGCATAAATATTTGCATAATGTTACCATACACCAGAGCTACTCAATTCCAGTCCTGGTGGTCCACAATCCTGCAGGTTTTCGGGATATCCCTAATAAATATGCATGAGATATATATGCATTGGAGGTATCCTGCCAACCTGACTGGTTTGTGGCCCTCCAGGGCTGGATTTGGAGACCCTTGCTTTACATCTCTGTCATTTAAGATTGTGAGTGAACAAGGTACAGATATCCTAGACATCAAAAGAGTAGATAGAATGTGTCACATTCCTCCTCGATTCTCACCACCACCAAAAAGTTGTCTAATAGATAATATTTTGGTGGTGGTGAGAAGCAAGGAGGAATGTGACAAATGCTATCTAACTTTTTTGATGTCTTGGACATCTGCACCTTGCCCACTCACAATCGTAAATGACAGAGATGTAAGGCAGGGGTCTCCAAATCCAGCCCTGGAGGGCCACAAACCAGTCAGGTTGGCAGGATATCTCCAATGCATATATATCTCATGCATATTTATTAGGGATATCCTGAAAACCTGCAGGATTGTGGACCACTAGGACTGGAATTGAGTAGCTCTGCCATACACTAACTTTTAGTAAACATGCCTCTTAATGAGTATATGGATAAAGAAAGACTAAAAGGTTTCTACATTACTATAATCCAGTACCAACCGCCAGGCACATTAGGAACTACTACAAACACTGCCCATTTAGAACCCATAGCAAACCCGCCATATCCTAACAGCACTACCAGGACTCACAAAGCACCATACCCTAACTATCAAAAGGCAACACTGCAAATATTATACCAATACATTTCAGAGAACAACAATACATGACCTACTGGGGAAAGAACAAGTGGCAATGTCAAATAGGAATTATATAAACAGAATACCTCAGCTCAGTTACACATGCACAACATAGACCATCACCAAACAAGGAATCACAATTTAGAAACAGGAAGACAATAATTAAACTGGGAACCCCAAAAGCCAAACTTGGAATATACAACAACACTGTAGAAATAAAACTATAAATTAATTTCCTCTTGTACTAAACAAAGCGCAAAAATTAATGATGCACATTTCCCAGAGCTGACATATTCCTGTTAATAAATTCAAAATAAAGAGATATTTTTCTACCTTTTGTGCATTTTTTTTCAGTTGCAATTGTTCCAGCCACTTTCTTCTGGTTTCTTCGTGTCTTCTGCTAACTCTCCATCTGCTGTCCATTTGTCCTTTCTTCTGTCTTCTTGGGTTTTTTTTTTTCCATTCTCTCTCTACATCTGCTTTAACATACTAATCTTTCTCCTTTTGCTCTTTCCTCATTCCTATTTCATCTACTCAAAATTTACCCCTCCATCCTCAATCCCCACTTACTCTCCCAATACCTGGCCAATTGTAGATTTTTTATCCCTCCCACACAAAATATTTTTCCCCTCTCCATTTTACTCTCCCAGCACCATCCCATTCTAATCCTCCCCCAACACCAGCTCCCTTCTAGTTCCAGCCTCACCCAGCATCCATTCCCTTCTAGTCCCTGCATCAGCCCATTTCCAGTCCTAGCCCCCCATAGCCCATTTCCAGTCCTAGCCCCTCCCATCAACCCAATACCAGTCCTAGCCCCCCCATCAACCCACTTCCAGTCCTAACCCCCCATCACCCCATTTTCAGTTTAAGCCCCCCCTATAACCCATTACCAGTCCTAACCCCCATCAGCCCACTTCCAGTCCTAACCCCCCATCAGCCCACTTCCAGTCCTAACCCCCATCAACCCATTTCCAGTCAGCCCCCCATAGCCCATTGCCAGTCCTAACCCCCCCATCAGCCCACAGTCCATTACCAGTCCTAACCCCATCAGCCCACCTCAAGTCCTAACCCCTCCCCATCAGCCCATTTCCTGTCCTAGCCCCCCCCCCATAGTCCATTATCAGTCCTAACCCCCCATAGCCCATTATCAGACAGCCCCCATCAGCCAACAGCCCATTACCAGTCTTAACCCCCCCATAGCCCATTGCCAGTCCTAACCCCCCCCATCAGCCCACAGTCCATTACCAGTCCTAACCCCATCAGCCCACCTCAAGTCCTAACCCCTTCCCATCAGCCCATTTCCTGTCCTAGCCCCCCAGAGCCCATTACCAGTCCTAACCCCCCCCAACAGCCCACAGCCCATTACGAGTCCTAACTCCATCAGCCCACCTTCAGTCTTAATCCCCCAACCCATTACCAGTCCTAGCCCCCCATAGCCCACTCCCAGTCCTAATCCCACCAGCCCATTTCCAGTCCTAATCCCCATCACCCAATTTTTAGTTTAAGCCCCCCCCATAGCCCATTACCAGTCCTAAGCCCCCATCAACCCACTTCCAGTCCTAATCCCATCAGCCCATATAGACTTAGCTCCCCCATAGCCCATAGCCCCCCCCATAGCCCATCACCACTCCTAACCCCCCCATAGCCCATTACCAGTCCTAACCCCCCCAACAGCACACAGCCATTACCACTCCTAACCCCCCACAGCCCATCACCAGTCCTAACCCCCCCAACAGCCCACAGCCATTACCACTCCTAACCCCCCCCAGCCCATCACCAGTTCTAACCCCCCAGCAGCCCACAGCCATTACCACTCCTAACCCCCCCAGCCCATCACCACTCCTAACCCCCCAACAGCCCACAGCCATTACCACTCCTAACCCCCCCAGCCCATCACCAGTCCTAACCCCCCCAACAGCCCACAGCCATTACCACTCCTAACCCCCCCCAGCCCATCACCAGTCCTAACCCCCCAGCAGCCCACAGCCATTACCACTCCTAACCCCCCCAGCCCATCACCACTCCTAACCCCCCCAACAGCCCACAGCCATTACCACTCCTACCCCCCAGCCCATCACCAGTCCTAACCCCCCAACAGCCCACAGCCATTACCACTCCTAACCCCCTCAGCCCATCACCAGTCCTAAGCCCCCCCACCCCACCCCAGCCCAGCGAATTTTTTTTTACAAAAAAAGCTGTTGCTGCCTCTGCCGGGGCCGGGGCCGCCGCGGCAGAATCGAGTGTGCCGCGGGGCCCCCCCTGCCCAGCAGAGCCTGCCCTCCCCGGTATCACCTCTCTCAGCTGCCTCCCTCCAGTCACACGCGCCGGCTTTCAGAGCGCGAGGGAAGAGTTTTTTCCCTCGCTGCTCTGTTTAAGCCCGCGGGGGCTGATGGGACGTCCCATCAGCCCCCGCGGGCTTAACAGAGCAGCGAGGGAGAAACTCACCTCGCGCTCTGAAAGCCGGCGCGTGTGACTGGAGGGAGGCAGCTGAGACTCGAGAGGTGATACCGGGGAGGGCAGGCCAGGCTCTGCTGGGCAGGGGGGGCCCCGCGGCACACTCGATTCTGCCGCGGCGGCCCCGGCCCCGGCAGAGGCAGCGACAGCTTTTTTTTTTTTTTTTTAATTTTAATGATGGATCAGAATGTTTTTTGCGCGGGGCCCCCTGAAACGCGGGGCCCTGTGCAAAAAACATTCCCGGTGGGCCCTTGCCAGCTGTGGGCCCTACGCCACGGCGTACGTGGCGTATAGGCAAATCCGGCCCTGCTGCTAGGTACTTATGACCTAGATTGGCCACTGTTAGACACAAGATACTGGGCATGATGGACCTTGGTCTGATACAGTATGGCATATTTTATGAACTTATATTCTTATATGCCACCTGGGCAACTGCCTGGTCCACCATTGCACCAGCAACCCCCACTGCATGACCCATGTGCCACCTCCTTTGCTCCATTTGCACTATCAAAATAGTGCCCTTTCATACTTGGGCAGTATGTTTTTGCTGCTAATGGAGCCTTACTATCACAAACCTGGGCTCCCCTGTCTGTGAATCACATTGCAGACGTTAAAATAGGCTTTCTCTCCTCAAAATACACGCACTTCCGCGAGGTTTTACTTTGCGTTAGGGTTCCCAGCATTAAAGGGCTTTAACATATAAAGCACAGCAGGTTTTAAGGAAACATCCATTGTTAATGCCCACTCTCCTCCTACAGCACTCTGTACGTTGCTGGAGCCTTTAACATCCATTAAAGCAGCTTTTTCACTGCATTAAGGGCGCAAGAGTGCTGATAACGAGTGTTAATAGCACATTGACTCCCTTAATGCCCTTTAGTAAACATACCCCTAAAAGTACTACTACTACTACTACTGAGCATTTGTATAGTGCTTCAAGTCGTAGACAAAGCGATGGGGGTGAATGGGATACATCCAAGAATACTGAAGGAACTTGGGGATGTTCTAGCAGCTCCACTGACTGATCTTTTCAATGCTTCTTTGGATTCGGGAGCGGTCCCAGAGGACGATGTGGTCCCTTTACACAAAAACAGAAGTAAGGATGAGGTTGAAAACTACAGGCTGGTTAGTCTAACCTCTGTGGTGAGTAAATTATTGGAAACTCTGCTAAAAAAGAGAATAGTGAGATTTCAGGAGTCCAATGGATTGCAGGATCTGAGGAAGCAAGGGTTTACCAGAGGCAGGTCTTGTCAGACAAATCTGATTGATTTCTTTGACTGGGTGACCAGGGAGTTGGACCGAGGGAGAGCCCTAGATGTGGTGTATTTGGATTTCAGTAAAACCTTTGACACCATTCCGCACAGGCTACTTATAAACAAACTGATCACCCTAGGGATGGACCCTAAGCTTACTGATTAGGTTAGAAATTGGTTGAGTGGGAGGTGGCAAAGGGTAAAGGTAAATGGAGCTCACTGAGGAGAAGGTTACCAATGTTTAAAATTTGTCTTCTTTTGCACTAGCATAAACACATGCCACACTTTTTCTGTTAAATGTGTTTGTCACAGGATGGACTGCTACTAGATGGTCCCAAAACAACCAAGTAGTCAAGCAAACCATGGTCCTTTATTCTTTTTCTGAGTGTCATTTCATAGTTCCTTTCATCGGAGAGGGTTACCAACTGGCTCCAGATTCATTTTCTAGGATAGATCCAATTCTGGATTTACGCCATGGACCCCCATGCACTTGCAGTCTTGATTTTCTAAGGAAATGCATTTGGGATGTCAGTGGGTAAATTCAGTGCATGCAGTGGGTAAAACCAGGAGTAGATCAGCAGTTGGGTGAATCTAGAGCCAGTTGGAAAGCCTACCTTTGAATACTAGTGTTTCATATATTTACAGCAGGCACTTACATGCAGACTGTAACTGACCTTACGTTGACCCTGCCATTCTTTAAACCAGATCCCAAGCTGTAAGCTTTCTAGGCCTCTTTTGAGACTGTCCATCTAGAGTGGTTGCTATTGGACTACCATAGTCTCCCTGCAATTGGTCCTTGCTTCTCTGGTTGTTCTGCTTTGTTGCAGACTCACATCCTGCAGGCTTCACCTGGCTGCATCTTTCACTTTTGCTTCTCAGTTGCACCTTTGTATTTTTTCCAAGGGCTTTTTCTTCTTGTTGAACCTACACCTTAATTGGCTCTACTTATCTCCATGCTCCATGCTCTTGGAATGACATTGCTCAATAACCTTCTGGCTATAGCAAAATCACTTCCTCTCCACCTTTTTTATCCTCTCTACAGAAACCTTTTGCAGATTAACATTACCTTATCTCTGGTCTGCTCCCTGCTGCACAGTGTCCTAAATCTATTCTGGATAATAATCTTCACATTCTTTATGCCACTGATGGTTTGGGAGTGTGCATTCATTTGGTTTGTTTAGGCACCTAAAAATTTGAAGTGCAGACAAAGCACATGTATGCATGTATACCTACAAATTAATTGATATGCAATTGATTACACTCATTTGTATGTTCTTGTGTGCATACAATGCACACTTTAAAAAAATAGGTCAAATGAAAAATGCCCAAAAGTTTGGAAAAATTAATTTTAAACAAGCATGAACCAAACTTTTTTTGGGTCGTGCATGTCCCTTACTTGCCCTGGTTCCTTCACAGCCTTCTTGAAAGTATATCCTTTTACAAATAATTACAATTCTTTGTAATTTGTGATACTGTGTATTAGACTAACAGGAATTATCCAAAGATATCCATATTAATGTACTTTTTTGATAAGTGATTCTCAGTTCAGTCCTCTAGGGTTTCATGGCTAGTTTGGTTTGGAGAACCTCTGCAATGAATATGTATGAGATATATTTGCGTACAATAGAAGCAGCAAAACAACTATGGCTCATGCATATGTAGCATTTGGGTTTCATATTGATTTTCTATGTTGAATAACAGGGTTCACAAATTTAATTTATAAATTGTTCCTTATCTTTGGGTGCAACATTCATGACAGTAACCTCTAGCCTGCTCTGTCAAACAAAACACCACAGCAATTGATGTTCCAAAAGCTTTCACTTTATTCACAGAAGCCACACGACTTAACTAAAAAAACGAGGTATTATAGAATGAGGTCGTTTCCAGCCCATTGCTCAGCTGACATCCACAGTACATCAAACTTGTAAATTGATGCGCAATACAACATTCACTTCCCAAAGACCTCCTGAGCTTTCAGACATGTTTATGGCACCTGTAATTTATGCAAGTTAAATCAGGAACAGCTGATGAAACTCTCAGCTGAACAGCTAAGTAGCTCTCATCGGTTCCTTGAACCAGAACCTTTTTCCATCAATCTCTGTTTTGCTCTGAGACTCATTGTCACTCCTCACTAGAGGTCTCACTTCCTCCACACAGGACGCACAACAGAGGGCAAGATACAAAGGCTCAACAGCCTGCTTTGAAGAGCTATGGATTTGGAGGCTAGGGGCCCGATATTGAGTTGGGCAGGCTATGCGCTTCTATGGTGCATAGCCCTGCCCACCGACCCTTAACCCTGGATATTCAATGCCGAGATCATATGCGGCCCTGGCATTGGATATCTGGGGATCGCCGCACACACTGGAAGCCGCAGTAGCTAACCAGGCAACAGCAATATTGCATGCTGCCCGGTTAGTTCCTGCACCTCAAAGATAGGCGAGGGTTTTCCTTGCCTATTTTTTAGGCACAGGTCACTAACTGGGCAGCATGCAGTATCGCTGCTGCACAGTTAGCAACAGTCTCTGCTTCTGTGCCACCCTAGAATGCCCCCAACATGCCCCAAAGCTAACCAGAGAGCATCGGGGCACGTAGGGGAGTTAGAAGGGGATATTCAACAGTGCTAACCATGTAAGTGCCGTTGAATATCCTATTTACACTGTTTACTGGGCTGTAAACTGTGTAAATGGCTTTCGAAAATTAAGCCCTAGATGAATATTCTAAAAACTTCAGGGATGACACCTTGGTATTTTTGTGATATATGATGAAAAGTTTGGGTCAGTTTGGACTCTCCCAATATCCGGCCCATCATAGACTTTTCTTCCACACAAAATATCTTTTCCCCTCTCCATTCTCATTCCCCATCCCCATCCCTTCTAGTCCTCCCCCAAAATCAGCTCCCTTATAGTTCTAGACCTACCCAGCATCCGCTTCCTTCTAGTCCCATTCTCCCACGCCCCCACATCAGCCCATTTCAAGTCCTATTCCAGCTCCTCATCAGCCTATTTCCCGTCCTAGCCCCATATATGCTCTTTTCCAGTTCCATTCTAGCCCCCATCAGCCAATTTCCACCCCAAGCTCCCCCATCAGCCAATATCCAATCCAAGCCCCCTCATCAGCCCACTTCCAGTCCTATTCCAGCCCCCATTGGCCCATTTCCAGTCCTATTCCCAGCCCCCCATCAGCCAATTTCCACCCCAAGCTCCCCCATCAGCCAATTTCCAATCCTAGCCCCCTCATCAGCCCACTTCCAGTCCTATTCCAGCCCCCATTGGCCCATTTCCAGTCCTATTCCAGCCCCCAATCAGCCAATTTCCACTACAAGGTCCCCTCATCAGCCAATTTCCAATCCTAGCCCCCTCGTCAGCCCACCTCCAGTCCTATTCTAGCCCCTATCAGCCCATTTCCAGTGCTAGCCCTCACATCACAGGCCATTTCCAGTCCTAGCCCCCCCCAATCATAACCCATTTTGCAGTCCTAGCCCACCTAATCACAGCCCATTTCCAGTCCACGTTCCCCCCCCCATAGCCCATTTCCAGTCCAAGTTCCACCCCCATCACAGCCCATTTGTAGTCCTTGGCCTCCCCTCCGACCAGCACCACGGCTGTCTGAGGGGCTTCAGAGGGAGCCGGGGAAGCCCGTGCGAGGCCCCGGCTCCCTCTATACAACCGCCAGCATGAAGATCCTTTTCCTTCACACTGGCGGCTGTCCTAGGTACCGTGGGTATGGCCCGGACAGGGTGGCCTGAGCAGGATGCATCTGCATAGGGCAATGGCTGGGACATTGTAGTGCCCGGCCACCACCTGCATGGACAGGGTGGCCACAGCATGTCCTGCTGGGTGGTCACTCTCACCCTGACTGAGCAGTGACCACGGCATGGCTAGGATCCCCCACAGTGCTATATAGTATTTCTCTCAAGTGATATTTATGGGTTCTCTTTTTTGGGGCCCAATCACTGACTTATCTGCTTGGTGTGTGTGCTGACATCCCAGTTTTGGGTACATGCATCTCCTCCAGGTACATGCACTATGGACTAGCTAGCAGACTGTCTGCAGTTAGTATGTGTATGGCTGGAACACCTTGCAGGGTGCAGTGGCTGGAGACTTACTGTGCTCGCTGCTGGGGGACAGCTGAGCATTTCCAGGCCTATTCTCTGTCTGCCATTGCCTTATGGATGTGTACAGACCTGTGTTGATTGCCCTGTAGGGTGCCTGTTCCCCAGCAGGACTGGGGTTGATGGTCCCCTCTATTGCCACCATTGCAGGGATGTAGAATGTGGATCTGTTGGTGGAAGATCCTGTTCCCCACCCTGAGCCCCAGAGAATGAGTTGGGTGGTGCTACATAATCCACCTATGGGTCCGAACACCCCGCTTCACTTAAATCTTGTGACCATGGTACCCACACAAAAAATACACTATTCTGGGTGCATCATAGTCCACAAGAGCTCGGCGTGACTGGGAAATACAGATGGACACAGATGTATCCTAGGGGGTGTCTGGAAAGACTACCTATCACACACTGGCACTGATAGCAACCTGCAGCATAGCCTATCTCACCTAAGCCAGGTGCTGAGGACCTGGTACTGGGCACCCCACCTTGCCCTCAGGGTGAATACAGTACCCCCACAATGTGTCAGTCTGTAGGTACTCTGTGCCAGTAACACACATGGTCAGTTCCCCCTACCAGGCCGAGGTGCTGTGGGGGTGCATACCGCAACTTGTGATCATCTGTAGACAGCTGAACTGCATGTGCAGTGCATCATGGGTACAGGTGGGTTAACCCTATCCTGGTAACCACAGCAGACAGTTTGTGTGGTGACCTTTAGTCCTTCTGTAGCCAGACAGGGGTCTGTTAGTAGCTATAGAAATGTAGCCCACTGGTTACTTCACTGACTATAGAAGCAGAGGTCATGGGTTTGATCCCACAGTGGTGTTATTTGATAGGGCTGTCTGAGACATTTCCTTTTTTAATTTAAATTAGTGCTGCCAGCAAAAACACCCTCACAGTGCTTTAACCTTTAGGTGCCTCATAAGGCGCCCTATAGGGAACATTATAAGGTGCCTTGGCGGACAATGTACTTTATAATGTGCCCTCTGGAGTGCCTTATAGGCGCCTCATGCAGCACCTTAGGTTACGGCACTGTGAGGGTGTGTTTGCTGGCAGCATTAATTTAAATTAAAAAAGAAAATGCCTCAGACAGCACTGATTTAAAGTAAAGGGTAATGCCTCAGACAGCCTTACTCATTAAGCCCACTGGAGGATCAAACTCATGACCCCTGTTTCATCAGTCAATATATTAACCAGTGTGCTACACCTCTGTTGCTGTGCTTGCAGGTCAGCGTGCCTAATTAAGGCTAATGCGTGTTAACATGCCACGGCTCCCTTTATCGCGCGATAACCCGAAATGCTACCTTAAGACCGGAACGCCCACTACCTTATATGACATTCGGCACAGTAAGACTGCAACTAACGCCGGTAACATTAAGACGGTTTAGTAAGCATACCCTTATTTATTGAAATTCCATGTAAAAAAGGGAAGGCGATGGCAGTGGGGGTGTACTATCGACTGCATGGCCAGAATGAACAAATGGATGATGAAATGCTCAAAGAAATCAGGGAAGCTAACAAAAGTTACAGAACGGTAATAATAATGGGTGATTTCAATTACCCCAGTATTGACTGGGTTAGTGTCACGGCAGGAAATGCTAGGGAGAAAAAGTTTCTAGGTGAAATTAATGACTGCTTCTTGGAGCAGCTGGTACATGAACCGACCAGAGGGGAAGCCATTTTGGACTTAGTCCTTAGTGGAATATGAGATCTGGTGCAAGAGATAAGGGTGTTGGGGCCACTTGGCAATAGTGATCATAGCATGATCGCGTTTGATTTAATTAATGGAGGAGGAATGGTAAGGAAATCCACATTGCTACCTTTTAACTTTTGAAAGGAAGACTATGATAAAATGAGGAAAATAGTTAAGAAAAAACTAAAAGGAGCAGTTGCAAAGGTTAAAGACCTACATCAAGCTTGGGTGTTGTTTAAAAATACAATCTTGGAAGCCAAGACCAGCTGTATTCCACGCTTTAAGAAAAGTGGAAGGAAGTCCAAAAAACTGCCAGCATGGTTTAAAGGTGAGGTCAGAGAGGCTGTTGTTGCCAAAAAAAGCATCTTTCAGGAAATGGAAAAAAGAGCCAAATGACGAAAACTGGAAACAGCACAAGCACTGGCAAGTTAAATGCAAGGCATTGATAAAGAGGGCAAAGAGAGAATATGAGAAGAAACTTGCTGTGCAAGCAAAAACGCATAATAAAGACTTTTTCAAGTACATTCGTTGCAAAAAACCTGTGAGAGAGTCAGTTGGACCATTAGATGATAGAGAGGTAAAAGGGGCAGTAATAGGGGACAAGGCTATAGTGGAGAGACTGAATGAATTCTTTGCTTTGGTCTTTCCTGAGGAAGATGTAGGGATGTTACCAATGACGGAAGTGGTATTTAAAGGTGATGCTGCAGAAGAATTGAAAGAAATATCGCTACACCGGGAAGATGTATTACAACTATTTGATAAACTGAAGTGTAGCAAATCATCTGGACCGGATGGTATACATCCAAGGGTGTTGAAAGAACTGAAATATGAGATTGCAGACCTGCTATTAGTAATATGTGATCTATCATTAAAATCATCTGTAATACCTGAAGATTGGAGGATCGCCAATGTAACGCCAATTTTTAAAAAAGATTCCTATGGCGATCCGAGAAACTTCAGACCGGTGAGCCTGACATCAGTACCGTGAAAAATGGTAGAAACCATTATAAAGAACAAAATTACTCAACATACAGTCATGGCTTAATGGGAGACAGCCAACATGGTTTTAGACAAGGAAGATCTCGTCTTACTAATCTGTTATTTTTTTTTGAAGGTGTGAATAAACAGGTAGACAAAGGTGAGTCAGTTCATATAGTGTATCTGGACTTTCAGAAAGCCTTTGACAAGGTCCCTCATCAGAGACATTTGGCAAAACTAAAAAGTCATGGGATAGGAGGCAGTGTACTATTGTGGACCAGGAACTGGTTAAAAGATAGAAAGCAGAGGGTAGGGCTAAATGGCCAATTTTTCCAATGGAAAAAGGTGGAGTACCCAAGGGATCTGTGCTGGGTCCGCTGCTTTTTAACATATTCATAAATGACCTGGAAAAGGAAATATCGAGTGAGGTTATCAAATTTGCAGATGACACAAAACTATTTAAAGTTGTTAAAACCCAAGAGAATTGTGGAAAATTGCAAGAGGATCTTGATAAATTGGAAAACCATCCAAATGGCAGATGAAATTTAATGTGGACAAGTGCAAAGTTATGCACCTAGGAAAGAACAACCCAAACTATGGTTACACAATGCAAGGTTCCATATTGGGAACCAACACCCAGGAAAAAGATTTAGGCGTCATCGTGGATAACATGTTAAAACTCTCCATCTAGTGTGCAGCGGTGGCCAAGAGAGCAAATAGAATCATATGGAAAGGAATGGAAAATAAAACAAAGGATATTATAATGCCTCTGTATCGTTCCATGGTGCGAATGCACCTTGAATATTTTGTGCAATTCTGGTCGCCGTATCTTAAAAAAGATATAGCATTATTAGAAAAGGTACAGAGAAGAGCCACTAAAATGGTAAAGGGGATGGAAGGATACTCCTATGAAGAGAAGCTAAAAATGGTAGGGCTCTTCAACCTGGAAAAGAGAAGGCTGAGGGGAGGTATGATAGAGATCTATAAATTAATGAAGGAGTGGAATGGGTAAACATAGATTGATTGTTTACATCATCCGAATATAAAAAGACTAGGGGACATGTAATGAAGCTACAGGGTAACCTATTTAAGACTAATAAGAGAAAATATTTTCTCACTCAACATGTAATCTAACTGGAATTTGTTACCAAGGATGTAGTAAAAGCTGTTAGTGTAGCTGGGTTTAAAAAGGTTTTGGACAAGTTCCTGGAGGAAAGGTCCAGAAACCATTATTCATCCCAATAAATAATCCACATCCTTACACATAGTAATCACAACAAGCCAAGCCACTATAGATGCTGAGCAGCCACCAACACCTGTATATAGTATGTATATAGCCATATATGTTTTCCCCTGTTATCGTTCCAAGTTGTACTACCCGTTCACTGTAAGCGCAAAGTAGGCTCTTCCTACCTTGCTCAAAATTGTTGTCTGTAAACCGCGCTGATTTTAAAGAGTGTGGTATATAAAAGCATTTAATAAATAAAATAAATAAAAAATAAAAATTATTAAAAGGGACATGAGATATCATTGCTTGACCCAATACAAGCATTGTGGAACCTGTGTCTTTTGGGGAAATTGCTAGGTACTTATGACCTAGATTGGCCACTGTTGGAAAAAGGATACTGGGCTTGATGGACCTTGGTCTGACCCAGTATGGCATATCTTATGTTTCTATGATAGTTCACAGGTCTGCAATCTTATATTTCAGTTCTTTCAGCATCCTGGCATGTATACCATCTGGTCAAGGTGTTTTGCTCCTCTTTGGTTTATCAAATGGTTGTAATACATCTTCCTGGTTTATCGAGATTTATTTTAATTCTTCCAATACATCACCTTTAAATATCATTTCAGGCATGGGTGACTTCCTTACATTTTCTTCAGTAAAGACCCAAACTAAGAATTAATTCTCTCTGCTATGGACTTGTCCTTCCTTAGTGCTCCTTTTACCCCTCTTTCATCTAATGGTCCAACTGACTCACAGGTTTTTTTTTGCTATGAATGGACTTATAACTGCCAGCATAAGTTTTTATTATGCATTTTTGTTTCCACAGCAAGCTTCTTTTCAAATTCTATCTTTGCCTGCCTTATCAATGCCTTCTATTTCACTTGTCAGTGCTTATGTTATTTTCCATTTTTGTCGTTAGCTGTTCTATGTAAAATTGTTGTGTTCAGTGTAAACTGCCTCAATGACACTGAAAGGCAGTATATTAAGAAATGCTAAATAAATAAAATAAATAAATTTGGCTCCTTTTTCCATTTCCTGAAAGATGCTTTTTTGGCTTCAACAGCATCTCTGACCTTACCTTTAAACTATGCTGGAAGTTATATGGCCTTCGTTTCACCTCTCTTTTTTTTATTTTCTATTTATGCAATTTTACCAATTATCCAAGAATACACTTGTACAACAATAGGGCCAGCAGAAAGAAGAAAGCAAATAAGAAAATCTCTCTAAAGGAACAAAGAAATATGGCACTCTCCCTAGCCCACATCCACAGGGGAGGGGGCAAGAAGATCCCAAATATACCAACTTAAAATACAAAAAAACAAGACTGAGGGGTATGTTTACTAAATTGCGATAGTGTTACCACTATCAAGCAGCGATAATGTGAGGAATGCCATATATGGAAGTGGGTGTTCCAGCGTCAAGGTAGCAATGGCTGTTTATCATGCGATAGAGGGTGCCTTTGCTCGTTATCATGCGGTAACCTTAATTTCGTGCCAGCGCTGTGATAAAAGCTAAAGAGGTGTAGCCCACTGGTTAATACAATCATGGCCAAGTCAGAGGTCATGGGTTTGATCCCTCTGAGGTTTCTTCTAATAAGGCTGTCTGAGGCAATCCCTTTTCCTGCCTGTAACAGTCAGACACATCTCTACAATCTGTGCTGCCATCAAAAACACCCTCACCTCAGTGCCTCATAAGGCGCCCTATAAGGTGCCCCATAGGGCACATTATAAAGTGCCTTGTCCGCCAAGGCACTTTATAATGTGCCCTATAGGGCGCCTTATACAGCGCCTTGGCTGACAAGGCACTTTATAATGTGCCCTATAGGTTAGGGCACTAAGGTGAGGGTGTTTCTGCTGGCAGCACAGATTGTAGGGATGTGTCTCACTGTTACAGGCAGGAAAAGGGATTGTTGACAGCCTTATTAGATGAGACCTCTGAAGGATTCAATCCATAACTTCTGGGTCAGCAATCATTCCATTAACCCGTGGACTACACCTCTATAGCATTTATCACAGCACTGGCTGGCTACAGAAAGACTTCAGGTCACCACACAAAATGTCTGCTGTGGTTACCAGGATAGGGTAAACCCACCAGTACCCATGATGCAATGCACATGCAGAACAGCAGTCTACATCTGATCACAGGATGGGGTATGCTCCTCTACAGCACCTCAGCCTGGTAGGGGGAACTGACCATGTGTGTTACTGGCACAGAGTAGCTACAGACCGTGACATTGTGCGGTTCCTGTGCTCACCCTGAGAGTGAAGTGGGGCGCCCAACACCAGGTCTGCAATACCTGGCTTGGCTGAGATAGGCTATGCTGCAGGTCTTCATCAGTGCCAGTGTGTGATAGGTAGTCCTTACAAACACACCTAGGATACTCCTGTGTCTATCTATGTTCCCCAGTCAGGTCTAGCTCTTGTGGACTATGATACACCCAGAATAGTGCATATCCTGTGTGGTTGCCATGGTCACTTGTTATAAGAGCAGGGGGTGTCTCGACCCACATGCAGATTATGTAGTACTACCTACCAACCCACCATCTCTGGGTCAGGGTGGGGGACAGGATCTGCCACCAACAGAACTACACTCTACATCTTTGCAATGGAGTCAGTAGAGGAGACATGATGAAGGGCTGTGGTGCCATCAACCCCAGTCCTGCTGGGGAAAGGGCACCCTCCAGGGCAGTTAATGCAGATCTGTACTTATCACATAGTGCCCTATGTGATAAATACAGATCTGCATTGACTGCCCTGGAGGGTGCCCTTTCCCCAGCAGGACTGGGGTTGGTGGTCCCAAAAAGGTTAGATAGAATTTGTCACATTCCTCCTCGCTTCTCACCACCACGAAAATATTGTCTACTATACAACTTTTTGGTGGTGGTGAGAATCGAGGAGGAATGTGACACATTCTATCTACCCTTTTGATCTCTAGGACATCTGTACCTTGCCCACTCACAATCTTAAATGACAGAGGTATAAGGCAGGGATCTCCAAATCCAGCCCTGGAGGGCCACAAACCAGTCAGGATGGCAGGCTATCTCAAATGCATACAGTATATATCTCATGCAGATTCATTAGGGATATCCCAAAAACCTGCAGGGTTGCAGACCTCCACGACTGGATTTGAGTAGCTTTGACATAGGGCACTGGCAGTAAGCTGGGAAAAGCTCAGCTGCCCCCCTCTCTCTGACATTCACCAGCAGAGGGCATAGTCAGTCTGCACCCTGCAAGGTGCTCCAGCCGTACATATGCTAACTGCAGACAGTCTGTTAGCCAGTACATAGTGCATGTTCCTAGAGGAAATATGTGCACCCCAAAGTGAGATATAAGCACAGATACCAAGTAGATAAGGCCATGATTGGACCACAAAAAAGGGAACTCACAGATATCATGTGAGAGAAACACTATATAGCACTATGTGAGAACCTAGACATGCCATGGTCACTGCTCAGTCAGGGTGAGAGTGACCTCCCAGAAGGACATGCAGTGGCCACCCTGTCCATGCAGGTGGTGGTCGGGCACTACAATGTCCCAGCCATTGCCCTATGCCCTGTGCAGATGCATCCTGCCCAGACCGCCCTGTCCGGGCCATACCCACAATACCTTGCTCCTCATTATGCTCATTGGCAGGCTAATGCTGGAAACAGTGTAAGCATTGTGGGCTCAATAAGGTGTAGGCAGCCACAAAACACTGGATAGACATACACACACTCCCACACCAATTTCAGCATTGTGCAAAGATAGAGGTGGTTGGCAGCCCTGCCTGCCATACCAGTCCTGAGCACAGTGCAGGCATTGCTAAGGTTTTCAGTACCGTTAGGGTCACTCTTCAGGGTGGTAAACACTGTCAGAAAAAAAGGAAACACACTCCACATATATCAGAAAGTTTGCTATGATGAATCTCTGTTAATAAATTGTGTTTAATTTAGGATTTGTCATCTGAAATTAATCATAGAAACCTTTTGATATATGTGGAGCATGTTTCCATGTTTATGACGGTGCTAAGGTATGCAGTTGCTAGTGGTGGTAACTGCTGCTCTGTGCTGGGTCCAACAGCCTGACTGTCCATGAGGCTTTGGATAGTGGAGCTTGTGGGTGTGGGTGTTTTTGCCCCTGTTGGCCAATGCTTTAGGAAGTGCACATGTTTATGTTGTATTTGCTCTGTAGGGTAAAATATAGGGACATGGTCTGCAGGAGCCACAGCTAGGACTTGATCCTGTGACCTTCTGCCCCTAAAAACACTGGCTGTGTGTACTTCACCAAACTGTTGCCACAAAGGCAGGTCATTCCCTGGGGATACCATGACTGTTCTTCAGACAGACCTTGTCTGTTGCACTGCACGCCACCCACCTAAACAGGGCTTGGCCTTGGTTTGCTGTGGGCAGATGCCACTGCCCCCTCCACCACCAGCACCCCTCCACCACCATGCTGACATGCCCTTATACTGGTGGTTCTTGTGGTGCGCAGTTCCAGCCCATCCAGTGTGCCAATGTTATGTGCCCTTTGGGGTACCTGCTGGGTACTGTCCCCTGGGACACTGTGGGACACACACTCGTGGGCATGTTTGACCTTGGTCAGTTGATGTCTTATTGATTTTCAGTTTCTGCCTTCCTATGTGTCACCTAGGCATCTGCCTAGTCCACCCTGTGCCCCAGCTGCCCCACTGCATGTCCCACCTGCAGCCCCCTGTACCGCATTTGCAGCATCACCATAGTGCCCTTTCATACTTGGGCACAATGCTGTTGCTGCACATGTATCACTACTATCACTTTTCTTGGTCTCCCTGCCTTTGCTGTAAATTGCTGACTGAAATGGTTTCTCTCTCCTGCAAATGTGCCTCTAACGCCAGGTTTTCACTCACGGTAATAAGAATTAGATTGATATCTCATCAAGCATTTACATGGGTGTTTAAGATAAAAGAGACCTCCCAACTGCTGGACCTCTGGTCGTAGAAGAAGAAACTTTTGTCCTACGCTTTTGAGTATCCTTAGATAGAACTGGATAAAACCTCACCGAAAGATCATGAAACATAATATTCCATTTCTGGAAAAAATAGCTTCAATAACCACTCCATATCTGAGAGCAGAGCAAATGTCACTAACATATTTGAAGGGGTTACATTCAAAATATCAACTTGCCTGTGTCCCAGTAACCTCAGATGGCCCCTTCTTCCCTGTTGGAAGATAATATATGTTCACAAGAGGGGGATGAGACTCAACAGGGACCATCAAAACTCCAGTAAGATAGTTCTTAAACATCTCTTTTGCTGACAACACTGGGCTCCTCGGGAAACTAATTAATCTCAAGTTAGCTGATCTTGATACATTCTCCAAATGTTCCAATTTAGTATAAACTGTAGCCAAACTATTTGTAGTAACACAAACTACTAGGTCTTTTGCTGAATGTGTTCACTTATACTGTAACTCCAAAATGCGTTCAAGTAGAACAAAAAAGTGAGTTAGAACAATTCATTCATTTCAATCGCAACACTGCTATCAGGTCTCAGACTTACTATTTGTAGTAGCATGCACATAATTTTCTAAACATAGAAACATAGAAACATGATGACAGAAAAAGACCACAAGGCCCATCTAGTCTGTCCTTCCATAACAACAACTACAACAGTCCACTTTTTACCTTTAGAGATCCTCTGTGTTGGTCCCATGCTTTTTTGAATTCAGTTACTGTCCTCATCTCTACCACCTCCACTGGGAGACTATTCCACGGATCCACTACTCTTTCCGTAAAGAAATATTTCCGCATATCACTCCTGAATCTATCTCCCTTCACCCTCATCCCATGTCCCCTCGTCGCAGAACTTGCTTTCAATTGAAAGAGGCTCTCTCCCTGAACATTTATGCCACGGAGGTATTTAAACATCTCAATCATATCACCTCTATCCCGCCTTTCCTCTAAGGTGTACATATTAAGATCCTTAAGTCTGTCCTCATATGCTTTATAATGAAGACCACTAATCATCTTAGTAGCACCCCTCTGTACCGACTCCATCCTGTTCACATCCTTTTGAAGGTGCGGTCTCCAGAATTGCACACCATACTCCAAATGAGGTCGCACCAAAGACTTATACAGAGGCATTATCACCTCCTTTTTTCTGCTAGCCATTCCTCTCCGTATGCACCCAAGCATCCTTCTAGCTTTTGCCGTCGCCTTTTCTACCTGTTTAGCTACTTTAAGATCATCGGACACAACTACGCCTAGGTCCCGCTCTTCTTTAGTGGACAAAAGTACTTCACCTCCTATGCTGTATTGCTCCCTTGGATTGCTGCAGCCCAAATGCATGACCTTACATTTTTTAACATTAAATCCCAGCTGCCAAATTCTAGACCATTCTTCAAGCTTAGCTAGATCCCTCCTCATGTTATTTACACCTTCCTGGGTGTCTACTTTATTGCAGATTTTGGTATCATCTGCAAAGAGGCAAACCTTACCCGACAGCCCTTCCGCTATATCACTAACAAAGATGTTAAAAAGAAACCTTGACCTTGGCTTGAAGATCCCCATAGGAAGATTTAATGCCAGCAACCTGAGATTTAACCTCTTCCACCATCTTAAAATTATCTGCAACTCTCTCAGCCAATGATGACACTTGCAGTAATATTGCCTTGCCCAGTGATACAATTGTAGCCCAAATGATCTCCAAAATTATTGTTGCAGGACATTGGAGCACTAAACCAGTCCAATCAAATGTAGGGACATTCTCCCTCTCCATTCCACCCATCGCTACACCAGCCACCGCTTGGTCTGCCGACTACAGGGCCACTTGGCCTCCTGAAGCCCCCAAGAAGCTACAGTGCACCGAAGGCACTGTCAATCCTACATCAGTACCTTGATCTCTGGTGTCTGGCCCCCTCGGCGCTACAAGGTCTCCCCCAGACCAGGAAGATCTCTGCTGCAGACTGCTCCCACAGAAATGCTGGACACACACAAGCTTGGCAGCAGGTTGGGAGCCGGAAGAACCTGAAGACATGCCCGAAATAACTGCTGAGTTTTCCAACTCCAGCAGATCCGACACCGGACTTGCTTCTCCTGCTAACACTGGCTGTTGCAGGGGATAGAGAAAAGCATTTAAAGGCCCAACAGGTACAGAATGTAAGGGAGTGGAGGCAAGGACAGGCTGAGGGGTCTTATAGCAAGCTTTAACCTTCTGTTTTTCTCCCGACCGCCACAGCAACTCAGTCTGACACCATCAGCTCCCAATTCACCTCTCTTAAAGTGTGGAATATATCTGATCTGGGCTTCCAAAATAATATTTTGAAAAAATGCCCATGCTTAATGTAAACATACAGTGAGAAAAGATGGACTCAGCTTGATACAGGGCCTTGTTTGGGCTCGAAACATGCATGTCGCTGCTTTTCTGCTGTTATGTGTTTGCCCTTTTCATTCATCACCAGATAAGTGTTTTTCACTATTATAAATATTTTATTGATACTTTGATAAAAGTTTTCTATAAAAGGCTTCTACCGACATAGAGAGGGGAGTTTTTCTCCTCCCCGTCTCAGGTTGACGGATCCCGACAGAAAAAATCTTGTTACTCTGTTGGTTTGTTTTGAAATTTGTTTTGGTTTGGTAAACGGATTCACAGGTTTGGCTTATTGTTTTGACTTTTTTAGTGGTGTTCCTAGTGTGTCATCACAATTTGGAGGTTTTTCTTTTTGCATTGTTTTGTAATGTAAACCTTTAACATTTCCAGCTGCTCCTTTTAGTTTTTTTGGTAATTATTTTTTCCTCATTTTATCATAGTCTCCCTTTTCAAAGGTAAAAGCTAGTGTTGTGGATTTCTTTGCTCTCACCCCTCCATTTATTAGATCAAATGTGATCATGCTATGACCACTATTTCCAAGTGGCTCTAACACCATTATCTCTTGCACCAGATCCTATGTTTCACTAAGTATTAGGGGTGGCATTTTTGAAGGCATTTACACAGGTAACTGCCTTAGTTACCCATGTAAATGCCGTATCTGGGATTTTTGAAAGGCACTTACAAGGGTAGTGCCTTTCAAAAATCCCGGATAAGTCATTAATGTGCCCAGATGCTATGTGTTTAGCATCAGGGCATGTTGGGGCTTTCCAGGATGGAACAGGGGTGGAGGAAAGGGCTAACCATGTAGGAGCAATTTTTGATGCTACCTGGATAGCCCTTGCCACCTTAAAGATAGGCGTGGAAAATCCTCGACTATCTTTAAGGCGATGGATCTAACTGGGTAGCATTGAAAATTGCTGCTACCCGGCTAGCTCCTGTGGCTTCTGGGTGGTACAGCGAGAATTATATTTTCAATGCCGTGAGCCACATATGACCCCGGCATTGAAAATCTGAGTTAGATGGACGGCGGGCAGGCTATGCGCCGATGCGGCACATAGCTCCGCCCAAATGAAAATCAGGCCCTAGGTCTACAATAGCTTCATAGAGACATGATGGCAGAAAAAAACTATATGGCCTATCTACTCTGCCCTTCCAATTCAACTGCTGTAGTCCTTTTTTTTCCTTTAAATATCTTCTGTTTGTCTCACGTTTTCTTGAATTCAGATACTGTCCTTGACTCTACTACTTTCACTAGGAGACTATTCTATGCATCTACCACCCTTTCCGTAAAGAAATATTTCTATGTATTATCCATGTGCCTACTTGCATTCACCCTCATCCTATGTTCCCTCATTGTAGAGCTTATTTTAAATTGAAAGAGACTCTCCTCCTGTGCATTTATGCCATGGAGGTATTTAAATGTCTCTATCATATCTCCTCTATCCCGCCTTTCCTCTACAGTAAAGTATACATATTAAGATCTTTCAGTCTATCCCACAGGGCTTATAATAAAGACCACAAACCATTTAATAGCCACCTTCTGCACTTCTTCCATACTGTTTATATCCTTTTGAAAGTGTGGTCTCCAGAATTGCACAGAATACTCCAAACAAGGTCACACCAGAGACTTATACAGAGGCACTATCATCTCCTTATTTCTGCTGGCCATTCCTCTCCTTATGCACACAATCATCCTTGTGGCTTTCACCGTCACTTTTTCTACCTGTTTAGCCACTTTAAGATCATCAGAAACAATCACGCCCAGGTCCCGATCTTCTTTCTTGGACAGAAGTATTTTGCCCCCTACACTGTGTCGCTCCCTTGGATTTTGCAGCCCAAGTGCATGACCCTGCATTTTTTAGCATTAAATCTCAGCTGCCAAATTCTTGACCATTCTTCAAGCTTAGCTAGATCCCTCCTCATATTATCTACTCCTTCCTGGGTGCACCCAACAAAAATTTATATTTAGATTCGTCTTGTTTCACTTGTTTATAAGAGATAACCATTTGAGCTCTATGGTTTCATGTTATTTTTATTTTTATAAGTTGATTATCTTCCCCTTTTATAACATGCAATCATGGGCTGCTACAGTGTATACATAGCACTCTTTCACACCATTTTTTATGATCCAATATCAATGAGTTTCTTTTTCTTCCTTTGTATTATTCTATTAGGTTGGTTTGTTTTCTGTTCCCTCAGCCCTGCCTTGTGTTTTGTTTATATGACATCATTAGACTATTTTATGTTACATGTCATGCCGGTGCTTTCGTATTTTAATTGTTTTAAACTGTGCCTTAATTTATTTTTCTTATTGTTTTTAATTATTAATGCATATACATTATTTATATTTATTAGTGTTGCTCCCCCTGAGGAAGGCGTTGCCGAAACGCGTTGGGGTTCCCTTTGCACAATAAAGACCCTTATTCTTCCGACACCTCCTGCTCCTTGTGTTTGCTTTGACTACCAGTTTTGAGCAGGCTACCACTGAAATGGGCTCTCTAGTAATGGAGCATACTGATTGGTGGTCCCCTTGTGCAGGGGCTGTGGCATTCCATGGATTTGGGGAATTCTTGTAATCTTCTGTAGACTGGTTAGAGGAGATAGCAAGTTTCAACTGTCAGATCTTACTGTGGTAATTTTGTAATCCGCCAAGGTATGAAACATGACTGACAGTATATCAAGTCAATAAACTGTAAACTGTAATGATACTAACTCTGACACAGAAAAGAGATGGGCACCCTTTTGTGGATTAAATGTATTAATGTTTCCTGATCTCATGAGAGAGACGCAGAAACAACATAAACAATTTATGTTATTGAAATCAGGTGTGCTCCAGATTGGAGCAATGTACTATTTAAAGTTTCTGTGCAAGTGTTTGATAACATATAGAGCTACTTGTTATGTGTTATTTCAGCCATCAGATCTGTTAGCTTTTGTAAATGCAAAATTGCTGAAAACATCTGCTGCTGCAATTTTGGCCGAGAATAACCGTGTTTGGTTGTACCTGATCACAGACGTTGCTCTCTATATCTTGCATGTAAATTTTCCCATGTACAGTAAAACCTCCTTAATTAACCTGCTTCCTCTGTATTATTGTGGACTAGTGGGCAACCTAAAATTTGGTTGGTTAACGTTTTCCTGTTTGAGATTGATTTCTTGTATATTATAATAGCAATGGGGAACCCTTTTCTGTACAAGTTTATATCATGGTTGTTATTTGAAAATTTCAATAAAAAAAATGAAAACTAGAAGTCCTCTATACTTATTAGGTACAATTGTATTGCTTCAGGTATCCCTATTCCCCTAGTAACTTTAAACAACTGAACAACTTTAAATAGATAAAAGAAGTCTTTAAATCTTATAATGCAGACAACAGTCCAGCAGAGAGATGGGGGTTATCCAGTCTTTTGCACTGTGTGGTACATGTATGATTTTCTACAAGTTGGTGAGAGGTCATATGTGTGCACTAGGTGTAAGAAGCTCTTTGCTCTCAGGGAACGAGTCTGAAACTGGAGGCTAGAGTAGCAGACTTGGAGTAGCTGAGGCAGACAGAGAGATACATACAGTAAATAAGACCTACAGGGACGTAGTAGAGAAGTTCCACCTCCATTCTGGTTGTCTTTCTGCTGCCATGGAGGAGAGAGGTCATGTGAAAGGAGAACATCACCTTCGTATGGCAGGAAGTGATCCTGAAACTAGGACCTATTCTCCATGTGATGTAATATCCTCTTGCATGAAGGATGTGTCTCCAGGGCCATGTGCCAAAGACGGCAGGGTTGGATGGCTGTTATAGTTGGCGATTCAATCACTAAGCATGTAGATAACTGGGTGGCTGGTGGACATGAGGATCTCCTGGTAACATGCCTCCCTGGTATAAAGGTAGTGGACCTCATAAGCCATGTAGATAAGATTTTAGATAGTGCTAGGGAGGAGCCTGCTGTCTTGGTACATGTTGGTACCAATGGCATAAGTGTGGGAAGGAGGCTCTGGAAGCTAAATTTAGGCTTTTAGGTAGAAAGTTGAAATCCAGAACTACCAGGGTAACATTCTCAGAAATTCGTCTTGTTCCAGGTGCAGGACCCAAGAGGCAGGCAGAGCTCTGGAGTCTCAATGTGTGAGACAATGGAGCAAGGAAAAAGGTTTTGGATTTGTTAGGAACTGGCAACATTCTGGGGAAGGGAGGGTGTCTTTTCTGAAAGGACAGGCTTCACCTTAACGAATGTGGAACCAGGCTGCTGACATTAACATTTAAAAAGGAGATAGAGCAGCTTTTAAACTAGAAAAAGGGGTAAAAACAACAGTTGCCCAAGAGCACATGGTTGGGAATGATGTATCTTTGAAGGATATTAGCAAAATAGGGAAGTTAGGGCATCCCAATAGAGAGGTTTCAATAAAAGTAAAAGCAACCCAGTGGCCTTTCAGTAAAAAGCAGACCGAATTGAGAGATTGCAAATTATCCCTGTCATTCGATAGGATGTTAATATGAACAAAAAATAAACTTTGAAATGTCTATATACAAATTCTAGAAGTCTAAAAAATAAGATGGACAAGTTAGAATATATAGCACTGAAGGAAAGGTTAGATATAATTGGCATCTCAGAGACTAGGTGGAAGGAGGATAAGCAATGGGATACTGTGATACCAAGCTACAAACTATGTTCCTTAGACTAACTGATGACAGAGAAACATAAGGAAGGTTGCCAACCATTCAGTAAGGTTCCAGATCCAGCAGAAGAGAAGCAGAAGGAGAAGGAGGAGGAAGAGAAAGAGAAGCAGAAAGAGAAGGAGAGAGCAGAGGTCAGCAACCAGGGAGGCAGAGGTCACAGAGGGAGAAGCCTGCTGAACAGAGGAAGCACTGGGCGTGTCACTGGAACAGGAAGCAGCAGAGGCAAGGCTTCAGAGGAACGTGGCAGGAGAAGTGCTCAGACTGCCGGTAGCTGGAGGTCCTACGAGGAACCTGTTTACAGTCCAGGGAGAGAAGCCAGTGCTCCAGAGAGAAGGAGTGCACAACCTGGGGCTAGGAGGCTGCCTAGACCGAGTGAGCAGGAAAGTCCCCAGTCCTCACTGTTTTGTTTTGCCTTAACCACTCGACTTGAGAATATTTTTGACCACTAGAAGATAGCAAGGCAACTCCAACCTTGGGGCCCTAGTCGAAGGCCTGAAGCCCGTGATAATATATATATATTTATTTATTTATTGTGGGGGGGGGGGAATGGGGTGATGTGCAGCAATGGCAACTAACTCTACTAAAGTGGCTAGCCACCGCTGCTGAACTTTAAACCCGGATATTCAATGCTAGGGCCATATTTGGCCACTAGCATTAAATATTTGGATTGGCTGGATAGCACATAATGTTTGCCGTCATAACTAAGTGGACAGCGGCTGAATATCACCATTAGCCAGTTATCATGGGGTGTTGCCTCTGCTCTGCCCCCAGAACGCTGTGTTACTAGCCTGCTACCACTGGGGCATTTAGTGGAGGCACCTGCAAATATTCAGCGACATTAACTGCATCAGTGCCCCTGAATACCCCACTTGCCTCAATTAACAGTTAGAAGGTTCGCTAACTGCTTTAATCGCTTGAAAAATTCCCCCTATATATACAAAAGGAAGTTGTTGTAGTTGTTAAGTGTTGTCAAATCGATGTCAACTCATGGTGACCCTCTAGATAGTTATCCTAAACTGTATTTGATCCTTAGGCAGGCAGCTAATTGTTGATAGAGTAGCATCCAGAACTGCTGTTATTGTATTGATCCATCTCATTTCTGGACTTCCTCTTTGCATTGGCCTTCAGCCTTACCAAGCATGATGTCATTCTGTAATGATCTTTCTCTTCGCATGATGCGTCCAAAGTATGAAAGTTGAAGTCTTGCCATTTGAGCTTCCAAAGAAATGTTAGATTTGATCTTCTCTACAGTAGTTCTGATTTGTTCTTCAAGCAATCTATGGCATACACAGCATTCTTAGCCAGCACTATAATTTGAAGACATTGATTTTATTCCTGTCTTTCTTCTTCAATGTCCAACTTTCACATTTTTATGATGTAATTTAAATACCATGGTTTGGCAAGTCGAATCTTTGTATGCAGAGAAATACCTCTGCAATGTAGAATCTTGTCTAGGTCCTTCATAGCCGTTCTGCCATGAGCAATGCAGTTTCTTGACTGCTTGTCATTTCTTTATTTATTATTGATCCAAGTGGGTTAAAGTTGTCTACTATTTCTATTTCTTCTCCATCAAGAATGAAACGATTGATTTTGCCATTTTTGGGTTCTTCATGTTAAGGTGCAGGCCCATTTTAAGTATGGGGGGATATTCAAAGGCATTTAGATGGCCACTAAGCACCCTGATACTAGCTGGCTTGTGCTGGGGCATTCTGGGGGGCAGAGTGGAGGTGGCACCCGGGGATAACCAGCTAACAGCAATAAGAAGCTGCTAACTGCTTATTCTAAATGCAAAATGAAACAGAGCTTGACCACAAAAGACCTGCAAAAATTATTATTTTTTTGAACTTACTGTGAAGGTAATACTTCATGTACTTATATTATTTTTGTTGGAGAGTTTGTCATGAAAGGGAACCAATCATTTCTCAAAACAAACTGTCCATTTTATTCTATTAAAAAAAGCAAATAAATGCCCACTCATAATTAAAAATTCTACACGAGCATACCACACAAAGGAAACTTACCTCCACTGTGTGGACAGACGGACAAAACAGTGACAATGTAGCGAAGTCCCAATATAAAGAATGTTTCAGGGACGAAATCTCCAACCAACACTGAGGGATATATTTCTCCAGAAAGGCGTTGAAAGAAATGGGAATCCCCCAAGTCGGAATGCGACGCAGTTCTGTGTTTCAAGCCCACAATTTTTCAAGCTCTTCCTCAAGCAATATTTCTATGAACGGGTTCTTCTGAAAAATGCTATGATCAAACAAGCAGTTTATGAAATGCCTCAAGGAAAAGATATATATGATGATCCACTGACGTCACTGATGAACATCATCAATGATAGGCCCAATGAATCATAAAAGGCTCCACCAATCTATCTACAAATTCATGTCAGATGGCGAGACTGATTTTAATCGATAAATCTAAGATTGCTCCTGATATTGTAAATGAGAGATCCTATCACCACTTCAGGGGTCTTTGAGGAACAAAATTTAGTATGTGCCAGTGTAAATCGGTAAAAGTATGTCCATGCTGTAAACAATGAGACACTACTGGAGTGGAAAGAGTCCGGGTATTTAATCTTGAATGGTGCTCCTGTAGACGAAGTTTCATTGATCGGGTAGTCCTGCTTACATATCTAAATAGGCAAGGACAAATCAATAAATATACCACAAGAGATGACCCACAGGTAGTGCGCCAATGCAATATAAGGGATTTTGTAGTCCATGCAAAACACCTGTGGATTGTTCTAATGATCTCCTGGACAATTTAAAGATTGGACATTTTCCTTGCTCTGATTGTGGCTTTTGTGCTACGACTGAGCGGTGCTGCTTGGACAGACATTACAACAGATATTATTTATACTTCTTGTTGGTGCAGTACCCGTGGGTCATCCTTTGTGGTATATTTATTCATTTGCCCTTGCCAACTTAGATATGTGAGCAGGACTACCCGATCAGTGAAACTTTGTCTACAGGGGCACCATTCAAGACTAAATACCCGGACTCGTTCCGCTCCAGTAGTGTCTCATTCTTTACAGCATGGGCATGCTTTTGTTGATTTACACTGGCACATACTAGATTTTGTTCCTCAAGAACCCCGAGGTGGTGATAACAGTTGCGGGGCCCGAAGTGGAGGTAGCAGAGCAAACAAATTATAGTAAGTTGCCATGCTGCAGTGTGGGCCCCTTCCTGTATGGGTCCCCCTGCATTGTGGTGGTTGCTTGGAAGGACTTTATGCCGCTGACTGTGTAGAATTTTTCTCTTATAGAGACAGGTAGAAGTGATTCCTTGGAACACACACATTCTTCTGTGAGGGGACCTGGGAGAATCCGTTGCATTGAAAATTTTACAGTTCACAGATCATGATTATCACAATGGTTCATGGTGGGAGTGCATGTAAAAACGTCCCAAACTTGTCCTGGGGACCTCTTTGCAAGTCACACTTTCAGGATATTAGATTGTAAGCCCTCTAAGCCATGTAAATACCTCCTGTACCTGATTTGTAGCAAGCCCTTCAATCTGTTCAACATTCTGCTGTGCGACTAATCTTCCGCCAGCCCCGTCATGCCCATATCACACCTCTTCTCAGGTCACTTCACTGGCTCCCTATCCGCATCCAATTCAAACTTCTCCTGCTGACCTATAAATGCATTCACTCTGCAGCGCCTCACTACCTTTCATCCCTTATCTCTCCTCATAACCCCCCTCAGGTATTCTGCTCTTCCAGCAAACTGCTTCTATCAATGCCCCGCACTCCCATTGCTAACTCCAGACTTTGCTCCTTTCACCTTGCTGCATCTTATGCCTGGAACAGACTACCTGTGTCTGTGTGTCGGGCACCTTCTCTAGCCCTCTTCAGGTCTAGGTTGAAAGCCCACCTCTTTGCTGCTGCTTTTGGATCATGACTCACCTAAGAACAGGTGCTCCTTGTGGTCTTGGGCAAGCCACTTAACCCTCCATTGCCCATGTTCCCTGTAAAATAGTTATCTCCAAGTTATAATGCCCTGTTCAATGTAATTTCAGTTTGTTCAATGTAAACCGCACTGATGCCAAATAGCGCGGTATATAAGAGAATGTAATAATAATAAATAAAATAAAAAATTATCTCTGCCCTTGTGGGTTGGTCCTCCAGACAGTGAGAGAAAGAAACACAAAAGAGACAGCTTACAAATTCAAACTAAAGCTTTAGTGGAAGTAATCATGGAGGCTGCTAACATGAGCAGTTTCTCCCAGACTGGTTCAAAGACCGCTTCACCCAAGCCTGCTTTTATTGAGAACTTCATGCCATTTTCCTTAGAGAAGAGAGAAAATTGCTCATATTTGCTTTCTCACATTTACATCTGCCTGTTCCCATGCTTGTATCTGCCTGTTCCCACAGCGTTAGGGACATCCTATTACAGCTGGCTAAACACAGATGGCACAAGAAAATAGCTTGTATTCAATTTGTTAATAAGCAACCGGATGCAGAGGAACATTTCTTTAGCATAGCTGACACCTAGTGCCGGTTTGCAAGATGCTCAAAGAGCAGGTTACAGGAAGGTCACCAACATAACAATCTACATCTGGTATGTCCCAGCCGTTTTTTGGTTACATGTTATTGGGCTGTCCTATTTCTAACATCCTTATACCCCTCATTTTGTCCATCCCCGCACTTTGGAAATTCCTAGATGTGCTATATAAAAGCTGTGCTTCACTAGCAGAAATGAAGGAGGCCACATAGCTAGATCTGTTTAGAAACAGACCTAAGAGGCTGAATGTTCAGACAAAAACCATTCTAATATGCTATGTATTTGGATTATGTATTTATTTAAATAATGTAGAACCCACCCAATCATCACAGTTCTAGGTATGGTACGAAAGTGCAGAAAAGGATAATGACAAGTTCTGTCTTGGAAAAAGGCTTACAGTAAAATATTTCAAATGGCCATGCAACTCTCTCTCCAAGCTGGTTAGCCAAAAAGCATTTATCAAAGCTACAGGGAATTCAGAATACTACTGCTTGGTTAATGGCATGGTTGAATCCGTGCAGCCATGCCTAACCGGCTTCCTACCAGCTCTATTGGCTCCCAGTTGAGGGGTAAATTTTGCATGGCTCAGTACCTAGGTATTTGCTGAATCGTGTTCACCAGTACTTTCTTTCTAGAGAGATACAATCTTCGAGCAAGCTTCTTTTATATATTCTCTCAACTACTACAAGTAAAATTGGTTAGCACTGAAAAGAGTGCTCTCTCTCATTGCATGTTAGCTTTGGAACGTCTCTATTAAGGATACATAATTATGACACTGTCAATGCCTCCATCAAATATAGACAGGTACCATGGAAACCAGCTGAGAATAAGGAGCATTAAAGGAGGGCGATAACAAAGAGGAAGAAGGACTGAACAAGAAAGCCTGAGGAATTTCCAAGGTGGCTGCTGGCATAGACTCTACCATCTTGGAATTTGGGGGAGATCAATTCATGCGGATTAGTTATTTATTTAAGAGGGGTTTTTTTATATCACTTTATCATTTCAGTCAAAGCTGTTTACATTGTATGTTAAACTTGGTAATGTATATTAATCAGGGACACTGATAACGTGGATTTCTCTGAGGCAATGGAGGGTTAAGCGACTTGCCCAAGGCCACAAGGAGTTCTAGTGGAAACTGAACCCTGGTCTCTTGGTTCTCAAGTCAATGCTTTAACCATTAGGCTACTCCTCCTTGTAAAGAAATGCTTGGGAAACTACTAGCCAAAAATATATTTCTTTTGTCTCTCTTTATGACCTTATTCATTGTATTAATTCACAGTCTGTAATAAATGGCTTATGATTTGGCTAAGAACAAATTCCCGGTATCAGAAATGAATCTAGTTTATTTAGTCAGTGTCATGGATGGGCAATTCCTACAACATTATTATTGTGCACTAACAGGTGCTACTGATATTGAGGGGCAATGAAAGATCTGAATGTGGTATGGTGCAATTTATGTTCAATAAATTTCACTTTCATTGATAAACAGAATACATGCAGAGCAGTGCTTCCCAATCCTAGCTGGTCAGGATTATCACAATGAGCATGCCGACTTAAATCTGCATATAGCAGAGACCCATGGTATGCAAATCTATTTCACCTATCTATTGACTGGCTAGATGTGCCTCCAACAAAGGGCTGACAAACACTGTGCTAAAACAGGGCTCCTCAA
The DNA here is from genome assembly GCA_033557465.1 of Ichthyophis bannanicus. NCBI lineage: Eukaryota > Metazoa > Chordata > Amphibia > Gymnophiona > Ichthyophiidae > Ichthyophis > Ichthyophis bannanicus. Next base: position 1,247,648,305 of record CM066033.1, read on the forward strand.
CTCAGCCGTCAGAGCACACCTAGCCAGTCACAATACTGCAGCTACAAGGACTATGCATGAGAGAAATTTGCGTTCCATGGAGGCAGTGCATGCAGGTCTCTCTCATGTCTATTCATCATGGTTAACCTGAAAACCTGACTAGCTAATGTGTCCCGAGGACTGGGTTGAGAACCCCTGAACTAGAGCAATTGTTGCAGTGTGTATTGGAATAAAGCAAAGAATTGAATAATGACCAAGGAGAGCAACATCCAATCCGGAGGCCACAGAGCTAAATCTCATATACCGAGGAAGTGCTGGAAGAAGAGATTCATTCAAAACAATCTGCAAATAGGTCTAAACATATTCAAGCAAGTTCATGGGAAGGACAGTTTCCCTCCTCCCCACTATGTGTGCGTACACATCAGTGATGCGTGTTTATACTTCAGAGTTGGTTATAAACTTAGGCTTTCTGCTGTTCACCAGGCTTCATATGTACAACAGTGATAAATCTGAATTACACCTTTATCTTAATTGTTCAGTGCTCAGCACTAATAATGCATGAAAGGAAAATGGTTTAGGAAAACAATTACTGTTGCTAACATTGATGACTCCTTCATTCTCCCTGAAAGCTGATAATTCCCTTCACCATTCATTTGGCGATACTTACTGAATGTGATGGTCCCTCTGGCAAGCACAATATAATTGCTCACTTTGATTGAATACTGCTGATAATGCATTTTTTTGAAACATTTATTTGAAGACTGAAGCTTCTCTGAGAGAAATACGATGGAAATATTTCTTATTTCAACGTGATGTAGTTTATCAATTTAAAGGGACATTGTGAACTCTCTTGCAACTTCTTTTCAACTAAAGTAAATTTCTAATCCTGGTGATTTATAGTGTTTCCTAAGAATAAATATCCAGGAATTAACTTTCAACAACTCACTCTTCACTCTCTTGAGTCCTGAGAGCCAAGGCAGATGGAAAGATAAGGAGAAACCAAGGGGCGGATAAGGGAAGAACATTCTAGTGACTCCGCAGGTTCCAAGGTGGTAGGGTAGGAACTAACAAGCTATATTTCTCCAGAAACTAACCAGGTCAATGCCAGGAGGTTGATGGCAGCTAGGTACGTTCAGGAAGGTCATGGGCACCTAGGCACCCTGAACTTTGGACAATAGCCTCACTAGATTTGTAACTTTATAGATTGTATGAAGGCTTGGTGGCATGAGATGGGAGACAGCATATGCTGGATTAAGTAGGAAAACGTCTATGATCCTCTGCCAAAAATCTCTCACAAAAATGTAGAACTACCTTAATGCTGATCAGCATTTTGTGAATGGGATATTTTATCGTATGTAGAATCATTCCCTTTTTTGTTTCCTCATACAAGGATGGCAGAGAAACCAAAGAGCAAGAGGACAAAAACTGATTTGGATAAGGCATGACATCCTATCATCAAGCTGGGTTATATCAGCAGGGAAGAACAAAATCTATAGGCGGACTGGATAGGCGAGTTTGGTTTTATCTGCCATCATTTACTACATTACTACTATAAACAGATCAAGTTGCAGTGGGAAATAATGCAAAACTATGGGGTATGTTTACTAAACCGTCTTAATGTGCGCCTGGCGATAGTGTGCAGGCTGCCATAAAAGGAGTGGGCGTTTTAGTCTTAAAGCAGCAAAAAGGGAGTATCGCGCAATAACGCGCGCTGCCGCGCACATGATCGTGCGAAGCGCCGCTAAGTGCGTTACCGCGCGATAATCTTAAGTAGGCACACAGACAGCCAAACATAGCAACAGAAGTGTAGCAGAATGGTTAATACACTGACTGATGATACAGGGGTCATGAGTTTGATCCCCCAGTGTGCCTAATGCATAAGGCTGGCTGAGGCATCAGCTGTGACATGTAAGTATTGTTTCCTGAGGCATTTTATTTATTGCTGCCAGCAAACACACCCTCACGTGCCGTAACCTAAGGTGCCGCATAAGGCACCCTATAAGGCACCCCATAGGGCGCATTATAAAGTGCACTGTCTGCCACGGCACCCTATAATGTCCCCTATAGGGCACCCTATAAGGTGCTCCATAGGACACCTTATACGGACTGTAACCATAAGGTGCCTCAGAAGGCGCTTTATAGGGTGCCCTATAAGGCGCCTTATAGGGCGCCTTCTGAGGCACCTTATGGTTACAGTACCCTGAGGCTGTTTTGCTGGCAGCACGAATGTACATTAAAAAAAGACAATGCTATGGACAGCCCTATCAAAGAACCCCTACTGTGGGTTTGAACCCATGACCTCTGGCTCCACAAGTAGTGAAATAACCAGTGGGCTACAGCTCCATAGCTGCCAGCAAAACCCCTGGCTGGCTGTAGAAGGACTGCACGTCACCACACAAACAGTCTGCTGTGGTCACCAGGATAGGGTTAACCCACCCATACCCATGATGCATTGCACATGCAAATCAGCAGTCTACAGATGGGGTATGCACCCCCACAGCACCTCGGCCTGGTAGGGGGAACTGACCGTGTGTGGTACTGGCACAGAGTAGCTACACACCGTCACATTGTGCAGGTACTGCACTCACCCTGAGGGTGAGGTGGGGCGCCCAGCACCAGGTCCCCATCAGTGCTAATGTGTGAGATAGGTAGTTTCTGCAGACACACCTTGGATATATCTGTATGTCTCAGTCAGGTTTAGCCCCTATGGACCCCTAGGAAGCTTATGTACCACTACCTTCCTCCAGGGCTGTGGGGGATAAACAGGTCTCCCACCAACAGATCCACATTCTACCTCCCTGCAAAGGTGGCAGTAGAGGGGACCATCAACCCCAGTCCTGCTGGGGAACAGACACCCTACAGGGCAGTCAATGCAGCTCTGTACACATCCATAACGCAATAGCAGACAGACATTAGGCCTGGATATGCTACGCTGCCCCCCACCACTATCTGATGTTCTCCTGCAGCAAGCCTTCAGCCGCTGCACCCTGCAAGGCGTTCCATCAAGACACATACCAGCTGCAAACAGTCTGCTAGCTAGTCCATAGTGCATGTTCCTGGTGGAAATGCGTGCACCCAGAACTGGGATGTCAGCATACACACCAAGCAGAGAAGTCAGTGACTGGACCCCAAAAAGGAACCCACACTGTTCGGGTCTTCCTGCTGTCCCTCATGAATATGCATGAGCTACATCTACATGCCGTGGGGGTGGTGCATAGATATACAGCACAGGCATTTGTATGAGTGGCAGCATGGAACCTGACTGGTGTGTGGCCCACCAGGACTGCATTTGGGGGATTCTGCTGTAGGTTCTGCCCCTGTTCATGGTGTCTGTGCTCAGTGGGGTAAAAGATAGACGTATTACCATTGCATATGTCCTCATCAAGAAAGGTGTGTCCTTACTATCACTGTTTATTTGTGGGGAAAATATGTGGGCAGGATTGCTGGTAGCTGCAGCTGGTCTTTGAACCTGTGACCTTCTGTTCTTGCATGCACTGTCTGTGTGCACTGCACCACCGTGTAGCCACAGCTTGGCTGAATTCCCTGGATAGTCCATGACTGTGGATCCGGCAGGGCCTGTCTGTTGCTGTGGACTGTGCCAGCCTGCACATGGCTAGGCCTCTGTCTTCTGTCGCTAGCAGCCACTGCCCCCTGCACCACATGTACTCGTCCGCCAACATGCTGGCATGAGCTTCTCCCATAAAAAGCAGGTGACCTGATTGGAATGTGGCAGTACGGGACTGCATTTGGGGTACTTGGCTGTGGGTAATGCCCATTGTTGTGGTGTGTGTGCGTTGTTGGGTAAAATATGGGTGTTTTCCCCATGCTTATGTCCCCTGCAATACAGGGGTGTCTGCGCTATCTGTGTTTAGTGGTGGGTAAAATATAGGGACTGGGCTGGCAAGTGCCCCAGCTGGGCTTTGAACCTCTGACCCTAGAGGTACTGACTCTGTCTGCTGCACCACACTATGGCCACATAAGCAGTGCAGCCCCTGGAGGTAGTAAGCCTGGCAGGATGGAGTCACAAACTGCTCTACGCAAATTTACTGTGGGCATATGCACCCTGTCTGGTGACAAACGTGCACATAAACCCCGGAAATGACCACGGGAAATGGGGGACAAAATATCACCACGCTGGGCAACAGTGATATTAATGGGCAACCATAGCAAACACTCCCAGGAAAGCTCCACAAAAGGAAATGTTTTTTGGAAGAGTCTCCGCTCCGTAAACCCTTCCAAAATTCATTTCTTTTTTTCTGGAGCTTTGCTGGGTGTGTTTTCTGTATTTGCCCATCACTATAACTGTTCCCCAGCTGAATTACTATTTTTAATAGTTCTGTTGTGGTCATTTTCTATTTTTATTTGCACTTTTGTGCTGTGCACATGTATCACACTGCTCACGTTTTGCTGGTTTCCCCGGTTTTCCTGTACATTGCTGACGGAAATGGTTTCTCTTCCCTTTAAATGCTTTCTACCGCGAGTGTTTCCCTCGCGGTAGTTTTTACATGCAAATTCGGGCCCGATACTGTGCGGGGAGCCTCTCCCCTCCCACTCTCCACCCATTGACCCCGTCCCTCTGCCCCTCCGGAGCCTTCCTCCGCCCTCCTTTAGCCGTTCCACGCCTCTATCGGACATTTGCGGGCCCGCACTTGTACGGGGCCCGTTAGTGTGCCGCGCACCTTTGCGGGGGTGACACGCACGTGTGCGGGGCGTTTAAATGTGTTTATTAGCATTTCAGTGCCGCGTTTCCGTGCGCTCTTTTGCGGCGCGCACATTTCCGGTTTTTAGTAAACATCCCCCTTAGCTACAATGTGAAGAGTATATAAATAGAATAGGTACTTTGTAACAATGTGTGATTATCAGATATTTAAGCAGCAAATCTAGAGTAGAGTTTCTTAGTGTTTTACCTGTATTTTCTGGCCACAATTAACAGACCAGTGAGATAGAACAATACAGGATATAATCAGTAACTCAGAAATTTGCTGATTTTGTGCATAAATCTGGAAACAATTTCTTACAAGATTGGATGATGTTATATGAACTAAAAATTACCTCGGGATCCCGAGTAGTTTGTTCCGTAGGATGACAGTAGTTATTTTCTCTCTTTCAGTCTACTGGTGAGACAGTGTGAGTCCGCTCAGTATTGTCTTTTGTTTAAGTTAGTCTCAGTTAGCCCCGGTTGAGCAGCACGTGTAAGAGGGCGCGCTCACCTCTGCCGGTGGTGATGATGTGGGCGGAGCAGCAGACCGCGTGTTAGCACTCAGGGAGAGAGGAGCAGTTTAGAAGGCTCACCTCCGCTATTGTAGATCTTACTGCGAGTTTCCCAGTGTAGCGATGTAGACTCTCCGGTGCTGTAGCTGCTTCAGGAAGCTGAGGGATGGTGTCCTAGATGGAATCGAAGCCCAGGTGGAATCAGATAAAGGGGATCCTGTGGATTCGTGCTGCTTTTAATGTTCGCACACCTCTGCCGGCGATGATGCTTGAGATAGGTAGATGATACTCAGTTCTTCTGAATATCAGCAATAGTCGTGGCACATTTGTTGAGGTTGAGAGTCAGTCAAGGACGGTAGGGCTTCTAAAGGGCCAACACCTAAGGGCCATGCCAAAGGGCCCTCTAGCGACTTGCGCTGTAATTTAAAGTTGCCCGGGCAGCCCTGATTGGGCTGAGCACACTTCCGGGAGGAGTAGAGTTGCTCCGGCTGCTCTATCCCCCTCGGGAGAGCCGATGGTGAGCCGGAGGGCAGCAGGCAATGAAGAGATCGTGCGCCTGACTTGCGCTGTAATTTAAAGTTGCCCGGGCAGCCCCGATTGGGCTGAGCACACTTCTGGGAGGTGTAGAGTTGCTCCGGCTGCTCTATCCCCCTTGGGAGAGCCGATGGTGAGCCGGAGGGCAGCAGGCAATGAAGAGTTGGGCCCTCATCAGTTGCTGTCTGGCTGCTGTTCAGTTTCAGCATTCCTAAGTGCCACCTAGGCATCTGCCTAGTCCACACTGTGCCCCAGCTGCACCACAGCATGTGCCGCCTGCAGCCCTCTGTATCCCCTTTCCCAGCATCTGTCCAGTTGCCCATTCCGACATTCTCGCCCTGCTGTTGTGGAACATGTGCATGCCATAGGAAACCTGTCCAATGGAGAGGGAAACCCCGATCAGTGCTATTTCACTGTGGGATCATTCACCTTGTATGGGGACGGAGCGTAGACCCTTCCGAAATTCATATCTTTTTTTGGGGGCTTTCTTGGGAGTGTTTTTTGATGTTTCCCTTTACTATCTCTATTGCCCAGCTTGGTTATGTTTTTTTTACATTTACTTCTGTTCATTTTCAATGTTTATTTGCCATTTTGTTCCGTGCACATGTATCACACTTATCACTTTTTGTAGGTTTCCCTGGTTTTGCTGTACATTGCTGACGGAAATGGTTTCTTTTCCCTTTAAATCAGCTCTAACGCCAGGGTTTCACTGGCGTTAGTTTTGAGCCTCGGATTTCACAGCGTTGGTGTGCAGGGAGCCTCTCCCCTCCCACTCTCTACCCATTGACCCCTTCTCTCCGCCCCTGGGGAGCCTTCCTCTGCCCTCCAGGAGTCTTTCCCCGCCTTCAGCGCTCGTTTGCGCCGCAGCGCGCGTTATCGCGTGATATGGTACCTGTGCACCTTAAAAAGTGCCATCATCGCACGATAAGGTTCCTTATCGTGCAATAACATCGCAGAGCGCACGTTAAGACAGTTTAGTAAACATACCCCTATGTCACTGGTGAACTTTAGTAGATACAAAATACTCTGCACTACACCTAGAAAGTGTTCTGCAGTCTTCGTTTGACTTGTTACTAAACATCAATAGAAATGAAACTGTTGTTTAGAGTGGCTAGAGAGGTCTCAGAAAATCAGGCAGTCATTGACTGATAGTATAAAGTCATATAAATGAACTGCCCCTCACACATCAACGACCCTCTATAGAACGCCACTCATTAATATAGATTTTATATATAGCAAAATTTGTAGAAGACTGAGTGCTTAACTTATAGACATCCAGCTTCTGGCATTCGTTTCCCGATGCTGTAGAGCGCGCTGGAAATATACGTTTCACCTTTACGGTTTCATCAGGGGAATCACATAAGCACTGCAAAAAAGATAAGTCCATTAGGTGCACACTTTCAATGTTCATCGTCAGATATAAAATTGTCAAATAGAAAAACTGAGGAAAGACATAGACATTCACCTATACTGCAATCAGTAATGCTCCCCAGAAGCTTGCAATCTTTAGCTTTTCAACGGCAGCTAAACGCCGCGCATGCGGGCTAGTTTAAATAGGAGCCGGTTAAGCAATCATTAATTACCCTAATGGGTTCAGAAGCAGATTTCCCACTCCACTCATGCGTTCAACCCTTCAGGGATAACTGTTCATAACATATAGATCCATTGTTGTTCCCTATAAATTAAAGCCTGTTCCTGTGTCCTTCCAAACCGTGGCGCATTAAGCTGTTCAATACAGAAACATCTTAGTTCTTCATAAGTATGGTGCATTTCTAGACAGTGTTCAACCATGGGCGCTTCTCGTCGGTTACATTTTATTTTACTCTTATGTTCATTCATGCGTACCTTAAAAGATCGATTGTTTTTTCCCACATATAGTAAATTGCAGGGACAGCGTATGCAATACACGACATGTGTGGAAGTGCATGAGGTTAAACGTCTGAGTTTATACCTTTTACCTCTATGGCAGAAATCCGTCAATTCTTGGGTAATTGTGCACAGATTACAAGTCCCACATTTAAAATGACCAGTCTTAGGGAGAACAGGATTATGTCGCATCGGCCGTAAAACAGCTGGGCTAAGCAATTCCTTGAGGTTTTTTTGTCGCTTCCAGACGCATCGTATTTTAAGATTTTCTAACCCCGTAATACTATTCAGCACATTCAGGTGGCGTTTCACACTCCGTTTAAGATGAAAACTATACGGGGAAAATGACGTTATTAAATTGACCTGTTGATCAGAATTATCTAGAGTCCTTTTTTCAGGGGGATATAGCAATAAATCACGGTTTTATCCTCTTTGATAAAAATAAGTTTTCAAAACTCGTGATTGAACTTGAATTATTTGACATTGGTACAATTCCATCTATATCTGATAAATTGGGACACTGGTAAGCTGTCCCGTAACTGTGGGGGATGTGCACTTGTGTAATATAAGAATGTGTTCTTATCCGACGGTTTTCTAAACACCGAAGTGCACCAACCCGATGAAGTTTTTGTGACCAAGACATCCAGAAAGGTAATTCGTTCCATATGATAATTTAAAGTGAATTTGATGTTCACATCTACCGTATTTATCCAATTATGGAACTGGTGTAATTCTTCTTCTGTTCCCTGCCATAAAACAAAAACGTCGTCTATATACCTCCGCCACAGCCGTAGACTGTTCTTATAAGGGGATGCCGTTAACCATTCCCTCTCAAATTTCTGCATGTACAAGTTAGCAATGGATGGGGCACATGTAGCCCCCATCGCAATTCCAGATAGTTGATGATAAAGAACATTTTCAAAAATAAAAAAATTATTAAACAATAATAATGTTGCTAATTCGGACAAAAACCCCAACTGTTGCTCTGAAAGATCTCCCCGATCAGAAAGTGCCATCATAGCTACTGAATGTGCTTGCGGTTGAGGAATGACGGTGTATAGCAAAACGACATCAAAAGTTACTAAAATGATGTTAGAATTAGTCGCTAACCATGCATTGTCTTGTAGAATTTGCAAAAAATGGGTTGTATCCTTTATATATGAAGATATTGAAATCATTAAAGGTCGCAAAAAAGAATCCAAAAAAACCGACAGAGGTTCTAACAATGAACCTCGGGTAGAGACTATTGGCCTCCCTGGAGAGTTACTAAGGTTTTTGTGAATTTTGGGGACCAAATAGAATTTGGCTAAGGTGGGACCAGATAAATTTAGATAATGCCATTCTTTTTTGGAAATAATTTTAGGCTCTAAAACCACAGTGGTGATATTTTTAATTTGTTCCTGAAGCATTGTTGTAGGATTGGTCTCCAAAACTTCATAAACCTTTGGGTCAGATAATTGATGATGAGCTTCGGTACAGTATTGTCCACGGCTCCAGGTGACAATCCCACCACCCTTATCTGCCCTCCTAATAACTATATCTGTTCGAGATTGGAGGGCTTGTACAGCCTTTCCTTCGTCAGAACTAAGGTGATGTTGATAACTTCGTCAAGTCATTTCTATTTTTTGCATGTCCTTTAAAATAAGGTCCCTATATAGCAATAATGAGGGATGGACCGGGCCCGGTGGGGACCACCTTGATTTAAAAGGTAATGGGATCTGATTTAGCTGGGAGGCTGAGTCTGCTGTTTCAGTTCGGATACCAAAATATAGTTTTAAATTAAGCTTTCTAATTAACTGTTCCAAATCAATCCGAAATTGGAAAGCATCGTATTGTAAGGTTGGAACAAATGATAATCCCTTGCTCAACACCTGTAGTTGTTCCATCGGTAGAATCTTACTGGAAATAATCACAATCAAGGAATTTAAGTCTTGCGCCTGGAGGCATCCCGTCGTTGAGGTTTCTCTCTTGTTTCTTCCTTTTTCTTCTTTTTGTTGTTCATCCCGGCCTCGTCTAAAAAAGCCTTTTTACGTTGAGATCCCTCTGAGTCAACCGAGTCCATATCATCTGAAATATTTTCAAAGCTCACTTGTTTCCTTCTTGTTTGATCTTTTCTTTTACTATTCATCCAGGGATAAACATAGCCTTTAGTATAGTGATTGTGATCTCGTCGTAATTTTTCCTCATTTAATTTTTTTCACTTCTTCCCGCAATGTGGCAATTTGGGTACCGATAGTATCCATTTTTGTTGTCATCATGTCTGCTGTTTCTTTGATTTTAAATTTCACAATCATGGCATCAATTTCCCTTGTTAAATCATCAATATGCTGTTTCGTAGTTTCTGTGATGTGCACTGGTGAAGTTTAAGCACGCAGATGGTGATGTTGCTGAATAGCTCATGCCCACCATTGCCCATGTTGGAATAGGCTTTATTGAGCTGAAAGCCCAAAGGAGTAGCAGAAAGAGACCAAGGAAGAAAAGTACATACTGCTGTGCTCCAGTGCTTTGCTAGCACCTTTTTTAATTTTGGTTCTGTGTATAAAATGCAGTTCAGTTTTCCATTTTAAATTCTTTAAGGGCAAACTGTTCTGGGAGATGATGAATGGGAGAAATTGATGTCATTATCCATCTGGGAACAAATGAAACAGTACCTCTGCCATGCAAAGAGACTTCCAAATGTTGGGAAACAGACTTAAACTTATTGCCAGTACCAGTGGTTCTCAACTTCTTTTCTGTTGTGACACACCTGACAGACCGTATTCATGTGCATGACACATGGAATGCTATAATCTGCAGCTGAAGGAAAAAACAGCCCAAATATCATTTTATTGTAGTTAAAAATCATGCTTGGGCTCACAGGAACAGAAATGAATTAAGGGAGAAGCAGAATTGCAGGGCGGTTATAAGGATTTAAAGTATCTGGACTCCTTGTTTTGCACTTTCCCCAGCCAGCAGGCACATATGGCTACTAAGCAAAGCATGGAAGGTTTTGGTGACACACCGTCCAGCTGCTGGTGACACACCAGTGTGTTCTGACATACTGGTTGGGAACCATTGGTCGACACTAAACAGTCTCAGAAGTTCTTCCTATTCATGGTAAGAGAGAAGTGAGGCTGCATCACACAACCCTCTTTAATATGTGGTTGCAAACCTGGTGCAAACAAGAATGTTATAGATATATAGGCAGCAGGCAATAAATGGAATAGCAGGAGAATATACTGTTTTGTTGGATTACATCTTTCTGTGGCAGAAAAAAAATCCTAAGTGAGAAAGTCAGATGATATGAGGGTCATTTTATAAACTTCTGAGCAGTTAACATGCATTGCCAGGTGTGCATGTGGGGCTATTCTATATAAATAAAATAAATTAAAAATGTACTTTATAGAATAGGGGCATACTGCCACCCTTGAACCTGCCCATGTGCCTAGAGTAATCAGAAATTGTGTTAAGTTATACTATTCTATAACTTGCGCATGTAGATATAGACCCGCCTAAACTCTACCCATGCTATGCCCCTGAGCACATCCTAACTGAAAGTACATGCAATGGACTTACACACACGCTTATAGAATAGTGATCGCATAAAGCGTGCATGTAAGTGCCCATTCACACACTTAGGTCCTCTAGAATAATGTGCATTTCTAGTGAGTACCTTTCTGAACTCTTTATAGAATTACCATCTATGTGGACAGCAATTTAAATTAGAGAAAAGGGGTGATTGATGGGATAAATAAGTTCTGGATGTCACCTTCAGTAAAAACATTACAGTAATATTGAAAACAGAGACAGTATCTTAACTCATACATTCATAACAGAAGGGAAGAGGATCCAGGAATAAAAACCATGAAAAATACAAGTAAACCATCCAAAAATCATTGGAAGCTAGTGAGCACAAGTGCCCACAGTCTTAGGAAACAAAGTTCCTGACCTGGAATCCCTGATGGTGGAAATAGACTTGGATATTGTGACCATTACAGAAATAAATAAACCTGTCCGCAAGTTTTGTTATCTAGAAGGATTTAATATACCGCTTTATCATTAAATCAAAGCGGTTAGCACAACAAACAATCAAGAGAAGGTGTAGAGGGTGGAAACATGCAGTGGATACATCGACATGTGTGGTGTGGGAAGCTGTGTGACAGATTAATTGGTGCGCTATACACATTGAGAGGTATGAACAGGGGCTATATACAGTTAGTAGGGGGCTGCATATGTTGGCGAAGGCTGGAATCTAGCTTAAGTGGAATCCTTGTAGTGTTCTGTGAAGAGTGTTGTTTTGAGCAGCTTTCTGAAGTCCTTGAGGTCCGTGGATGATCTCAGCTCATCAGGGAGAGAGTTCCATAGAGCGGGCACCGCCAGGTATAGTGCTCTTCTTGAGGTGTCCTTTCTTGTTCTGGCAAATTCTTTGGGGGTGGTGATGGTGTCTGAGGTTCCCTTTCTTCTGAGTCTGGTGCTTTGGTCAGCTTTGATGAGAGGTTGCAGGCTGTTTGCTGAGAGGTTCTGTTTTATTTTGAATATGTTTAAGAGTAACTTGTATCAGATTTAGGAACTGATTGGGAGCCAGTGGAGGTGGTACAGGATGGGTGTAATGTGATCTTGTCCTGAGGCACCTGTTATTATGCAGGCGGCGGTGTTCTGTGCTAGCTGTAGAGGCTGGAGGGGTTGTTTTGAGAGCCCAAGGTAGATGGTGTTGCAGTTGGATCAAGAGCGCCAAATCCACCAGAAAAACTGAGGCGCGGGCTAGCTACCCAGCGCCCGTGCAGTAACCGGGTGCCCCGGCCCGGGGCGAAACCGGCCCGTGCGTTTGGTGCGGCGGGAGGAAAGGAAGGAGGGGGGTGCGGGGGGGGGGCCTGGAGGGGGCTAGAAGAGAAGACGGGATTGGAAGGCAAGTGAGTCCTTTAAATTGATTGGATCCCCGAGCGCGGGCAGGGGATCCATCAACGTGCACTTCCACGCGCTCGAGCCTGTTTGCAGCCCGGCGCGGTGAGAGGTGCACGCGGGTTGCTTTGGGCTGCTTCCTTGCCTTGCTGTTCGTCGACGGACCGGGAGGGAGAGGCGACGAAGTTCCACGAGTTCCAGGAGAAGCGGCTCTGAGGAGGCGGCCGGTTTCGGGTGGTGCGGCATCCGGGAGTTCGGGGTCATCTTGGAGCAGAACGGCACTTCGGCAGGACGCAAGGCAAGTGGGGTCCTAGTTCGGGGTGAAGTGCGTCCCCGGGCAGGGCCGGTCGGTCTGCAAGAACCTTCAAAAAAAAAAAAAAATAATAAAAATATAAAGAAAGAAAGCAGGAACCAAAAGTAATTCTGCGGGCGGCGGAGCAGCTTTTAGCATGCCTCCTCGCAGGGCTAGCTCGAGGGGTAAAAGCGGAGGTGATTCCACGGGACGGCGGGGGGCACGGGTGGTCCCAAAGGGGAGGGGGAGAGCTAGGGCGGGTAGCAATGGACTGGCAGGCCTTGCAGAGCGCCCGGGAACTCCTACAGCTGTAGGGAGGGGATCGGGGCCTGCTAGGTCGACTGGAGGCCCCCGTGCAAGGGCCCGGGGGGTGGGTGCTGGTAGTAGGGCTGTTAGGTCTGGAAGAGGGGCCTTACGTGGGGGGAGGGGGAGGGGAACAGCTGAAGGGCTTGGAGTGGGGCTCGGGGTTGGAAGTTTGGAGGCTGAGGCTGGGGGCAGAAGCGGTGATACCGGGATAGGGGCTGCGGAGCCACTGGATGGCAGAGCGGGGGGTTATCCGGGTGCGTGGGATTACATGGCTCACACTCCCCCTGGCTGCGGCGAGTGGATTGGGGGGGGGCTGGCTGTAGGTTCCCATGGGGGGTGGGGGACGGGGGGCAGGCCTGGTTTTGCTTCCAGTAGGATTCCGGATGGGGAAGGGTGGAGGAGGGGTGCGCAAGGCACGTCCTCGACTGATTGGGCGGGGGCATGGCATCCAGCCTGGTCTATGGGTTTTGCTCCCCAGGGTTTTCCTTTTCTGTCCCCACAGGTCCCGTTCCTGCGTTCGCCTGAGCCGGTGCCAGTTACCACCAGTGGCGGTCAGCAGAACATGGACGCCCAGCGGGAGCTACAGCACACAACGCGGGAGGCGGTTGCGGCACCTCCATCTGGTAGCGAGCACCAGCTGGCCGGGGTCACAGCTCATGGACTCCAGGCGACGACTGAGGCCCTTGCGGCTACATCAGTGGGTGAGTTGCCTTTTGATGAAGGGCTTGCGGGAGTAGAGTGCGTTGAAGGGAGGGAAAAAAGGGGTAAGGTCACGAAAAAACGGAAGCACTCCTGCCGGCGCAGAAGGGACACGGACTCGTCGTCTTCCTCCTCGTCGGAGTCCTCGGGGTCATCTTCGGATGCGCCGGTCGGGGGAGCGACTACGCACGGATCTGTTCAACAGGTGACTTCTTTATCAGAGCTGTGGGAGGGGGTACCAAAGAAGTTGCGGCGCAAAATTAGGAAGCGAAAATACATCGATATTTTTCGCCTTCTGGATGGTCGAAAGCGTTCGGGTGACAGTAAGAAGAAGCGAAAGGAAGATGAGAAGGCTGGTAGGGTTCGGAAGGTGTCTAAGACGGTTGTGAATTGGGTTAGGGCCTTTTTGCGACTGGCCAGCGTGTGGGGGCAGCATTGGCCGGGTCAGTATGGCATGATGCTTACGTATGCGGATACAATCCTTGAAGCTTCCCAGACCCACGAAGGGTGGGCCTGGTTGAATTATGATGAGAAGTTTCGGGATAAGATGGAGGAGAACAGGACATTGACATGGGCGATGCAGGACATCAACTTGTGGCTTACCCAGATGTCTGCGAGGGCGCCAGGGGGGGTGGGGCCCGGGAGGGGTGGCTTGTCGTCTGCGCCCGGGTTAAGTCGTTCCTTTCGTGGCGGAGCGGTCCAAACGCCACTTAGGGGGGCGGCTGGGGCGAATGGGGACGTATGTTGGCGTTACAACCGGGCAGCTTGCCCTTTTCCCGACTGTAAATTTCGTCACGCTTGTTCCGCCTGTGGAGGAGGGCACCCTGCAGCAAAATGCCTTAAGAAAGGCCCCGCGGTGCCAACCGGAGCGGCCGGGAAGTCTGCGGGGGGTGTTTGACGTGGCACCCACGCCGGTAAGAGTGGAGGTGTTGCGAAAGTGGCTGCGCGGATACCCGAGCTCGAAGATTCAAAGATTGCTGTTGTCAGGTTTTCAGTTTGGGTTTGTTATACCAGTTGAGGGGACTGTGAGGTCCTCAGTTGCACGGAATTCTCCGTCGGTCAGGAGATTTGCGGCTATAGCCGCGGAGAAGCTGAATGCGGAGGTGCGGTTGGGCAGAATTGCTGGGCCTTTTAAGCGGCTACCTTTTCCGGAGTTCGTGGTATCCCCGATCGGAATTATACCAAAAAAAGAACCCGGAAAATATCGGATGATACATAATCTGTCCTTTCCGCTCGGGGATTCCGTCAATGATCACATACCCCGCAAGTACTGCACGGTCCGTTACACGTCGTTTGAGAAGGCAGAGGAGCTGGTCAGGAGAGTCGGGCGGGGAGCATTGATGGCGAAGGTTGACATTGAGTCGGCTTTTCGCTTGTTGCCAGTGCACCCCTCAGCCTTTCGACTATTGGGTTTTCATTTTCAGGAGGGTTTCTATTTTGATAAGTGCCTGCCGATGGGTTGCGCGGTTTCCTGTGCTTATTTTGAAAAATTCAGCACCTTTTTGCACTGGGCTGTCGTCCGACTGGTGGGGCGCCGTGAGGTGGTGCACTATCTGGATGATTTTCTGTTTGTAGGCGACAGGGGCTCCCGGGCGTGTCAGGAGCTATTGGATGGGTTCGTGGACTTAGTGGGTCGGATGGGGGTTCCTCTTGCGACAGAAAAGACAGTGGGGCCGTGTCCCCGGCTCACGTTCTTGGGCGTAGAACTAGACTCTGATATGATGGTAGCGCGTTTGCCACGGGAAAAGGTGGTTCGATTGAGAGTCCTGGTGGCTAATACTCTGGCTTCCGCCAAGTTAACACTGCGTGAGATGCAGGCCTTGATAGGTTCATTGAATTTTGCATGTAAAGTGATTCCGATGGGGCGGGTCTTTTTGCGACGTTTGTCGGCGGCCACAGCGGGTGTGACGCAGGCGCATCACCGCATTAGAGTGTCAGCAGGCATCAAGGACGATTTACGAGTGTGGGACGTATTTTTACAGGATTTTAACGGGACCTCAGTGATAAAGGAGTTGGAGTGTTCCAGCGCTGAGCTGCAGCTTTATACGGACGCGGCAGGAGGAGTGGGTCTTGGTATCTATTTTGGAGAGGCGTGGTGTGCAGAGAGATGGCCGGAGGCGTGGCAAGCATCGGGTCTGTTGAAGAATATAACGTTTTTGGAGTTGTTCCCGATGCTTGTAACGCTAGAGTTGTGGCCTGGCAGATTGCGGAATCGCAGAGTGGTCTGGTGGTGTGACAACGCTGCAGTCGTGAGTATAGTGAATCATTGCACTCCGCGCTGTTTGCAGGTGGCAGCGCTGATGAGACACCTCGTGCTAGGATGTATGCGCTTAAATCTTCAGTTAAAAGCACGTCATGTTCCAGGTCAGTCTAATTCAATTGCCGATGCCCTTTCTCGTTTACAGATGGAGCGGTTTCGGCAGCTGGCACCAGAGGCGGATGCCGAAGGGAGACCGGTCCCGTCGAGATTGTGGAACTGTGGCCAGTGGTGATGAGGGAGCTCTTGCGGAGTTCGGTGGCGGAGAGCACCTGGGCTGCTTATCAGAGGGGTTGCAACAAGGTGGTGGCCTTTCTGCGGGGGCGAGGGTGGCGGTGTGGGGCGGTCTCTGACCACTTGTTCGGGCTGTATATAGCTTGGGCAAAGTCCATGGGGTTGTCTAGGGCGGCGGTCCGGGGGCATCTGGCGGGCTTCGACTTCTTCGCGAGGGCTGTTGGCTGGGGGTCAGGCGGGGGAGGCTTCGTGGCGCGGCGGCTCTTACGCGGCTGGGAGCGTTCCCGTCCGTCGCTTCCCGATCGTAGGCACCCCGTTTCGTATAGCTTGTTGAGGAGGCTTTGCATAGCGCTTCCCAGGGTGGTAGAGTCTCAATACGAGGCGGCGCTTTTTCGGGCTGCGTTTACATTGGCCTTTTTTGGGGCGCTGCGAGTCGGGGAGCTGGCGGTGGCTTCAAAGAAAGATGTGTCCGGATCGGGTTTATTGCGACGGCATGTACGGATAGACGGAGGGCAGCTTCAGGTCCTTCTTACAAAGTCAAAAACTGATCAGATGGGTAAAGGGGCTTGGATAATCCTAAACCCTATTGGCGGTATCACATGTCCGGTGGTGGCAATGCGGGGTTATTTGCAAGTCCGGCCTAGGGTGGCAGGCGGCTTATTTCTGCACGCGAATGCCCAGGCACTGACGCGTTTTCAATTTTCGGCGGTCTTACGGATGGTATTGCGCCATTTAGGCGAGGATGCCTCTCTTTTTGCGGCGCATTCCTTTCGCATAGGAGCGGCGACCAGTGCGGCGCAGCTGGGATGTGTCGACGCGCAGATCCAACGGATAGGCCGGTGGCAGTCGCGGGCCTTCCAGAGCTATGTACGTTTATGACTTCAAAAAAAAAAAAAAAAAAAATGATGGGATGAACAACATAAATAAATAATAATAAACGAAACTCGCTTCCGGATGTAGGTATATCTATATATTTCTATGTATAGATATAGCTAAGTAGCTACATGCCCCAATTGGGGGTGTAGGTGGGGGGGGGGGGGGTGTTCTTAACCGTTGTTTTTTCTTTTCCAGATGGCGGATACGCTGGAGGAGCGTGTTGGCTGATGGGGCACTCCTTTGTCGTCTGGGCGGAGGAACGAGCAGCTGTGCGGCCGGTCGGGCGCAACATGGGTTTCGATACAGCAGCATTGTCAGTCTCATGGCTGGGTCTACGGGGGATGCGTTGGTTCCAGATGCTACCCATGCTTCGACAGCAGCTGCAGCGGGGGAGGCAGCCGGCGATTCTGCTCGTGCACCTTGGCGGCAATGAAGTGTCATCTTGGACTTGCAAGCAGCTGATTAATGCGGCAAAGAAAGATTTGGCAGTTGCGATGCGTTGGTGTCCGGGGTTGGTGGTGGTGTGGTCCGACATCATCCCTCGACCAGCTTGCTGTCAGCAACAGCGGTGGTCCAGGAGTTTGAGTAAGATTAATAGACAGGTGGGGAGATGGGTGTGCGAACAAGGGGGCTACCAGGTGCAGCATGCATGGGTGGATTTGGGGTGTGCGGGGCTATATCGGGGTGATGGGGTCCACCTCTCCCCGATTGGGTTGGACCTCCTGCTTAACGACTGGCAGGAGGTGCTGGAGACAGTAGTGAGGGATAAGGGAACTGGTCGCTGACAGTTAGGCTGCTTGGTCTTCTCCCTGGTTGGGGGGGGCGGCACAGATGGCTAACGAGTCTGTGCCGGTGGCAGGGTCCCGGGGGTTCCCGGGGTCCGGAGCGGCAGGCCAGGAGGGCGGGGGCCCTCGACATGGTTAAACCCGGGTCGGCTTGTGCTACTGAGACGGCCAAGTCGGGGAAGGGTTATTACCAATTGGCCGGTGCTTTTACTGTGCGGGGGGCGGCGGAGAAGTCACCTTGCTAATTACATGGCGGGTGGCCGATCTTGCCGCGGGGCACAGGGATTCGTTATTCCGTTATAAATGTTATTGATGTTATGTTCAATAAAACTGCGACCAGTTTCTGCCCAGCTACTGTCTCTGTTGCTTAATTGGGTGAATGGGCTACGAGTGTAAGTGGGGATTCCTATGACCTAAGAGGGAAGGGAAAGGGGGGGGGGGTGGACGGGAGAGTTCAGGGGTGTTATGAAGTGGTTAAAGGTGAGCGCGGGGTCCGGCTACCCGGTTAAAACTGAGGCGCGGGCTAGCTACCCAGCGCCCGTGCAGTAACCGGGTGCCCCGGCCCGGGGCGAAACCGGCCCGTGCGTTTGGTGCGGCGGGAGGAAAGGAAGGAGGGGGGTGCGGGGGGGGGGGGCCTGGAGGGGGCTAGAAGAGAAGACGGGATTGGAAGGCAAGTGAGTCCTTTAAATTGATTGGATCCCCGAGCGCGGGCAGGGGATCCATCAACGTGCACTTCCACGCGCTCGAGCCTGTTTGCAGCCCGGCGCGGTGAGAGGTGCACGCGGGTTGCTTCCCACCCACCCACCCATTGGCTAATTGGTGGGGGGGTCAGATATGGGTTGTCGCAGTGGGGGGGGTTGCGGGGTCCCGGGGGTTCCCGGGGTCCGGAGCGGCAGGCCAGGAGGGCGGGGGCCCTCGACATGGTTAAACCCGGGTCGGCTTGTGCTACTGAGACGGCCAAGTCGGGGAAGGGTTATTACCAATTGGCCGGTGCTTTTACTGTGCGGGGGGCGGCGGAGAAGTCACCTTGCTAATTACATGGCGGGTGGCCGATCTTGCCGCGGGGCACAGGGATTCGTTATTCCGTTATAAATGTTATTGATGTTATGTTCAATAAAACTGCGACCAGTTTCTGCCCAGCTACTGTCTCTGTTGCTTAATTGGGTGAATGGGCTACGAGTGTAAGTGGGGATTCCTATGACCTAAGAGGGAAGGGAAAGGGGGGGGGGGGTGGACGGGAGAGTTCAGGGGTGTTATGAAGTGGTTAAAGGTGAGCGCGGGGTCCGGCTACCCGGTTAATGACGGTGGTGTCTGCATTGAAGTACAACAGAACAAGTGAGAAGCAGCTGGAGCATCCGGCAAATAAGATAAATGTTGAATTTTGAATGAAAATGAATGATATTACTATAGGGTGATTATGCAGAGAAATGTTTGTGAAGCAAATAAGAATTTGGGAATGCAGAGTTAGAAGAGTGAACAGTGATAATTCATTGATAGCACTGTAGAGGAAACAGTAGTTTAACTATAGTCCGAATAAGTACTTTGAAGAAAAAAAATACAAAAACAATATGTGAAGAAATTGTATTACAAGTAGAACAAAATAAAAAGTATTGATGACCTATATGGACAAAAAAAGGGGATTGATGAATGAAAATTGGTAGTGAAGGTATAAAGAGCTTTGGATATATCCTCAATGTGCTGGACTCCCTTCTGAAGGTACTCAATAATAATTTCTTTAAAATAATTTTTGGATTGTGTGTAGCTGTGTTCCCATATTGGCACAAGAAGTACAGAAGTATTTGCATTGAGTACAATATTCTTCCCGGAGCTCATTTGGATTATCGTTATATAGAAGAAAAACAATATTAAAGTACTGTAGCTGAAGAGCAGGGCATGTGGATAAAATAAGAAACACTGGATTTTTTTGGAAAGAGGAGATGGCACTATCATATGTACTAGTGTAGTTTAGACTTCAAGTTCGAATAGAAGAAATGGATGGAGACTTGATCAATGATATTGCAAGAGTGGTAATGAAGAGAGAAGTGATAATGGGTGATTTTAATCTACCAGATGTGATTTGGAGTATCCTGACCGAAAATCTGGAAAGAAGTAGAAAGATCATAGATACACTACAAGAGGCTTTGCTTAGACAACTTGTGATGGAACCCACCAGGGAAGGGTCAACACTGGATCTAGTTCTCACCAATGGAAATAGTGGTGTTTAATATCCAAGTATGTGCCCACTTGAACAGAAGTAATCACCACATGGTGCGGTTTGAGGTAAAAGCCCTAGATTTCAGAAATGTATTTATAAACATTTATAGACCACCTTCCTGGACAACCATTCAAAGCAATTCACAACATCATAATGCTGACTTCAGTAAAATGGGAAATCTGAAAGAGGAGCTGTTGGATGGAAGGAGATAAGGGAAGTGGAAAGGCAGTGGATAAAACTGAAAGAGGCTATAAAAAGAGCAGCGGTATAAGGAAAGGAAATAATAACAAGATGAAAAAGAAACCAATATGGCTCTTCAAAGAAATGGCAGCAAAAATAAAGGCAAAAAAAGACAGCATTCACAGAATTCAGACGATTACAAAAAAAGGAACACAGAAAATACCAGATAAAACTAAAAGAGACAAAGAAGGAAATCAGGATGGCAACAGCAGAGAAGAGGCAGAAACCTAGAGGCTTGGAAGTCATACCTCAGTGGTGGGAAACATTATGGAGATGCTGCTGAAATAAAGGATAGTGGCCTTTCTAGAATCCAGTTGGTTGAACGATCCAAGGTTTTATCAAAGGAAGTTTATGCCAAACGAATCTGATTGATTTCTTTGACTGGGTGACCAGAGAGCTAGATCAAAGGCATGTGATGCGTGTAATCTAGATTTCAGCAAAGCCTTTGATACTGTTCCTTACAGGAAGCTTATAAAAACTGAGCAGCCTAAGGATGGAGGCCAAAGTAGTTAACTGGATCAGAAAGTGGTTGACTGAGAGATTACAGAGGGTGGTAATAAATAGAATTTATCTTTGTGAGTGATTTTGCCAAAGAGTTAAAAGGAAAAGTTTGCTTTTTTGCAGATGACATGAAGATTTGCAACAGAGTGGACACCTTGATGGAGTAGACAAGATGTTAAAAGATCTACAAAAATTACTTGCCAGTTAAGATTTATTGTGAAGAAGTGCAGAGTGATGCAATTGTGATGCAGAAATCCAAAACACCTGTAGATTATAGTGGGGCGACAGTTTGGTGTACATGGACTAGGGCAGGGACCTAAGAGTGATGGTGTTTGAGGATCCCAAGGTGGTGAAACAATGTGACAAGTGGCCAAAGCCAGAAGGATGCTAGGTTGGTTAAAGATAGGACTAACTAACAGAAGGAAAGAATATTAATATCATTGATCAATTATTGTGAGGTTTCAATTATTGTGTTTAGTTTTGGAGACCATACCTCACAAAGAATATAAAAAGATTTGAAACAGTACTGAGTAAGGTGACCAAAATGATATGGAGTTTGTACCATAAGACATATGCCAAAAACTTGAAGACCTAAATACGTATACCCAAGAGAAGAGGAGGGGAGATATGATACAGATGTGTAAATACTTAAAGAATATTAATGAACAAACACAACTTTTTTCAAAGACAGAGAAGCTTTAGAAATAGAAGATAAAAAATGAACCTGCAAAGAGAGAGCCTTAAAAGCAATGTGGGGAAATACTTTTTCACAGAAAGGGTGGCGGATGCCTAGAATGTCTTCTCCATGGAAGTGGTGGGGCAAAAACACCATGGAATTCAAAAAAGACATGGAACGAACACAGAGGATCCTGATATAGCAAGAAGATGGAATTAAAGCAAACTTTAATAACTTTTACATTTCAAAAAATAGAGGGGGTCATAGAGGGGAGTACCTGCATGGAGCAGCGGGGACAACCGTAAACAAATCCAACAAAAAGCAAGAAGCCACGTCAAATGAGGCCCATAGTCAGAGAACGTGGTATGGAAAGCCAAGGAGTCGGAATTGTATCACAACCTTTATTAATTATGCCAACCCGACACAGGCCGTGTTTCGTTTATACTGTCAGCATACACCAGCAGGACATCATGCCTAGCATAGGTGTCAGGGCTGTTCCCAGACCTTGGATTTCAAGCAGCTTTGTTACTCTGGTGATATCAGTCTCCAAACTTAATGAGGGTAGTTTACAAGATGAGATTAACTCTGATCCCCTGGTGAGGTCAGTCTCCGGGCCCGATGAGATTGGTCTGCAGCCCCTCCTTGCTAAATCAAGAATAGCAGACCTCAAAGGGAGGTGCTAGAGAAAATTCACTATAAAGGACAGAAATACTTCCTCTTTCTCTCTCTCTTCCTATTTTCATCGGACACACCTTGCCATGAGGCTCTGACACCCAATTCTCTCCCCTCCCCCTTGTAACTTTGTAATAAGCCTATTTCCACATAAAGACCTGTTTCCAAGCCACACCTGTTTGGTTGTCTTATTTGTGCTGCTTACCCAACTGTCTCTGTGAAATGAACCCAGGACCAAACGGAGAGTAGACCAGAAGATTACATATTCAGAAGATTACATATACTTCATCAGGGGTTAAAGGCAAATGGTAACATAAAATTCTCTCTCTAGATAGAATGCGGCCAAACAACCTTCACTCAGTATATGAGATAAAGACGCTTCAAAATAACCAGTTTCAAAGATCCACAACCAGAAGAAATCAATACTTCCATAAACACGTAATATTAAAAATTTATAACTTGGTTATCTAATAGTGCAATTCTTATCAAACATCATGGCGGTGTTGTCAACCAGCATTTTTCCACACTAGGGCTGAACGCCCTGTATCAAGTGTCACTAATATCGCTAGCGTAAACCGCCGTGATGTTTGATAAGAATTGCACTATTAGATAAGTAACCAAGTTATAAATTTTTAATATTGATTAAAAGGGACCCGGCTGTCTGGTGTGGCTGGATAGTAATATTGCCGCCTCCAGCCTGCTCCGACAAAAAAATTGGTTGAGCTATAAGGTGGTTTTTTCTTTGGTTTGGTATTTTTTGCTTTTAATGTTATTGTCTGTGGCATACCCTATTTCTTCTGCAAGTGTGTTATTTTTTGAAATTGCATAAATAAAAAATAAAAAAATATATAGTAAGTGTTGTCATCATTTTTTAGGCACGTTTCAAGAATTGGATCTGCTTTGTGTTTGTGGAGTTGTCTGTCTGGGCACAAACAAACCTATGCGTTTCAATGAAGCACTGTGTATGCTGGCTTGGACCCTATCCCCCAGGGCTGCAAAAGAGGAGCCAAGGCTGCCACTGTGGCCAAAAGTAACAGTGTCAGGCAGCGAGGACCACATCCACTGCTGGTGGGAAGAAAGAGCCCAGACCGCTGCTGCAGAGAAAAAGTGTGGTGTCCAACAGCGAGGACTCTATCCCTCTCCAGCAGGAAGGAGGATCTGAGGTCACCACTGCAGCCAAAAAGTACAGTGTCTGCCAGCAGGTTCCCCATACCCTGTCGGTGGGAAGGAATGCAGGCTTCTGTTGGGGCCAAAAACAGAGTTTGCTATCAGTGGGAGCTGTGTCCTTAAAATGCCAGCAGGAATCCCAGAGTACTGTCCGCAGTTTAAGGCCATACTAACAGCAAGCCACTGCAAAGAAGAGAAAGGGGAAAAGTAATGGGTATGGTTAGAGAGAAGGGGCAGAGCATTATGGAAGGGGCAGTGGTGGAGGACAGAAGGGGCAGGGTTGGAGGAGAAACAGAAGAGAGGGTGGAAGGGAAAGTATGCTAGGCAGGGAAAGGAGATAGATAGTAAAGTTGGATGGGGGAATGAATGGCTGGCTGGATGGAAGGGAAGGAGGGTATTGAAGGCTTGGGAGGGGTAATAGTGCAGGGGAGAAATGAGCCTACCTATCACATTCACACCATGCTGTGTCCCCAATGCAGACACACACACAGTCTCTCAACACATAGAGCTTCCAACACACACACATGCATACCCCCCCCACCCCCTCAATTCCCCCTAACAAATATACTCCAACAGTCAAAATTACCTATACCCCCATCCCCCAAAACAGACACCTCCACCTTCCGAACACACATGCACATCCCTACAACCTCTGGCATTCCACCATAGCATCTCCAGAGATAAACAGCAAAACTCTCCCTGTGGAAATGCATATGTACTGTATATCATCCCATTAATTCACACAAACATACATACCTCATATACACCATCAGTCCATATGCCCATTCAGTTACACATGCACTGCTGCCCTATTAAGACATGCTGTGCCATGACTGTCAACCAAATCTCCTATACAGAGATTCTGCAAATGGAGGAAAGAGAAAATGCACAATTTTGTCACACTATATGTGTGCACTTTTCAGCTTGTTACCTCTCTGGTAGCCAGCTAAAAGAGGTACCCTCACCCGTTCATCACCCAACATACAAACAATAACAGCCTTTCAATTCTCTCTTGCGCTTCCACTCACAGTTGCTGCCAATCCCAGCATTAACACCTATAACAGCCATTCCCCCTCCTTGTTTCCCAACCTGTAGATGTGCAGATAATTGATACCCCTCAGACAGAAAGCTGAAATGACAATCAATGAGGCAGTTTCCCCAAATGTGTTCGTTTTGTGCATGTAAAGAAAGCTTATGCAGGTACAAACTAATACTGTCTCACTATCAATCACCTGTCATATAAAACTCCTTCTTAGCTATTATTTAATATTAATTGTAAAATACTTCATTGTATTTTTTACAATCATTAAATAACAATTACACAGGTACACTACCAAAAAACTGCCTCCAGTTTTGCAACTGATTCCTATAGATTTTGGGGTGCTGAATCCAGGAAAAATAGCCAAAATGTTCCATCACGTCACGTTTTCTTGCAAAATTAGATTTCTTACCCATATAAGGAATGTTCACATAATTTCTTTTTAGCCGACTGCAGTTTATTTTCTTGGCCCAAAATAGAGGTTGTAATGGTTAACTAACTAGAAACACTCCCTCATGATATTTTAGAGTGTTTTGTATTCATTTTATACATTAACAGGACAATTGGGAGGCGGGGGGCTAAATCCAGTACTCGCGCTGGCGCATGTTCTTTCCTGTTCGCCTCGCCTCGTTCGCTCGCTCAAACACGGTGGTTGCGACATGAACGTTCCTGTCAAATTTCAGTTTCTTGCAAGTTCATTATTACCTTTTGTTTGCTCAGTCGTAATCCAGCTTTATTCCGAAGTGGTTCACTACAGTTGTAGTTGCAGTGCTGTGTATTTGTGATGGCTCACAGAGCCAGAGGTTGCGTCAACTCTCCGGACAGTTTTTGTTTTATTTGTGGGGAATATACCGTGAAAAAGCGGCAGAGGAACATTTCTGCATTTATTAAAAAAGTATATTTTGCCTATTTCGGTTTGAAGTTAGGCGATCAAGACAAACCGTGGGCTCCTCACAAAGTGTGCAAGACATGTGAGGAAGATCTACGCTTATGGATGAAAGGTAAAAAACAAGCATTTCGTTTCGGAATACCTATGATGTGGCGTGAACAAAGAGACCACAGCAGTGACTGCTATTTTTGCTCTTGCATTGTGAAGGGATACAACTTAAAAAATAAGAACGTAATAAGTTACCCCAACCTTCCCTCAGCAATTAGGCCTATGCCTCATAGCAACGAAGTACCTGTGCCTGAACCACCAAAATCTTTGGATCATATTTGTGTGGACGGTTCTGATCATGATGAGACTCATCAGATGGCTTTTCCCGATGAGTCCAGTACTTCCGAGTTTGAAACTGAACCAGATCCGAAACCTGAACTTTTCTCTCAAGCTGAATTGAATGATTTAGTCCGGGATTTAGGACTCCCAAAAGATGCTGTCCAACTGCTAGGTTCTCGGCTTAAACAGAAAAATCTATTGTCACCAGGAACAACTTTTTATTGGTACCGCAACCACGAGACACAATTTTTGAAGTATTTCAGCAAAGAGGAAGATTTGGTATTTTGCAACGATATATACGGAGTGATGGAAAAGTTTAAACTCAAGTATGATCCTGCTGAATGGCGGCTGTTCATTGATTCGTCAAAAGACGGCATAAAAGGTGTTCTTCTTCATAATGGCAACACATTCGCTTCAGTTCCTATTGCTCACTCTGTTATTCTCCAAGAAAAATATGAGAATTTGGCCCTGATTCTTCAGAAGATTCATTATGATGAGCATAAGTGGATGATTTGTGGAGACTTTAAAATTCTATCCATGCTATTAGGGCAGCAATCCGGTTTCACCAAATATCCCTGCTTCCTTTGCTTGTGGGATAGCCGGGCCCGCGACCTACACTGGGGGAAAAAAGACTGGCCAATTCGGGAGTATTTGAGACCCGGTGAGAAAAATGTTCTTCATGAGAGCTTGGTACCTCGTGATAAAATTCTATTACCACCTCTCCACATTAAGTTGGGTCTCATTAAGCAATTCATCAAGTCCCTTCCAAAAGATGGTTAGTGCTTTCGGTACCTTTGCTCAAAGTTCCCCCGACTTTCTGAAGCAAAGCTAAAGGAAGGAGTGTTTGTTGGCCCTGATATAAGGAAACTCATTTCAGATGGAGCATTCGCTGAAACGATGTCTGAGAAGGGAAAAGAAGCCTGGGATTCCTTCAAGGATGTTGTTCTCAAATTCTTGGGGAACAGGCGGGATGAGAACTATAAGGATATTGTTGCCAGGATGCTCAATGCCTTCAAAGAACAAGGCTGTAACATGAGCCTGAAAGTCCATTTCTTGCACTCCCATGTGAACTACTTTCCCGAAAACTTGGGGGCGTACAGTGAAGAACAAGGTGAAAGGTTTCACCAGGACATCAAGGACGCAGAGAGAAGGTACCAAGGAAGATGGAACACCACTGTGATGGCTGATTTCTGCTGGTTGCTGCTGCGGGAAACCCCAGATGAAAAATACGCCAAGCAGCGCACCAAGAGAAGCATTCGGGGGAAGAAGAAACGGGCCCACCAGGAGATTGATTGACCCAAGAATGACTTTAAAATCTAAACTGTGTTGACAAATATTGTGTTTTTACTAAACTTTGAAATAAAAATTTGCTAGTTATTACCACAGTGTCGGATCTCATTTATTAGAATTTTATTTTCACACCATCGGGTGTTTGTCTTCATGTATTGCAATGGTGCGGTTTGCGTTTTCTATTCTTACATACATACCTATACAACATTTTTTGCACATTTCTTTGCTTTGCTTTGTGTCTAACCTCGCTCTTATATGCTCAATGTTTGTGCACATGTATGTGGCTGTTTTAAGTGCAGACAATTTTGCTACCATCACAGTGTGTTTTGTTGACATTACTCTATTCTTATGTGCTGCCTTGTTACAATTTTCTTTATTCTTATTTGAATAACTACTAAACAATTAGTATAAAGAATTCATCCAAGAAACTTTTATCTCGATCGCACTCAATCTGAAACGTTCACCTCAAACTGCTAACCCAATGTAGCAAAAAATCTGTACGTGATGGAGCAAATTGGTTACCAGATTTGGATTCAGCGCACCAAAAAAAGTAAAAATCAATCGAAACATTAGAGGCAGTTTAAAAAAATTTTTTTTTAGTGTACCTATGTTATCAATCTGACTTTATATTCCTGTGGAGGCCAATTCAGATCTGGGTGCCTCTGGCCCATTCAGACGTCCAGAATCTGGCTGGGCCGGAATTGCACCCGATTCTGATTCCTACAGGATCAGAATTGGGTGCATCAGGCCTGAATGGGCTGGCCGTGCCATGATTCTGGGCCCCCAGATATTCAGCCACTTACCCAGCTAGCCAGCCAGGCTCCTGCATGGAGATGCAGTGTCATGGCGTCCTGTTGCCATTACACCACGGTTCCATGAAGACTCCAAAATGATCCTTTCCTCACCACCTGAACCCCCAATCGGGCCTGCCGTGACCCCCTGTACCCTTTTACCTCCTTTTCCCTGCCTGACGTGAAAGTTGGATGCTGTATAGGGGGACTTATTCCACCTTGGAGGTGGAATAAATCCCTCTCCCAGATCGCCCACCCCGGATGTAAAGGGCCAACAACAGAATTGGCCCTGTACATCCAGGGTAGGGGTCACGCCTCCAGCCTCCCCTCGCTCCTCCCTTGGCCTGGCCCTTCCTGCCCCTGTACAGAGCTCCCCGCACATCTCTGTGGTATGTGCGGGGAGCTCTGTGAGTGGAATCGGCATCCTGGCGTTTAGCAGGGATATACATCCAACCCAGGTCAGAATCTACCCCATAGAGGGGAAAAGACCTCAGTCAGTCCCTTAGGTCCAAGATTAGTTTTGCGCATACCATAGCAATCATGAACCGCACTTCTAAGCCAAGGTATGTGGAGTATGACATCAGTCTCTCAAACTTACTGCTAATGCTCGGCGTAGTACTTGCATCGTGCCAAAGAGAGCTTCCTACTGGAGTTCATAAGATGTAACATGTATGATGTAAGATGTGCTTGGAAGTTCTTCATTATCAAGCCAATGGCTCCTTATACAATGGGAAATATTTCTGCATCTTTCTGCCACATTTTCTTGGTCTCTGATTGCATTTCTTGGTACTTCAGGATCTTCAGCCTCTCCACGCTATTCACAGAATAATCACTTGGAACCAACGCTTTATCAATGTCATTCTGCTCTTTTCCTCCTGTACCATTACATCAGGTTTCCTTGCATCCAGTTTCTTATCCATTGGAATGGGAATGTCTCAGGTGATCAAAATCTCTTCATTCTCTGTAATTCTCTTAGGGTCATGATCCCAGTGCTTTTCAGGCACAGAGGTGTGCTACTCTGTTGTGCTTTTCTGTATAGAAATTTTCCACCATTTCACAGCCAGCAATGCGGAGAGTCACTGTTTCCAGGTGTTTTTTGCAGAACTGACATATGTCTGTTTTGCCAGTTTTTAAAATGCTTGCTGTAAAACCATCTTGTCTGTAACTTGCTGTCCTGGGCTGCAACTATCAATCTCTCAATCTTCAGTTTCAGTTCACCTTTCCTTAACCATTCATGTTTCTGTTCTTGATCAAACATAGTAACATAGTAAATGACGGCAGATAAAGACCATCATGGTCCATCTAGTCTGACCAGCACGATGGCAAGAGTAGGTGCACCTGCCGCTCCGTGCAGGCCACCCCTCCCCACGTCCCTGTTTAGGGGTGAACCCACCACTCCATGCAGGACACCCCTATTTGTTGAGAAATTAGATGGTTCAGTTTATTTTGATTTTATCCTGTTGCTGTAAAGGGATCCACTGTGTCTGTCCCATGTAATTTTGAATTCCGTCACCGTGTTTGCCCCCACCACTTCCATCGGGAGGGCATTCCAAGCATCCACCACCCATTCCGTGAAAAAGTATTTCCTGACATTGCCTTTCAATTTACCACCTTGCAGCTTCCTGTTGTGCCCTCTAGCTTTACAGCTTCCCTGTCTTTGGAAGAGGTTTGTTTGTTCATTATATCCCTTTAACTATTTAAAGGTCTGAATCATATCTCCCCTGTCCCTCCTCTCCTCCAAAATGTACATGTTTAGGTCTTCAAGTCTCTTCTCATAAGGCTTCTGACGCAGGCTCCAAATCATTTTGGTCGCCTTCCTCTGAACAGCTTCCAGTCTTTTTACATCCTTTGCAAGATATGGTCTCCAAAATTGAACACAGTGTCTCTGGCCAGTAGGCTGTTCCTGAACTGGGGGCACCCACAGATATCTGCTCCAAGGCTACCCAGAAAAGGAGACAGTCAGATTATCCCCAAGTTTAATTTATAACCACAGTTAAACTTTATATTAACAATTCTCACAAAACAGTTAGACTCTATATTGATAACTAGAAAGCATCAGAAATAAAAGAGACAATTATAGTCTTAGCTTTGTGAAATATCCACAGCTCCTGCAGCCAGCCTCAGAGACCTGTAGGTGTGGCCACTGGTCAGGTGTGAGATGGGCTCAAATTAGCCCCTGCCTGCCTGCCTGAGAGCAGAAACTTTCACCTCCCCTGCCCAGAAAGAGCAAGCCTTCTCCAACAGATTTAAACCTTTGTTTTCTCCATGGACCACAGGATTGCATCAGCCACACTTGGTGACGTCCTCCAGCGGCGCCAGGTTCGGAAGTGCTCTCAGGTTTCTCAGATAGCCCACCTCCCAGTTCTGCCCCCTAGCCCAGCCAGTTCTTCTTCTTCCGCCTTGCCAGCAAGATGGATCTGCTCTCTCTCATCACTTTGACATAAGAAAACACACGAATTTCAGTGACACCCACTCAGAAGAAAATGCCTAAATCGGGGTCGAGGAAATGCCCCTGCAGGAAGAAGCTGTGCACCACAGATGTCGATTTGTGCGCCCTCTGCCAAATCGGAGGACCCTCCGGCTTGGATCGGCACCCTCCAACAGCTTCGGCAGCAGCCTCCAAGGCCCAGGATATGCCTCTTTGGGCCTCCATCCCCGGCCCGACGACCGGATTCGCAGCGCTGCCTGTCCCAGGCCCCAGCTGTGACATCCGCTTTTTCGGCCACGCGGCGGCCCCCGGCCATGCGGCGGCTCCCGGCCATGCGGCGCCTCCACAGACTGAAGATGGCGCCGTGGGTGAGTGCTTCTCTTCCCTTTCGCACTCCGAAGTTCCCGCCGCCGTTGGCTCTGCCCCCTCCCTGACGCAGGGCTCCTTGCTGCTCATCCCTGCCAGCCCCGCCCACCGACATCATCAACATCCGACTCAGGACCTTCCGTGTCATCATTCTTCGATGCATGGGAGTCGGGCCAGCACTGCAAACTCCGCTGAGGAGCCTCGGATGTCTATGGTCTCCAGCCAAGGGAAGCATACCAGGAAACGCACCGGCGATCCGTCAGCTTCCGATGCCGGTTCCTGGGCCAACAAAAGGAGCAAGAGCACCAGGGAGCCTTTGGACAGCTCATCCGACTCCAGCGACAGCTCACATCTCTGTAGGAGGCACAGATCAAGGAGACGCTCCTCCAGACGCAGAGCCCGCTCCAACAGAAGCTCATCTACTTCTTCCAATGCTGCTAATTCCTCGGCTATTCTCCAGCTGCTCACAAACTGGTTCAGCAAACGGCCCCCCCCTCAACGACTGCAACTGCACCTTCACTTCCACACATGGGAAACCCTCCACTTCAGGTAACAGCTGCAGTTTGTAATCAGCTACAGCCTGAACCTCAACCTCCCCTACCCTCAGCTATCCTCTCCCCGGACAGTTCTGCAGAGGAGCAGGACACTGAAGCAGTGGTTGTGGGGTCCGCTGCCATGGACCTGTCCGCCTCCGGGGCCAGGCTTTCTCCAGAAAAAGAAGGACTGCCACCCCCTCCAGAGGACCTGACTTACCCCAAGTTCCTCAGCAAGTTGTCCTCTACCCTGGGCCTAACCCCATCCAGCACGGCAGAGGAGGCAGAGCCTGAGGTACTTAAATACCTGTCTGCCCCGAAAACCCCCCTTGCCCTGCCACTGCACCGCAAGTTGAAAGATAACCACTCCAGACTTTGGCAGACACTGGCATTGGGGCGCGTGACTTCCAAGAGGCTGGACTCCAAATATCTACTCCAACCTACCCCGGGGTTCGAGAAAGCGCAACTGCCTCACCATTCTATAGTGGTCTCTTCTGCCCTCAAGAAGGCCAAGTCCTCGCGGTTGCACACCAACCATCCACCCGGACGAGACAACAAGCTACTCGACGACATTGGGAAGAAGGTCTTTCAAGGGGCCATGCTCGGGGCGAGGATTGCCGCCCACCAATTTCAACAGATCCTCTTCCAGGACACTTGTGTCTCCAACATCAGAAACGTAGCCTCTTCCCTCCCTAAGGAGTCGCTCGTCCCCCTCTCAGCCGCATTGACGGACCTGATCGAGTGCAACAGACACCTGGCTAGCACAGCCTTTGACGCCTTCGATACGTCCATACGTACAGCGGGCACAGTGATTTCTGCTAGGAGATGGGCATGGCTGTGGGCGTCCAGACTGAGGAATGACTCCCACGACAAGATCACAGATGCTCCCTGCTCGGGCGAATCGCTCTTTGGAGACAAAGTAGCCAACACGGTGAACAGCATGAAGGAAGACTGTAACACCCAGCAGAACCTAGCGGAGGATGGCTTTGACCTAAGGTTGCCAACTGGCTCCAGATGCGCCCGACAGGCTTGATCCAGTCCTGGGTTTACCCTATTGCATGCAGGGACATGTAGTCTTGCTTTTCTTATGGAGTGCAATAGGGAATTCAGAACTACATCTCCATGCATGCAATGGGGTAAACCCAGGACTGGATCAAGCCTGTCGGGCGCATCTGGAGCCAGTTGGCAACCCTACTTTTACCGCTATGGTAACACCCAAAAACCAAGCTACCAGCGGAAGCCCCCCTACAACTACGACAAGAGGTACTCATCCAACAAGAAGTGGCAGGGCTCCAGGTATAAGTCCATCTCCTACCAAGGGCCCCCTCAACAGCGACAATTCCAAAGAGACTGCAAACAGAAGAAGGGCACCAACACGCAGCCTGCCAAAGGTGGCCCTTCCTTTTGACAACCATGGGCCGCCCCCCTCCCAGATCGGGGGGCGCCTCTCCTCCTTCTTCCCGGAATGGGAAAGGATTACCTCTGACTCCTGGGTGCTACGGATCATCCGCAGAGGGTACCGCATCAGATTCTCTTCTCCACCCTTCCAACGCAGCAAGCCCTCCAGCGACACACCCCCTCACCTGCAGCATGCCATGGCACTGGAGCTAATACACCTGCTGTCCTCCAAGGCAATCGAACTGGTCCCTCAATCAGAGATCGGTACGGGGTTTTACTCCAGATACTTCCTCATCCCGAAGAAATCGTGGGGAGTACGTCCCATCTTGGATCTTCGCAAGTTGAACAGGTTTGTGGTGAAGGAGAAATTCAGAATGTACTCCCTCAATTCCATCCTACCACTGATACAAGCCGGCGACTGGCTCGCATTCCTGGACCTGCAGGAGGCGTACATGCATGTCAGCATCCACAAAGCTCACAGGAAATTCCTCAGTTTCTATGTGCTGGGACGACACTATCAGTACTGGGTGCTTCCCTTCGGACTTTCTCCGGCCCCACGGGTCTTCACGAAATGTGTGGCGGTCGCAGCGGCTCACCTCCGCAAGCTGAACATTGCGGTTTTCCCATACCTCGACGACTGGCTAATCTCAGCCCCCACAGTCCATGAGCTGCTAGCATCCGTGCGCACCACCATCACTTCGATCTCCGCCCTGGGGTTCGTAATCAATTACAAGAAATCGCAACTCCACCCTTCCCAGCGGATGGAGTTCATTGGAGCCATCATCGACACTCAGGCCTTGAGAGCCTACCTACCGCATCGCAGGCTACTAGCCATCATCTCGCTTGCATCCAGGACTGCGGCAACAGCGAGCCCCTCAGCACGATCAGTACTGCGACTCCTGGGGCACATGGCAGCCACGACTGCGGTCATCTCAGTGGCACGACTGCAAATGCGCCCTCTGCAGTGGCATCTCCGAAGCCACTGGAACCAGCACTCGCAGTAGCTGGCCTCCAGAATCCCGATGAACCCCTCCACCAGGTCTCAGCTCCGCTGGTGGACCATACCAGCGAACCTCTCTGCGGGCAAACCCTTCCACCCGCCTAAACACCAGACTACTCTCACCACGGACGCCTCATGCTCCGGCTGGGGTGCCCACTTCCAGCAGTTCAGCACACAGGGTGCGTGGTCTCACAGCGAATGACAGCTACACATCAACCTTCTGGAGCTGAGAGCGGTCAAATACGCCCTCAAGGCGTTCCTTCCGCACCTGCAGGGCACGTCCATCCTCATCCAGACGGACAACCAAGTTGCCATGTTTTACCTCAACAAGCAGGGGGTCACGGGTTCCCGCCCCCTCTGCAAGGAGGCACTGGCAATCTGGTCACTAGCCCTGAAGAACGAGTGCTGGGTGCGCGCCTCTTACCTTCCTGGAGACATGAACATCCTAGCAGACAAGCTGAGCAGACAACTGCTACCCCACGAATGGGCGCTCCTTCCGAAGGTGGCCTCATCCCTCTTCCAGCGGTGGGGAGTCCTGGAGGTCGACCTCTTCGCCACCGAAGAGAATACCAAATGCCCTCAGTTCTGCTCGAGGCACCCATCGAACAAGAGGCTATCGGGGGATGCATTCGACGTGTGTTGGGGGGAGTGGTCTCTGGTATATGCCTTCCCCCCGACCCCCCTCATCCCAGTGACTCTCCAACGGATTGTTCAGGACAAAGCCCGAGCTATCCTTGTGGTTCCCCGCTGGCCTCGACAAATGTGGTTCGCACTCCTGAGGCGTCTGGCACAGGATGCCCCAATGCACCTGCCCCTGTGTCCGGATCTTCTAACGCAGAATTCAGGGCTCACGAGACACCCCAATCTCGAAGCCCTGTCGCTCACTGCCTGGAAATTGAACGGGTAAACCTTGCCCCCCTTGAGCTCCCCTCAGAGGTGCAGGATGTGGTCCTGGCAGCCAGGAGGCCCTCAACCAGGAAATCTTACGGCCTCAAATGGAAGAGATTTAGCCTCTGGTGCCATGCTCGAGGGCTCGACCCCATCTCCTGCCCAGTCGCCCAGGTCTTGCAGTACCTCAGTTCCCTCTCCGACCTCGGCCTCAAGACACAATCCATCCGAGTACACCTGTCAGTTATTGCGGCTCTGCACGCCCCTATTGAAGGCGCTGACTCCATAGCGGCCCTGCCCCTGACGGCATGCTTCATGAAAGGCTTGACGAATCTGCGGCCCCCAGTGAGGGCCCCGGTTCCTCCTTGGGACCTAGGCGTGGTCCTGAACAGCCTCACTCGGGCCCCCTTCGAACCTCTGTTAACAGCGGATATGAAATACGTCTCCTGGAAGACCTTGTTCCTGGTGGCCATCACCTCAGCCAGGAGGATCAGCATGCTGCAAGCGCTAGTGGCTCATCCACCCTACACACAACTCCTCAATGACCGAGCCTCTCTGTGTACAAATCTCAGGTTCGTGCCCAAAGTCCCATCGGCCTTCCACGTCAACCAATCCATTGAGCTCCCCTCGTTCATTCCCGAGCCACATCACTCGGAGGAGGAACGATGCCTACACACACTGGACTGTCTCCGTGCGCTTTGGATCTACCTGGCCAGGACGCTACCCGCCCATAAAGGCGAGCAGCTGTTCATTTCCTACGACCCTATCAGGCCGGGCCTTCCTGTCACAAAGCGGACCCTCTCTCATTGGGTCGCCTCCTGCATATCCTTCTGCCTCCACCAGGAAGGGAGCCAGTCGCACAGCAGAATTGGTCCTCATCGACTACGAGCAATGGCCACATCCCTAGCCAACCTGCGGTCAGTTCCCCTGCCCGACATCTGTAAAGCGGCTACGTGTCATCCGCTCACACGTTCCAGAAGCACTACTGCCTTGACCTCTGCTCCCAGGAGGATTCGGCGTTCGGCAGCGCGGTCCTTGCCACTGCCCTGCGGACACCATAGCCTGCACCGTGAAGCTGCCTTACGGCATATACCTGCACCCTGATGCACCTTACAGCTCATGTTCAGGTTGCACTGTCCTTCGTAACTTGCACTGTTTGCACATTGTTATTTGCACTGTTCCGATGTTTATTCCACTGATTGCACTGTTACTGCACATTGTCTGCACTGTTGTTATGTGATGTTGCCCACTCGGCACTGTTTGACACGTTGTATTATGCACGGTTCTTGGCACTATGTCCCAGTAAAGGCTACCTCCACTATCTGTAGTCCTCTGTTCATGCTTCCCTCCTCCACCTCAGCGCACTGCGCGCAGCTAGGGAGTCACCAAGTGTGGCTGACGCAATCCTGCAGTCCTTGGAGAAAGAGAGGTTACTTACCTGTAACGGGGGTTCTCCGTGGACAGCAGGATAAGTCAGCCACACGCTCCCTCCCACCTCCCCTAGAGAAGGTCTGCCTGAAGATCCGCTCCCTGCCTACTGTCAAGCTTGATAAAGAACTGGCTGGGCTAGGGGGCAGAACCAGGAGGTGGGCTATCTGAGAAACCTGAGAGCACTTCTGAACCTGGCGCCGCCAGAGGATGTCACCAAGTGTGGCTGACTTATCCTGCTGTCCACGGAGAACCCCCGTTACAGGTAAGTAACCTCGCTATCTGGATACTCAGGTTCCAGTATTTATTTATTTACAATCTCTTATATACTGTGCTATTCTGCATCATAACTTGGAGATAACTATTTTACAGGGAACATGGGCTATAGATGGTTAAGTGGCTTGCCCAAGACCACAAGGAGCACCTGTGGGACTAGAAACCCCAGTCCTTCCAGCCCAAGGTTGCTGTCCTCTAGTGGGATTTGAACCCCCAAGCTTCTAGCCTGAAGTACCTTGCCCCAACCAGTAGGCCACTCCTCCACTCCATTCAGTAGGCTGAATATCCCCAAGCTTAATTTATAACCATAGTTAAACTTTATATTAACAAGTCCCACAGAACAGACAAAGTGTTCCTGGAGTAATACTTTGTATTTCCCACTGTATTTGTGCATTTGCCACTTGTTTTTACTTGTTTGCTGATCTAATACTGTGAAGAGTTTTTTCTCCTGTTTTGTAAATTCTGTTGTTTCCTTTCCTATGTGTGCTTTTGGATTCTCACTCATTTCTTCCAGTCCAGGTTTGATGATGAAGACAGATTCTGGACGTTTAATTTCAAATTTCAGCACTTAGCTTATTCGGATCTGATCATGGCTGTTAGGTAGGCTTGGAGGCTTATGATAGTAGCGCTCTATGTGTAATCAATCTCTATGAGGCCTAGCCCTCTTTTAACTCTAGGAATGTACAGTATTGGCATACACTGATTCTTGTAAATTACTTCAATGACATGGATGAGTTTTCTTGTTTGCACATCCAGTTTTCCAGTCTACAATCCTAAAGCTGTATGAGAATATAGGAATTGCCAACTGATTGATGGCTTGCATCTTATTATATGATGTTACGGCACTTTTCAATAATGATTTTAAGTTTCTATAGTATTCTTTACTGATCTCTTCTCTCAGTAGTTTCTGCTTGAGTGTCGTTCATTCCTCTACTCCAAGATATTTATATATGCCTTCCTTTTAAGTTTCTTGTTGTCAAAGCCCTCACCCAGGGAAATGTTTTCTGTTTTGCTCAGTTTTCCTCTAGAAAAAGTTGACATAGCACATTTGTCTATGCCAAAAGTCATCTTGACGTCATCAGAAAAACCTTTCGCTACACGGAACTGCTCTGCTAATTGTTGGTCACTGGAACTGTAGAGCTTCAGGTCATCTACAAATATTAAATAAGATATTACCTTCTTTAGGACAGTGTTTTTCAACCTTTTTTGTGCAAAGGCACACTTTTTTCATGAAAAAAATCACGAGACACACCACCATTAGAAAATGTTAAAAAAATTTACCTCTGTGCCTATATTGACTATATATAAAGTAATTCTCTTGAATAGGAATCAAACACTCACACCAACCCCCCTCCCCTGCTGGTTCACACCAACCCCCTCCCCTGCTGGTTAACTTACACCACCCCCCCCCCCTCCACTGCTGGTTCACTCACCCACCCCCCTGTCACTTACTCACCCCTCCTGCTGGGTCACTCACTCACTTACCCCCCTCCCCTGCTGGTTCACTCACACCACCCCCCCCTCCACTGCTGGTTCACTCACACTCCCCCCCCCTTGCTGGTTCACTCACACACACACACACCCCCTCTGCCCAAGCCGCTGCTTCTGCTTTGTACAGAGCAGCGGCTGCACTACACTTACATTGAAAAGTAAAGAGAAACTGTGTCAGGAGCCCTCCGGTCATCGCAGAGCCCGAGGAAGTGATGTCATGGGGGCGGGCTCCTCACAGGCTGTCTTTCCTTTTCAAATTAACTTTATTGCAGCTAAAGTTAATTTGAAAAGGAAAGACAGCCTGTGAGGAGCCCGCCCCCATGACATCACTTCCTCGGGCTCTGCATGATCGGAGGGCTCCTGACACAGTTTCTCTTTACTTTTCAATGTAAGTGTAGTGCAGCCGCTGCTCTGTACAAAGCAGAACCAGCGGCTGCACTGCTATAGGGAATCGCGATCGCGTTCGCGCCGTGGACTTCGGCACAAAAGCTCTGGCCGCTCCCGATCTTGCGGCCAGAGCAAAAAACCGGCTTTTCAATGGCCGGTTTTACAACTGTGCTGGCAGCCGGCCTGGCCATGGAAAAACCGGCCAGGCCGGCTGAAAACCGGCCGGTTGGCAACCCTAATTTGTGAGCCGAGGCCACATGTTACGGATGAAATTGGAATTTTTCCCACGGCACACCAGACAATATCTCACGGCACACTAGTGTGCCGCGGCACAGTGGTTGAAAAACGCTGCTTTAGGATTCAGGCTAAATCCATATCCCAAAGAGGATACTCATTGGATTAAGCACCATACAAAACAGAAGTGGCCATAGGGAATCTTCCTGAAATATTTTTCGCTGGATCTTGATGTTAGGAATGATGAACTGACCATCTTCATACTTCTAATACAGGGTGGTTTGCCACATTGTCATGGTGAACTTAATGTACTCTATCAAACCAGGATTTATCTTATACATCTCAAGGCAATTTATTATCCAAGAGCATGGGATGTCAAAAGCTTTCCTATAATCCATGCTATACCGAGATTTCTGCTTTTCCAAGCTCTGGCCATGATGGCCTTATTTAACATTGACTGGTCTTTGGTTCCATATGCTCCCCTCTTATTGAACTTTTGCTCTATTCCAGTGACGTTATTGAATTTGATATGATCATATATTCTGTCTGCATCTATTGCAGTGAGCAGCTTAGAATTGTACGTAGACAAGTTATTGGTCTTTAATTTTTGGGATATTACTTGGGTCCCACTTTGGAAGGAAACATGTTTTTCCTGTTATGAGCTATTGCTGTGTTTGGCTGCTTGATCAATTGGTTTTTATAGTTTTCCAGGTCTTGGTGGAGTGATGTTAACTGTTTGAACCAAACGTTAGTCACTCCATCTAGGCCAGAGTTCTTCCCGTTTGGGGCTCATTTTAACCTGCTTTCCAGCTCTTTTTTTGTTACTACAGGCCATTTCATAGGTTTGATGTTTGATTTTTCTAAATATTCCTGTATGTAGGGTAACCATTCTGCTTCTTGATTGTGCTCTATGGGATCCTCATATAGGCTTCTCCAGGAGGTTTGTGTTTCAGCTTTGGTTGATGGTGTTTTTACTGTATTAATGCTCTTTTCCAATTCCCTATAGAACTGTTTTGGATTCTCTCTAAATAGTTTATTTTTATATCTTTTTTTTCGGTTTTCTTCAGATCTTCTCAGTTTTTGCATTTCTGCTGCTACTTTCAATTTATTGTTGGAACATATAAATTTCAGATCTTCTGTTAATGAAGCATGGTTCAGTTTGATGTCTTGGATCTTCCTCAGTATCTTTGTTGATCTTAATCCTTTTAGATACCCGTCTATCAGGGATACCTCCACACGCAATGATTGTATTTTTCCTTTGATGTGCTTTTTCCAAGGAGAAACTGTTATTGTTCTCTTTTTCTTCTGGCCTTGCACTTTAGTTGGTAATATTCTTGCAGTAATAATTTTAGCTGCGCAATACTGTATTTGATTTATTTCAGTGATGTCAATAAATGATCCTTTTATACAGGATATGGCCTTGTTCAACTTAATCATACTTTTAATCTTAGGTGTCAAATTTAACTTGGGTAATCTTTCCCTTACCTGGAATCCTGCATATTCATCTTTTTCCATGTAGACTGGGAGTTCAGTCTTGAATTCCTCCGTCTCTGGGTCTTTCTCCTGCTTTTCTTCCTCCTCTTCAGTTGATTTGTTGACCTATCCTTTATACATTTCACTTTCCTGCAGTTCCAGATCTCTAAGCCCCATCTCCCCCTCAACTGCTATTTTTTTCTGCACATTCCTTTCTTCTGGTACTCTCACCCAGGTCTCCTCCTCCTCCCTATATTTCTTTTTCTACAGAAGCCCTTACTTAATTCAAGATGTTCTCATTTAAATACTTCTTTACTTTGATCAGTGAAATTAGAGATCTTAAATTTGCATCAGTTACTTTTTGCAGTTTTTCTTGTGGTGATATTCCTCTTTCTACCAGTTTTTAGTGGATTTTCTTTGTATACCCTCTTGATTTAAATATAGGGTTAGTAGCATAAAAATAGCAGTACATTATCTCCTCTTTTTCTGCAGAAGTCCACTTAACCGTGGTTAATCCTCAACTTTTTCGTTAATTTCTGTGGTTTATTGCCTGCCACAGTGGATCCATGAACACGCTCACCATGACCTTTATCCATGACAGGGATGTTATCTGCATCTGCAATATCTGCACTATCGCTACCACCACTCTTAGCCCTAGCGCGGAGGCTACGGGTAGGCACCTTTTTATCCTAGGCAACGTGCAGCCAGTAAGTATTTTTCTTTTTCTTTCTTGCTATACTTCAATTGTAGTATCTCTTGGCTGGGATTTAGTATAGATTTTGTACAATGGGGTCACCATGTGAAGGTACCCAGAAAGACTTAGGGAGGGAACTAAATTCTCTCCCCCTAACGGATGCATCAACTACAGTTAGTGAATTTTATGCTGCACTTCCCTTTGATTCATATCTTCCCATTTCAGGTTAACCATGCTTTAGTCACTAACAACATATCCAAATCCATGTCCTGTATCAGGTCTGATGTAAGGACTGGCTTATTCATCATAGATCGGGTGTTTAGCAGTAATCCTTGCAGTTTCTTACATGCTGTCAACCTAGATAATATTGTTAACTTCACAATTTGAACCATGTGGAAGGGGGGGGGGGGGAGAGCGAGGAGAATCCCTTTGCTTCAGCTGCCAACCCAGAGCATATTTCCCATGGCCAATACACACTATCTGTCCATTATTTTTCACACTTTGTATCTCCAAAAAAACCATATTCACACTAGTCCTTATTCAGTGCTCCCCTCGTGGCTCCCAAGGAATTCACTAAGGTATGCTTGCTTGTGCTTTTTGGGAGTCACCAGTGGTATGCTACTTGACTGGTTAGTGGAAGGAAGATTGAGGAAGATTAGTGATGTCAACTACCTGCATCCAGTTGTTAAAGGAAAGTGCTGCACACTGTCTACGCTAGCCCTAGTCATGTCCATGTAAAGGGAAGGGGGAAGATGTAGATGACAAGAGGCTCTCCAGCAGTGCTGATACTCTCAGCTGCTGCAATAAATCTCGGTTCCCATTGGTATGCTACCAGGCTGACAAGGGGCAGTTGATTTCAACCACCAGCATCCAGTTGTCACAGGAAAGTGCTATGCACTCTGTCTGCACAAGCCCCAGTCAGGTCCAGGTAAAGAGAGAGAAGGAAAGCCTTAGGTGACAAGAGGATCTCCAGTAGTGTTGTATCTGTCTGTCACCTTTTCTTGGTCTCTGATTGCCTTTCTATGTACTTAAGGATCTTCTACCTCTCCACATGATTTACAGAATAAATGCTTGGAACTAACGCTTCTGTGCTGTTCTGGTGTTTTTCTCCTTCCATTACCCTTCTTTGCCTCCAGCTTTTTATCAGTCAGAATGGGAATGTCCCAGGTGATCATAAGCTCTTCATTCTCCATAATTCTCTTAGGGTCATGATCCCAGTGCTTTTCCGGTACAGCAGTGTTATGGTGTTTCCAAAGTTTCCAATGAATGAAATTTGCCAACTTATTTTACCTTTCTGTATAACAATTTTCTACCATCAGAACTTTGCAGTCAGCTACTATATGGATAGCACTGGCCACATTGCCCAGATATTCAGTGACAGCTGCTATCTAAATACTGGTGCCGAATAGCTGGTTTCTATTTAGCCACGATGGCCAATGTTTTAAAAAGACTGCTGACCATTGTGGCTGAATATTAAGAGTTGGCCACTTTTCAAAGGGGTCAAGTTAGGAACCTAAGTACGAAAAGTAGAGGGAGATATTCAAAGGCATTTACACCATAGGTAAAGTCAGGAGTAGCAAATGCTGGCTTAACTTTACCCGTGAAAGCTAATGGGGCAGTAGCTCAATATCGCCATTGCCTGGTTAGCTTCCACGTTCTGTGGCTACCCTGGATATTGGCATTGAATATTCAGGGTTAGTCTTCAGTGGCGATGGCTATGTGCTTTACTTGCCCCCTAGGTTCCTAAACCCTTAGAAAACTGACCTAGCTAATGGCGGATAAGGACCAATGGGCTCATTCAGTTTTACTCGTTGTCTAATTTGTCTCCATCTTTACCAACTTCACCCATGCTTCAGCCTCTTAACTCTTTTCCTACCACTGCCCAGAATATCTGTCCTAAGACTGTTTAAAATCTATTACAGTGCTGGCATCCACCAGTTCCACTGTTTAGTTATTAAAGGCCTTGTCATCTTCCTTTTCGGTTCATACAATTCCTATATTTAATTCAACGCCCAGTTTCTCTTACATGTTTTACACCAAACTTTGCAAAACATTGGGCACCAAAACTTGTGCGGCTGTTGTCTGAAACCTCTAGCCACCTTATATGCCAAACTATGGCCACACAATATAGGATACCCCAGCCTTTTTTGGAAATCTCATGCAGTTAGACTACTGCTGTAATACTTTCATTTATGGTTGATCCATGCATCCACGTTATGATTTGAAGCTCATTGGCTTGTATTTTTCCCTTTTGATCCCCTAAAGTTCTATATGATTGAAAAAACTTTCAAATCTTTTTCTCCATTTTTTCTACTATTACCCCCCTCCCTGCCCTTAGTACGTCACATTAAGGGTAATTTTATAAGGTGTGCCTAGGTTAATGCATGTTTTAACATGCATATTTCATGCCTATTTGCATGCTCGACTTTATAAAAAAGGATATAAGTGCAAGGCTGGCCCCAGAGTTGGTTCAATGTGTTAGTGCCCTAGGCAAACCTCAAGCCTTACACGTCCTGACTGTCAGAATCTATAGTTTAGCTTTGAATGCTCTGCTTATTGCTGCCCTCCAGAAGCTGCCACCCTAGACGACTGCCTGGCTTGCCTAGTAGTTAGGCCAGTCCTGCGTGTGAAGGAACACACATTCATTTAAGCCATGAGCACTTACACCAGCCTTGTGGCTGGTGTAGATGCTCATATCTACTTTTTTCAAGATTATAGTATTTTATAATTTATTCATGTAACTTTGTGCTCTGCCCTCATTTCTCTCAAACTCTCTCCCTGCACAAGCATACAATGCCATGATTGACCTGATGAACATACTTTCAGAATAGCAACTGTATCCAATACACATGTAAAACATTCAAATGTATGTGCCTATATGGCTAAAAGACCTAGATTTACTCATGTGAACATGCAGATAAATCTAGATATGTCTTAGAAAATTCTTCTCATTGTGTGTGTCCTAAACATGCCATTTCATTTATTTAAGATTTGATATACCGCTTAATGTGGGTAGGGCAAAGTGGTCTACAATAGAATACAATAAAAACTGAAGCAGAAAATTAAAAGAACTCCAATATGTATAGGACGGATGGGAAAATGAGAGATGACAAGACAGGGCTGGAGGAAGGCAGTGAGAGAGGAGGAGGAGGGGGCGGGTAGGAAGCATAAGGAAGTCAACTGAGAGAGTCCAGTGGGTGGTCAAAAACTGTGCAGAAAAGGTGGGTTTAAATTCTGTCACAACGTGGGCTTGCCATTACCTCCAGTGGCAGGCGATCACAGGCATCTCCCATTCTCTCAGCAAATACATGTTTTCTTCTTTTTCTTGATTTCTGCTCTCTGTAACTTCATACCTTGACCTTCAGTTTCCTTTACTATCTAAACTTTCATTTTTTGTGTATTTTATTAAAGCCTGCAAATAATGTTCTATCCCAATCCCAAATAATGTTCTATCCCAAACCTTTCTTTCTTCCAGTGTGTACATTTACTTTCTAATGTTTCAGTTTAAATGTATCCTCTGAGAAAAAGGTTTCAATTGTGAAAACAATTCATGGTTAATTTTATTGAGTTATTTCAATTGAATATCCTCGCTTGTTTGGTAAAGCAGCTAGCATAACAGTGCCTTAAATTAAACCCATATCATTTATGAAATAATTCTTCTTTTCCAGATTGGGGAATAAATCAAACATTTTATTTTTGAGTATTGTGATAATTATGGCTTGGTAAAATCTTTGTTTTATGGGACAAAAAGTTCTAATTCCCCAGTCTGCAGCTGAGATCTGCCCCAATTACTGCATAAGTGCTGTGACAGCTGAATGGGAGCAAGTCATATGTCACAATGAATTAATCTGATTTCACAATTGAAAACATACATTTTTTGCACTCCCCTATACATCCAACCCGTCAGGTTTTCAGTATATTTAATAATACTGCTAGATTGTCCTGCTAGGCCAGTCCACACAAGTGGGTTTTGTCCCCCCACCAGCAGAGGTGGTGACAGAGAAAAAATCTAGGGCCTGATATTCAGTCACTAGTCAATGCTGCCGAAGACTAATTCTGCCTATGCAATGCCAGGGCCATATTTGGCCACCAGCATTTATTTATTAACAGGGTCTTTAAACCACTTTATCATTTCAGTCAAAGTGGTTTACAGTGTAACTTAAACTTGGTAATGTATATTAAACAGGGACATCGATAAGTTGGATTTTTCTGAGGCAGTGGAGGGTTAAGTGACTTGCCCAAGGCCACAAGGAGTGCTAGTGGGAACTGAACCCTGGTTGCTTGTCCCCAAGCCAGTGATTGAACCATTAAGCTACTCCTCTGCTCCTCTCTTCCACTCAGCATTGAATATCCAGGGTGGCTGCAGACCCCAGAAGCTATCTGGGCAGTGTTGATGTTGAGTTGCTGCCTGGTTAGCTTCCATTGGTAAAGTTAGGTCAGCGTTTGCCGTGCCTGATTTTACCCACAGGTCACAAACCGGACAGCGGCTCAATATCACCGCTGCCCGGCTAGCAATGGCTGCCACCTGCACCCCACCCTGGAACGCCCACGATATTA
Source organism: Ichthyophis bannanicus (assembly GCA_033557465.1). Classification (NCBI taxonomy): domain Eukaryota; kingdom Metazoa; phylum Chordata; class Amphibia; order Gymnophiona; family Ichthyophiidae; genus Ichthyophis; species Ichthyophis bannanicus. The sequence continues at coordinate 1,247,693,182 of CM066033.1, forward strand.
CCAGCATTTATCTCGTGCCTTTCCAGGAGAAGATCAAGGCAAATTACATTCAAGTACAGTATGTATTTCCCTATCCTCAAAGGGCTCACAATCTGTTTGCACCTGAGGCAATGGAGGGTTAAGTGGTTTGCCGAAAACCACATGCTCTGATGCTAACTGCGTGGTACTGGGGCGTGCAGTGGCAGCATCCACAGATAGTCAGTGTCACTAACCACGTTAGTGCACTGAATATTTACTTATTTTTACAAGTTTTATATACTGCTTTTAAATCAAAGCAGTTTACAGAGAACGGTATTAAACTTGGTGGGTTACAGATACATAGAACTTAAGAACATAAGAATATCTCGCTAACCAGCATTTACACATGGTTTAAACCATGTAAACAGGGGCATCTCTGTCATTAGGCAGAGTGAGGAGTCTGCCTCAGGTGGCAAAGTTTTGCAAATGGCAATAATGCCACAAAACCATTAATTGGCTGCCGCCTCCTCACTCTGCCTTCTATGTGAAAAGCAAAAAATTCCAGAGGACTAGCTGCTACCACCACTGACGATTCTCCCAGAAGAGAGATGGTGAGCTCTTGGGGTAGAGGAGATATAGGAGGAAATGCTGGGGGGGGGAGGGGGTGAAATGTTGGACATGGGGTGTGGAGAGATGCTGGACACAGGGGAATGGATAGAAAGAGGGATATATTCGACACAGTGCAGGAATAGGGAGAGGGGAGAATGGTGGCCATGGTGGCGTAGGGTGAGAAAAAGGGGATGAGGTGCTTGATGGAAGAGAGAGAGGAAAGATAGACTGCATAGGGGAGGAGAAAAGGGGAGAGATGCTGGATGCAGTGGGAGGAAGAGGGAAGTTAAAGACTGGGGAGAATAAGAAGCAGGGGAAGGAGAGGACTGTGGTATAGACTAAAGACTGGATACATAACTATACATGTAAATAGGTTCAAAAACACCTATAAAGCATTTTGATCGGTGTGTACTGTTAAATGTAATCTAGTTTTATGGTTCAAGTTCTAACACTGTGTTATATGTAATAGTTCTTGGTTTAATGTAAACCACCTTGATGCTGGAAAGGTGGTTTATAAGATCACATAAATCACTAAATAAATATGCAGTATCAAGGGCAGATAGAGTACTGGATGGTAAGGAGATGGAGTAAAATCTGAGATGATAGAAACAAAGAGAAAAATAAATGGAAAAAAGCTGAAAGGAAAAGATAAATGCCAGAGATGTGAGGAAGGGAAAATGACGGGAAGGGGGAGAAGTGGCAGATGGACTGGAGACCCTACAAAATGAGGTAAGAGAAGACAGAAGAAAGCAGAAACCAGAGACTGAGATCAACATGATTAGAGAATAAATTGGCCAGTCAACAAAGGTAGAAAAAGTGATTTTATTTTTAATTTAGAATATTGATTTTTGGAATTTACATGTTCTGCCTTTATATTTTGCACATTACAGGGGCATATGCATTTCTTTCTATTTTTCTGGGGTTGAATTGCATGCAGGGGTGTACCCAAGGTGAGCCATGGCCCCTTTACTCTGGAATCAGGGCCACCCAGTTAGTGGCAGCAGAACAGTCGACTGACAGGTTAACTAGAGGCAGTATTAACAGTTACTTCTTTGTGCCCATACATGCTCATCCCAGGCATAGGGCCAAAGCAGTCCTTATTCCTGCACCCTCCCCCCTGCTCCCACTGTCACTACAGCAACTGGATTAAAGGTTGTATATAAAAACCTGCTAAATACATAAATAAACTGCTACCCTTCTCTAGAACCTGCAGCAGCAGTAATGACATTAAAACACAGTACATAACTAAAACCTCCAATGCTATGTTTTGACCAGCCACTTCTGCCCCCTCCAACATAGACTTCCTATTTTCATGCAGGCGGAAGCTACTGGTCAAAGTGCAGCATTTCAGGATTTGGATATGTGCTCTGTTTTAATGTCATCGTCACTGCTGAAGGTCCCAGAGAGAGGCAGCAGTGGGCTACCCTCAAAACATTGGCTCTGTAGGCAACTGCCTACTTTGCCCATCCTGCCCAGGCCCCACCAAAAAATCTCTCCTGGATATGCCACTGATGCAGATTCTGGTTTCTTTGGGTGTCAGTTAAATTTCTGTTTACATGTCTATTTTTAATTTGTGGTAATATATTCCCTACTTGGTGAGGATCTATCTGTTTTCTGCCAGTGTGACTGAGGCTTCGTGTTCTGTTAGCAAGGGGTTTCTATGTAGAGAGCTGTAGTAATCCAGCTTGTTCAGTCTCGTTTGCAAGCAAGGTAATACTGTGTGACTTATAACTACACTCTCTCTGTCTGAAAGCTCTTAAAGGTGTTTTGCTTTTCATCTGTAAAAGCCAATTCTTTTTGCTTTTTTTTCTATACTGCAAAGGAGGAATTTTTTGTGGTGTTGGGAAAAAAGCTCTGTCGGTTAGAGTTCATTGTTTTTTGTTCCATCAGAGCTAGCTTTTTAAAGCCACTGACCTCATCAGATATTAGTTCCCTCCCTACCCACCCCATTTGAGTATTCTTGTTTTATAGGGCAGCTCTCCAATTAGCTACACACAGGGACTCAGAACAGCACTGTTAAAACACACTTAAAAGAGGTTAACTGCTTTTTATCTGAAAGGACAGCTGCGGGAAAGGCAGGTTCTTTGGACTTTGGTAGGTCTCTCTTTCATTTTAACAGGTACCAAAGTTCTACCAACTGACAAATGGAAGGGAAAAATCGTATTGCCAGGGCTGTTGCCCCCATTACAGTCTCTGCCTCTGTCCAAACAGAGATTCTATGCCAGTTGGACCGGTTCCATGTGCAGGATGTCTGAATGCTGAAGCTCTCAGAAAACAAGTGGAGGAGCTCAGTGAAAAGGTGGCGAGACTGAAGAACATTCAAGACAGTGAGAAGTACATTGATGAGATACTTTTTAAAACATCCAAGCTTCTCAACAGAGGTGGGAGCCTGCAGAATGATGAAAGCTGGATACAAGTCACCAGAGCCTGCAAAATCACCAATCCAGCTTCTCCAGCCCTTGAACTGAAGAACCATTATGCAGTCCTGGAAGTGGAGGAGGTGAAAGCATCCCAGGAAAGGGAAAAACCAGAGCTCAAGTGCTACCTCTGCAATGCACATTAGTTTTGTATTACCAATGCATGCATTCTAAGCATGACCCTCCGCAGGGTACCTTGGTTGAACATGGAAGAACCTGTTATAGGAAATCACTTGCTTGAGATAGGAGTTTGTATTCTGGAGGAGATGCTGCTTCACTGATCTCCCCCTGCAATCTTAGCATGGAGGGTTTTGCTCACCTCTCCAAGGATCATCCTTATAGTTTGTGGACATGGACTTCTTCTTTCTTCTCTGTAGGTAGCAAAGGGATTGCCTGGATTAAGAGGCAGCACCCCTGCTCAGGATTCCTCTGTTCACTCCTTTGAGATCAGCCTGAAGCTTCCCAGCAGAGTTCTCCAGTGGATGGTCTGCCTTCTGCTAAGAGGACAACCAAGACTGGTGGAGAGTTCCAAGCCTCTGGCCTATCATCTTCAGAATTCTTTTCATTTCTTCAACAAGCATGGTCTTTCTGGCATATCAGTTCAGATCCAGCAGCCTTAGGGTCCTCCTGTTCCTTCTCCTCTCTTTCAGAAGCAAAGCCCTTCTTCGCAGGGTGGACAGAGCCCTGAAGGAAATCCTCTGCAGGAGCACTCCCAGAAGATGATGGATTTGGGAGACTCAAATCATCTCTCCTAAGCTCGGGATCCTGTTTTGAGTTCCAAGATACCAGAGTTGTGATTCCGTGAGCGAAGAAGGTGAACCTCTAATGCCAGATGTCCTAGATTAGTTTCATCATCCATTTATTTCAGAAAGAGGAGCTGGCAGCACTGATTGATCAAGCGTCCTCTGTTCAGTGGCTGAAAGATGCTTTGTCAGCACAACAGGACTGCAAGTGCATCCCCTCTTGCAGGGGGTTTGAAAACCTTCCATGGCGTTTCCTATTCTGGAGGTGGAAAAGCAAGGTGCGCATGGAATGGGGCTCACCTGACACCCCGTAGAAAGGGAGCAGGGTCATGAGTAAGCTTTATGTTCTCCATCTGGAGGACCCTTTTTCCTGGATCCAGTTCCCCAGGTGAATGTGCAGGTGATGGCTGTCACTAAACATACCATCATTCTGGTGGAAGGTGGTGTGGCCCTCAGACCCAGTAGATTGCATGGTTGTAGCTTTCCTGAACAGCCAATTTTTGGCTACCTCCCTTATTCTCCAGATGGTGATATGTGAGGGACTTACTGAATACACCTTTCTTTGATGGATCCAGTTGCTCTCTCAGGGTGATACTTTGATGCCTTGGGAGTCATCAGCAGTCTTCTTCTCAGATGCTACTTGAGCAAGGGTTCTGATCCAGCACTGCAAAGATAAGTTTCTACAGTTACTATTTTGGCTGTTTTTTTATATAAGTTTTCCCTGCCTAGTTATTACCTGTTTATATTTTCTTAGATTTGAGTGTGCCCTCCGTTCATAGAAGGTCTACTGACCAGGGACACTTCATCCTTGATACTTGTATAATAGGACTGACACTACACAATCGTTTTTAAATTTGTAAAGACCTAGTTTCCTACTAAACTTTGCAGAAAAAAGATATACATTTTAAAGTTCCAGGGTCCTTTGCATAGTAGACTGATACATAGAAGTAGGATTTTATTGGAAAGTTTAAAGTTCCATTGCTCTCTTAGAAGCCCACCTCACAGGGTGTGGTTAAGTCACAGTTACTTACTTCATTCCGCTCCTAAGAGTTAATCCAATCAGTCTCTCTGCTACCCGAGCAAGGGTTCTGATCCAGCACTGCAAAGATAAGTTTCTACAATTACTATTTTGGCTGTTTTTTATATATGTTTTCCCTGCCTAGTTATTACCTGTTTATATTTTCTTAGATTTGAGTGTGCCCGCCGTTCATAGAAGATCTACTGACCAGGGATACTTAAAGTCCCACCTACCCTACCCCTCACCCCACCCACCCCAGGGTTGCAATTAAACACACCTCCTCTAGAATACAAATTGAAAACAACCCACAACCACTCCCACAAAGAATCAAGCAGCCCAGGAACAAATGGATCACATTGGGCTCTGGTAAGTTGCGACCTGTAACACGGAGACACCCTCTCCATGAAGACATATCTCTGCATAACCCCTTCTCTACCTTGGAAAATTCAAGTGCCCAATCAGTAGAAACTGAAGGGTCCTTAAACAAGAAAATTAATGCCTAGTCTACTGATAATGCCCTGCATATATAGAAACTGACACAAAAGGGGAAACTACTACTACTAGGGGATTCCATCATCAGAGGCACCAACTTGGTAACACAGTTCAAAGGGGAGAAGATGGTCAATTGCCTCCCTGGCTCTTCAGCCAGCAGGAATACAAAACAAATCGCTGCCATAGTTAGTGCAAAAAGTGAACGCTCCAAAATTGATATTGTCATCCTCTTGGGTACAATGACCTGGCTAGAAACAGTGCCTCTATAGTTCAGAAGGATTTCCAGATTCTGGGAGAGAAACTGAAACCCATTGCTAACACTATAGCATTCTCAGTAGTTCTTGGTAAGGGGGCAGAAAGGCGGCGGCGCATAATCAACTTTAATACATGGCTCCAAACATGGTGCAAACAAGAAGGATTTGGATATATAGGTGACTGGTGAAAAAGATGGAACAAGAAGAAGTTATACTGTGTTGATGGACTACATCTCTCTGCTGCAGGGAAAAGGATCCTAAGTGCAAAATTCAAGTATTATGTGGACATGCATTTAAACTAGGGAAAGGGGGTGAAGGATGGAAAAGAACAAGTTCAGGACATCACTCCCAGCAAAAACATAACATTGGAAACAGCCACAGTATTAACCCACACATCAATGCCAAGTGGGAAGAGGCATGTAAAACAAAATCTATTCAAAATACAGGCAAGCCAGTCAACATATGCTGGAAAGCAATGAGCACAAATGCTCAAAGTCTAGCCAACAAGGTTCCTGACCTGGAAGCCCTAATGATGGAAGCGGACTTGGACATTGTGGCCATTACATAAACATGATTTAACGAGTCACATGAATAGGATATAGCCATAGCTGGCTATAATCTATTTAGAAGAGATAGAGAGGGTAGAAAAGGATGAAGAGTAGCCCTATATGTAAAAAACAATATTAAAGCTGCTGAAATGCAGAGGACATGGGGAAAAGAAGAAGTGCTGTGGATTGTATTGGAAAGAGGAGATGGCACTGTCATCCATACTGGTGTAGTCTACAGGCCTCAAACTCAAACCGAAGAAATAGATAGCGAATTGATTATTGATATTGCAAAGCCATGAAAGGGGAAGTGATCATATTGGGTGACTTTAACCTTCCAGATGTGGATTGGAGTATTCCTTCTGCAAAACTGGAAAGAAGTAAAAAAATTGTGGATGCCTTCCAAGATGCATTACTTAGACAAATGATGATGGAACTGACCAGGGAAAGCTTGATCCTGGATTTAGTACTCACCAATGGAGATAGCGTGTCGAATATCCTGGTGGGTGCCCATATGAGCATCAGCGATCACCACATAGTTTGGCTTGAGATAGCAGTTTCCACAAGAATGAAACAACACCACTCAGAAGTATTAATGAGAGCCATAAATAAACCGCGAGAGCTTTTCAGTCTAGTCAAAAATTTAGCTCATGATCCTTCCCCAAACCAAACAAACCTACCCGACCCTCAAGAATACGCAGACTATCTACGCTCAAAGTCGAGCCAACCCGTTACCCCTGTAAGCAATCACCACCCAGAAGAACCAACACTGTTATCATTCTAATCCTCCCCTCTAAATGAGACAGTAGATGACCATGGCATTCTTACTTCCTTCTCCCCTCCAACAGCAAGGGAGATCCAAAATACCATCACAGGCATAAACACCACTACGGCACCAAGTGACCCATGCCCTGCACACTGGGTAAAAGCGCTAAAATCAGACCTCAGCCCATTCCTCTCCAAACTAATAGAAAAATCTTTCACGTCTGGGACATTTCCACAGGACCTGAAGCAAACCTCTATAAAGCCGCTACTGAAGAACAAAAAGCTTGACCCTACAAAAATGGATTCATACAGGCCAATATCGAGCATTCCGCTCCTAGCTAAAATTATGGAAAAAACAGTCCAACAGCAACTGACCCACCACATCGAAAACAATGCTCCCCTCGATTACTCTCAGCACGGATTCAGAGCGTCTCATGGAGTGGATACCCTACTTACTACGCTATTCAACACCCTTACCACCGGACTCGATAACATCAGAAAGGGTTTTGCCCTAATCTTCCTGGACATCGCAGCCGCCTTTGACTCGGTTGACCACATGATACTCCTATCTCGCCTTGCTGAGAAGGGCGTCCGGGGCAATGCTCTAGCATGGTGCGCCTCATACCTGAGTAACAGATGGCAACATGTCCGCTCCGGCCTCTCTCTATCGGACCCTTTCCAGCAAGAAAAAGGCGTCCCACAAGGGTCATCCCTCTCAGCCCTCTTATTCAATATCTACATGCAGCCCATCTGCAGCCTCATCCGGTCATTTAACATAAACTGCCTAGTATATGCTGACGATGTACTAATGTTCACCCCAATAGATACCGACCATCCAAATCTCGACCAGCTCTCCTCCTGCTTCAACGCGGTCTCGGAATGGTTACACACTCAAATGCTCCGAATAAATCTAAAAAAGACAGACGTCCTATTCATCGGAAGAGACCATTCATTCACCCCCCCTCCATCAATCAAGGTGGGCAACGCAGAAATCATCTCCAAGACAACGATTAGATACCTAGGAGTAACATTGGACCAGCGCCTGGACATGCATGCCCACATAAATAATACCATCAGGACAATTTACCATAAAATACGAACGCTACGCCTCATGAAGGACACCCTAGAACCAAATGACTTCCGAACAGTCTTCCAGGCCATCATAATGCCCCACTTCGATTACGCCAACTCTATCCTACTTGGCCTCCCAAAGAACTCGATAAATCCCTTGCAGCTAGCCATGAACATCGCAGCAAGAACCCTCTATGGAGCAGCTCGAAGAGACCACATTACCCCTATTCTGAAGAGCCTACACAGGCTCCCCGTACAATACCGGATCACATTTAAGATCTTAACCATGACATTTAAAGCAGTTAATAGAATCACCTCAACCACCTTGTCAGACCTGATACAACCCACCCCAGACAACAGATTAAGAAGGACCACGTCCTACAATACCATCCTTCTCCCAAAAGCTATCACTAAATGCAACAAATCAACAAGTAAACGTGCCTTTGCCCTGTTTGCCCCCTCCAGCTGGAATTCTCTCCCAGCAGAAATCCGGACCATAAACAACCTCCCCCAATTCAGAAAGGCCCTCAAACACCACTTATTTCAACAGCACTTCTATAACTCTGACAACATCACCTAGACAGCATTACATGACAAAACTGTCTCTCAACCCAGAGCCGCAGAACCAATCTCCAATTTAACTTTCAAATACATAGAACCATCCCTTACAGGGCTGGTATTACAAATCCATCTACGATGCAACCCTCCTTATGTACATAGTGTATAAAGTTCACCTGTTATCCAAGTTGGAATTCCCTGTTATATGTAAGTTTAATGTCTGATTGTTCCACATTGTACAAACCTGTTCATTGTAAACCGCGCTGATGCCGAATAGTGCGGTATAGAAAAACTAAAAATAAATAAATAAATAAATAAAAATCCAAGGCAGAGTCCAAGCTCAAAGTCCTAGACTTCAAAAACACTGACTTCAGTAAAAAGGAGGAGTTGGCAGGGTGAGAGGGGATAAGGGAAGTAGAATTGCAGTGGGCTAAACTAAAGTAGGCAATAAAAGGAGCAACAGATACATATGTAAGGAAAGTAAATAAAAGCAAGAGGAAAAGTTCTCCAAAGAAGTGGCTGCAAAAATAAAGGCAAAAAACACAGCTTTCACAAAATTCAGAAGTTTGCAAACAGAGAAACACAGAAAAGATTACAGGATAAAATAAAAATAGACAAAAAGAGAAATAAGGATAGCAAAATCCAAGGCAGAAGAAAAGATGGCTAAAGATGTGAAGTGTGGCGACAAAACTTTTTTCAGGTATATTCGGGAGAGGAGGAAAATCAGAGGTGGAATTGCAGGACTCAAAAGTGCTGGGAATGGATTTGTGGAAAGTGACATTGAAAAAGCGCAAACGCTAAATAAATACCTCTGTTCTGTTTTTACTTAAGAAAATCCTGGAGAAGGACCACCTGTGATTGACAAGTATATAAATGGGAATGGAGTAGATACCACACCATTCATAGAAGATGATGTGTTAGAACAGCTTGCAAAACTGAAAGTGGACAAGGCCATGGGACTGGATGGGATACATCCCAGGATACTGAAAGAGCTCCGAGAGTTCTTGCAGGGCCGTTAAGGATGTTTTTAATAAATCCTTGGAGACATGAGAAGTTCCACAGGGCAGGAGAAGGGCTGATGTGGCACCTCTTTACAAAAGTGGTAAAAGGGAAGAAGTGACAAACTGCAGGCCAGTAAGCAGGGCCGTACCGATGGTGAAAAGCGCCCTGTGCCAGTTGCACATTGGGCGTATGCCCCCCCTCCCACACCTCCATCTAACCACTTTGTGGGGGTGGGAGAGAAGAGGCGCACACCCGATGTTCAACTCACCGGCACACTAAGCAGGTATGGCCCCTCCCGGAGAGACCTGACCTGCTTAGTGTGCCGGCAAGAAGATTTAAGGGGCGCATTTCGGCTCTCTGCTGCTGCCTGCCACTGCTAAAGTGGCGGCGGCAGGCAACAGCAGAGAGTCAAAATGCTTCCCTTAAGTCTTTGCGCCCTGTGCGGCCACACCGCTCACACAGGGCTTGGTACGGTCTTGCCAGTAAGCCTTACCTCGATGGTGGAAAAAGCAATGGAGGCGCTCCTGAAAGATTGAATAGTGGACTTTCTCAAAACCAGCAGGTTGCATGATCCGAGGCAACATGGTTTTACCAAAGGACGATCTTGCCAAACAAATCTGATTGAGTTCTTTGACTGGGTGACCAGAGAACTAGATCAAGGGCATGCGATGGATGTGATCTACCTAGATTTCAGCAAAGCCTTTGATACTGTTCCTCATTGGAGGCTGATCAATAAACTCAACAGCTTGGGGATGGGTCCCAAGGTGGTGAACTGGATCAGAATTTGGTTGACTGACAGACAGAAGGTGATGGTAAATAGAACTCACTTGGATGAAAGGAAGGTGATTAGGGACCGGTACTGTTCAATGTTATTTGTGAGTGATATTGCTGAAGGACTGCATGGAAAAGTCCGTCTTTTGCAGATGACACGAAAATTTGCAACAGAGTGGACTCCCCAGAGGGAGTGGATAACATGAGGAAAGATCTACAAAAGCTGGAAGAATGGTCTAATGCTGGGAAGTTAAGATTTAATGTGAAGAAGTGCAGTGTCATGCACTTGGAAAGCAGAAACCCAAGGGAATTGTATACAATAGGGGCTGAGAGGTTGCTGTGCATGGACCAGGAAAAGGACCTCGGAGTGATTGTTTCTGAGGATCTCAAGGTGGCGAAACAGTGTGACAAGATGGTGGCAAAAGCCAGTAGGATGTTGGGTTGCATACAGAGAGGAATTACCAGCTGAAAGGAAGAGGTACTAATGCCACTGTATAAGTCGCTGGTGAGGCCTCATTTGGAATATTGTGTTCAGTTTTGGAGACCATATCTCGTAAAGAATATAAAAAGACTGGAAACGGTTCAGAGGAAGGTGACCAAAATGATTTGGAGCCTGCATCAGAAGACGTATGAGAAGAGACTTGAAGATCTAAATAAGTACACTCTGGAGGAGAGGAGGGAGAGGGAAGATATGATTCAGACCTTTAAATACTTAAAGAGTTTTAACGAATAAACAAACCTCTTCCAAAGATGGGGAAGCTGTAAAACTAGAGGGCAAAACATGAAGCTGCAAGGGGGTAAACTGAAAGGCAAAGTCAGGAAATACTTTTTCACTGAAAGGGTGGTGGATTCTTGAAACGCCCTCCCGATGGAAGTGGTGGGAGCAAATACAGTGATGGAATTCAAAGTGGCTTGGGACAGACACAGTGCATCCCTTTATAGCAACAGGATAAAATCAAAATAAACATAACCCTCTTATATCTCAACAAATAAATGTGACCTACACGGAGCAGTGGATACACCCTTAAAGAAAGGTATTGGGAGGGGTGACCTGCGTGAAGTGGTAGGGGCACCTACTCTTACCGCCTTGCTGGGCAGACTAGATGGACAATACTGGTCTTTATCTGCCGTCATATACTTTGTTACTATATGTTACTATGTTACTATGATCTGGTCTGCCTGGCAGTCAAAGATATTGTATTTTCCATGATGACAGGTCACAGGTTTTGGCTTCACCATTGGGCAATGAACACAGAATCCAAGTCCCGGTTATCTAAGCTTTCTTTCAAGGGGAAGCTTGTGCTTGGAGGACTTGGAGAAATTGGACAAGGAACTGGGAGCATTCAAATCACATTTTCCTCTGGAGGATAGACCTAAAGGGCCTGGAAAGTACAGTCCCTCTTCCTCTATATCACATTCTCCTCACTCCCATTACCAAGATTCTCGTGGTTTCTGAGACTCCCAGAAGTATCACCTGGAGAAGCCAGCCTTTTCTCTCTCAGGCTGTCATACCTGGTTTCAATTCTTTTGAGGGTCTTGGGGACTGCACAAAGCTTCCTCTTCCTCCAGATCTGGGTAATCCTGTCAGATTCAATGAGGAGTTGGGGATCCATTCTGGGGTTCCTCCTGTAGGTGGTCAACTCTGTTGCTTCTTCCAGGAATGGTCTCTTATAACCTCAGACCAGTTGGTGCTCAACATCATTCAGTATGGCTATGTGCTGGAATGCAAGGATCCCATCTCAGATGCCTTGGGATGTCTCCATGTGGATCTGTGGTGAAGGAGGCTACCATTCAAGCTACTCCAGAGAGAATGTCATGCTGTTTCCATCTGTAAAAAGGGGTAAAGGCCGGTAATTCATTTACTTTGTATTGCTGAAAAAGGATGGGTCCTTCCTACCAATTTGGATTTCAAGGACATCAATTTTCACCTTTCATTTCTGCATGGAGATGTTGAGGTCAGTCACCTGCATGGTCCAGCGAGATGAGTTTGCTCATTTCTTGACTTGGCCAAAGGCTATTTCCACATCCCCATTCATGAGGATCAGCAGTGCTTCCTGCGCTTCTTTGTTCTTGGCTCGCACTTTTCATTTTCTGCTCTACCCTTTCGTCTCTCTACCACACTGAGGATGTTCATCAAGATCATGATGGTGGCTGCTGCTGCTCTGTGCTTTCTATTCATTCTTACCTGGATGACTGGCTTATACAGACCAGGTCACATTTGGAGGATCTTTGGGCATCGACCCATGTGGTGCTGTTTCTGGAAGTCTGGGCTGGAGTGATCAACTACAACAAGAGCTACCTGGAGCCTACCTAGTTGCTAGAGTACCTTGGGACATGGTTTGACACCCCTTCAAGAAGGGTCTTCCTACCTGAGAAGAGAGCAGAGAATATGCTGTCTCAACTGATGTCTTCTCAAAAGCAGCAGGCTCCCAAGGTGTGGGACTACCTTCAGCTCCTAGGGTTAATGGCAGCAACGATCAAGATGAGTCCACATGAGACCAGTGCAAAGGTCCTTACTGTCCTGCTGGTCTCCTTGTTCTCAGTACTTTGAGATCAGACTTCCACTTCTCCCATCGGTGGTGTCCAAGGTGGGAGCAGTCTAGTCATCTGTTAAATGACCTTCCCCTGGACAATCACCAGTGGCTTTTCCTGAAGACAGATTCCAGCCTATTTGGCTGGGGAGCCCATTGTGAGGGGTATAGAACCCAAGATCACTGGAATAAATGAGAGGCGGCTTAGTCCATCAACTGGCTGGAGGCAAGAACCATTCGCTTGGCTTTCCTGTGTGTCTGGCTCTTAGTCCGAGCAAAGGTGATTTGAATCTTTCCAGACGATGCCACAGCATTGAAGAGTTATGAGGTTGCCCAGGAAATGACTCCCTGTTTTCCTGTGGAGAGCAGAATTCCTGACCCTTTCAATGTAGTATATTGCGGGAATGGACAATGTGGAATCAGACTATCTCAGTTGGCACTCCCTCCTTCTGGAGAGTGGGAATTGAGATGATGGTGTTCTAGAGGATTCTGAACAGGTAGGGTCACCTCGAGATGGATGTATTTATGGCCCATTCCTTCCTTCTTGCTCTAAGTGGTGTTGTCTTTCCATGTCAGATAGTCTGTTTGCCTTCATTCCCAAAGGAACAGTGCCAGGGGAAGGGGAAGGACTTTTGCCTAGTAGATATCAGGAGGGTGCTTCTTCGGCACCTGAAGGTCACTAACTCCTCTGAAAGTTGAAACAGACTTTTTTTCCTTTTTGCAAACTTGCATAAGGCTGAAGGGGCCACAAAATCTACCTTGGACCACTGTATACAGGAGGTGATAGCCTTGACCTATCTGTTACAGAACCGGCCGGGCCTGGAGGATTTGTGTGCGTATTCTACTCAACTCAGGCTTCCTCCTGGGTGGAGCATAACTTGGTCACTTCCAAAGTCATTTGTTAGGTGGCACCATGGTCATTGCTTTCTACTTTTGTCAAGCATTACCACTTGGATGTCCACGCTTGGGTGGATGCAGCCTTCGGTGCAGAGATCTTGAAGTCTGCTGTGTCTTTTTTCCTGCCCAGTGGAGGCATAGCTTTTCTACATTCCAATTGTCTGGAGTGGCCGAAAAGAACGATATTGAAGGTGGCATTTTACTTACTATATAATGTCCTTTCCTTGAGTCCTGCTAGTCCAGTTCATGTCCCAACCCCTATGATCTGCTATGATCCATTCTGATCTGCTATGATCTGTTATTTTCTGCAGTTTGGCCCTGAGGACTATATTCTTCTTGTCAGGCCTTCTATTCTGTATATTGTCATGTTCCTTGAATTGCTGGTCCTTGCTACCCTCATTACTACTACTACTACTATGAATCATTTTTATAGCGCTACAAGACATATGCAGTGCTGTACATATAGTTCATGCTCATGAGATCTTGATCATGGCTTGGGTACGAATATTGGGGTAGTATGCCCTAGCTGGCTCAAATATGGTTGCAGGATGAGGTCATAAGAAATCTCTGAATTTTTTCTGTCTTCACCTCTGCTGTCTTCACCAGCTATCTGGACTGGCCTAGCAGTTCTCAAGGAAAGGACATTATCTGGTAAGTTAAATGTCATCATGTATATGAAATTTTCATGCACTGCTTCTGTATCATGCAAATCCATCTCATGCATATTCATTGTGGATATCCTGAAGACTGAACTGGCTGAGAATGTCGAGAGGACTGAATTGAGATTCATTGTCTTAAGGGATGGTTGGTAGGAAAATATTACCGCTCAATGTAAAGTTATGCAAGTGTCGACATGACATTTAAGTGCTATCAGTGCATGTTTTTTAGTGTGTTCATTGGAGGGGAAGAATGAACTGAGAAAGAAGATGAACGAGGACAGATGGTTGTAAAAAATGTTATCTTGGGAGCCAAAGTAAAAGTAGAGTACTGTATCTTTGCAAGACATAGGATAGTTTTTCATGTTTAACTTGTAAGTTTAATTGCTTTGGGGTCAAAGTTATTAACATTTTCCATCTGTAAAGCATGTTTTACACCTGGAAAATGATTTTTAAATGCATAAAGCACACCAAACGATTGCCTGCTTTTGTGAGTTAGATGTATAGGGACTGATATTCAAAGGGATTAACATAGTTCGCAGATCATGTTAATCCCCTTATCTGGGATATTCAGCGGCACTGACATGGTTAGTGCCACTGCTGCATACCCTGATGCTAACTGGTTAGCATCGGGGCGTTCTGAGGGTGTTCCCCAGGGTGGTATCCAGTCATAACAGGGCTGTGGCACTATTGAGCCGCTGTCTGGTTATGGCAAATTGACGAAAGTCAGGCACAGCAAAAGCTGGCCTTAATTTTGCTGCAGAAGCTAACCGGGAAGCGGATGAATATTGCTTCTGCTGGTTCGCTTCCTGGCATCCAGGCCACCCAGATATTCAATGCCTGCTCTAATGTTCAGTGGTGGCAACGGCCACTACCCACCGCCACTGAATATCGGACCCATAATCTTTTCCTGGGGCATATTTTGGGCAGAGCAGGGCTGAGCTGCAATGTACAGACATTCTTTATAAAATGCATTTTTACATGCACAGAGTATATGCCCACATTTACACCTGCATCGATGTTGGGCAGAGGGAGAAGGTACAGTAGGCCTTGAAAGTGAAGAGGGGACGAGGGAGCTGCTATAAATTTGGGGGGGGGGGGGAGACAGAGGAAGTGCAGATGCTGAACACCTTGGGGGGGGGGAGGGGAGAAGCTGAACACCTCAGTGGGAAAGGAAAAATGCCAAACACATTCGAGGGAAGAGGAGATGTGGAACACTTGGGAGGGAAAAGAGATGCTGAACATCTTAGGGGGAGGGGAAGGGCACATGCTGAAAACTGGTGGGGCAGGAAGGGAAATGCAGAGCACCTTGGGAGAAAGAGAAGACGCAACAAACCTGGGGGGGGGGGAGTGCTGAACACGATGGGGGGGGGGGTGGGAATGCGAGATGCTGAACACATTGTAGGGGGTATGGAAAGGAAAAGGAGCACCTCAATGGGGGAGGGGCAAATGGCTAAAGGTTCACCTACGGTGTCATATATCCTTGGGCCACCCTGGGAGCTTGTTCTAGGCACATAGAGCCCTTTATTCAAAGGATTTATGTTCCTAACTTTGAAAGTTACAGGCCTGTGTTAATTTACTTGGCTGGGATCTTTATTTATTTATTTATTTAACACTTATTTATATACCGCATCTTCCAGCGATCAGTTGCGGTGTACAATAAACAACAGTTAACAAAGCAGAGTTTGTTTACATAGAACATTGAACATTATAACTTATTACATAGAACATCTTAACTTGCATAATTCAATGATTCAACAAATAATCAGGGTAATTCAGCTATAACAGATTGTGTAACAATTTAAACAGAAAGTACTGTCTGTACCGCATTAGGCAGAACATACCAGTTGTAACTATATACAAATAGGAATATAAGGCATAGGAGTGTAGTGTTATTTATTGAAGTTTTGAATGTTATCCTTTATAGTAGGGTGTATTAGCTTGATATGGGTAGATTCATATTTAGCCTTTATCTAGGTTGAGTGGAGGGTTTTCCACGGTATTATAGTGTTTATTAAATAGATACGTTTTCAATTTTTTTCTGAATTCCTGAATTCCATTATCTCTGATAGTGATCGTAAGTCCTCTGGTAACGAGTTCCAGATGGTTGGAGCTATATGGGAAAAGGCTCTGTTATTTGTTAATTTGTGGGTTTTTATGAATTCTTTTGGAATCTTTAGTTTGTTTGATTGTCCTTTTCTAAGAGTGGGCTTAGGTGGTTCTTTGCCTATTAGATTACATAATGTCTTCGGTGCCAAGTCGTTTAAGGCTTTGAATGTCGTTATTATTGTTTTGTATATTATCCTGCTTTGTATTGGTAACCAGTGAAGGGATGCTAATATCGGTGTTATATGTTGGAGGGAGTTTATTTGTAATATAACTCTAGCGGTTGCATTTTGTGCAAGTTGGATTCTTCTGATGTTTTGTTTTGAGATGCCTATAAGTATTAAGTTGGCGAAATCGAAGTGGGGAGTTATGGTAGCCTGAGTTATATTAATGAAATCTTGTATAAATACAAGGGGGCGTAATTGTTTGAGGATTTTAAGTTTGAAGTAGATTTTCTTTATGGTATTTCTGATGTGGGTTTCCATTGTAAGGTGTGTGTCTAAGATGACACCTAGATATCTTATTTCATTTTTTATTTTAATTTCTTGGTTTTGTAGTGTTATGTGGGTTGGAGGCATATATGATTGGTTTTTTGTTACGATTAATACTTCGGTTTTAGCATGGTTTATGTGGAGGTTTTGAGTTTTTAGCCAGATTGTGATTTCATTGTAACATTCTGATAGAAGTTGGATCGGTAGGTTAGGAATTGTGAAAGGTATGTACATCATAATATCATCCGCATAAAGGTGATATTGTACTCCAAATTTTTTAAAGATGTTGCAGACCGGCTTTATATAATATTGAAAAGTAAGGCTGAAAGCGCTGAACCTTGTGGTAAACCTATTTCTTGTTTGTATGTGTTTGATGTTTGATTACCTATTCTTACATTTTGTGTTCTGTTATTTAAATATGAGGTAAACCATTTATGTACAGTAGAGTTTATGCCTATCTGTTTTAGGTTGTTGAGCATTATTGAGTGATGCACGCTATCAAAAGCTGCTGAGATGTCGATGAAAAGGAGGATGAACGCTTGGTTATGATTGTCAATTCCTTTTAGGAGTGTATCTATTAATACTGTTAGAAGTGTTTCTACTCCGTGGCGGGGTCGGAATCCATATTGTTGATCGTCAAGTGGGTAAGATAAATCTATAAATTCCTGTGTCTGTAATTGTACTACTTTTTCAATTATTTTGGCCATAAATGGTATGCTAGAGATGGGCCTGTATGATGTTGGAGATGTTTTGTCTAGTTTGCTGTTCTTTAGGATTGGGCGTATTTGTGCATGTTTAAGGAGAGGTGGAAGGTATCCTTGGGTTAGTGATAAGTTTACTATTGGGAGAATATATGATAGTAGAGTTGGTAGTGTATTTTTTATCCACGATACTGGGCAAGGATCTAAATATGAAGTTGTGGTATTTAGGTCTGAGATGATAGTTTTTAATGACACTTTTGACATGGGGTAAAATTCTGACCATTCGTCTATAGATTGACAAGGGATGTTGTTATTGTCTGAGGGTATAGAAGGTTTTTTTGATTTGTTTTGATAGTGATTAGCTAAGGTTTGTACTGAGATGTCTGTGATTTCGTTGCTAGAAGTTTGATCGTTATTGGTTAGGTTTCTGACGATAGAGAATAGCTCTCTAGGTCTATTATATGATTTTGATAAGGTTGCTGCGTAATAATTTTTCTTCGTGTTGTTTATTGTTTCCTTATATTTTGTTAGATGTTTATTATATTTCCTTGTGTACAGACAACTTGGATTTCCGCCATTTCATTTCAAGTTTTCTTAGTTCTCTTTTCATTTGTCTTAGTGTGTTATTAAACCATGGTGAGCTGTTTGTTTTGGTATGTGTGGTCTTTTTATTTAGATGATTATTTTTGGCTGCGTTATTGATAGTCACATTCCAGTTGTTAACAGCATCATCCAAATTAGGTGTTGATAAGAAGTAGGGGATTGTTGAATCAAGGAAGTCTGTTTCATGAAATTTTCTATATTTTGAGGTGGGGCCATTTCTTGTGTAGTTTTTGACGTTAGGGATGGGATATATAAGGTTTATTTTGATAATAAAATGATCAGACCAAGGTGTCTCTGTACATTCAATGGAATTTGAGTTAATTAGCTTGAAGAGTATCTCAGGTAGAAGGACCAAATCTAGTGTTCCTCCTTTGATATGCGTTGCTGTTTTAATTATTTGATGGTACTCTATGTCTGCTATAGTGTCTAGAAATAATTTAGAGTCTAGTGATGGGAGTGACGGCAGGTTAAAATCGCCTAGCATGATTACAGGATTTTGTTCAGTAGAAGAGTTAAGGAGTTCAATAAGAGAATCCAGGCCATCTGTTTTTTGATCTGGGGGTCTATAGATTAAGCAGATTTTTATGGGACCGATTTTTATTAATAATGTGTCCATGTTATTAGAGATGTTTGATTGGATTAATTTGGCGTTTAATATCTTTTTTGTCATCATTAGAACTCCACCACCTTTTTTATTGGACCTGTGTTTGTAAAATGTGTCATAATTTTCCTTATCAAGTTGATTTAGATAGACGGTATCTGTTTCAGAAAGCCATGTTTCTGTGACACATAAGATATCTGGTTTTAAATCAGTTATCAGATCATTAAATATGGGTAGTTTATTTTTCATTGATCGTGCATTAATAAGGATGCATGATAGAGAGGATGGGTTGTTAGACCCGGGTTTCTTGTCTAATTGTTGTGGATTTGTTTGTTGTATGTGTATTAGTCTATGATAATTAATTTTTAGTGGCACTAACATGGTTAGTGCCACAGAATATCCTCAGGTGCCACCGCTGCATACCCCAGTGCTAGCCAGTTAGCATCGGAGCGTTCCGGGGGTGCAGCGGGATGGGATGGAATCCGAGAATAACAGGGCAGCAGCAATGTTCAGCTGATTAGTGCTGCTGAACATATCCAGTTTGAGCTTTTATACTTCCTGATGCTAAGGGACGTTCATCCCCACTATTTGCCCCCCTTGCTGTCGCCGACGAAAACCTCCCTGTATGAACAAGGAGTTTGTATGGGGAGGCTTAGACGGGGGTGGGAGGAGGCATCACAGAGGCGGGGTGAGGGCAGACAGTGGGTAGTCCGTGGCCCCGAACGTACAGGGCATATTCTGAGGTTGGCCCTGTACATCTGGGGCCGGTAGACTGGATAGGGGACTTATTCCATCTCGGAGGTGGAATAAGTCCCCCTGGATGTCAGGAGATGGCAGGCTCAGATGGTGGAAGTGGGCAGAGGAGGAGCAGGGGGTTCCCCACAACCCGACCCTGGCCATGGGAGGCCATATCGGGGATCGGGCTGCGGGGAAAGAAACAAGTGGCCGGTGGCAGAGAATCGTGGCTCCTGAATGGAGCTGCGGTGCCATGACAATGGGATGCCATGGCACTGTGGATCCATTCAGGAGTCTGAATGAGTTAGTCGGGCAGAGGCCTGTATGTGCAGGCTGATCTGAATCGGGTTCCGGCCTGCACATACAGGCACAGGCCCAGACCCAATTCCGATCCCACTGGGCACGTCTAGCCCCCACATGATCACAGTTGGGTCTGCCTCTGTGTGTCTCACTTGCGATCCGGCACACAGGGGCCTGGGCAGCCAACTTGGAATATGCCTCCATGCGCTTAGGGCCCGATATTCAAAAGTCATTTACACAGTTTACAACCCAATAAACCATGTAAATGCCTTAAAAGGAGATATTCAATGGCACTTACATAGTTCAATATCCTCTCCTAACTCACCTATGTGCCCCGATGCTATCCGATTAGCATCGGGACATGTTGGGGGGCATTCTGGAGCATACCAGAGACCTTCACCTATCTTTAAGATGCAAGAGCTAACCAGGCAGCTTGCAATGCTTGACCCAAAGCAATGGACTAATAAACATAAAATATGATGCTTAAAATTGTAAATAGTTGTCATATCCTCATGACCATATACATAGTTCTCAGACTACCTTGCCCCTAGATAAGATCCAGTTGTTCCTTGTTCTTTGTAGACTATAATATAATACTGTTTACTGTTCAACTCTTCTATGTAAAATGTTTGTTACAATGTAAACCGCTCTGATTGAAGGACAAAGCGGTATAGAAAAATGTATAAATAAATAAATATCACTGCTGCCTCGTTAGCTACTGCGGCTTCCGGAGTCTGTGGTGGTCCCCAGATATTCAATGTTGTATCCTTATATGACCCCGGCATTGAATATCTGGGATTAAGGGTTGGTAGGCAAGGCTATGTGCTGTAGGGGCACATAGCCTGCCCTACTCAATATTGGGCCCTGAGTGTCAGGGTGTCCTGGAGGCCTAGCAGGGGTGGTACCATGTGTTAACCATCTAAAGTTAGGACAGCTGAATGGCTGAATATCGCCGCTAAACAGATTGCAAAATTGCAATACTGGCAATCCAGACATTCAATGCTGGGGCCTGGATATGTCTCTGGCATTGAATATCCGGGGTGAAGTTAAAGCGATGATAGCCAGACGATAAAAGTGTGCTGGCTGCCAGCGCTGAAAATCCCCCCCCCCCCCTCCATTAATTTTAAGTTTCTAAATTAGGCTGAATTTTCAGCTGAAAATTTAGGCTCCTAAGAGTGGCTGAAAATTTGGCACAAATTTAGGAGCCTAATTTAAGGGCCTAAATTTAAGAACTCAGGGCCCGATATTCAAAGGCATTTTCATGGTTTGCAGATCTGCCATACCGAGTTAGACCAAAGATCCATCAAGCCTAGTGTCCTGTTTCCACCAGTTGCCAATCCAGGTCACAAGTGCCTGGTATATCCAAAAAGTAGCCAGTTCCATGCTACCTCTCCCTGGATTTAAGCAGTGGGTTCAAGCAGTGGTTTTCTACCTTAATAATGGTTTATGGATTTTTTTCTTCAGGAATACATCCAAATCTTTTTTAAACTCATTTAAACTACCTGCCTTTACCCCATCCTCTGGCAATGAGTTTCAAAACTCAATTATACATTGAGAGATAAAAATATTTTCTCCTAAATATTTAAAATATACTACTCCCTTGTGGGAGGGATATTCTAAGGTAGATGCCACTCACCGAGATAGTTGGGGGCATTAGCCTAACTCAGCTAAAGTTAGGCACTTTAAAGGCTGAATATTGCCGCTACTGGTTACTGCTATCCAGCGAACCTGGACATTCCATGCATGTGGTTGGATATGACCCAGGTATTGAATATCTGGTTTCAATATAAAGAGTCAATGGCAAGTTACTTTAACAGCACTGACGGACTGCTATCAACATCTGCATATGCAATGGGCAGTTGTCAGAGGGCTGCTGATGTTGTGTGCTGTGGAAGTGTCAGGAGAGAGGGACTGTGCTCTGTGCTCCAACCATTACTGGCCAATTAGGCAGAGCTGGAGCCAGCAGAGAACTGTGTGTGTGTGTGGGGGGGGGGGAGGGGGGGCATGCAAAATGAAGTGTTGCACATACTGGCAACATGATGGTGTGGCATCAAAAGTGCCATCTGACCCTGCCTCCCCTGTATGGGGGAGCATTTAGCAGTGCATACATGTACCTGGAGGGTCATGCCGCAGCCATTGGCCATGGTCCTGTGGACAGATGGCTTCTCACCCTGACCAAGGGAGGATGTGACTCAGGCCTAACAGCTCCAAGCAGAGGTGTGATGCTTTTAATGCCTAATTTTTTCACTCAACGTGTAATCAAACTCTGGAATTTGTTACCGGAGGATGTAGTAAAGGCTGTTAGTGTAGCTGGGTTTAAAAAAGGTTTGGGCAAGTTCCTGGAGGAAAGGTCCATAAACCATTATTAAGAAGGGACTCAGGATATCAATGCTTGACCTAGTACAAGCATTGCAGAACCTGTGTCTTTTGGGGAAACTGCTAGGTACGTACGACCCAGATTGGCCACTGTTGGAAACAGGATACCGGGCTTGATGGACCTTGGTCTGACCCAGTATGGCATATCTTATGTTCTTATGTTCAGTGTTAGAGACTTCTGATTGGTGGACTGTTTGGGATTCATTGCATCTATGTAGTGTTTTCCTGGAGCTTCTCCTGGTGATAGAGAGCATGGGTGTCCTCTGTTCACAATATTGCTTTAGCCCACAGCTGCATTAATGCTGCATTTATGGTTTTCTTTTTTTCCATATGCATGTTTTGAATATATGCGTTGTGTGCATGTGCTATGGCTGTGTGTTCTCTACTACGGTGCCAGTGATGCAACTAGTGTGATGGTAGTAGTGTACTTTGGCTGTGTTTTTTGCAGGTGCTGCTAGGCGCTGCCATGGTAGGAATGCACTATATTTGCATGTTATACTCATGCTACCTGCCACGCTTTAGTATATAGTGCTGCTTAGATGTATACACCCCACAGTAATGGTGGTCTTTCTTTGAACGTGCTCATTTATGAAATGACTTTCCTTGTTGTATGTTGCATGCTTCCTGAATGGCACTATGCATATTTTATAAAAGGCTCTGCATAGTTCTAAATGCATGAACTAAATATCTGTGGGCCTGATAGTCAAAGCCATTTACGTGATTTACAGACCTGTACACCGTGTAAATGCTGCTTAGAGGGATATTCAGCATCTAAGCAGCAGTAACATTGTTAGTGCCGCTGAATATCCCCAATTAATGCTGTTACTTGCCCCGATGCTAACTGTGTAGCAATGGGGTATGTCGTGGGCGTTCAGGGCGGAGCGGAAGTGGAACCCGTCGCACAGCAGGCAGCGGCAATATCGCACCGCTGCCCACTTAGCAACCAGCGGGTAAAGATAAGCCAGCTTTTGCTGTGCCTATCTTTACCCTTGGGAGCTAACCGGGCAGCGGTACAATATCGCCGCTGCCCAGTTAGCCTCTGTGGCTGTGTGGCGAGCCCAGATATTCAATGCCGGGGCTGCTCATGACTCCGGCATTGAATATCCACATTTAATGTAATCAAGCTAACCACAAGCACTGAATATCGGGCTCTGTTTTCCTATCTAGGCGACCATACATTATTATCCTCTTAACTTTTAAAATGATTTTAGCTGCTAGAAGCCATCTTTTTTTGAAGTGATGGGATGCAAATATAAAACAAGAATTTGAAAATGTTCTCTTTTAGTAAGAGATATTATTGCGGTGTTCTTTCTTGAATAGGAGGGAGGCAACATGATACAATGCACTGCACTGAACCAACAAAAGTACTGCATGGAGAGATTACTGCACATTCATTCTCGGACATGCAAGTTTCATCTTCCCTTACCAGCGTGTAAGAGAGGGCTTTCCTCTGGAATTAACATCTAATTAGCATTCCCTATTTCATTCAAAATGAATAAGATAGCACAATGATGTTAATGTAATGCACATATGTATTTCTCAATGGAAGAGACTGAGTGACTTGAAACAATTGCAGATTCTAACATCTGCATATGAAGTCTAAAAATTAAAGGCACCTGGGTAATGCTATTTTGTGACACCAAAAGTTTGCATATGAAGTCTAACAATTAAAAGCACCTGGGCAGTGGCATTTAGTGACAACTAAAGTTAATAACATCCACGTGTAAGATTTATAGCCACTTTAGTGAGAGACCTGTGTGTCCTTGAAGGCTGATATTGGTATAATATTTCTGGACAATATTTATTTCAGTCCAACCACATGTATCACTGCTTGCAAGTAAAGCTACATTATAGGGTGAATTATGTATGTATACCAAATGGAAAGAGCATGATGTGAGGGAGCACTAGATAAATCAGCCACCAGCAGAATCATGTTGCACTGGAATAAACACTGCACAACATTAGAGTGAGGAATTTCCTGCTAGCTATAACTCTACTCAGCTGCCTAGTGCTACGGTAGCAAAATGGGAAGAGTCAATAAAATGACTTGATTTAGTACTGAAAATATGTGAATGACTTTAAAGTTGTTCAGAATGACAGGGACATAATATGAAGCAGAAGGAGGTTGAGTGTGTTTCTATAGGAGTCATTTGCAGGTAAATGTAACAGATTTATATATGTACATAAGAACATAAGATATGCCATACTGGGTCAGACCAAGGTCCATCAAGCCCAGTATTCTGTTTCCAACAGTGGCCAATCTAGGTCATATGTACCTAGCAGTTTCCCCAAGAGACACAAGTTCCACAATGCTTGTACTGGGTCTATATATGTGTACGTTGTGATTTTAGATAAGACACTACATACACATATAACCAGCATGACGAAGACTTTCACATATCATTTTCAGTGCATTCCTTCAGATTGCATGTGGTCTATGTATTCTAGAAAGGCCATTCACGTTTAAGACACCAGAAATAAACACTGACATTTACACCTGCTGTAAATCACACGCAAGCCCCCTACAAACATATCTTTTTGACCTGGTGCTTGTTGAGGTGTTTTTTTGGAGATTTGTTGTTATTTGCTGTTCTGTTATTACTACTACTTATACTATTACTAATCAAAATACATTTCAACAAGACGGATGTCCTATTCATCACCAGAAACCAATCCTTCACCCCTTCCGCCTCAATCAAGGTGAGAGACGCGGAACTCCAAAGCAGGCCCACCATATGCTACTTGGGTATCATCCTAGACCAGCAGCTTGACAT
Organism: Ichthyophis bannanicus; assembly: GCA_033557465.1. Taxonomy (NCBI): domain Eukaryota; kingdom Metazoa; phylum Chordata; class Amphibia; order Gymnophiona; family Ichthyophiidae; genus Ichthyophis; species Ichthyophis bannanicus. The sequence goes on from CM066033.1 coordinate 1,247,718,156, forward strand.
GAAAGCACATATTAGAAACACCATCAAGGCAATTTACCACAAGATACGGACTATTTCTCACCTACGTCCCCTACTGGAGCCTGACGACTTCCACATGATCTTTCAAGCACTGGTAACCCCCCATTTTGACTACGCTAGTGCCATTCTGCATGGACTCCCCAAAAACAGACTGAACCCATTACAACTAGCAATGAACGCCGCTGCCCGCATCCTACACGGAGCCTCCAGAAGAGACCATATAACGCTAATCCTGCAACAGCTCCACTGGCTTCCAATCCACTGCAGGCTCACATTCAAAGTCCTACTGCTAACCTTCAAAGCCATCAACAAATGGACCTACACATCACTCACTGAACTCGTTCAACCTACTCCTCCGAACAGATCCAGAAAGTCATTTGCTACCAACACACTCACAATCCCCAACAAAGTAACAAAATGCTCGCTGGCAACAAATAACAGAGACTTTGTGTACTACGCACCTACACTCTGGAATGCTCTCCCAACCACTATCTGAGCTATAACTGACAGCACACAATTTAGGAAGGCACTAAAGCACTATCTCTTCCTTCAACACTACTCCTATACCAGTGACATAAAACAACCACCACACACACCTACCAACCACGATGACACCACTAGCACACATACATCATCATGACGTAACCATATCCATTAACTACAACTACGCAACATGTAAATAGTTATGCAGATTATTTAATGTGGACATAATACATATCCATTACGCAACTGCTATGTTTGGATATAGTTACCCCTGTTAAAACCCAAGTTATAAAACCTGTTCCTTGTAATGTTCAATGTACTCTTTAGCCGACATTGTACAATGCTATGTTACTTGTAAACCGCACTGATGCCAAAAAGCGCGGTATAGAAAAGATTTAAATAAATTAATAAATTTGTATAGTGCTACAAGGCTTACGCAGTTCTGTACATATAGATGTAAGACACAATTCCTGCTCATCACATCTTACAATCTAATCAAGACAAAGCACATAGTAAAACTTGGGGCTAGAGTATGATAAGATACATATAAGTTGTGGACAAGAGTGTGAGGAGCATCAGGATCCAAAAGCAGCTTCAAAGTTGTGGTTATAGAATAGACCCAACACACAGACACAGGTAGTTTGTCCAGGCACATGGAATGAATGAAGTCTGGAGTTGGCAGTGGCAGAGAAGGGTACAGATAAAAGAGTTCTGCCAGAGGAGCAGAGCTCCCGAGAAGGGGTGTAGAGTGAGATAAGAGAGGAAAGATAGTAAGGAGCCGCAGAATGAATGCACTTGAAGGTCAGTAGAAGAAGTTTGAACTGAATGCGGAAATGGATAGGGAGCCAATGAAGTGACTTGAGAAGAGGGGTTGCATGAGTATAGTGACATTAGTGGAAGATAAGCTGTGCAGCTGAGTTTTGAACAGATTGAAGGGGAGAGAGGTGACTCAGAGGGAGATCATCGAGGAACAGGTTGCAATAGTCAAGGAGGGAGGTGACTAGTGAGTGGATAAGAGTCTTAGTGTGTGAGTAGAGAGGAAGGGATGAATTTTGTTGATGTTATAGAGAAAGATGCAGCAGGTTTTAGCCATCTGTTGGATATGCCCAGAGAAAGAGAGGGTAGAGTCAAAGATAACCCCAAGGTTGCGAGCTGAGGAAACGGAGAGGAGTGTAGTGTCATCCACAGAAATAGAGAAGTGAGAAAAGGGGGAAGAAGGTTTAGAGGGAAAGATAAGGAGCTCAGTTTCAGCCATGTTCAATTGCAGACAGCGGTGAGACTTCCAGGGAGCAATGTCGGATAAGCAGGCAGAGATCTGGGACTGGATTCTTGGAGAGAGCAGATGCAGAGAGGGAGATCTGAGAGTCATCATACTAAAGATGGTACTGAAAACCATGGGAGGAAGTAAGTGTACCAAGGGACTGAGTGTAGAGAGAGAAAAGTAGAGGTTCCAAGACAGAGCCCTGAGGTTCACCAACTGAAAGCGGGATGGCAGTAGAGGAGAATCCACCAGAACATACACTAAAAGTGTGTTGGGAGAGATAAGAAGAAAACCAGGACAGAACAGAGACACTAAATCCAAGCGAGGACAGGGTATCAAGGAGAAGATGTGATCAACAGTGTCAAAGGCAACAGAAAGGTCAAGAAGGATAGGGATCGAGAAAATGCCCTTGGATATGGTGAGAAACAAGTCACTGGAGACTGCAATGGATCCAGAAAGGCTTGAGAGGAAAGAAAGTAAAGACAGTGGCAGTGAACCACTCGTTCAAGTAGTTTTGAAGCAAAGGGGAGGAGAGAGACAGGCTGATAGCTAGAAGGACAGGCAGAGTCTAGTGAGGGCTTTTTGAGGAGAGGTGTGACCAGAGCATGCTTGAAGGCCACAGGAACAATTGCAGTGGAAAGCGATAGGTTAAGGATATGACAAATGGAAGGGATGGTGGTGGAAGAGATAGAGCTTAGTAGATGGGCGGGAATGGAATCAAAGGAACAGGTAGTCAGTTTGAAGGAGGAGAGAAGATTTTCAGTTTCCTCTTTAGTGATTTCAGAAAAGGAAGAGAGGATGACAGGTGAGGGACTGAAGAGGGGGAAGGGGAGGTGGAGGTGAACCTCTGGAGAATTCAAGGCTAATCTTTTGGACTTTGTCATGGAAATAGTCAGCCAAGATCTGGGCAGAAAGTGAAGGAGGGAGTGGGGGAAGAGGGACCTTGAGAGAGAGTTAAGTGTAGCAGAGAGATGGCAAGGTTCAGAGGCAAGAGAGTCAGATGAACATATTATTTCCAAGTGCTATGACTGACTGAAAAGAGGTTAGCATGAATTTGAAATGTAGGTAGTCAATACGGGTACTGTGATAAGGAAGCTTATCATAGCTCAGGTAGGAGCTATAGAAAAGATGATGTGACTATGAACAAGCAACCTGTCAGTTCTGGTAGAAGCAAGAAAACAGAGTTTTCACATAAAAGACTACCAGTCCCAGAATGCACCAGGTTTCCAGCAGCCATGAGGGAGGCTGAAGTGAGAGAATGTGTGTGCAATCAAGAGAGCTATGAGGTAATCCCTAAGCACTCATCTCAAAGGGCAGGGCCTGATTCAACACAGCTGCACACATTAGAACAGGGAGCAGCACACATTAGAACAGGATAAGAATAGAGCTTATTCTTCAGATAAGAGCTACAGAGGGAGGAAGAGATACAGAGACAGCAACGGCTACAAGCACCAGTATCACCTGGAGAAACAGAAGCCAAGCCAAGCAGATAGAGAGAGAAGGAAACTCTCTGGAAGGAAGAGAAGAAAGGCCATTGGAAGGTCTGGGAGATTCCAAGGCAGTACTCATACTGGGAGGTATTCCAAAAGCCAGCAGAGTCTATTGGACTGGATTCAGCCAGAGGAATGGAGTGGCAGAGATAGGAATCACCAGTGGCTACCTGGAAGAGAGAAGACTGCATGTGGAAGGGACTTTCAGACCAAGGCCAGAAGGTATGTGAGAGAAGATCCAGTGTCCAGGGATCAAGATTGGAAGGCTGGACATCAGAATTGGATTACATATTGGCCAGGCTATACAGAGAGGAATAATGATAGCAGGAGAGGCTCAGGTATGAACACTGATCCAGACCCTATCTATAATAGAGAATGGCAGCAAGGGAATAAGCATTCTCATGATAGTGCCTTAATGAAAGACTCATCTGTGCCAATGTATGATATTGACCCTATGATTGTTGATGCAGGGGGAAATACAGCAGATGAAACTATTTACATGGACTGTTCTTTATCTAAATGCTATTGCTAGTTTTCTATGAGCAAACACATCAGCCATCACAAAGAAACCTAACTTTGTTCTTTATTTCCACTGCAAACAGCTCTTAAAGCAGGATTTGGGCTCACACAGTAGCAGCCAGCCAGCTAAAGGCTTTCAGCTGGTCCATTGATAGTAATTAGGGCTGCACCTGATTGTGTGTGTGAGCAAGGGAGAATCACTGCTGAGATCGGCGTGGAAAAATAAGCAGAAGTTAACCTAACCAGCAAAGTTTATTCTTTACTTTGTGCCTTTGTATTTGGTAATTATTTGCTAAGAAAACATTAGCTAATTGCCTGACAAGCTGAAGGTTGTTTTCTGGTTTACTTTGTGACTTTTTGTTATCCATTTTAAACACTGCAAGCAAGTAACCTCATTTATAGTGCTATCAAGCATACATGTGCTGGGTGAATTAAACCCCATCAATAAAAGAAGTATTTTATTGATCTTACCACTTGGTTTCACAACTCAAATTATTGTCATCAGCTGTGTTTGGGAGTGAATGAACTACAATACCCACAATACCTTGCAAGAATCATATGAATATATGCATCGTCAAGATTGTGTAAGTTCTCACCCTAGGCAGCCGTCTGACAGTACGTGATTTAAGCCAAAGGCACTCAGCTGAGAGGGCACATGAATGTAGGTAGCGGGTTATTAAGGACAGCCAGGGTTGAGGTATGGTACACTTCACAGGGTGTGGAATTGGAGGAGCAAGTGCATTCAAGCATAGTGTTATAGGAAGACATTGCCTCATCAACAGACTCAGATGAGATGGTGGAGGAAAGACGTGATAAGATGACAGAGGAAAAGGCTGAAGGGTCGATAGTGTGAAGGTTCCTAAACATGTTGGTGGAGATCGGTTGAGACCAGGATGCGGGGTGGCTAAGCTTAGCAGATGGTGGTCAGATAAGGAAAGAAGTGAGGTGGAGAATTTTGAGGGTGAGCAGTTGGAGAAGAAGACGAGATCAAGGCAATGGCTATCTTTGTGAGTAGGAGCTGTAGAGCACAATTGGAGGTGTTTGAGAAAGGAGTTTTAAGACATAAGGGTCAGAAAGGTCATCAACGTGGATGTTAAAATCCCCAAGAATAAGGGAAGGGGAAGATGCATCCAAAAAGGAGGAGAGCCAGGATTCAAAGGGGTATGTTTACTAAACTGTCTTAATGTGTGCTCTCCCACGTTATCGCTGAACGAGCGCTGAAGGCGGAGAAAGGCTCCCGGAGGGCGGAAGAAGGCTCCCCAGGGGCGGAGAGAGAGGGTCAATGGGCGGAGAGTGGGAGGGGAGAGGCTCCCTGCACACTAACGCTGTGAAATCAGAGGCTGAAAACTAACGCCAGTGAAATCCTGGCGTTAGAGCTGATTTAAAGGGAAAAGAAACCATTTCCATCAGCAATGTACAGCAAAACCAGGGAAACCTACAAAAAGTGATAAGTGTGATACATGTGCACGGAACAAAAGGGCAAAGAAACAGTGAAAATGACCAGAAGAAAATGTAAAAAAAACATAACCAAGCTGGGCAATAGTGATATCAATGGGAAACATCAAAAAACACTCCCAAGAAAGCTCCAAAAAAAAGATATGAATATTGGAAGGGTCTATGCTCCGTCCCCATACAAGGTGAATGAGCCCACAGTGAAATTGCGCTGAGCAGGGTTTTCCTCTCCATTGGACAGGTTTCCTATAGTGTGCATATGTTCCACAACAGCAGGGCGGGCATGTCGGAATGGGCAACTGGACAGATGCTGGAAAAGGGGACACAGAGGGCTGCAGGCGGCACATGCTGTGGTGCAGCTGGGGCACAGTGCGGATGAGGGTAATGCCTAGCTGGCCCATAGGAATGCTGAAACAGTAGAGCAGCCAGACAGCAACTGCTGAGGACCCAACATGGGCAAGAGTGTGCTTCCCACGGTGTCACAGGGTATAGTACCCAGCAGGTACCCCCAATGGCACGGAACATTGGCAGACGGTGCTGGGGGAAAGCGTGGACAGCTATGCAGGCACCCCTACCCCAGAACCCGCACCATAGGCAGCCGCCTACCCACACACTGGATGGCCTGAGACTGCGCACCACCAGCACCACCAGCAGAAGGGCATGTCAGCATGGCGGCAGAGGGGTACTGGTGGTGGAGGGGGCAGTGGCAGACCATGGCCTAGCCCTGTTTAGGTGGGTGCCGTGCGCTGCAACAGACAGGCTCTGTCTGACAAACAGTCATGGTATCTCCAGGGAATGCTCTATCTCTGTGGCAACATGGTGGTGCAGTGAACACAGCCAGTGTGTTGAGAAGCAGAAGGCCACAGGTTCAAGTCCCAGCTATGGTTCCTGCCAACCCAGTCCCCATATTTTACCCACTACTAAAACATGCTAATACAGACAGAACCTTTATTGCAGATAACAGAAACATGCCCAATAAACCTACATTTTACCCTACAGAGCACAGACACCATAAACATGCACATTACCTAGAGCAGAGTCTCCCAAATGCAGTCCTGGAGGGCCAAACACCATTCAGGTTCCATGCTGCCTGTAATAAACACGGCTGTGCTGCATGTCTATGCACCGCCCCCATGGTATGCAGATGTATCTCATGCATATTCATTAGGGACAGCATGAAAACCTGAACAGTGTTTGGCCCACCAGGACTGGAGTTGGGAACCTCTGTCCTAGAGCAGCGGCCAACAGGGGCAGACACACCCTCACCCACAGGCTCCATTATCCAAAGCCTCCTGGAGAGGCAGGATGTTGGGCCCTGCGTGCATCTCCCAATACTAGCACTTGCATACCTTAGCAATGCCACCCTAAACCTGGGAATATGATACACACCTATCAAACGGTTGCTATGATTACTGGCAGATAGCAATTCCTAAGTTAAGCACAATTTGCTGATTGAGCTGCATCATAGCAACCTTTCTGATGTCTGTGGAGTGTGCTTCAGGTGTTGTGTCTGACAGTGTTTACCACCCTGGGGAGTGACCCCCAACAATATTGCGTACCATAGCCATGCCTGCACTGTGCCCAGGACTGGTGCGGTGGCGATGGCTGCCAAGAGCCTCTATATTTGCACAATGCTGGCATAGGTGTGGGAGCGTGTGTTTGTCTATCCAGTGTGTGGTGTCTGCTAACACCTTCCTCAGCCCACACTGTTGCCAGTGTAAACCTGCCAATGTGCATAATGAGGAGCAAGGTACCATGGATATAGCCCGGACAGGATGGCCTGTCCAGGATGCATCTGCACAGGGCATAGTGCAATGGCTCGGACATTGTAGTGCCTGACAACCACCTGCACGGACAGGGTGGCCACAGCATGTCCTGTTGGGAGGTCACTCTCACCCTGACTGAGCATTGACCACGGCATGGCTAGGTTTCCCCATAGTGCTATGTAGTGTTTTTTCCCCATGTGATGTTTATGGGTTTCTTTTTGGGGATCAATCACTGACTTATTTGCTTGGTGTGTATGTTGACATCCCAGTTCTGGGTACATGCATCTTCTCCAGAAACATGCACTATGGACTAGCTAGCAGACTGTCTGCAACTAGTATGTGTCTGGATGGAACATCTTGCAGGGTGCAGCAGCTGGAGGCTTGCTGCTGGAGAATGTCAGATAGTGGTGGGGGGCAGCTGAGCATTTCCAGGCCTTCTGTCTGCCTTGCCTTATGGATGTGTACAGATCTGCATTGACTGCCCTGTAGGGTGTCTGTTCCCTAGCAGGACTGGGGTTGTTAGTCCTCTCTACTGCCACCATTGCGGGGAGCTAGAGTGTGGCTCTGTTGGTGGGAGATCCTGTTTCTCACACTGAGCCACAGAGGGTGGTGGGTTGGGTGTTGGTACATAATCCACTTATGGGTCCAAGCACCACCCCTCTTCATCTACATCATGTGACCAGGTACCAACACAGAATATGCACTATTTGGGGTGCATCATAACCCATAAGGGCTAGACATAACTGAGAAATACAGATGTGTCTGCAGAAACTACCTGTCACACACACTAGCACTGATGGGGACCTGCAGCATAGTCTACTTCAGCCATGAAAGGTGCAGTGGACCTGGTGCTGAGTGCCCCACCTCACCCTCAGGGTGAGCACAGTACCCGCACAATGTGACGGTCTGTAGCTACTCTGTGCCAGTAACACACACGGTCAGTACCCCCTACCAGGCTGAGGTGCTGTGGGGGTGCACACGGTCAGTTCCCCCTACCAGGCCGTGGTGCTGTGGGGATGCATACCCCATCTTGTGATCATCTGTAGACTGCTGATTTGCATGTGCAGTGCATCATGGGTACGGGTGGGTTAACCCTATCCTGGTAACCACAGCAGACTGTTTGTGTGGTGACATGCAGTCCTTCTGTAGCCAGCCAGGGGCTTGTTAGTAGCTGTAGCCCACTGGTTACTTCACTGCTTGTGGAGCCAGAGATCATGGGTTCAAACCCACACTGGGGTTATTTGATAGGGCTGTCCAGAGCATTGTCTATTTTTATTGTACATTAGTGCTGCCAGCAAAACCACCCTCAGAGTACTGTAACCATAAGGTGCCTCAGAAGGCGCTTTATAGGGCACCCTATAAAGCGCCTTCTGAGGCACCTTATGGTTACAGTCCATATAAGGTGCCTTATAAGGCGTCCTATGGAGCGCCTTATAGGGTGCCCTATAGGGGACATTATAGGGTGCCGTGACAGACAGTGCCATGGAGGAGAGAGGTCACGTGACAGGAGAGCATCACCCTGGTGTGGCAGGAAGTGATCCTGTAACTAGGACCTGTCCTCCAGGTGATGTAAAACCCTCTCGCACCGAGGAAGTTTCTCCAGGGCCATGTGCCCATGAGGGAAGGGTTAGGACAGCCGTTATAGTTGGTGATTCGATCATTAGGCATGTAGATAGCTGGGAGGCTGGTGGACGTGAGGATCGCCTGGTAACATGGTGCGAAGGTAGCGGACCTCACGCGCCACCTAGATAAGGTCTTAGATAGTGCTGGGGAGGAGTCTGCTGTCTTGGTACATGTTGGTACCAATGACATAGGAAAATGTGGTAGGGAGGTTCTGGAGGCTAAATTTAGGCTTTTAGGTAGGAAGTTGAAATCCAGAACTTCCAGGGTAGCATTCTCCGAAATGCTTCCTGTTCCACGCGCAGGACCCAAAAGGCAGGCAGAGCTCCGGAGTCTCAATGCGTGGATGAGACAATGGTGCAGAGATGAGGGGTTTGGATTTGTTAGGAACTGGGGAACATTCTGGGGAAAGGAGGGGCTCTTCCGAAGGGATGGGCTTCACCTTAACCGGGATGGAACCAGGCTGCTGGCATTAACCTTTAAAAAGGAGATAGAGCAGCTTTTAAACTAGATATTAGGGGAAAGCCGACAGTCGCCCAAGAGCAGATGGTTCGGAAGAATGTATCTTTGAAGGATACTACCAAAAGCAGAGAGGTTCCACAAAAGAGTAAAGTAGCCCAAATGCCCTCAAGTATGGAGCAGACAGAGCTTAAAGATCCCAAATTACTCATGTCTAACAGACAAATTAATATGGATAAAATACATTCTCTAAAATGCTTGTATGCAAATGCTAGAAGTCTAAAAAATAAGATGGGAGAGTTAGAATATATAGCACTAAATGAAAGGTTAGATATGATTGGAATATCAGAGACATGGTGGAAGGACGACAACCAGTGGGACACTGTGATACCTGGGTACAAACTATATCGTAATGATAGAGCTGATCAAATTGGTGGAGGGGTTGCTCTCTATGTTAGAGAGGGCATTGAGTCAGAAAGGATTAAAGTTTTGCAGGAAACAAAATCTGCTGTAGAATCTATATGGATTGAAATTCCATGTAAAAGGGGGAAGGCAATGGCAGTGGGGGTGTACTATCGAGCGCCTGGCCAGAATGACCAAATGGATGATGAAATGCTCAAAGAAATCAAGGAAGCTAACAAAAGTTACAGCACAGTAATAATAATGGGTGATTTCAACTACCCCGGTATCGAATGGGTCAGTGTCACATCAGGACATGCTAGGGAGATAAAGTTCCTAGATGAAATAAATGACTGCTTCTTGGAGCAGCTGGTTCATGAACCGACCAGAGGGGAAGCCATATTAGACCTAATCCTTAGTGGAACACCAAATCTAGTGCAAGAGATAAGGTTGTTGGGGCCACTTGGCAATAGTGATCATAGCATGATCGCCTTTGATTTAATTAGTGGAGGAGGGATAGTAAGGAAATCCACAGTACTACCTTTTAACTTTTGAAAGGGAGACTATGATAAAATGAGGAAAACAGTCAAGAAAAAACTAAAAGGAGCAGTTGCAAAGGTTAAAGACGTACATCAGGCTTGGCTGTTGTTGAAAAATACTATCTTGGAATCCCAGACCAGCTGTATTCCACGCTTTAAGAAAAGTGGAAAGAAGTCCAAAAAACTGCCAGCATGGCTAAAGTTGAGGTCAGAGAGGCTGTTGTTGCCAAAAAAGCATCTTTCAGGAAATGGAAAAAAGAGCCAAACGACGAAACCTGGAAACAGCACAAGCACTGGCAAGTCAAATGCAAGGCATTGATAAGTCAGGCAAAGGGAGAATTTGAGAAGAAGCTTGCTGCGGAAGCAAAAACGCAAAGTAAAGACCTTTTCAAGTACATTCGTAGCAAAAAACCTGTGAGAGAGTCAGTTGGTCCATTAGATGATAAAGGGGTTAAAGGAGCACTAAGAGGCGACAAGGCGATAGCGGAGAGACTGAACGAATTCTTTGCTTCAGTCTTTACTGAGGAAGATGTAGGGATGTTACCCATGACTGAAGTGGTATTTAAAGGTGCAGAAGAATTGAAGGAAATATTGATACATCGAGAAGATGTATTACAACTATTAGATAAGCTGAAGAGTAGCAAATCACCTGGGCCGGATGGTATACATCCAAGGGTATTGAAAGAACTGAAATATGAGATTGCAGACCTGCTATTAGTAATCTGTGAACTATCATTAAAATCATCTCTAATACCTGAAGATTGGAGGATCGCCAATGTAACACCAATTTTTAAAAAGGGTTCCAGGGGTGATCCGGGAAACTACAGACCGGTGAGCCTGACGTCAATACCGGGAAAAATGATAGAAACCATCATAAAGAATAAAATTACTCAGCATGTAGTTAGTCATGAACTAATGAGAGACAGCCAACATGGCTTTAGACAAGGAAGATCTTGTCTTACTAATCTGTTATGTTTTTTTGAAGGAGTGAATAATCAGGTGGACAAAGGTGAGTCGGTTGATATTGTGTATCTGGACTTTCAGAAAGCCTTTGACAAGGTCCCTCATGAGAGACTTTTGGCAAAACTAAAGAGTCATGGGATAGGAGGCAGTGTACTATTGTGGATCAGGAACTGGTTAAAAGATAGAAAGCAGAGGGTAGGGCTAAATGGCCAATTTTCCCAATGGAGAAAGGTGAATAGTGGTGTACCCCAGGGATCTGTGCTGGGTCCGCTGCTTTTTGACATATTCATAAATGACCTGGAAAGTGGAATAACGACTGAGGTTATCAAATTTGCAGATGACACAAAACTATTTAAAGTTGTTAAAACCCAAGAGGATTGTGGAAAATTGCAAGAGGATCTTGATAAATTGGAAGACTGGGCATCAAAATGGCAGATGAAATTTAATGTGGACAAGTGCAAGGTTATGCACCTAGGGAAGAACAACCCAAACTATGGTTACATGATGCAAGGTTCCATATTAGGAACCACCACCCAGGAAAAAGATTTAGGCGTCATTGTGGATACCATGTTAAAACCTTCGGCCCAGTGTGCAGCGGCGGCCAAGAGAGCAAATAGAATGCTAGGTATGATAAGGAAAGGAATGGAAAATAAAACAAAGGATATTATAATGCCTCTATATCGTTCCATGGTGAGACCGCACCTTGAATATTGTGTGCAATTCTGGTCGCCGTATCTTAAAAAGGATATAGAGTTATTAGAAAAGGTTCAGAGAAGAGCCACCAAAATGGTAAAGGGGATGGAAGGATACTCCTTTGAAGAAAGGCTAAAAAGGTTAGGGCTCTTTAACCTGAAAAAGAGACGGCTGAGGGGAGATATGATAGAAGTCTATAAATTAATGAGCGGAGTGGAACGGGTAAACGTAGATCGATTGTTTACCTTATCAGAATATAGAAAGACTAGGGGACATGCAATGAAGCTACAGGGTAAACTATTTAAGACTAATAAAAGAAAATATTTTTTCACTCAACGTGTAATCAAACTCTGGAATTTGTTACCGGAGGATGTAGTAAAGGCTGTTAGTGTAGCTGGGTTTAAAAAAGGTTTGGACAAGTTCCTGGAGGAAAGGTCCATAAGCCATTATTAAGAAGGGACCCAGGATATCAATGCTTGAACCAATACAAGCATTGTGGAACCTGTGTCCCTTGGGGAAACTGCTAGGTACATATGACCTAGATTGGCCACTGTTGGAAACAGAATACTGGGCTTGATGGACCTTGGTCTGACCCAGTATGGCATATCTTATGTTCTTATGTTCTTATAATATGCCCTGTGGAGTGCCTTATAGGGTGCCTTATACGGCACCTTAGGTTATGGCACGTGAGGGTGTGTTTGCTGGCAGCAATAATTAAAATACAAATAAAATGCCTCAATAAACAATACTTACATGTCAAAGCTGATACCTCAGCCAGCCTTATGCATTAGGCACACTGGGGGATCAAACTCATGACCGCTGTATTATCAGTCAGTGTATTAACCATTGTACTACACCTCTGTTTCTGCATTTGCATGTCTGGGCACCTACTTAAGATTACCGCGCGTTAACGCGCTTAGCAGCACTTAGCCCATTAATGTGCGCAGCAGCGCGTATTATCGCGCGATAATCCCGTTTTGCTACTTTAAGACTGAAACGCCCACTCCTTTTATGGCAGCCTGCACACTATCGCCGGGCACACGTTAAGACGGTTTAGTAAACATACCCCAAAGTCTGTGAGAAGGGTAGAGGTGGACTTGTTGGGGGTTTGATAAATGACAGCTTCTTGGAGGGGTAGTGGAGTAGATGGAAGGCATGGATTTCAAAGGAAGCAAGCAAATTAAACAGAGGCAGGAGGGGTTGAAATTAGCAGGACTGAGAGAGTAAGAACACAACACCTCCACCACGGCTAATGAGCCAAGGTGTATGGGAAACTAGGTAGCCTTCATGACAGAAGGCAGCAACTGAAGCAGTCTTCAGGGAGAAGCCAAGTTTCAGTAAGAGCCAGGAGATGTAGAGTATTAGAGATAAAGAGGTCATGAATGAAGGCAATTTTATTGGAGACAGAATGTGCATTCCACAAGGTGCAAGAAAAAGGGAGAGAAGAGGGAGAAAGGAGAGGGATATGAACCAGATTTGAAAGGTTACCTATTGATCTGCCTTGTGAAAAAAGTCTAGGGGGTCAGGGTTGGGATTGATATCTCCAGATGAGAGAAGGAGAAGGAGTAGGGGAGAACGGGAGAGAGAGGAAGTGGCATGACGGAAGCGAGGGTGAGGTTCCCTCAGTGAGACTGGAGATGGCTGAATGAGAGGAAGAAAATGGTGAAGCTCAAGGGCAGATGGTAGTATAGAAGAAAAAAGAACAGAGGAGGTGGGTAATGAGAAGTAGGGCCATGAATTGTTGGAATGAGAAGAAAAAATTAGAGAGAGTTAATATCATCATCATCCTTGCTTCTGTCTCTGCCTTTAATCTTTTCCTTCTTTTACAGCTCTTCCTACCCTTCCCTCTCATTTCTTTCTCTTTTCCTCCCCTCTCTTCTCCCTTTCTCTGTTGGCTCTCACTCTGAGCTTGGCTGTTGGATTGATTGGGTGTCTTTCTATGGCTGTGTGAATTGTTCTTTGTGTCTCTGTGTGTGGTGTGGCATTGGTGGTGGAGTCTGGGTGTCCTAGGTGTGATGGCATTTTTGATGAGGAAATCTGCTTCAGGAGAGATGCTAAGGGTGAACAATCTCAAAGAGTACAATTCTTTAGGCCAAAAAGTAAGAGTCTAATATTCATCACTGGTGGCTAGCTGTTGCCACTGAACTGCAGACCCAAATATATTCAATGCCAGGACCATATCCAGCTATATCCTCTGTGGCTAACCTTTGCCACTTAGTGATAACTGGGCAGCTGTTCAATATCCTCACTGCCCTGTTATTGCTGGGTGGCACATCTGCTTGGCCCTGGAACATAGTAACAGTATATGATGGCAGATAAAGACCAGCATGGTCCATTTAGTCTGCCCAACAAGGTGGCAAGAGTAGGTGCACCTGCCACTCCATGCAGGTCACCCCTCCCCATGCCTTTGTTTAGGAGTGTACCCATTGCTCCGTGTAGGGCACCCTTGTTTGATGAGATATAAGAGATAGTTATGCTTATTTTGATTTTATCCTGTTGCTATAAAAGGATCCACTATGTCTGTCCCGTGCCATTTTGAATTCTGTCACTGTATTCGCCCCCACCATTTCCATCGGGAGGGCATTCAAAGCATGAACCACCCTGATGCTAGTTGTCTAACATTGGGGTATGCAGTGGCTGCACCTGCAGATATTCAGCAGTACTAACATGGTTATTTATCTGTTTTTTATACCACTTTAGTCAAATCAGATTACATTGTAATTTAAACTTGGTAATGTACATTAAACAGAATCATTGATAACTTAGATTCTTCTGAGGTAATGGAAGGTTAAGTGACTTGCCCAAGGCCACAAGGAGTGCTAGTGGGAATCAAACCCTGGTCTTGTGGTACCAAACCAGTGCTTTAACTACCAGGCTACTCATCCATGCTGCAGTTAGTACTACTGAATATCCTGGCCAAGGGCATTAAACGTGGCTATCAGGTCTGTTAACCACATTAATCCCTTAAATATCAGGCCCTGTGATTTTTCAGTCCAAAAAGTAAGATTTTTGAGATGATGTGTCCAGATTATAAATCTAGGAAGATTTAAGGGCCTGATATGCAATTAGGCAGGCTATGCGCCGCTATAGCGCATAGCCATGCCTGCCAACCCCTAATTCCGGATATTCAATGCTGGAGTCATATGCAGCCCAGCATTGATATATCCAGGGTTTGCTACACTTGCCAGAAGCCACATTAGCTAACTGGGCAGTAGTGATATTGCATGCTGCCCGGTTAGCTCCTGCACCTTAAAGATAGGCAAGGGTTTTCCTCACCTATCTTTCAGGCGCAGGTCGCTAACCGGGCAGAATGCAATATTGATGCTGCTTGATTATCACTTGCCACCACTTCCGCTCCTCCCCGGAATTTCCCCAACACACTCGGATGCTAAGCAGTTAGATAATAGTTAGATAATGCTAAGGGAGACAATCGCGGATATTCAGCGGCACTAACCATGTTAGTGCCATTTAATATCCCTCTCGGTGGCATCCATCATCCTCTCCATGAAAATGTATTTCCTGATGTTGCTTTTAAGTTTACCTCCTTGCAGCTTCGTTTCATGTCCTCTAATTCTACAGCTTCCCTGTCTTTGTTTCTTCATTAATATCTTTTAAGTATTTAAGGGGTATGTTTACTAAACTGCAGTAAAGTAGCATAGGTAACATTAGCGCACGGTAACGTTACCTAATGTAACGTTAACGCGTGGTAATGTTACAGGCAGCGGTAAATGTCCCAGAGGGTGGAGAGAAGGTGGGGAGTAGGGGTGAGTGGGTGGGGAGAAGCCCTTGCTACACTAACACTGGAACAATAACACCAGGATTTTACCGCCAGTGAAAACCTGTCGGTAAATGCACTTTTGCAGGAGAGAGAGACTATTTCAGTGTCAGCAATATACAGCACAGACAGGGAGTCCAAGAAAAGTACACTATGCTTGTAATGGGGCAAGCAGTGCACATCTGGGGACCACTCTAACAAGGGTCTACGGACCTTCCCCAGGATGTGTCCCAAACTGTTCGTAAACCCAGCTAAACAAACACTTTTTACTACAGCCCCTGGTAAAGCAGTGCAGGGTGTGACCACACGTCATCTGAAACATATATACACCCAGTAGTCCAAACTGGGTACACAGTACCCACATTGCATGCCCTAGTCCCTGGAAGACAGCAACCTCAGACCAGAGGAACTGGAGTTTCTGGTCCCACAGCCACTCCACATGACAAGGGCATGTCACATTTCTTGCCACTGCCTCAATTACAAAAGGTAGAGTGCAGGTCCTTTGGGGACAAGGGGCATATACTGTACACCACATTGATCCAGAAAGAGCATTGCTACATGAACCTCTTGCAAGTGTAGACACCCCTCTGTCCTGGTTATAGATGGCCATAGCATCCACATTGTAATACTAGGTTTACAATATTCTGGATGAGTTACAGTCCACCAGAGCTAGATGCAACTGGAGAATACAAATAGACAAAGAGTGACTTTAGGTTCCACTGCATAGCAGACCTACCACACACTGGTAATGATGGGGATCTGCAACAAAACCCACCTCTAGCCCCACAGGTACTGTGGATATGGAGCTGGGCGCCCATCCTCACCCTCAGGGTGACCACAGAACCTGCGCAGCGGCATGGTCCATAGCTGCTCTGTGCCATATCACACACTGTTAGTTCTTACCGAGATGAGGTGCTGGAGGGGTGCATTCTACATTCAGTGATCAGCTGTTGACTGCTGTTCTGCATGTGCATTGCATCATGGGTACTGGGAAGGCTACCCTATCCCTGCACACACAGCAGATATTTTGTGCGGTGACCTGCAGTCTTTCTATATCTAGCCATTGCTATCCAGAGAGCTGTGGAGGTGTAGCCTACTGGTTAGTATAATAACTCCCTAGGCAGTGGTCATGGGTTCTATTCCCTTTTGTTCTCTTTTTATTGCAAATGGCCAAGGCACCCTTTAACGCACTTTAGAGCCCATTGCTCCCTTTACGCCGGAACGCCCTTATATGGCTTCAGGTACTTTAACGCTGCCCTTACCATTGGTAACTTTACCCTGGTTTAGTAAACATACCCCTAAATGTTTGTATTATATCATCCCTGTCTCTCCTTTCCTCTAGGACAGGGGTGTACAGATGTCCTAGACATCAAAAGGGTAGATAGACTTTGTCACATTTCTCCTTGATTCTCACCACCACCAAAACATTGTCTAATAGATGGTGGTGAGAAAGGGGTTGTTCAAATGAGTCCATGAATAGGTGGGTTTTAAGGGATTTGCAGAAGTCCTTGCAGTCTTTTTGTGCTCGTAGATCCTCAGGGAGGGAGTTCCATAGATCTGGTGCCGAGAGTGATAACGCCCTTCTGGAAGTTGCTTGCTTTGTCCTGTGGTATCCAGCTGGGGTGTGGAGTCTATTGTTGCCTTGGGTTCGCCTTTACGTCAGGCTCCATCTCTGGCCCTTTGCAAAGCCAGGCTAAAAACTCACCTCTTTGAGGCTGCTTTTGAATCCTGATCCTCTTAGCCTCCTGCTCTCCAAGTATGTGTTTCCTTACCATTCCCTAGACATATCCTAGCCCTCAGTTGTTGTATTTTCTGCCTTGACTAGACTGTAAGCTGTGATGAGAAGGAGCTATCTATTACATATTTCTATACAGTGCTACATATGCCTTGTAGCGCTATACAAATGATTAGTAGTAGTAGTAGTAGTAAATGCATGTGACACGCTTCTAATGAATGAGACTTGACCTCTATAGCATCAGGAGGTTCTGCTTTGACAAGTACTCTCAACAGCATGAGCCTCAGCTGGAGATGACCACAACCAGGGGCAGTCCATGCCATTGCATCTGAAGGTCACCTCAGCCTTTGCCTTTTTGACTGGCTGATGCTGGCAGCCAGATCCAGCATCGGCCAATCAGCCATTTCCCTCTTCCTCACTCAGTTTTTGAGACTCTTTCTCAGCACCATCACTGAGTATATTACCCTCCTTTGGGCTGTGCTGCAGAACCAGCCAAACTCATGAAAATAGTTATCAAGATTGGTACACTCATCCAGGCACCTGGATCAATTTTTGAGCCAAATTAGCAGTAGCTCATGACTTTTCTTAACATTTAAGGTGAGTTATATAATAAGGTACAGCGAGTATTTTCCTGTTCCCAGAGGGCTTATAAAAGTTTACACATGAGGTGATGGAGGGTTGAGTGACTTGACCAAGATCACAAGGGTCACCAATGATCATCAGGAGTGCATTTTGTTTCCTGTAGAACTTTTATTCTATTTGATTTAATGCCTTCTTTAACATATAGTACCACCCCTCGACCAATTTGATCCATCCTGTTATTATGCTGCGTGAAGAAATAGCCGAATGGTTAGAGCAACTGCTTAAAATCCAGAAAATCAAGGGTTTGATTCACACTGGCACTCCTTTTGTGACCTTGGACAAGTCAATTTACTCTCCATTGCCCTGGAAGAAAAGGCCTGGCAATCTACTACCTGTGATACATTACCAAGAAAACCCAGAGGCAGCTGAGTCACCAGGAGACAGCACAAAAAAAAAAAAATCATTGTGATATAATTTGTACCGTGGCATCACAGTGTCCTATTGGTCAACCTCCCTTTCCCATCAGTAAGGCAAGCTACCATATCAGAAGACCTTTCACTGCCTCAACATGCAAGTGTTTCATCACTGATATCTTCCTGAGCTTCTCAAGCTCCTGTCACAATGCCTGATTTCTAGCCCAATCAGGAATTCATGATGAATTTAAAAGTGGCCAGATCACTGGGGGGGGGGGGTTACTGGTTGAACCCTTCAGTGGACAGGTCGCTCTAGTCAGAGAAGTTTGTATGGCAGGTGATTGGTGTTAATTCTGCAAATGTGGCCAAACCAGCAAAGTCTGTGTTTTTGGATTTGTTCTTCAACTGAGGATTGATAGTTGCTCCTTGTCCGAATTGTCTCATTTCAATGGCAATCAGGGGCGGCCCAAGGGGGGTGCGGGGCCATGTGCAGAGACTCGGTGCGGGGCCTCATTTGCATAAGGGACCTCATTTGCATAAATATTTGCATAATGTTACCATACACTAACTTTTAGTAAACATGCCTCTTAATGAGTGTATGGATAAAGAAAGACTAAAAGATTTCTACATTACTATAATCCAGTGCCAACCGTCAGGCACATTAGGAACTACTACAAACACTGCCCATTTAGAACCCATTCTAAATCCTGAATCTCGTATGTCTCCCACATATATAACCAACAGACTTAGAGAAACATTCACACATACATATTTTTGTTGTAACTCACACTTTGAAGAACAATCCTTCTCGTGGCGTGCTGTTCCCTTTTATTCTTTATATAGGGATGCAACCCTAACAGCGTTCAAAGGGGATATCTATCCCTCAACATCAACCAGTTAACATTCTTTCATTCAGGAAAAACCCTCTTAGAAGCCACTTATCTGAACGGAGACTTTCCACAGTTCATAGGCAACTCGGTGTCTTCCCCAGCTCATAGATAGACTCTATTCAAGTAGCAATCATACGAGAGTCTGAAAATGACAGAAAATGAGGGGAGACTCTCGTATGGTTGCTACTTGAATAAGTCTCAGAAGTCATAACGGATGACCTTCCCTGTTGGTTACATTGATTTGGAGGTGTTGGGTTTTACCCGGTATCGGCGGCTGATAAAGGGACTTATCCATTTACCATCAGGAGTGGACGTTGAGTAAAAATATGTATATGTGAATGTTTCTCTAAGTCTGTTGGTCATTTAGAACCCATAGCAAACCCGCCGTATCATAACAGCACTACCAGGACTCACAAAGCACCAGACCCTACCTATCAAAAGGCAACACTGCAAATATTAAACCAATACATTTCAGGGAATAACAATACATGACCTACTGGGGAAAGAGAACAAGTGGCAATGTCAAATAGGAATTACATAAACAGAATACCTCAGCTCAGTTACACATGCAGAATATAGACCATCACCAAACAAGAAATCACAATTTAGAAACAGGAAGATAATTAAAATGGGAACCCCAAAAGCCAACTTAGAATGCACAGCAACACTGTAGAAATACAACTATAAATTAATTTCCTCTTGTACTAAACAAAGCATAGACGTTAATGACGCACATTTCCCAGAGCTGACATATTCCAGTTAATAAATTCAAAATAAAGAGATATTTTTCTACCTTTTGTGCATTTTTTTTTCAGTTGCAATTGCTCCAGCCACTTTCTTCTGGTTTCTTTGTGTCTTCTGTTAACTCTCCATCATCTGCTGTCCATCTGTCCTTTCTTCTAGTTTTTTTTCCATTCTCTCTCTACATCTGCTTTAACATACTAATCTTTCTCCTTTTGCTCTTTCCTCATTCCTATTTCATCCACTCAAATTTTACCCCTCCATCCTCAATCCCCACATACTCTCCTAATACCCGGCCAATTGTAGATTTTTCTTCCCTCCCACACAAAATATTTTTCCCCGTTCCATTTCACTCTCCCAGCCCCATCCCATTCTAATCCTCCCCCAAAATCAGCTCCCTTCTAGTTCCAGCCCCAACCAGCATCCGCTCCCTTCTAGTCCCCGCATCAGCCCATTTCCAGTCCTAGCCCCCCATCAGCCCATTTCCAATCCTAGCTCCCCTATCCATTTCCAGTCCTATCTGAGTCCCTCCATCAGCTCATTTCCAATCCCAGCCCCCCATAAGCCCATTTCTAGTCCTTTTCTAGCCCCATCATCAGCCCATGTCAAATCCTAGCTCCCCTCCACTCAGCCCATTTCAATCCAAGCCACCTATGAGCCTACTTCCAGTCCTAGCCCCTCCATGAGTCCATTTCAATGCAAGCCCCCCCACCACAGCCCATTTCCAATCTTAGCTCCCACCAACAGCCCATTTTCAGTCCTATCCTAGCCCCTCCATCAGCCCATTTCCTGTCCTAGCTTCCCCCCCACTCAGCCCATTTCCAGTCCTAGCTCCCTCCTCTCACAGCCCATTTCCATTCCAAGCCCCCTCCCCATCAGCTATTTGCAGATCAAGTCCCCCTTCCACTCAGCCCATTTCCATTCCAAGGCCCCCTCCCCATCAGCTATTTGCAGTTCAAACCTCCCCTTCCACTCAGCCCATTTCCAGTCCTAGCAACCCCCCCAACCATTACCAGCCCTAACCCCCGTCAGCCCATAGCACATTACCAGTCCTAACCCCATCAGCCCACCTCAAGTCCTAACCCCCCCATCAGCCCATTTCCAGTGCTAGCCCCCCCCATAGCCCATTACCAGTCCTACCCCCTCATCAGCCCACAGCACATTACCAGTCCTAACCCCATCAGCACACCTAAAGTCCTAACCCCCCCATCAGCCCATTTCCAGTCCTAACCCCCCCCATCAGCCCACAGCACATCACAGTCCTAACCACATCAGCCCAGCTCAAGTCCTACTCCCCCCCCAGCCCACATCAAGTGCTACTCTCCCCCCCTGCCCACATCAAGTGCTACTCTCCCCCCCGCCCACATCAAGTGCTACTCTCCCCCCCCTGCCCACATCAAGTGCTACTCTCCCCCCCGCCCACATCAAGTGCTACTCTCCTCCCCCCCCCACCCGCCCACATCAAGTGCTACTCTCCCCCCCCCGCCGCCCACATCAAGTGCTACTCTCCCCCCGCCCACATCAAGTGCTACTCTCCCCCCCTGCCCACATCAAGTGCTACTCTCCCCCCCCAGCCCACATCAAGTGCTACTCTCCCCCCCCACCCACATCAAGTGCTACTCCCCCCCCCCCGCCCACATCAAGTCCTCTTCCCCCCCCCCCCGGGAAAATTAAAACTTAAAAAAAAAGCTGGCTGCTGCCGCGGCGGTAGCAGCAATATCGCATGTCAATGGACGGGCCGGCCCTGATGGCAATCATGAAGAGAGACGCCCAAAATTTGTCTCAGACATTGCATTTGAAAGACTTTGAGTTTGTTCAAGTCAGGTTTGAGAAGAGTCCATGTTTCCAGTCCATAAAGGAGAATTGGCAGGATCAGCATTTGGAAGAGACAAATTTTGATCTTGGTGGAGATATTGGCCTTCTTCCAGAGGCACCATTTGAGTGAGGTGAATGCTACTGTTGCCTGGACAGGTGTCATCCAAACTGGGCAAATGGGGCACGTACAGACATGAGGTGATATCTGCAGGTGGCTAGCTGAGGGGTAGGATGTGTCTGCATGTACTGCAGAGATGTGATGGAGCCACAGCAGTACAGTCACAGTCCTGATGTCATACATGACTCATGTCTCACATGTAGGTTACAGCTGTATGCATATAACTGCCTGTTAGTATACCGCTGTATCAGTGCAGTCAGTAGGGGTATATGCTACCGATGAATTGGCAATGATGATAAACAGGGACTGTATGCACCTGCGTCAACTGAGCTACTGGTGGATTAAGTGGCCTGCTCAAGGTCACAAGGAGGTGTCAGTCCATGGAGGCTGTGGCAGACATAAAGTGTGACGGTAACACATGCCGAAGTGTCAAATAAGGAGTGTTAGTGGGCCTCAAACCCCCGGCCATTGCCATGACCATTGTGTCATGCCTCCAAGCAAGTGCCTGACATCTGCAGGGTGAACATGTTTTATCCCCTGCAATGGGCTGCAGCAGAGCCAATAAAACTATGCTTTCAGAAGGGCATGATGGGGAACAGCATGTTTGCTGATCCAAAGTGTGACCAGAATACATAACAAAGTAAAAGGATGTATGTCTGCAAGTCACAGCAGAGCCTAGACTGTTACAGGCAGGGAAATGACCTGAGTAGCACACAGGCCCAAAATTAACAAGTGTTCCTTGCTTATGGAAACATGGTACTCACCAGTAGGCTACACCTCCATACTTCTCTGCATAGCACTGTCTGGATTCAAAGAGACTGCATGTCACTGCCTAAAATTTGTGCTCTGTGTGCTGGTATAGGTTAGCCTCTCCAGTATCCATGATGCACTGCACACACTGAACAGCAGTCTGCATTTGATCACCAAATGGAGAATGCACTGATCCATCACCTCAGATCAGTAAGATGCACTACAGTGTGCATCTTACAAGCACAGAACAACAACAATCCATGCTACTGAGCAGTTTCAGCGGTCATCCTGAGGGTGAGGATAGGTGCCCAGCACCTGGTCCCCAGAGCTTGCACTGCTAGAGATGACCTCTGCTGGCCATACTGCAGGTCCACATCGCTGCCAGTGTGTTATGCTAGTTGCCTTGTTTTCTGCACAATTGCCACATGCTGCAGGTGCCTGTCACACCTGGGCCCTGTGTCCTTCCCCTGTTGGACAGGGACCCTCCTAGAACAGTGCATGTTAGTACCCAGTGTTGTTGCAGCAGCAGCAGCTACCATGGACCATACTGTAAATGCAGTAGGGGGCTTTCATGGGGCTGCTGCTACTAACCTGTTGGTCTTGCCATAACTACGGTGAACAGGCCAGGAATAACTACTACTCCAACATCTGCAGCTACCAATCAACCACTGCAAGCACAGTCAGATGGTACCTTCTGCCCACCACAGGACTGTTTCAGCCATGCACATACCACCTGTGACTGATCAGCACACAATGAAGGTACACAAAGCAGCCATATATACCCTGCTCTAGAACAAGCATAATGACAAACCAGCATTTGGACTCCTAGGACAGAGACAACACCCACATCACTGGAGCTAACACTAGATACCACTGTGTGGCTACATAGCCATGCCATGGTCACAGTTTGGCCAGAGTGAGAGTGCCCTCGCAGAGTGCATAGCTGTGACCACCCAGGCCTTGCATGTGGCAGACGGGCACTATGAAGTCTCAGCCATTGACCAGGCCTCCAATGCACACACATCCTAGGCAAACCACTCTGTTTCAGGCCATACCCACAATCCTCTGCTCCTCATCATGCACATTTGCAGACTAACACTGGGAACCACTTAGGCAATGTGAGGTGCAATGCAGTGCAAAAGGCCACAGAACTCTGCAGAGATATACAAACACACACACATACCCACTCACATTGTCGCGCTATGTAAAAGTGAGGATGGTTGACATTCCTGCCTGCTACTTTGATCTCCATATCAGCCCAGGCATTGTTAATGTGTGCTCATTGTGCAGGTGCTATCAGTCTGACATTTATGCATGTTGTTAACACCTGCTCAGTTTGCTGGAGCTATCAGTCTACCTTTCCATCTAGCTGTGGATTGTGAAAGCCTGTCTGTGTGACTGATTGGACCTTTGCTGGTCAGTTCAGTGTACCTGCACTGTAGGCTGAAGTTTACCCATAGGGATATACAAGACACAACCCACAGCCAGGTCTTGAACCTGTGATGCTCTGCTCATATGCAGAGTGGCTTTGTGTGTTGCACCACAGAGCTGCCATATGGCTTCAGTAGTCCCAGTGTGAAGCTATGGTCATTGACAGGGTGAATTAGGCATGAGTAGGGTCTTCCTACGTCTGTCGTGATCTCTGCATAACTGTCTGACAAGGTGTGTTTGGCCGGTGTTGGAGGGGGACTTGTTGTCCTTTCTGTATGTTGTAATGGCTGTATTTGCTGCTGGCAGCGGCAGTGGCAACCACCGCCAACACCCTCACACCATGCTGACATGGCAGCATGCTCTCAGTGGGGGTGGGGTGCAGTCCCGACCCGCACATCATGCAGCTTAGGCATGCGGCTAGGATGCCAATTCTGGATGGGGGGCATAAGCAGTTGTTTGGTGGTGCTGCCATGCTGCCTCCCAAACAACTGCTGCCAGAATTACCCCATCCCCACCAGCTGCAGATATGTCCCAGGGAAGGCAGACAGCTGCAGCAGTGGTATTTCCCTGTGAAGCTACAGCTGCTGGCGCTACTGGCCTCTTCCTCTGGAACCAGCAGCAGTGGGGGGGGGGGGGGGGCTGGATGGGGTCTCTGCCTAGGGTGCCAGGGACCCTTGGACCACCCCATGTTGCACATCACCTTTTCACAGCAGCAGCATGTTTGTGTTCCGCCACTGACACTGTGGGATTATGGCGGACATCACAGATGTGCAACTTGGGCAGATTTCTTGCACACTAGAAATCTCCAGTGCATGAACCACATGCTACCCCTTTGCCCCATTTGCACCAACATAGTACCCTCTCATACTTGGGCACTATGCTGTCACTGCTAATGGAGCACTACTATCTTGGGCGCACCTGTCTGTGGATCACATTGCAGATGATTAAATAGACTCTCTCCCCTTAAAATACCCCCTTTTCACAAGGTTTTACTTGGCATTATGGTTCTAGCATTAAAGGGCACTAATGCAGCAGGCGTTAAGGGAGCACATGTTAACGCCCACTCTCCACTCTAACGCCCAATCTCTGCCTACTGTTCCCTTAACGCTGTGTGAATCTTTAACGCTCGTTAAAGCAACGTTCTGACAGTGTTAAGGGCACAAGGATCACGATAAAGGGTGTTAACTGCACACTTGCTCCCTTAATGCCCTTTAGTAAACACACCCCAAAGTTTCTGGGAGAATTTAATGCAAATTCGCTGTTCAATTTTTTCACTCATCGTAAATCTGACGAATTACTTTTACATGATACCAAATATCATGTGATTAAAAAAGTACAGATGTGCTGCAGCCACTCTACACTCTGCATATGCAGAGCACATGACTAGGGGGTATGTTTACTAAACCGTCTTAATGTGCGCCCGGCGACGTTATCGGGCGATAAGGTACCTTATCGCCTGATGAAGGCGCGTTAATGGGCGATAAGGTACCTTAGCACGCGATAACGCATGCAGTGGTGCAAATGAGGGCTGAGGGTGGAAAAAGGCTCCTGGAGGGCGGAGGAAGGCTCCCCAGGGGCGGAGAGAGAGGGTCAATGGGTGGAGAGTGGGAGGGGAGAGGCTCCCTGCAAACTAATGCTGTGGATTCCGGGGCTGAAAACTAACACCAGTGAAACCCTGGCATTAAGAGCAGATTTAAAGGGAAAAGAAACCATTTCCGTCAGCAATGTACAGCAAAACCAGGGACACCTACAAAAAGTGATGTGTCATACATGTGCACGGAACAAAAGGGCAAATAAACATTGAAAATGACCAGAAGAAAATGTAACAAAAACATAACCAAGCTGGGCAATAGCGATATTAATGGGAAACATCCAAAAACACTACCAAAAAAGCTCCAATAAAAAGATATTAATTTTGGAAGAGTCTATGCTCTGTCCCCATACAAGGTGAATGATCCCACAGTGCAATAGCGCTGATCAGGGTTTTCCCTTTCCATTGGACAGGTTTCCTATGGCGTGCACATGTTCCGCAACAGCAGGGCGGGCATGTCGGTGCGAGCAACTGGACAGATGCTGGAAAAGGAGACACAGAGGGCTGCAGGCGGCACATGCTGTGGTGCAGCTGGGCCACAGTGCGGACTAGGGTGATGCCTAGGTGGCCCATAGGAATGCTAAAACAGTAGAAAAGCCAGACAGCAACTGATGAGGGCCCAACATGGGCATGAGTGTGTTTCCCACAGTGTCAAAGGGGATGGCACCCAGAAGGTACCCCCAAGGGCACAGAACATTGGCAGGCGGTGCTGGGGGGAAGCGTGGACTGAATGGCCTGAGACTGCGCACCACCTGCACCACCAGCAGAAGGGCATGTCAGCATGGTGGCAGAGGGGTACTGGTGGTGGAGGGGGCAGTGGCAGCTGCCCAGAGCAGACCATGGCCTAGCCCTGTGTAGGTGGGTGCCGTGCACTGCAACACAGGCCCTGTCTAACGAACAGTCATGCTATCCGCAGGGAATGCAATGTCTCAGCAGCAACACGGTGGTGCAGTACACACAGCCAGTGTGCTGAGGAGCAGAAGGTCACAGGTTCAAGTCCCAGCTGTGGTTCCTGCCAACCCAGTCCCCATATCTTACCTACTACTAAAACATGGTAATACAGACAGAACCTTTATTGCAGATAACATAAACATGCCCAAAACGCCTACATTTTACCCTACAGAGCACAGACACCATAAACATGTGCATTACCTAGAGCAGAGTCTCCCAAATGCAGTCCTGGAGGGCCAAACACCATTCAGGTTCCATGCTGCCTCTAATAAATATGGCTGTGCTGCATATCTATGCACCGCCCCCATGGTATGCAGATGTATCTCTTGCATATTCATTAGGGACAGCATGAAAACCTGAACAGTGTTTGGCCCACCAGGACTGGAGTAGGGAACCTCTGCCCTAGAGCAGCAGCCAACAGGTGCAGAAACTCCCGCACCCACAGGCTCCATTGTCCAAAGCCTCCTGGAGAAGCAGGATGTTGGGTCCTGCATGCATCTCCCAATACTAGCACTTGCATACTTTAGCAATGCCGCACTAAACCTGGGAATACGTTACACATATATCAAACGGTTGCTATGATTAATGGCAGATAGCAATTCCTAAGTTCAGCACAATCTGCTGATTGAGCTGCATCATAGCAACCTTTCTGATGTCTGTAGAGTGTGTTTCAGTTCTGGTGTCCGACAGTGTTTACCACTCCAGGGAGTGACCCCAACAGTATTGCGTACCATAGCCATGCCTGCACTGTGCATACCCCATCTTGTGATCATCTGTAGACTGCTGATCTGCATGTGCAGTGCATCATGGGTATGGGTGGGTTAACCCTATCCTGGTAACCACAGCAGACAGTTTGTGTGGTGACCTGCAGTCCCTCTGTAGCCAGCCAGGGGTGTATTAGCAGCAATAGAGATGTAGCCCACTGGTTGCTTCACTGCCTGTGAAACCATAGGTCATGGGTTTGATCCCACAGTGGGGTTATTTGATAGGGCTGTCCAAGGCATTGTCTGTTTTTAATGTAAATTAGTGCTGCCAGCAAACACACTCTCATAGTGCTGTAACCTCAAGGTGCCTCATAAGGTGCCCCAAAAAGTACCTTATAAGGCGCCCTATAAAGCGCCTTATAAGGCGTCCTATAGGGGACATTATAGGGTGCCTTGGTGGACAGTGCACTTTATAATGTGCCCTCTGGAGTGCCTTATAGGGTGCCTTATGCGGCACCTTAGTTTACGGCACTGTGAGGGTGTGTTTTGTGGCAGCACTAATTAAAATAAAAGTAAAATGCCTCACAAAGCACTGCTTAAACATATGGGGTAATGCCTCAGCCAGCCTTATTCATTAGGCACACTGGGGGATCAAACCTATGACCCCTGTACTATCAGTCAGTGTATTAACCATTGAGCTACACCTCTGCTGCTTTGTTTGTATGTCAGCGTGCCTACTTAAGGTTAATGCGCATTAACGTGCGTAGCTCGATTCTTCGCCCGATAATGTGTGCAGCCCTCATTATCGCCCGATAATCTTGGTTTGCTACGTTTAGACTGGAACGTCCACTCCTTTTATGGCATCCTGCACACTATCGCCGGGCGCACGTTAAGACTGCTTAGTAAACATACCCCTAGGTCACTGCATGCTTAATAGCATCATGCTGTGACGTATTATTATATAATTACACAAGTCTCGATACTTTTTGATCACAGCTTGTATTTGATTCAGTGTCTTCTTTAACATATAGCACCACCCCTCGACCAATTTGATTCATCTTATTATTGTGGTATAATTGGTATCTTGGCATCACAGTTTTCTATTGGTTAACCTCCCTCTTCTAGGTCTCTGAGATTCCTATTATATCCATCTCTTCCTTTAGTGCTATATATTCCAATTTTCAGAGCCGTACCTAGCCCTGTGCGAGCAGTGCAGTCGCACAGGGTGCAAAGGCTTAAGGGGCGCATTTTGGCTGCCTGCTGTTGTCCTGCCACTGCCACTTTTTGTTCTCTCAGCGGTGGTGGCACCGGCAGCAGCAGACCTAAAATAAAAAGCCCCAAACCACATGGGTCTTTCCGCAGATCTAGTCCCTCCCTCCTCTAGTATGATGTCAGAACAGGGAGGGATCAGATCTGTTTAAAGCGCGGAGTCAAAAGACCTGCATGCTTTTAATTTTTTTTTCCTTTTTATTTTAAAAGTAGGTCTGTTCTGCTGCTGTGGGCTCTACCCCGGAGAAAGCAGGGTGGCAGCAGCAGGGCAAGAGCAGCCAGCAGTTGGGTGGAGGCATGGCTGAGAGGAGAGGGGGCACGCCCAATGTGCAAGTTGCACAGGGCACAATTCTGGCTTGGTACAGCCATGCCAATTCTCCCATCTTATTTTAGGCTTCTAGCATTTGTATAGAGACATTTTGAGGCTTTTTATTGTTGGAATTTGCAATTTCTTAGCAGTTGATAGAGATAATTTGCAATCTTTCAACTCTTTCTGCTCTTTATTTGCAGGCACCTGGGTGCTTTAGCCTCAATAGCAATTTCTCGTCAGGATGCCCTAACTTCCCTGTTTAGATAGTATCCTTCAAAGATACCTTACTCTGAACCATGTGATAATAAAAAATGAGATATTTGTAACAAAAAATACAGTGGCCCCGATTCCAGTGTGGACGTAGAAGCTCTCTGTGCACCCGGCCAGAACCGGATGCACAGAGGGTGTGGTGATTCTGATCCCGCGGGGCATGTCTAACCCTGTGGGATAAGAATCGTGAACAGTCCTGTACGTGCAGGCCAGGATTGCACATACAGGACAAGCCTGACTAACTCAGTCAGGGCTTTACAATGGAGACGCGGCGCCACGGCGTCTGGTTGCCATGGCACCGTGGCTCCATTGTAAAGCAGTGATCCCTGGCCGCCAGCTGCAGAGCTGGTTTCCCTGCAGCCTGACCCCTGATCTGGCCTCCTACATCTAGGGTCGGGATGTGGGGAATGTCCTCGGCCCTCCCTGCCCCATGTGCACCCTGGGCCCGCCGATCTATGTTGTCCAGGGAAGTTATTCCACCTCGGAGATGGAATAACTTTCCCATACAAGTCACTGGCCCTGGTTGTACAGGGCCGACATTAGAATTGACCCTGTACATCCAGGGCCGGCGACCACCAACCGCCCACCCTAACTCTGCCCCCGATCTGCCCTCCCCCTGCCTCATCTAACTTCCCCATACAACCGGCAGGGAAGTTAGACTCCGGCGGGGAGGACCACAAATAGTGGGGATGGATGTCCCATTGGGGGGACAGAATAAACCCCAGTCTCTACTCCACTCAATGTGATGTAGTTTCAGCAAAAAAGAAACATCACTATATTCTTTGACCCATCTTCTCTGAATTAGAAAACACAGTATCCGAAATGAACGAGCAGCAGGTTTGTTACTTGAAAAAGAAAGTTCTGTTTCTTGGCAGAACAAGCTCCAATGCCATTCTGTCCACTGAGTGATTTCTGCTATCATGATGTCTCTTTGCTGCCCTTGAAACACTGCTGGGGTCAGAATTATTTCCTCCTCCCTAGATCTAAACAAGCACAGGGTCATCAAGAGCACATTTGCCTATGTAAAGGTTTTATCACTGCTTCTGCTTTATGATGATTAATAAGGTAAGCCAGCTTTATCCATGCGGTAGATTTGGGAGCTTTTTATCTGGGAAATAGAAATTCGGAGCCACTGGATATGACATAAGACTTTCCACATTCCTTCTGCTTCTAGCATCTGCAGACCTCAGCTTGGATCTTGGCATTCTTTGTTGCCCTCTTCTAGTTTAGTAACTCTCAGATCTCACTCAACCTAATACTAGAAGTCTCTTCTCTCTCCTACTGGTCACATACATTTTCATTGTTTTGAAGGGCACATTAAGTACCGTCCTGGAAATATTATCATAAACTGCTAGTTTTGTTTAAAGTATAGAATGACTTTCTCTTTTCCAGCTAACTGGCTTCCAGCAACAATCTGGGACCACTCCACAATTCATTATGCAGCGGATCTCCATTATGGATTGCCAGCAGCCTCAACATTTGTAATACATCAAGGTTCTCCTAGGGTTTGCTTGTACCCTCCTATTAATCAATCAGAAGAGTTCCCTCCGAGTCTGAACTCAGCAGTGATTCTCCAAACATAACTGGCATTCCTCCCGAAAATCAGAAGACCAACCCACTGCGTTTCTTTACTCCTCCCATGAATGGTATACATCTAACTATATTTAATATCCAGTTTATGTGTTCAGGTGATACTTGTTGACTCTACAGGAAACTGCAATGCTTCGGGGAATGAGCCACATGGCAATGCAGAAATGAAGCTGTGCGGCTGGTGGGGAGGCCAGGCCCTTCCAGAGGAAGAGACTTAGGACACGAGTAATAACACAAATAGGTAGACCAGTTTAAATCCCGGCTGTCTAGCTTTCTTATCATTCAGTGATGGGAATTCCTATTAGTCATGAAAATGATGGGTATACAGGCTAAATCCGTGACTCAGGTTTTAGAAAAAGGGCCCAAGGGCCCAAGTTCGAGACTGTGCCACATGTAGAGGTAGCGTGTTGCTCAATACATGGATCTGCAGTGGCAGCTAAGAAAATGTTCTTCAATAGATGTGAATAGCAGGCAGATTTCAATGCAATAGAAAATAGCTCCCAACCAAACTTACATAGTCTGCGCCAGGGGTGCCAAACTCCACTCCTGAAGGACCACAAAACCAGTCAGGCTTTTGGAATATCCCTAATATTTATGCATGAGATATATTTGCAGGCACTGCCCCCACTGTATGCAAATATATCTCATGAATTTTCATTAGGGGCATCCTAAAATTCAAGCTGGTTTGTGACCCTCCAGGTCTATGGTTTGACATCGTGGTCTACACCTTTTAAACTAGTCACAAGGCCAGATTATTGACAAACTTTATACTTGCCTTCTTAAGCCTGTTTTAATACATAGGCAGTTTTTTGTTGCTTACTCCAAAATGAGAAATTTTGATTCTGCTTACATTTTTGATGCAAGGATTTGAATATTGTTGGAATAGAGATACTCATTGGATTGCAAATGTTTGGTGGACTCTGCTAGTTATGACTATTGCGGTGTAATCTACATAAACAATGTCATCAAATGGCATAGCTATTAGAGAGAGAAAGAAGTCAGCTCTCCGCACATAGTTGCTAACAAAAACTACACACTGTGCTTCTGATATGTCATCTGGTTTGATACACAGTGTTGGTTTTAATTGGCCTTAGAACAGTCAGATGCTTCAGGTTAGTGCTGAGGCAATGAAATATGAAAATAACAAAAATAAAGTATAATTTTAATTAGATTACCTAAATGCCAAGCCAGAGTGGGAGACAGACTGTATGTGAAAGATTACTTGATAGCAGGAAATTCTTTTTTACTGTAGATCAAATGCTATCTCTTAATCCCTATCCACTCTTCCAAAGAGAAGAAAACCAAGCCTTGCTGCTGAAGACGCGAGAGCTATTCGAGAAGTCTCAGGAGAAATGGGCTTTTAAGGGTCTGACAGAGGATATCTGCCACTGCTTGTCCTATTCTTTCTCGTCCTTTAAATCAGAGTTTCCTCTCATTTTATTTTAGGGCCGTGGTTATCTTTGTGCTGCAGACTGCACCTGGCAGATGCACAAGTGTTATTTTCAGAGTATTTCTCAATTTTTCATTCTAAAGACCACATTAGGCTTCCTACGTTTTCGCTGTTCTGCTATAAGCTGGTATCTCTGATGGATGTGTTAACAGCATTTTCCTGTTTATTTAGAAGTCTCTGCCTCCTTGACAATAACCTAATGCTGTGGCTAGAGCAAAGGTAGCATTAAAGCTATAGAAAACAGTAACAGATTGTTTGTGTCTTCAAGTATACATTTTTTATTCTTTTCAAAATTTATGGGGGGGGGGAGAGAGGATGCTCAGATCTGCTAACTGCATTAATCGTGACAAGCGGGATATTCAGCGGGACTAATGCGGCTAGTGCCACTGAATATCTATGGATGGCACCACTAAACACCCCAATGCTAGCTGGCTAGCACTGGGGTGTTCTGGGGGTGGATCGGAGGTGGCACCAGTCAATAACCAGCTAGTGATGATATTCAGGCGCTAGCCCTCAGTGGTGAAAGTAAGGCACCTGAAAGGCTGGCCTAACTTTCACTGCTGAAGCTAATTGACATACAAAATTTAATAAAACAGCAATACATAAAAGCAAATGTACAAAAGGCCACAGAAAACAAAAACACGATGTACAATCAAACATAAAATTATATCTACATCGTAACATAAATAAAACACAGATTCTAATGTGGGCCCTGTACGTCCAGGGCCAGCGAAATGTCCGGGGAAGTTATTCCATCTCCAAGGTGGAATAATTTCCCTGGATGTTTTTTTTGATGGCCCGGGGCATGGATGGGGCAGGGGGGGGGGGCAGAGTTTATTCCTCACAGTCCGACTCTTGCTTTAGGAGGCTGGATCAGGGGTTGGGCTGTGGGGAATAAACATTTTAACAGGGCAGCCGGCATCGTGGCTTTTAAATGGAGCTGTGGTGCCATGGCAACATGGCGCTATGGCGCCGTGGCTCCATTTAAAAGCCCTGACTGAGTTAGCCGGGTGCAGTCCTGCATGTGCAGGCCAGACAGAATCGCTGTCCTGGCCTGCACGTACAGGACTGTTTGTGATTCTGATCCCGTGGGCCAAAGGTGCCCCGCGGGATCAGAATCGCAATCCCCTCTGTGCGTCCGGTTCAGAATCGGGCCCAAAGTAAATATATTGATACAATACATTAATACAATACCTGAGAGTGCTCCCTCACCTATACGTTTCCCAGCAGGCCTCCATTGGTGCCTATGAAACATGAAGTTGGACATTAATCTCCTCTCTTGCCACTAAGAAATCTATTAGCTGTTTAGGCTCAAAAAATAAAGTTGTTCCCCTCCACTTTTCCCTCCCCCCTCTTCCCTCCCTCCCTCCCTCCTTCCTCCCCTCCCCCTTCCCCTCCTTCCCCCTCCCTCCTCCTCCTTCCCTCCCCCCTCTCCCCCATTCCCGCTCCCCCTTCCCCCCTTCCCGCCTTCACATGTAAGTCTCTAAATCCTACGGTAGGAGATTTTGTTTACAGTAAGGAAATCAATGATTTCTTAGCCACACCAAGACACAAGTATATTGGTTCAATCTTGTTTTTTAAATCCATTTTATTATTTAGTATCCTTTATCCTTTGGTTTTTTTTTTACAAATAACTGCCGGTTCTATTCATGTATGTTATCTAAAAAATAACTGGCTATTACAGCATTACCTTAATATGGTTTCTCTGATCAATTGGAATTTAGATTTATATAAATCAACCTGGAAATCCTTGTGGAAGCACACATGGATCAGACATAACATAATCATGTGATATATACTACAATAATTTTTTGGATCTCCAGTTTCCATTTTAGCATACAGTGGAGAATATCATAATCATTTTAACTATTTATTTATTTGGAGTGACATTTGTCTTTTTAACTATTGACAAGATCATTAGAAGAAGGTATTGGTACACATTTAATCATTTTCATGTATGTCCTCCTCATCTCTCTTTTTATCCTTATTCTCATATATATCTGTGCATTTTATCGTTTTACTTAAGTTTTATAACATATCACAATAATACTAATATAAATGGATGTGATATAATAGTTTTTATGGTTTTTATAATGATTCCTTAATAATTTTTCATAGGGGTATGTTTACTAAAACCCCGTTAGGTGCGCGCCGCGTTATTGTGCGGGATGCCATAAAAGGAGTGGGCGTGTCAGTTTGAAAAAAGCAAACCGGGATTATTCATGCGCTAATGTGTGCGGTGCACTAATGTGCGCCGTGCACATTAGCGCATGAGAAACGCGCGCGGGAAGCATAAGTGGCGCGCTGATGTGCAAGCACAGGAACGGAGCCAAAGTACAATGGTTAAGACACTGACCGATGGTGCAGAGATCATGGGTTCAATCCCCCACTGTGCCCAATGAATAAGGCTGGCTGAGGCACTACCTGTTAAGTGTAATGTTGCAGTCTGAGGCATATTAATTTTATTTTAATTACTGCTACTAGCAAACGCACTCTGAAAGCACTGTATCATAAGGCGCCCCATAAGGTACCCCAGAGGGCACATTTTAAAGTGCACTGTACGCCACGGCACCCTACAATGTTGCATAAAGGGTGGCGTATAGGGCGCCATATAGGGTGCCCTATAGGGCGCCATATAGGGTGCCCTATGAGGCACAGCAAGGTCATAGCACTCTTTTTGATGGCAGCACTGTGCATTTAAACGCATGGAAAGCATAAGTAGGTGCGCTGAAATGCAAGGAGGAACAGCAGTGTAGCACAATGGTTAAGGCACTGACTGATGATACAGGGGTCATGAGTTCCATCCCCAGTGTGCCCAATACATAAGGCTGGCTGAGGCATCAGCTTTGACATGTACGTATTGTTTCCTGAGGCATTTTTTTTGTATTTTAATTATTGCTGCCAGCAAACACACCATCACGTGCCGTAACCTAAGGTGTCGCATAAGGCACCCTATAAGGCACTCCATAGGGCACATTATAAAGTGCACTGTCCGCCACGGCACCCTATAATGTCCCCTATAGGGCACCCTATAAGGCGCTCCATAGGACACCTTATAAGGCACCTTATACGGACTGGCACCCTATCAGTCGCTCCATAGCATACTGTATAGTGCACCTTATATGGACGGTAACCATAAGGTGCCCTATAGGGCGCCCTCTGAGGCACCTTATGGGTACAGTATGCTGAGGGTGTTATTGCTGGCAGCACTAATGTACTTTAAAAATAGATAATGCTTTGGACAGCCCTACCAAATAACCCCACTGTGGGTTTGAACCCATGACCTCTGGCTCCACTGGTAGTGAAGTAACCAGTGGGCTAGAGCTCTACAGCTGCTGGGAAACCCCTGGCTGTCTGCAGAAGGACTGCAAGTTACCACACAAACAGTCTGCTGTGGTCACCAGGATAGGGTTAACCCACCCATACCCATGATGCACTGCACATGCAAATCAGCAGTCTACAGATGATCACAAGATGGGGTATGCACCCCAACAGCACCTCGGCCTGGTAGGGGGAACTGACCGTGTGTGGTACTGGCACAGAGTAGCTACACACCGTCACATTGTGCAGGTACGGCATTCACCCTGAGGGTGAGGTGGGGCGCCCAGCACCAGGTACACAGCAGAGATAGGCCATGCTGCAGGTCCCCAGCAGAGCTAATGTGTGAGATAGGTAGTTTCTGCTGACACATATATCTGTATGTCTCATCCAGGTGTAGCCCTTATGGACCCCTTAGGAGGATTATGTACCACCACCCTCCTCCAGGGCTAAGGGTGGTAAACAGGGTCTCCCACCAACAGATCCACATTCTACCTCCCTGCAATGGTGGCAGTAGAGGAGACCATCAACCCCAGTCCTGCTGGAGAACAGACACCCTACAGGGCAGTCAATGCAGTTCTGTACACATCCATAATGCAATAGCAGACAGACATTAGGCCTGGATATGCTAAGCTGCGCCACACCACTATCTGATATTCTCCTGCAGCAAGCCTTCAGCTGCTGCACCCTGCAAGGCGCTCCATCAGGACACATACCAGCTGCAGACAGTCTGCTAGCTAGTCCATAGTGCATGTTCCTGGTAGAAATGCGTGCACCCAGAACTGGGATATCAGCATACACACCAAGCAGATAAGTCAGTGACTGGGCCCCAAAGGGAAACCCATAAATATCACATGAGAAAAATACTATATAGCACTATGGGGGTGCCTAGCCAAGCTGTGGTCACTGCACAGTCAGGGTGAGAGTGATCTCCCAGCAGGACATGCTGAGGCCAACCTGTCTGTGCAGGTGGTGGCCGGGCACTACAATGTCCCAGCCAGTGACCTATGCCCTGTGCAGATGCATCCTGGCCAGGCCATCCTGTCCGGGCTATACCCATGGTACCTTGCTCCTCATTATGCACATTGGCAGGCCAATACTGGCAACAGTGCTGGCAGTGTGGGCTGTGGAGTGAGTTTGCAGCCACCACACACTGGATAGACAGACACACACTCCCACACCTATGCCAGCATTGTGCCACTCTAGAGGAGTTTAGCAGCCCTGGCCACCACACCAGTCCTGGGCACAGTGCAGGCATGGATATGGTACGCAATACTGTTGGGGGTCACTCCCCAGGGTGGTAAACACTGTCAGAGACCAGACCTGAAGCACACTCCACAGACAGCAGAAAGGTTGCTATGATGGAGCTCAATCAGCAAACTGTGCTTAACGTAGGAATTGGTATCTGCCAGTAATTATAGCACCATATTCCCAGGTGTAGGGTGGCATTGCTAAGGTATGCAAGGGCTAGTATTGGGAGATGCACGCAGGGCTCAATGTCCTGCCTCTCTTGGAGGCATTGGCTAATGGAGCCTGTGGGTATGGGTGTGGGTGTGTCTGCCCCTGTTGGCTGCTGCTTTACGGCAGAGGTTCCCAACTCCAGTCCTGGTGTGCCAAACACTGTTCGGGTTTTCATGCCGTCCCTCATGAATATGCATGAGATACATCTGCATACCATGGGGGTGGTGCATAGATATGTAGCACAGGCATCTTTATTAGAGGCAGCATGGAACCTGAATGGTGTTTGGCCCTCCAGGACTGCATTTGCGAGACTCTGCTCTAGGTAATGCGCCTGTTTATGGTGTCTTTGCTCTGTAGGGTAAATGTAGGTGTTTTGGGCATGTTTACGTCATCTGCAATAAAGGTTCTGTCTGTATTAGCACGTTGTAGTAGTGGGTAAAATATGGGGACTGGGTTGGCAGGCAACATAGCTGGGACTTGAACCTGTGACCTTCTGCCTCCATACACACTGATTGTGTGCACTGCACCACCGTGTTGCCACAGAGACAGTGTATTCCCTGTCGATACCATGACTGTTTGTCCGGCAGGGCCTGTCTGTTGCAGTGCATGGCACCCACCTACACAGGGCTAGGCCATGGTCTGCTCTGGGCAGCTGCCACTGCCCCCTCCACCAACAGTACCCCTCTGCCACCATGCTGACATGGCCTTATAGTGGAGACAGCATAAAACCTGACTGATTTGTGGGCCTCCAGGACTGAATTTGGGGGACTGTGCTCCAGGTAATGCGCATGTTTCTGGTGTCTGTGCTCGATGGGGTAAAATATAGGCGTTTGAACCATGCGTATGTTCTTTGCAATAAAGGTTTGTCCTTACTATCACGGTTTAGTAGCGGGTAAAATATGGGGATTGGATTGGCAGTAGCCCCAGCTAGGACTTGAACTTGTGACCTTCTGCTGATGAACACACTGGCTGTGTTCACCGCACCACACTGTGCAATCCCTGGAGATAACATGGTTGTTTGTCAGACACAGCCTGTCTGTTGCAGTGCATTGCACCCACCTACACAGGGCTAGGCCATGGTCGGCTTTGGGCAGCTGCCACTGCCCCCCTCTACCACCAGTACCCCTCTGCCATCATGCTGACATGCCCTTCTGCTGGTGGTGCTGGTGGTGTGCAGTCTCAAGCCATCCAGTGTGCAGGTAGGCGGCTGCCTATGGTGCGTGTTCTGGGGTAGGGGTGCCTGCATAGGCGTCCACGCTTCCCCCCAACACCACCTGCCAATGTTCTGTGCCCTTGGGGGTACCTGCTGGGTACTATCCCCTGTGACACTGTGATAAACACTCTCGTGCCCATGTTGGGCCCTCATCAGTTGCTGTCTGGCTGCTGTTCAGTTTCAGCATTCCTAAGTGCCATCTAGGTATCTACCTAGTCCGCACTGTGCCACAGCTGCACCACAGCATGTTCTGCCTGCAGCCCTCTGTATCCCCTTTCCCAGCATCTGTCCAGTTGCCCATTCCGACATGCCCGCCCTGCTGTTGTGGAACATGTGCATCCCATAGGAAACCTGTCCAAAGGAGAGGGAAACCCTGATTAGTGCTATTTCACTGTGGGATCATTCATCTTGTATGGGGACGGAGCGTAGACCCTTCCAAAATTCATATTTATTTTTTGGGGCTTTCTTGGGAATGTTTTTTGATGTTTCCCATTACTATCACTATTGTCCAGCTTTATTCTGATTTTTTTAAATTTTGTTGGGGTCCTTTTCAATGTTTATTTGCCCTTTTGTACCGTGCACATGTATCACACTTATCACTTTTTTGTAGGTTTCCCTGGTTTTGCTGTACTGTACTGCAAAACCACACAAGCCCTTCCCTTTAAATCGGCTCTACCGCGAGGTTTTCACTCGCGGTATTTTTTAACTCGTATTTCAGCCTCGCTAATGTGCGGGGATCCTCTCCCCTCCCACTCTCCACCCATTGACCCCGTCTCTCCGCCCCTGGCGGGCCTTCCTCCGCCCTCCGGGAGCCTTTCCCCGCCCTCATCGCACATTGGCGCGCCGCGCACATAAGCGCCATGCACATGAGTGCCGTGCACGTGTGCGGGCACATTTGGGCCACGAAACGCATCATTAGCATGCGCTAAGGTACCTTAGCGCACGCTAATGCGCGCCGCGCAAATGAGTGCAGTTTAGTAAACATACCCCTTAGTATCTGCAAATATATTGATACAATACATTAATGCAATACCTGAGAGTGCTCCCTCACCTATACCTTTCCCAGCAGGCCTCCATTGGTGCCTATGAAACATGAAGTTGGATATTAATCTCCTCTCTTGCCACTAAGAAATCTATTAGCTGTTTAGGCTCAAAAAAAAAGTTTTTCCCCTCACAATCAAACATAAAAATGGAAATCATAACATGAAGCTAAGCCCCAAGACCAAGACTAGAACGCAGAGCCAAGAACTCCTGGCGTCGCTTCTGAGTGAATCTAGAAAGATCTGGAAATATACAAATTTTAGAACCAAAAGACAGTGTATTCATTAAGAGGAAATACATTTGAAAACAGAATTGCGGTCAAACTCTAAGGCAAAGGTGACAACTAGGTTGGATCGCTGGGTAACCACCTCGAGAGAAGACTCCAAAAAATCTGTGAGAATTAAACTCAGAGTCCACCTGAACCCCCAGGTGCAAAACTACCTTGGGAGAGGTATTGGGCCTTAACTAGAGGAGGAAGAGAGTCAGCATCCATACCCAAGACCTTGGTCAGATATTTTTTAGTCATATGCGCCGCTGAAATGAGGGGTGACCTGGGAAAGTTCAACAGGTGGAGGCTATTCCAGCATACCTGGTTTTCCAAATGTTCCATCCCCCAAAGTCTTTTGACTCGAGACCATCACACCTAGCAGAAATTTGTCCCAAAGCCTGAGAGTATTCAACCACTGACTGGGACACAATAGACAAGTCAACCACAAGTCTATCAGATAAAGTTTGCATGGAGGAGCTCAGTCCCTGAATCACATCCCACAGTGACTCCATGTTTACAGCTGCTGGTTTCTGCACCTCCTGAAAAATACACCCAGATACACCCAGAGAGAGCTTCTCCCATCTCCTGTGTGATGAAACTCATGGACCGCTGCAGGCCATCCAATGAAGCCCCAGCAGTCAAATCCACAAGGGGGCAGGACTCCGCCACAGGAACACCTCCTGACAAAGAGAAGCCAACAACCACACTGATCTGTAGCCTCTCCGATGATCCCACAGCTCCCGCACTTCCTGGTCTTGGAGGCGGCGTTTGCACTATTGGGGTAATGAAGCCCACTCTACACTGTTGCTCAATGTTCACCCGTCGGGCTGGCCTCTGTGAAAGGATGCTAGGGAGACTGAGGAAACTCCAAAAGCATCCAGCATAGTCTGCAGCACAAGCTGGGAAATGGAGCCTTCCAGGAGCAAAACCTTCCCTTTCTCCTTCTGTTTGCCCATATCTCAGGCAGTGGGAGCACCCAAAAATGCCGGCACACACCCAGAGCCATGGAGCGTCCTCAACTGCAACAGCTCACAGCACCATCTTGGATCCCCACTCCTCATGTGTGGACCTTCCGCTCTTCTTTTAACTTTTGAGACACAGCAGCCATCATCTCCTGACTGCTGTCAAGCCAAAGTCTTGCGCTGCAGCTGTTATTGCAAGACTTTGGTCTGACAACAGGAGGTAATATCCTCCAGGCCTCAAAACTTGACAGAAGAGAGTGGAAGCAGTATGGCAAACACTTTAAAGTAAGTTTGCCACTCTGCCTTTACCATTGTCATGTGGGCTCCCTTCCTGCCAGGGCCCCCTCCTCCACTGCGATGGCTGATTGGGCAGAATTTACACCACTGTTATAGATATTTCCATCTGCTACTAGTAATTACTCCTTTTTAAAAGTGGTTTTACCAATGCTTGTTTTAGGATCATTGGTATCTCACCCAATTCTAGGCATTTGCATACTCTCTTCTTTTCGCATCAGAAAAGCTTATCAATCAGCTATTATCCCTAGAAAACCCTGCTAACAATTTTTCAAAATTTCTTCTTGCGCCAAATAAAACTTCCTCAAAGAGGTTTACTGGCTTCTTGTCTCAGACTTAGGAGTATGTTTACTAAAGAGCGCTAAGGGATCAAAGGTGCTGTTAACGGGCATTATCAGTGCCTGTGAGCAGTTAACGCCACAGAAAGTGCCAATAACTCTGGAATAACATGAGAAAGCCAGGCCCGTAGCATTAAGGTGAAAGGAGGTGGAGAGTAGGCGTTAATGGTGTACCCTTAACACCGGGTTGTGTTGCCGTGCGTTAGAGTTTCCAGCGCTGGCAACCCTAATGCCATCTGAAAGCTCTTGGTAAGGGCTATTTCTGAGGAGAAAGAGCCTATTTAAATGTATGCAATGTGCTCCACCCACCAGAGTTTCCAAAGTGCTCCATTAACAGCAACAGCATGATGCCCTATTAAAAAAGGGTACTGTGTTGTTGGTGCCAAAATGGCAAAGGAGGGGTCACGTGTATGATGCTGTGGGGCTGGCTGACCAGGATGCTGCCTAGGGTGTATGTCAGTAATGTCTGGGATGATTCCACTGTGACAGTGGCAGCACACAAGCATGCGGCTGCAGTGAAAAAGATCTCGCACCACCCCCACTGCCACCATGTCAGTAGTGTGTGAGGGTCAGAGTGGTGGTTGCAGCGGCTGTGGGCTGCTGCAGACTAAAGTTTTGTTCTGGCCCTGTGTGTCCGGTGCAATACTGCAGTCACCACTGTCTGTGGGATGGCAAACATGTCACCAGCAGATACAGCAGAACACATTGTGATCCCTCCCTACCAAGGTCTAAGGCAGCAGCATGCGTGCCCACATCCCTCAGTGGAGTGAGGCAGGGGTGGCAAGGTGTGTATGCAACTTCAATAAGGCTGCCTGCAGCACTGAAGCAGCGGCAGTGCCATGATGGCAGGGAGGGAGGGAGGGATCGGCCAGCATGCTGTCCACCATGATCGTTGGACCATGGCACTAGGCTAGTTATCTGAGTGGATGGGCTGGCCCAGGGATCAGGATGTCCCTCCCACACACATATTGAGTGGATATGGGCATATTGGGGGGGGGGGAATATGCCCAGAGGCAGGAATAGTTTGCAATATGATAACAGTCCATGTCAGAGGAAGAATGCCCAACCAGCTCCCTCACCTGTCAAATGATGACCATAATCTGTGCATGAACCTGGGACGCCTCCATAAATATGTACTCAGTCAGTTACAACCATCTGAGCCACATGTGAATCCATATCAGCTGTGTTGTTCTGCAAGATATGAGGTTATTCCATGACTGCCCCACAAGCATACACCAGGAAATGGGAACATTGGTCATCCTGCTCGTACATCCATGGTCTGCTACGTGTGTGTTCCTGAATCATGACCTGCTCTTTTGACTAGACAGATACTATATGTAAGACAGTTGAACCAGCAGCATAGTAAGACAGTGCAACATACAGACCTAACAAGATGTCCCTCTCCCACACCTGCTGAACATACCCTGTTAGACAAGTATAACAGAGAGCCTGCGGAGATCTAAGCAGACATAGACATACCCCAACTCATGCCTTCATGCATCCTGACAATGACCACATATATACTCATGGCCAGTGT
Organism: Ichthyophis bannanicus; assembly: GCA_033557465.1. Lineage (NCBI taxonomy): Eukaryota > Metazoa > Chordata > Amphibia > Gymnophiona > Ichthyophiidae > Ichthyophis > Ichthyophis bannanicus. The sequence goes on from CM066033.1 coordinate 1,247,760,635, forward strand.
GTATGAGAGAAGGGTCACAGGTTTAAGACCCACCCGTGGATGAGGAAGTGTTTGTCCTGGTGTGTTAACTTTACTCTGTGTGTCCAGAACTGTATCAGCATGTGCAATCCATAACATTTTATCCAGCAAGAGTCCACACATTCAGCTGCCACATTGAGAAGCCACACCACCCACAGCTGGATGGCAGGGCAGGCTAATAGCACCTGCACACTAAGCAGGCATTGACGGCACACAATCACTGCAAATCATGCTAATAGTACCTGCACACTGAGCAGGCATTGACAATGTTGGAGCATCAAAGGAGGCCTAAGGGGAAGGCAAGAATGCCAACCAGCACCACTGTTGGACAATGGGGTCATGTGCGTGTTTGTGTGTGTGTTTGTGTGTGTCTCCAGAGTAGTGTGAGCTTCAGCAATGCACTGTGCATGCATGTGGTGCCTAGGTCTTATGGCTGTGCATACAACATTCTGCAGGTCAGCTATATAGCAACCCCACATACTGTGTGAATCACCATTTACAAGCAGAAAGTTATCTTTCAGTAAGTAGTTGCAACCTGTGGCTGTGAAGTTGTAATGCATTCCCAGTTACACCATGGTCAAGACTCATTCACACAGCATTCCCCGACACTTACCTCCCAACATGGCATTGTTATGCAGTTCCCAAATCATCTGCTGGTTTGACTGGAGTGAGCAGGGGAGACACATTTTTGTGAGTTGCAACCCTCACCTCTGACTCAGCCTCCAGGCCTCAAAACACATCAGTTTTCACACGTGAGAAGCCAGATTAATGCCAACTGCCATAACAGCTGTATTCGTGGAAATAGTGTCAGCCCACCTAGCGTGGCTGCAGCCTATATGGAACAAGGCTCAAGGGGAGGGCTGGTCTTTATTTATTTATTTATTTATTTATTTGGCATACATTTATTCACCGCTCCTTCCAGCGATCAGAAGCGGTCCGTCATTGTACAAGACAGGGAGAGGGGACAAGAGAAGGGAAGGATAAACAACGAGATGATTACAGTTATACAATTGATTTGCAAATAAATTACTGTTTAAACACCAGTATGAATTACAGATTGTTGTACAAGACATGGGAGAGGGGACAAGATAAGGGGGTGATTAACAATGGCACAATTACAGTTATACATATCATTACAGTTTGAACACCAGTGTAAATATACAACAGAGTCGCCATATATAAAGGCATGATAGGAGAAATTATATACATATCGACATTTTGATCATCATGGAAGTGGACATCAAATGAGCATTAGGTTCATATGAGGCTTAGGCTTTTGAGGTAGGTGGGCCACATGGGAGGGGATAGTTGGAGCCGGCTATGTGATGCCGTAGTGTATTTGGAATAGGTGTGTTTTAAGCTCTTTTCTGAAGACCTGTAAGTCCTTGATCTGACGTAGCTCGTGTGGCATCTGGTTCCAGAGCATGGGTGCTGAGTAGGTGAATGCCCAGTTGCTGGTCCGTTCTTTCACTAACCTTATGCTGCTGGGATGCAGAGTGTGTTCAGGTTAGCAGTCCGTCGGCATCTGTTGGCAGGCTGAGTGGTGATAAGGTTATCGAGAAAGGAGGGAGATATTTTGTGGATAATTTTAAATGTAGATATCAGCATTTTGTAGATTATCCTTGCAGGTATGGGGAGCCAGTGGAGTTCTATAAGAACTGGAGTGATGTGGTCTGCCAAGTTCTTATTCATGATAATTCTGGCTGATACATTTTGCGCCATTTGTAGGATGTTTAGTGTTTTTTTCGGTAGACCTTGCAGGATAGCGTTACAGTAATCCAGATGAGGAATGATGAGTGCCTGTGCTACTGTTCTAAAGTCCGAGTGGTCGATGATGCAGCGTATGGGTTGTAGAACTCTCAGTTTGTGAAAAATTGCTCTGTTAGTTATCCGGAGGTGTTTGTCCATCTTTAGGTTAGCATCGATTAGTACCCCTAGGTATTTGATCTCATTTTTGGAGAGATAGGTGTTTCCGTTCAGGGTGATAGATGCAGGAGGTTTGAAATCTTGTTTTCCTGATATGAACATCACTTCAGTTTTTTTGTGATTTATAGACATATTGTTGCATTGGAGCCAGTTTTGCAGATCGTGTAGGCATCCTTCTAATTGGTTGAGATTGGGGTTGTTTATATCAAGTCGTGTGTACAACATGATGTCATCTGCATATAGGTTGTAGCTGATACTATGCTTCTGGAAAATTGCACATACTGGCTGGATATAGATGTTAAACAACAGGGAGGAGATGGCTGAGCCCTGTGGTATCCCTTGGGTTTGGGGGAAGGGTTTTGCTTGCTCGTTATTGAAGCGAACCTGTTGCATTCTATTTGTTAGGTATGACTCAAACCACTTTATGGGTGTGCCTGTTATACCTATTGATTCTAGTCTGCGCAAGAGTATTTGATGATGTACTGTGTCGAACGCCGCAGATATATTTATGAATATTAGTATGAACATCTTGTTTCTGTTTTCCAGCCCCTTGATGAGGTTGTCTAAGAGGGCTATAAGTAGGGTTTCGACACCATGGTGGGGTATAAAACCATATTGATGCTCGTCAAGTATTTTGTGCTCATCTAGGTGGTCTTGCAGTTGCTGCTGAGTTACCTTCTCGATAATCTTTGCAAGAAAGGATATGCTTGAAATCGGCCGGTATGAGATAGGGTCTTCTTCGTTAAGAGCTTTATTTTTTAATATGGGTCTAATTAGCGATCTTTTAAGTTGAGCAGGCATGATACCTTGCTGCAGGGATTGATTGACTATGTGTGTTATCAGATGCGAAATTTCGTTTTTAGTTGATTTGATCCATTCTGCTGGACATGGATCTAGGAGAGATGTCGTTGTATGAAGGTTTCAGATCGTATTTAAGATTAGTTTTTCGTTAATTGTATGGAACGAAGACCATCCTTCATTGGGTTGAAAGCTTGTATTCTGACTGTCCGGTTGCTTTGGGACTATATCGATCATCTTCTGAGTTTGGAGAGGATGGTTAGTTGGATTGAGTTTGCTAGCATAGTGATCGGCCAGGTCCTGAGCCTTTATTTTTCCATTGCAGTTAGGTTCAGGCAATGGCTTCGTGAGTGACTTGACTAGCTCAAACAACTCTCTGGGTCTGTTAATGGCCTTATTGAGTACCTTGGTGTGATGCGCTTTCTTGGCCTTGTTGGTCTCATTTTTATATTTGGCTAGGAGCTCTAGGTATTCCATCTTGCGAAGGTCATCCTTGGTCTGTCTCCATCTTCTTTCCAATTTTCTTAACTCCTTTTTCATTTTGTGTAGCAGTGGAGTGTACCAAGGTTCTGTTTTTGTTTTCATTGGTCTGGCTGTTGACTTCCATGTTGGTTTAGAGTTGGTTTCGATTGTAGAGAACCATTGGTGAGTGAGGTCTTCAATGTTGGTGTTGTCAAGGGTTATGTGTTCCTCAAGAGAGCTTATTAGGGTTTCCTTGTTTAGCTGTTGGAATTTTCTCCTTTGTTGATTAGGTGTGTCGGAATCTAACTTGTATGTTTCAGAGGATAGATATATGGTGATCTGAATTTGATGGTGATCAGACCATAGGACCAGTGTAATAAGGATTTCAGGTTGTTCACATTCTTGATGCTGAGAGTTTTTAGGGAGGAATATCAGGTCTAAGGTATTTACTTTGTTGTGGGTCTCCTCTTGAATTAGTTGATTATATCCAAGCTGGTCCATGGCTTCTAGGAAGGAGGTTGCCTAATGTGTGGAATGGAGTTGAGATTGAAATCTCCCAGAATTATCTGGTATTTCTTAGTTGCAGTGGAGGAGAGGGTTCCCAATGCGTCAGCGAGGGCTTCGTGGTGCATTGATGGAGGTCTATACAGTAGGCATATTGACAAGGTTCGATTCTCCACTCGGAGGATATAGATTTCCTGTGTGGCAACTGTTGAAGTGATTGTTAACCCAAGGGAGGCCTTTGCCATGATTAGGACTCCCCCTCCCTTTTTGTGTGTGCATGGACAGTTAAATAACATGTAGCCTGGCTTGTTGATTTGGTTTAGCATAGCTGCGTCTGTGTTTGAGAGCCAAGTTTCTGTGATGCACAGGAGGTCAGGCCTGTCATCAGTAATGATATTGTGTATGATATGGGTCTTATTTCTTATGGACCTTGCATTTATTAGAATGCAGGAGAGCCGGGACTGTGATGGGGTGCTAGGTTGCAGGAGCAAATTATGCTTTATTTTATTCCTAGACTTAGTTGGTTTCGTTTGTAAGGTGGTGCGGGAGTTGGGTGTCATGTTGGGCGGTCTCAAGTTGTACTGGGGTGTGACTGTGTTGATATGAGCGAGTGTAAAGAGTGTAGGGACAGAGAATGTTACATAGTAGTAAACTGGGTACCATGACCAATGAGTGTAGTATAGTCGGATTTGGTTGTGGATATAATCAGATACAGACAATGAAATTGTAATGCAAACATATAGTATAAGCAAGCATCTTATGAGCGACATTGTGCTACTGAGACTGAGGGAGTCACCTGCTATAGCTATTGAGTGAGGATCTTGGCTACTAGGTTGCTCCAGACTTGTCAGGGCTACCGGTACTTGTCTTGTAAAAGATTTGTAATAATAGTTGCTTGCCTGGGGTAGAGACTTATCTCCTGTTATTGTTACATCAGATACTTGGAACAGTCCATTCACTTTGTTGGTGACACTGGCAGGAATCTGTGATTTAACTGCATGTATGTTGCTCTTGTCCCATGCTGCATTCACAGAGTACAAGCGAAGGGACTCTGCTCCATGCAGTGTATGCACATACAGGTACATATCAGGCAAATTCATACACACAAAATACCACTTCAACACTGTCTACTGATCATTGGCCAAGCATCCAGCAGTACAGTACCTGTCACCCCAAATGAGAGTCCAATTGTACCTGTGTGCCTGATTGGAATAGTGGGACACTGACCTCAGAATGGTGCATGTACACTTCCAGCTGCCAAAATTTGACACAGGATGCCTTGTTCATCTCTGCATCACCCATCAACATATGGGATGGCAGTGCCTCGAGGTGAGTTGTGGTGGGGGTAGGGGTACAGGGAATGCTACCAAACATGTTTAGTATGTGCCCTTCCTAGGTGACATTGCTGGCCAATGCTTTGTTCAAATGGACGGAATCTATGCGGGCCTACTTAGTATCTGCATATGTTACATCAGAGAGCCTGCATGACAGCCTCACTGGCTTCCCATGGGCACCGAGTGTGACAGTCACAATGTTGGTGTTAGAGTATGAAGAGGCAGGGTATGGTGGGATATGTGTCACCAGCAGCTGTTCCAACCTTCAATCCCATGTCCATCTACCATGATTCCACACACCCTTGGGAGGGGGCCAATGCATCTGCAGCATGGGAGAGTGCATGTGCTGCACTGGCCAGGTTTGGAGTATCCATGACTAGGGACATTACATTATATGCCAAGAGCTCTGTAGGGTGACACCATAATTGTGTCTGTGACAGACACAGTCCACTGTGGGCCAGCATGCACTCTCGACCTGTCTCTGGCCCATTTTTCACTGTGCCTCACATTTCATAAGCTATCGCTAAGTTCAAAATAATGAGGAGCAGAGGATTCTGGGTATTGCCTAAAACAGAGAGGTTTGTACAGGATGTATATATGTTAGAGGTTAGATCAATGGCTGAGCCATCCTAGTGTGGGTATGCCATGGGCATGACCTGGGTGCACCCATCTATTCATGCTGAGAGGCCACTCTTACACTGACTATGCTGTAACCATGTCACGGCTATGTATGCACATGGCCTTATATAGGGTTAAGCTGTAATGATATGTGGGTTGTTTGTTTTATGTCAGTCCAGTTAGTAGACAGGCTGCTGGTTGTCCAGGCTGTTTGAACAAAGCCAATGTGTTCATGGTGGCTATGTGGCTATGTGCTGTGGTGAGGAATGCCCTCCAGAAGAGATGGAGATGGAGATAGGGGAAAATCCTGGTAGAAGTAATGAAACAGCACTAGCACACAGGATTTCCAATGCAGAGTTGAAAAAAACACAGCTCTCTGCTGAGCACAGGACACGCCCCAGCTCAGGGGAGGAGACAGGCTTCTGCACTGATTGGGCACGCTCAGGGGAAGGTCAGGGCGTGCCGGGAAATGAAGCCCTTTTAAATCCTCTGAGAAGGAACCTTACTACAAGGTAGAGCCTGGGCGTGGGAAGGCTAGCAAATTCAGCACATGGAAAGAAAGTATCTGGTCTGGTAGCAAACAAGGCTACAGAAGCAAGGAAGTGAATCAGGAAGAAAGCTTTTCAAAGAGAAATTCACAGAGCAGAGGAAATAGCAATAAGGCTGCTGAGTTTTTGAACCAGAGAGACTTCTGGAGGAAAGGTGCCAGTTCTTATTCAAACCCTGCTAAAGGTAAAGCTGACTTTTCTACTTTTAATGCTTTACTAGAGAAACCTTTTATTTGTGCTAACCTTCACAAGGTAAACCCAGTTGCAGAAGCTGATAGCAAGTGGGGGAAGGGTGTTACCCTTACCAAAGACTTTCACACGGATAAAGAGCACTTACAGGCTGAATTGCTTTTAAAACAGTTTCAAGAGTTTCTGGAACTGAGGTCAGGGAAGCTTAGCAGGCCTGACAGAGACAGCGATAGCCTTAGCTCTGATGAATGCATGCAAGTGGATAATTACCTGCCTGCCTTAGAAGAGGACCCTTCTCCAATGGATTGCTCAATCTGCCTCAAAGAGGACAGCAATGTAAGAAACCCTTGAACACTGTATGAAAAGAATACAGGGAGTTTGCTGTACTTGCTGCCAAGCCAAAAGGTTTACAAATTGTTTTCATTTGTTGTTTTGAGAAGCCACGCTGTGGAAGGAACAGCTGTTTGTTTGGTGTTGCAATAATTCTGAAAGACCACATGAGGCACTGCTGAGTTAAAGCTGCTGTGATTGTGAAGAGCCAAGTAGAAGCTAACTTAATTTCAGTTGTACTTCCTATGTTCCTGGTTTCAGCTGTTTGGGTTGAAGTTGCCCCTTTTGCGTTCTGTACCATTGAATTTTGATGCGCTGGAAAATATCCCCATAACAATAAATTTCTTGCAGCCTTACCATTCGTGTCACGACTACAATTTAATCCTGAAGGAACTACAAGTACACTACAAGTCTCAGAATTCCCAGGGACCAGTACAAGCTTTATTCCTCAGGGACATTACAAGGCCACTCCTGCCTGTAAGCTCTCGGGCCCGGGCAGGAGCATCGCAGTGCACATGCAGTGTGTGGTAACTAGCAGACAGGGCACGGATGGTATGTGAATGACTGATGCAGGGCAGTGTTGCTCAACACATGCAGACTGCCTGAGATTGACTGGAATTCCCAGAAGGTTAGGCCAGCAGCTCTTCTTGGGCTGTTGGTGACTATGGTCTTGCCAGGCCCTTCATCTTGATGTCAGTATCCCTCCCCAGGCAACACTCACAGCATTTGGGCTACTTGACAACAGCTGTTGTAACCTTAGTGACCTTCATGAGTTCTTGGCCAACAGGAGCAACACACAAGGCCCAGATAAAACAAACTACTCTGGCATACAGCAATTGTACAGATCACCAAGTGACTAATATTACATACTAGCATTGATAGAGATCTACTTCAGAACCTGAATAGTCCATTTACTGCAGGTCTTGCTCTGAGGACCAGGTGATGTGTGCCCTTTCTCTCATTCAGGATGGCAAAATAGGTCATTGGCACATGTGGTGGGTGTTATGTCCATGACGTGCACAATATTTCTGCACATTCCATAGCATATGTGATGGATCGCTGCATTCTCTATTGGGTAAAAAGAAGCGTATAGGTGCTCAGAAGGTGAGTGCATCCTGGGAAATAAAAGGACTAACCAATACCGACACATATAGCCTACATTGCAGCCATAGTGACTGTGATCACTGGAGCATTACTCGGTACCTGCTTGTCTTCTATGGTGGTGGAAGACGTGTGCATGGCCCTCCAAGGATGGCAGGATGGTCTGAGATAGACCTCAGTGTTCATGAATGTGTTTTGCATTTGGTGGATGTGTGGGTGTACCTATTTTGCAGTGTACAGCAGGTGACAAGGGACTGTGGACCTCTTAATGTGACTATTGTTTCGCGTTGGAAGTACAGTGGGAGGACGGGCATCTTGATTTCACACGTGGATGTTTATGTTTATGTTTATTTTATTTGATAAACCGCCTTTCTGAAGCAAGCAAGGCGGTGTACAGTGTACAAACAAGCAGGAAAAGGCTCAAGGCCAGTGAAATGGAAAAGAGGTTTTACAATGTTTATAGGAGAGAGAGAGACAGGACAGGACAAGGAAATGACAATCTCAGGGAGGGAAGTAGAAAATGACATAGATTACACAAAAGGGGAAGGAAGGTCGAAAGCCGTGGAGAAGAGGTGGGTTTTCAGGTCCTGTTTGAAGGTGTTATGACAAAGGTCCTGTTTGAAGGTGTTTGGACAAAGGATGTGTTCTGTGGTTGTGTATCTGTTATGCAGCTAGTGTACTGTGTGTTCAGTGCAGTGCATACTATGTGTGCTCCATTGTTTCATGTCCTGGGTTTCACCTATTGCAGGCAGGGATCTGCAGTCTCTTTGATTCTAGTCAGTGTTATGGGGAAGAGTATGGAGGTGTAGCCTGATGGTTAGAGCACTGGCTCGGTAAATGACCGACTTGGGTTTGACTGAAGGACACACATTAATATAGGTTTTTATGTGTTACAACAGCAATCATGCCCATCTGACATGACTTTATTGGCTCTGCTGCAGTCCATTGCAAAGGACCAGACATGTTCACCTTGCAGATATATGACACATGAGTTGTACATGATTGGAATGTTTCATCATAACTGTGATTAAACATCTTTGGCTCCATCACATGCATGCAGTACATGCAGGCACATCCCACTCCTGGGGTGACCACCTGCAGGGATCATCACACATTCCTACTTGCTCCGTAAGGCTAATATGAGTGACACGTGTTCAGTTGTTATATGCATATGTGTTAGGAGGATTGTATGGTGGTTAGAAAGGTTGACACAGCTGTCATACCCAAATAGCTGGTATTGGGACTTCCCCATGGCACAGCTACACTTTTTTCACACACAATATAACTGCATTTGTATGGTCACATCAAGTATATCGGGGCAGCAAGGCCATACCACAATCTCATCTATTGCCATCTATCCTTCAGCCCATCCATCAGCATATGCCTGTTATATACAGTCATGTATTCTTCTGCCAGCTGCTATACCATGGCCCACACAGGAACAGTTTAATCATTTGGATGTTTCACTCACTCCTCTCCTATGAATGATCTGCATGTCACCTCTCCTGCTCAGTCATCCTTTTGATGCCCACATCGTGGCAATGCTGGATCCGCAAGGGGACACTTCTTCCCAATCCTATGCCACATACTGACATTACCAAAAACAAAAATAGAGTGAAAAATTAAGAGCAAACAAGTGAATTGTAGATTTTTTGTCGGAAGGCAGCCTGGAGGAACAAACTAGCCTCTTGTAGCTGTAACTTCCATTTTAATCGGTTTTCGATGAACCCTATGAAAAAATACTTAAGGGTTAAAACCAAGGTAAAACCACCACATAAAGGTGTCACTTTACCCAAAATCCAAACAATTGATTAAAGTTTAGTAGGAATGGAGGTAAATAAAAGGAAACGTGGTACTTATCCGAACCGCTGCTCCCTTCCACAATTATATCTTTTCCAGGGGAGACGGGCAGCAACCACATTAGTCCTAAATCCTTATCCTGAAAGGAACACAAGCAGCAGATTTCAAGCAGGACACAGTACTGCGTTTCGGGCGAATACACAACTCTTCACGCCCTGTATCAACGCTCAGAAGAAACTGCCATGAGAGTGAACAACAGCATCTCCTCTTCTCCGAGACGCCGACGCATGCTCAGTGATGATCCAAAGCCCGACAGTCAATTTAAATAGCCGTGGTGGGCCAATAGCAAAAAGTTAGAAAATGCATTTCAAAGCTGTTATCCAAAGGTCTATAGCTGAACTTAAAAATGAAAAAATAAAGAAAATGGCAGATTTTGAACAGTCTTTGGTTTATCCATCATCATGGTTTGAGAAGATTCCTTTATGGGTCCGATTTTTGGACGACATCTTTTTTCTATGGACTGATACGGAGGATAATTTACAGTTGTTCCTTCATTGGCTCAATTCCTTACGAACAAATTTATCTTTCACGATGCACCATCATCTCAGTCGTTTGGAATTTCTTGACATATTGGTCATCAAGCACTCCGATTCATTTCATACCACGTTATTCAGAAAGCCGGTCCAGCGGAATACGTTACTTAATTTTGCCAGTTTTCATCCTTTACCTTTGAAGAAGGGCCTTCCGTTTGGCCAATTCCTTCGGATTCGGCGGATTTGTTCTGATCTTTCGGAATTTCTAAGACATGCTCAAGATCTTTCAGTACGCCTTGCTCAACGTGGATACCCCAAAAAGGTCATCAAGCAAGCTTTTTAAGAGCTCGATATATCCACAGAGAGTGGTTGTTTCCTCCCTTTACGTCCGATTCTGGGAATAATCAACCCATTACTGCTTCCAGTGAAACATTGGTGGCGGTCCTTCCATATATGTCACATACTGACTCCATAAAAAAGATTTTATTTAAACATTGGCATGTGCTACAACTACACTCTTGTTTTAGTGGACATTTGAGGGTTGCACATTCTAGGGGGTCTAACCTTCGTGACTATGTGGGGCCAACACCTTCACCTCTGGATAGGTGCTCTTGGGATAAATCTTTGGAATTGGGCCATTTTATGTGTGGATCTTGCAATTTTTGTTCACAAGCCATCATGGGGAAGGATTGGCAGGTGCCGAATTCCACCTTAGTTCATGAGGCTCGCTGGCATACCACCTGTTCCACGCCTTTTGTAGTATATGTGCTGGTTTGCCCTTGTAACCTTTTGTACATTGGGCGGACGGTTCACCCTGTGCGGGTTCGTTTGACAGAGCATGCTTCTAGACTCAAGAATTCTGTTCTTACGGCCCCGTTGGTACAACACTGTCTGGACTTTGGCCACAAGTTTAATGATTTCACTGGGAGAGTGTTGGATATGGTCCCAGGGCACCCTCAAGGGGGGGACCGTGAGCATTTTTTACAGAGACTTGAACAAAAATGGATTTTCACTTGGAACTCCGTTGAACCCTCAGGGTTGAACAGGGAACTGGACTGGGTTAGCGTTCTCTAAAATTGGGTCTTTTTCTCTATTTTTTTCTTTATTTTTTCATTTTTAAGTTCAGCTATAGACCTTTGGATAACAGCTTTGAAATGCATTTTCTAACTTTTTGCTATTGGCCCACCACGGCTATTTAAATTGACTGTCGGGCTTTGGATCATCACTGAGCATGCGTCGGCGTCTTGGAGAAGAGGAGATGCTGTTGTTCACTCTCATGGCAGTTTCTTCTGAGCGTTGATACAGGGCGTGAAGAGTTGTGTATTCGCCCGAAACGCAGTACTGTGTCCTGCTTGAAATCTGCTGCTTGTGTTCCTTTCAGGATAAGGATTTAGGACTAATGTGGTTGCTGCCCGTCTCCCCTGGAAAAGATATAATTGTGGAAGGGAGCAGCGGTTCGGATAAGTACCACGTTTCCTTTTATTTACCTCCATTCCTACTAAACTTTAATCAATTGTTTGGATTTTGGGTAAGGTGATACCTTTATGTGGTGGTTTTACCTTGGTTTTAACCCTTAAGTATTTTTTCATAGGGTTCATCGAAAACTGATTAAAATGGAAGTTACAGCTACAAGAGGCTAGTTTGTTCCTCCAGGCTGCCTTCCGACAAAAAATCTACAATTCACTTGTTTGCTCTTAATTTTTCACTCTATTTTTGTTTTTGGGATTTATTTGGGTAGAGTGGGTTTTTTTTGTTATTGTTTGACATACTGACATTACAGCATTTTATGTGGGAACCCCTCACTGATGCTGTACAGCTGCCTCCCACATGTTCATCCCATGTATGACTAACATGTAGGATACATATAGATCTGACAGGTCCATCAACTCTTGCCTTTCCTTCCATCCATCACCTAAAATATAACTTTCAAAGGGTCCCTCTTATCCTCGGTTAAAGTGACTGCCATTTTTGGGCAATAAGGTGCACGCTTGACACCTTAATGCCTAATGTCCTGTTAGTGCTCGATAAGTGGAGACAAGCACCCTTACTGCAGGAACACCTACTGCCTGTCCTGGATTTTATTGCATGATGACAATCTTACTGCTGCCATTACCAGTTGCTAACCAGTGCACCCTTAACACTCTTTAGTAAACATACCCCTTAATTTCCTCCAAGATCTTTCCTCATCCATACTACCCTTATTTTCTCTTTGCAGTTCTTTCTTAATCCCTCTATCTTTCTTTACAAAAATATCCTGCTAAGTCCTGTCCAGAGAGCTTCTCAACCTCAACCTATTGAACCATGCAAAAATGCCACTCAGAACCCATAGCAAACTTGCCATAACAACAATACCAGGACTCATAGAGCACAAAACTTACCCATGAAAAGGCAGCATCACAAATATTACACCAATACATCCCCTACAGGCCAGACAGAATAAGTTCTCTAAACAGAAACATCGCACTAACAGAATACTGCAACTCAGTCATGCAAAATAAAGAGTGACTTTTACCAAATACAGAACACGGGACAAATAATTAGAAATAGAAACACTGGAGAAATAGAGATATATTTCCTCTTGTACTGAACAAACACAAATAGGTCAATTTTCAATAAAACATATGAGAGAGGATATTCAAAGGCATTTATAAAAATAAAAATAAATAAATGTATGCAGTTTGCAAACCTGCAAACTGTTTAAATGCCGCTCTGCTGGATATTCAGCGGCAATAACCAGTTAGCATTGGGGTGTGTTGGGGGTGTTCCGGGATGGCATGCCACTAACCAATTTCCTACCTAAAATCTTGGGTTCTAAATTTAACCAGAAAGCTCTCTGCTGTGTTTTAAATTTAAACTGCAACCACACCCCACCCCAAGATTTTGAGAGTTAAATTTGATCATAATCATCTCAACATTAACTCTACCAGAAAATGCTATAAAAACATATTTGGACATCATACTTTTAAATAGTAAACTTTGTTAAAATGTAGTAAGTTGTGTTTAATGTAAACCTCTTTGACCTCTAGGATAAAGTGGTATAACCCCCCCCCCCCTGTTAAATAAATAAATATATATATATATAGATTTGTAAAAGCCAGTAACAAGGATAAATGCACTGTTTGCAAATTACCCATTCTTCTTGTGGGTAAAATTAAGCACTGATGTGTCTTTGAGTTTGTGGGGCTGTTATGATCCATTGTTTTGTTTTGACTGCAGCTGTTCTATGATGCCCCCCAGAAGTTTCTGCCCTAGGTGACAGCGTAGTTTGCCTAATGGTTGGGCCGGCCCTGACTGGAGGATACAAGAGAGGAACTTAGATGAGAGAGGAAAGTGAAAGTGGGATATAAATACAGTTAAATAAATAAATAAATAAATAAATGTAAGAAAGGCTGGGAACTGAGTGACAAAGGAAGGACTAAAGGTAGGTATGTGAGATGTGATTACTGTGTATGCAGGGCCGGCCCGTCCATTGAGCAAGAATGTTGTTTGCACAGGGCCCCGCGTTTCAGGGGGCCCCGCGCAAACAACATTCTGCCCATCAGTCACTTTAAAAGAAAAAAGAAACTTGTTGCTGCCGCTGCTGCCGTGGCAGTGGCAGAATGAAGTGTCTCCCACGATCAAGTGTCTCCCGCGGGGCCCCCCCCGGCTGCCCGGCAGAGCCCGCCTCAATCACTCTCCTCGGCGCGGCTTTCAGAGCCGCGAAGGGAGAGTTTCCCTCTCCTCGCGGCTCTGTTAAGCTCGCTGGGGCTGATGGGAATTTTCTTTTAGTCTTTCTTTATCCGTACACTCATTAAGAGGCATGTTTACTAAAAGTTAGTGTATGGTAACATTATGCAAATATTTATTCAAATGAGGCCACTTATGCAAAAGAGGCCCCGCACCGAGTCTCCGCACATGGCCCCGCACCCCCCTTGGGTCGCCCCTGTGTGTATATGCATGTTAGTGAAAGACATTGGATTCAGAGGTACTTGTGTATGTGAAAGAGAATGCATGAGGGATTGGGGTGTGTGTAAGAGATGCCTAGATATAGGAGAAAGGATGGAGGACTGGGTATATGAGGGGGAACAGAACCAAAGTCAAGGGAGAGAAATCTTCCTTCTCTAATCCAAATTCTCCTTTTCCTGATCCCATATTATCTTAGCCATCCCCACCTCTACTGCAACCCTCCGAATCCCAGAACTGCCCTTATCTCCCCAGATCCTGGAATGTCCACTCCCATCGCTGATTCTCCTCCTCCCTCTTCTTTCAGGATCCCAGGATCTCCCTCCTCTTCATCCAATCTTGTCTCCTCTCTCCTTACCCCATGTTTAGTCTCTCCTCTTTCATTGCCATGTCAGTACCCCTCTCTCTTTTCCTCCCCTCTTCCCTGAGATTCTCTCTATCTGCTCCATATGACACAATCTAGTGGTTGGGGCAAGGTACTTCAGGCCGGAAGGTCAGGGGTTCAAATCCCACTAGAGGACAGCAACCTTGGGCCGGAAGGACTGGGGTTTCTAGTCCCACAGGTGCTCCTTGTGGTCTTGGGCAAGCCACTTAACCCTCCATAGCCCATGTTCCCTGTAAAATAGTTCTCTGTGTGCTGTGCTTTCCTGTCTAATCAATGTGTTTATACCTCAAAAATTTCCTGTCATGATTTGACAATTTCCAATCTGTAATCAAACCGCTGCTGATCGCTGGAAGTAGCGGTATACAAATGTATACTAAATAAATAAAATAAATAAAATCCCTTTTCCTCTACACAAAAAAAGCACACTAACAAAAGCAAGACCGGAAATCTATCTCATTGTCATATTAAATAGCACTTACCTTATTTGGAGGACAATTTTCAAAATAATTTATGGTGTGTGGGTAAAAAGCCCACCCTCCACTGAATGAGGCTAAAAATTGTCCCCCCTCCCTCAATGATGCTAGAATTGTCGTTTAGCTGCATTGAGAGAAGGAATTATTGGAGGGCTTGTTTAGGTGAGGTGTGCAAAAGTGCATGTGTAGATTTATTTTATGCTACTTATTTATTAATTTAAAAGAATTACATGCGCTTTTTCACACCATTGCACAAAATCTGCCCTGAGAAAAAGTAGGTGCAGGCGATCAAATGTACTTCATGCTAGCAGCACATTTTAAAGTTAGTATGATCTTTATATAACACACATTGTTACAGGGACAGTGGACTGCCTGTTTGGTTGGTGAGCAAAGCTCTGCCCCCAGCTCCACCCAAAGTTCTCACTGCTGATTTTAATATCATTCTTTCTTCCAGAATTCTTTCTTCACATAGGGATATGTTTACTAAGTGGTAGTAAGGGAGCATGTCTTTCCGAACAGTAACAGCAGCAATAAGGGGTTACCATGCGGTAAGTGTGCTGGGTGTGGTAGAGGCGTTCCAGCATTAAGAGTGATAGTGGACACTTAATGGGCAGTAACAGGACATGCTGCGTTAAGGTGTCTTGCGTGCACCTAAATGCAGGACAGTCTGGGTGGAGGCAGCATGTTCCTGAAGTGGGCAGCAAAGTGAGGATTGTTCATGAGTGCTCATGAGGAGCAGTCACAGGAGAAGTGTGCATGATATGGCTAACTGCTGCAAATGACCCTTGATGGCCATGGTGGGGCAGCTTACTGGCAAATACATGAATCCCCCTGATGACCAAATGGTGGGTGCAGGGCTGTGCCATGGACTTTCCAACACTCAAAAATACACTCCACTCAAAACAAAAACAAAAATTATAGCAAATGTCCTGAGCTAGACACTAATAACATCAGCATAACCAGAAGAGAAAGGAAGGTCTCAGAACATCAGGCTACTACAAAAAGCTGAAGAAAAACTTCAAGCTTTTAGCCCCATCACATCAGCGACCAACCCACCACTCTCCCAGACTATTTTCCTACACACATCTTTATGGCAATACCACTCTTCAGAAAACCATAAAAAAGAACCCCATCAAGTTGATACAATCTTCTTGTTGAAAGATGATTCTCTTTATCTTGATGAGATTCAACATCCGTTCCCAACGCCGTACTCAATGGCATTTCGCAAACACTGCTTCTTCAAGGGAAAGTTGAAAACTGCCATAAAAAACAAACAAAACACCATATACTATAAAACTCAATAACTCAATATGGATTTTCCAAGCCAAGAGCTTGCAATGTGTGTAGTGGGTGGATGTATGGGATCTTACTGGCCAAATGCATTTGGTGTTTGTGTGATCCGAAAGTAGCAGTGCCATGGAGTACATGAAACACCATTTATGTGGGTGAAACTGATGCCTCAGCCTGTGCAACTGAAAGACAATGCACCTGACAGAGTGGCATGATAGAAAAGGACAAGTAGAACCCATTTGCCCCATATGGAGCAAGTTATGATGCCAGAACAGTGCAGGGAATGGCTATGCAACGAGTGTTATGTGCCTGAATGTATGAGATATATCTTCTTTTCGTAAAGCTGGGAGGTCACAATGATGGCACAATAGAAAACACATCCATACCAGTTGTCCCACACATCTGCTGCAAATACATCACTGACCCACTGCAATGGGCCACAGAAGAGCCACCAAAACCATGCTCTCAGATGTCGATGATGGGGAATGTCATGTTGGGCTACCCAACGTGTGGCCATAATGCATAGAAATATAGAAGGATGAGTGTTTGCAGGTCACAGCAGAACCAGAACTGTGCAAGGTGGGCAAGTGACTTGAGTAGTACCCAGGCACAAAATGAGCAAGTGGGAATCAAACCCTGGACCATGAAGACATTATACAAACCAGTAGATTACACATCCACACAGCTCTACTGTTTACTGTGTGTGCTGGTATAGGTTAGGCCCTCCACTACCCAAGAGGCACTGCACATGAAAAACAATGGACTGTAGCTGATGAACCAATGGAGAATGCACTGATCCAGCACATCAGCTCAGTAAGATGCACTGACTGTGTGTGCTATATGCACATAACAACTGCAAGCCATGCTGCAGAGCGGTTTCAGCTGTCACCCTGAGGTGAGGATGGGTGCCCAGCACCTGGTCCACTGAACTTGCACTGTTAGAGATGGTTTCTGCTGCTGGTCCACATCACTGTTAGTGTGTTGTGCTTTTCTCCTTGTTTTGTGTATGCTCGGCCATCTGTTTTGCCCATTTTGGACGCTAACCCTCTGATAGCAGTGCATGCTAGTGCCCAGTGTCAATATGCTGATACCATGGACAGCCACTGCAGTAGGGGGCATAGGCTGGCATCAGAGCTATTGCTACTGTCCTGCCTCAACCTCAATGAGTAGGCCATGAACCATTGCCACCCTAACCAATGAGGACCAACAATTGATCACAGCACACACACTATGACTTCCCCTACTGCCCTCCACTGGACTGTGTCAGCCATGCACAAACCAACTACCATTGGTCTGCTAGTCAGCAAGCACATCATGTGCTTAGAGCAACTATGAGCACCCTGTCTTGAAATACTCAGCATTGACAACCAGCATTTTGCTCAGTGATTGGCATCCCCAAACAGAGATTGTAGCCATATCACTGGAACCAAGCCTTATAATAGCTCTATATAGATACATAGCCGTGCTATCATTACGTTTTGGTCATAGTGAGAGTACCATCTCAGCATGACATGCTATGGCCACCCAGGCAATGCACTTGGCAAATGGGCACAATGACGTCTCAGCCATTGACCCTACTATTGCTGCAGGCATATCCAGGCAAATCCTCTGCCTCACGTTATTCACATTTTCAAACAAATGTGAACAACGCAAACAATTCAGACAATGTGAGCCAAAGTGAAGTGCAGAAAGCCACAGGACAAAGGGGAGCCATACACACACACACACACGCATACACTTTCATTGGCGCACTGTGCAAAAGTGGGGATGGTTGGCATTCCTGCCTGGCACGCCTGTCTCCATGTCAGCTCAAGGATAGATTACATGTGCTCTGTATGCAGGTGCTATTAGTGCGTCTTGGCCTCAACGCACATTGTTACCACCCTCTCAGTATGCTATTAGCCTCCAACCAGCTTTGTATAATGGAGCATGTCTGTGCTGCTGGTGGGTTTTTCTACCCTTGTTGGCCGCCTCCTTGGAGTTTGCACATATTGGAGATATGCATGCACTGTCAGCTAAACCTTGTCCACGGGAACATGCAATACAGAAACCATAGCGGGCACCTCAACCTGTGACCCTATGCACATATACACATTGACAGGGTATGTTGCACCACAGTGCTGCCATATAGAGATAACAGCCCCTGTTGCTGACATGCTCCCCTGCGGCTGACCTTTGGCACATGCTGCAATGCGCATGGTGCACAGGATTAGGACAAGGCTTCTGTCTGCTGCAGGATGATGTCACTGCCCATGCAACCACCACCACCACCTCACCATGCATACATGCCCACACACTGTCATTGGTGGTGGTGTGCAGTTAAACATGCAGGTTAGGTGGATGCCTTGGGCACAAGGCCCAGATGGAGGGGTCAGATGCACACATGGATGGCCACACAGCCCCCGCACCAGCTGACTATGCAGGGGCCTCATCACTGCCTGCCACTGATACATCTTAGGGGGAGGATGGCAGCCACTGCTGTGTTATTTTCCTGGGCACCAGCATTTTCCAGCTACCTGGAGGGCTAAAGCTGCAGGCACTATAGGTCTTTTTCTCCACAGCTGGGTTCAGCGGCGCCATGGGGGGGGGGGGGCTTGCCAGGATCGCTGCCTAGGGCGCCATGTTCCTTGGACCTACCCATGTGGCAGATCTCTTTTCCACAGTGGCCATATGTCTGTGTTTTACCAAAGTCACTGTGTGATCATGACGGACATCACAGATGGTGAGGATGGGGGGATGCACCTATGTGCAGAGGTTTAGAACAGTTAGGCACCTTCAACCTGGAGGACAGATGACTAAGAGGAGATATGCTGGGGGTCTATGCATTACTGAATGGCATGGAATGGGTAAATGCCATCAAAATATGGGGGGACAAGGGGACAGGCAATGCCGCTACAGTGTAACGCATTTCGGACTGATAGGGGCATATAGTTTGTCAGGCAATGCATACACAGTCTCTGGCTTTCCAATCATAAAGATGCCATAAAGGCTCCTCATGTAACTGTGCTTAGAGAAGGTTTGGTTAGGTTCCAGGGGAATGGTCATTGCACCATTATGCAGGGGGCACTGCAGATCCACAGCTTGCCCTACTACAGGCATCGTTGAACATGGGCATGTTTTAAGGACCCAGCTAGCTACTTGTGAGTGTGATTGGCCACTGTGGGACAAAGGATATGGGGCTTTATGGACCATGGTCTAACCCAGTATGGCATATCTGCGGATCCTCCGTTCTTATGCCAATATGTGCCACCTGGGCAGCTCGCTGGTTCACAGTGTATACCTGCACCTATCACTGCATGAGCAATGTGCCACCCCCTTTGCTCCATTGGCAGCATCAGCATGGTGCCCTTTCATACTTGTGCACTATGCTGCTGCTGCTAATGGAACACTATTATCACAGACCTGGGCTCCCTTGTCATTTCAACACACTGCTCACATTTAAATAGGCTCTTTCACCCTCTGCAAACACACTTTCAGCGAGGCTTCACATGCTGGTACGATTACAGGCATAAAAGGACTCTAAGGGTTGTTGCACAAGAGGCGGTAAAGGAACACACAGTGTTACCGTCTACTCTTCGCCCACTCGCCACCCTTTCACGCCCACTCTCTGCCTCCTGTTCCCTTTACACTGCAGGAGCCTTCTATGCATGGAAACTCAGCATTTTTGTGGCTTTACGGGAACATGTATGCCGTTACCACATGTAAATAGCACACTTGCTCCCTTACCACCATTTAGTAAACATACCATATAAATTATATAGCATCAAATTGATTATTAACAACACATAATGGTGTCAATTCTGAGCATGAATAGCGGGGGCTGGATGTCCGCATGAACGTCCAGCACCCACTATTCCCCCATTCACGATTCCATGCCATGACCTCAGCACGTGTACTTCCCAGTTGTGTGGCGAGCTCTTTTCGTGGGCAGAAGGGGGCGGGCCGGGGGCAGAGCGAGGGCGGGCTTTGGGCGTCTCCATGACCCCTGACCTACAAGGCCGATTCTGAGGTTGGCCCTGTACATACGGGGTAGGCCATTTGTATGGGGGACTTATTCCACCTCAGAGGTGGAATAAGTACTCCTGGACAGTGACAAACAGCACATCCGGGGCCAGAGGATGAGGTAAGGAGGTGCAGGGGCCTCCCCGCAGCCCGACCATGGCTATGGAAGGCCAGATCGGGGGTCGAGCTGTGGGAGAAACATGTTTGCCTGGCCTGCTGTGGATCGCGGCTCCTTCATGGAGCTGTGCTGCCATGTCATCATGATGCCACGGCCCCACGATTCCATGCAGGAGCCTGGCTGGACTAGCTAGAGAGTTTGTTGGATATCCAGGCACCCAGAATTGGGGCATGGATTGCATGTCCAGGCCGGTTGCACCCAATTCTGATCCAGCGGGCACATCCTGATTCTGGGCGCCCGGACACGTGGGGGATGCCCAGAATAGAATTGGCCTCCCGTTAACCACCAGTTAAGTTTCAAATATCTCATTATACGAAGAGCAGCTTTTTAACAAATGGTCAGTTATATTTCACTTTTCCTGGGGAGTTTAAGATAAATGACATTTAAAATTCACAAGTTATACTTTTAAATGTACAAAATGAAAAATGCCGAGTTATAATAATTATTTCACTTGATATAATTCAAATAAACAGGAAAACACAATCCCAATGAAATGAAATCCCTCCACCCAGCCCTACAAAATGCTAATTTAAAAAACCTGGGACCCTAGCACCTCACCACCATCTCATTCATAAATGAACCCAATCTCCAACCCTATTCTAACTCAAAAGCTTTCACAAATAGTCATGCCTTTGTTGTTAACTACCGTCAAGCATTGTAGAATCTATGTGTCTTTTGGGAACCTGCTAGGTACTTGTGATATGGATTGGCCACTGTTGGAAACAGGATACTGGTCTTGATGGACTTTGGTCTGACCCAGTATGGCATATCTTATGTTCGTAAGTTGATGTGGGCAGTTGTCCTAAACTATGTTCAGTCTTCAGTCAGGCAGCTAGTTGCTGATACTGTAAGTGACAGCAGACAGTTGTCCTGAATGATTTGATCCAGCTACATCATAACTGATGGGTTTTCTATGAAGAGTCTTCAGCTCTTCCCCAGTAGTCTGTCCAGTGCCTTCCAACCTGGAGGTCTCATCTTCCAAGCACTATATAGCACTATTTGTTTTGTTGTGACTATGTATTGGGTTGTCATGGCAAGATACAAAAGTAGATTGCCAGGTCTTTCTTCCACGTAGGTAATGCCAGCATTGCTGCTATTACGGAAATGCAATCCTCCGCCATGGGAACTTTCCATACCACTGCTTCCCAGCTGATAGCTGTCCATCTCGGATGATCTTGCCAGCATTTAAGCTACTGACAGCATAGCTCTCGGCATCACTGATGCACACAAGCCCTCATGGGGAAAGATTGCAGATATATGGTGAACATGACCTAGTTCAAGAAGGCCTGTAGAAATATAAGTGAAAGGTCATGCTATAAGCTTGTTTCTTATTACAACCATTATAAGATATTGGAATAAGTAAATTAAAACATGAGCGTGATACAGATTGTTTATCCGAAAAACTGTTACAGTAGAACTTGTGAAATATAAGGCTGGAAAACCGGCAGTGACAGACGGAGGCAGACACATATGTTCCGGAAAGGAAATAAGTAGCAAAAATGGGATGAGTGGTACTAATCAGCAAAAAACATGATGGGGGTAAGGTGGAGTGAGGGCAAGAGTAGGAACATGCCCAACATAAAAATATGGCAATATTTAACCATTCAGTCAAAAACCTTGCTCAAAAACCCTCAAGATGTAGAACCTTATGTTGCAAAAATAATTAACTGTTTAAGTGAGATATGCGATCCTTTTTCTCCACTGTTCATCTCAAAGTAAGGCTCTTATGCAATGAGAGGAACTGCAGCAATTGCTGCAAGCAACTGTCAAGTAAGAGTAAAGAAAGTATTAAAAAGGACTGTTGAAAGAGAGTCAGTGGTCATCTTCTTTGGACTAGGACCAGGATATCAGATTAGCAAGAACTGGTCAGCTCCAGCAGGTGACAATCCCATCTTTAGGTGAGAATGTGAACCACTGTATGATAAGACTCTTGTTACTAAGTCAACCTGAGGGTCCAGAGACCCCCCACCCCCATGCTTGCCTCTCTCATACACAAGATCACTAAGAGATAAATTTAGTGTATATTAGGAGCATATAAGCTATTAAACTGAATAAAGATGCAGGTATTTGTCCCATTTATGGTTGTTTTCATGCTCTTCTAGAAGTCAATTCTAAGCAGGCTTTATGGTACAGTAATAATGATGTCTTTATTTAAATTGACGTAGCCATTTTAAGAAATATCATATAATTGTTAGAAATCTTTACATCAATAATATGGCTACTTATTCTTAAGTATACAATGTTTGTTAGAAAATCTATACATCTATACAGTAAGTTTCAATTATTGAGTTTACTTATGTTTGCTATGCTGCATTGTTCAGAAGACCTTGTTTCAATGTAAACCGTTTATATTTTGTTTAAATGTTATATGTAAACCGCCTTGATTATGTTGAGAAAGTGGTATATAAATAAATCAGTTATATGGATGCATATTATCACGTATTCATTGCACCCAAGTGTACCAGAGTTGATTTTATTTACAGGAGGAAAGATGGGGTAAGGCACTGCATAGCCACACGCAGGACAGGAAGTCAGTAGCAAATAAGAACGTAAGAAGAGCCATGCTGAGTCAGACCAAGCCATGCTGAGTAAAAAAGTAAATCCAGTTTCTCATAACTCATTTCAAGGAAAAAATGATGGCTTTCACAACTCACTCACCTACCCTCCTCCAAACACCACTATCAACATGGAGCTCCTCAATGCCAGACCAGTTAGAAATAAAACGAATGCTATTTTCAACCTCCTGCACCTCTATCAAACTGATATCCTTTGTATCACAGAGACCTGGCTAACTAACGCCGACTAGGTCATCCTAAACCAAATACTCCCCCCCCCCCAATTACTCAGCATTCAACTGCCCATGGACACATCACATAAAAGGGGTGAAGGGGTACTAATCCTAGCCAGAACTCACCTCAGATTGAAAACCACTATGACACAAAGCACAATGCACTGCAACACAATCATCATAGAGAACAATCATCTTGCCATCTGCCTCACATATAGATTCCCTCTAATGGCCCCGCAGATGAACTCTCTACTACACTAGAAGCAGTATATGATGCAAACGCCATCCTTAAGCCACAAATTGTGATGGGAGATTTCACTCTCAATTCAATTCCCAACAAGGAGGCAGATACCTTCCTAAGAGCCATGGACACACTACAGTACATGCAACTCCTCACCATACCTACCCACCATCTAGGCTCCACTCCTGACCTGATATTCATTCCAAACTGAATCCTTCAAGGCAACAGCATAACAACACCCCAAGTCACTCCAATACCATAGTCTGACCACCACTCCATACTATTCAGTATGTCCTATCCTAGACCAATTATATTAGAGAACCCAGAGCACCCAGGACGAAGATTCAGATAAGGACCAATTCCTCCAGGAAATCATTCCTACTCTATGACTCAACTGATCTTGACTCTGTCATTAACCACTGGAATAATACCATCTCTACAGCAGCGAAGCCACCAGCCAAAAACTGCAGCAGACCCATGGGACAAAGAAAACGAGCAGTACCATAGTACTCTGATGAAATAAGGGCAGCAAAGAGAATACTTTGGAAAATTGAACGGAACTGGAGAAGAAACAAAACACAAACCACCCAGCAGCTATACCAGGAGAAGCAGAAGGATTACAACAGCCTAATAAACTGGCATAAATAGGAATACCACACTAACCTCATCCTAAAATCAACCAACAAACCTAGAGACCACTTCAATATAGCCCACACCCTCACAAAGGACCCCAGTCATACAGAAGATGCCGCAAAACACCCACAAACCTTTGCAGACTACTTAATCTCGAAGCTCACATCCCCCCATACTGATAACCTACAAGACATGGCCCCTGCCCCCTAACACACACTCCCTAAACACCCATGGGACAATTTCCACATACCCTCCATTGACCAAGTCACTAACACCATCAGTGCACCCACAGACCCCTGCCCAGTATAATGGATAAAATCAGCAGACAGAACTCAGAGGATTCATACACAAGATCATACACTCCTCACTTACACAGGAATACATGCCCCTACCACTTAGGTTAGCCACCATATGCCCTATTCCCAAATCCCCACTCCATCCTGCAACGACTCAGCAACATACTGCTCTATCTCCAGCATCCCATTCCTCACCAAGATACTTGAGAAGACAATTTACTAGCAACTTCAGAACCATGTAGACTCTCTAGCCCCCCTAGATCCCCACCAACATGGGTTCCGACCACTGTTCCCTCTAAGCTGTGCGTGTGTGCGCGCGCACACACCTCGCTGAGCGAGCGCACATACTTTACAACAGAGCGCACAAAGATTACGGTTCTGATTCTGATAGAAAACAACAAAGATGTCTTAAAATTTAAAAGTTGTGATTGTAATTACTAGAAATTTTCCGCTTCATTTAGTAATCGTCGTCTATTTTCATTTCATTTGATTAAAATCAATGTGGTGTACATACTGTATTCTGACGTGTAGTCAAATTTTAAAGTATATAACTCTGAGTGTCGTTATGTGGCGCACAAAAATTTAACCTTCCTTCAAAAGCTGCACAGCTGATTTTTTATGTACACACAGCCTACAGAAAATAAGAGGGAACATTGGTTCCGACACAGCCACAGTGTCGAGACCCTACTCATAATGCTCCTTGACAGCCTCATTAAGGGAACTGACAACCTAAAAATAGGCTTCCTCTTTATATTTGTTGATATATCTGCAGGATTCGACAATGTCTCCCACCACATCCTCCTCCAAAGACTTAGTGATATTGGACTACACAACACCACTCTCAAATGGTTCAACTCATACCTCAGCAATAGACAGCAACAGGTCAAGGTTGGCGCAACCACCTCCTCTTTGTTCCCCTTCTCCAAAGGGGTTCCACAAGGGGTTCCTTGCTTTTCAATCTCTACAGCAAACCCATCTGTGACATCATCACAAAACACAAGATCCAAATGCATTGTACAGTACACTGATGACATGATGATTTACACCCCGATTAACCTCGAAAAACCAGATTACTCAGCTATTACTGCCTGCCTACAGGACAAGACTGAATGGCTCTCTCACAACAACTTCAACATTAACTACAGAAAGACAGAAGCACTCTTTGTCACATGAAACCGCTCATTTTCCCCCCACAATTCATCTCCCTACTCAATGCAACCCATTAAGAATGAAGTAAAGTACCCTGGTGTAACTTTGGAACGGAACCTGAACTTCCAAACCCACATTAACAGGACTGCCAGAAGTGCATACCACAAGATAGCCATCATAAGAAGACTCAAACCACTGCTAAGTCAAGATCACTTTAGAACTGTTTACAGTAATCCAGTATGGGTGTGTTACAGTAATCACACCCATACTGGATTACTGTAACACACTATTTCATGGACTACCCAAACAGACAATTCGACCTCTACAGATGGTGCAAAACACTGCTGCCGGCATCATCACTGGATCATCAAAACACTAACATCACTCCCCTCCTGAGTCAACTGCATTAGCTACCGATTGCCTCCAGGATCAAATTCAAAACAGCTCTTAATATAAACAAGATCCAGCACAACTTATCCCCTGACATTCTCAAGAGTCTTATCAACATGAACATAAGCACAAGACCCAGACAACGTAACAGAGTGGACACCATTCAGATCCCTAGCACCTACCCTAAAACCAACCACTCCGCATCTACAAGAGCACTGTCACTAGCAGCACCAACTCTCTGGAACTGAAAGCCACCTCTGCTGCCAAAGACGTCAGGAAGAAACTCAAAACTCACCTCTTCACAGAACACTATAGAGCCATAACTTAATGGGCAACTCCCCCTTCCCCCATAGACCCCCCTGACAAAATCAGCTACCTCAACTCATGACACTATATTGTACATATTGTATATATGCTCTTTGTAAATAAGTTACTACCAAAAACCTCCCACATGTCCCCCCACCTCGCACCGACTATATAATGTATAACTTTATTATTTATTTATTTATTATTTATTTATTACAGTTTCTTATATACCGCGCTATTTAGAATCAGCGCGGTTTACATCATAACAAAAACGACCATAACGACAAACTGTCAGGTTTTACATTGAACAGGAGTACAAACTTGGATAACTGGGTTAACTATATACATAACTGCCATGTATCATGTTTGTTTATCATGTAAACCGCTTTGATTATAAGATAAAGCAGTATACAAAACCTGTTAAATAATTATTTTTGGACTTTCCCTCCAGGAACTTGCCCAAACTCCTTTGAACCTTGATATTTACTTGCCTTGACAACATCCTCCCATAACAAATTCCACAGCTTAATTATCTATGAAAATATGCTTTCTATGATTTGTTTTCAGTCTGCTGTTTTTTTCATGAAGTATCCTCATTTTAGTGTGATTTGATAGGTTAAAATAAATGTTTCCTATTTAATCATTCCACCCTTCTCATGATTTTATAAACTTCTATCATATCCTCTCTCGGTCTCTCGTGGTTAAAGTAAACTTGAAAGGCTAACAACTAGACTTGGCTCCATTGGTTACTTGTGGAGTTGGAGCAATGGCTCAATGCACGATGAAAGGATGGCTTCATAATCACTGCAGAATTATGTGTGTGGATGAACGTGAGATTCTGCAGCTTTTTTTCAGAAGAACAGCAGGCATAAGATGAGAAAAGAAGACAGTTTAGTGTTCTGTAATGACAACTACAGACTCTGCCCAGTCTCTAGTGCCAAAAATGGACCATTTGATGAGGAAACCAAGAAGGATCTGAAAAAACATCTTTTGGTCCAAAGTAGAACAAATAGAAACATATAAATATCATGACAGAAAAGACCACATGGCCTATCTAGTCTGTCCTTCCAGATCAACAACTACAACAGTCCCCTTTTTTCCTTTAGAGATCCTCTATGTTTGTCCCATGCTTTTTTGAATTCAGTTACTGTCCTCATCTCTATCACCTCCACTGGGAGACTATTCCATGGATCCACCACTCTTTCCGTAAAGAAATATTTCCACAAATCACTCCTGAATCTATCCCCCTTCACCCTCATCCCATGTTCCCCTGTAGCAGAACTTGCTTTCAATTGAAAGAGGCTCTCCTCCTGAAAATTTATGCCACAGAGGTATTTAAACATCTCAATCATATCACCTCTATCCCGCTTTTCCTCTAAGGTGTATATATTAAGATCCTTAAGTCTGTCCTCATATGCTTTACAATCAAGACCACTAACCATTTTAGTAGCCACCCTCTGCACCGACTCCATCTTGTTCACATCCTTTTGAATGTGCGGTCTCCAGATTTGCACACTATACTCCAAATTAGGTCGCATCAAAGACTTATACAGAGGCACTATCACCTCCTTTTTTCTGCTAGCCATTCCTCTCCGTATGCACCCAAGCATCCTTCTAGCTTTTGCCGTCACCTTTTCTACCTGTTTAGCTACTTTAAGTGGTATGTTTACTAAACTGCGGTAATGTCATTCGTGTTAGGTTCCGCGGTAAAGGTACAGATGGCCATATAAAGGTGTGGGCGGGTGCATCGTTACAGCAAGCCGTATTAGCTAATGCATGTTACAAACTAACGCATGCTACAAGGCGCCTCTTAAGGCACCTTACAAGGCACCTTAGAAGGCACATTACAAGGCGCCTTGTAGGGCACCTTGTTAGGTGCCTTGTAAGGTGCCGTATAAGTAAGGCGCCTTGCAAGGTGCCATAGAAGTAAGGTGCCTTATAAGGTGTCTTGTAAGGTGCCTCATAAGGCGTTTTGTAAGGTGCCCTATACAGTAGGGCTCCTTAGGCTATGCGCCGTATTAGGCACCCCTGGACAGGGCACCTTAGAGGGCACCCTGTGTTACGGAACCATAGGTTACGCTGGCCTAACAAGGTTATGGTGCCCTAGGTTAGTGTGGCCTAAGGGCTGCAAGGTGCTGCAGGATGACATGCATGAACTGTGAGGAACAGAGACAGATGTAGCCCTAACACTAGATAGAGCACTCAAGAAAGGCAATGAACAGGTGAGTGAAGGAGGGAGAGCTGGGAGCCGCTGGACCTGCCATATCTGTGGGTATCCCGTATGGCTGCCAGTACTGATGACAAATATGGTGGGGGCAACTGTACCACAGTACAGGGTGTTGTCAATGTAAAGTACTGGAAAGACAGTTGTTGGCAGACGATGGAAATACATGTCCCCCAGTGGAGGCAGAGATGGCAGGATAGTTACAATGATGGGTGGACAGAGGAGTAGTGGTGCCATGCAGATCAGGCACAGGTGAGGCAAGCATGAAGAGGCGCAATGCAGGAAAGGGTAGCAGTGCATGACATGGGGTGACAGCCTGCACAGGCAGACAGGGCTCTACACAGGGCTCTACACAGCTGACACAGGCAGACAGGGCACAGGCAGACAGGGTTCTACAGGGCTCTACACAGCTGACAGACGCAGATAGATGGACCGAGGGAATGTTGGCAATTGTTGCAAGGTTATTATGGGCTGGCAGCACAAATCTGCAAAAATATGACTGTTACAGGCATGCACACTATTTGAGTAGGACAGGCATGAGAGGAGGGAACAATGAGGAATTGAACCCATGAACACTGCTGAGAATGGCATTGTATTAACCAGTAGGCTATACCTCTGTGGTGTATGTCACAGCAATGGCTGGGTACATAAGGACTGCAGGTCACTGCACAAACTGTCTGCTCTGAGTGCCAGGATAGGGTAACCCCACCAGTACCCATGATGCAATGCACATGCTGAATAGCTGTCTACAGCTGATCAGCAAATGGGGTCTGCACCTCTCCGGTACCTCAGCTTGGAAAGATGAACTGCGTGATACTGGCACAGAGTAGCTACAGTCCATGCCATTGTGCAGGTTCTGTGTTCTCCCTGAGGGATAGGATGGGTGCCCAGCACTAGGTCCGCAGTACATGGGGTGCTAGAGATAGGTTCTGCTGTACGTCCCCATCACTGCCAGTGTGTGACAGGTGTTTTTTGCAGTGCAGCTGAAGGTAATTCGGTGTCCATCTGTATCCTGCAGTCACATGTGGTCCTCTGGGACTAGATACCACCCAGATTAGTGTGTACTGTCGCCCCCACCTGGCTGGGCATATAGCCGGGCACCAGGATGGAGTTGCCTTGCTGCCCAAGAATAAGTCCTTCCAATATGGCTGCCAGGAGGGCTGCTGGGATATGTAGTTTCACTTATCCATATTAGGCAAAAGTAGTTGTGCAGACAAGTGGTCAGGCGAAACAGAGAAATATTTATTTGTTATGTTCTGGGATTTCTACCATATTCACAAGTAACAGGCTGAATAAACAATAATGGGATTCTTCTCCAAAGCAAAGCTATAACTTTTACAAAAGTATGCACAGGATTACTGGTATCAGCAATAGATAGCTTCTTAGGAACTTGCTTTCAAAGCTCAGATTATAAAGCTTCTCATAGGCACATTAGCTTCTTATAGGAGTGTTTACTTCACAGCTCCTTTATAACAGAAACAGCTTTAAAATGTCCACTGAGCTTTCCCTTCAGTTTCAGGCCTTACACAGCAACAGCTTGATTAACAACGTTCAGCTGTTCTCTGTGCTGCGTCCTTCAATCAGGTAAGTTCCTTACTATGGCATTCACTCACTCAAACAGGTTTTAAGCTTAACACACTTCTAATTCATTAGCTTTACAATAAGAACACTGCATCTCATCGGAGCTATCTTCATAGTCTCCATAGCAGCTTCCTATATCCATTTCCTCAATGGCATCCTCACAACATTCTTCAGAGGGTACCTGGCTGTAGAGCTGACTAGTTTGTTTCTGGAGCATTTCATTCAATCTCTCTAATAGAACCTTTTTCTGCTCTATTTCTTCAGAGAGCTGGGAGTGCTGACCTGCAGACAAGCTATTATTTCTACTGCTAGAGCTTAGCTGGTTATTATAATTATTCCTTCTATCAGGAACTAATTCTCTTAACTTTCTTTCAGGCAGGAATTCTGGAAGACACACTTGCCGTTTAGTAGCTCTCCTCTTTCCTTGCCAGAGCCATGCTGCTTTCTCTCTGCAGACACTTCTCTCCGTTGTAGCAAACTTCCTTTCTGCTGAGACTGCCTTGGACCGGTTCCAAGCAGATCCCACTGCTTGTCTTTGAGCTTGAGCCCAGCACTTCTCGTGCCTCCTTGGGCCCCTTCTCCTCTAGCTCCAGTTCCTCTGGATTCTCTTCCAGGTCCTCTGGGTTCACTGCCACTCCTTCTTCTCTCTTCTCCTCGTCTTCCTCCTTCACTTTCTGGTCCTCCTCTCTCTGACTTTCCAAACACAGGAGTTTTAAACTGCTCCCTCTCAGGGACCACGCCTCTTTCCCAGCACATGTGGGAGCTGCTAGGCTTCACTCAAGCCCTGATGTGCTGAAGTGGGCGTGGCTTAATGGTGACTGTAATATGAGTCAAAGGTTCTCGGTTGCTGGGGAAACCATGAATGCTCTCATTCTTAAAGGCACAGAGTTCATTCTCCTGGCATTCCATAGCCTCTGAACTGCCTTCATCATCACACATTCCCCCCCTTAAGATATTACGGGCTGGGGTGTTTTTATCATCACAGCACGTAATTCTCCTAAAAGAACCAGTATTATCCTCTTCGGATGCGCCTCTAGACAACGCGTCCGCGTTCTGGTGGAGTTTTCCTGCTCGGTGTACTATCTGAAAATCAAACGCCTGGAGCGCCATATACCACCTGGTCAACCTAGGGTTGTGGTCTTTCATTTGCCCAAGCCACTTTAACGGGGCATGATCAGTCATGAGCAGGAACTTTCTGCCTGCCAAATAGAATTTTAGGGACTCCACCGCCCATTTCACTGCTAGGCACTCCCTTTCAATGGTGGAATAATTCTTCTCAGCGGGCGACAATTTTCGGCTAAGTAAGAGTATCGGATGCTCCACGCCGTCGTGCTTCTGGGAGAGCACCGCTCCCAGGCCAGTTTCCGAAGCATCAGTCTAAGATAAATGGCAGACTGAAGTCCACGCCCCTCAATACCGGAGCTGTACACAGCTCTTTTAGCTGCTCAAACGCCTTATCCGCCTCCCCGGTCCATCGCAGCTGATTCGGCCTATTCTTTTTCAGCATATTGGATAAGGGCGTGCTCTTTTTCGCAAACTGTGCCACGAATCTTCTATAGTAACCTACTAGCCCAAGGAAACTATGCAACTGTTTCTTGTTGGTAGGTTGTGGGAAGGTCCGGACGCTTTCAACTTTGCTCAAGAGGGGTTTCACAATGCCATGTCCCACTAAGTGCCCCAGATACTTCACTTCTTGGGCACCAAACATGCATTTCGCTGGATTCAGAGTCAGGCCAGCCTCCCTCATTGCCTGTAGTACTGCCTTTACCTGAGCCATATACTGATCCCATCTGGCGCTATGGATCACGACATCGTCCATATACGCCGTAGCGTACTTTTGATGTGGCCTGAGTACTACGTCGACGAGTCGTTGGCAAGTGGCTGCCGCTCCATGAAGGCCGAAGGGCATTCTTTGGAATTGGAACAACCCCTGTGGTGTGCTAAATGCGGTTTTCTGGCGAGATTCCCTGGTCAGGGGAATCTGCCAGTAACCTTTCGTCATATCTAGTGTCGTTAGGTACCTGGCTTGGCCTAACCGGTCAAGAAGCTCCTCTATG
The DNA here is from genome assembly GCA_033557465.1 of Ichthyophis bannanicus. NCBI lineage: Eukaryota > Metazoa > Chordata > Amphibia > Gymnophiona > Ichthyophiidae > Ichthyophis > Ichthyophis bannanicus. Next base: position 1,247,792,731 of record CM066033.1, read on the forward strand.
CGAGGCATGGGATAGGTGTCAAACTTTGAAATAGCGTTGATCTTGCGGAAATCAATGCAGAATCTAAGAGACCCATTCGGTTTCGGAACCAGCACAATCGGGCTGTTCCATGGACTCTTAGATTCTTCGATTACGCCAAGATCTAGCATTTCCTTGACCTGGTCCATCACCTCCTGCTTCTTCGCCTCGGGGAGTCTATATGGCCGCTGCCGTATCACTTCACCCGGTGGAGTCAAGATCTCGTGCGCGATGAGCCTGGTTTTGCCCGGCACTGGCGTCAGGACATCAGAGAAACTGTTAATAAGACCCTCCAACTCTTGCCTCTGAGTCCATGAGAGGCCCTCTGCTATCCTGGGTTCAGGCTTCTTTTGGCAGTCACTTAGCTGGGGTCCGAGGTCATCCTCCACCTTTTCCTCCACAGTTGCTGCCAAGCCTTGCCGGTCTGCAAATCCTGAGGAACCAAAACCCTGGGTTCCCCGCATCGTCTCTGACACCATATCCACCTCCTCCAAAGGGGGGAAGCCTACTCGCCCAAAAATAATTTGTGCAATGTGGTCGCCCACATTCACTTGAAAATCTTCAGACCCAAAGTTGAATAGCAGGACTTTTACTGCCCCTCTGTAATCGGGGTCCACGACCCCCGCACCCACGTCAAGGAAGTACTTCACAGCCAGGCCCGAGCGTGGTGCAATTCTTCCATAGCACCCAGGCGGAATCTCCATCTGAAGCGCTGTATTTACCAACGCCTTCCCGTGCTTTGGGACGAGGATCTCTTCGGCACTGTACAAGTCCAAACCTGCTGCCTGTGGGGTGGCCCTCTTTGGTGCTCGTGCCTCCGGACTCATTCTACAAAAGCGGAGGACAAAGACAGGCTTCTTGGGGGGTTCCTCTTTAGGCAAGTGTGAAATCCCTTTTCCGCCCTTCCCAAACAAAGGCCTATAAACAGCTATCGCTGTACCTGTCTTAGACTTTTTTACTTTATCTACGGGGATGGTCACTAAATCTTCATGGGAGGGAAGATCTTCCGTCTCCCCCACTATAGGTTCTTCCTCTGCTGCCTTTAGGGCTTTGGACTGGGTTCGTGTAGAAACCATTCCCTTCTTGGCACCCAGACCTTGTTGCACACCTCTCTGGAATTGGGACCAATCCCTCCCGAGCACTACCTCCTGCGGTAATCGGGGAACTATTGCCACAGGGATCTTTCTTTCAATCCCTTAGGCCTTCACTCGGACATGGTAAACAGGATATGTGGACGCGGTTCCATGAACACACCTTATTTTTACTGTGCCCAGGGGTGAACAGGGTGTCTCTGAATACGGGGTCCTTATCTTGCGCCATAAGCTTTTGGACAGCATGGACTGATCCGAGCCTGAATCAAGCAATGCTTTTGTGGGTATACCTTGCACTGTAATATCTAATAGGAAGCCTTCCCCAACCTTACTAGGCTCATTCAAAATTAAGGCTGTCCTCATTTTACAGTCCCTCTGTAAATGCTGTTCGCTACCACACCGGTAACACGCTCGGTTCACAGGCTTTCTTCTAACTATGGGAAGACATTCATTCTTTGCATTCTTTCTATCCCTATCTGACATAGCAGCAGACATTTTAGTAAAAGCCACAGTTTTGTCCTTAGCCACAGCCTCTGCTTCTAAAAACCGCTCAGAGAGCACTATAGCTTCCTGCGTACTTTTACATCCTTGTAACATGAGGAAGTTCTGCATTCTTTCTGGAACAGCTGCTAGAAATTGCTCGAGAATAATATCATCTAATATCATCTCCAATGTTTTACGCTCTGGCTCCAGCCATTTGGATACCAGCCCCTTTAACCGGTGATAAAACGCCCTTGGTGTCTCACCTGAACGCAGTTTAGCATTCCCGTAACTGACGGTGATAGACTGAGGGTGTCAATCCCAGCCTATCCTTTATTGCTCTTTTGACTTCATAATAGTCATTGGCCAAAGTTGTAGGTGTGGCTTGGTAGGCAACTAATGCTTCACCAGTTAGCGAAACAGCCAGCCTCACCGCCCATTGCTCTTGTGGCCAACTGGCTATTCGAGCCACCTTCTCAAACGCTTCTAAGAAGTCGTCCAAGTTATCTCCCTCCTTTAACTGTCCAAAGTTAAGGGTCTCTTTGGACCATGGTCCAATTGCTCGGGCTAACCCCAGTCCTGTGAAACCTGTGGTGGCTGGGTCCGGCTCTGGTGTCTTCTTAGTCTCCTTTACCCAGGCCTCCATTAAGTCCACCAATGGCTTCTGTTGGGCCTGCAACCTGACGGCAGCTCTTTCCTGGAGCTCCAACGATAACTCCTTCTGGCGGTCAAATTGCGAAGTCATCCACTTAAGAACTTCCTCTACTTCCATGATTCTTGTCTTTCTGTATCAAAGACAAAAGAACAAAACATACCACCCAAGTGTGGCACAAAACACTCGGTGTCTTTCCCTCTACCTGCTTCAACCGCCCCACCCAGTACCGGTATCCTTAACTACCCTTTAGTTAAATACCCTGTACCTGGTACTGGTGGTGCGTCTCACTCAGCAGCAGTGTAGGGTCTCTGCAGGACCTTGGACTCCCCGGACCAGTCGAACTCTGGACTCTCTCTCCCAGTCTCAGCCGCTCGTACTTCCAGCCGGCGTCCTCCTGTAGATTTCTAGAATACGATGTGCAGTTTCCTTTGCGCATGCGTGTTCAGCGCTGATCCGTAGCAACTACGCCACTCTGTCGCCCCCACCTGGCTGGGCATATAGCCGGGCACCAGGATGGAGTTGCCTTGCTGCCCTAGAATAAGTCCTCCCAATATGGCTGCCAGGAGGGCTGCTGGGATATGTAGTTTCACTTATCCATATTAGGCAAAAGTAGTTGTGCAGACAAGTGGTCAGGCGAAACAGAGAAATATTTATTTGTTATGTTCTGGGATTTCTACCATATTCACAAGTAACAGGCTGAATAAACAATAATGGGATTCTTCTCCAAAGCAAAGGTATAACTTTTACAAAAGTATGCACAGGATTACTGGTATCAGCAATAGATAGCTTCTTAGGAACTTACTTTCAAAGCTCAGATTATAAAGCTTCTCTAGGCACATTAGCTTCTTATGGGAGTGTTTACTTCACAGCTCCTTTATAACAGAAACAGCTTTAAAATGTCCACTGAGCTTTCCCTTCAGTTTCAGGCCTTACACAGCAACAGCTTGATTAACAACGTTCAGCTGTTCTCTGTGCTGCGTCCTTCAATCAGGTAAGTTCCTTACTATGGCATTCACTCACTCAAACAGGTTTTAAGCTTAACACACTTCTAATTCATTAGCTTTACAATAAGAACACTGCATCTCATCGGAGCTATCTTCATAGTCTTCATAGCAGCTTCCTATATCCATTTCCTCAATGGCATCCTCACAACATTCTTCAGAGGGTACCTGGCTGTAGAGCTGACTAGTTTGTTTCTGGAGCATTTCATTCAATCTCTCTAATAGAACCTTTTCCTGCTCTATTTCTTCAGAGAGCTGGGAGTGCTGACCTGCAGACAAGCTATTGTTTCTACTGCTAGAGCTTAGCTGGTTATTATAATTATTCCTTCTATCAGGAACTAATTCTCTTAACTTTCTTTCAGGCAGGAATTCTGGAAGACACACTTGCCTTAGTTCAGGGCCGTTTAGTGGCTCTCCTCTTTCCTTGCCAGAGCCATGCTGCTTTCTCTCTGCAGACACTTCTCTCCGTTGTAGCAAACTTCCTTTCTGCTGAGACTGCCTTGGACCGGTTCCAAGCAGATCCCACTGCTTGTCTTTGAGCTTGAGCCCAGCACTTCTCGTGCCTCCTTGGGCCCCTTCTCCTCTAGCTCCAGTTCCTCTGGATTCTCTTCCAGGTCCTCTGGGTTCACTGCCACTCCTTCTTCTCTCTTCTCCTCGTCTTCCTCCTTCACTTTCCGGTCCTCCTCTCTCTGACTTTCCAAACACAGGAGTTTTAAATTGCTCCCTCTCAGGGACCATGCCTCTTTCCCAGCACACGTGGGAGCTGCTAGGCTTCACTCCAGCCCTGACGTGCTGAAGTGGGCGGGGCTTAATGGTGACTGTGCTATGAGTCAAAGGTTCTCGGTTGCTGGGGAAACCCTGAATGCTCTCATTCTTAAAGGCACAGAGTTCATTCTCCTGGCATTCCATAGCCTCTGAACTGCCTTCATCATCACAGTACCCTGTGTTAGGGTCTTGCTGACATGGGCACCTGTTTGTGTAGCAGTGCCTTGATAGTTCAAAATAGTATACACTACATACGCCAAATGACTCACATCACCCTTTTTGTAGGTAAGGAACAGGTGCCCCCAACACTGTGAAGCAACCTCCATCCTGCTGGTATGCGACAGCCCTCCAGGGTTGGTGGGCTAGAGCCATACCTGTGGCAGTGGCAGACCAGCAGCAATGATGGGGTTAGCTCTGGAAAACCCCAGCTGCCTTACACCACTGTCTGCCAGTCACCAGCAGGCAGCACAGTCAGACTGCACTGTATAGGTGTTCTGACCATGCACAGTCTAACTGCAGACAGTTTACTAGCCAGTCCATAATGTACGCTCACAGAGAAGATATCTACACAAAGCAGGCATCTCAGTGCTTGTGGCCTCAGCACTGAGAACACAACAGGATCACTGAAGGCAGGTAATATAGAGCACTATGTGGGAACCTAGACATGCCATGGTCACTGCTCGGTCAGAGTGAGTGCCCTCCCACCATGCCATACTGTGGCCACTAGGGTGGTCCATAAAACTGAATTCCTGAATTCCTTTGCTCCCTGGCCTGATTCTGGTTCTATTTAGGTAGAAAACACTGTGTACAAAGTTGGAAGCCAATCAAATAATATTTAGGGGTGGCTCAACAAGTCTTGAGATTTCCCCCTGGGAGCAGATGACAAAATGTTGCATCATCTTGTATCATCCACTCAGTTCCACGCTGATTACATTTGATTGCGTCATATTTGAACTAATCTCGTCTCTGAGAGGTGGCAAAGACATTGTACTATTATCTTTGTATCTTTATTCTTTTCAGATGGCGAAAAAACTTGGTTTTTATCTCATTGAAGAAATGTCCACCACAATTCTGGGGGCCAAGCTCCCCAGCAAGGAGCAAGTGTTAAGTGTATTTTTACATCACCATATGACATTAAACAAAGGCGTTAGTGAAAGTGCATCTATTGTAACAAGTGAAGTAGAAGCTTACTGGGAAAAGGCCAGGCTTCCTGTTCAAAGAAATGACAAAATTCAAGAAAAAGTAAAGAAATTGTTCAATCAGTGGAAACCTTTGAAGAAAAACAAAGGGAGAGGAGGGAAACAAGAGGCAAATGAAAAAGAATTCCAGGTTGCAATGAAAAACCTATTTGATGTGGCACATGCCAATGCAATGTCTTTAATTCATATTCAAGAAGTCAAAGAATTCTTAATAGAGCAACGAGAACCAGGGCGCCGCGGCTCAATGTGTGCGATAGACAAGAAACTGGCCAACACGGAAGCAAGATCGCAACAGCGAGAAGAAGAACTGAAAAGGCACAGACAAAAACATGTTGCCGAAGCCGAGGCAACTACAAGCCAAGTTCAGCTGGAAGGATCTTCTTCCTCAGCAGAGTCAGGTGAAGACTCGTCGACATCTGCGGATTCAGATAACGGACAGAAGAAAGCAACTCCACAAACGAAGCAGTTTCGACCTAACAATGTCTGGACCCCAGAGCTTACAGCAGCCCTGCATCGGACAGGGACAACGGATCACAATGCTCTGTTTGTGGTAGCTGAAACCGCCAGAAGTTTGGGACATTATCCTAGGGAGCTCAATATCAGTCGCTCCAGCGTCAAGCGCCATAGAGAAAAGTACCGTCAGCAACAATGGACGGACCTGCACAACGCATTCAAAGCCGAAGGCAAAACATGCATTGTGCATTGGGATAGCAAGTTATTGCCATCTCTCCTCTGTTCAACCACATCCGTTGACTGCCTTCCAGTTTTGATAACAGCTGTCTCCACTGGAGAAACACAACTTCTTGGTGTACCAAAACTGACATCAGGAACGGGCGAGAATCAAGCTGCAGCAGTTTATGAACTGTTAGAGGAATGGTGTTTGGATGAAAAGGTTGCAGGCTTCTGCTTTGATACAACTGCATCGAACACGGGACGTCGATCAGGAGCATGCATTCTTCTAGAACAGAGACTCCGTCGCACAGTCCTTCATTTGGCATGCCGCCATCACATTTACGAAATAATTCTTGGTGCAGTATTCTCAACATGCTCTGGAGCTTCATCGGGTCCCGATGTCCAACTCTTTCGCCGGTTCCAAAAGAATTGGGGCTCCCTTGACAAGTTCAACTATCAAACTGGAAAAGACTTGGAGGTGTTGCAACCTGACAGTGATCGCATCATGAAGTTTGCGGAATCCAAGTTGGCACAGGGCAATCACCGAGATGATTACCTGGAATTCTTGGAGTTAACGATTGTCTGCCTTGGAGGGAATCTTCCTAGTTTCAATTTCAAGAAACCCGGAGCTTTCCATCATGCCAGATGGATGGCAAAAGTCTTGTACTGTCTCAAGATTTGGATGTTCCTAGGACAACTCAAAAATCTTACCCAACGGGAGGAGTCCTGTGTTCGTGATGTGAGCATTTTCTCCATCCTGATTCATGTGGAAGCCTGGTTTTCTGCCCCTGATGCCGCAGTTGCTCCTCGAACAGATTTGGAGATGCTGAAGAAACTACACTCTTACCACAATGACCGTGTTGGAAGAGCGGCCAGAGACAAACTGCAACAGCATCTGTGGTATGTGTCAGAGGAGCTTGTGGCACTGTCACTGTTCGATGAAGCTGTTTCAGCACCGACAAAGCGGGCCATAGTGTCGGCCATGATCCCGGCAGAATCAGATGAAGGCGATGAGGATGATGACGAAGACGAAGATCCCCCAAAGCGGGTCGAATTGAAAAGTTCCATGATTCCGCCACTTGAATCTTTTGCAACTCGCAAGTCAATCCGTTTCCTGAAACACCTCGACATCAACAGTGATTTTCTTAATACAGACCCAGAAGACTGGGAAGAGAATGCATCATTCAAAGACGGTCTGAAGAAAGTAAAAAATCTTCCAGTGATCAACGATGTGGCTGAGCGAGGGGTAAAACTCATTGAGGAGTTCAACGGCCGACACACCACAAAAGAAGAGCAACTCCAGTTCCTTCTGGGTGTTGTCTCGCAACACCATAAGATGTTCCCCACATCGTCAAAGTCCTTACTAGCATCTGGACCACATTGAGTGCTTGGCAAGCATGATACCCCCGTCTATGAGTGGATAATACCCAGTGGTCTGACGAACCCTGGGGGGGATCCAGGGACCTGATAGATAGGGACCTTGAGCCACCCCTAAATATTATTTGATTGGCTTCAAACTTTGCACACATTGTTTTCTACATAAATGGAACCAGAAACAGGCCAGGGAGCAAAGAAATTCCTACTTTTATTTTTTTCCCTTATGGCAGTGGACCACCCTAGTGGCCACCCTGTCCATGCAGGCGGTGGTCGGGCACTACAGTGTCCCAGCCATTGCCCCACACCCTGTGAAGATACATCCTGGCCAATCCGCCCTGTCCGGACCATACCCATAACACTTTCCTCCTCATTATGCACATATTCAGGCTAACGCTGGTAACAGTGGGCATTGTGGGCCCGGTGAGGTGTGGGCAGTCACGAAACAATGGATAGACATACACACACACACTCCTATTGCAGCATTGTGCACAGATAGGGGTGGTTGGCGACCCTGTCCGCCACACAGGGGTGGCCCAAGGGGGGTGCGGTCCACCAAAGAACAGCAAGCTGCCACGTGGGCAACCAGGAACTAGTCAAAAAACGTGGCAGGGAGTTCTAAATGTGCCTTTATTGTTCCACGGATCAAGTGTGCCAAACCCGACACAGGCCGTGTTTCGTTCACCACTTCCTCAGGGGTTAAGGGCTCACTAAAAAACATTCATATACATGTTAAATAAAAACACAACAAATAAAACAAATATGTTAATACAATGCACATAAAAAAGTTAATAAAATACAATACACCATGAATGGGTAAAACAATAAATACATAAATAGATATAATGTGATAAACCATTGATAAAATAACTATATGGCAATAAATAATGAATAAATAACACATGAACAATATAAACCGCATCAATATAAAAACAAAATAAAACCAAAAGTACATGCACTATAAAAGCAATACATAAAATGTAAAACCAGAAAACAATAATCAATAGTAACACCAGGAGAAAAAAGGAAAGAGAGGAGGACTGAAAGGACATGCCACGGACATTGTCCATGTATGAAAATTAGGCGAACTAAAAACAAAACTACTTCATAAACAATTAAACAAAGGGAAAACGATAAAGAAACACTGAGGAGATAGGAGTGAATGACTGGGATACATAAGGTGATCTAGGAACATCTTAGAAATACAATATAAAAAAACAGAAGATTTGTAAATGAAAACATACCACTGTAACCAGCCAAATGTAAAACGATACTCTCTGATCGACAGGACCGTGAAAAACAACCTGTCCCACACATGCGATGTAGGTAACTATATGCATAAATGAATAAATAAATAATTAAATGAATAAAATGATCAAGAAGATAAAAAGGTGCCACAAAGAATGATAAATATATGTACACACAATTATCTCAAAAAAATTATCTCAAAAAAAGGGGGGGCGGCGGGTTTCTGAATACTATCAATGGGACTCCATTATCAAGCTAATAACAACACACTCCAGCTAGGAGCAAGGAAACTCATCTAAATCTGACTGATCATTGTATTCGCAAGATGAGAAGGGAACTACTGCCCCTCATAGTCAATTTAGAAGCTTAGTACAAAAAGATAAAAACTAATAAAATATACATAAAAACATTAAATGAACAAAAAACATAGTCAAAACCAGAACGGGTGACAAATGCAAAACCGGAGGAGGCCAGTTGCACAGGAATTAAATGTAAAATACGTGAACTAAACGGAAGGTCACTTAATCCATAAATTTAAAAGGAAAATAAAATAAAATGAAAGCTTAAAACTTAAAAGGAGGCAAACGGGGACAAGCCATGCATGTGCCTAAGAATTACAGCAGAAAAGCGCCGGCGGGAACAAACGAGTGAGATAGCAGGCGCTGTGCTCGGTGCTTCAAAATTCCAAAACAGAAACTAAAGAACGTAAAACAAATCTTTACATAAGTTGTCTTATTTCCCCATGGCCAGCATGTAAAAACCATAAAAATAGTTATAAAACCAAACCTGAGTCACAGATAATAAAAACGCCGTCAGCAAGCAAAGCTAGAAACCGCTATCCATCGCAGCCGCCCGCACACACGCACCTGGCTTAAAAAACAATCTCTTCAGCGGGAAAACCAAAGGGACCAATCACTTGCATGCCAGATCAACGAACCACTAAAAAAACCTTCAAAGGAATGAATGGCCCCACATTAGAATGAGATGTAATGGTGAAAATAAAAATGAAAAATGAAAATTGGAAATGAGCACCAATACAACCGCTGACTCAGAAAAACACTTATGAATACCAGGACCACTCTGAAAAAACAGAAGGACAACAGACAGAAAGGAGGAAGGGGGTGGAGGGGAAAAAGGGGGGAGGGAAAAGGGAAAGGTGGGGGAAGGAGGGGGAGGGGGAAGGGGAGAGGGGGAGGGGGAGGAGGGAAGGAGAGAGGAGGGAAATAGAAGGAAGAAAAAGGAGGGGGAAGGGAAGAGGAGGAAGAGAGGGGAGAAAGACGAAGAGGAGGGGGAAGGGGGGAAAAAAGGAAAAAAAAAAAAAAAGGGGGGGAGGGGGGGAGGGGAGGGGGAAGGAGGGGGAGGGGAGGGGGAAGAGGGGGGGAGGGGGAGGGAGGGAAAAAGGGGAGGGGGAGGGGAGGGGAAGGAAGGGAGAGGAAGGGGAGGGAAAGGGGGGAAAAAGGAAAGGGAGGGGAAGGGGGAAGGGGAAGGAGAGAGGGGGAAAAGGGGGGAGGGGGAAGGAGGAAGAGGGGGAAGGGGGGAAAGCGGGGAGGGAAGGAGAGGGGGGAGGGGAAGGGAAAGGGGGGAAAAGGGGGGAGAGAAGAAGGGGGGAAGAGAGAGAGAGAGAAAGGAGGGGAAGGAGAAGAAGGGGAAGGGGGGAAGGAAGGAGGAGAGGGAAAGGGAGGGGAAGGGGAGGGGGAGGAAAGAGAGGGGGAGGGGGAGGAGAAGGGGGGAAGGGAAGGGGAGGAGGAGAGAGGGGGGAAGGAGGGGAGGGGACGGAGGAGGAAGAAGTAGGGGGAGGGGAAGAGAGAAGAAGAGAGAGACAAGGAGGGGAGAGAAAGAAGGGAGGGGGGAAGGGGGGAGGAGGAAGAGGGGGGGTGGGTGGGGTGTGGTAGGGGTGGGAGGGGAAGGAGGGTGGGGGGTGGGGGGAGGGGATTGTGGGGTGGGGGGGTGATGTGGAAGGGGATAGAGATAGGGAGAAGGGAGGCGACAGGAAGAAGAGAAAGAATCAAAAGAACACGTGCAAATAAACTGATTATAAAAACACAGAAAAATCCTGATCCATGTTTAAACCATGTGGGACAATGGAATTCAACAAAAAAATATATTTTTGTTCCAACCTTGTAGTTGTTTTAATCAAATCTCCCCCTCGCCAATTCTGTTGAACTTTTTTTAAAACAAGGAATTTTATGTCTGCTAGTGTATGTCCCATGTCTAACCAATGCTGCACAATCGGTTTGTCAGTCAATTTCCTCCTAACACAACTCTTGTGTTCCACTATACGTGTACGTATACAGCGATTAGTTTTGCCCACATAGAGCTTAACACAGGGGCACTGGATAACATGACATTGGCTGTCTCACAGTTTGAAAAGTCATTTATATAAAACTTTTTCTGAGTGACAGGATGAGTGAAGATGTTACGCACAGGCAAAACATTAAGACAAACAGAGCAGTGGCTGCACTGGAATTGTCCCTTATATTTAGCTAATCTCTTATGTTCAGTAAAAGCTGACGGGACTAACAAATTCCTAAGATTAACGTTCCTCTTATGAGCCACTATGAGCGAAGTGTTGCGAAAGCCAGGGAGGGTCTGGATTAGATGCCATTCCTTTTTGAGGATATTCACTATTTTTTGTGATTGCAAAGAGTACAAAAGAGGACATACAATTTTAGGTTGACTACTTTTCATCCGTGGTTTAAGTAACGTATCGCGTGACTCATCCCGTGCCCTCACATAGGCTTCTTCAATACAACGGGTGGGGTATTGACGCATCCTGAATCTCTGTGTCAAATCTTTAGCATGATGTTCAAACTCCTGCGCGGTAATGCAAACCCTTTTCACCCTAAGAAACTGTCCCACAGGTAAATTAGTCTTAAGGGAAGGATTATGAAAACTCGTGTAATGAAGAAATTGATTTTTATCCATGGGTTTTCTATATAACGAGGTAATCAGCTGGCCTCCTTCTTTTTGAACGAGAAGATCCAAAAAAGGAATGCGTGTGGGATCGTACGTGAGCTGAAATCTTAAGTTATCATCTAATGCATTAACCCAGTTGTTAAACTCAGAAAGCAAATCTATAGAACCTTTCCAAAGTATAAAAATGTCATCAATGTATCGGATCCACAATAAAATCTCATTCTTGAATGGATGTTCTTTCAAAAAGTTCTCTTCGAACCGATACATATAAAGGTTGGCAATGTCGGGAACCATGGAGGATCCCATGGCCACCCCCTTGATCTGTTGGTAAAAAAGATCCCTAAAACAAAAATAATTTTTGCACATTGCAAGTTCAGCAAGTAAAAGAAGAAAATTAGTGGGAATGCGTTTGTGATCCTGTCTCATCATCAAAAAATGCTCAATAACCTCTAAAGCCCCATCTTGTGGGATATTAGTGTATAGTGACTCCACATCTAAAGTCACCAGCAACACATCTGCCCCTAAATCACGGAATGAGGAAAAAATCTTGATGGCATGGGATGAATCATGTACAAAGGACCACATCTGTGTAACAAAGGGACGCAACATAACATCTAACAACTGCGAAAGGGGTTCCAGAAGAGAGCCAATAGCTGACATGATGGGCCTACCTGGAGGTTTGTCCAAAGACTTATGTATTTTCGGGATAACATATATCGTGGGTATAACCGGTTTATCTACTATGAGGAATTCCTTTTCCTTTTTAGTAATATAGCCAATGTCATACGCACTCAATACAAGACTATCTATACAGCGTTTAAGTGTATCGGTGGGATCACTATCCAACCTCTGGTAGAACGCTTTATCGTTAAGTTGTCTGTTAACCTCTTCTATATACATGTCTTTATCCAAAACCACTATTGCACCCCCTTTATCAGCTGGTTTGATCACTATATTAGAATTTTCCTGTAAAGATTTAATGGCCCGCTTCTCACCCAGTGTCAAGTTGTGATACGGCAACTTTTTGCCCACATCAATCGCCTCTATTTGTTGTAAAACTATGCTTTTGAAGGCCTCAATGAGGGGGTCCATCTGAGGAGGAGGGATCCATTTAGACTTCCTACTGATAACTGAAACATTCTCTGTAGGTGTCATTTGGGTACTAAAAAAATGTTGAATCCGAATTTTCCTGGGGGGTGCGGGGCATGTGCGGAGACTCAGTGCGGGGCCTCATTTGCATAAGCTGCCTCATTTGCATACATATTTGCATAATGTTGCCATACACTAACTTTTAGTAAACATGCCTCTTAATGAGTGTATGGATAAAGAAAGACTAAAAGATTTCTACATTACTATTTTATCACCAAATTCAGGGCAAAGCCATGGGGGCTACAGTAGCTCCTTCCATCGCTACATTGTATATGGCTGAGTTTGAATCTTCTCAGATCTATCCCTCACCATGGTTTAAGGAAGTTGTTTTGTGGGTCCGTTTCTTGGATGACATTTTCTTTTTATGGAAGGGCACTGAAGCTAATTTATAGTTGTTTTTTCAATGGCTTAATTCGTTACGATCTAATTTGTCCTTTACCATGCATCATCATTTTTCTCAATTAGAATTTTTGGATGTATTGGTTATGAAGTGTCATAACACTCTTCACACCACGTTGTTCAGAAAGTCTGTGCAGAGAAACACGTTGTTATCTTATACCAGTTTCCATCCGGTGTCTTTGAAGAAGGGCCTCCCGTTTGGATAATTTCTCAGAATACGGCGGATTTGCTCCAGTTATGAAGATTTTTTGAAACATGCACATATTTGTCAATCCGTCTTGCTCAAAGGGGTTACCCTAAGACTGTCATTAGACGAGCATTCTTGAGGGCGAAATATACCCATCGTGAATGGCTGTTTCCCTCAAGCACTTCTGATCAAGCTAACACTTTAGATTCTGCCACCCAATCTGACACGTTTGTGGGAGTGTTACCGTATATGTCATATACTGATCACATCAGGAAACTTCTTGCTAAACATTGGCATATTTTACAGTTACACCCATGTTTCCAGAAGAGATTACAAATAGCATTCTAGAGTCCCCAACCTTCGAGATTTTGTTGGTGTTACCTCTTCTCCTCTGGATAGACGTGGTTCCAGCAAGTCTCTTGTAGTGGGTCATTTTACCTTTTCTTCCTGTAACTATTGTTTGCAATCTATTACTGGACAAGAATGGCGAATCCCTAATTCACATTTAGTGCATAAATCCAGATGGCACACCACTTGTTTGACACCATATGTGGTATACGTTTTGATCTGTCCGTGTCATCTTTTATATATTGGCCGGACCATTCGTTTAATAAAAATTCGTTTAAGTGAACATGCATCCAGAATCAGGAATTCAGTCATGTCAGCCCCGGTTGTTCAACATTGTTTGGATTTTCATCATACATTTGGACTTGGATATTTTGATGGTCCACTGTTGAGCCGTTGGGTCTTAATAGGGAGCTGGATTGGGCAAGCATTCTTTAGCTGGTTTGATTGCATCCCTTTTGCTCTGTGATCATTACACTGGCATCTATGATAATATCATTCATCTGGCTGTGATTGGATACTTGTGGCATAAAAATCATCAATCTCTTCCTGCGGGGTTCTGATTGCTAATGAGCATGGGCCGGCGTCTTGAAGGAGAGGACAAGCCGGGAGACTGTTCTACTGTTGCAGTTAAATGAAGCGTTGAGACAGGGCACGGAGTTTGCATTTGCCGAAACTCAGTACTGTGTACTTGTTTACAACTGCGGTTTATACTGTGTGAAGTCTGTAAAGAAGTTTGAAACGAATAGTTGAGATAAATACTCTTCTGATTTTTCTGGCTGGATTTTTACACAGTTTTTATTGGATCACGAACACGGTATCTTTATGTAGGTAGCACTTTATCATGGTGGTTTACCTATGGCTCTGAAGTGGGCTCATAAACATTTGAGCAAAATGGAAATGTAGCTTTGAGAGGCTCTTTAAACCTCATGGCTAATCTTCCGACATAAATATACATTTACATATACGCTGGCTCATAAATTTACATGTTTCAATCTATTTTTGTTTTTGGGTTATTTAGCGTAGAGTGTTAGAAACTTGGAATGTACAACACTGTAGAAATAAAACTATAAATTAATTTCTTCTTGTACTAAACAAAGCGCAGATGTTAATGATGCACATTTCCTAGAGCTGACATATTCCAGTTAATAAATTCAAAATAAAGAGATATTTTTCTACCTTTTGTGCATTTTCTTCAGTTGCAATTGCTCCAGCTACTTTCTTCTGGTTTCTTCGTGTCTTCTGCTAACTCTCCATCGTCTGCTGTCCATTTGTCTTTTCTTCTCTCTTCTAGTTTTTTTCCATCCTCTCTCTGCATCTGCTTTAACATACTAATCTTTCTCCTTTTGCTCTTTCCTCATTCCTATTTCATCCACTCAAATTTTACCCCTCCATCCTCAATCCCCACTTACTCTCCCAATATCCGGCCAATTGTAGATTTGTCTTCCCTCCCACACAAAATATTTTTTCTCTCTCCATTTCACTCTCCCAGCTCCATCCCATTCTAATCCTCCCCCAACATTAGCTCCCTTCTAGTTTCAGCCCCACCCAGCATCCACTCCCTTCTAGTCCCTGCATTAGCCCATTTCCAGTCCTAGCCCCCCATCAGCCCATTTCCAATCCTATCCTAGCCCCACCATCAGCCCATTTCCAGTCCTAGCTCCCCCATCCATTTCCAGTCATATCCGAGTCCCTCCATCAGCTCATTTCCAATCCCAGCCCCCCATCAGCCCATTTCTAGTCTTTTCCTAGCCCCACCATCAGCCCATGTCAAATCCTAGCTCCCCTCCACTGAGCCCATTTCCAATCCAAGGCCCCCCATGAGCCAGTTCTAGCCCCTCCATGAGTCCATTTCAATTCAAGCCCCCACTACAGCCCATTTCCAATCTTAGCACCCTCCAACAGCCAATTTCCAAACCTATCCTAGCCCCTCCATCAACCCATTTCCTGTCCTAGCCCCCCACTCAGCCCATTTCCATTCCAAGCCCCCTCCCCATCAGCTATTTGCAGTTTAAGCCCCCCTTCCACTCAGCCCATTTCCATTCCAAGCCCCATCCCCATCAGCTATTTGCAGTTCAAGCCTCTCTTCCACTCAGCCCATTTCCAGACCTAGCAACCCCCCCAGCCCATTACCAGTCCTAAGCCCCCCCACAACCCATTACCAGTCCTAAGCCCCCCATCAGCCCACTTCCAGTCCTAATCCCCCATCACCCCATTTTCAGTCTTAGCCCCCCATAGCCCATTACCAGTCCTACCCCCCATCAGCCCATTTCCAATCCCAGCCCCCCATCAGCCCTTTCCTAGCCCTACCATCAGCCCATGTCAAATCCTAGCTCCCCTCCACTCAGCCCATTTCCAATCCAAGCCCCCCATCAGCCTACTTCCAGTTCTAGCCCCTCCATGAGTCCATTACAATTCAAGCCCCCACTACAGCCCATTTCAAATCTTAGCACGCCGTTGAGCGGATTTCCATACTTTTCCTATCCCCTCCATCAGCCAATTTCCTTTCCTAGCCCCCCCCACTCAGCCCATTTCCATTACAATGCCACTCCCCATCAGCTATTTGCAGTTTAAGCCCCCCTTCCACTCAGCCCATTTCCATTCCAAGTCCCCGTCCCCATCAGCTATTTGCAGTTCAAGCCCCCTTCCACTCAGCCCATTTCCAGTCCTAGCAACCCCCCCAGTCCATTATCAGTCCTAGCCCCCCATAGCCCATTACCAGTCCTAAGCCCCCCACAACCCATTACCAGTCCTAAGCCCCCATCAGCCCACTTCCAGTCCTAACCCCCCATCACCCCATTTTCAGTCTTAGCCCCCCCATAGCCCATTACCAGTTCTAACCCCCCCATCAGCCTATTTCCAGTCCTAGCCTCCCACATAGCCCATTACCAGTCCTAACGCCCCCCATCAGCCCATTTCCAGTCCTAGCCCCCCCATAGCCCACTACCCATCCAAATCCCCCCATCAGCCCACTTCCAGTCCTAACCCCCATCACCCCATTTTCAGTCTTAGCCCCCCATAGCCCATTACTAATCCTAACCCCCCATCAGCCCATTTCCAGTCCTAACCCCCCCCATCAGCCCATTTCCAGTCTTGGCCCCCTGCCCCCATAGCCCATTACCAGTCCTAACCCCCCATCAGCCCACATCCAGTCCTAACCCCCCCATAACCCCATTTCCGGTCCTAGCCCCCCATAGCCCATTCCCAGACCTAACCCCACCATAGCCCATTACCAGTCCTAACCCCCCCATCAGCCCACTTCCAGTCTTAGCCCCCCAATAGCCCATTACCTGTCCTAACCACCCATAGCCTATTACCAGTCCTAACCCCCCAATCAGCCCACTTACAGTCTTAGCCCCCTCCATAGCCCATTACCAGTCCTAACCCCCTCCCCCCCATCAGTCCAGCTAGATAATAAAAAATCACAAACTGGCTGCTGCTGCTGCTGACGCCGTGGCAGCGGCAGAATCGAGCACCCCGCGGGGCCCCCCCCTGCCCTGCAGAATCCTCCTTTTGCATCAGCTCCCAAAGCACGGACTTTTCAGAGCTGCAAAGGGAGAGCTTCTCCTCTCACGGCTCTGTTAATCCCGCTGCAGGACTGATGGTAAATCCCATCAGCCCCGCGGCGGGATTAACAGAGCCACGACAGGAGAAGCTCTCCCTTCACTGCTCTGGCAGCCGACGCTGAGGGAGCTGATGCTGAAAGGAGGATTCTGCAGGGCAGGGGGTGTCCCACGGGGTGCTCGATTCTGCTGCTGCCACGGCGGCAGTGGCAGCAGCGGCAGCAGCAGCCGGTTTGTGTTTTTTTTTAAATCTAGCTGGGCTGATCGCTGATGCAAGATGTTTTTTCCGCGGGGTCCCCTGAAACGCGGGGCCCTGTGCAAAAAACATTCTTGCTCAATGGACGGGACGGCCCTGCCACCACACTGGTCCTGATCACAGTGCCGACATTGCTAAACTGTGCAGGAGGTAGTAGTAGTGCCCTGGTGATAACTGCAGCTCAATGCTGGGGCCAACAGCCTGACTCTCCATGCATCTTTGGATTGTGAAGCCTGGGTGAGTGGGCATTTGTACCCCTGTTCGCCGCTGCTTTGGGCTTTGCACATGTTGCTGTTGTATCTGCATTGCAGGGTAAAACATAGGGACATGCTCTGCAGGAACTACAGCTGGGGCTTGAACCTGTGACCCTCTGCTTCTGGACACACTCACTGGGTGTACTGCACCACACTGTTGCCACAGATGCATGGTGGTCCCTGGGGCTACCTATACCTTTCCTCAGCCAGACCTTTTATGTTGCACTGCACACCATGTACTGGTACAGGGCAGGGCCTAGGTCCACTGCAGGCAGGTGCCACTGCCCCCTCCTGCACGGGCACCCCCCCCCCTGCTATGCTGACATGGCCATATGCTGTCGGTGCTGGTAGTGCACAGTCACAGGCCATCCACTGTATGGGTAGGTGGTCACCTAGGGAGCGGGATCTGGGGCATGGGGCATACATGAGCATCCTCACATCCCCCCCCATCACTGCCTACCAATAGTCTGTTCTTTCCGCTTGGGGGAGGGTTGGCTGGGGGTATGTCAGGTCAGTGCCCTGGCAACTGTTAGCTCGAATGGACCAGATAGATGTAGGTGGATTGTGTTTGGACTTTGTCAGCTGCTGTCATTATGATTTCCGGTTTCTATGTTCCTATGTACCACCTAGGTGCCCACCTAGTCCACCCTGTGCCCCTGCTGCCCTCGCTACATGTCCTGCCTGCAGCCTCCTATGCCCCACTTGCACCATCGCCATAGTGGCCTTTCATACTTGGGCACTATGCTGGTGCTGGACATGAAGCACTACTATCACGTTCTTGGACTCCCTGTCTATGCTATACATTGCTGACACTGAAATGGTTTCTCTCTCCTGCAAATGTGCATCTAACGGCAGGTTTTCATTCGCGGTAGGATTCAGCCCTTCAGTTGAGCGCGTTAGTGTGCAGGGAGCCTCTCCCCGCCCACTCCAGGCCCATTGACCCCTTCTCCCCCGCTCTCTCTCCACCCTCTGCGGTGTTTACTGCAGTCAGGGATGTTAGCGATCGTTAAGTAACGTTACCTAACAAGCGTTAACGCTACATAATGCGTGGTCTGTAACGTTACCGCAGTTTAGTAAACATACCCCTAAGATCATCAGACACAACCACGACCAGGTCCCGCTCTTCTTTAGTGGACAAAAGTACTTCACCCCCTATACTATATTGCTTCCTTGGATTGCTGCAGCCCAAATGCATGACCTTACATTTTTTAACATTAAATCCCAGCTGCCAGATTCTAGACCATTCTTCAAGCTTAGCTAGATCCCTCCTCATGTTATCTGCACCTTCCTGGGTGTCTACTCTATTGCAGATTTTGGTATAATCCGCAAAAATGCAAACCTTACCCGACAGCCCTTCCGCTATATCACTAACAAAGATGTTAAAAAGAATCGGACCAAGGACAGATCCCTGGGGCACACCACTGGTAATATCCTTCTCCTCAGAGTGAGCTCCATTTACTTGCACTCTTTGACGCCTCCCACCCAATCAATTTCTAACCCAAGCAGTAACTTTAGAGTCCATCCCTAGGGTGCTAAGTTTGTTTATAAGTCACCTGTGAGGAACAGTGTCAAAGGCTTTACTGAAATCTAAATACACCACATCTAGGGCTCTCCCTCGGTCCAACTCCCTGGTCACCCAGTCAAAGAAATCAATCAGATTTGTCTGACAAGACCTGCCTATGGTGAATCCATGCTGCCTCAGATCCTGTAATCTGCTGAACTCCAGAAACCTCACTATTTTCTCTTTTAGCAGCATTTCCAATAATTTACTCACCACCAAATTTAAACTAACCGGCCTGTAGTTTTCAACCACATCCTTACATCCACTTTTGTGTAAAGGCACCACATGAGCCTCTCTCCAGTCCTTTGGCACCACTCCCGACTCCAACGAGGCATTGAAAAGGTCATTCAGTGAAGCTGCTAGAATGTCCCCAAGTTCCCTCAGTATTCTAGGGTGTATCCCATCCGATCCCACCACTTTGTCTACTTTAAGTTGAGCTAGTTTCTCACGAACACAGTCTTCTGAAAATTGTTCAAGATGTCCCTCACTTCTGTTCCTGTTTGGGGATGTTTTCTGAGGTCCTGCTCCTGGTTCTTCTTCTGTGAACACAGAACAGAAATATTTTTTAAGCCATTCCGCTTTATCCTCATCAGCTTCTACATATTCCTCCCCTTCACCCTTGAGTCTGACAATACCACTTTTGCCCTTCCTCTTCTCACTAACATATCTGAAAAATGTCTTATCCCCCCATTTTATTGCATTGGCTATTTCCTCCTCTTTTTGAATCTTTGCTTTCCTGACTACTTTGCTATCTTCTCTAAGTTTTTCCAAATATAGATGCCTGTTTTCCTCTCTCTGTGATCTCTTATATTTCATGAAGGCCTCCCTCTTTTTCTTCACTTTTTCAGCTACCTCTTTCGAAAGCCATAGCGGTCTCCTTTTCCTTTTACCTTTATTTACCATTTTAACAAAAAGGTTGGTTGCCCTTAAAATATCTCCTTTCCGTTTTGCCCACTGTTTTTTTACATCCCCCAGCTGTTCCCATACCGCTAACGACTCCCTGAGGTATTGGCCCATCTTGGCAAAGTTAGTCTTCCTAAAGTCTAAGATCCTCACCTTTGAATGGATTCTAACAGCCCTAGTCCTTATACTGAACCACACCATCTGGTGATCACTGGATGCAAAATGATCTCCCACTATAACATCAGAAACACTTTCACCATTGGTAAGCACCAAGTCCAGTATGGCCCCTTCACATGTGGGGTCTGTTACCAATTGCTTGAATAGTTCTCCCTGTAGAGAATCCAGGATCTCTTTACTTCTAGATGATACTTCAGCAGGAATGTGCCAATCAACATCTGGCATATTGAAATCCCCGATCAGTAGCACTTCCTCTTTCCTAGCAATGCTGCGTATGTCTTCAATTAACTGTCTGTCCACCTCTTCCTCTTGTGAGGGAGGTCTGTATATCACACCAATGCAAATAGATTTCTCTTTCCCTCTTTCTAGTTTAACCCACAATGCCTTCTCTCTCCCTTTTAAGCTCTGTAATTCCAAAGCTTTAATAGTAGTTTTTACATATAGTGCCACTCCTCCTCCCCTTCTTCCTCCCCTGTCCTTTCTGAATAAAGTATAGCCAATATATAGTTACATCCCAGTCATGGTTTTCTGTGAACCATGTTTCTGTAACTGCCACTAAATCTAAGTCGGCCACTCTCACCAAAGCTTCAAAATCAGGGATCTTATTCCCCATGCTTAAGGCATTTATACACACTGCTTTCCAAATGTTATCCCTGTTACCCATTTCCATAAAGGTATTTAATGCAACACTTACCTGGGGGCTTTCACTTACCTGGGGTCTTTTTTTCACACATCCCCAACGAATCTAGTTTAAAGCACTCTTCAGTAGATTAGGCAGTCTACTACTGAAGACGCGTTGACCTTTCTTGGACGGATGGATGCCATCTCTGCTCTGCAACCCTTGGAATGAAGACCAACAAGAACTATAGTTCCGTCTAGTTTAAGAAGCTCCATGTCATGTACTTTCCTGACCAGAGTTGCAAGAATACAATAAAACACTCAGGGAAGGGAAAGATTATGTCAAAAGGTATTTATCAACTTCTGTGATGACCTTTGATTCCCTAGGCAATTGGAGTCTGTTCAGCATTGATCCCCTGCTATTTTACTCTCCTTCTTAGAGATTAGAAGTATATATTAATGTGTGATTCCCTGTAATGTTCATACATGGCATGAGAGGAAGAGGAGGCCAGTATTTCCTGAGAAGAGGGTGTCTTCAGTAAGCAGAATCCATCTGAAGAAAAGACAGACACACACAAAAAGGGGTGGATTATGCATCATAAGAAACCGTAAGACAGCTATGGAATGAAAGATTCCTAGTGGGGATGGACTTTATGAAAATACTGGCCCAGGGAAATCCCAAGAACCTGGAAGATGATTCCCACCTCCCCTATTGTGCCCTATGCATGGTTGAGGTTAAGATATCTTGTGAAAAAAAGAAGGACCAAAATTTCATCACTGCAAGGATGATGGATGAGGTTTTATTTGTGTGTGAGCGAGAGAGAGAGAGCCATACACATGTAAATAGTTACCCTGTATGGTCCAAGTTCTAACTCCTGTTATAATGTAAACTCAAACGGTCTTGACTGCACTGAGCTCTCGTTGTTGAATGTTGAACCGCACTGATAACAAATAGCGCGGTATATTAGAATTGTTAAATAAATAAATAAATACACATGCCTGGAGTCTCAGTCTGGTAGTGACAATACTGATAGCATAGCTTGTTGGATTTAAAGCAGGACCAAATAAAAATATCTGAGCTTAATAGTACC
Organism: Ichthyophis bannanicus; assembly: GCA_033557465.1. NCBI lineage: Eukaryota > Metazoa > Chordata > Amphibia > Gymnophiona > Ichthyophiidae > Ichthyophis > Ichthyophis bannanicus. Next base: position 1,247,814,653 of record CM066033.1, read on the forward strand.
AGATAGCATAGATGCATGGATCTGTTACAGCTAGGCTGTCATGCAGGTAGAGCTCATTTGCCTTTTTAAAATGTCCTCTATTTTCCTGGGGCAGCTGCCAGGTTGTGGCATTATCAAAGAAGGGCATGCCAGGAAGTGGATATTGGAGATGGCTTCCTCGCCTCTTGTTCATTGGAAAAAGATGATTCTGCCTTACAAGAACAGCTGGATAAGGAGAACCAGGTCCCTCATCATGAAGTTTGCCTTTTAAGCCCAGGTTGCCATTGTAGTTATAAGATGCTCTTGCCCAGGAACCACAAATCACATGTGAAGCATGAACATAGAAAATCAAACCACACATATAATATGGGCATGCATGCCCATCATGTCTATAGCTGGACCTATAGAAATATAGATAAATGTGAGCCTTAACCCTCCATTGCCTCAGGAACAAAATTGGATTGGTAAGCCAATATCTACTGTACCTAAATAACTCACCTTGAACTACTACTGGAAAGGCATGAACTAAATACAAGAAGATATATACACACACACACACACATATATATATATATATATATATACACCTTTGTGAGTGAATATAGGTCATATTCAAGAACAGTATGGCTCACACCACAGCTGTATCAAAATCTGTGGAATGTTTTAGGTGTTCACAGATATGTGGATATCTGCCTACATAAGAGCACTACTGAGAACTGACCGCAACGTTTTTGATGGCTCTAAAATTCACAGAATTAGAGCCAAGGTGGCCAAAAACAATAAGAGGAGAGGATGCTGCCATATACGGAACTGGTGATTCAGTAACAGCTTTCAATAAATCAGAAACCAAAGAGTTATTCTTTTTAAACATCTAAATAGACGGCTCTCTAAATAGTTAAGTGCGGAGTGTCTTATCCACACCAAAATGCTGCAGTGACAGTTTCTTACAAAGCCCTGATGGACTCATTTTATTACAGCTGTAAAGGCCATGACCCTGCAGTAAATTTCTGAAGCAATCAGGACTGGAAGATTCAAAACTGGGACTTGAAAGATAGGAAAGGAAGTTGGTGGAAATGAGGAGGCAGGAAATCATAATAGGTGAGAGAAAGGCAGCTCATAGCTTTATCAGGATGTCATCTATTCCAAAACAGAAGTGTATAATTAATCTGACTTTTAATAATTAGAACAATCTGCCCTGGTTTTGTGGAATGTTATTTATCCATTCTTGTAAGTTCTTAGTTTTGCTTTGATATGTGTCAAGAGAAGCTCTTTGGTAAGCTAGAATTCTATTAGATATTTACATCTTGAGCAAACTATACAGTATGTAGGAGCCTGCCCTTTATAACACACTGGGCAGATAATAAGTGCATAGTCTTTAACAATATTCTATTCCCTGGTTTTTGCCATAATGCCCAGTGCTCCTAGCCCTCTTACTCTCTAATTTAACCACCTGCAGTTTTATTACTCAGCTCCGCTGCATGAATGAAATACATCAGCATACTGAAAATACTTGGCCATTATTACTAAATCACAGTATTAGTGTTAAACAACGGAAACAGTCACACAGAGCTGGAGCTCAGGCAGATAATCTTCTTTAAGACATGATTATTGCAAGTTATTTCCCGTTAAGACAGCGTCTTCCGCATATTTTTATTTAATTAAAAAATAATTGGTAACTATCTTTGATCACTGCCATGGTACAAACAAACAGGGATGATAAACACTCATTATGAATAAAACAGCAGTACCAGGAGACTATTCTCTCTCTAAGTATTGCTGTGTTAATTATGGGTCACTGTTAATTAATCTAAAAGTGTTTTGTTTTGCTGCTGTGCTGTCAACAGTAATTATATATTCTTAAAGAGGCAAAATCTTCTTTCATGTTTTCCTGGCTGGATTTCAATAATAGATTAAAATTATGCAAATGCGGGATGGAATGGTTAGCACTGTCTGCTGACATATTTACTCATCCTTTGGGAGTATACAGGAACGGTGAAGACAGAGGCTTATTTGTCGTGAGTGCAAGAATTAGACAGGGACAGATAAAACTTTTCCTTTATTTAAGTTCATCTTTGTGCTACTCACAGTGTGCTGGCTGAAATCCCAAAGCAGCAGCGAGGAAGGAGAGAAAGAGGCTGGATGGAGTATATTAGCAGAACCCAAGAGACAGGCCGAGCGCCAAAAGCTCAATGCTTGGACAAAGGTGCAGGAAGCAAGGCGTTAGATTTGTTAGGACCTGGACTAAATTCTGGGGAAGGGGAAGTCTCTTCTCCAAAGATGGCACTAATATTCAAAAAGGAAAGAGAACTAGAACCTGAGGAAAAGCCGACAATTGCTCAGGAGCTCAGGGTATGGAATAAGTTATCTTTGAATGATACCATCAAAACAGGAAAGTTAGGGCATCCTGAAAGAGAGTTACAATAAAAGCAAAAATAGCCCAGATGCTTTTAAATGAAAAGTAGACAGAGTTGAAAGATTACAAATTATCCCTGTCAACTGCTATGAAAGTTGTAAATTCAAACAATGTGAGATAGACTATTTGGCAGTAAATTAAGAGACAGATATAATAGGCATCTCAGAGACCTAGTGGAAGGAGGATAACCAATGGGACAATGTGAAACCAGGGGTTCAAATTATATCGCAATGATAGCATGGCTTAAATTGGTGGAGAAGTGGAGCCAGGACCGGCCCAAACACCAGGCAAGTTAGACAGTCACCTAGGGTGGCAGCTTCTGGGGGTAGGGGCAACAAAGAGCAGGGCATTCACAGCTAAACAATAGATGCCAACAGCTGGGTGGTGGGAGGGGGGGAGGGTGCGGCATAAGGTGTAAGGTTTGCTTACAGCACCTATACCTTCAACCAACTCTGGGGCCGACACTGGGTAGAGCTATATGTTAAAGAGAGCATTGAGTCAAATAGAATAAAAGTTCTGCAGAAAGCAAAATGCACAGTTAAATTTTTATTGATAGAAATTCCATGTATAAAAGGGAAGAAAATAGTGGTAGGGGTTTACTACTGTCCACCTGGACAGAGTGAGCTGACAGATGATGAAATGCAATCAGAAATTAGAGAAGCTAATCAAATTGGCAATGCAATAATAAAGAGTGATTTCAATTACTCCAATTTTGATTGGATAAACATCATGTCAGGACATGTGAGGGAGGTAAAGTTCTTATACAAAATAAATGACTGCTTCATGGAGCAGCTGGCTCAGGAACCAACTAGAGAAGGAGTTATTTTAGGCTCCGACACCCTTTTACTAAAGTGCACTGTAGTTTTGCACCTAAGATGCTTTTGGCATGCAAAACTAAGGCACGCTAAGTGCAAAGCCACTGCATTACCTGTTGGGGCATGGACAGAATTTCCCCTACAGGTAACATCTCCCCTATAGGAGTGGAACAGTAACCTAATAGTTGGAGCACCAGCTTGGTAACCAATAAACTAGGGTTCAATTCCCACTGACACTCCTTGTGGCCTTGGGCAAGTCACTTAACCCTTTATTGCCTCAGGAAAAATCCAAGTTATCAATGTCTCTGTTTAATATACATTACTGAGTTTAAGTTACAATATAAACTGCTTTGACTGAAATAATAACATATGGTGCTGTTCAATAATACCGTGGGTACAGTTAACTTTGCCTATGGAAGTTGAGGTAATTGCACTTGCTATTTGCAAGACCCATGCCGTGCTCATTATACCTGCTCCTAATCTGCCCATTTGCTAGCCTAAATCATGTAGCTCAATTAGTGGAGGCATCAACATACACTATCACAGCTTCATGCTTATAGCATGGGCCAAGGCATGTGGTTAGCATGTGCCAAAACCCATACTGTGTAATGTACTTTAGTAAAAGGGACCCTTAATCCTTTGTGGAACACAGGATTTGGTGCAAGAGCTAACTGTATTGGGAAAACAGCACAAGTAATCATAATATGAACAAATCTGACTTAATAAGCGGAGGGAGTATACAAAGGAAATCTACTGTGTCAGCATTTCATTTTTGACAGGGAGTTTATGACAAAATGAGGAAAATGATTAGAAAAAAAAATAAAAGGAGTAGTCACAAAGGTCCAGAATTTACATCAGGTATGGGTGTATTCAAATACTCATTCCCTGCCCTGTGCCATCATCTTGAATATGGCTGCGCCTGGCCCCGCGCGGTGCATCCTGGGATGCACTGGGTGGGGTCAGACTGCCATATAAGGCAATAAATGCCTTATATAGCAGAATGACTCTCTATGTTGCATCGTGGGACACATGAGCTATCCCAGTAACTCCGTTGACCCGGAGGCCCACCTCGCCTCTGCTTCTTCAGCCTTCCCCCCCCACCCACCCCCTCCTCCCCTTTCAATAACAACAAAGAGTCTAATCATGGTACAAAATTTGGTCGCAGCTTTATTACACTTCTAGTAACCGCCCAACATGGGCAAACATATTCAACATCTCCCCAACAATAACCCCCCACCCCGACACCGGAGAATGCCCCCTCCCGCCATATTAGTAGCAAGGCGGAGCATTCTCCTCCCCGCCCCCGCCGCCTGCCTCGCCATACTAGTAGCAAAGGCTGGCCCCCAACCCCTTGTACCGGGCCGAGACCCCCCACCGGGATGTCTCGCCCCACCCCGGGAAGCACATCGCTCCCCCACTGGTCCCAAATCGGTTAAAGCCTCGCCGCCTTGGCGAGCGCGGGCTCTCTACCCCGCCTCCCCCAGCTGCAACAACCCTCCAACATTAACCTTTGGGAGGGCGGGCGGGAACGTGGCCGTCTGCCCGAGGAGCCACGCCGAAAAGACTGGCCACGCGGCTCCTCGGCTCCCATAGCCCCCACCTCCCCGCACTGGAGCCAATAGGATTGCCACACCGCCGTGCGGCGATCCGTCACTCAGGCTCCGCCCCCATACCCCTAACACGTGCAGGAGGCCAAGGCCGGGCCCGGGCACGAGTTACTGTCGGCCGCGGGACCTGGCCCGCGGCCTCCTGCATTAACTCCGTTGACCCGGAGGCCCACCTCGCCTCTGCTTCTTCAGCCTTCCCCCCCCACCCACCCCCTCCTCCCCTTTCAATAACAACAAAGAGACTAATCAAGGTACAAAATTTGGTCGCAGCTTTATTACACTTCTAGTAACCGCCCAACATGGGCAAACATATTCAACATCTCCCCAACAATAACCCCCCACCCCGACACCGGAGAATGCCCCCTCCCGCCATATTAGTAGCAAGGCGGAGCATTCTCCTCCCCGCCCCCGCCGCCTGCCTCGCCATACTAGTAGCAAAGGCTGGCCCCCAACCCCTTGTACCGGGCCGAGACCCCCCACCGGGATGTCTCGCCCCACCCCGAGAAGCACATCGCTCCCCCACTGGTCCCAAATCGGTTAAAGCCTCGCCCCCTTGGCGAGCGCGGGCTCTCTACCCCGCCTCCCCCAGCTGCAACAACCCTCCAACATTAACCTTTGGGAGGGCGGGCGGGAACGTGGCCGTCTGCCCGAGGAGCCACGCCGAAAAGACTGGCCACGCGGCTCCTCGGCTCCCATAGCCCCCACCTCCCCGCACTGGAGCCAATAGGATTGCCACACCGCCGTGCGGCGATCCGTCACTCAGGCTCCGCCCCCATACCCCTAACACGTGCAGGAGGCCAAGGCCGGGCCCGGGCACGAGTTACTGTCGGCCGCGGGACCTGGCCCGCGGCCTCCTGCATTAACTCCGTTGACCCGGAGGCCCACCTCGCCTCTGCTTCTTCAGCCTTCCCCCCCCACCCACCCCCTCCTCCCCTTTCAATAACAACAAAGAGACTAATCAAGGTACAAAATTTGGTCGCAGCTTTATTACACTTCTAGTAACCGCCCAACATGGGCAAACATATTCAACATCTCCCCAACAATAACCCCCCACCCCGACACCGGAGAATGCCCCCTCCCGCCATATTAGTAGCAAGGCGGAGCATTCTCCTCCCCGCCCCCGCCGCCTGCCTCGCCATACTAGTAGCAAAGGCTGGCCCCCAACCCCTTGTACCGGGCCGAGACCCCCCACCGGGATGTCTCGCCCCACCCCGAGAAGCACATCGCTCCCCCACTGGTCCCAAATCGGTTAAAGCCTCGTCGCCTTGGCGAGCGCGGGCTCTCTACCCCGCCTCCCCCAGCTGCAACAACCCTCCAACATTAACCTTTGGGAGGGCGGGCGGGAACGTGGCCGTCTGCCCGAGGAGCCACGCCGAAAAGACTGGCCACGCAGCTCCTCGGCTCCCATAGCCCCCACCTCCCCGCACTGGAGCCAATAGGATTGCCACACCGCCGTGCGGCGATCTGTCACTCAGGCTCCGCCCCCATACCCCTAACACGTGCAGGAGGCCGAGGCCGGGCCTGGGCACGAGTTACTGTCGGCCACGGGACCTGGCCCGCGGCCTCCTGCATTAACTCCGTTGACCCGGAGGCCCACCTCACCTCTGCTTCTTCAGCCTTCCCCCCCCCACCCACCCCCTCCTCCCCTTTCAATAACAACAAAGAGACTAATCATGGTACAAAATTTGGTCGCAGCTTTATTACACTTCTAGTAACCGCCCAACATGGGCAAACATATTCACCATCTCCCCAACAATAACCCCCCACCCCGACACCGGAGAATGCCCCCTCCCGCCATATTAGTAGCAAGGCGGAGCATTCTCCTCCCCGCCCCCGCCGCCTGCCTCGCCATACTAGTAGCAAAGGCTGGCCCCCAACCCCTTGTACCGGGCCGAGACCCCCCACCGGGATGTCTCGCCCCACCCCGGGAAGCACATCGCTCCCCCACTGGTCCCAAATCGGTTAAAGCCCCGCCGCCTTGGCGAGCGCGGGCTCTCTACCCCGCCACCGGTGCGAGGTAGCTCATCTAACCTCGCACCGCCCCACCCCCATAAAGCTGCAACCAGTGCACCTCTCCAGGACCTCCTGCCAATCATTTAGCAAAAGGTCCTGACCTACAGGGGACAAGTGCACACCATCAATACGGTATAACCCTGCACATTTCGGATCCGCCCACGGGTGCTGCACCTGCCAGCCCCCTATCAACTGGACCCACCGGCCGATCTGCCGGTTGACCTTCACCAGGCCTCGCGACCATCGCCGCTGAGACTGGCAAGCCGGCCGTGGAATAATGTCCGACCATATGATCCTCACTCCAGGCCAATCCTCCTGCAGCATGCGAATGTCCCGCTGCACCGCTCGAATGAGCTGCCGGCACGTCCAATTGGTCAAGTCATTTCCTCCTAGATGCAGCAATACCCCCACCGGGCGCTGCCGTCGCTCCGCTTGCTGCCGCACACAAGGAAGTAGTTGCCACCAGCGCATGCCACGCTCCCCCATCCATCGCAGCCGGACGTTGCGGGCAGCCAATCCCAGATGTGGACCCAGCGGGCGCAGCACGGCTCTCCTCTCCGCCCAGTAGATGAAGGAGTGTCCGATAATCCACCAATCTCCGGTCAGGCCCCCTCTCACCTCTTCGGCCCAAGGAGGCCCCCCTGCAACAGGAAACACAGCATTAGCAACCCCCCCCACACCCCCCACACCCCCCACACCCCCCCCTCCCGTTCATACCCGGTCCAGGCGGACATAACTCTCATAAACCCCGGACCGCCACCTTCCAATCCTTTGAATCACCGCACCCTCCAGACCAGCTGCCGCCGCGCTGGTCACCGCCCCAATCCTGAAGGATTGGGATGCATACTGCCGCTCATCACACCCGAGCCGCTGCAGCGCCAAACGCAACACCGCCGTAAATTGAAATTGCGTGACAGGTGTTCCGTCCGCGTGGCAAAACAAGACACCCGCCACACCCGGTCGCTGTCGCAAGTACGCCTGCAGATTCAGCACCGGGCAAGAACATAGGCCCGGAATCGCTCTCAAGGACACCCAGCTGCCAAGTCCGCACTGGTCCGTCTTAGAGCGTGCCAGAAAAATACGCGCGGATGACTCAGTCAGCTCCACGTGCTGGACCTCTAACCCACCCCGCACCCCCTGCCCCCGGGACTTCGGTACTAACTCACTCACCCGAAACGCCCCAAAAAAGGCAATGACAAATAACGCCCGAAACAGTACCACCTCAAACTCCGATGCCGCTACGGCTGGCAACACGCCCCATATAAGCACTAGCAGGTCGTGGGACACCGGGCGATGCCAGTCGCGGCTAGGCGGCCGGTCCTTCGCCCACCCCGCCATAAGTCGCCACACCAAAAAGGATGCGCACGGGCTACCCCAACCCGCTGCCTTACTAAAGAAGGAGAAACCCGCCAAAGACGCCCGTACCACCGACCTAGACCACCCCTGCCCTATAGCCCAGACTATGAATGCCCCCACCGTCCAGTCATCAACGCTGCCCCCCCTCCAACCTCTCTGCCTGAGATATTCCCGCACCTTGGCATCCCCCCGCACGTATGATGCCCACGTACCTGGCGCTATAGAGGAGCGCAACATCGCTAACACTGCTGGGTCCCAATCTGCCACAGGTGCTCCGGTACCACCGCCGACGAGGCGTCCGCCTCCGGGGCCAAGGTTCGAAACTGCTCCCACTGGAAACGGGACATAGCATCAGCAATGGCATTCTGCGTACCAGGCACGTGCCGCGCCCTGGCCGTGACATTCAGCCGCAGACAGGAGAGCACGAACAACCTCATCAATGCCGCCACTCTGGGGCATTTCGGCGATTGCCTATTAATCACCTGCACCACCGCTGCATTGTCGCACAAAACATGACTTTTTTGTCCCGTAACCTGTCCGGCCAAACCCAAAACGCCACCACTATAGGGAACAACTCCAAAAAAGTCACGTTACGCATCAACCCCACCTCAATCCAGGACGCCGGCCATGCCGCCGCACACCACGCTCCCTGACAATACAAACCAAGCCCGGAACTCCCCGCCGCATCCGAAAATAACTGCAGGTCCACATTTGTCAGCTCAGACGCTTGGACCAACGCACTGCCATTGAACTCGGAGAGGAACGCTTGCCATACCCGCAGATCCTCCCGCATACCCGCCGTCACTCTAATGCGGTGATGCGTGCGGCGCACCCCTGCCATAGCCAGGGACAGCCTCTGCGCAAACGGCCTCCCCATGGGAATAACCCGACAGGCAAAATTCAGATGACCCACTAAAGCCTGTAACTCTTTCAACGACACTTTCGTAGCAGACCCCACCGCCGCCACCAGCTCCCTCAACCTTATCCTGCGATAAGCGCACTACGAAATCCACGGAATCAATTTCAATCCCCAGAAACGACAGGCACGTCACGGGCCCCAGGGTCTTACCCGCCGATAGCGGAATCCCAAATTCCCTCGCCATCTCCTGAAACAGCTCCAACAGGGACGCACAGCCTTCTGTCCGCGCCGGCCCTACAAACAAGAAATCATCCAAGTAATGGACCAACGACTTACACCCGGAGCGCTGCACCAGGACCCAATGCAAGAAGGAACTGAAGGCCTCAAAATGAGAACAGGAAATTGCACAACCCATCGGGAGACACTTATCGTAATAATACTGGCCGTCAAACTTAAAGCCCAGTAAAGGATAAGCCGACGGGTGCACTGGCAGTAACCTAAAGGCTGATTCGATGTCCACTTTTGCCAGCAACGCCCCCGGCCCACAAAGTCGCACCAACTGCAGTGCCTCATCGAAGCGGGCATACCGCACTGAGCATAACTCCCGTGGTATATGGTCGTTCACGGAATCACCAGGCGGAAAGGACAAGTTATGGATAAGCCGATAACTCCCACGCTCTTTCTTCGGAATCTCTCCCAACGGTGATATTAGAAATGGCGCAAAGGGGGGGGAGCCCGAAGGGCCCCGCCACCCTCCCAAGAGCACATTCATTCTCGATCTTATGCCAGGCATCCCCCTCCAAAAGGCGCACCGAGCTGGGATTGCTGGCCGATACGGCTGCCACCTCCCCTTGAAACGGTATTCGAAACCCCTCTGTAAATCCCCACCACAACAGCCTCCCCGCCCTCCCGTGCCTATCCCGTATATAACGCTCTAGCCACGGCTTCATAGCCTTGACGTTTACGGGAGTAGGCGCCAACTCCCCTAACCCCGCATCACTTACTGCCCCCCGCCGCCCCCACCACCCCCTTTCTACTGCACTTCGCCGCTGAATGACCTGCGCCGCACAGCGAGCATGCGTGCCGGAACTTACAGTCCGGAAAGGGGCAAGAAGCCTTATTGTAGCGCCAGCATAAGTCCCCCCCCGGCCCCCCCAAGGACGACCCAGGCGCTGCCCCCGGCGTCCGAAAGGACCGGCCACTAGCCGCCGGCGCTTGGCTCGTTGTCCTTGCCGCCGCCCCACCCCTGCCCCCTCTCTTGGCCGACATTTGCGTCAGCCATAAGTTGACATCCTTCATCCCCCAGGACAACTGCTTATTCTCCTCCATCATATCCCTAAACTCCTCGTCATAATTAAGCCATGCCCAGCCTTCATGCGCCTGTGAAGCTGCCAGGATGGCATCCACGTATGCCAACAACTCACCATACTGACTCGGTTCCGCATGCCCCCAAACACTCGCTAGCCTTAGGAAAGCACGCGTCCAGTTGAGCGTATTGCGCGAAACCTTCCGCACTCTCCCCGCCTTCTCATCCTCTTTGCGCTTTTTCCTACTCTCCCCCGTGCGCTTCCTACCTTCCAACAACCGAAAAACATCAATATATTTACGCTTCAATATACGGCGCCGAAGTTTGCACGGCACTCCCTCCCAAAGTTCCGCGCAACGCACCACAGTTGACGCCGACCCTCCCCCAACCCGCTTCCCCGCTTGCGAGCCATCCGATGAATTCTCCGATGACGACGATGACGACAAGGACGAACTCCGCCTACAGCGCCGCCGATGCTTCCTTTTTGCTTTGGCTTTTCGGCCGCCCTCAGCCATCTCACCCCCCACCGGCCCGCCGCCTCCCACATTACCTGGTTCTCCCGCACCCTCGACTGCCGCTGCCACTGCCACTCGTTCACTCTGCTCCTGTGCTTCCACGGCCTGACTGGCCCGCCCCGTGGTAAGGGCCGTCATCGGGCTGCCCCCCGCACTTCCTTCTGTCGCCACTCCGCTCGTCGGCACCTGTAATGGAAGAGAGGAACAAACCGGAGGAGGACCCATTCCGTACAGCCCTGCTCCCCAACCCATCCCCCCGCCCTGCGGCCATGAGGAAGTACCCAGCCCCCCTGCTGCCCAGCTAGCCCCCCCCCAGGACGGCTGCACTCCCCGGCTAGGGAATCCCGCGGCACACCACTCACCCCAGCCCTGCCCCCAGGACCCCATACCCAGGGGCTGACCCAATCCTGGCGGCCAACCCGGCACCCCTTCCCCCTGTGCATACTGTCCGTCCTGGCTTCCCGGAAACCATGGCGCATATGGCCCCGCCCCAACCTGGGCCAAGGAGGCCCCCCTGCACTGGAACCCACCCCCGGCAGCCCCTCCGCCAACCCCCTGCCAGCCATCTCCCCACATCCCCTTTGTGCCATCGCCCCCCCCGAGTTTAAGCCACCCCCCACCGCCCCCACGTCTGCCGCCCCCTGAGCCTCAATCCTCACTGGTGTCACACCCGCAGCTAGCCCCGAACTAGTAGCCCCCCTGCAGGCCCCCCCCCGGCCCCTGCCCCCTGGCCTGGAGGCTCCCCCAGCCTTCCCACGTGACTGCCCACCAGCCCTGGCCCCTTTGCCCCCCCGTCACCTGAGACCAGCCTCCCCACCCCCCAGCCCGAGCTCCACTTCCCCTACCTGCCCGCTGCCCCCGCAGCCCCCTAGGAGAACGCGCCATGCCTACCTATGGCAGGCGCCCACAAGGACTATCACCCTGTCGTGTCACAGACTGGGCTGCTCCCAGCCAATCCCTTAGTGACCCCCCACGATTTTGGCAGCTCAGCCGCGCTGCAGGCAGGCAGGCAGGCTGTAGTTGTATGCAGGTCACTCGCCTACCGCCCCCCCTTCCTCCGCTCTTCTCTCCCTCCTCCGCTCTACTCTCCCACCCGCTCCGCTGTACCCTCCCCCACCGCCCACGCTCACCGGTGCTCGGAACTCAGCGTCTTCCCGCTGATGCGCCCTGTTCTAGGCCCCAACGCCTGCACCGAGAAACGTGGCCGTCTGCCCGAGGAGCCGCGCCGAAAAGACTGGCCACGCGGCTCCTCGGCTCCCTTAGCCCCCACCTCCCCGCACTGGAGCCAATAGGATCGCCACACCGCCGTGCGGTGATCCGTCACTCAGGCTCCGCCCCCATACCCCTAACACGTGCAGGAGGCCGAGGCCGGGCCCGGGCACGAGTTACTGTCGGCCGCGGGACCTGGCCCGCGGCCTCCTGCATGATGCAACAGGGCAGTCAGTCACCTCAGATGATATCTTTCTTCCTGGCTGGATTTTTATGCCTGCCCAAAGCTGGTGTGAAGATGCAGCATTAAAAAGCACTGTGAAAAACTGCAATTTAGCGTAGCTGTTTTTTTGGCATTTTTCCAGCACTTGCTTGCTTTCTGCCTCGGAGAGCAAGCCTAATGCGGGAAAAGTGCCTGAAAATGCCACACTAAGCTTTTCTGCATTGGCCCGTTAGTGAAAGACCTACCATTGGAAAGGTATGAGCTAAATATTAATAATAAAGAAATAAAACTGCATAAATCCCTCTGAACAGGATATTCAGCAGCACTATCCCATTTAATGCCGCTGAATATCCCCATTAAGCAGGGCCAGCGCAAAGTGATGAGGTGCCCTAGGTGAACGTCATCCCTTGCCCCTCTCCGATGCCCATTGCTGCCGCTGTCGCCCCTCTTCGCGATGTGCAGCAACACCAATGGGCATGAAGAGCCCCACGGTCCTTCCCTTTATACCTCCAGTTAAAGTCCACAGTTATCAGAATGAAGATCAAAGATACTCCAAAATATGCGGTTTCCTTCTACTGGATAACCAATTTTATTTATTTATTTAACAATCATTTATATCCCGCATCTTCCAGAGTTCAGTTGCGGTTCACAATAAAACAAAATCCACAAAGCAAGAGCTTGGTTTTACATCGAACATTTTGTAACAATAAACAATATAATGGTTAACAGCATGAGCTAATACATAACAGCATAACTGGCTTGTAAACTATGTACAATAAACTATATACAAATACAAGTTGTAGGTACTTTAGGGTTGAATCATAAAGTTTTTAGTTCAGTGGTTTTTCTGTTAAGTTGTTGGATTTAGTATTACTCAGTCAGGTGATTTTAGCCTTTATCTGAGTGTATCGAGGGATTATCTATGTTGCCGTAGTACATGGAGAATAGGTAGGTTTTTAGTTTTTTACGGAGTTCAATAATTTCGTTTATAGATCGTAGGTCCTCTGGAAGGGAATTCCATGTGGATGGGGCTGCATGAGAAAAAGCTCTGTTATTAGTTAATTTATTTGCTTTTATGAAATCATGAGGAGAATTTAGTTTATTTGAGTGTCCTTTTCTGTGCGTAGTTTTTTGAGATTCCATACTGATTAGGTTGCTTAGTGGAATTGGAGCCATGTGATTTAAGGCTTTAAATGTAGTTATTGTAGTTTTATATATTATCCTGCTTTGAATTGGCAACCAGTGAAGGGAAGCTAGTATTGGTGTTATGTGCTGGAATGAGTGTGCTTTCATTATAATTCTAGCTGCGGCGTTTTGTGCTAGTTGGATTCTTTTGATGTTTTGTTTTGTTATTCCTAAAAGAATTAGGTTAGCAAAATCAAAGTGCAGGGTTATTGTAGCCTGGATTATATTAATGAAGACTTGTAGGTGTACTAATGGGCGAAGTTGTTTAAGTATTTTGAGTTTAAAATATATTTTCTTTATAGTGTTTCTGATATGAGTAGTCATCGTCAGATGTGTGTCTAATATAACACCTAGGTATCTTATTTCGTTCTTTATTTTAATGTCATGATTTTGTATTGTTATGTGGGTTGGAGGGATATATGATTGTTTTTTTGTTACAATTAGGACTTCTGTTTTTGAATGATTAATGTGGAGGTTTTGAGCTTTTAGCTAGGTTGTTATTTCATTGAAACAATCTGATAGTTGTTTTATTGGTAAGTTAGCTGGATGCTATTTCATCACACATTAACATAACTGGGAGAAAAAGAATCTCGGAACCTTACGAGGTCCAAATATCTCAATCCTTCTTTAGACATGACTCTGGAACATCAGTGATTCTAAAAAAACTCCACAGTCATTATTCAAATATTCATATTAAACACATAAGACCTCATAATTTCATCAATGTTCATTATATAAGCATTTTCATTACATTTAACTTTGATCAGGTATCCCTCTTGTCTGATGTGATATTTTGTACCACCCTAGATGTCTAAATAGCATTTCGCATACCCTTCTTCAGGGGTCACCCAGCCTTGGGGGTCAAAATATTTTCTTGCATTCTTTATGCCAGTTTCTACAAAAAACATTGCTTCCACATCAATTACTCTGGCCTTATAATGTCCATAATTAATAATTACATTCTATTTACTATCAATCTGCAGTTCTCAGCTAGCACCCATTAATGTGACTCAACTCCAGAAGGATATCTATCTATGCTTAAATCTAAAACCAATAACAAAAAGAAAAATCCCTAAACCAACTTACTGGTATCTGGACTGCAGCCTCATTAACCAACCGCACACATCCTCAAAACCAGCTTTCATATAAACACCACGCATGCGAAAAGATAACATACCTTTCAACCAATCATATGCCATTATTAACCCCTCCCTTCTTACATTACTGTAATTTCCATTCATCGACATTCCCTCCCAAATAGACCACCCTCCTATTGTCATATCACTTATCACTAGCCAATGCTTAAATATTCACTATGAGGTCTATTCCGACACTAGCCTCAGAACCTTAAAGCTAGGCAAGATTTTCCCATGCCTATCTTGAAGGCGTACAGCGCTATTCGCCCATCTTGCCATCCCCAACAAAAGCCTCCCTGTTTGAACAAGGAGTTTGTATGGGGAGACTTAGACGGGGGCAGGAGTTTGCATCGAAGAGGCAGGGTGAGGGGGGGGGGGGCAGTGGGTGGTCTGCGGTTCTGGACATACAGGGCCTATTCTGAGGCTGGCCCTGTATGTCCAGAGCCGGCAGACTGGACGGGGGACTTATTCTACCTCGGAGGTGGAGTAAGTCCTCCTGGACGTTGGGGGATGGCAGGCCCGGGTGGCAGAAGTTGGGCAAGGGGGTACAAGGGGCTCCCCGCAGCCCGACCATGGCCATTGGAGGCCAGATCAGGGGTCCGGCTGTGGGGAAAGGAACAAGGGGCCGGTGGTCGGGGTATCATGGCAATGGGGATGCCATGTCACCGCAGCTCGATTCAGGAGCCTGACTGAGTTAACTGGGCAGGGACCAGTACATGCAGGCTGATCTGAATTGGATCCCGGCCTGCACATACAGGCCCAGACCTGATTCCAATCCCATGGGCACTTCTAGCCCCCATGCAATCAGAATTGGGTCTACCTCTGTGCATCCCTCTTCTGATCCGGCACACAGAGGCCTGGGCTGCCAACTTGGAATGTGCCTCCACCTCACTCCTCATGACCACATAATCATATACATACTTCCCATTCAATCTGCCCATTCAATCCAAATGGGGGATATAGTGTTTAACAGATAAATCCATTTCTGCTCACACCTACTAAGACATTTATCCCCATTAATGGCATCATGTGCCTTGTCTATTCAAAAGTATTTAAGATCCAAAAACACGTCCTAAATCTAAACAAAGGGATACCACCGGTGCTTCTTAATATGCCCTTTGAAGGTGGCTACGATGTTCACTCATACATACTTTAAAGGAATGAGTTATTTTCCCAATGTATAAAAGCCCACAAGGGCATTGTATCGCATATATTACACATGAAGAGTTACAAGTTGTTTGGCATCGTAATTTATAACAATGACCCTGATGTACAAAATATGGTACTACATTTTGGTTCTCACATATAGAACATGTGCCACATGGGTAATGATCCCCTTACCATTCTCCCAATGGTAAGCTTCATAAATGTGAAGACGCAATATATCCTTAAAATTATGTCCCCTGGTGTGCACCATACGTAACCTAGTTTCCTGAAGACCTAGAATTGTCTGTAAAATTCAGTAATGCTTTTTAATAATTTTATTTTATTTACATTCTCTTATATACCGTGCTATTCTGCATCAGTGCAGTTTACATTGAACAAATTGAAATTACATTGAACAGGGCATTATAACTTGGAGATAACTATTTTACAGGGAACATGGGCTATGGAGGGTTAAGTGGCTTGCCTAAGACCACAAGGAGCACCTGTGGGACTAGAAACTCCAGTCCTTCCGGCCCAAGGTTGCTGTCCTCTAGTAGGATTTGAACCCCCAACCTTCTGGCCTGAAGTACCTTACCCCAACCACTAGGCCACTCCTCCACTCCTTGCTCACTTAAAGGGGAATAAGCTGTCACTAGAAAAATGTAGCCAGCATTTTATTTAATACGTGCAGGGCACTGAGGTTCTAATAATCATGTGTGATTATTGTACTTTGCCCACGTGTATGCTTTCTTCACTATTGATCTTGGATACCCATGATCTATAAATTCCTGACCCAGATGCCTACCCTTATTGTGAAAGTCTGTCACAGAAGAACAATTACGGAGATATTTTTTAAATTGGGAATATGGTAATCCCTCCCTTAAATGTAAATACAAGATCACAGAAAGAGGAAGACAAGCATCAATATTTGGAAAAACTTAAAGAAACTAGGAAAGTAGTCAGAAATGCAAAGATACAAATAGAAAATAAAATAGCCAGTGCAGTAAAATGGGGGGACAAGACATTTTTCATATATGTTAGTGAGAAAAGGAAGAGTAAATGTGGTATTGTCAAATTCAAGGTGAAGGAGGGAAATATATACTTGTCAATGAGGATAAAGCAGAATTGCTTAACAAATATTTTTGTTCTCTGCTCATAGATGAAGGGCAAGGAGCAGGACCTCAGAAAACATTCGCAAATAGAAACAGTAGTGAAAGGGATCATGAATGATTTTCAGAAGACTGTGCTTGTGAGGAACTAGTAAACTAAAAGTAGAAAAAGCAACGGGGCTAGATGGGATACATCCAAGAAAATTGAAGGAACTTGGGGAAGTCTAACATTTTAAATGCTTCTTTAGAGTCAGATGTGGTCCCAGAGGACTGGAGAAAGGTGCATGTGGTCCTTTTACACAAGTGGAAAATAAGGGTGAGGTTGAGAACTACAGGCCAGTTAATCTGACCTCTGTGATGAGTAAATTACTGGAAATACTGCTAAAATAGAGGATAGTGAGGTTTCTGAAGTCCAATGGATTGTAGGATATGATGGCAGCATGGTTTTATCAGGGGAAGGTCTTGTCAGAAAAATCAGATTAATTTCTTTGACTGGGTGACCAGAGAGTTGGACCGAGGGAGAGCCCTAGATGTGATGTATCTCGATGTTAGAAAAACATTTATTTATTTATTTTCTTTGTGTAACAAAGAACTCAGTGCAGTAATGTTGACAATTGAACAGTAAGGTGCACATTACATGGAACATATATTATAACAGATAAACAGATAAATAATCATCAAACGTTTGAGGTTCCGCACAGATGACTTAAAAATTCTGCATCCTAGGAATAGCCCCTAAGGTGACTGATTGGGGTAGAAATTGGTTGAGTAGAAGGTGACAAAGGGTACAGGTAAATGGAGCTTACTCTGAGGAGAGGGATGTAACCAGAAGATCAAGTGGACCAACAGCCATTTCAACCTGTACCTTATGATCTGGAACCATTGGTGATGAAAGAAGAAGTTGAAGCAGCATTGAAAGCCTTATCAAAGAACAAAGCACCAGGCATTGATGGAAGTATTACAGCAATCTGATGCAGTTGTTATTGTACTTACAAGGCTCTGCCAAGAAATTTGGAAGACAACATCATGGCCAACTGACTGGAAAAGATCTGTGTTTATACCAATACTAAAGAAAGGTGATCCAACTGACTGTGGAAATTATTGCACAATCACTCTGATCCCACATGCCAGCAAGATTCTACTGACGATTATTCAACAGAGACTACAACCATACCTGGAACAAGAACTACCTGAAGTGCAAGCAGGGTTCAGGAAAGGGCGAGGAATGAGAGTCATCATCGCTGATGTGAGATGGATCCTTGAAAAGACTAAAGAATACCAAAAGGATATCTATTTGTGCTTTATCGTCTATAGCAAAGCTTTTGACTGTGTAAACCATGAGAAACTCTGGGCCACATTAAGAAGCATGGGTATACTACAACACCTGATCGTTCTCATGCACAATCTGTACATTGATCAAGAAGCAACAGGCCCACCTTGAGCTCACCCGTCACTCTGCTTTCTTTTTCCTCAGTCCCGCCCTGTGGAACTTTCTCCCGCACTCCCTTCACACCGAATCCTCCTTCCCTCAGTTCAAATCATTCCTTAAAACCCACCTCTTTCGTCAGGCCTATGACCTTCCTGCCCTCGCTGATGGCTCGGACCCCTCATCGCCCTGTCCCTCTCCCCCCTCACAGCCAGTTTAGCTGTTCCCTGTTTAATTCACTCAGCAGCCCTCCCTCGCCTTATATCTCTGTCTTCCTATGTTGTGTCTCAAGCCTGCTCTTTGTTCTGTCTCACTTTTCTGTCTTTTAATGGTGTTCCTCTCTCTTTTCTATCCTTAGTAGCCAATGGCTTATTGTATTGTACACCCCCCTGATGCTTTGGCAAGGGTGGTATATCAAGTTTAGCAAATAAATAAAAGGAGAAATAGAATGGTTTAAAATAAGTAAAGGTGTAAGATAAGGCTGCATACACTTTCCCCCTACCTGTTTAATTTATATGTAGAACAAATCATCAGAGAAGCAGGATTGTATGAAGACAACAGAGGTGTGAAGATTGGTGGAGGACTTATCAACAACCTTCGCTATGCTGATGATACCACGTTACTGGCTGAAAGTGAAAATGATCTGAAACATTTGCTTCTCATGATCAAAATGGGCCTGCACCTTAATGTAAGGAAGAAAAAGATCATGACAACTGCCAAAATCAACAAGTTCATCATTGAAGGAGAAACCATTGAAATTGTGGACAACTTTAACCTACTTGCATCAACTATCAATAAAGAAGCAACAAGCAGTCAATAAATCCGACGACGCATTGCTCTTGGCAGAATGGCTATGAAAGACCTATACAAGATTCTCAAGAGCAGAGATGTCTCTCTCCAAACAAAGATTTGACTTGTTCAAGCCATGTTATTTTCAATAACATCATATGGACGTGAAAGCTGGACAGTGAAAAAGATAGACAGGAAGAAAATTGATGCCTTTGAATTATGGTGCTGGCGGCAAATACTGCCATGGACTGCCTGAAGAACAAACCAGTCAGTACTAGAGGAGATCAAACCTAAGCTTTCTTTAGAAACTCAGATGACAAGACTTCGACTTTCATACTTTGGGCACATCATGCGAAGAGAGAGATCATTAGAGAAAGACATCATGATAGAAGAGAAAGGCCAGCAATGAGATGGATCGATACAATAACAGCAGCTACGGGTACCAGTCCGTAAACAATAAGCCGCCTGACTGAAGACCTAACACAATTTAGGACAACTATCCAGAGGGTCGTCATGAATCAACACTGACTCAAAGGCACTTAACTACAACAACATTGTGTCTATCTCATAATATACCATATCACAGCAATAGACTCGTGGTACCAGATTTCTTGGATCATCAGAACATAGCTATACACAAATAGATGAAAAGGCCTTGAGTTTGATATTGTGTGTGAAAAAATGCAATTGGTATCTATATTTTAGGAAATTCGCCTTTGTTGTAATCCTTCGTCCAAGAAAAGAAGTGCCTGTGATAAAGCTGGGCTCTGGCTTAAGCCAGTTATGACTACAAAATTGAATTCAAAGGAACAACAGCCGACACAATTACAGACAGGTTCTCATTTTTGACAGTCAACTTACAAGGAAGAAAGTGTATGGAATTTGTCAACTTATTCCAGATTCAGTGCCTCTCTGTGACTTCTAATGTGATTAAGCAGGAAATCAAGTGAGATGTCACACAAACTCAGGTTTATGCAGCTACTGCTAAAATTCTGGAAACACGCTGAGAATGATAATTTGGCACCCTAAGGTGAATTTCCAGTTTATCAAGAATATGTAATATGGGAAATCTATTTTCTTATACATAATAAATTGTGCTCAAGAAGCTTATAAACATTCTGTGTAGGGCAGGACTTCCTAGACCTGTCCCAGGGATCCCACAGCCAATGGGATTTTCAGGATATCCAAGATGAATATGCAAATGATTAATATGCATGCATTAGAGACTCTTCGACTTTCATACTTTGGATATACCATGCGAAGAGAGAGATCATTAGAGAAAGATATCATGCTTGGCAAGGTTGAAGGTCAACACAAAATAAGAAAGTCAGCAATGAGATGGATTGATACAATAACAGCAGCTATGGATGCCATTCTATCAACAATGAGCCGCCTTACTGAAGACCGAATACAGTATGAAAGATATCTAGAGAGTTGCCATAAGTTGACACTGACTCGATGGATTTAACAACATTAGAGACTCAGTATATGAAAATTTACCACATATTCGTTGTGGATACCTTGAAAACCCAATTGGCTGTAGGGTCCCCAGGACAGATTTGGGAAGGGCTATATAGAGTATCTAAAGGTAGTCCAGGCCCAAAAGGGATGATGATTCAACTTCTTCCTCCTAGGGGGTATACATTATAGGGCTCATTCTGTTCTGGACGTAGATTCCCTCTGCACATCCAGTCTAAGCCGTACGTACAGAGGGAATTGCGATTCTGAACCTAGCCCCACGGGATCAGAATCACAAACAGTCCTGCATGTGCAGGATGGGACTGCGATTCAGTCCAGCCTGCACGTACAGGACCTTCCCGGCTAACTCAGTCAAAGCTCTTCAATGGAGCTGCGGCGCCATGACATCATGTTGCCATGGCACTGCAGCTCCATTGAAGAGCTGTGGTGCTGGCCGTTGGAAACAAAAGCTTATTTCCTGCAGCCTGACCCCCGATCCTGCCTCCTAAGGCCAGGGTTGGGCTGCAGGGAATGTCCTCCGGCCCCCCACCCCATCCGCACCCCAGTATTGCAAATATAACATGTGCAGGGAAGTTATTCCACCTAGGAGATAGAATAACTTCCCCGCACATGTCACTGGCCCTGGACATACATGGCTGACATTAGAATCGGCCCTTCAATCCAGGGCCAGCGACTCCCTACTGCCCATCCAGACTCTGCCCCTTCCCTTCCCCCATGTAACTTCCCTGCACAACGTCCATCCCCGCTATTCGAGGCAGAGAATCGGGCCCTATACAAAAGAATTTGCATAACTCAGGAGGAGGCAAAATTTCCCAAGGCCTTCACTGGGCGATTACAAAAAAATTGCCGAAAAGCTCATCTCTACTCAAAAAGAAATGTCCACTCATATGTGCGCTTTTAAAAGAGATTAGCTTTATTTTCATTTTATGCCATTTCACTTTTAACAATATACATAGTTACAAAGGGGCATGCAATATAAAACCTTTTATTTAAAAAATCTTAAAAATATAACATTGCAAAAAAAATATCCATCACTCCCCAAACTCACATATGAACAAGCAAACCTTTAAAAATTTCCTATAACAGTAGTAATTTGTCTCCTCAAACAATCCCTGGGAGAAATCATTCTATAATTTAGGCTCAACATGACTGAAAGCTTGTTTCCTAATATATGCTGGTGGCACCGCTTCACAGGCAGCAAATCAGATGATTTGACTGAGAAGACAGCAACAACCTGCTAAGAACATAAGGCACAATCATGCCAACCAAATGACGAGGAATATCCTTTTAATAGCACATATGAATAAAGGATAACACCTTAAACACTGCTGAAAGAGAAAATAGTGAGGTTTCTGGAGTCCAGCAGATTACAGGATCTGAGGCAGCATGGATTCACCAGAGGCAGGTCTTATCAGACAAATCTGATTGACTGGGTGACCAGGGAGTTGGACCGAGGGAGAGCCCTAGATGTGGTGTATTTAGATTTCAGTAAAGCCTTTGACACGGTTCCTCACAGGTGACTTATAAACAAACTGAGCACCCTAAGGATGGACCCTAAAGTTACTGCTTGGGTTAGAAATTGGTTGAGTGGGAGGCGACAAAGGGTACAGCTAAATAGAGCTCACTCTGAGGAGAAGGAGATTACCAGTGGTGTGCCCCAGGGATCTGGCCTTGGTCCGATTCCTTTTAACATCTTTGTTAGTGATATAGCGGAAGGGCTGTTGGTTAAGGTTTGCCTCTTTGCGGATGATACCAAAATCTTCAATAGAGTAGACACACAGGAAGGTGTAGATAACATGAGAAGAAATCTAGCTAAGCTTGAATGTCTAGAATTTGGCAGCTGAGATTTAATGTTAAAAAATGCAAGGTCATGCATTTGGGCTGCAGCAATCCAAGGGAGCAATATACTATAGGGGGTGAAGTACTTTTGTCCGCTAAAGAAGAGCGGGACAAAAGAACATAAGATATGCCATACTGGGTCAGACCAAGGTCCATCAAAGCCCAGTATCCTGTTTCCAACAGTGGCCAATCTAGGTCATAGGTACCTAGCAGTTTCCCCAAAAGACACAGGTTCCACAATGCTTGTATTGGGTCAAGCAGTGATATCCTGGGCCCTTCTTAATAATGGTTTATGGACCTTTCCTCCAGGAACTTGTCCAGACCTTTTTAAACCCAGCTACACTAACAGCATTTACTACATCCAACGGTAACAAATTCCAGAGTTTGATTACACATTGAGTGAAAAAAATATTTTCTTTTATTAGTCTTAAATAGTTTACCCTGTAGCTTTATTGCATGTCCCCTAGTCTTTCTATATTTTGATAATGTAATCTACGTTTACCCGTTCCACTCCATTCATTAATTTATAGGCTTCTATTATAACTCCCCTCAGCCATCTCTTTTCCAGGTTAAAGAGCCCTAACCTTTTTAGCCTTTCTTCATAGGGGTATCCTTCCATCCCCTTTACCATTTTGGTGGCTCTTCTCTGAACATTTTCTAATAATGCTATATCCTTTTTAAGATACAACGACCAGAATTGCACACAATATTCAAGGTGCGGTCTCACCATGGAACGATACAGAGGCATAATATCCTTTGTTTTATTTTCCATTCCTTTCCTTATGATACCTAGCATTCTATATGCTCTCTTGGCTGCCGCTGCACACCGGGCCGAGGGTTTTAACATGTTATCCACAATGACGGCTATATCTTTCCTGGGTGGTGGTTCCTAATGTGGAACCTTGCATCGTGTAACCAGAATCTGGGTTGTTCTTTCCTAGGTGCATAACTTTGCACTTGTCCACATTAAATTTCATCTGCCATTTTGATGCCCAGTCTTCCGATTTATCAAGATCCTCTTACAATTTTCCACAATCCTCTTGGGTTTTAACAACTTTAAATGGTTTTGTGCCATCTGCAAATTTGATAACCTCACTCGTTATTCCCTTTTCCAGGTCATTTATGAATATTTCAAAAAGTAGCGGACCCAGCACAGATCCCTGGGGTACACCACTATTCACCTTTCTCCATTGGTAAAATTGGCCATTTAGCCCTCCCCTCTGCTTTCTATCTTTTAACCAGTTCCTGATCCACAGTAGTACACTGCCTCCTATCCCATGATTCTTTATTTTTGCCAAATGTTCTGATGTGGGACCTTGTCAAAGGCTTTCTGAAAGTCCAAATACACTGTATCAACCAACTCACCTTTCTCTACCTGTTTATTCACACCTTCAAAAAAACATAACAGATTAGAAAGACAAGATCTTCGTTGTCTAAAGCCATGTTGGTAGTCTCCCATTAAGCCATAACTATCTACATTTTCAGCAGTTTTGTTCTTTATGATGGTTTCTACCATTTTTCCCGGTACTGACGTCAGGCTCACCGGTATATAGTTTCCCGGATCACCCCGGAACCCTTTTTAAAAATTGGTGTTATGTTCACCATCCTCCAATCTTCAGTTATTAAAGATGATTTTAATGATAGTACACAGATTACTAATAGCAGGTCTGCAATCTCATATTTCAGTTCTTTCAACACCCTTGGATGTATGTCACCCAGCCCAGGTGATTTGCTACTCTTCAGTTTAACAAATAGCTGTAATACATCTTCCTGATGTATCGATATTTCCTTCAATTATACTGCACTTTTAAATACCACTTCAGTCATGGGTAACATCCCTACATCTTCCTCAGTAAAGACCGAAGCAAAGAATTCATTCAGTCTCTCCGCTATCGCCTTGTCGCCTCTTAGTGCCCCTTTAACCCTCTATCATCTAATGGACCAACTGTCTCTCTCACAGGTTTTTTGCTACAAATGTACTTGAAAAAGTCTTTATTATGAATTTTTGCTTCCGCAGCAAGCTTCTTCTCAAATTCTCCCTGCCTTATCAATGCCTTGCATTTAACTTGCCAGTACTTGTGCTGTTTCCAGGTTTTGTAGTTTGGCTCTTTTTTCCATTTCCTGAAAGATGCCTTTTTGGCAACAGCAGCCTCTCTGACCTCACCTTTAAACCATGCTGGCAGTTTTTTGGACTTCCTTCCACTTTTCTTAAAGCGTGGAATACAGCTGGTCTGGGCTTCCAAGATAGTACTTTTCAACAACACCCAAGCCTGATTTAAGTCTTTAACCTTCGCAATTGCTCTTTTTAGTTTTTTTCTTAACTATTTTCCTCATTTTATCATAGTCTCCCTTTCGAAAGTTAAAAGGTAGTACTGTGCATTTCCTTACTATCCTTCCTCCTCTAATTAAATTAAACACGATAATGCTATGATCACTATAGCCAAGTGGCCCCAACACCCTTATCTCCTGCACCAGATCTGGTGTTCCACTAAGGACTAGGTCCAATATGGCTTCCCCTCTGGTCGGTTCATGAACCAGCTGCTCCAAGAAGCAGTCATTTATTTCATCTAGGAACTTTATCTCCCTAGCATATCCTGCTGTGACACTGACCCAGTCGATACCGGGGTAATTGAAATCACCCATTATTACTACTGTGCTGTAACTTTTGTTAGCTTCCTTGATTTCTTTGAGCATTTCATCATCCATTTGTTCATTCTGGCCAGGCGGTCGATAGTACACCCCCACTGACATTGCCTTCCCCTTTTTACATGGAATTTCAATCCATACAGATTCTACAGCAAATTTTGTTTCCTGCAAAACTTTAATCCTTTCTGACTCAATGCCCTCTCTAACATAGAGCGCAACCCCTCCACCAATTTGATCAGCTCTATCATTACGATATAGTTTGTACCCAGGTATCACAGTGTCCCACTGGTCCTCCTTCCACCATGTCGCTGAGATTCCAATCATATCTAACCTCTCATTTAGTGCTATATATTATCTAACTCTCCCATCTTATTTTTTAGACTTCTAGCATTTGCATACAAGCATTTTAGAGACTGTATTTTATTCATATTAATTTGGCTATTGGTAGGCATGGCTAATTTGGGATCTTTAACCCTTTAAAAGCCTACTTTAAAATTTTAATCCACATTCTACAGCCGGGTTAATTTTTGCATATTTCAGGAAAATTGTACCCGTCTTATTCAATATGTTCTAAAAGTGATTTTCCTTCTGCTATGGTCATGTATTATATACCATTTGATAGGAATATTTAGTCAGAATTTTGGATCCCGAGAGTTTTGGGCTCGGCCTGGAAAGGCTCTGTCTGCTCCATACTTGAGGGCATTTGGACTACTTTACTCTTTTTTGGATCCTCCCTGTTTTTGGTAGTATCCTTCAAGGATACATTCTTCCGAACCATGTGCTCTTCTGCGACTGTCGGCTTTCCCCTATTATCTAGTTTAAAAACTGCTCTGTTTCTTTTTTAAAGGTTAATACCAGCAGCCTGGATCCATCCCGGTTAAGGTGAAGCCCATCTCTTCAGAAGAGCCCCTCCTTTCCCCAGAATGTTCCCCAGTTCCTAACAAATCCAAAACCCTCATCCTTGCACCATCATCTCATCCACACATTGAGACTCCGGAGCTCTGTCTGCCTTTTGGGTCCTGCACGGAGAAGGCTACCCTGGAAGCTCTGGATTTCAACTTCCTACCTAAAAGCCTAAATTTAGCCTCCAGAACCTCCCTACCACATTTTCCTATGTCATTGGTACTGACATGTACTAAGACAGCAGACTCCTTCCTAGCACTATCTAAGACCTTATCTAGGTGGTACGTGAGGTCCGCTACCTTCGCACCAGGCAGGCATGTTACCAGGCGATCCTCACATCCACCAGCCACCTAACTATCTACATGCCTAATGATCGAATCACCAACTATAACAGCTGCCCTAACACTTAACTCATGGGCACATGGCCCTGGAATAACTTCCTCGGTGTGAGAGGGTTTTACATCACCTGGAGGACAGGTCCTAGTTACAGGATCACTTCCTGCCACACCAGGGTGATGCTCTCCTGTCACGTGACCTCTCTCCTCCATGGCAACAGGGACCTAGGCGTGATTGTGCCTGATGATCTTAAAGTAACTAAACAGGTAGAAAAGGCAACAGCAAAAGCTAGAAGGATGCTTGGGTGCATAGGAAGAGGAATGGTCAGCAGAAGAAAGGAGGTGATAGTGCCTCTTTATAAGTCCTTGGTGTGACCTTATTTGGAGTATTATGTACAGTTCTGGAGACCGCATCTTCAAAAGGATATAAACAGGCAGGAGTCAGTACAGAGGGTTGCTACTAAAATGGTTAGTGGTCTTCATTATAAAGCATATGAGTACAGACTTAAGGATCTTAATATGTACACCTTAGAGGAAAGGCGGGATAGAAGTGATATGATTGAGACATTTAAATACCTCGGTGGCATAAATGCACAGGAGGAGAGCCTCTTTTGATTGAAAGCAAGCTCAGCTATGAGGGGACATGGGATGAAGGTGAAAAGGGATAGATTCAGGAGTGATATTGCGGAAATATTTCTTTACGGAAAGAGTGGTGGATCCATGTTATAGTCTCCCAGTGGAGGTGGTAGAGTTGAGGACAGTATCTGAATTCAAAGATGCATGGGACAAACACAGAGGATCTCTAAAGGAAAAAAGGGGACTTTTGTAGTGGTTGATATGGAAGGACAGATTAGATAGGCCTTGTGGTCTTTTTCTGTCGTCATGTTTCTATGTTTCTAAATTGCACCCTGTTCTCAATAGGAAGTCAATGGAGCTGCTGAAAGAAAAGTGTCATAGGATCATCCTTTTTTCATCTCAAAAGTGACCATGGATTGAAGGAGCAACCTATCGACCATAGGGACCAGGGGTTGAATCCCACTGACACTCTTTGTTGCCTTGAGCAAATCACTTAATTATGTTTCAGAGATGTTGATGAGTTTGAATGCAGAATTTGATGAACATTATCTATGTATTTATAGATTTTGGTGGTTATTAGATTTGGCTTTTGTGAACTTCATCTTTTGCATAGGCTTCATTCATTTTTAGATAGTCATAAGTTTACTCTGTTGATTCATTCCTTGCTTTTATTTAAGATTGACAATGATTTCTTTGAAGAGATTACAAATGCCACACAAGTCATTTTTGCTGCTTTTACTGCAATACTTTAAAAATAAGTCCTAATCCTCCATTCAACTATCTTACCATCATGAATACGTATATCAATGATTCTCCTGCAACATTCTAACTGCACCTGCAAATAAGCCTACTGAAGACTGTTTCTATTTGTATTACATGTTCAATTTCATTAGGCAAACACCTACTCTGCATATGTAAATATGTTTTAAATTATTGAATTTAGCTATGTTTGCTTTACTGCATTGTTAATATCACCTCTGTTTCAATGTAAACCATTTTAAGTTTCTTTAATGTTATTTGTAAACAGCCTTGATTATGATGAAAAAGCGATATATAAAACTCACAAATAAATAAAATACCTGTGGAAATCAGTTATTTGTTTGTTTAGCTCACATCTTTCTACTAGTTCTTTGAGGAGATCTACAGTCAGATACAGAAGGTAGTTCCTTGTCACCAAGAGGGTTTACAATCTAACTATGTACCTGAGGTAATGGAGACTTGGGCAACTTGCTATAACAGCTTCCATCTCCAGTTGTTTTCACTGATGTGAAATTCAAAAGCCCCTAATCTTCTCAGGATTCAATTTCAAACATTTCTTCTACAACCAGCCATCAATCATAACCAACCAACTAATCATTTATTGTACCATCAATTTCTGCCTGATCACTGGGCACATACATAAGTAGCTGAACATCACTAGCAAAAAATAGGTCTCAATGCCAAATTTCATGATCTGCTTTGCCAATAGCGCTAAACACAAATTAAACAAGGTTGGGGATGGAACAGATCATTTGAGGACCCTTCAACTCAAATACAAATAAATACCATTCCAATATATACACTACTTCTGACACAAATGAAAACAACTCAAAGGCTGGCCAGAAATCCCCAGCTGACATACCTGATCAACCATATCAAAGTATCAAATGTAGCTGAAACCACAAGGCATCATACCCATAGCCCACATGTACCTTAACATCTTTCATTATAACAGCTAGCACTGTCTCAGTTGGGAAAGTTTTTCCCAATGGGTGAGTTTTGCGCATACCATGACAGTCATGAACCTCATTTCTAAGCCAGGGTATGTGGAGTATAACCTCAGCCTCTCAAATTTACTGCTAATGTTTGGAATAGTGCTTGCATTGTGTCAAAGAAAGTTTCCTTCTGGAGTTCATAAGATGTTACGTGTACGGGTAATTTATCAAGGTGTGCTTGGAAATTCCTCTTAATTAAGCCTGTGGCACCTAGCATAATGGGAAATAAGTCAGAATCTTTCTGCCACATTTTCTTGATAGCCGACTGCATTTCTTGATACATGAAGTTTTTCTCCCTTTCAATGCGATTCACAGAATAGTTGCTTGGAACTGGTACTTCTATAATCAATGCCATTCTGGTGTTTTTCTCCTTTACTACTACAGTATATCTGGCTTCCTCGCATCCAGCTTTTTATTGTCAAAATAGGAATATCCCAGGTGATCATAACCTCTTCGTTCTCTGTAATTCTTTTAGGGTCATGATCCCAGTGCTTTTCAGGTACAATGATGTTGTAGTGTTTACAGAGTTTCTAGTGGAGGAGGCATGATACTTTATTGTACCTTTCTGTATAGAAATTTTCTGCCATCAGAACTTCACAGCCAACTATGAGGTGAATCACTGTTTCCAGCTCTTTCCCAGAATTGACATATGTCTGTTTTACCAGTTTTTTCAATGGTCATTGTAAACCATCTCGTCCATAAGCTGATGTCCTAGACTGCAACTATCAACCTTTCATCCTTTGGTTTCAGTTCACCTATCCTTAGCCATTCATGTGTCCATTCTTGATCAACAAAGGGTTCCTGGAGTAACACTCTACTTCCCACAGTATTTGTGCATTTGCCACTTGTTTTTCCTCAGTTGTTTATCTAATTCTTTGAAGAGTTTTTTCTCTTGTTTTGCAAATTCTGTTACTTCCTTTCCTGTATATGCTTGTGGATTCTCACTCATTCCTTCTAGTCATCAGAACGCTTGTCCAAGTTTGATGATGAAGACAGATTCTGGACATTTACTTTCATATTTCAGCACTTTTTGCATATTTGGATCCGATGATGCAGTTGGGTAGGCCTGGAGGCCTATGATAGCAGCTCTGTAAGTGTAATCAATCTCTATGAGGCCTAGTCCTCCTTCAGCTCTAGGGATATACAGTCTTGTACACTTCAAATTCATGCTTGTCTCTTTCTAGTCAGCTATAGCACTTGCCAAACAAGACTATTATGTCCATCTGACTAACTCTCTTGCCTCTGACCTTCGCCGTCTCTTTACAACTCTCAGCTCTCTCCTCAAGGTGCCTCTGCCTCTGACCCCCTCCCTCCTTTTCTGACCAAATGCTGGCTGACTACTTCCATGACAAAAAGCACAAGATCACACTCCTTCCCTATGAGGTCAGCTACTCCACTTTCTCCCCCTTTTCACTCCCAACTTTCCCTCCCTACTTCTGCTATCCTTTCTTCCTTTTCTATGATCTCTGAGGAGGAAACCACTCACCTTATGTCCTCATGCAAATTCACTACCTGCTCCTTTGATCTGATTCCCACTCATCTCCTTAGCTCAATCCCTTCCACTGTAGTCCCTTCCATCTCTCATATTCTCAACCTACTGCTCTCCACTGCAGCCTTCAAGCATGCTTTGGCCACTCATCACCTCAAGAATCCCTCACTAGACCTTACCTGTCCTTCTCACTATTGACCCATCTTCCTCACCCCCTTTATTTCTAAACAACTTGAACATGTGGTTCACCGTTATTGTCTCAACTTTCTTTTCTCTCAAATCCTTCTGGATCCTCTATAATCTGGCTTTTGTCCTTTAAATTCTACCGAAGCGACTCTTGCTAAAGTCTCCAGTGACCTGTTCCTGGCAAAATCCAAGAGCCTTTAATTAATCCTCATCCTTCTTGACCTTTCTGTTGCTTTTGACACTGTTGATCACAACCTTCTCCTTGATATCTTGTCCTTGCTTGGTTTTAAGGGCTCTGTGCTGTCCTGATTCTCTTCTTATCTCTCCCATTACTCTTTCAGTATTTGTTCTGCTGGATCCTCATCTACTGATATCTCACTTCAGTTGGTGTACCCCAAGGATCTATCTTGAATCCACTCCTTTTCTCTCTATATATCCAGTTCCTTGGTGCACTCATCTCTTACCATGACTGTCAGTACCATCATTACTCTGATGACTCCCAGATCTACCTCTCTACACCTGAAATCTCTCCAGCAATCCAGGCCAGGATCTCTGCCTGCCTTTCTGACATTGCTGCTTGGATGTCTCACTGCCACTTGAAATTGAACATGGCTAAAACTGGACTTCTTATTTTCCCCTTAAAACCTCCTCTCCCTTTCCTCCTTTCTCATTCTCTGTGGTAACTCTCTACTCCTCTCTATCTCCTCAGCTCACAACCTTGGGGTCATCTTTGACTCCTCTCTCTCCTTCTCCGCACACATCCAACTGCTATCTAAAATCTGCCATTTCTTACTCTACAGCATCAGCAAAATTCGCCAATACCTTTCTGAAAAGACTACTAAAACATTTATCCACTCCGTAGTCACCTCCCGTCTAGTGTCACCAGTAACCCCCCTAGAGCCAGGGGCATGTAAGGTAGGTCAGCCTGGGCTATCCAAAACTTAGGAAGCAGGGTAGTGCAGTTGGCCCTGCACTGCCTTCTGGGTGTTGTAGTCCCTCTTACTCTCTAAGCCAAGGAATAATTGTAGTCGAGTGGGTTAGGCAAAAATGACAAGGTTTTATTTCCCCTTCCGGGTGGATTCATTGCAAAGGAAATTAAGGACAAAAATGACCATACTTCTGGTACAAAGAAAAACAATTCAGGAACAAAAACAGCTTCTTTGGTTTTCAGCTTTCACATACGGTGTTCAATACAAACTTACATGCAGCAGTCCCTTTTCAAACAAAGGCAAACACTCTTGCTTTTCCCACTGCTGTTCCAACAGCCTTGTTAACAGCTAATTTAGCAAAGTGATATGACGTGATCTGCTAAAGACAGTGTGCAATCCATCTGCTCATCTGATGTCTGTTCATTAACAAACTCTGTCTGCATTTCCTCACAGTCACTTTCAGATAAGTAAGTTTGTGGATAATTATACGGTACTTCAAAATGCAGTCTCTACTTCCCCGAGACTTCTCTTCACCGGGTGCTACAGAGCAGGGTGGAGCATTACCATATATATGGGATTTAGCACAGGGAGAGTCCAGCAAACCTTGGCAGTCACAGGGAAAACTTTCAAACCCAGTTTCCCTTCTACATGGTTTATACAGCCTACCTTTTGGCTTCTTCACAGAGGGATTTCTTAGCACAGCTGGGTCAGCAAGGCTTTCACACACCGGCTGTGTTTTCCTGCCTTTTAACCTTTCTTTTCTCTCAGTCATACAAATGTCCTCTGACCAGCACGTCTCTCCCTCTCTGGACCTGAAGCTCTCCGTTTGGAAACTCTCTTCTGGTCTCCTTCTCCAACTGCAACTGGTCCTCCCACTGGTTCTTCCTCTGGTTCCCCAACTCTCTCTGGTTCTCCCTCCGGTTCTCCAGCTCTCTTCTGGTGAGTACTTTTTATATCCCTGTAACCTAGGGTTTAACTGCGCCCCTCCCCCAACCAGGTGCTTCTCCTTAATCCCTGAGCTCGGGGCTACTTCGCAGTTTGGGCGTGTTTTCTCCCCTCATGACTCACTCTGTTTATGTTGTCCCTGGCAACCCTGGGCCATGTGGTCTGCCTGGCTGTCAGCTTCTGACACAATCTCTTCAGCTTCACCCAGTTCCATATCCTCAGAAGGATCCTCTACATGACAGATCACCCCCTTAAAATATTACAGGCTGCCGGATTTTTAGGCGGACAGCACGTAATTCTCGATAGCGCGTCGGCGTTGCCATGCAATTTTCATGCCCTATGTTGCACTACGAAATTAAAAGCCTGTAATGCCAAATGCCACCTAGTTAACCGGGCATTATTATTTTTCATGTGGTTTAGCCACTTTAAAGGGGCGTGGTCAGTGATAAAAAGAAATTTGCGCCCCGTGAGGTAAAACCTCAACGCTTCTACAGCCCACTTAATTGTGAGGCATTCCTTTTCCACTGTGGAGTAATTCTTTTCTGCCCTTGATAGCTTCCTACTAAGATATGTGACAGGATGCTCTACCCCCTCAAACTCCTGTGACATAACCACCCCAACCCGTTCTCTGAAGCGTCGGTTTGCACGATAAAAGGCAAACTAAAATCAATCCCTCGCAGAACAGGGGCCTTACAAAGCTTCTCTTTTAAGGACGTGAACGCTTCCTCTGCCTCAGGGGTCCACTTTACATTATTTGGCGCATTCTTTTTGAGCATATCGGTGAAGAGTGAGCTCTCCTCAGCAAATCGGGGAATGAACCTACGATAGTGCCCGATGAGCCCAAGGAAACTGTGCATTTGCTTTTTATTTAATGGTCAGGGGAAATTCCTTACACTATCTATTTTACTGGCTAGGGGCTTTACCAGTCCTCTTCCCACCATGTGGCCTAGATATTTTGCTTCTTCGCTAGCAAAGAGACATTTCCCCAGATTTAATGTTAGGCCTGCTGTACGCATGGCCCGAAGGACAGCCTCCACTCTGGACAGATGCTGAGCCCAGGTGGTGCTGTGGACGATGACATCGTCCATGTATGCCAGTGCATACTCTTGATGGGGTCTTAATACTTGATCGACGAGCCATTGGCACGTTGCTGCCGCCCCATGCAGCCCAAACGGCATCCGGCGAAATTGGAACAAACCCACCGGTGTACTGAAAGCCGTTTTGGGTTTGGATTCGCGGGTCAGGGATATTTGTCAATACCCCTTCGTGAGATCTAATGTGGTCAAATACCATGCTTGGCCCAGATGGTCTAACAGGTCGTCAATTCTGGGCATTGGGTAAGCGTCGAATTGGGAAATACTGTTGACCTGTCTGAAATCTATACAAAAGCGGAGGGTTCCATCCGGCTTTGGTACCAATACGATCGGACTGCACCAAGGGCTTTTTGATTCCTCCACTATACCCATGGCGACCATTTCTTTCACTTGGGCTACCACCTCTCTCTTTTTGGCTTTGGGCAACCGATACGGCCGTTGCCTAACTATCTGCCCTGGCGTGGTAACAATTTCATGTGCCACCATATGGATTTCGCCTGGCATGGTTGTTAAAACGTCCGAATATTTTGCCAATACCCGAGCCAGCTCCTGACGCTGTTGTGGTGACAAATCTGTGCCTATTCAGGGCTCTGGATTTTCTTTCCAGTCAGCCGGCTGTGGGCCTAGGTCCTCCTCCCTCTTCTCCTCTGCCAAAGCTGTCATGTTCTTTACTTCCCCTAGCCCAGTAGATCCAAAACCGCTCACTCCCCGAGTCGTGGGGGCCAGCGAGGGTACCTCCTCTACTGCAGGGAATCCCACACGCTCACAAATAAGCTGAGCGATCCAGTTGCCTGTCTTAACTTTAAAATCTTCCCCACCAAAATTTAAAAGCAAGACCTTTAATATGCCTCTGTAGTCGGGGTCTATAACCCCTGCCCCAACATCAAGGAAGTACTTGACTGCTAAACCGGATCGTGGTGCTATGCATCCATAACACCCTTCTCGGATTTTTACTTTTATACCTGTATCTATTAACGCTTTACCCCCTTTTGGAACTATTCCGTCTTCAGCGCTAAACAGGTCATAGCCGGCAGCGGCGGATGTGGCTCTCTGTGGGCTTTGGGCCTGGGCCGAGACCTTGCAGAACTGTAGGACAAACCTCTGCTTTACTGAGGGCACATCCCCTACCTGTGGCTTTAATTGGGATCTAATATTGTGTGGCTTTCCAAATAGGGGACTAGGGACCTTCGCTGCTAGGGCCTCTATCCCTACTCCTAAGGTTCCTGCCTGGGACTGGGTAGGTACTAGGCCTGTTTTTTCGTTTAGACCCCTCTCCATCTCTTTGCAGAAGGGGGCCAATCTCGTCCTAGGATGATGTCATACGGGAGCCGTGGAACTATGGCTACCAGCACCTGCCTTTCGGTTCCCAGCCCTTTCACAGACAACCTATATAGGGGATAGTATGAAGATGCCCCATGCACACATCATATTTTTACTCGCCCTTCTGCTTGACTCGGTGCTGATTGCAGGCGGGCTTCAATGGCCTGCCAGAGCTTGCGCGAGACCATGCTCTGGTCAGCACCCGAGTCAAGCAGTGCCAGAGCTTCAATGCCTTCTACTTGTACTCTCAATAGGAATCCTTCCTGTATACATTTTTCACCCCCAGATACAAGGACTGTTCGTTCCATACAATCTCTGTGAAAATGTCCTGCCTTGCCACAGCTATAACATTTTCCTTTACATACAGGTACAACAACATTTTCATGGGGTACTTTAACCTTTAGGTTCTTTTCTGCTTTCCCAAAGTTAGCAGCACCAGCCACTTTTAAAACACCTGCTCTTGAGGTGCCAGCCATCTCAGCCTCAAAGTAACGCTCAGTGAGGTTGGCTGCTTCCTCAGTGGTCTGGCAACTTTGGAGAGTTAGAAAAGCCTTAACGTCTGGAGGTACGGCTTGCATGAATTGCTCCAGGACTATGGTATCAACCACCAACTCGAGAGTCCTCCTCTCTGGAGCAAGCCATTTCCAGGCCAATCCCTTCAGCCTTTGAAATAAAGCTTTGGGAGTCTCCCTAGGCTTCAGCCTAGCCTCCCTAAACATCCGTTTGTAATACATTGGTTTTAACCCCAGCCTGTCTTTCACAGCTTTCTTTACCTCAATATAATCTGATGCTAGTGCAGCAGGCTTAGTCTTATAAGCTGCCAGAGCCTCTCCTGTGAGTGACATGGCAAATCTCACAGCCCACTGTTCTACAGGCCATTTAACTGCTTCTGCAATTCACTCAAAGGCCTCTATAAAATCATCAACATTATCATGAGCGGTTAACTTTCCAAATGCAAGTGCACTACAATCCTGTAGTCCTACCCCCTTGACCATTGAGGGAATAGTTCCTTCAACGTCCTGTGGCTTCTTTAGCAAAGCCTCCAGCAGCTCAATAAGCGGCTCCTGCTGCGCCTTCATTGCTGCAGCACTCTGCTCCTGCGTATGACGCGCCAGCTCCATCTGTTTCTCCCATTGGACCGACATCCAGTGCATTACGTCCTGGGGATCCATCCTGGTGTCCACGGTACCTGCAAAGACAAAAAAGAAGAAAAAGGCCCACCAAGTGCGGCACTATGGTTTTCTTTTTTAAACCCCGTCTATTTAGCTGCAGGACAATAGTTCCCCTTTCTCACTCACTGTATCCGCCTACACCCGTGCCCAGCTACTTTTACCTTGGCACTGTGTAGACTCAGGCATTGAGAAAAGGTGTCCTGGTCCTCCTGGCTGGTCTTCCAGCGAAACTCTGACCGTCCTTCCGCACACAGAATAGCAGTTTTTCTCCACTTATGAACTGGTGTTTCCTTTAATGTCCTTATTTTTTCAAGCAAAAAAAATCCGAAAAACTACGCCAACTTGTCACCAGTAACCCCCCTAGAGCCAGGGGCATGTAGGGTAGGTCAGCCTGGGCTATCCAAAACTTAGGAAGCAGGGTAGTGCAGTTGGCCCTGCACTGCCTTCTGGGTGTTGTAGTCCCTCTTACTCTCTAAGCCAAGGAATAATTGTAGTCGAGTGGGTTAGGCAAAAATGACAAGGTTTTATTTCCCCTTCCGGGTGGATTCATTGCAAAGGAAATTAAGGACAAAAATGACCATACTTCTGGTACAAAGAAAAACAATTCAGGAACAAAAACAGCTTCTTTGGTTTTCAGCTTTCACATACGGTGTTCAAAACAAACTTACATGCAGCAGTCCCTTTTCAAACAAAGGCAAACACTCTTGCTTTTCCCACTGCTGTTCCAACAGTCTTGTTAACAGCTAGTTTAGCAAAGTGATATGACGTGATCTGCTAAAGACAGCGTGCAATCCATCTGCTCATCTGATGTCTGTTCATTAACAAACTCTGTCTGCATTTCCTCACAGTCACTTTCAGATAAGTAAGTTTGTGGATAATTATACGGTACTTCAAAATGCAGTCTCTCTCTACTTCCCCGAGACTTCTCTTCACCGGGTGCTACAGAGCAGGGTGGAGCATTACCATATATATGGGCTTTAGCACAGGGAGAGTCCAGCAAACCTTGGCAGTCACAGGGAAAACTTTCAAACCCATTTTCCCTTCTACACGGTTTATACAGCCTACCTTTTGGCTTCTTCACAGAGTGATTTCTTAGCACAGCTGGGTCAGCAAGGTTTTCACACACCGGCTGTGTTTTCCTGCCTTTTAACCTTTCTTTTCTCTCAGTCATACAAATGTCCTCTGGCCAGCACGTCTCTCCCTCTCTGGACCTGAAGCTCTCCGTTTGGAAACTCTCTTCTGGTCTCCTTCTCCAACTGCAACTGGTCCTCCCACTGGTTCTTCCTCTGGTTCCCTAGCTCTCTCTGGTTCTCCCTCTGGTTCTCAAGCTCTCTTCTGGTGAGTACTTTTTATATCCCTGTAACCTAGGGTTTAACTGCGCCCCTCACCCAACCAGGTGCTTCTCCTTAATCCCTGAGCTCGGGGCTACTTTGCAGTTTGGGCGTGTTTTCTCCCCTCGTGACTCACTCTGTTTATGTTGTCCCTGGCAACCCTGGGCCATGTGGTCTGCCTGGCTCTCAGCTTCTGACACAATCTCTTCAGCTTCACCCAGTTCCATATCCTCGGAAGGATCCTCTACATGACAGTAGACTATTGTAACCTACTCCTTGCTGGTCTCCCTCTGAATCATCCACCACCCAGAAACCACCACCCAGGAAAAAGATTTAGGTGTCATCATGGATAACACGTTGAAACCCTCTGCCCAGTATACAGAGAAGGCCAAGAAAGCAAATAGAAAGCTAGGAATCATAAGGAATGGAATGGAATGGAGAATAAAACAAAGGATATTATAATGCCTCTGTATTGTTCCATGGTGCGACTGCACCTTGAATATTGTGTGCAATTCTGGTTACCATCTCTTAAAAGAAGGATATAGTTGAATTAGAAAAAGTACAGAGAAGAGCCACCAAAATGGTAAAGGTGATGGAAGGATACCCATATGAGGAGAGGCTAAAAAGGTTAGGACTCTTTAACCTGGAAAAGAGATGACTGAGGGGAGATATGATAGAGGTCTATAAATTAATGATTGGAGTGGAATGGGTAAACGTAGATTGATTGTTTATGCTATCAAAATGTAGAATGACGAGGGGACGTGCAATGAAGCTACAGTGTAACCCATATAAGACTAATAAGAGAACATATTTTTTCACTCAATGTATTATCAAGCTCTGGATTCGTTACTGGAGGATGTAGTCAAAGCTGTTAGTGTAGCTGGGTTTAAAAAAGGTTTGGACAAGTTCCTGGAGGATAGGTCCATAAACCATTATTAAAGGGAACCTGGGAAATCCACTGCTTGTCCCAATACAAGCATTGTGGATCCTGTCTCTTCTGGGGTAAATGCTAGGTATTTGTGACCTAGATTGGCCAGTGTTGGAAACAGGATTCTGGGCTTGATGGACCTTGGTCTGACCCAGTATGGCATATCTTATGTTCTCTCTCCCCTTCAATCTGTTCAGCATTCTGCTGTGTGGCTTATCTTCCACCAGCCTCATCATGCTCATATTACCCCTCTTCTCAAGTTACTTCATTGACTCTTTATCTGTTTCCGCATCCAGTTCAAACTTGTCCTGCACAACTAAAAATGCATTCACTCTGCAGCTCCTCACTGCTTTCCTCTTTTACCTCTCCCTACACCCCTCCTTGGGAACTCCACTCTTCTTGCAAACCGCTTCTATCTGTGCCCTTCTTTTCTATTGCTAACTCCAGACTTCAGTCCTTTCATCTTGCTGCTCCTTTTGCCTGGAACAACCTACCTGAGTTTGTACGTCAGGCACCTTCTCGGACGCTTTTCAAATCCAAGGTGACAATTCACCTCTTCACCGCCGCTTTAGGATCTTGACTCACTTGATCTCCTTTATTTTATTTATTTATTTAACATCTTTTATATACCGCTTTTCAGTTTTATCAAAGCTACATTGAAACATAATAGGGTTTACATAGAATGGTACAGTAGCAACTATTTACAATGAACAATAAACAATTTGAACTATTTACATTGTTTCCTTACCATTCCCCCTAGTTGCATCCCATGTCTAAAGCTACTGTGCTGTCTGTCTTGACTAGACTGGAAGCTCTGATGAACTGGGACCATCTTTTACATGTGTCTGTGCAGTGCTGTGTACATCTTGTAATGCTGTACAAATGTTCAGTAGTAGTAGTCTCGGCATACGCTGATTCTTGTAAATTATTTCATGGGCATGGACAAGTTTTCTTGTTCATACACCCAGTTTTCAAGATCTTTAAGAGGCCAGTCCATAATCCCACAGTTGTATGACAGTAGAGGAATTGCCAGCTGATTGATGGCTTGTATCTTACACTGTGATGTTAAAGCACTTTTCAATAATGACTTTAATTTCCTGCAATATTTTTTACTGATCTTTTCTCTCACTAATTTCTGCTTGAGTGTCGTTCTCTAACTGTGTTGGATGATACCCACTAACTATTTCAAAATGCTTATCGAATAGAAATTAAAGACATGGAGGCCTATTCTCTATTTATTTATTTGATTCTTCTATACTGCCTCTTCCAGAGATCAGGAGCGGTTTACAGATAACAAAACACGTTGCAGCGAACTGTGATTGAGCTATGTACATAGTTACATATTACATTTAACAATTATTTATCTTACATAACCACTGTAGTCTGAAATGCAGACTATTAACTATTTACAAATTTTACTGACTGTATGCAGCACTGTGATATTAGTTGTGTAAGGGTATTACACAGGGGAGAAGGGGGATATAGAAGGCTGAGAAGTGATCATCGTGTGTGTTGATTAGCCGTTTGTGAGGTGGGGTGTTCATTTGCATTACCATAGTGTTCTGTAAATAGGTACGTTTTAAGCTCTCTTCTAAATAACTGGAGGTCTTTGATAGCATGAATTGGTAATGGTAGAGAGCTCCAGAGGCTAGGAGCAGTGAATGTGAAGACTCTAGTGCTTGTTGTCTGTTTCGTCTTACGAATAGTGTGGGATATTACCAGATAGTGGATTGCATTTTACCTATGGGACCTGGAATCTGGTAGTGTTTGTATAAGAGTAGATAGGTATGATGGAGCGATTTTATTGATCAGTTTGAAGGTTTCATCAACATCTTGTATTTTATCCGGCTTAAAACTTGGAGTCAGTGCAGGTCATATAAGATAGGAGTTATATGTTCCATCACTAACCAAAACCGACCAAAATGCCAACCTCAACAACTCCATCAAGGTCCAAACACTGGCAAACCACTACGCGACCAAACTTACGGCCCCGAGTGCCCCACCCCCCCACCACACCACAAATCAGAAGTGAGAATACACGACGCAAAACCAGTTATGGGAGCACTTCCACAAAATAGGAACCCAGCAAATCACAACCATTGTCACAAGCCTAAAAAGCACCACCTCCCCACTAGACCCCTGTCCTGCATCCTGGATCAAGGCAGTGAACAAGACAAAGCACCTCACATAGCACACATACTTAACCTAACCCTACAACAAGCAATCATGACCACAGAATTAAAGAAAACACACATTAGACCGATACGAAAAAACACTACACACAACGGAGAAGACCCAGCGTCCTACCGTCCCATATCAAGTATCTCATTCCTGGCAAAGATCATAGAAAAAACGGTCCTTCTACAGCTCCAAGACCATCTGACTGACAATGCTCCTCTTGATGACCAGCAATATGGCTTCAGGCAACATCATGGAGTTGAAACCCTGTTACTAGTCCTACTTAACAACCTCCTAAAGGGCCTTGAAAACAAAGAAAATGTACATTCTTGTATTCATTGACATCTCCGCTGCTTTTGATACAGTCAATCATGGGACCCTCATAAATAGGATAAAATCAATAGGAATAACAGGAACACCACTAAAATGGTTCTCATCCTACATCTCAAATCGAACACAACAGGTTCAATTCAACGGAGAAAAAGCAGAATCTTTCTCCCAAACGCAGGGAAACCAATGCTCTGCTCTCTCAGCACTTCTGTTTAACATATATATGCAGCCACTATGCAAAATTTTCTCACGACACGAAATTAATTACCACATCTATGCCGATGATATCATGCTATACTCACAACTAGACACTAAAAACCCAGACTACAACCCACTAGAGACATGTATCAGAGAGATGCAAGACTGGTTGCAACAAAGTAGTATGTCAATTAATCACAAAAAAAACCGAAGTAATGTATATCTCCAAAGAACGAATTTTGACCCACCCACATCAATAACACTATGTAACAACACTTACCAAACAAAAAAAGAACTAACGTATCGAGGAGTCACATTGGACTGTGACCTAAAGATGGAAAAACACCTCCGAAAGACCAACACAGCAGTATTCCACCAGCTTAGAGTGCTCCAACCCATTCGGATATTATTGATCCCCAAGACTTCAGAACAGTGGCCCAAGCACTCATCATGCCACATTTTGACTACTGCAACGCCATCCTACAAGGTTTACCTAAAAAAAACCCTAAACATATTACAAATGGCACAAAATGTAGCTGCCAGGGTCATAATGAAGAAAAATCTAAGTGACCACATCACACCAGTGCTAATTCAATTACACTGGCTACCCATAACAGCTCGAACAAAATACAAAATACTAACAACCACCTTCAAACTCATCCACAACTTAGCACCTTCCTTCCTCAACAACCTAGTAAGATCGCAACCTCCTACCCGAAACAGAAGAACCCACAATTCCAACATCCTTCACACTCCAACAGATATAAGATCTGCCAAAGCTAACACCAGCCACAGGGCTTTCTCATATGTGGCACCAACACTGTGGAACCAACGCCCACCAGAACTACGAGCTAGCAATGACCTTCTAGACTTCAGAAAGAAACTCAAAACGCACATTTTCCAATCTCATTTCAACCTGAACTAAATCCACAGATGGAGCAGCCCCGGACCACTGTGGTCAAAAAGCTTATCCTGTATATATGTATTTATGTACATATGTAAATGAACTCCCCCATAGCTAAGAAGTGTTAACTCTGTATGATGTGCTTTTCTGACAATCTGTATGTAAACAAAATTTGTACCTGCCTTGATTCGGCAGTTTCACAATAGTAATCCTACCCGCTTCTGATCGCTGGAAGGAGCGGGCTACAAATGCTTGCTAAATAAATAAAATAAAAATCAGACGAACCTTGTAGACATTTCTGGCAGTTATGTTTTGTGATCTCTGTAGGATGTTTATGCTTTTGGCTGGTAAACCCAGTAACAGACTATTACAGTAATTGAAGTGGGGGTGATGATAGCATGGACTACAGATCTGAAGTCATGAACATCCAGCAGAGGTCTGAGGTGTTGTACAGTTTTTAGCTTGAAAAAGATGATTCTAGCTGTTTGTTTTAAATGGGGGATCATACTGAGAGATTGGTCTAGTATTATACCGAGCTTTTTCACCTCTTTTTTAACAGGGAGGACACTGTTATTAATCATGATGGAATGAGGGGGGGGGGGGTGATACTTTGATTCCTTGATATAAATTATACTTCTATTTTTTTAAAGTTGATATTAAGGCTGTTGGCATGCAGCCAGGATTCTGTTTCCCAGGTACATTCTGAAAGTTTGTGGTAGTTGATGTTGTTTAGGTGCATGGGGAGGGACAACATAGTTTCGTCAGTATAGATGTAATATCCGATGTTAAATTTTTGAAGATATTGGTAATTGGCTGCAGGTACAGGTTGAAAAGTAGGGGTGATAGTGCTGATCCTTGTGGTATCCCTTGGTATTGGGGAAATGTGTCCGATGTTTCTTGGCCAATTTGGAATCGTATCTTACGGTTTGAGATGTATGAAGTGAACAAATGAAGGATTGTACCGCCTATGCCTATTTGTGCTAACGTCACAATTAGGGTGTCAAATGCTCTACTGAATGTCCAGCCCATGTATGTCCCCTCAGAATCGAGGCATACAGCAGTAGACCTGATTCTGAACCTGCGGGGGCATCCAACCCCTGTCAGATCAGAATCGGGTGTACCGGCTTGTATGTGCAGGCTGGGTCCTAATTCTGATGGGCTGCACAACCAGCCACATTCACATCTATCCGCAACAGGCTCCTGAATGGAGCTATGATGCCATGGTGTCCCATCGCCATGGCACTGTGGCTTCATTCAGAAGCCGCGATTACCAACTGCAGCTGAGACTGTTCTTTCCCTGCAGCTAGACCCCTGATCTGGCCTCACATGCCAGGGTCTGACTGCGGAGCTCCA
Source organism: Ichthyophis bannanicus (assembly GCA_033557465.1). Lineage (NCBI taxonomy): Eukaryota > Metazoa > Chordata > Amphibia > Gymnophiona > Ichthyophiidae > Ichthyophis > Ichthyophis bannanicus. The sequence goes on from CM066033.1 coordinate 1,247,857,628, forward strand.
CGCTGCACCCTGCTACCGCTACTATTTCTGGGGTGGTATAAGTCCTCTGTCTAACTGGCCTACCCCAGACATATAGGGCCGACCTCAGAATCGGCCTCATACATCCGGGGTGATGACCCACCCACGCACCACCCTTGCTCCACCTCACCCGCCCCCTTCTGCCCTCATCTAAGGCTCCCTGTATAACTTCTCTGTTTATACAGGGAGCCTTGCATGGGGACAGCAAGGGGGATGTATAGAGGGGATAGACGTCCAGGCAGGGGATTCATCCCCGCTATTTGGGGCTCAAAATAGACCCCATACTGTATTTATTTGGTAAGAAGAGGGTATTTATGTGTGAAGAATTCCAGGGATGGTTGTTTTGTAAGAACGGGCTAAATATCCAAGTAAATAAGTAAATAAATAAATAACACAATCATCTCCATCTGGCAACTAGGGGAAGATTTGAAATATAGCAATAAGATGTCACCCCACCCCCTCTTTATCTCCCACACGATTTCTCAAAACAGGTGTAATCACAGCCTGCTTCAAATCCTGAGGATCCATACCTTCCTTCAATGACATATTTACCAACTTCGCTAACCAAGAACTGGCCTCTCATGCCGCCTTTGCAGAAAGAACATCTGATCTACTTGAATAGGCATGTATAGGCACCAAAAGCATGCCATCTATAGAGGTGCTACCAAATGAAATGCAGACCAAGTCACCCCCAAATTCATCGCCACAATCCTCAAGTTAAACTATGTTACTCGTATGTTACACCTTGAGCGCATTCTATATATAACTTATGTTAGTTCCTTGTAAACCACTTTGACTTCTAGATTTGGCGGTGTATAAACCAACTAAAGAAAATAAATAAACGTTATTCAATTAATTATATCCCAATGGATCCTCCACTCTTCCATAACTCTGTGCATATTTCTCGGTGGTTCCTAACAATGTGTGAATATCCAAAAAAAAAAAAAAAAAAAGCAAAAATGTCTCACTAATGAAAATCCCCTATAAAGCTTTTTGGGATGGGTGGCCCTGTCAACTGTTGCACCAGACCAAATAATTTTCTAGGTTGATTATTACCACAAGCATCATTTTATTTATTTATATTCTCTTATATACCACGCTATTCTGCATCAATGCGGTTTACATTGAACAGGGCATTATAACTTGGAAATAACTATTTACAGGGAACATGGGCTATGGAGGGTTAAGTGGCTTGCCCAAGACCACGAGGAGCACCTGTGGGACTAGAAACCCCAGTCCTTCTGGCCCAAGGTTGCTGTCCTCTAATGGGATTTGAACCCCCGATCTTCCGGCCTGAAGTACCTTGCCCCAACCACTAGGCCACTCCTCCACTCTGCATCATGAATATTTATGTAGAATCTTTTCATTAAACAGAGCTGCTACTGGTGTACTTGTATTCTCCACACCTTTCCCTGTTCCCAGCTTCCCATTGTCCTCTACATTTTTTCATAATGCCTCACCTGGCACTTCCATAACCACAACCCTGAATGATACCATGCTTCTCTTTGCTTACCCTCCTCCATCATAACATATTTCTGACAAATATCCACAGGCCTCATTCTGTATGCAAACTCCTTTTTCCCATGGAACCTCACTAACCTGAGGCTCAATAGTAATATACTCAAGGAGTACATTTACTACTTGCCTTCTGTACTGCTGCTTCAATTGCCCTATAAGCCGACTATCACTCATTTCAACATTCAACCCAATCAAAGTAAAAAGAACAAAATAATGATCTAATAAGGGAACTGATCGTACCACCACTCCTCCCCAAAATTCCTTCTGAACACTTGAAATATAAATCAAATCCAAGAGTCCTTTTAGGTCATGAGATGAACACTAAGCCATTTGAACACATGCTAGATCAACTATCAAATTTAGTGAATGAAAGTCCTCAGGAAAAACAGAGTCCAAAAGTTCTTGAGTGTCATTTACTGGTGGCCTGTAAATCAATAAACAAGTAAAAGACCAAAACCCAATCACTCTCACTAAAAGATACTCAATCCAATTAGTTGGAATATATGCTAACAAACACATTGTAAACAAAGGATTGCACAAAGTTGCTAAAATCCCTCCATTCCTCCCACCCAAAACCTAAAAATACATTTATATCCAGAAGGACACATTAAATTGGGCATGGCCCAATTACCCTCAAAAATCCATGTTACTATAACAAAATACAGCTACAAATTGCTTTCTTCAATTTAAGATAAAGGAATTTATGATTAGCAGAACAAATATTTATCAAGCCCAACTTCTTCTCCTACCGAAATCCACTCCACCAGGTACAGCAGGAGTTATTCCTTTTAAGATTCTAACCCACCGTTCTTCCCATCATCAACACCCCTTCCTCCTTACATTCTACCAAACCCAAATCATGGATTTTCCAACCGCATTCATACTAAAAAACACCAGTCAAATATCCCTCATATCTCTACACAAATCCCCCAGCTATTACCAGCTCAAACCTCACATATACTAACGTTACTCAGCTATTTAGCAAAAGATAAGACCAACAATTAACCTGCGGTATGCACAAAAGGCTTGCCCCTTTGGCATGTTCCTTCAGCATGACTCTTGAGGTGCAATGCCTCAGCAAACCACCCTCATTTAACTCCTACTGATGATATCCTCTAAGGGAATAATTTGATATCATCCATGCTTTAAGATTAATAAGTGGAAGTGTGTCTGCTTCCTCTGGATGCAGCGGGGAATAAGGTTGGTGGGAGATGTCCTTCCGGGAGACTGATGTACTTCCTTGAGCTTCAACATAAATATGCTCTCTCTTTTTCACAATGCTATAAGTGGCTACAGTTGGCTCATGTTGTGAGTAAGTGACAAGGCTCTTATGAGAATTTACTGTCAACTTCCTCTTTAGATGGCTTGTGTCATCAAATCTATGCTAGGGGCCATGCATTGGCCATTTTCTACAAGATGGTAAATATGACATTAGCTAACAATAAGAGCATAGGTCTGCTGAGTTTGGGAAAAAGATCTTGGTAGGCAGCTATCAACAGATGCCTGGTGCAACTTTTGGAAGAAGACCATTCAGTGTTCTCCTTCCATCTCAGTGTTGTAAGCACTGAGAGAGGGAGGAGTGGCCTAGTAGTTGGAAGCCATAGCCTTAGTCCAGAGGGACTGGGGTCCAAGTCACACTCGGGGATAGCAGCACTGGGCCAGAGGGACCAGGTTTTAAGCCCCACTAGTGCTCCTTGTGGTCTTGGGTAAGCCACTTAACTCTCCATTGCCTCAGGTACAGACTTAGATTGTAAGCCCAACAGGGAAATGCTTATAGTACCTGAATATACCTTCCTAGCTGCTACCTGCCATAGGCAGTATATCAAATAAACTAATCAGTTTCTTAGTGCACAGAGTAATATGGACACCACTGAAACTGAAAGAATTAATCAGACTATATTCAACAGGTGTTGCTCTTGTTTATCTGACACTGGGACATCAGAACATCTTTTGTTTTATTGTGGTAATGCTCAGGTTGTTTGGCAACAGGTATGGGGTGTGTTTTCAGGAATGCCTAATCTATGAGACTGTGATTCTTCGTTTGCAATCGAATTCTTTGAGGCCGAGACACAGAAAGCTCTTGGATTTGCTGCTTTTCATAGCCATACAAATAATTTTAAGCTGTTGGCAGAATAACTCATTGCTCAGCATGTCTTTTCAGTGAAATTCTGTTTGTCTCACCTACAAATACGAATCAGTAGTTGTGGAAAGAAAGGGGGACCTTGTACCATTTGTAGAAGTCTGGGCTCCAGTTAAGGAATACTTTTAATGCTGCTGTGATATTTGGAATGGTTCAAGCGGGACTATTTATGTTTTGTAAGGGTGGGTAGGGGTGTGGGGGGAGGGAGGTACAACTGTCTGTAGCTTTCCTGCAGAAACATACTTACATGTTGTTTATTTGATATTTAATAAAATCATATTAGAACTCAAAAAGACATCCTCGAAGAGTGTGGGACTTAATCAGGAGACGTGCCAAAACAGCACAGCCACTTGCTTTCCAGCAATGGCAGCAACAGCACTCAGACAAGGCTCACGGTGCAGCTGATGAAACTGCAATATGGGTTTTCATGTGCTGATAATTAGTGAGCTGTTTTCTGTTGGAAAGAATCCTTTGCACTTAGCATAGGTTTGAGTTTAGGTTTGAATGTTTACTCTACCACTCAGCCAGCAACATATAGGGGTGTGCCAAAGTAATATACAGTCAAACCTCGGTTTTCATGATTAATCCGTTCGAAAAAGTCTGACTAAAACCGAAACGTATGAAAACTGAAGCAATATTTCCCATAAGAAATAATGTAAATCCAATTAATCCATTCCAGACACCCAAAAATATTCACAAAAAATACATTTTATAGAGAATAACTATATTTTTACATACAGAAAACAATGAGAAATAAATATAAATGACTAATGAAATGGATAAATGAACATTTAACATCACTGAAAGCAAGCTAAGTACAATACTGTACAGTACAGTATGTTAACATCTGGCCTTAGCCACCCCTGACAAGCTGCTGTGCCCAGCTCTCTTTGGAATCACATTGGATTCAGCCCATTAAAATACCTTTACATTATCTGCTCAATGCTTCAGAATGGCAGAAATTCTTAATGATATAGCTTCAGACGTACCCTGCAAGAAAAAGAACTGCCTCCCACATTCATGCAACATCTCCTGCTTACGTTAACAGCTTTTCTTCCCTGCTACCTCCAAGCCTGAGGGGGCGCTCCAGAGAACGGGCAGGCGGTGGACGAGATCGGGGCCTTCCTCTCTGCGCAATCCTTGCCTCTCTGACTCTGACCAGGCTCGAGGATGTGTTTCATTTACGTGCTCAGCTGGCTTTCGCTTCTCACCACGCTGGCGATCGGTGAGTCCGGGGGGCAGTGCTGCCGGGACTGGGCGGGCGTTCCGGCAGTGTATACAGACCGGTGTGCAGCGCGAGGGTGTATGTATTTACAGTACTGTACTTTACGAAAACCGAGGCGATGTACGAGAACCGGGACAAAATCTCAGTCAAAAAAGACGTTGAAAACCGAAACGATGTATGAGAACCGGGACAAAATCTCAGTCAAAAAAGACGTTGAAAACCAAAGCGTATGAAAACCGGGGCAAATGAAAACCGAGGTTTGTGTCAAACTAGACTCCATATGCAGCAGGGAGAGCGGTTATCTGACGCGCCCCGCTGCATACTGCGCTTCCATCTGCTGCACTGTGAGCCTCAACTGAACACAGCTGCTGCCACGGGAAATCCCCAATTTAAAAGTGCACAAAAATAAACAATTCACAAGCATTAGAGGAAAGTCAATTAGCATAACATAAAGTCCCTTTTAAAGTCTCTTTGCAAGATCTGAATACACCTCATTTTTGCTGTAGTCAAGTAGAACATCTCTGGTACTTTTCTGAGACACTTCCTCTTGGTCAGGTCTTTATCGTCTTCCTTTCTACATACGAGCCCTGGGCTGAGTATCTAGAATCATGGTTCTCTCTCTTCAAGACACTCATGTAATATACTCCACAAAACACAAGGCCATGTCTACTAAACGATAACGTGTGCTAATCTACTGCAGCACACATGTTATTCCTTTGGGCATGGTTGCAATAGCACATGCTAATGTTTAGTAGACATGGCCCAGAGTCTCTCAGGTATTTAGGTTAAGCACTTCTGTCCATGCTATGGACCTTTTATTGTAAAATCCCCAAATCCATATGCAAATGATAGGCATAGTTGGGAAAGACACTAGGGGAAAAGACTTTACATCCTCAAAACAAGCAGCAGAATACCCAAATATCTCCTTACTGTGTTTTTGACAGAGTGGAGGAGTAGCCTAGTGGTTAGAACACTGGCTTGGTCACCAAGTGACCAGGGTTTGATTCCCACTAGCACTCCTTGTGGCCTTGGGCAAGTCACTTAACCCTCCATTGCCTCAGAAGAAAGGCCTGGCAATCTACTTCTGGTGACACTACCAAGAAAACCCAGGAGTTTCTGGGTTATCAGGACTGACTTGAAGGCACACATTGCATTGTGTTTTTGAGATGAAATGGGGTTCAGCTTCTCACAATGCAGTCTGAACTTCTTAAGATGTTAAGTAGAATGCACCCTCTAACCTCTCAAAGAACATAAGCAGATTCTTATTCATTTAGGTTTCAAATGTATAGGTCATAATCTCAGTCAAAAAAAGTTGCCCAATGTAGTACAGCTTGAACCTTTCTGGAATCTCTCTATCTGAACATAAAAACATAAGAACATAAGATATGCTATACTGGGTCAGACCAAGGTCCATCGAGCCCAGTATTCTATTTCCAGCAGTGGCCAATCTAGTTCACAAGTACCTAGCAGTTTCCCCAAAAGACACAGGTTCCACAATTCTTGTATTGGGGCAAGCAGTGGATTTCCCAGGTCCCTTTTAATAATGATTTATGGACCTTTCCTCCAGGAATTTGCCCAAATCTTTTTTAAACCCAGCTACACTAACAGCTTTTACTACATCCTCCAGTAACAAATTCCAGAGTTTGGTTACTCGTTGAGTGAAAAAATATTTTCACTTATTAGTCTTAAACTGGTTACACTGTAGCTTCATTGTACCTCTTGTAATAACGGTATATCCTTTTTAAGAAAAGGAGACCAGAATTGCACACAATAGTCAAGGTGTGGTCGTACCATGGAACGATACAGAGGCATTATAATATCATTTGTTTTATTCTCCATTCCTGTCCTTATGATTCCTAGCATTCTATTTGCTTTCTTGGCTGCCACTGCACACTGGGTAGAGGGTTTCAATGTGTTATCCACAATGACACCTAAATCTTTTTCCTGGGTGGTGGTTCCTAATGTGAAACCTTGCATTGGGTAACCATAGTTTGGGTTGTTCTTTCCTAGGTGCATAACTTTGCACTTGTCCACATTCAGCCCGATTCCATTCCGGATGTAGAAGCTTTCTGTACGTCCGGTCTGAACCGGACGTACAGAGAGCATCGCGATTCTGATCCCGCAGAATCAGAATCGCGAACAGTCCTCTACTTGCAGGCCAGGACTGCGATTCAGCCCAGTCTGCATGTACAGGACATGCCTGACTAACTCTGTCAGAGCTTTTAAATGGAGGCATGGTGCCATGGTGTCCAGTTGCTATAGCACCGCAGCTCCATTTAAAAACCGCGATGCCGGCCGTCGGCTCCTGCAGCTAATTCCCCGCAGCACGATCCCCGATCTGGCCAGCTATGGCCAGGGTCAGGCTGCAGGGAATGACCTCAGGCATTCCCTGCCCCATTCATGCACCATTACATCCAGAGAAGTTATTCCATCTTGGAGGTGGAATAACTTCCCCGTACAAGTTGCCGGCCCTGGACGTACAGGGCCGATATTAGAATTGGCCCTGTACATCCAGGGCCAGTGACTATCCAGTGCCTGCCCTAACTCTGCCCCCAATCTTCCCCCTACCTGTCCCCATCTAACTTCCCTGTACAACTGGCGGAGAAGTTAGACGTCGGCAGGGAGACCCATGAATAGCAGTGATGGACGTCCATCCTCACTATTCATGGGGCAGAATAATCCTGATTAAATTTAATCTGCCATTTGAACATCCATTCTCCAATTTATCAAGATCCTCTTGCAATTTTTCACAATACTCTTTGGTTTTAACAACTTTGAATAATTTTTTGTCATCTGCAAATTTGATTGCCTCATTCATTATTGCTATTTCCAGGTAGTTTACAAATATTTTAAAAAGCAGTGGACCCAGCACAGATCCGTGGGGTACTCTACTATTCACCTTTCTCCATTTGGAAAATTGGCCATTTAGCCCTACCCTCTGCTTTCTATCTTTTAATCATTTATTGATCCACAGTAGTACACGGCCTCCTATCCCATCACTTTGTAATTTTGCCAAGAGTCTCTCATGAGGGACCTTGTTAAAGGCTTTCTGAAAATCTAAATATACTATATCAACCAACTCACCTTTGTCTACCTGTTTATTCACACCTTCAAAAAAACATAACAGATTAAGACAAGATTTTCCTTGGCTAAAGCCATGTTGGCCATCTCCAATTAAGCCATGACTATCTACATGTTCAGTAATTTTGTTCTTTATAATGGTTTCTACCATTTTTCCCAGTACGGACATTAGGCTCACCGGTCTATAGTTTCCCAGATCACCCCTGGAACTCTTTTTAATAATTGGCATTATATTGGCCATTCTCCAATCTTCAGGTATTACAGATGATTTTAATGATAGTTCACAGATTACTAATAGTAGGTCTGCAATCTCATATTTCAGTTCTTTCAACACCTTCAGATGTATAACATCCGGTCCAGGTAATTTGCTACTCTTCAGTTTATCAAATAGTTGTAGTACATCTTCCCGTTGTATTGATATTTCTTTCAATTCTTCCGCGGTATCACTTTTAAATACCACTTCAGTCATGGGTAACATCCCTATATCTTATTTATTTATTTAACAGTAAAGACTGAAGCAAAGAATTCATTCACTCTCTCTGCTTTGGCCTTGTCCCCTCTAAGTGCCCCTTTTACCCGTCTATCATCTAATGGTCCAGCTGACTCTTTCACAGGTTTTTTGCTATGAATGTACTTGAAAAAATGTTATTATGCTTTTTTGCTTCCACAGCAAGCTTTTTTTCAAATTCTTTCTTTGCCTGCCTTATCAACATCTTGCATCTAACTTGCCAGTGCTTATGTTGTTTCCAGTTTTCATCATTTGGCTCCTTTTTCCATTTCCTGAAAGATGTTTTTTTGGCAACAACAGCCTCTCTGACCTCACCTTTAAACCATGTTGGCAGGTTTTTGGACTTCCTTGCACTTTTCTTAAAGCATGGAATATAGCTGGTCTGGGCTTCAAGATAGTATTTTTAAGCAACACTCATGCTTGATGTAAATCTTTAACCTTTGCAATTGCTCTTTTAGTTTTTTCTTAACTGTTTTCCTCATTTTATTATAGTCTCCCTTTTGAAAGTTAAAAGGTAGTATATGGATTTCCTTGCCCTCCTTCCTGCATTTATTAAATCAAATGTGATCTTGCTATGTTCACAAGTGCCAAGTGATCCCAACACCCTTATCTCTTGCACTAGATCTTGTATTCCACTAAGGGCTAGGTCCAAAATGGCTTCTCCTCTTGTTGATTCATGAATCAGCTGCTCCAAGAAACAGTCATTTATTTCATCTAGAAATTTTATCTCCCTACTATGTCCTGCTGTGACACTGACCCAGTTGATACTGGGATAATTGAAATCATCCATTATTATTACTGTATTGTAATTTTTGTTAGCTTCCCTGATTTCTTTGAGCATTTCATCATCCATTTGTTCATTCTGGTCAGGCAGTCAATAGAAAATCCCTACTGCCATTGCCTTCCCCTTTTTACATAGAATTTCAATCCATAGAGATTCTACAGTGTATTTTGTTTCCTACAAAACTTTAATCTTGTGTGATGCAATGCCCTCTCTAACACAGAGTGCAACCCCTCCACCAATTTGATCTACTCTATCATTGCGATATAGTTTGTACCCAGGTATCACAGTGCCCCACTGATTGTCCTTCCACTATGTCTCTTAGATACCAAGCATATCTAACCTCTCATTTAGTGCTATATATTCTAACTCTCCCATCTTATTTTTTAGACTTCCAGCATTTGCATACAAGCATTTTAGAGGATGTATTTTATTCATATTAATCTGGTTATTGGTAGGCAGGGTAATTTGGAATCTCTGTACTTAGGGTGATTTTGATAAATGTTCTCAGCTGGATACTCTCGCAGATTTCTAGAAATGTGGAGGCCGTTTCTAGAAAATGCATGTCTGGCTGGCAGAAACGTCTAAAGTGAAAACATGCACATAATATACCCGATTCTGAAACCGTGGAGATAGACATGCCTGCAATTCTGGAATCAGGGAGATATACATTCCCGGTGCAGCACGAACAACACTACTATACTAGGACACGCATAAATGCAGCAAACACATGTACATCCCTATGCCTACAGTATTCAGAAAAGACAGACGTGTGCAATGCTGCCCTTCTCCGTGCAGCCACTCCTCTGCAGACAAAACAACTATCTCTGAAGCTGCTGCTCACACTGACAGTATAGTGCCCATGCCATACCGATGAAGCAGATTAGGTCATACAACCCAGGCTATAAATACAAGTCTGTTGCATGCCCTCAACACTATAAGAACATAAGAACATAAGATATGCCATACTGCATCAGACCAAGGTCCATCAAGCCCAGAATCCTGTTTCCAACAGTGGCCAATCTAGGTCATATGTACCTAGCAGTATATGGTCTCTCACCTGTTTCTGCGGATACCTCATTCTTCTCTCAGCCAAACACGTACCATCCATTCAGCTATGTTCCCACTTTTCCAAAGCATTAGGACTTGCATAGCCCCCTTGGCATATACAGCACATGCCAGAATACCATTATATTTCTGTTGGGGAGTTTTTTACTGTTACTTTAGCATAGAAACGTCCCTCACCTGTGCATTCTGTTTCCACTGAATCTTGTTCTCCCAGACAGCAGACACCAGGTCACTATAGACTTATCATAGCCATCATGGAGTCAAAGGGGTGTGCAGTAGATGTTGAATTGATGTGCATCTTTTAGAGGGAGAGGATAAAGTTCCCTCCTCAAGTCTCGCTGAGTACCTTCACATGGTGACCCCGTTGTATAACATCTATACCAAATCTAAGCAAGGCGACACTACAATTAAAGTATGTTAGGAACGAAGAAGAAAAATACCTAGTGACTGCATGTCACTCAGGATAAAAAGGTACCCACCCTTAGCTTGCACACTAGGGCTAACGATGGTGGTTGCGATAGCGCAAGTGCTGCAGATGTAGATAGCACCTCTGTCACAGATAAAGGCCATGGTGAGCCTGTTCATGGACTCACTGAGGCAGGAGATAAACCACAGAAATTAATGAAAACGTTAAGAGGATTAACTAGAGTTAAGCAGAATTCTGCAGATAAAGAGGAGATAATGAACTGCTATCGTGCCTTAGAAGTGAGGTTCACGGCTGCCATAGTATGTGCAAAACTAACCTATATGGAGAAACTACACCATTCATCTCTATGGGACACATTGGAATTTGGAGCGAGATTTTTTCTAAGTCCTGTCCTTATTCCACGTTTCAGCAGGTATAACGTGGATGTATGGGTGAAATGCCATGGATGAACACAGGCCTTTCCTGGATATGCTTTAGATGTCTCCGTGCCTGACCACGCCCCCTTTCTGCCCCTCTCCAGCCCATGTCCTGAGATCCTCATTTTAATGCCATGTACGTTCAGGGCCACCAGATGTCAGAATACGAGTCAACATTTTTGAATGAAACATGTCTATCCCACACGTACACAGGGCTTATTCACGTTTCAGAATGACCTCCATAGTAACATAGTATATGATGGCAGATAAAGACCAATATGGTCCATCTAGCCTGCACAGTAAGATGGCTAGAATGGTTGTACCAGTCGCTCTGTGCAAGTGACCTCCCTCCATTCCCTTGTTTAAGGTTGCACCCACCGCTCAATGTAGGTCACCCCCTCTATGCCTTTGTTTAGGGCTGTACCCATCACTCCATTCAGGTTACCCCTCCTATGCCTTCATTTAGGGTTGTATCCACCACTCCATGCAGGTCACCCTCTCTGTTTTTTGAAGTATAAAAGATATTTAAGTTTATTTGTTTTTATTCTTTTGCTATAAAGGATCCACTGTGTCTGTCCCATGCCAGTTGAATTCCGTCACTGTATTTCCCCCGCCACCTCCATCGGGAGGGCATTCCAAGCATCCACCACCCTTTCAGTGAAAAAGTATTTCCTGACGTTGCTTTTAAGTTTACCTCCTGATAGTTTCAATTTATGCAATCTAGTTTTACAGCTTCCCCTTCTTTGAAAAAGGTTTGTTTGTTCATTAATACCCTTTAAGTATTTAAAGGTCTGTATCATATTTCCCCTGTCCCTCCTCTCCTCTAGGTCTTCAAATCTCTTCTCATATGTCTTCTGGCACAGGCTACAAATCATTTTGATTGCCTTTCTCTGAACCATTTCAAGTCTTTTTATATTCTTTGTGAGATATGGAGGCCTATTTTGTTGTGTGCGTCCCCCTCCTATCTGGACGGTCAGAATAGGGACATGCTCCTGTACACCTGATTCTGATCCCATGGGGGCTAGGCGTGCTCATGGGATCAGAATTGGGTCTACCGGCCTGGACATATAGGCCATGCTGGCCGCCCAGACATCCAAGCAACTCCCAGCTAGCCCAGCCTGGCTCCTGCATGGAGCAGCAGTAGCATGGCGTCCTATTGTCATGCCACCATGGCTCCATGCAGGAACTGTGATCCCCAGCAGTGACGGAAAAGTTATTTTTCCCACAGCCTGACCCGCGATCAGGCCGCTTTGGCCAAGGTTGGGCTGCGGGGAATCTCCTGCATCCTTCACCTCTTTGGCGGGCCCTGGATCTTGCATTCCCCATGCAAATGGCTGACCCTGGACATACAGGCCTGACCTCAGAATCGGCCCTGTACGTCTGGGGTCCTGGCACCACCTACAGCCCGCCCTCACTCTGCCTGCAGCCCGTCCCTCCCTCCCACAAACAGAGCTTCCTGCACAGCCCACATCTATGTTCGGGGAGCTCTGTTTCCAAATGCAGGCCAGGAGTTTAGTGGGTCTTGATGTCTGGATCGCATATCCAGACCTGTATTCGTGGTTCAGAATGGACCCCATGGTCTCCAAAACTGAACACAATACTCCAAATGATGCCTCACTAGTGACTTATACTGGGGCATTAATATCTCCTCCTTTCTGCTGGTTATTTCTCTCTGTATGCAACACAGCATTCTTCTGTCTTTGACTACCTCCTTGTCACATTTTTTTGTCACCTTGAGATCCTCAGACACTATCGCTCTGAGGTCCCTCTCTTGGTCCGTGCACACCAACCTCTCGCTCTCTAGTGCATACAATTACTTTGGATTTCTGCATCCCAAGTGCACGACTCCACTTTTTTGTATTAAAGCTTAACTGCCAAGCACTAGACCATCTTTCCAGTTTTTGTAGATCTTTCTTCATGTTGTCCACTGCCTCAGAAGTGTCTACTCTGTTAAAAATGTTTGTGTCATTCAAAAAGGCAGACTTTTCCCTTCAGTCCTTCAGCAATATGATTCAAAAATACATTGACAGTACCAGTCCCAGGACCGAACCCTGGGGCACACTGCTAATCACCTTCCTTTCTTCTGAGTGAGTTCCGTTTACCACCATCTTCTGTTGTCTGTCAGTCAACCAATTTCTGATCCAGTTCACCACCTTGGGACCCATTTCCAGGCTGCTCAGTTTATTGATAAGCCTCCTACAAGGAACAGAAACAAAGGCTTTGCTGAAATCTGGGAATATCACACAGGGCCGTACCAAGCCATAAATGCATCCTGTGCAACTTGCACTTCTGGTGTGCTCTTTTCTCTCCCCCCCCCCCCAGTTTGTCATTTTCCCTGTGCCCAGCATCTCCCCATCTTACCCACACCTACATGTCCACACTGCCTGCCTTTGCTCTGCCGCCGCAGCGTTTCATGTCTCCTTGGCAGTAGCGATGGCAGCAGCAGAGCGCATCTCTAATTGAACAAAAAAACACATGGGTATTTCTGACTCTGTGCTAGCACATTGGCCTGATCTCTTCCTCCTCTGATGTAGGCTCACATCAGAGGAAGGAGGGACCAGACCAGTCATTCAAGTGCAGAGTTACAAAGATCTGCGTGTCAATGTCTGGTCTGGTCCCTCCCTCCTATGACGCGTTTACGTCAGAAGAGGGAGGGATCAGGCCAACATACACTCATGGAATCAGGAAGACCCACATGTTTTTTTCTTAATTAGAGATCCACTTTACTGCTGCCATCAAGAAGACACGAAAAGCGGTGGCAACAGGGCAAGGGCAGGCAGCTGAGAGGGGGGCAGGGGAAGCCGAGGCTGGCAACCCCAAATACTCCCCCTTTTTTTGGGCCCTGTGAGGCTGCACTCCTCACACAGGGCTAGTTATGGCACTGATATCACATCCATTGCATGCCCTTGATTTAGTTCTCTGGTCACCTAGTCAAAGAACTCAATCAAATTTATTTGGCATGATTGTCCTTTGGTAAATCCATGCTGTCCTGGGTCATGCAACCCATTAGTTTCTAGAAAGTCCACTACTCTTTCTTTCAGGAGCACTTCCATGACTTTTCCTACCACTGAGGTATGGTTTACTGGCCTATAGCTTGTCACCTCTTCCCTATTACAACTTTTGTGAAGAGGTACCACCCCTTCTCCTGTCCTGCAGAACCTCTTCCGTCTCTAAGGATCTATTAAAAACATCATTTAAAGGCCCTGCCAGAACCTGTCTGAGCTCTTTTAGTAGTTCTACCAGATGTATTCCATCCGGTCCCATGGACTTGTCCACTTTCAGTTTTGCAAACTGTTCGAAAACATCATTTTCTGTGAATGGTGTGACATCTACTCCATTCCCATTTGCATATTTGTCAATCATAGGTGGTTCTTCTCCAGGATTTTCTTTAGTGAATACAGAACAGAAGTATTTGTTTAGCATTTTTGCCTTCTTGCTGTCACTTTCCACAAATCTATCCTTGGCACTTTTGAGTCTTGCAATTATACCTCTGATCTTCCTCTTCTCCTGAATATACCTAAAAAACGTTTTGCCTGAATGCTTCACATCTAGACATTTTTTCTTCCGCCTTTGCTTTTGTTATCCTTATTTCTCTGTCTTTTTCAGCTTTATCCTGTATTCTTTGCTGTGTTCTTCTTTTTGTCGTCTTCTGAATTTTGTGAAAGCTGTGTTTTTTGCCTTTATTTGTGCAGCTACTTATTTGAAGAACTATGTAGGTTTCCCTTTCTTCTTGTTTTCATTTACTTTACTTTCTTTCCTGGGTTTGCATTCAATGTAACTCCTTTTTCCTAGTTAGGCCAAGCTGGCCTGAGAAACTACTGTTTTGTGTAAGGTTTAGTCAGACATCCAGAGAGGGCACCCTCAACACTAATGCATGGTGGGCGACCTCTCCCACTGAGAAGCCTTCCAATCCCCTAGATACCAGGTTTTTATAGTAAGATAGTAACATTGACTCTTTGGCCCATCTTCTATTACTTCACTTTCACACACTTCTCCAGTTAGAAAAGGGCTCCATAACTATCCTCCTCTGAAAAATGCATAGGGACAATTAGGGAACCCTGCTTCATATGGACTATAGTTTGACATATATTACTTTGGCACCATACCATCCAGCCAGATATGTGCTGGCTGACTAGTATAGACAATCTTCAAAAGATCTCATTCCTGTTCCAAGTGAAAAAGGGCCATTCCAACAGAAATTAACATATTAATGCTCACCACATCTACCCAGTCAGGGGAGGTGGTAAGGGCGGAGAGTGGGAGCGTTGTGGACATGGCACACCAAGAAGATATGGCTTCTCCATTTTATAAAGGGACTCCAAGTCTGGAACAAAAATTATAGATGTCAGTATTTACACTTGCCCCTGCCCAAGTATGGCCCCCTAAAAGAATGATCTTGATCCCCCCTCCCATCCCCCTGAAGCAGGACATAGATCCCCCCTCCTCCTGAAGGCCATCCAATGAAAAGCAAAATGGCGATCCCCACTTAGAAAAGACCTCCCCCACTATCTGGGCTACCCCATCCCTGATGAAAATCCCCAGGCTTACTGCGGTAATTGGTGTTCACTGGTCCCTCTCCAATGACACTTACTGGTACTGCTAGTACTGCGAGCTTACCACTAGGGGAAAGCACCATTTTGGAGAGGGACCATGTGCAGAGCAGGAGTGAGTGTGCCTCACTCCTTTTCTTTATGAACTTCAATGACCCTGGTAAGTCTGGTGAGGTTCATTGGGGCGGTGAAGTTAGGGGAGCCTTTCTAAAGGGGGAGGTCACCATTTTGCTTTTGGTTAGGGGGGGCCTTCAGGAGAAAGGAGATTGAGGTCCTGCTTGGGGGGGGTGTGTGAGAGAGGGATCAAGGTCATGCTCTGGGGGGGGGGCATACCTAGTCAGGGGCAGGTAAGGGGGGTCCTGGCGTCTTGGGTGAGGCAGGGAGACTTCATCTGTAGTATTGCACAGGTATGACATCTGTACCATTGCAGTAATTTTAGGAGGCTGCTCCCATGTCTAAGTGGGGAATGGGGGATTTCTATTACATTTTTCCAATATACAGCTTGCTAAAATTGCTGCTCCTGCCAAGGATATAACTGTGCAATTCTGCAGCTATTTAACAAGGGGCTCTGTGGTTAGCAGAACCTCTCGTAAAATACTGGCCTAATTCTCCACATCCCGAGATGGATGAGGGAGTTCCCCTCTCCACATCCTTTCTAGAATTCCCCTTTGTTTTTTTCTAGAGTCAAATTTCAGACTTACTCGATATGCCACAGATCAGTGTATTATCTAAGTGTTTTACAAAATGAAAATGAATATAAAATAAATAAAATAATAATCAAAAAGACATACGGTAGGACAACAGAGAAGAGGGGAGAGAGCCAGCTGAACAATCAGCACTTTAATATGAATGTTCCTGGGGTTCATTCCACCCAACACAACAGGAATACAGTAGCATACCAGGAGGTTTGACAAAATATGGAGGTGTTAAGTGACTACTCCTGCATTGTTCCAAAAAGCAGCATTTACATGGAGCATATCTGTGAGGGAGGTCAGTATATAAAAGTCACTTTGAATAATGAATTTTCAAGTTAGCCTTACACAGAGAAGGCAAGTTATCCAGTTCCAGGAGTGAGATTTTAAGCCAGTCCTGGATTTCTAACAAGATTATCCTTATGCATTATGGGACCTGCTGCACTGATTCCAATGGACAAAATTAGGGACTACAACTACCACACTGCATTGCAATGTAAATTTAAAACAGAACTGGCAAAAAATCTCACTCCTGGAACTGGATAACTTGGCAACTCTGCTTACTTTTTGTGTGTGATGATTTCAAATAGAAATCAAGGGACAGCTTGTTTCATAAGGGGAGTATCACACTGAGGGCAGTTTGTCTCATTGATTGTAACCATATTCTGGTGTTAAGACAGAATCATTAGGATATTCTATTATAAAAAAAATACATAGAGAATTGTGCAGGAGTATGGGACGTAAACAGATAAGAAAAATGGGCAATCCACAATAAAAACTTCAATGGGTCAACATTAGGATTTTGATTGCAGTCCTAAATATGATTGGTAAATAATGCTTCTCGTTTGGTAGAACACGGCTTTACCGCTGTGTTTTGAATCGGCTGTGATGGCGAAATGCAGGAAGACTTAAGTCCTTGGAGTGGTGTGTTGCTATAGTCAAAAACAATGCAATGCGTGCCTTTAAGTCAGTGCTGATTCCCAGTAATCCAGCAACTCCTGGGTTTTCTTGGCAGTGTGACCCGAAGTAGATAGTCAGGCCTTTCTTCAGAGGGAACAGAGGGTTAAGTGACCTGCCCATAGAGTGCTAGTGGGAATAAAACCATGGACCTTTGCTTACCAAGCCAGCACTCTATTTTATTTTACCAGTTTTGTATACCGCCTTATCCTTCAATCAAAGCGGTTTACATTATTTTTTCACTACAAACAGGTTCTGGATACATTCCATTGTCCTCAAAGGGCTCCCAATCTATGTGTACCTGAGGCAATGGAGGGTTAAGTGGCTTGCCCAAGGCCACAAGGAGTGCCTATAGGACTAAAACCCCCAGTCCCTCTGGCCTGAGATTGCTGTCCCCAGGTGAAACTTCAACCCCCAGCCCTCCAGTTTGAGGTACCGTGTCCTAACCATGTAGCTGAAAATTCAAGTCATTGTCAGATTTAACACGTAAGATCTTGGAAATTCTAGAATGTGTAGTGTTTCTGGTAAAAATGCGTAATAAGGTCGTGAGAAAATAAGTGCCTCGGATTTTCAGGAGTTCAGTGTAATTCTGTTTGTGGTAAGCCAATAAATAATAATTGTGAGATTGCTTGTGATTTCATCCATGACTTTGGTATCTGAACGATCCAATGTAATCAGTAATTGAATATCATCTGCATAAAAAAATGTGCTAAATCCCAAAGTTTGAATGAGGGTTGCTAATGACACCATGCAGATATTAAAGAGGGTAGAGGCTAAAACTGAGCTCTGTGGCACACCACAGTGAAGAGAACGAGCGGCAGGAATAGCATCTTTCCAACAAACAGTGAACAATCCAGAAATGATCTTTGCAGTTTTCTGGGTTCCATTAGAAACATTGTAAATACTGCAACATCGCTCTATTAGAAAAGCACCAGGATCATGACCCTACGAGAATTACGGAGAATGAAGAGGCTGTGGTCACCGGGGATGTTCCCATTCCAACTGATAAAAATCTGAATGCAAGGAAACCAGGCATAGTGGCAAAGGAGAAAAACACCAGAACCACATTCATAACAGAGGCGTCAGTTCCAAGTGATTATCGTGTGGAGAGGGAGAAGATCCTCAAGTACCAGGAAATGTAATCAGAGACAGAGGGCCTCTTTTCCTGAAGCCCATTAGGTTGTTAATGGATAATTTAACACGTGTCTACAGGCAGTCGGGAACACTAACACGTGATAGTGTTAGCCTTCGCATGCCAAAATGCACGTTAATCAGCAATCGCAGGGAATGAGTGGAGGGTGGGCGTGGAGAGCACATTACCCTTAGCACCAGGGCAATAGCCACATCCTCAACGGCAATGCATCTCTTAACGTGGGTTCACCTAATGACTCCAAAATAGTGGAGTGCATATTAGGAAAACCCTTCACATGTTAGCTGCCAGGGACATACTGAACATGCCCCTATAGCTACCGTGTGGCCTTTGCCATTAACACACATGAGGTCAGCATGTTATTGGTGAATCCTTAGCGGGTTTACTAGAAGGGATCCTAAGAAAATATGGCAGAAAAGATTCAGAAATGTATCCCATTTTGTTGGGTGCCTAAGGCTTGATTAAGGGGAATTTCCAAGCACATCTTGACAAAATGCATATACATGTTACGAATTCCCAAAGGAAGCTCTCTTTGGCATGTTGCAAGTACCACAAGGAGCATTAGCAATAAATCTGAGAGACTGAGACCACACTCCTTATACTCTGGCTTAGGAGTGAGGTTCATTGCTATCATGGTATGTACTAAACTAATTCATTTGAAGAAATTGCCCTTTGAGACAATCTTTAAAAGTTATCCTCCCTGCTTTTAGGATAGAGCTGAAATACGTAAAAAAAAAAACAAACTAGAATCACAAAAAAGTCACATTAATGTTGTGAATATCCTGAAAAACAGACCTGGTACAGGGACAAGGTAATTGATTAATATAGTTGCCTGTTTTCCACTCCTCTCTCTAGTTTTATAAAACTCATTTGACCGAAACAAGAAATAATAAATGTGGAACTAGAATTCTTTACTCAGATGAAATTGATTATGCAAATAGGATCTTGGATATTGCTGGTTCTGCTGACAGAGATTTCTGTGTAGTTCTCCAATGTTCATTATTTTGTGGGAACAGTGAGCTTATGGAATTTGTTGATTCAAACATAAAGAAAATGACTGGGCAAAGCTTTCACCAGCAGAAAAGAGAAAAGAGAAAAAGACTGCTGCAAGCAGAGGTAGTCTCTTTTCCTAAGTTGTGAACTAGGAAAGTCTTCTAGAAGGTCAGCTCAGCCCTCATCAAAAAGAGCAGCTGCAGGCTGTAGGAATCATCATCAAGGGTTTCAGAGGACACTGCAATTGTTAAACCAAAAAGTGGAGCATCTGTTATTGCCTGTTTAACATCTTCATCAGTTTTATATGACTTCATAAGCTTTTCCCTGCCCGACGTTCTCCTGGATGCAAATATCAGCAGACTCTTGAAACCTTTTTATCAGATTTTTGTCGTCATACTCCTGATATTTAAATTATCGAACTAATCATTTTCCAATCAATTTCTCTCATCATTTAATAAGAGATTTTAAAATATATCTCTAAAAGGATGCAACTGAAAACCCAACTTTCAACAGCTTAGACCATATTTTTTCTTTACATTTGGGGGGGGGGGGGGGGAGAGGAATTTTAGAAGATTTGTCCAAGTGCAATCTGGGATGTCTAAGCCAGAACGTCTGAAAAAAATGCAGGCACGCGCAGCAGCATCTACTTAGACATCCCCAGAACCGTATCTTAGAATGTGGACATCTAGAATAGCATAATGGTTAGAGTAGTGAGTGAGGTAACAAGGCAGTCAGGGTTCAAATTCCACTGCTGCTATATTTGAACTAGTACTGGGGATGATAGTGTGTTTCTCTCTACATACAGTAGTCTGGGTGTTATGGTAGCAATAAGAGATGGCAGATTGAATACTTTCAATGAGGATAAGGATTTCTGAACCCCTGAAGAAGCCTGTTTGGTGAAACAAAGATCTTTGTTGGGTTTACCAGAGAATGGGGTGTTGGCAGTTTGGTGAATACAGCATTGGTGGTCGCCTCCATTAATCTTTTATGCAAAAAGGATCACAACCTGTGGAGCTTTTGTTTGAAACTTCAAATATATAAGATAAGTAATTAATTGCTTATAAGTTATGCTTCTAGATTGTTGGTGAAGTGTGCTTTCCTTTATTTATAGGAGATGTCACCTTTTTGCTTCAAGAACGGTTCCATTCTGAAAGTTAAAGACACATGGGGGTATGTTTACTAAACCGCGCAATTGTGCGGGGCACACTTGAGCGTGCGCTAAGGTACCTTAGCACACGCTAATAGTGCATTTTTGGGCCCCGCATACGTGCGCACTGCACTAACGGGCCCGCTCATGTGCGCGGCGCGTTGAAGTGCGATAGAGGCGTGGAAAGGCAATCCGAGGGCGGAGGAAGGCTCCCGAGGGGCGGGGGGATGGGGTCAATGGGCAGAGAGTGGGAAGGGAGAGGCTCCCCGCACAGGAGCGGGGCTGAATGTCGGTCAAAAAAATACCGCGAGTGAAAACCTCGCGTTAGAGCCGATTTAAAGGAAGAGAAACCATTTCCGTCAGCAATGTACAGCAAAACCGGGGAAACCTACAAAACGTGAGCAGTGTGATACATGTGCACAGAGCAAAATAGCAAATAAAACCTTAAAATGACCACAAGAAAAAGTTTAAACATTATAATTCAGCTGGGCAACAGTGATATCAATGGGAAACAATAAAAAACACTCCCAGGAAAGCTCCAAAAAAAAAAAGAAATGATTTTTGGAAGGGTCTACGCTCCGTAGACTCTTTCAAAAATCACTTCATTTTATTGGAGCTTTCTTGGGAGTGTTTTTTATGTTGCCCATTGCTATCACTGTTGCCCAGCTTGGTTTTGTTCTTTTTCCACTTTTTCCGAGGTCATTTTTGAGGTTTATTTGCACTTTTGTCCCCATACAAGGTAAATGAGCCCACAGTAAAATTGTGCAGAGCAGGGTTTCGGACTCATCCGGCCAGGTTTCCTATCTCCAGAGACTGCACTGTCTCTGTGGCCACAGTGTGGTGCAGCAGACACAGCCAGTGCCTGTAAGACCAGTGGGTCACAGGTTCAAATCCCAGCTGGGCCTCCTGCCAACCCAGTCCCCATAGTTTTACCCACCACTAAACAGTGATAGTACAGACACATCTTTATTGCAGAGAACATAAGCATGGTTCCAACACCTATATTTTACCCTACACCGCACACAAACCATAACAATTGGCATTACCTACAGCCGAGTACCCCAAATTCAGTCCTGGAGTGCCAAAACTCAATCAGGTCATATGCTTTTTCCCAGATAAGGACATGTCTGCATGTTGGCGGAAGGGTACAGGTGGTGGAGGGGGCAGTGGCTGCAAACCACAGCAGACAGTGGCCTAGGCCTGTGCAGGCTGGCACTGTCCACCACACCAGACAGGCTCTGTGGGATGTACGGTCATGGACTCCCCAAGGAACACAGCCTATCTGTGGCAACAAGGTGGTGCAATGCACACAGACAGTGTATGCAAGAACAGAAAGTCACAGGTTCAAAGCCCAGCTGGGGCTACTGCCAATCCAGTCCACATATTTTTCCTACAACTAAACCATGATAGTAAGGACAACCCTTTATTGATGAGAACATACGCATGGTTAATACGCCTATAATTTACCACACCCAACACAGACACCATAAACAGGCGCATTACCTAGAGCAGAGTCTCCCAAATGCAGTCCTCGAGGGCCACACACCATTCAGGTTCCATGCTGACTCTTATAAAGATGCCTGTGCTGCATATCTATGCACCACCCCCATGGTATGCTGATGTAGCTCATGCATATTCATGAGGGACAGCATGAAAACCCGAACAGTGTTTGGAACACCAGGACTGGAGTTGGGAAACTCTGCCGTAAAGCAGCAGCCAACAGGGCCAGACACACCCACACACACACCCACAGGCCCCATTGGCCAATGCCTCCTGGAGAGGCAGGACATTGGGCCCTGCCTGTATCTCCCAATACTAGCAGTTGCATACCTTAGCAATGCCACCCTACACCTGGGTATATGGTACACAGCTATCAAACGTTTCCTATGATAACTGGCAGATATCAATTCCTATGTTAAGCACATTTTGCTCATTGATCTCCACCATAACAATTATTGTGATGTCTGCGGTGTGTGCTGTAGGTCTGGTCTCTGACAGTGTTTACCACCCTGGGGAGTGACCCCCAACAGTATTGCGTACCATATCCATGCCTGTACTGTGCCCAGGACTGGTGTGGTGGGTATGGCTGCTGAACTCCTCTATAGTAGCACAATGCTGGCATAGGTGTGGGGGTGGCTGTCTGCCTATCCAGTGTGTGGTGGCTGCAAACACCTTCCACAGCCCACACTGCCAGCAATGTTGCCAGTATTGGGCTGCCAATGTGCATAATGAGGAGCAAGGTACCATGGGTATAGGCCGGACAGGGTGGCCTGGCCAGGGTGCATCTGCACAGGGCATAGGGCACTGACTGGGACATTTTAGTGCCCGGCCACCACCTACACAGACAGGGTGACCTCAGTATGTCCTGCTGTGAGATCACTCTCACCCTGACTGTGCAGTGACCACAGCATGGCTAGGCACCTCCATAGTGCTATATAGCATTTCTCTAATGTGATAGATATGGGTTTTCTTTTGGGGTCCAGTCACTGATTTATCTGCTTGCTGTGTATGCTGACATCCCAGTTCTGGGTGCATGCATCTCCCCTGGGAACATGCACCATGGACTAACTAGCAGACTGCTTGCAGCTGGTATGTGTCTTGAGGGAGCGGTTTGCAGGGTGCAGTGGCTGTTGACTTGCTGCAGGAGAATATCAAATAGTGGTGGGGTGCAGCTCACCATATCCAGGCCTAATGTCTGTCTGCTATTGTGTTATGGATGTGTATAGAGCTGCATTGACTGCTCTGTGGGGTGTCTGTTCCTCAGCAGGACTGGGGTTGATGGTCCCTGCTACTGCCACCTTTGCAGGGAGGTAGAATGTGGATCTATTGATAGGAGACCCTGTTTGCCACCCTTAGCCCTGGAGGAGGGGGGTGGTGGTACATAGCCCACCTGGGGGTCCATAGGGGCTACACCTGACTGAAACAGACAGAAATATCCAAGGTGCTTGTACAGAAACTACTTATCTCACACATTAACACTGCTTTGGATCTCTGGCATTGGCCTCTTTCAGCTATGGGAGGTGTTGTGGACCTGGTCCTGGGCGCCTCATTGCACCCTCAGGGTGAGCACAGTACCCGCACAATGTGACGGTGTGTAGCTACTCTGTGCCAGTACAACACACGGTCAGTACCCCCTACCAGGCCGAGGTGCTGTGTGGGTGCACATGGTCACTTCCCACTACCAGGCCGAGGTGCTGTGGGGGTGCATTGCCCATCTTGTGTTCATCTGTGGACAGCTGATTTGCATGTGCAGTGCATCATGGGTATGGGTGGGCTAACCCTATCCTGGTGACCAATGTTCCCTCTTATTTTCTGTAGGCTGTGTGCACATAAAAAATCAGCTGTGCAGCTTTTGAAGGAAGGTTAAATTTTTGTGCGCCACATAACGACACTTGGAGTTATATACTTTAAAATTTGACTACACGTCAGAATACAGTATGTACACCACATTGATTTTAATCAAATTAAATGAAAATAGACGACGATTACTAAATGAAGCGGAAAATTTCTAGTAATTACAATCACAACTTTTAAATTTTAAGACATCTGTGTTGTTTTCTATCAGAATCAGAACCATAATTTTTGTGCGCTCTGTTGTAAAGTATGTGCGCTCGCTCAGCGAGGTGTGTGCGCGCGCACATGCGCACAGCTTAGAGGGAACAGTGCTGGTGACCACAGCAGACTGTCTGTGTGGTGACGTGCAGGCTCTCTACAGCCAGCCAGGGGCTTGCTAGTAGCTGTAGCCCAATGGTTACTTCACTGCCTTTGGAGCCAGAGGTCATGGGTTCAAACCCACAATGGGGTTATTTGATAGGGTTGTCCAATGCATTATCTATTTTTAATGTACATATTTTGATGCCAGCAAAAACACCCTCAGCGTACTGTACCCATAAGGTGCCTCTGAGGGTGCTTTATAGGGCGCCCTATAGGGCACCTTATGGTTCCCGTCCATATAAGGTGCACTATACATTATCCTGTGACGCAACTTATAGGGTGCCCTATAGGGGACATTTTAGGGTGCTGTGGCGGACAGTGCAATTTATAATGTGGCCTAAGGAGTTCCTTATAGGGTGCCTTATACGGCACGTGAGGGCGGGTTTGCTGGCAGCAATTAATAAAATAAAAATAAAGTGCTGCAGGAAAAAATATGTACAGTGCAAAGCTGATGCCACAGCCAGCCTTACATATTAAGCACACTGGGGAGCAAACTCATGACCCCTGTATCAGCAGTCAGTGCTCTAACCATTGTGCTCCACTGCTGCTGCCTGTCAGTGCACCTACTTATGCTTTCCATTCCTTAAACTGCACAGTGCTGCCATAACAAACAGTACTCTGACCTTGCGGTACCTCATACGGCACCCTCTAAAGCGCCCTATAAGCAACATTCTAGGGTGCCTTGGCTGACAGTGCACTTTACAATGTGCCTTATAGGGCGCCTGATGTTAACACGCTTTGAGAGTGCGTTTGCTAGTAGTGATAATTAAAATAAACATAAAATGACTCCAAAAACAATCTTCCCCATAATACATAAGGCCTCAGCCAGCCTTGTTCATTGGGCACTGTGGGGGATTGAACCCTTGATCCCTGCACCATTGGTCAGTGTCTTAACCATTATGCTGTGGTTCTGTTCCTGTGCTTGCACATTAGCCTGCCGCCTTATGCAGCACAATATTAAAAAGCCTCCTAGACCATCAGCTTGCTGCCTTATGCAGCACAATGTTGGACTTGCTCCTAAAGTAACACCTCAGCCAGCCATCTACATTGAGCACTGTGGGGGATTGAACCCCTGATCTCTGCACCATTGGTCAGTGTCTTAACCATTGTGCTGTGGCTCTGTTCTTCTGTGTGCACATCAGTGCGCCACTTATGCATCCCAGTATTAAAATGCCTCCCAAAACATTAGCACGCTGCCTTATTAATATGCCTCTGAAAACATTAGCACGCCGCCTTAAGCTGCCCATTATTTTCATGCCTCATAAATTAATGTCTCAGCCAGCTTTGTTCATTGGGCACTGTGGGGGATTGAACCCCTGATCCCTGCACCATTGGTAAGTGCCTTAACCATTGTGCTGTGGCTCTGTTCTTCTGTGTGTACATCAGCATGCCACTTATGCCTCCCGCGCAGCTTCCTCATTCGCTAATGTGCGGGGCACACATGGGCGCCGCGCACCTTGGCGCATATGTCAATCACGGCTTTTCTTTTTCAGGACGGAACGCCCACTCCTTATATGGCACCCGCACACTAGCGCGGCCCGCACATTACCGGGGTTTTAGTAAACATACCCCATAGACAAGTCATTCTACATTTATATGCATGTCTTTAATGCTGAAAGGTACTTTTCAGTATCGAGTTCTAATGGGAATTGGATATTGGATTAATAAGATATACTTTATTTGTTTGAAAATTTGAGAAAAAAACTAAAAATTCATAAATTGAGGGATGTTTGAGATCTGTGATGTGAGCATCTGCTAGTCCCTATGGTGGATTTTTCACCATATGTAGGGCATATAGTCATCCTGAGATCTCTTTTACCCTTTAATATATTGCTAACTTAGGTATTGTGCAGTTTGTTAGAAACCTTTGTGGGTTAATATTGATTTACTAAGAGAATGTGTTGGTGTGTTATATGCGCTAAACTAACCCATTTGGAGAAATTGCCCTCGAGACAAACCATTGATTGCCTCTGTTGTCTATTATTCAACCACTTTGTTTTCCATTCTCCACCTTGGAGACTCCACTCAGGGGGCTCAGCCTTCTGTGCAGGCAGGATCAAAATCCTTGCACAAATCCAAGAAATCAACAACCAGAACATGTCCTCAATCTATTGCTGTAGTCACACGATCAAAGAAACTTATGATATTCATTTGACAAGATCTGCCTCTGGTAAAATCATGCTGCCTTGGATCTTGCAGCCCATTGGATTGTAAAAAGTTCAGTATTCTTTCCTTCAGTAGAGGCTCCATTATTATCAACATCAACAGTTCTATAACTGTTGCATTATTCCTAGTGGTATATAAGCATAGCTAAATAAATAAATAAAAGTTGTTAATGAATCAACTACATATCTTAATGACTGCAATTCTCTGTAAAACTCATAGACCTGATTTTGAGTTGGGGGTGGCCATTTTTTAAAGCTAAGCATTGACTCCAGCACTTAACTTAATATGTATATTAAGTAGTGCTGCTGAACATACATGTACAGGAAGTGGTGACTATGCTGCCAATATCCATTTACATTTAGCACGCCTAAATTAAGCAGATGGCTGAATATTACTGTCAAATGGATAAGTGTCAGCCCCATCTTCCCTCCTCCCCGGCGCTGGCCTCTTATGATACGGATAAGATATGGCAATTTATTGAGTTAAATGACCTGGTTTTATCCATGAAATAACTGAAAATATATGGATAAGCGAACTTGTATTTGCCACCTGCAAAAAATGCATTCTTGCTTTGAAAACTGGCCCCATATTTTCTATCTATAATTTCATAAAAGTTGGTTTGCTACGTTATGACAGTAACTTTATGAAGTTGTGTGGTTTAACATGCATCATTCACACCTATTTTTAAAGTCAAGTGTGCGCCTACTTATCTTTATAAAATAAGAGTGTAAGTGATGAGATACATGTGGCAAATCGAAGCACGATCACATACACCAGCCCTAGGAATGGCATAAAGGCTTGCACCTAGATTTATCAAGAACACACCTAAATTGTATCTTTTTATTACACGGGGCATATTCAAAACGGTTTAGTTGGGCAGCAGACCTGTGAACCGGCTAAACTGCGTTCAGTGGGATAGTCAGTGGCCCTGAAGCGTTTAGTGCTGCTACATACCATATCCCCTCCTTCCCAGTTTGTGTGCTCAGTCACTAACTGCTTAGCGTCAGGGCATTCTGGGGTGGCACCGAGAGTTTGCCAGGCAGCGGCGATATTGAGCCTCTCTGCTCTCAGTGCCTTGCCGCAAAATAGACTCCAGCCGTGGCTCTTAAATGGGCAGGAGATCCTTTCTAAGTGCATGTATAGTCACACGTGCGTCTCTCCTTCCCAGATACAGCATGAGGACCTGATTGTGGGAATTAACAGGGAGCATGTGCAACATGGATAGCCAGAACCCACATTGCTCACAGCATCTTCTCTTTATCTTCCTCCTGAAACTGACCCCATTAAGTCTTTCCAGTGCTTCCCTAGATTTAATTTTGGCCATATGAATTCTTTCCATTCTATCCACTGTGCAAGTTTGGGAAACACAGCTTTGGCTCGTTAAAAAGAGTTTTAGGAGCTCTTATTTGTTCTGAAGAAAACAAGTCTTTGGGGGTTGCGATAACTTTCTAAAGTATGAAACAAACAATGGACCAATCATTAGGTTTAAAAAACACACCAGTGTGCTATGGCACACTGGTTGTGAAACTGCATTAAAGAAATACCTTATTACCTTTCAACAAATATATTATTGTGTAAAATACAGTTAAATACAGCTTTAATGTCAGGCCTCTAAATTTGGGAAGACAAAAATGACATGAAAATAGGATTTTCCTATATGCATTTGTGACCTAAATTGGCTTCTATTAGAAACTAGAAACTGGGCATGATGGACCTTTGGTCTTGCCTGGTATTGCATTTCTTAGGTTCTTATGATTTACACTGTACATGCCCGGATAGAAGTCTTTGTAGAGATTGTTCAAGATGAGAAGTGTCAATGTGTGTTGGGTTCAATAACTTGTCAAATGAAAGGAATGCCTTCAATGCATAAAACATTGAACAGCTATGCTCGAAGCACTTTGTCTCTGTGCTTTATCTATCTGAACTTCAGAGATGTTGATGCCCAAGGCATTTGTTGATACCAATGGCATTGATTGAAAGGTAAAGCATCAGGAGCAGAAGCATCAACCCTTAAGGCACTGAGTGAGGGCCAAGGCAACAGAGCAGAGACAACACCACTTTGCGGCACAGGATGGCACAGCTGCTGTCCTTGCATCCCAGCCTAAGGGCTGCAGGATCAGAAGCACCGAGTGAGGGCCAAGGCAACAGATACTGACGTAAAAATCACTGCCAGGCTCCAACAGAAGACAAAGCACTAAGACAACGGGGCTCTGATTTTATAACAGGGTATCTATGTGGAATGTCAAGACCTATTTCATAAAGGCGACATACCTATGCACCTATGTGGCTTTATATAAGAAGCACTCAGAACCAGCCTCTGTAATGCACAAATCCTCTTAGACACCTGCACTGAGGAAGGTATAAATGTGCATATGTTATCTATGTCTGCACACTCATATTTTATAAAATATACATGTGCATCTCAACTCTGTCCGTGCTCTGCCCACAGGGATTGTTCAAGATGAGAAGTGTCAATGTGTGTTGGGTTCAATAACTTGTCAAATGAAAAGAATGCCTTCAATGCATAAAACATTGAACAGCTTTGCTCGAAGCACTTTGTGCTTTATTTATCTGAACTTCAGAAATGTTGATGCCCAAGGCATTGATTGAAAGGCAAAGCAGCAGGAGCAGAGGCGTCAACCCTTTAGGCACTAAGTGAGGGCCTGTGGGAATGCCTATGCATGGTGCATGTACTCTTTATATGGGTATACCACATGCAATTTTATAAGAGTCCCTTCTCACATGTAAAAGGGGCCATGCCAACAGAAAATGCTTTATAAGATCACCCGGTTTGGTGAGGGGCATGACAACAAGAAGAGAGGCATCAACATTACAAGACATTGCATATCACGCAAGGCAGCAAGAGTGAGATAAAGAGCCCAAGACAACAGAGGAGGAGCAAAGCAGAATAGGGTCATGGACAGCCCAAGGTTCCATGTCAGGAGCAGGAGAAAAGATTTTCTTTTTTAAATTTTCTTTCTTTGGGAGAGGGGAGCAAGGTATCGCAGCAGGACAAAGAAAAGAGCAGGGTAGCCGGAGGAGGTCAGGAAGCAGCGGCAGGAGTGGTGGCATGAAAAGAGGGGAAAAGCAATGGCAAAAGTGCATGAAGAGTTCAAGAGATCATGAGAGAAGTAAAGGAAAAGAAAGTTTATTTTTCTTTTCTCTCTTCTTTTTTTTTTTTAAATAAATACATTTGTTATTTGAGGCCAGAACACCCCTGTGGAAACAAGAGAATGGCAAGAGAGCAAAAAAAGGCTGGTAGCAGACTAATGAAGGCAAAAGATGATGGTGCTGGTTTAGCCGAGTTAAAACCACAAAGAGATAGAAATTGGTGTTCATAATTAGCAAGTAAGTTTCCAAAGATGTAAATTGTACCGTGCATTGAATCCTTCTGCCACTCACATGGGAAATCATGAAAACCTAGTAGAGGGAGGTTTATCTTAATGAAGACCAACTTTTGTGCCAGCCATGAATGATGCAGACTCTGGAAATGAAACAAATTGAGATTTGTTTTCCCTTCCATATCTCTAATAAATAGGCAGCACGTTTCATTATCATTCATCAACACTTAAATTTTTGGGAGGAGTGGTCTAGTGGTTAGGACAAGGTACTTCAGGCCGGAGGGCCAGGGGTTCAAGTCCCACCTGGGGACAGCAATCTCAGGCCGGAAGGACTGGGATTTCTAGTCCTGTAGGCACTCCTTGTGGTCTTGGGCAAGCCACTTAACCCTCCATTGCCCATGTTCCCTGTAAGTATTAGTGTATGTGTCTCATATCCCCTCGTGTTAAATGTATCCCCCAATTGACCGCTTTGACCTGGTGAAAAGTGCTGTATAAATACAGCTAAATAAATTTATTCTAAATCTTCAGTTGGACTGTATCATCCATTGTGATGTCAGTGGGTAGCATAGGATTGGGTAGAGGTATGCCGTGGAGTAGCCACCATGGCCACGATGTAGCCATAGAAAGCATGCCTGGGCGGCAGGTATCAGCTGCAGGAGAGGTGTAAGTGATATGCCCTAATGAGTAAAATGCCACAGTGTGGGCCAGGATGTAGCAGCTGTCAGGAGAATACATGAGTGAACAGGATGGCATATGCCGATGAATGGGCTGAAGGATGAGAGTGCTGTATGGTCTTGCTGCCCCAGTGTACCCGATGAGACCTCACAAATGCAGCTAACCTCAGTTAGTAGTATGTGTGTAAAATAGTTACTATGCCACAGGGAAGGTCTAATACTATCTGTCTCAGCTGCTCTAACTACAATCTTCCTGACAAATATGAATTTAACAACTAGACAAGTAGGTTATGATCCAAGGACATAACAGCCACACATCTGCACAAGCTGCATGCAAATGCAAAGTGCTCTTGTACAGATAAGGTCTACACTCATACTGTCCGTTGGAACAAGGTCACTCGCATGATGTTACACACCTGGCATCCACTCATGTTTCTGAATTGATATGTCTCTCATATTGGCCATATGGAGCAAGTAAGGACAGGTGATGATCTGTGCAGGTGGCCATCCCAGGAGTGTGACTTGCCTGCATGTACTGCATATATGTGATGGAGCAAAAGATGTTCATTCATAGTTACCAAAAACGTTTCCAAACATGTATGACTCATGTGTCATGCATCTACAGGGTGAAGTTATACAACCCTTTGCAATGTGCTGCAGCAGAGCCAATAAAGTTATGCTGTCTGAGGGGTGTGATTTCAATGTGCATGCTTGCACACCCAATGTGCTGTCATAACACATACAAAAGAAGATGAATGATTGTACCCTTGTCTATGCTGATTCTTGGCAATCCAGCAGTTTTTGGGTTTTCTGGACAGTATAACTGAAAGCCAGGCCTTTCTTCTAAGAGAATGGAGAGTGAAATGAGCTTCCCAAGCCCACAAGTGGGATTTGAACACTGGGTTGTTACTCACCAAACCAGTTCTCTAACCATTCAGCTCCACCTCCACACCTTCCTCTATAGTGTTCTTTAGAATAAACCAGACTTCAGGTTCCTCCCTCCAATGGCCTAAACCCAGGACTTGAAACAACCAGGCTGACACATTCTGAGATATTTGTAAACCACACCTAGAGCTTGCCTGCAGTGGTACAGATGCAGTACAGATTGCACTGGACACCCAGTACTGCATTTGCATAACAGACACATAGCAACAGTATTAATCTCCTGTCCAAAGGCCAAGCCACATGTGAGGGAAAGATGCTCTTCCCTCCACTGTACCTCCTAATCCAAACAACATTCACACACAGAGGTCTGCAGGACTGTAATGTGGCATTAATCTCTGAGACAGCACATGTGCAGGGCATGCATTCCCTTGTGACTTGCTGTACACTACAAGATAAGTACTGTTACACACACACCAAACCTCATTCATAACCCATGAGGTCCATCCCAGACCATCCTGCCCTTTCAGGGGGCCATGCACACTTGCTCCTTCATCATACAAGACATGCAGGTACTGGGCAATGCTCCAGTGATCAGGGTCACCACTATGGATGCAATGTGGGCTATGTGACTGGCAATAGGCCACAACTATCTCTCATTTCAGGGTTAGAGTCTGGAAGGTGCATACTGCATACATCTCAATGTGCTTCCTGTGTAGTGTTTAATGCGTGAAAATGGATCTCTCCTTGCAAGGGAGCCCTTAATGTCTGCTCTGACAAGATGTTAAGGTTCCTAGCGGCTGCGCCTGTAAAGCACCCTAATAGCACCCGGCATTAAGGGAATGCCCGTTGTCTCTGCCCACGATCCACCCAGTTAATGCCCCTTCTCCACCCCTTTGTACCTTAAAGCCTAGTAACAGGCTACCGGCCATTAAGCCGACATTATTGGTGGTTTCTGCAGCATTAACCACTAATGGGTGCTGATAACACCCGATGACAGCACCTCTGTGCCCTTACCGGTGCTTGGTAGACATACCCCTTAGATAAAGCGGTCTATAAAAATAGCTAAAAAAATAGCTAAATTTTAACAAGGTTGTTCTGTCAGGTTGACTCTTCTTCAGTCTGTTATAGCTAGGGATTCATAGAAAGTAGTACTGCATGTGCTAAAGAAAGGATCACTTGCACTTACCGTTTCTGATAAAGATTATAGAAGTACAAGAAAAAAAGCGTAACTCTCTCTTCTTGTTGATGTCCGCAGTATGAACTGGGTCTAGAAGAGATTTATTGTAATTGGTGGATTTTGAAACCTCACATTGCAATCTTGTGGTTTTCCTCATGTGGTTTAGTACACCCAACTGAAATGATTTAAATCTCTACTTTGATTAGAGTTTTATGCCCTAATCCACAAAAATGTTCATGGTTTGGTAAATGGCAACATTTTACTAAGGGGGATGTTTACTAAAAACCGGAAATGTGCGTGCCGCAAAATAGCGCACGGAAACGCGGCACTGAAACGCTAATAAACGCGTTTAAACGCCCCGCACACGTGCGTGTCACCCCCGCAAAGGTGCGCGGCACACTAACGGGCCCCGTACAAGTGCGGGCCCGCAAATGTCCGATAGAGGCGTGGAATGGCTAAAGGAGGGCGGAGAAAGGCTCCGGAGGGGCGGAGGGACGGGGTCAATGGGTGGAGAGTGGGAGGGGAGAGGCTCCCCGCACAGTATCGGGCCCGAATTTGCATTTAAAGGGAAGAGAAACCATTTCCGTCAGCAATGTACAGGAAAACCGGGGAAACCAGCAAAACGTGAGCAGTGTGATACATGTGCACAGCACAAAAGTGCAAATAAAAATAGAAAATGACTACAACAGAACTATTAAAAATAGTAATTCAGCTGGGGAACAGTTATAGTGATGGGCAAATACAGAAAACACACCCAGCAAAGCTCCAGAAAAAAGAAATGAATTTTGGAAGGGTTTACGGAGCGGAGACTCTTCCAAAAAACATTTCCTTTTGTGGAGCTTTCCTGGGAGTGTTTGCTATGGTTGCCCATTAATATCACTGTTGCCCAGACACCCCTGTATTGCAGGGGACATAAGCATGGGGAAAACACCCATATTTTACCCAACAACGCACACACACCACAACAATGGGCATTACCCACAGCCAAGTACCCCAAATGCAGTCCCGTACTGCCACATTCCAATCAGGTCACTTGCCTTTTATGGGAGAAGCTCATGCCAGCTTGTTGGCGGACGAGTACATGTGGTGCAGGGGGCAGTGGCTGCTAGCGACAGAAGACAGAGGCCTAGCCATGTGCAGGCTGGCACAGTCCACAGCAACAGACAGGCCCTGCCGGATCCACAGTCATGGACTATCCAGGGAATTCAGCCAAGCTGTGGCTACACGGTGGTGCAGTGCACACAGACAATGCATGCAAGAACAGAAGGTCACAGGTTCAAAGACCAGCTGGGGCTACTAGCAATCCTGCCCACATATTTTCCCCACAAATAAACAGTGACAGTAAGGACACACCTTTTGTGACGAGGACATATGCAATGGTAATACATCTATCTTTTACCCCACTGAGCACAGACACCATGAACAGGGGCAGAACCTACAGCAGAATCCCCCAAATGCAGTCCTGGTGGGCCACACACCAGTCAGGTTCCATGCTGCCACTCATACAAATGCCTGTGCTGTATATCTATGCACGGTATGTAGATGTAGCTCATGCATATTCATGAGGGACAGCAGGAAGACCCGAACAGTGTGATGCAAAACTGGGCTGGAGTGGGGAAGCGCTGCCGTAAAGCAGCAGCCAACAGGGGCAGACACACCCACACCCACACCCACAGGCCCCATTGGCCAATGTCTCCTGTAGAGGCAGAACATTGGACCCTGCGTGCATCTCCCAATACCAGCACCTGCATACCTTAGCAATGTCACCCTACACCTGAGGTACACAGCTCTGAAACGTTTGCTAAGAGTACAGGCTGATAGATATCCCTACGTTACGCACATACTGCTAGTTGACCCCATCCGAACAATTTGTTTGGTGTCTGCGGTGCGTGCTCCAGGCCTGGCCTCTGATGGTGTTCACCACCCTGGGGAGTGACCCCCAGCAGTACTGCGTACCATATCCATGCCTGTGCCGTGCCCAGGACCGGTGTGGTGGCCAAGGCTAATCACCCCCTCAATAGTAGCACAATGCTGGCATAGGTGTGGGAGTGTGTGTCTGTCTATACAGTGTGTGTTGGCTGCAAACACCTTCCCCAACCCACACTGCCAGCACTATTGCCAGTATTGGCCTGCCAATGTGCATAATGAGCAGCAAGGTACCATGGGTATAGGTCAGACATGGTGGGCTGGCCAGGATGCATCTGCACAGGGCATAGGGCACTGGCTGTGACATTGTAGTGCCAGGCCACCACCTACACAGACAGGGTGACCTCTGTATGTGCTGCTGGGGGAGCACTCTCACCCTGAGTGTGCAGTGATGACAGCATGGCTAGGCACCCCCATAGTGCTGTATTGTGTTTTTCTCTTGTGATATATATGGGTTTCCTGTTGGGGTCTCCTCACAGAACTCTCTGCTTGTGTGTGCTGCCACCCCAGTATTTATTTATTTATTACAGTTTCTTATATACTGTGCTATTTGGCATTAGAGTGGTTTACATCATAACATAACTACCATACGACAAGGTGTCTGGTTTTACATTGAACAGGGAAAAGAACTTGGATAACTGGGTTAACTATATACATGAGCTATTTACACTGCAGGATAGGTAAAATCAGATCATAAGTAAGGGGGCATCTCTAGAGGGGTGATTTCTTGAGAGGGATATCTAGGCTCAAAGGTCGTCTGGGAAGTATTGGATGAAGAGGTAGGTTTTGAGTGCCTTCCTGAACTGATATAGATTGGTTATGGCTCTAATGTCAGGGGGTAGAGCATTCCAGCATCTGGGGATATAGAAACTGCATGCTCTGTTTGTGGTTGTCTTGTTGCACTTTGTCGATGCCTTTGGTGTGATTAGCAGGTTGACAGCTGTTGCAGTTTTGGGTGCATGCATTTCCATCAGGGCTAACCAGCAGACTGTTCACAGCTGGTATGTGTCTTGATGGAGTGCCTTGCAGGGTGCAGCGGCTGATGGCTTGCTGCAGGTGAATATCTGATGGTGCTGGGGTGCATCTTTGGATATCCAGGCCTAAAGTCTGTCTGATATTGTGTTATGGATGTGTGTGGAGCATGCTTGGACTGCCCTGTCCTGTAGGGTGTCTGTTCCCCAGCAGGCCTGGGGTTGATGGTTGACTCTGCTGCTGTGGGGGGGGTGCCCTGTTTGCCACCTAGGGGGGTCCATGGGGGTTTCCACTAACTGAGACAGAGATATCCAACATGTTTCATGCAGCACCTTCCTATCTCACAGGTTAGTACTGTTATTGGAGCTCTGTCATGGCCTCATCCAGCCATGGGTGGTGTTGTGGACCTGGTCCTGGCCGCCACATCACACCCTCAGGGTGAGCACAGTACCCGCACAATGTGACAGTGTGTAGCTACTCTTTGCTGGTAGTCCACCCGCTCAGGACCCCCTACCAGGCCGAAGTGCTGTGTGGGTGCACATGGACAATTCCCCCTACCAGGCTGGGTAGCTGTTGGGGTGCATTCCCCATCTTGTGTGCATCTGTGGACAGCTGATTTGCATGTGCAGTGCATCATGGGTACGGGTGGCCTAACCTTATCCTGTCTACAACAGCAGACTGTCTGTGGGGTGACATGCAGGCTCTCTGCAGCTGGCCAGGGGCTTGCTATCAGCTGTAGCCCAATGGTTATGTCACTCCCTGTACAGCTAGAGGTCATGGGTTCAAACCCACAGTGGGGCCCTTTGATAGGGCCATCCACAGCTTTATTTTTATTTACTGTACATATGTCTATGCCGGCAAAACCACACACAGCTTACTATACCCATTAGGTGCCTCTGAGGGTGCTTTATAGGGCGCCCTATAGGCCACCTTATGGTTGCCATCCATATAGGGTGCACTATACATTATCCTGTGTCACAACATACATGGTGCCCTATAGGGGACATTCTAGGGTGCCTTGGCGGACAGTGCACTGTAACATGTGCCTTACGGGCATCTGTATGTTAACACACTGTGAGAGCGGGTTTACTAGTGGTGGGAAATAAAATATAAATGGAAGGCCTCCTACAGCACTCCTCACCATGATACATACTGCCCCAGCCAGCCTTGTTCACTGGTCACTGTGAGGGGTTCAACCCCTGGCCCCTGCACCATTGGTCAGTGTCTTAACCATTGTGCTGTGGCTCTGTTCCTGTGTTTGTGCATCTGCGCGCAGCCTTGTAGCCATCAGCGCGCCATCTTGTGGCGCACTAAATTAACAGCGCGCCGCCTTATGCTGCACAACATGGAAATGCCCCTAAAATAATGCCTCAGCCAGCTGTCTTCAATGGGCACTGTGGGGAATTGAACCCATGATCCCTGCACGAGTGGTCAGTGTCTTAACCATTGTGTTATGGCTCCGTTCCTGTTATTTGCACATCAGCGTGCCACTTATCCCTCCCACTATTGGACTGCCCCCTCACACATCAGCGCGCCGCCTTCTGCCCACCGGCTCGCCGCCTTCTGTTGCCCACATTTATCAGCGCACCGCCTTCTGCCGCCCAAACTTAACAATACGCCGCCATCTGCCGCCCACACTAAACAGTGCGCCGCCTCATGCCGTAATAAAAATAACAGTGCGCCGCCTTCTGCTGCCCAAAATTAATATGCCTCCTAACCACTTTTGCCCATAAATGTTGGTGCTTCAGCTGGTCTTTTTTGTTGAGCGCAATGGGGGTTTGAACCCCTGGCCCCTGCACCATTGGTCGGTGTCTTCACCCTTGTACTACGGCTCTGTTGTTTGGTTTTGCAGCAGCGCCCCACTTAGCC
The DNA here is from genome assembly GCA_033557465.1 of Ichthyophis bannanicus. Taxonomy (NCBI): domain Eukaryota; kingdom Metazoa; phylum Chordata; class Amphibia; order Gymnophiona; family Ichthyophiidae; genus Ichthyophis; species Ichthyophis bannanicus. The sequence continues at coordinate 1,247,895,023 of CM066033.1, forward strand.
TTCCCACGTGCTAATGTGGGCCCCGCACATTAGCGCGACGCACACACGTACGGTCCAGTTTTTTCTTTTTTCTGCCTGGCCCGCCCACTCCTTATATGGCACCAGCACACTAACGGGAACCCGCACAGCAACGGTGTTTAGTAAACATGCCCCTAAGATGTGAATGAGCTCTTGATCATTTCCATTCCTTTGTTAAATGTGTGAACTTTCTCATATGCTGCTAGCTGTAGCAATGCAGGAGCCCGCTTGCGTGATGGCGGCAGGTGAGTCGAGATCCCTAGAGGAGAAAGAGGGAAGGCTGGGCTAACACTCAGATCAATTTGTTCAAGGAAAATGGATGGTTAGAAGGGCAATCTTCAGAATTTTATGCCCCACAATAGGGCAGGGGAGGGGCCTTTGGGGATCAGTGATAAAGGACCCCTGGCGGAGGTGTCCAGGGAGCTTCTGTGTTGAACCCTCCACAGGGGGTTTCTGATCACTGGTCCCCAAGGATGCCCTCCCCTGCCCTTTTGTGGGGCATAAAAGTCCGAAGGTCCCCTCCCAATAAATCTTCATCCCTTAAACAAAACAATATCAGCCCAAAAGCAGCAGGAGTGATGGGGACAGGAGTGATCCTCTTGCCCTGGCACCTACCTCTTCAGGGGTAGGGTTTGAGAGCATCAATGGAGACTAGATGACTGAGTAAGGAAAAGGAGAGCAGAGAATCAGGAAGAGACAAGAAAAGTAGGCCGAGAGAAGTGGAACAGAGAATGCGTAAAGAGCGAGAGGCAGAGCAGAAAATAGAACCAGATTACTACTACTACTATAGTACTTGTCATTTGTATAGTGTTGCAAGGCGTACACAGTGCTGACCGTATACATGTAAGAGACGTTTCCTGCTCATCAGAGCTTACATTCTAATCAAGACAGAGAACACAACAGCTAGAGACTAGGGGAAATCTAGGGGAATGGCAAAGATAGAGATAGGTGATGAGGAGAATAAGAAGATCAGGATGCAAAAGCAGCCTTGAATACACAAAACGATGTACAACAATTTTACTTTCTGAAAGAGAATACTATTTAACCAATACCAACAATTTTAGGACCCAATCCAGAAGTATTATGGGCTGTATGCATGGCTCGCAGAGAAAAAACATTGTTTTGAAAAGTAATTTGGTTGACTGACTTGGCTCTTTTGGATGCCGATTTCTCTTCTGTGCTAGATATAGCCCAGATTAGTTAAGTTCAATCATTAACACACATTTCTTAGGTGTCATAAAACTGTAGTGATACTAGGTTGGTAAAACCTTTTCCTAGAGAAACATTCCTGAGATATGCACTTTTGGGGAACCTCTCCTACCCTCAGTCCCTTACTAATGAAGATAATGAAATAGTTGTGGAAATGTAATTTTGGGTTTACCATCTGGGGGAGGGAGTCAAAAAGAAGATCAGCTCAAGGGCTTGTATGAAGGGCTTGGTGTGGCCCTTAGGTGCAGCCATAAATGCAACCAGGGGCAGTGGAGACAGCATAAAAAGAAAGGAGCACCCAATGCTCTAAGGAAACCATTGCGGAAGCCCAACCCAGCCCCAGGACACAGAGGTACACCTATAAACCATGCCACCCTTCCTAGCCCCAATTTACCTCCTAGCACCACTCCTAACCCTTTATCCCTCCACTGCCGACACACTCCCCAACCACCCCATACCAAGCGTCACAACCATTCCAAGTGTCACAACCATCCAAACCACAAACACCAACAACCCCCCACCCCCTACATGGAGCAACACTCACGCACCACCCACACCAATCCACACCCCCAATCCCCCAAACAACAGCCCTCTCTCCATCACACTAATAAATGCTTGTTTAGTCAGAAACAAGCACCACATGCTCCAAGACCTGATCACAACCCAAAAGATTGACATCCTATGCATAACAGAAACATGGCTAACGGATACCGACACGGTGCTCATGAACCAACTAACATCAAATGGATACAGTCTTCATCACTGTTCTCGAGCCCACACCAGAGGAGGAGGAGTAGCCATCATTGCGAAAGCCAACCTCCACCTCAGAAACCATGCCTCAGAAACAACCAATGAAGCAGACATACTCACTCTCACCAACAAGCACCTCTCCATATGCCTAATCTTCCGAGCGCCCACCCCAAGCACCGACCTGTCAGACATATTACAACACATATCAGAGAGTGCCATCTCCACAAAAGACCAACTAATCCACGGAGACTTCAACCTCCCAACACTCCAGGACAAATATGCCGAAGCCTTCATCAATTCCATGGAATCAATGAAACTAACCCAGATCATACACAAACCAACACATGAAAAAGGAAACACACTTGACCTCATATTCCTGAACTCCCAAAACACCATCTCATACAAAAACCCAGAGATTACATGTGTACCATGGTCAGACCACTATCTCATCAACATCTCCCTCATCTACCAGCACACCAGCATCAAAGAAAACAAACAACATACAAGAAGATTTAAACCATTCATCAAAGAGGATTTCCTGGTGCAAATATTACCTAAACTCCAAACAAGCTCCACCAACATCGATGACCTAATCCACAACTGGAACACTACGATCTCCTCTGCATCTTGTGCAATGGCAAACTGCACCAAAACCAGACATACCTCAACAAAAACCCGATGTTCACCCCCAACTTACGAAGACTAAAGACCCAACTCAGAAGAGCAGAGATAAAATGGAGAAAGACAAAAAATGAGGAAGATAAAGTAAAATACATCAGTGAACTAGATGCTTACCACACAGAAACCGATAAAGCAAAAAGGACCTACCACTCGCAGATCATAAACACCTCAATAAGCAAACCACGTGAGCTCTTCGAAATTGTCAAGAAGTTAACAAAAGCACCCAACCATTCCAACCAGCTACCAAACATCCCGCCGGAACTACTAGCACGCCAATACAAGTAGCTTCAACAACCTCAAATTCCACAACCGAATGCAGAGACAACAACCCGCCCTACTTCCATAGTCACAGACTGGAGCACATTCGAAACAATCACCAAATAAAAAATAGAATCCACCATCTCCTGCCTAAACACTACCACCTCTCCACTAGATCCATGCCCTGCAGAATGGATAAAGAAATCCAAGAAGGACATAAGCACGCCCCTAACCCACATTGTTAATGAATCCCTCAGACAAGGACACATGCCAGACATCCTCAAAACCTCCATCATCCGCCCAACCCTAAAAAAACACAACTTAGACCCCCTTGACCCCACCTCCTTCAGGCCTATAGCAAGTCTTCCATTCACTGCCAAAATCATTGAGAAGATAGTTCAACAACAACTTCAAGATCACCTGGATACCAACAACATACTGGACCCACAACAACATGGTTTCCGTCCATTCCACAGAGTCGAGACCCTCATGACATCACTAATGAACACCCTCATCAAGGGCACGCAGACCAAGCACTCTGGCTATGCTATGATCTTCCTGGACATATCCGCAGCCTTTGACACCATCTCCCACAACATCCTCCTACACAGACTCCAAGAAATTGGCATCAACAACGTCGTACTTCAGTGGTTCCACTCCTACCTGACCAATAGACAACAACTGATCCGCACAAGCATAGCAACCTCCCCCCCCTTTCAGCAACACCAAGGAGTACCCCAAGGATCCACACTATCCACCATGCTCTTTAACATCTACCTGCAACCACTCTGCTCAATCATACGTGCCCATAACATCAACTACCACATTTACGCAGATGACATAATGCTCTATGGACCGATCACAACCACCAACCCAACAAACGATCAACTAACAGACTGCTTCATAGAAATCTCCAGCTGGCTACAAAAGAACAACCTATCCGTCAACCTAAAAAAAACAGAAGCCCTCATAGTAACCAAGGATCCAAACTTCACACCACCACCACACCTCAACTTAGGAACCACACAAATACAAATACAACCACACATAAAATACTTAGGAATCATCATAGACCAAGCGCTCACACTCAAGCAACCGATTGAAAAGACTACCGGAATAATATTCCACAAAGCAAAAACAGTACAACGCCTCAGGCCTCTCCTTGATCCCCAGGACTTCAGGACAGTCATGCAAGCTATGACGCTCCCCCACCTGTACTACTGCAACATAATCTATCACGGACTACCTGCCACCCACACCAACCTACTACGAACAGCCTTAAATACCACAGCAAGAATTATCCAGAAAGCAAAAAAACAAGATCACATCACCCCAGTCCTGAGAGAACTGCACATACTCCCTTTCGAAGCAAGAATCAAATACAAATCAGCCCTACTTATCCACAAAGCCCTCTATCAAATGCAGACCTCCCAGCTCCGAACTTTACTGCCCCAACCCACCCACAACAGAACAACCAGACAAACCACCAGCAACACCCTCACCATCCCCCATGAACGAACTAAATAAAGTCAATGGACCTGCAACAGAGTCTTCAAACTATATGCGCCATCCCTCTGGAACTCCCTACCAAGTCAAATCAGAAACAACGGAGATCCTTCAACATTCAGAAAACAACTAAAAACCATCCTGTTCCAGGAATACCTCGGACCAGAAACAAGCATCCACCACTGACACCCTCTTCAGACCCTTTAGCATACCCACAGATCTTCCTACTAAGAGACTGATGTCCATTGTTTAAGTCCTTAATGTCTGTCTAGATCATTAATGTTGGCCTCCCCGGTGACAGCTCCCCACCCTAAGAATTGATTACTGTCCCCCCCCTTTTGTTAAACTGCTTTGATCCGGTGAAAAGCGGGATATAAATATAGTTAAATAAAAATAAATAAATAAATTAAGTAGACTATCGACAACAGAGATAGCAGCAAGAGAATGGCAAGGATTAAAATTGACCTATTTGTCAATTTAACAAGTTTGGCCTGATATCCAGAATAAGTTATATATTTACCACCAGCCAGTGAATAAATACATTCACTATCTATGAATTTAAAAATGTACACAGTAAAATTCTATGGAACAACCCAATACTATGTATACAAGGGTCCAAGTATGGGGGAGGGGGAGGACAACGGTGGGCTAAAAATGTATTCATTGAGCAGTGATATTCAGCCACTAAATAGATAATTGATATATTTAGTTCTGTTGAATAGAGAATCCTTTGTATGAATGAATATGTCATCTGCTAATGTGTCAGCTCATTGTCTTCCCATTTATCTATTTGGCTTAAGGGGTGGAGCTCAGAGAGGTTTTTAATAAATCCCTGGAGATTGGAGAAATTCCAGAAGATTAGAAAAAATCTGATGTGGTCTCTCTTTACAAAAGTGGTAACTGAGAAGAGGTGGAAATCTATAAGCTGGTAAGTCTTAACCCCTGTGGTGGAAAAGTAATGGAAATATATTGGGTTGCAAGATCCAAGGCAACATGATTTTACCAAAAGCAAATTGTGTCAAATGAATCAGATTGATTTCTTCAACGAGGTAACCAGAGAACTAAATTGAGAACATATGCTGGATATTGTCGACTTAGATTCCAGCAAATAGGATTCACTCAGGGAAAAGAAAGGTGAGTAGTGGAGTGACTCAAGGATCTGTCCTGGAGCCAATTCTATATTTTATATTACATATTTTATTTACATTTTTTAATTATTCATTTACATATTTTGTATTCATGTATCATAGTCATGTTTTATTTATATGTCTGTTTTTTAGACCCCTGATGAAGGCCTCTGGCCGAAACTTGTAAAGTTGGGTCTCCAATAAAGTTGATTTTACCTATTATCGTCTGGTTGGCCGTGGTATTTTGCCCTCCGCTGTACTCTTATTGTGTCAATCTGCGGAAGGCCTCCTTCTTTTGTCCCCTGGAGCCAATTCTGTTCAATATCTTTGTAATATCTTTGAATTGCCAAAGGGTTAGAAGGAAAAGTTTTCCTTTTTGCAGATGGCACAAAGATTTGCAACAGAGTGGATGCTTTGGACGGAATAGACAATATCTAGGTCATTCTGAACCACGTATAAGCCGCCTGTACGTGTGAGATGGATGTTTATCTCACAAAAACCTACAGAATCATATTCTGAATCTCTGTGGCCCTGCACATACATGGCACTTACACGGGATTTGCAGAACATGGGTGGGAAGAGGCAGAACAGGGACGTGGTCAGCCACAGAGATGTATTTATTTATTTATTTATTTATAGTTTTTCTATACCGCACTATTTACCATCAGCGCGGTTCACAGTCAACAAAAATTGTACAATGAGGAATGATCTACATTGAACTTACATTAAACAGGGTATATAACTTGGAGAACAGGTTAACTATGTACAGAGAGGTAGACAATTTATGGATCGGTAACAGTAAACATTTGCATGTTTTAGGCTAGGAGATAGCTCAACAATAGCTTGTATAAAGCATATTCCCTGCAAAACCGTGGAATAAAGGCAGGATTTAGAAATATTATTGCTCCTCACTCCAATGCAGCACATAGACTGGATGTCTAACCTACGCTGTGCACTGGTGTGACTGCAGTCTGGAAAACCACAGCAGGTAGTGTTATGGAACAGAAAGCAGAGGAGAGGGAGGGTGTAAGTCAAAGCAGCAGAAATAAACACCCCCACAAATGTATGCAGTAGAACACAGGTGTTCAATCTGGCCATGCTGGCATTTGCTGTATTTATTACATTCTCTTATATACCGCGCTATTCTGCATCAGTGCGGTTTACATTGAACAAACTGAAATTACATCGAATAGGGCATTATAACTTGGAGATAACTATTTTACAGGGAACATGTATGAGCTAAAGGGCACAGCTAGGGCTACCTAACAATGCCCACATCCTGGCAATGATACTGGTGATGGAGTCCTAGCACCCCATGTGAACATGTAAGCCCAGCCATCGGTGCAATGTGCAGCACCCAGCCAGCTGGAGTGTTTCGCTCCACACAGTGGAGTTCTACAATATTCTCTATGCAATGTGTACAGTCCTGTGATGGCATATGTGGTTCCTACTGGAACACAATATTGGGGATATCTTCCGCCAGTGGCTTTATGGCACATATCTTGTGCACAGGTCACTGTTGCGGTTGTCTACATATGTGGGCCTGTGATATGCAATGCGCATATGGTGTTTGATCCTTGAGACTGATATACTGGAAGGGCTGTTTGGGCTTACTACAGCTCTGTATCTGTTAGAGGTCCACTATTGTAGTAATCATGTATGTAAGTAGCCAAATGGCAATGCAGTGAGCAGACATGATGCTGGGTTGGAAGTACTGATTGCTATGGTTTCCTTTCCATCAGCTAAGACATTCGGTGTAGGGCAGTCTTTTGGCAGATGGCTGTTTCTGTGGGACTGCACATGAGAGTGTGTGTGTGTGCATGGTTGGAGGACTGCACGGGGGGTGGTCTAGATTGCTCATCCACATATCTGGGGGGGACAGCTATGCCTGGCAGGTACCTGGACCATAGAGCTGTCTGCAGTATCACCAGATGCCAGTGCATACAGTCAGGAATGAGCAGGATGGTTCTGCAATCACTTCCCTGTCAGTACTCAGGGGACCTCAGAGGGAGGGCGTGCAGCTGTGCAAAGTGCAGTACGCCATTCCCATGTGCATCAACTTTGGTCTCTACAAATGTGCACAGTTGTAGGGAACAACAATGGAGTCTCTGTCTGTGTGGTGCTGTCATTCCAATGGCCCTTTAGTAGTGCAGGGGGAATGTTTGGGTAGTTCACTATGGGGTGTCTGTTCTGCTGGGACCATGTCCTTACTTTGCATTGTACAGTTGTGTTCCTGCGATGTTCACAATGTGCATACATTGGGAGGTTGTCTATTGCCATGTCTGTAGTGCTGCACATATCTTGTGCCAGTAGGTTCACCTTCTCCCTGTTTTCCTGGCCTTATATGGCAGTCTAACCCCGCCTGGTGCATCCCAGGATGCACCACATGGGGCCAGGCACGCCATTTTACAAGATGGCAGACCAGAGCGGGAGTGCGTAGGCAGCGCGCCCGCCTATTTGGTATGGAGGACTTGAATTTAGGGGTCACTAGACCACGAGGTAATTTTTACTTTGTTTTTACTTGGGGGTGGAGTGGAGGAGTAGCTTAATTTGTCTCAGAAAATTCCAAGTTATCAATGTCCCTGTTTAATGTACATTACTGAGTTTAACTTACAATGCAAACTGCTTTGATTGAAATGATAAAGCAGCATAAAAGATCTGTTAAATAAATACAATTTCCTCTTATTTTGGGGTTCAAGGGCCACTAGACCACCAGGTAAATTTTACTTTATTTATTTTTGCTTGGGGGTGATTTCACTTTTACTTTGAGTGGGGGTGGGGGGTTCAGGGGCCACTAGATGACCAAGTTATTTTCTTGGGGGTGGGGGGCTCAAGGGCAGCTAAACCACCAGGTAATTACTTTTTGTCGGGGCACTGGCCCTCGACAGTAGTTTGATGACATCAGGGGCTTTTCGCGATGTCATAATTGTTCCTGATGCCATCAGAATACTGTTGGGTGTGGGGATCGGGACTGCTGGGCCACCAGGGATTCTCTTTTGTTGAGCACTGGCCCAACAGTATTTTGATGGCATTGGGGGCTTTTCCCGATACTGCAACTATTCCCGATCACATCAAAATACTGCCAGGGCTGATAAGCAAATTAGCCAAACGGTGCCTGGAGAGCATGTCAAACTAGCGCAGACTTCTTGTGTGCATGTGTTTGGTTTGCTCTCCCAGTTTAATGCCGCAGTGACTCATTTGCATGTGCACAGTTACCGCGGTAGGCATTTGCATGCCCTAACCTTCCTGCATCGCACTTTAAAATGTGTGTGCTATCTGGAACATTAAAAAAATCAATCCAGTGCAGGTCTAGCGCTGGCTTTCTGCATCTACCTGTCTGAGAGGTGGGAGGGATTGTGTGCCTTGCAAGTCTTGCAGTCTATTAGTTCCTTGTAAACGGTTTAGACTAGTAGAAAACTGGTATAAAAATGTGTTAAATAAATAAATATTAAAAACATCTTTTACAGGTGAGCAACATTGCTTTTTCCAATGACTTGCAGGACTGAGTCAGACACAAATATGGTCTGGGTGACTCCCAAGCTTAGGGCTTCTCATTGTTTATGTATTGTTGGAATCCTAGAGCAGCCTACAATAAACAGGGCTGGAGCTGCTTGTTTAGACAGACAGGTTGGTCAGCACAGCTTGACTGAAGGCATGGCTTAGTCCATGAAGCTGCTTTGCAGATGGTATCACCTGAGGCTACTCTTGCTGCAGTAGCTCTAATTTGGTGTGATTTGACTTTGGAGCCAAAAGGCGCATTGGCTTGGCTATAACAAAAACAGATGCAGGAAGCCAGTCAATTGCCAAAGTTCTCTTTCAGATTTGCAAACTAGATTTGTTGGGATCAAAGGAGATAGAAAAATCATCTTGGATTTCCTAAAAGAATCAGTTCTCTTATTGTAGCAGGCAAGAGCCTGTTTACAGTCTGAAATATGGAGGGACTCCTCATGTGGATTCCAATGTAGTTCTGGACAAAAGATGGGAAGAACTATTTCTGTGTTGATCTGAAGTGGCGTGACCACATTAGATATGAACTTAGAGCTCGATATTCTAATTTACACAATTTGTATATTTGCAAACTGTATGAATGCCATTTAGTGGGATATTGGGTGCGTTGCTTGGCACCCCGATGCTGTTTACCATTGGGGCATTCTGAGGGCATTCCATGAGTTGCACTCGGGGATAACCAGTTAGCAGCAACCTTCAGTAGATGCCTGGTTATCCCTCGTGGGCGACAGATACAGAAAAGGCGATCCTAATTTTTACAGCTGAAGCTAACCGGGCAGGGGCTGAATATCGCCGCTGTCCTGTTATCCCTGGGTGCTGCCTCCGCTCCAGCCCTGCAATGCCCCCCAACACTAGCAGGCTAGCATTAAGGGCATTTAGTGGCGACATCTGGGCATATTCAGCGGCACTAACCGCTAACCATGTTAATCACTTTCAATTTCAGCCCCTTCAAGTCTGGATGAGAAAGTCAGCCCGGTGTTGGCAAATTCAGCATCACTGTGGAGGACAAACTACAAATCTTTGAAGTACAGTCGTCCCTCGTTGATCGTGGTTAATCAGTTCTAGATTCTACCGCGATAAGTGAATTTCCGCGAAGTAGGATTCTTTATTTATATCCAAGAGTTTTACCTTCTCCTGGATGGTAAGCATCTTCCTCCGGTGCTTAGTTTCATCGTCGGAAGGCTTAGAAGAAGCAGCACATTTAGGAGACATCGTGGGACTTAGATAAAGGCCTACAGTCCATACGTACAGTAATTTTAATTTTAATTGTAATACAGGGGTGTATAATTGACTCAGACAACCGAGCGTGCGCGGTATCATTTTCACTGTCTCAATCAACTTTTTAATGAATATACATGTATTTGAAAAAAACGCGATAGAATGAAGCCTTGAAAGTCGAAGCGCGAAGTGGCAAGGGACGACTGTAGAGAAAAAATTGTTTAGGCTAATAGGGGGCAATTTCTCCAAATGGGTTATTTTTGTGCATACTGTAACAATAATGAACCTCACTTCTAAGGCAGGGTAGATGGAGGACAAAATCAGTCTCTCAAATTTGCTGCTCATATTTGCAAAAGTACTTGCATGATGCGAAAGAAAGCCTTCTTCTGGATTCATAAAATGTAACATGTATAGGCAATATATCAACGTGTGCTTACAAATTATAATGCCTCTGTATTTCTCCATGGTGCGACCACATCTTGAATATTGTGTGTGATTCTGGTAACTGTATCTTAAAATATTCCTTGCTGCATCATGGTGTTAGGAAAGATGAACTGAAGATCTTCATACTTCAGATGGAGTGAGGTTTGCCACATTTTCATGCTAAACTTGATGTACTCAGTCAATTTGCATTTTTTTGGACATTTCCAGGCAATCTATTACTGATAAGAACATAAGAAATATCATACTGATTCAGACCAAGGTCTATCAAGTCCAGTATCCTGTTTCCAAAAGAGCTAAAACAGGTCACAATTACCTGGCAGGTTACCAAAGAGGCACACGGGTTCCACAATACTTGTATCGTGGTAATCAATGAATTTCCTGGGTCCTCTTTATTTATTTATTTAACAGACACTTATATACCGCCCTTTCCCATGGATCAGGTGCAGTTTACAAAGAACAATGGAATGAACTGGCGAAACAGTAATAAGTGCCTGTTCATCTTACATATAACATCTGTGAAAATTACACAAAGAACATACGTTTTAATATAAAGAACTAGAACTTGTTACCAATGATCTAGCAGCTATGTGCATAACAACCTTTGCACAGTGCTTAACAACTATGTACAGTACAACTGTTACATTGTAATTAAACTATATACATTGTAGGATGATTGGCAGTCATCATTACATTACAATGAGTGGAGAAACAGAATTAGTGTATCTTTGATTGCAATTAATTGCATTAATTTTGTTTTCGGTTTGTGAATTTTATTATCTTCTATTAACTTATGCCTGTTTGAGTGATAGTAATTGACTGGTCACCATAGTGTGTCATAAATAGGTGTGTTTTTAATTTCTTACGAAATTCCTTGATAGCACTTAGATTTCTGATTTCTTCGGGTAGTGCATTCCAGAGGATTGGGGCTGAGTGTGAAAAGGCCTTGTTGTTAGTAGATTTTTTAGATTTTAGATCTTTAATAATGGTTTATGGATTTTTCCTCCAAGTACTTGTCCACACCTTTTTTGAACACAGCAATGCTAACAGCTTTTACTACATCCTCTGGTAGCACATTCCAGAGTTTGATTACATGTTGAGTGAAAAAATATTTTCACTTATTAGTCTTAAATGGGTTATATTGTAGCTTCATTGCATGTTCCCTAGTCTTTCTACTTTTCAATGGTGTAAACAACAGATCTACATTTACCTATACCTCACCACTCATTATAGACCTCTATCATATCTCCCCTCAGCTGTCTCTTTTCCAAGTAGAAAAGCCCTAACCTTTTAAGCCTTTCCTCATAAGGGTATTTTTACATGCCCTTTACCATTTTGGTGGCTCTTCTCTGTACCTTTTCTAATTCTGTTAAATCTTTTTATGATATGGCAACCAGAATTGCACACAATATTCAAGGTATGGTCACACCATAGAATGATACAGAGGCATTATAATATCCTTGGTTTTATTCTCCATTCCTTTCCTTATGATTCCTAGTATTCTATTTGCTCTTTTGGCCACCGCTGCACACCGGGCGGAGGGTTTCAACATGTTATCCACGATGACGCCTAAACCTTTTTCCTGGGTGGTGGTTCCTAATGTGGAACCTTGCATCGTATAACCATAGTTTGGGTTGTTCTTTCCTAGGTGCATAACTTTGCACTAGTCCACATTAAATTTCATCTGCCATTTGAACATCCAGTCTTCCAGTTTATCAAGGTCCTCTTGCAATTTTTCACAATTCTCTTGGGTTTTAACAACTTTGAATAATTTTGTATCATCTGCAAATTTGATGATCTCACTCATTCTCGTTTCCAGATCATTTATGAATATGTTACAAAGCAGCAGGCCCATTCTTATTTCCCTTCTGCTCTATTGCTGTGATGTTATTAGAATCAATATGTTCATATATTTTGTCAGCATCTATTGTAGTGAGCAGCTTATAGACTGAAGGCAGACAGTTATTGGCCTACAGTTTTTAGAGGCCTTACTTGCTTCTCTCTCCCTTTGGAAGGAAATGTGTTCTTCCTGTTATTAGCCATTGTAATGTTTAATCTGGATGCTTGAATAACAGATTTTTACAATTTACTAGGTCTTGGTAGAGTGATTTTAACTGTTCAAGCCAAAAATCGAGCACTCCATCTGGGCCAGGACTCTTTCACTTTGGAGCTCTTTTTAACCTGCTTTTCATGGGATTGCTGTTTGCCTTTTCCAAATTCTCACATATGCAGGTTAGCCATTCTACTTCTTGATTGAGCTTTACAGGGTCCTCCTTTAAATTTCTCCAGAATGTTTCCAGTTCAACTTTCATTGGTGGTATTTTTACTATATTAATACTCTTCCCAGTGCCCTGTAGAACTATTTTAGGTTCTCTCTCAATTGGTTATTTTGATATTTCTCTTTTTTGTTTTCTTCATAGTTCCACAATTTTTGTGCCTCTGATATTATTTTCAGACAAATCTAATTAATTTCTTTGACTGGGTAATCAGAGAATTGAACCAAGGGAGAGTGCTAGATGTGATGTGCTTAGATTTCAGTAAATCTGTTGACACTATTCCACACAGGAGATTAACAAATAAATTGAGCACCCAAGGGATGGATCCTAAAGTGACTGAGTTAGAAATTAGTTGAGTGGGATGTGACAATGGATACAGAGAAATGGAGCTCAATCTGAGGAGAAGGATTTTACCAGTAGTGTGCTGTAGGGATCTGTCCTTCGTCCTATTCATTTAACATTTTTGTAAGTGATATGGTGGAAGGGCTGTTCGGTAAGGTTTGCCCCTTTGTGGCTGATACCAAAATCTGCAATAGGGTAAACATCCAGGAATTTGTAGATAACACCCGAAGGAATCTAGTGAAGCTTGAAGAATGGTCGAGAATTTGGCAACTAAGATTTAACACTAAAAAATGCAGGGTTATACATTTAGGCTGCAGAAATCCAGGAGAGTAGCACAATATATGGTGAGAAGTACTTCTGTTCATGAAAGAAGAGCAAGACCTGGGCGTGATTGTTTCTGATGGTCTTAAGATGGTTAGAGGGGTAGAAAAGGCGACAGCAAAAGCAAGAATGATGCTTGGGTGCATAGGGAGAGGAATGGCCAGCAGAAAAAGGGAAGTGATGGTGCCTCTGTATAAGTCTCTGGTGCAGCCTCATTTGGAGTACTGTGTGCAATTTTGGAGACCATATAAATGAGATGCAGTTGGTGCAGAGAGTGCCTACCAAAATAGTCAGTGGGCTTCATCATAAGGCATATTGGGACAGACTTAAATAGATCAATATGTTTATTCTGGAAAAAAGGGTAAGAGAGGAAAGATATGATAGAAGCATTTAAATACCTCCATAGCATAAATGCACCAGAGAGCCTCTTTCAATTGAAAGAACGCTCTGCAATGAGAGGGCATAGGATGAAGGTGAAAGGGAATAGACTCAAGAGTAATTTGTGAAAATATTCCTTTATGAAAACAGTGATAGATGCATAGAGTACTCTCCCAGTGTATCTGAATTCAAGAAAGAATGGGACAGACACAGAGGATCTCTAAAGGAAAAAAACAAAACAAAATGTTTAAACCTAGTAGTTGATATGGAAGGGCGGACGGGATAGGCCATATGGTCTTTATTCTCTGTTTCTCTGGTTTCTGTAATTGCAGTATAAGGCTTCTGTTAATACATAGTAACATAGTAAATGACGGCAGATAAAGACCAGTATGGTCCATCTAGTCTGCCCAGTAAGATGGCAGGAGTAGGTGTACCTGCCACTCTGTGCAGGCCACCTCTCCTCATGTCTTTGTTTAGGGGTGAACCCGCCACTCCGTGTAGGACACCCCTATTTGTTGAAAAATTAGATGGTTCAGTTTATTTTGATTTTATCCTGTTGCTGTAAAGGGATTCACTGTGTCTGTCCCATGCCACTTTGAACTCCGTCACTGTGTTTGCTCCCACCACTTCCATCGGGAGGGCATTCCAAGTATCCTCCACCCTTTCAGTGAAAAAGTATTTCCTGACATTGCCTTTCAATTTACCCCCTTGCTTCATGTTATGCCCTCTAGTTTTACAGCTTCCCCGTCTTTGGAAGAGGTTTGTTTGTTCGTTATTTCTCTTTAAGTATTTAAAGGTCTGAATCATATCTCCCCTATCCCTCCTCTCCTTCAAAGTGTACATATTTAGGTCTTCAGGTGTATTCTCATAAGGATTCTGATGCAGGCTCCAAAATCATTTTGGTCGCCTTCCTCTGAACAGTTTCCATTCTTTTTACATCCTGTGCAAGATACGGTCTCCAAAACTGAACACAGTATTCCAAGTGAGGCCTCACCAGTGACTTATACAGTGGCATAAGTACCTCTTCCTTTCTGCTGGTAATTCCTCTTTGAATGCAGCTCAAAATCCTCCTGGCTTTTGCCACCGCCTTGTCGCACTGTTTTGCCACCTTGAGATCTACAGAAATAATCACATCAAGGTCTTTCTCCTGATCCGTGCACACCAACTTCTCACCCCCTATCGTGTACATTTCCCTTGGATTTCTGCTACCCAAGTGCATGACACTGCACTTCTTTGCATTAAATCTTAATTGCCAAGCATTAGACCATTCTTCCAGCTTTTGTAGATCTTTCCTCATGTTAACCACTCCCTCGAGGGAGTCCACCCTGTTGCAAATTTTCGTGTCATCTGCAAAAAGACATACCTTTCCATACAGTATTTCAGCAATATCACTCACAAATACATTGAACAGTGCAGGGCCCAGGACCGAACCCTGGGGCACCTCGCTAATCACCTTCCCCTCATCCGAGTGAGCTCCATTTACCATCACCTTTTGTCATCTTATCAGTCAACCAATTTCTGATCCAGTTTACCACCTTGGGACCCATCCCCAAACTACTGAGTTTATTGATAAGCCTCCTATGAGGAACAGTATCAAAGGCTTTGCTGAAATCCAGGTAGATGACATCCATTACATGCCCCTGATCTAGTTCTCTGGTCACCAAGTCAAAGAACTCAATCAGATTTGTTTGGCAAGATCGTCCTTTGGTAAAACCATGTTGCCTTGGATCATGCAACCTGTTGGTTTTGAGAAAGTCCACTATTCGCTCCTTCAGGGGTGCCTCCATTACTTTTCCCGCCACCGAGGTAAGGCTCACGGGCCTGTAGTTTGTCACTTCTTCCCTGTCACCACTTTTGTGTAGAGGTACCACATCAGCCATTCTCCAGTCCTGAGGAACCTCTCATGTTTCCAAGGATATGTTGAAAACATCCTTTAATGGCCCTGCAAGAACTTCTCTGAGCTCTTTCATTATCCTGGGATGTATCCCATCCGGTCCCATGGCCTTGTCCACTTTCAGTTTTGCAAGTTGTTCTAACACATCATCTTCTGTGAATGGTGTGGTATCTACTTCATTCCCATTTTTATATTTGGGAGTCACAGGTGGTCCTTCTCCCGGATTTTCTTTAGTAAAAACAGAGCAGAAGTATTTGTTTAGCATTTTTGCTTTTTCAATGTCACTTTCCACGAGTCCGTTCCCTGCACTTCTGAGTCCTGCAATTTCACCTCTGATCTTCTTCCTTTCCCGAATATACCTGAAGAAAGTTTTGTCGCCACACTTCACATCTTTAGCCATCTTTTCCTCTACCTTTGATTTTGCTATCCTTATTTCTCTTTTTGTCTCTTTGAGTTTGATCCTGTATTCATTTCTGTGTTCCTCTGTTTGCAAGCTTTTGAGTTTTGCGAAAGCTCTGTTTTTGCCTTTATTTGAGCAGCCACTTCTTTGGAAAACCAAATAGGTTTCCTTCTCCTCTTGTTTTTATTTATTTTTCTTACATAGTTATCTGTTGCCCCTTTTTTTGCCACCTTTAGTTTAGCCCATTGCAATTCCACTTCCCTTATCCCCTTCCACCCTGCCGACTCCTCCTTTAGGTACTTGGCCATTTTACTGAAGTCAGTGTTTTTGAAGTTTAGGACTTTGAGCCTGCTATGATTGGACTGCAGCTTGGCTTTTATCTCACACCACACCGTATGATGATTGCTGCTGCTCACAGGGGCACCCACCCAGACATTCAACACGCTATCACCATTGGTGAGCACTAAATTCAGTGTTGAGCTTTCCCTGGTTGGTTCCATCACCATTTGTCTAAGTTACGCATCTTGGAAAGCATCCAAAGCTTCTTTCCAGATTTGCAGAAGGAGTAATCCAATCCACATCGGGTAGATTAAAGTCACCCAATATGATCACTTCCCCCTTTGTGGCTATCTTGGCAATATCTATAATCAATTTGTTATCTATCTCTTCGATTTGAGTCAGAGGTCTGTAGACTACAGCAGTATGGATGACAGTGCCATCTCCTCTTTAGGTTTATTTATTTAGGTTTATTTAAAACTTGTTATACCGCTCAATACCATAGGCACCTGAGCGGTTTACAATAAATAAAATAAGCAAGTTAATTAAAACAAGCACTCGGCTGCAGAAAAGAAAGGAATGCCATCAATTGTAAGAAAAAGGAGAGAAGAGGAGAGAAGAAAAGCCGGGGCAGAAAAGAGAAATAAACAGAGAGAGTAATGATGAACGGGTACTATCAGGGAGGGAGGGGGAGGGGGAAACATACAGTACATGGGTAATCACAATAGAACGGAAGGAGGAGAGGAATAGACTAGGGGGGAGGGTCAAACGCAAGGTAGAAAAGGTGAGTTTTTTGCTGGGTTTTGAATGATTGATAGGATTCCTCTGCACGGAGAGAGGGGGAGAGTGAATTCCAGAGGTGCGGGGCCAGGAAATAGAAAGCAGAGGAGCGGGTTTGTTCTAGGTGGGCTTGTGCGGGGAGGGGAGGACCATGTGGTTTATGTGTATGGAGCGGAGGAGACGATGGAAGGTACGGAATTGTAACTGGTTCGCCAGATAGAGAGGGGTGCCGGTATGGATTACTTTGTGTGCAAAGATTAGAAGTTTATATTGAATGCGGAAGGAGATGGGTAACCAGTGATGCTGATAGAGAAGGGGGGTAATGTGATCGTAGCGTGATGCGTGGGTCAGCAAACGGATGGCAGAGTTTTGGACGCGTTGGAGACGAGACAGTTGAGACTTGGATAGGCCGGCGAAAGAGACATTGCAATAGTCAAGACAAGACAATACAAGGGTAAGCAAGAGGGTGGTGAGGGCAGGAGTGGAAAGAAAAGGACGAACTGCTCTGAGTTGACGGAGGGAAAAGAAGGAGCGCTGAACAATCGAGGAGATGTGGTCTTTGAAAGTAAGGGCAGAGTCAAGAACAACACCTAAATAGCGGAGTGATGAGACCAGAGGGATAGGTTGTGAAGATAGGGAAGGGGCACAAGTAGGGGAGGAGCTGCCAAAAGTGAACCAGATAGCAAAGGATTTTGCCGGGTTAACATGTAGAAAATTAGAAGAAAACCAGGACTCTACAGCAGTGAGACAGAGGTTAAGAGGGGAAATATCAGGGGAAGAAGAGTCAGTGTGATGGAGGAGAATGATGTCATCTGCATAATAGTATGCAGAGATGCTAAACTGTTGAACTAAAAGAGCGACACAATCCAGAGCGCTTCTTCTTTTCCCCATGCCCCCTGCATTTCAGTAGCTTTAATATTGCTTTTGACATACAAGGCTACTCCTCCTCCTTTTTCATTTTCTCTGTCTCTTCTGAATAGATTATAGCCAGCTATGGCTATATCCCAATCATGCGATTCATTAAACCATGTTTTTGTAATGGCCATAATGTCCAAGTCCATTTCCACCATTAGGGCTTCCAGGTCCGGAACTTTGTTGGCTAAGCTTCAAGCATTTGTGCTCATTGCTTTCCAGCCTTTAACTGCCTTGCATGTATTTTGCATTGATTTTGTTCTGCCCACTTCTTCCCAGTTGCTTTTGATGTGTGGTTTAAAAGTGTGGTTGTTTCTGATGTTATTCTGCTTTTGCAGGGAGTGACATCCTGAACTTGACCTTCCCCTTCCATCACCCCCTTTTTCTAGTTTAAATGCATATCCACATACTGCCTGAATTTTTCAATTAGAATTCTTTTCCCTGTGACAGAGAGGTAGTCCATCCGCACAGCATAGTCTCTTGTTGTTCCATCTGTTTCCCCAGGCCCCAATAAATCTGAATCCTTCTTTTTCACACCAGGTCTGGAGTCATGTATTAAAGCTGTTTATGCGATGCAGCCCTTCTGCCCCCTTACCATGTACAGGTAGAACTTCTGAGAATGCTACAGTGTTAACAATGGGCTTGATTTTCTCTCCCAGAGTCTGGAAGTCCCTTTGAACTGCAGAGGCATTGTTTTTTGCCAGGTCATTTGTACTCAGGTGGATGACAACATCAATTTTGGAGTGTTCACTTTCTGCGCTAAGTACATCAACAATTTGTTTTGTATTCCTGCCAGCTGAGGAGCCTGGAAGGCATTTGACTATCTTCTGTCCTTTGAACTGTGTTCCCAAGGTGGTGCCTCTGATGATGGAATCTCCAAGCAGTAGTAGTTTTCTGTTTGGTGAGTTTTTCTTCATATTTGGTGCTTTAGCAGGAGATTGGGCATTGACTGGCTCATTTAAGGGCCCTTCAGTTTCCATGGATTGGTGAGCCTCATTAACCAAAGCAGAGAAGGCATTATGCAGGGATATCTCTTGATGTATAGGATGTCTCTGCATTACAGATCACAATCTACCTGAGCCCACTGTGATCCATTTGTTCCTGGGTTGTTTGATTCTTTGTGGGAGCGGTGGTGGACATTGTTCTGTTTCTATCCTAGAGGAGGTGTGTTTATTTCAGCTAGCACTTCCCTTAGTAGATTCAATTCTTTACGCTTGGCAGCTAGTTCTTCCCTTAGTAGAGTCACTTCTTTATGCATGGCAGCTGACTTGAGGCACATAGGACAAGCTCTTAGGTTCCAAATGATTCATCTCAGAACGAAAGCACCACAGTTATTACACTGAATGCCCGACATGTTGATTAAGCAATTCTAAAAGGAAAAGAAGAAGAAAGAAATAAAGAAGGAAAGAAAGAAAGAAAAGGTGGGCTTAACACCAAATTAAAAAGGATGATTGGCAATGTAGGTGACTACTATATAGGCAATGTAGCCCTGTGATGGGTGGGGTGAGGGGTAGGGTGGGCGGAACCTAGGTGTCCCTGGCCAGTAGGCCTTACATGAACAGTGGGCACACACAGCTGTCTGATTTAAGGGCTACACAAGGAATGTAGGCAGTCAGAATATTCCCAAAATAAAGTATAACAGTTAAGATCTATATTAGTAACAAGCAAAAAGACAGAAGCTGAAACATAGCTGTTTGCAGGCTTTGGAAGCTGTGCAGACTGGAGCTGACCCAAACTGTAGTAGGCAGTAAGCTAATCTAATTAGCCCCTCCCTGGAAGCTGGCTTGTAACAGAAAATTCAAACAATGGAAGCAAAAATTGTCAAACTTAACTTTTTCTTTCTTGTATCCTTAGGTGGGAGGCAGGCAGTAAGCTAATCTAATTAGCCCCTTCCTGGGAACTGGCTTGTAACAGAAAATTCAAACAATGGAAGCAAAAATAGTCAAACTGAACTTTTTCTTTCTTGTATCCTTAGGTGGGAGACTCAGGTATATGACCAGGTCCCTGCAAGTATTTCTATTCCAAGTAGCTTTATATCACTATTGTCCCTGGCCAGTAGGCATTACATGAACAGTGGGCACACACAGCTATCTGATTTAAGGGCTATAAAAGGAATATATGCAGTCAGAATATTCCCAAAAGTAAGGTATAACAGTTAAAATCTATACAACATGTTTCAATTTGATGTTATAGCTCTTCCTCATTATAAGAACATAAGATATGCCATACTGGGTCAGACCAAGATTCATCAAGCCCAGTATCCTGTTTCCAACAGTGGCCAATCTAGGTCACAAGTACCTAGCAGTTTCCCCCAAAAGACACAGGTTCCACAATGCTTGTACTGGGGCAGCAGAGGATTTCCCGGTTCCCCTTTAATAATGGTTTATGGACATTTCCTCCAGTAACTTGTCCAAACCTTTCTTAAACCCAGTTACACTAACATCTTTTACTATATTCTCTGGTAGCGAATTCTAGAGTTTGATTACATATTGAGTGAAAAAATATCTCTTATTAGTCATAAATAGGTTGCACTGTAGCTTCATTGCATGTCCCCTAGTCTTTTTATATTCTGACGACGTAAACAATTGATGCACGTTTACCCATTCCACTCCATTCATTAATTTATAGACCTCTATCATATCTCCCTTCAGCCGTCTCTTTTCCAAATTGAAGAGCCCTTTTTCCATCTTGGAGGCTCTTCTCTGTACCTTTTAATAACGCTATATCCTTTTTAAGATATGGCGATCAGAATTGCACACAATATGCAAGATGTGGCTGCACCATGGAAGATATGTTATCTTTGGCGATCTTAAGCCATTAGGTATCTATCAGGAACACCTGGACAGGGCCCTGCATTCAGGGGGCCCCGCGCGAACACCATTATGGCACACTAGACGGCTTCAGAGGGAGCCGAGGAAGCCCACGCGAGGCCCCGGCTCCCTCTGTACAACCGCCAGCGTGAAGATCCTTTTCCTTCATGCTGGTGACTGTTTCTGTGAAGCCGCGATTGCTGGGAAAGGTTAAAGGCAATGCCCTTTAACCTTTTCTAGCATTTGTGGCTTCACACAAACATCCGCCAGCGTGAGAGAAAAGGATCTTCACTCTGGTAGTTATACAGAGGAAGCCAGGACCTCACACGGGCTTCCCCGGCTCCCTCTGAAGCCCCTCAGACAGCCGCGGGGCTTGTCGGGGGGGGGGGGAGGAGGCCAATGACTGGATGGGCTGTGATGGGGGGGCTAGGACTGCAAATGGACTGTGATGGGGGGGCCTGGACTGGAAATGGGCTATGGTGGGGTGGGGGGGAACATGGACTGGAAATAGGCTGTGATTAGGGGGGCTAGGACTGCAAATGGGCTGTGATGATTGGGGGGGGACTTGAACTGGAAATGGACTGTGATATTGGGGGGGAACTTGGACTGGAAATGGGCTATGGTGGGGGGGATTTGGACTGGAAATGGGCTGTGATGGAGGGGGGCTAGGACTGCAAATGGGCTGTGATGGTGGGGGGCATAGGACTGGAAATGGGCTGTGATTGGGGTGGCTAGGACTGGAAATGGGCTGTGATGAGAGGGCTAGCACTGGAAATGGGCTGATGAAGAGCTGGAATAGGACTGGAAGTGGGCTGACAAGGGGGCTAAGATTGGAAATTGGCTGATGGGGGAGCTTGGAGTGCAAATTGGCTGATGGGGGCTGGAATAGGACTGGAAGTGGGCTGACGAGGGGCTAGGATTGGAAATTGGCTGATGGGGAAGCTTGAAGTGGAAATTGGCTGATGGGGGGCTGGAATGGAACTGGAAAAGAGCACATGTGGGGCTAGGACTGGAAATGGGCTGATGAGGAGCTGGAATAGGACTAGAAATGGGCTGATGGGGGAGCTTGGACTGCAAATGGGTGATGGGCTAGAATAGGACTGGAAATGGGCTGATGTGGGGACATGGGAGAATGGGACTAGAAGGGAGCAGATGCTGGGTGAAAATATATTTTTTGTGGAAGAAAAGTCTAGAGTTAGAGATGGGCACAGATAGAAGTGGTTTATCAGAAGTATGGAGTTCCCAAGGAGGGGTGTAGGGAGAGATAAGAGAGGAAAGGTAATGAGGAGTTGCAGAGTGAATGCACTTATAGGTCAGCAGGAGAAGTTTGAATTAGATGCAGAAATGGATAGGGAGCCAGTGAAGTGACTTGAGAAGAGGGGTAATATGAGCATGACGAGGCTGGTGGAAGATTAGCAGTGCAGCAGAGTGTTGAACAGATTGAAGGGGGGAGAGATGATTCAGAGGGAGACCAGCAAGGAGAAGGTTACAATAGTCAAGACGGGAGATGACTTAAGAGTGGATAGGTGTCTTAGGGGTGTGTTTACTAAACAGCGGTAGCAGCTTCTTTGCGATATCAGAGCTGTGACTCCGATATCACATGGAAGCCACTACCGCTATTTAGTAAACATACCCCTTAGTAGTGTTCAGAAAGGAATGGGTGAATTTTGGTGATGTTGTAGAGAAAGAAACATCAGGTTTTAGCTATCATTTGGATGTATGTGGAGAAGAAGAGTGAGGATTTGAAGACAACCCTGAGGTTGCGAGCTTAGGAAACGGGGAGAAGTAGAGAGTTATCCACAGAGAATAAGAAAGAAGGAAGTGGAGAGGAGAGTTTAGAGGGAAAAATAAGAAGTTCAGTTTTGGCCATTTTCATTTTCAAGCAGCATTGAGACATCCAAGCAGCAATGTCAGAAAGGCAGGTAGAGATCTGAGCCTGGATTGCTGGAGAGATCAGGTGTAGAGAGGTGGATCTGGGAGTCATCCTTGTAAAGATGGTACTGAAAGCTGTGGTGAGTGCACCAAGGGACTGGATATATAGAGAGAAAAGGAGTAGACCCAAGACAGACCCTTGGGGTACACCATCTGAGAGTGGGATAGCCTGACTGTTATCCTATAGACTGCATCATATGAACATGCACAATAAGTGTATGGATTCTGTGTCTGGAAGGAAAGCTGTGTTTTGAAGGGTACCAGTATTTATTTATTTATTTAACCAGTTTTGTATACCACCTTATCCTTCAAAGTGGTTAACAAGACAGCATGGGGGTCTACATGCAGCAGGGGAGGGATAACAAAACATACACAAACTATTATAAGTCTATGGCATATAAACTATTAAAATTTAAATTGTTTGCCAATATGCCTCTATGAATAAGTGCGTTTTCAGAGATTTGCAGAAGCCCTTAAGGTCATTCTGGGTTCTTAAGCCAGCACAAGATGATGTTTATCAGATGTAATATTGATTTTTGGAAGTTGATGTGGTGTAGGCCCGCTGCCTTTTATGGAATGAGAAGGTATCTGGAACAGAAATCTTGGTTCCTCTTCTGCAGAGGGACAGGTTCTATGGTTTTGGTTTGAAGAAGACGAGATATGTCCTCCTCCAGCAGGTTGATACAAGAGGAGGACAGATGGGTCCAGGTTAAAGGATGATCTGGGGTCTGTTGGTGAACCAGGTGATAGCTATTTTGAATTATGCTTTGGCCCAAAGATCCATGGTAATCTTTTGCTAAGAAGGAAGAAAATACTGAACCCATTCTCCTATAGGAAAGGTAGACTGAATATTCTGGATCTGAATGATTGATGGATAGTCAAAAAGAAAGCTACTAGTTTAGGCTAAGTTCTTTCTCTCTGATAGGATTTTGGTAACACAGGGCACTGCATTTCCTGAGGCTTTTTCTGATAGTAAATTTGTTTTATAGTAATAAACACCTAAATATTAGTGAAAGGAAGAGTGTCTGGCCAAAGAGCTCAATGATTAACGTGCAACGGCTGAGAGATGTGAAGTATGGAGCAATGATTTTTAATCATATCCACTGTGTCCTTTTTCTCCAAAGAAAGAATCTCCAGAACAAGGGACATCAGTCAACTTGAAAAGAGTATCCTCATTCAAGCCAGAAGCTTTTAGCCATGCAAGACATCTGGCACCAACTGCAAATTCAGAGACTCGGCAGAGGTCTCAAAACAACAAACATATATTTACTGGCAGCTGTGAGTGTTCCTCTCCTTCTTTTTCATTTCCTTGCTGTTGACACATTGTCAGAGGGGGATCCTTATACCTTACACCTTTGCCAGGGGATGTCATCATTGAGGGATGACCCTGTCCCTACAAAAGGGCAGGCCTATAGGAAAAGACATTTGCTGCTATTTCAGGAGGATTAGTGCACAGAGAACTTCTATACGCAATAGCTACTCTGAATTTTTCTGACACTGAAGCACCATTGAAGGGGGTTCCCTAGACCCTGACCCTTCTTGGAGACATCACCATTGAGGCCTGATGCTGCCCCTTTAAGAGAAGAGACCCATAGAAAAGACTGTTGCTTCTATGTTTGCAAAATTAGTTTATGTTTATTTTTATTAAACATTTGATATACCACCTTAGACATGGACAGCAGAAAGGAGGCCAGTAAGAAAGAGGGCAGTATGGCATCATTTTTGATTACTGTTGTTAAAAATACAGATAGACAGCTGGAGCATAAATAAAAGAACAAGACAAATAAGAACTGGATTTGCTATAGAGCACATATGAGTTTCTGTACGCAAGATACCGTGAAAGCAAAGAAAGCATTTTTTTCAGTCCAACTGGAAGAGGAGGAGAATAGGGCCCAGCACTTATTTAATATTTCAAACATGCTTTGTGCAGCAGCAGATTTTGATTGAGGGGGGGGGGTGGAGGGGGGAGGACTGAAATTGCCCTGACTGCAGATCCATTTTACTTAATTTGATAATAAACGTAAGCAAATAAAGCAGGAATTTGTAGATGAGGGAAAGAATGATGATGGTAGATGAGGTAGAGGTGGCAGTAAGTGAATGTAGCAATATATTGGAATATTTCCCACCCTGTATCAATGGATGAGGTTTTAGATATGTTGAAAGGACTAAGACTAAGGAGCACGTTCACCAAGCTCCTTAGTTAACATGCACTTGAGCATGTGCTAACCTGCATGTGCAGGGCCACATTAACAGCATGCGTGCTAAACAGGATATGGCAGGGAGGAAAATGGGCAAGATGGGGGTAGAGTGTAAGCATAACTGCACATCGTGGTTAGTGTGGGGGATGGCAATGTGTGTTCACTGTCAACACTGCAGTTAGTGCGGATTCACGTTAATGCTACCTCAATGGGTGACACTAAGTGATCCGTGTTAAGCGTAATTACTGCTGATGCATGTTAGGATCTGAATCAGTGTCTGCTGTGGCATGCTGTACATGCCCCCAACAGGTAGTGCATGACTGTTGCACATTGATTTCTATTCTCAACGTGTGATACCTACAAAATCTTAGCACAGCTTAGTAAAAATGCCCCTAAGTCATGTTAATTGGAGTTGGTTCCAAATAGTTCTGGAGACAAAGTTGCTTACTTGTGAGATGTCACAAGGATCTCTGTTTTCTCCCTTATTATTCAATTTCTATCTGAGCCCTTTAGTGGCCCTAATACAGCAATTTGGGGTATTTGTTACCTATTCACTGATGATATGTAATGAAGGACAGAAGTGAGTGATAAGCAGGGGCTGGCTCTACCCAAAATGTTTGACTTCAGAAATTTAAGAGAAAACGTAATATAAAACAAGAGAATTTATAGATTAGTAGACATAGTATATCTCTTGAATCCCCTCCGGAAATTGAGGGTCCCTTATTGAATAGGTTGGGAAAAGTGAGAAATTTGGGGATGATTTTTGATGATGCCTTGTCTTTCCATGATCAAATCTTTAGTGTGGTGTGAGCATCATTTCCTAGCCTGAAGGTACTCAGGCAATTTAGGCCTTTTCTGGAGCAGAATGATCCAGCAACATTAATTCAGGCATTTACAACCGGTCAAAAGTATAGCAGCTGGTTGCATCAAAAATACATCTTTTGATCACATTTTCTCCCCTTTTAGTAACATAACAATGGCTCCCACTAAACACAAGGACCCTGCTAAGACCCAGGGTGGAGATCATGGGTGGGAGCTGCCAGAGGAGTCTCAGGGGGAATTATTGCTGCTGGCAGGGCAGGTGTGGGGAACTGGATGCTTTGGGGGAGGGGAGATTGGGGGATCAGAGGTTTTGGAAAGAATAGCTGTTAGGGGGAACAGAGAGAGAATCAGATGCCTTGAGGAGGGGAGGGGAATCTGAAAGCCAATAGGGGTGATTGAGGCAGGGCCGGCCCGTCCATTGAGCAAGAATGTTTTTTGCACAGGGCCCCGCGTTTCAGGGGGCCCCGCGCAAAGAACATTCTTCTTTTTTAAAAATTAAATAAATTTAAAAAAAAGCTGGCTACTGCTGCTGCCGCGGCGGCAGCAGCAGAATGGAGTGTCCCGCGGGGCCCCCTCTGTCCGGCTGAGCCCCTCTGCGCCGGCTTTCAGATACGCGAAGGGAGAGTGTCTCCCTCGCGTCTCTGTTAAGCCCGCAGGCTTAACTCTCCCTTCGCGTATCTGAAAGCCGGCGCAGAGGGGCTCAGCCGGGCAGAGAGGGCCCCGCGGGACACTCCATTCTGCTGCTGCCGCCGCGGCAGCGACAGCAATCAGCTTTTTTTTTTTTTAAATTTTCCATGAGCCGTTGAGGGGGGGGGGGTTAGGGCTTGACTTGAGGGGGGCTGTGGGCGGTGGGGAGGGGGGTTAAGACTGGTAATGGGCTGTGGGCTGATGGGGGCTGTCTGGAAATGGGGTGATGGGGGTTAGGACTGGTAATGGGCTATGGGGGGGGGGTTAGGACTGATAATGGGCTATGGGGGGGGCTAGGACAGGAAATGGGCTGATGGGGAGAGGTTAGGACTTGAGGTGGGCTGATGGGGTTAGGAGTGGTAATGGGCTGTTGGGGGGGTTAGGACTGGTAATGGGCTATGGGGGGGGTTTAAGACTGGTAATGGGCTGTGGGCTGATGGGGGCTGTCTGGAAATGGGGTGATGGGGGGTTAGGACCAATGTTCCCTCTAATTTTCTGTAGGCTGTGTGCGCATAAAATATCAGCTGTGTGCAGCTTTTGAAGGAAGGTTAAATTTTTGTGCGCCATATAACGGCACTCGGAGTTATATACTTTAAAAATTGACTACATGTCAGAATACAGTATGTACACCACATTGATTTTAATCAAATTAAATGAAAATAAACGATTACTAAATGAAGCGGGAAATTTCTAGTAATTACAATCATAACTTTTAAATTTTAAGACGTCTATTGTTTTCTATCAGAATCAGAGCTGTAATTTTTGTGCGCTGTTGTAAAGTATGTGCGCTCGCTCGGCGAGGTATGTGCGCGCGCACAGCTTAGAGGGAACAGTGGTTAGGACTGGTAATGGGCTATGGGGGGGTTAGGACTGATAATGGGCTATGGGGGGGCTAGGACAGGAAATGGGCTGATGGGGAGGGGTTAGGACTTGAGGTGGGCTGACGGGGTTTGGACTGGTAATGGGCTGTGGGCTGTTGGGGGGGTTAGGACTGGTAATGGGCTATGGGGGGGTTAAGACTGGTAATGGGCTGTGGGCTGATGGGGGCTGTCTGGAAATGGGGTGATGGGGGGTTAGGACTGGTAATGGGCTATGGGGGGTTAGGACTTGAAATGGGCTATGGGGGGGCTAGGACAGGAAATGGGTTGATTGGGAGGGGTTAGGACTTGAGGTGGGCTGATGTGGTTAGGACTGGTAATGGGCTGTGGGCTGATGGGGGGGGGTTAGGACTGGCAATGGGCTATGGGGGGCTGACTGGAAATCGGCTGATGGGGTTAGGACTGGAAGTGGGCTGATGGGTGGTTAGGACTGGTAATGGGTTATAGGGGGGCTTAAACTGAAAATGGGGTGATGGGGGGTTAGGACTGGAAGTGGGTTGATGGGGGGCTAGGACTGGTAATGGGTTGGGGGGTTGCTAGGACTGGAAATGGGCTGAGTGGAAGGGGAGGCTTGAACTGCAAATAGATGATGGGGAGGGAGCTTGGAATGGAAATAGGCTGTGAGGGAAGGGAGCTAGGACTGAAAATGGGCTGATGGAGCAGCTAGGATGGGACTGGAAATGGGCTGTTGGGGGGAGCTAAGATTGGAAATGGGCTGTAGTGGGGGCTTGAATTGAAATGGACTCATGGAGGGGCTAGAACTGGAAGTAGGCTCATGGGGGGGGGGGGCTTGGACTGGAATTGGGCTAAGTGGAGGGGAGCTAGGATTTGACATGGGCTGATGGTGGGGCTAGGAAATGACTAGAAATGGGCTGATGGGGGGCTAGGATTGGAAATGAGCTGATGAAGGGACTTGGACTAGAAATGGATGGGGGAGCTAGGACTGGAAATGGGCTGATGGGGGGCTAGGACTGGAAATGGGCTGATGCAGGGACTAGAAGGGAATGGATGCTGGGTGAGACGAACTAGAAGAGAGCTGATTTTGGGGGAGGATTAGAATGGGATGGGGCTGGGAGAGTAAAATGGAGAGGGGAAAAATATTTTGTGTGGGAGGGATGAAAAATCTACAATTGGCCGGGTATTGGGAGAGTAAGTGGGGATTGAGGATGGAGGGGTAAAATTTGTGAGGATGAAATAGGAATGAGGAAAGAGCAAAAGGAGAAAGATTAGTATGTTAAAGCAGATGTAGAGAGAGAGAGAATGGAAAAAAAAACTAGAAGAGAGAAGAAAGGACAAATTGACAGCAGACGATGGAGAGTTAGCAGAAAACATGAAGAAACCAGAAGAAAGTGGCTGGAGCAATTGCAACTGAAAAAAAAATGCACAAAAGGTAGAAAGATATCTCTTTATTTTGAATTTATTAACTGGAATATGAAAGCTCTGGGAAATGTGCATCATTAACGTCTGCGCTTTGTTTGGTACAAGACGTTAATGATGCACATTCCAAGTTTGGCTTTTGGGGTTCCCAGTTTAATTATTGCCTTCCTGTTTCTAAATTGTGATTCCTTGTTGGGTGATGGTCTATGTTCTGCATGTGTAACTGAGCTGAGGTATTCTGTTTATGTAATTCCTATTTGACATTGCCACTTGTTCTCTTTCCCCAGTATTCTCTGAAATGTATTGGTTTAATATTTGCAGTGTTGCCTTTTGATAGGTAGGGTATGGTGCTTCGTGAGTCCTGGTAATGCTGTCAGGATACGGCGGGTTTGCTATGGGTTCTAAATGGGCAGCGTTTGTAGTAGTTCCTAATGTGCCTGGCGGTTGGCACTGGATTATAGTAATGTAGAAATCTTTTAGTCTTTCTTTATCCGTACACTCATTAAGAGACATGTTTACTAAAAGTTAGTGTATGGTAACATTATGCAAATAAGGCCACTTATGCAAATGAGGCCCCGCACCGAGTCTCCGCACATGGCCCCGCACTCCCCTTGGGCCGCCCCTGGATTGAGGGGATTATTGTCATGGTGGACTATAGTGGGAGGGGGGAACAGATGCTGCAGGATTGGAGTATATGTGGAAAACAGGAGCAGCAATTTTAAAAAGTTGCTCCCATGTACATGGGGGTTATTTACATGTTTTTCCACACATGCAGCATTTTAAAATTGCTGTGCCCATGAATTTGGTGCAACATCAATAGGCTGATGTTAAATACTATGGAAATTTTCTGTGTATGGAATTCCCCTCTCCATATACTACCTAAAACCTCTCTTTCCCTGTCAATACACTTACCATGAAGTGAAGAACTTGTATGGGAATATGTTGGGAACACCCTCTGCAATTACTGCACTGTCTTTTCATTTAGCAAGTGCTCAGTTTTGTATATAACTACACAGTAAGTAGAAAACATCACCCTTCAGGTTTTCAGGCCATCCATAATGAACGTGTATGAGAGATAAATATACATGGACTTACAGCATGTTAGAGGGATGAGTGGCCTAGTGGGTAGGACATGATACCTCAGGCTAGAAGGCCAGGGGTTCAAATCCCACCTAGGGACAGCAATCTTATGCTGGAGGGACTGGGGCTTCTAGTCCTATAGGCATGCCTTGGGCAAGTCACTTATTTCTCAGGTGCACATAGATTGCAAGCACTTTGGAGACAAGGGGTTACATCCAATACCTGTTTGTAGTGATTCATAATGTAAGCCACTTTGGTTGAAGAATATAGAAAACTGGTTAAATAAATGGAATCACTGCATGCAGATCTACCTCATGCATATTTGTTATGGATGTCCTGAAATTTCACTAGCTGGAGATCACTCAGGACAGGTATTGGAATCAGGGGCAGCTCAAGGGTGATGAATTTGCATATCCATTGGACCTCATTTGCATAAATGCATTTTATTTTAAAATGTATATGTTGCCCATCTAAAAATTTTGGCAGCTTTCAAAGGAGCCCTTCACAAGCTTCTTTTTTCTCCTGGCGATGACTTAGGGACATGTTTGCTAAATATTAATGTGTGTTAAGTGCCACTGCGCCAATAGAAATAAATGGGTGCTCCTGCACTTAATGCACATTAATAGTTGTGAATGCACATTAACTTTTAGTAATCATACCTCTTAATGAGTGTCTGAATACTATTTGCATAGGCAGTGAGGATAAGGAAAGACTACCAGATTTCTGCATTGCTATACTCTAGTGTCAACTGCCAGGCGTATTAGGAAGTACTATAAACTCTGCCCATTTAGAACGCATAGCAAACCCGCTGTATCATAACAGCATCACCAGGACTCACAAAGGCAATACTACAAATATTAAACCAATACATCTCAGAGGATACCAATACATCTCCTGCTGGGGAAAAAGAACAAGTGGCACTGTCAAATAGAAACTACATGAACAGAATACCTCAGCTTGGTTACACATGCAGAACATAGACCATCACCAAACAAATAGTAAGGGATCACAATTTAGAAATAGGAAGGCAATAATTAACTGGGAACCCCAAAGTCAAACGTGGAATATACAACACTGGAGAAACAAAACTAAATAAACTTCCTCTTGTACTATACAAAGTGCAAAGAAGTTAGCAATTCACATTTCCCAGAGCAGAGATATTCTGGTCAATAAATTCAAAATAAAAAAGTATTTTTTTACCTTTTTTTGTTTGGGCATTTTATTTTTCAGTTGCAATTGCTCCAGTCACTTTCTTCTGGTTTCTTCTGGTTTCTTCATGTCATCTGCTAACTCTCCATTGTCTGTTGTCCATTCGTCCTTTCTTCTAGTTTTTTTTCCATTCTCCCTCTGCATCTGCTTTAACATACTGATCTTTCCCCTTTTGCTCTTTCCTCCATTCCTTTCTTTATTCCTTTTCCATCCACTCAAATTTCACCCTTCCATCCTCAGTCCCCACTTACGCTCTCAATACCCTGCCAATCGTAGATGTGTCTTCCCTCCCACACAAAATACCTTTTCCCCTCTTCATTCTCAGTCCCCCAGCCCTATTCCCATCTAGTCATAAGAACATAAGAACATAAGATATGCCATACTGGGTCAGACCAAGGTCCATCAAGCCCAGTATTCTGTTTCCAACAGTGGCCAATCTAGGTCATATGTACCTAGCAGTTTCCCCAAGAGACACAAGTTCCACAATGCTTGTACTGGGTCAAGCATTGATATCTTCGGTCACTTCTTAATAATGGTTTATGGACCTTTCCTCCAGGAACTTGTCCAAACCTTTTTTAAACCCAGCTACACTAACAGCCTTTACTACATCCTCCGGTAACAAATTCCAGAGTTTGATAACACGTTGAGTGAAAAAATATTTTCTTTTATTAGTCTTAAATAGTTTACCCTGTAGCTTCATTGCATGTCCCCTAGTCTTTCTATATTCTGATAAGGTAAACAATCGATCTACGTTTATCCGTTCCACTCTGAACAACTGTCTGGCCTCTATTTCCTCTTGGCTTTTGTCTAACTGTCTAGTACTTAATGTCACCAAAACTGCTGCCATTTGGTTCCCGCACACTTCCCCTGCTCCCTTACTTGCCCCGTCTATTGCAGGTGCTTCCATTGCTGTCATCTCCCAACTCCGTTATCTTGGAGTTTTTCTTGATAATACCCTCAGTATTCACAATCACATTTCCCATGTCTCTAGATGCTCCTTTCTGCGCCTTCGGCAAATCCATGCTCTTCGTCCCTTCTTATCCACTCCAGCTATTACCACCCTCCTTCTCTCCCTGATCATCACCAGGTTAGATTTCTGCAACATCATTTTTGCCGGTCTTCCCCAGTATCAAAAACGCCGTTTGCAATTAATTCAGAATACCGCTGCTCGCATGATCTTACATGCCTCCCCCCGTGATCATGTCACCCCTTTATTACATCATCTACACTGGCTGCCAATTTATTTCCGGATCTCCTTCAAGGTTCTCACTTTAACCCACAGAGCCATTTATCTATCTACCCCTACCTACCTATCCGACCTACTCACTTACCATACCCCCTCACGCAGTCTTAGGTCCATTCACATCAATCGCCTTCACCTCCCAGCACCCTCTAAAGCTCACTTACAATCGACTAGGAAAGCAGCATTTTTCTACTTAGCCCCATCTCTCTGGAACTCCCTGCCCACCGCCCTCCGTACAGAAGAATCCTACTCCAAATTCCGTTCCCTCCTTAAAACACATCTGTTCTCCCTAGCCTTCCCCCCCTGAGTCTTAAGTGTTCACTCTTATTACTCTACTCTCTTAACCCTTCTGTCCTTACTTACCTCTTGTTCTATCATTTATTGTAATTTCCTCTTTTTCTTGATGTTGCTTTGTAAACCGCCCCGATGTTATGGGGGGCAGTATAACAAATGTGTACTAAACAATAAACAATAAACTCCGTTCATTAATTTATAGACTTCTACCATATCTCCCCTCAGCCGTCTCTTTTCCAGGTTAAAGAGCCCTAACCTTTTTAGCCTTTCTTCATAGGAGTATCCTTCCATCCCCTTTACCATTTTGGTGGCTCTTCTCTGTACCTTTTCTAAAATCGCTATATCCTTTTTAAGATACGGCGACCAGAATTGCACACAATATTCAAGGTGTGGTCTCACCATGGAACGATATAGAGGCATTATAATATCTTTTGTTTTAATTTCCATTCTTTTCCTGATCATACCTAGCATTCTATTTGCTCTCTTGGCCGCCGCTGCACACTGGGCCGAGGGTTTTAACATGGTATCCACAATGACGCCTAAATCTTTTTCCTGGGTGGTGGTTCCTAATGTGGAACCTTGCATCGTGTAACCATAGTTTGGGTTGTTCTTCCCTAGGTGCATAACCTTGCACTTGTCCACATTAAATTTCATCTGCCATTTTGATGCCCAGTCTTCCAATTTATCAAGATCCTCTTGCAATTTTTCACAATCCTCTTGGGTTTTAACAACTTTAAATAGTCCTTCCTCAACATCCGCTCCATTCTAGTCCCATTCTCCCATCCCCGTGCATCAGTCCATTTCCAGTCCTATCTCCCCCATCGGCCATTTCCAGTCCTATCTTAGCCCCCCATCAGCCCATTTCCAGTCCTAGCCCCCTCATCAGCCCATTTCCAGTGCAGGCCCCCTCCAATCAGCCCATTTCCAGTCCTAGCCTCCCCATAAGCCATTTCCAGTCCTATCCAAGCCTCCCATCAGCCCATTTTCAGTCTAAACCCCCCATCAACCCATTTCCAGTCCTAACTACCCCAGCAGCCATTTCCAACCCTAGCCCTCCATTAGCCCATTCAAGTCCTAGCCCCACCATCAGCCCTTTTACAGACCTATCCTAGCCCCCCATCAGCCATTTCATCCTAGCCCCTCATCAGCTATTTCTAGTCATATTCTAGCCCCCCCCATCAACCCATTTCCAGTCCAGGCCCCCCCCCAATCAGCCCATTTCCAGTCCTAGCACCCCTATCAGCCCATTTCAAATCCTAACCCTCCCCTAAGCGCATTTCCAGACCTATCCTAGCCCCCCCATCTGTCATTTCCAATCCTAGCACCCACATCAGCCCATTTCCAGACTTAACCTAGCCCCCCCTCAGCCTATTTCCAGTCCTAGCCCCCCCCCCAAAGAGCCCCACGATTGTCTGACCAGCTTCAGAGGGAGCTGGGAAGGCCCAAGGCCCCACTCACCTCTGCACAACTGCCAGAGTGAAGAGCGATGTTTTCCTTCACTCTGGCACTATGTTCTCGTGCAGCTCACTGGCACGCTGAGTACCAGGAAACAGGAAATGCCCTTTAACCTCCGATGTGCCAGTAGGCTCCACGAGAACACAGCTGCTGGAGTGAAGAAAAATGCCGCTCTTCACTCCAGAGGCTGTGCAGAGCTGAATCGGTGCCTCGTGCCTCCCTGGCTCCCTCTGAAGCCAGCCCTGCAGAAGGTCAGAAGCCGAACAGCATGTGTGGCATGAAGTTGGCTCAGAGCCCTGTGCAAACAACATACCCGCACAATGGATGGGCCGGCCCTGATTGGAACCATTGAATTATGGTAAAGTAGACCAAAAATATTCATTGCACCATGTAGCAGCAGGTGTCCCAGGAACGTTTGTTGTGCTAAGAGAGAGAGGCAACCCTCTTCTGTCTATGCTCTGATCCCGAGGTGAGCAGCTCTACTCTCTGGCCAGTATTATGATGTATATAGAGGGTTGCAACTTGGCTCCATATCTATTGGGCAGGCTAATCCAATTCTGGTATTACTCTATTGCATGCATGGTTTGGTTTACCTGGATTTATATTTCTATTACTCTATTGTGTTTTGCTTTGAATGAATATTGTAAAAAGTGTCAAAATAAAAGCCGCAAATAATTACTTATTTACTTTTATAAACCATACTAGAGAAACTGCCCACGTGCTGTTTACAATACTAAAATAGAATTTATAAAAATATAGTCGAAAACTACAATACAACATGTCAAAGAATAACTGCCCACCCTCAATCACTACCCTCATCATAAGCTTATCTAAATAACTACATAAACAAAACATGGAACATTCAAGACAGATTACAGCCTCACAAGAAACATGGGAAATCTAGAACCTCTTCTACATGCATGCTGCAATATAGTGAAACTAGGACTGGATCAGCCAGACCTGTGGAAATGGAGTCAAGTGGCAACATATAGTCCATTCCCTCTATTTTTCTTTGGATTCCAGCACAACCCTTCCGTGATATCACAAAGCAGCCTGACAGCTGCTGTGCCATTTGGTTAATTGTTCAAATATTCATTGGAGACCTTGCTGCTCTTGGCTTTGAGAATCAATGTTATTTCATTGTTGGAGTACAGGAAATGACTGAATGGATTTAAAATACATAGTGTAAACTAGTTTGCCAGAATTTGTTGCAAAGAATGGAAAATTAATCTGGCTGCGATGATTTGTGAAGGCGGCTGTAATGTTTGTTCTTTCAACAACTGCATACAATTAACACAATAGAGCTTGGAACATGTGAAGTACAGTAGTAAATGACTATGTATAAGCAAAACAGCATTGACTTTTGACCTTGATCAAATAAAGACATTGTGTATTTGAATTACAAGTCATGGAAAAGTTATTTTCCTTACATTCTTAAAGACTTTTCAATTGCCTGCTGTATTTATAGACAGTGTGGGCACACCGAACAAATAGTTTAGTTTAGATTATTAACATTCTTACTATACCACTTTTTGGGAACCGCACAGCAGTTCACAAAGTAAAGAAGATATATTTAAAAATCAAATACTGTAACTAGCAGAGCAAATGCGAACAGTAATAACAAATAATACAAATACAAATGTAAAAGTATATAACAAAGCAAATGACAAATACTGTAAATAAAATAATTTATAAGTGACAAAACAAATTAAACTGAAAAGAAACTATATAAAACAATTCAAAACCTTAGTAAGAAAATTAAAGAATGAAAACAACTCATCAGACTAGAACATAATATATTGGGGCCCTTTTATTAAAGTATGCTGTGGTTTTGTACCGAATGCACCGATAATACACAAAACCATGGTGTGTTAGATGCAGCACCGCCATTTTAACTGTCAGATTGATAGGTAATGTGCAGTGCATTCAATAACGTGAGTTGTCAATACCGTGGGTGCAATTAACTTCACCTATTGAGGTGAAGGTAATTGCACCCATGCCATTTCCGAGATGCCCCGTTAGTGCGCGCTGCATACCACATGCTGATGGCATGGTGCTTACCACGCCCACTCTCCCCCCTTAACCCACCCATTTCCCACTCTAATACATGCGGCACAGTTAAAGTGGGAATCGGTGTGTGCTTCTTATCAAGGCCGCGTACTAAGAGCGTGGGCCACAGTTCATGGTCAGCACATGCCAAAACCTGTGCTGTGTAGCGCACTTCAGTAAAAAGGTCCCAAAGTTTACATAAAGTTACAGTTTAATAGCAAAAAGCTTATTTGGAAATGGCCAACATTTACAAGTGTAGATTGCATGTATGTGCAAATGCTGATTTCAGAATGCAGCTATCTACATGTAGAGTTGCCACAGTTCACGCTCTTTCAAAGGGGGTATGTTTTGGGTTTTTCAATAGCCCCCCGTATATTTCTGTTTTATAATGAGAATGCAAGGATATTTTAAAAATGTCCCTGCCAGTATTTACACCTAGTCTGAGACACACATCCATGCCAGCTACCTGCTTGTTTGTACCTGAGGTTCCACCAGTGACTGAAGGGGCAATTATGCCTACCTCCCTCATGTCTAGAGACACCTCCAAAAATACAAAAATAGAATTATTTCATTTGATGTCTTCACTGGCCTTTCTTGTAACATCAAGCACTTAGCATGCATAGATGGTGGCAAATACACATGCATGTTGCAAGTCCAGCACGTAACACATCTGGCGATTATGGGCTCGATTTTGAATCAGCTGCACCTCTAACCTGAATATTCATAGTATCATAGTAGATGACGGCAGATAAAGACCAGCATGGTCCATCCAGTCTGCCCAGCAAAGTGGCAAGAGTAGGGGCACCTGCCGCTCCGTGCAGGTCACTCCCATTTGTTAAGATATAAGGGATAGTTAAATTTATTTTGATGTTAACCTATTGCTATAAAGAGATCCATTGCGACGGCAATGAATAACCAATATTTGCCACAGACACAGGAAGCCGCCAAAGCTAACTGGGCAGCAGCTATATTGAGTGCTGCCCGGTTAGATCTTGCACCTTACAGAGAGGCAAGGATTTTCCTCGCCTATCTTTTAGGCGCAGATTGATAACCAGCAGCATGCAATATTACTGCTGCCCAGTTAGCGACAGCCTTTGCCTCCACTCTGTCCCAGAATATCCCCAACATGCCCCGATGCTAATCGGATAGCACCGGGGCACGTACGGGACTTGGAAGGGGGTATTCAATGGCATTAACTGTGTAAGTGCCGTTGAATATCCCCATTTAAGGCATCTACACAGTTTACTGGGCTGTAAACTGTGTAAATGCCTTTCAAAAATTGGGCCCTATATTTTTAAGGTCCTGAATAACGCTCTTTTCTTTGAACTTCTTTTTAAAGGCTGATGCCACTGGGTATGCTGGCAAAAGGATATGCATTAAGCAGAACCTTTTATAAAATACTTATTGAACTGAGAATGTCCCAAATGGGACATATCGATTCCTCTCTAGATGACCTATACAAAATAGGTTTTCACAGGAAT
Source organism: Ichthyophis bannanicus (assembly GCA_033557465.1). Lineage (NCBI taxonomy): Eukaryota > Metazoa > Chordata > Amphibia > Gymnophiona > Ichthyophiidae > Ichthyophis > Ichthyophis bannanicus. Next base: position 1,247,932,832 of record CM066033.1, read on the forward strand.
TATGTAAAGATTGTTAAAATGCACTATTTGGATTTCATGTCTACTACTAAGACCCTTATCTCTAACCTCCCGCCTAGACTATTGCAACCTGCTGCTTTCAGGTCTCCTTCAGAATCATATTTCCCCTTCAATCTCTTCAAAATTCAACTGCACGGCTAATCTCCCACCAGTCTCATTATGCTCACATAACCCTCTTCTCAAGTTACTTCGGTGGTTCCCTAACAATTTCTGCATTCAGTTCAAAATTCTCCTGCTGACCTATAAGTGTATTCACTCTGCAGCTCCTCACTACCTTTCCTCTGTTATCACTCCCTACCCCTCCTCGGGAACTCTGCTCCTCTGGCAGATCCCTTTTATCTGTGCCCATCTCTGCCACTGCCGACTCTGGCATTTGTTCATTCCACTTTGCCGCTTCATATGCCTGGACAAAACTACCTGAGTTACGGAGCGAGACACCATCTCTGGCCCTATTCAAATGCAGGCTAAAAACCCACCTCTTTGAGGCTGCTTCTGGACCCCTGATCCCCTTAATCTCTTGCGCTTCACCTATCTGTATCTTGCCATTTCCCGAGATTTATCCTAGTCATCGCTTGTTGTAGGATCTGTCTTGATTAGAATGTAATCTAGATTTCCCTAGATTTACAATACATTTGTCCTTGCTCAAATAAGATGATAAGATTTTTGAAATTTGTAAGTATTTAAATCAGTATATATGTTTAAACTATCTATATAGCTAATCAGCATTTACTCAGCATTGTAACCCTCCAATTACCATTTTTATTATATACAATTTAATGTTCACTGTAATTTCAATTGTTTGAATAAGTTTCAATGTAATGTTCAAGTTTTGTTCTATGTAAACCGCTTTGATTTTTCTGAAAGGCGGTATATAAAACCGTTCAATAAATAAAATAAATAAATAAAATTGCAAACAAAGACAATTCTCAGGGGACAGACACATATGAAAATAGTCCTCAGACTACGGTCAAAACTCGAAAGGGATCATTTAAAAACCATTTATAATACATGCATAAAACAGAAGTTTATGTGCAAACACGGCTTATTATAAAATTGCTTGGAGTAAAAGTAAGCACATGTTGCTTGGAAATAGAAATATGCACATGTTTCATGTACACTTATCTCTGGTAAGCAGAGGAATTTCAAGAGACGTATTTTGGGTAGGGCTTGAATTTATGCATGTACTTTGCGATTTTCAAATGAATGCACTGAAATTCTCAAAACGTTTGTCCATGCTCATATAATCAGTGGGTACATGAAAAAAATCATACATTCTGGAGGTACTGGTGCTGCTGTTCTTTGGAAGCTGTGAGAGTGGATCGAAGGGGACACAGTGGAGCAGCTTAAGGTCTGTTGCTAGGCTGCTGGAGGAACTGCGGAGAAGTGCTGCAAGCTTCCAGGGTTTATGTGGCTGTCAGGCTATTGGAAGAGAGAGGCTTGGGGTCAGAGTTTCACGAGCAGGAGCTGGGAGATGGAAAGGGCCTGGGCTTGGAACAGTGTTGGATGTGAAGCTCTGGTACGCCGGCATCGCAGGAATATTGGATACAATGCCAGACCTGAAATTAAAGTTGCCATGGAAGTGGGCACACTGGCAGGTCACAGAAGATGTGCAAGTGCAACAGCAGAAAACCCCTCCAGCAGAGTACCACTGAAAACACCAGTTTGGGGTCACTAAAATGTAACAGGTGACCCTCCACTAAGGGATACTGAAAGATTGTCCTTTATTGGTCATGGTGGTAATGCTAACTAGTTTCCCTGTGTTAGGAGCCATTCACATTTTAAAATACCATTTTTTCTGTATTGTGTTTGATTCAACAAATCTAGGTTCCCTCAGAGAATGAGGTGAGAAACATAGGTACTATAAAATTGAAATTAAACAGTTTAAGAGTTTTGGTAAGTTACATTAGCACTAATTACATTATTTTATTCAAGATTGGTTAAACTCCAGCTAATTTTTATTCTGAATGAACCTTAAGCAAATTTCATCCAATCAATAATATCTAATATCAGTGAAACTCAGTTACCATTACTTAAACCTCAGATAAGTAACTTCCCTTGAAATTATCACAATTGCATTTACTTTTAAATCTTTCAATGGTCTCAATAAAGAATCTGACACTTTGTTTTTTCTCTTTACAAGTTCTAAATCTGTCAGCTTTATCTCTTCAGTGGAACATCAACAAGTTTCACTCAGTTAAGTAAAAACAAAACCAAACCAAATAAAACCCCCTGCAGTTTAAAAAATAACATCTTAGTTAAAGTCACTTAGGGGCTTGTTTACAAAGCCGCGGTAGCGGTTCGCGATCGTTATCGGAGCCGCGGCCCCATTGTGGGGCCACGGCTCCGATAATGATCGCGAACCGCTACCGCGGCTTTGTAAACAAGCCCCTTATTGTCATGCCTTTTTTGCCATAGTTGCCAGAATGTCATTTTCTGCCAGAGATCTTGAAGTCCACAACTTCACATGGGATATACAGGTCACTTACTATTCTTTAACTCTAAATAAAAGAAACCCAATCTAACCTGTGACTACCCAAGGTTAATGCCCTGTGATTGGGTTTCTTTCACTCTTTTGAAAACATTGACACTAAGTAATTAAAATAAAAACAACTGTAAAAGGGGCTCCTGATTAGACCATCCCTCCAACCCTTAAACCCATTTTCACAATGTCCTCTGCAAGAATTATACCAATCAAATTTCCAGCCGTTTTCACCAGATATACCAACCAGCGCCCTAGCTAGTCGCCTCAGCCAGCCAGACCAGTCTGCCTACAGAATGTGCCTGGCAAGACTGGATGCAAGCCTATCTCAAACTCTACCAGTGTGCCATCACAGGGTGGACACATTCATTTTCACAGCCAACACTTACTCAACATTTACAGACTCTGACAAAAATTCTAATTGTTTATTTTCTGATCAACAGTGCTTCAAATAATCCTTAGTCACCAACAGGTTTAGCCAGTCCCCACTTAAAATATGGTTTTCATTCTTCTCTTATTTGCATCAAACACAAGTGACAACACTAATGATGTTGTTTTGGTTGTTAGGTGTCATCAGATTTCAGCAAAACCTTTGATACTGTTCCTCATAGGAGGCTTATCAATAAACTCAACAGCTTGGGGATGGGTCCCAAGATGGTGAACTGGATCAGAAATTGGTTGACTAACAGACGACAGAAGGTGACTGTAAATGGAACTCACTCGGATGAAAGGAAGGTGATTAGCGGTGTGCCCCAGGGTTCGGTCCCGGGACTGGTACTGTTCAATATTTTCATGAGTGATATTGCCGAAGGGCTGAATGGAAAAGTCTGTCTTTTTGCAGATGTGGAAGCTTTGTATTTTGCCAGTATCAGATGGACCTGAGGCAGGGTTGGAAGACAGATTTCAAACAGATCCAAAACGTGTGGCACTTTGTCGTTCCTGTACTGCTGGCGTGGTTGTATTTTCGTGAGTGATATTGCTGAAGGGCTGAATGGAAAAGTCTGTCTTTTGCAGATGTGGAAGCTTTATATTTTGCCAGTATTGGATGGACCTGAGGCAGGGTTCGAAGACAGATTTCAAACAAACCCGAAATGTGTGGCATGTCGTCGTTCCTGTACTGCTGGTGTGGTTAATTCAAGCTGAAGTTGCTTGGAACAATCTTTGACAAAGCTAAGTGTGGAGTTCCATTTTGAAAAATTATTTAAAAAAAGGAGTGGTCTCAATGGTGCAGAGAAGGATTCTGTTGCACTGGGTTGACTAGCTCCTACAAAAAAAACATTGATACATTGCTAGGGTTTCTTAGGGGTTAGAATTCTTAGGACTATGGATTATTAGGTAATTCTGACGGGTTTTGGTATTTGGATTTTTTGCAGATAACACCAAAACTTGCAAAAGAGTGGAATCCCCTGAGGGAGTGGAGAACATGAGGAAAGATCTACAAAAGCTGGAAGAATGGTCTAATGCTTGGCAGTTAAGATTTAATGTGAAGAAGAGCAGTGTCATGCACTTGGGAAGCAGAAATCCAAGGAATTGTATGCAATAGGGGGCGAGAGATTGGTGTGCATGGACCAGGAGAAGGACCTTGGAGTGGTTGTTTCTGACAATCTCAAGGTAGCGAAACAGTGTGACAAGGCGGTAGCAAAAGCCAGAAGGATGCTGGGTTGCATACAGAGAGGAAATACCAGCAGAAAGGAAGAGGTACTAATGCCACTGTACAAGTCGCTGGTGAGGCCTCACTTGGAATATTGTGTTCAGTTTTGGAGACCGTGTCTCGCAAAGGATATAAAAAGGCTGGAAGTGGTTCAGAGGAAGGCGACCAAAATGATTTGGAGCCTGCATCAGACGACTTATGAGAAGAGACTTGAAGACCTAAATATGTACACTCTGAAGGAGAGGAGGGATAGGGGAGATATGATTCAGACCTTTAAATACTTAAAGAGTATTAATGGACAAACAAGCCTCTTCCAAAGACAGGGAAGCTGTAAAACTAGAGGACATAACATGAAGCTGCAAGGGGATAAACTGAAAGGCAATGTCAGGAAATACTTTTTCACTGAAAGGGTGGTGGATGCTTGGAATGCCCTCCTGATGGACGTGGTAGAGACAAACACAGTGACAGAATTCAAAATGTCATGGGACAGACACAGTGGATCCCTTTATAGCAACAGGATAAAATCAAAATAAGCATAACTATCTTTTATATCTGAACAAATAGGGGTGACATAGACAGAGCAGTGGGTACATCCCTAAACAGAGGCATGGGGAGGGATGGCCTGCACGGAGCGCCAAATGCACCTACTCTTGCCACCTTGCTGGGCAGACTAGATGGACAATACTGGTCTTTATCTGCCATCATATATTATGTTACTATGTTACTATGTTATGTTATCGAGTTGATGTTGACTCATAGCAACCATGTGTGCAGTTATCCTAAACCACCAAACTCAATCATTTGTGGCCTTAGTGAGCCCCCAACACTCCCACCCCACCAAATAAACCCATTGGTGGTTCTAGTGGGACTCAATCCCCCATCCCACACCCCCAAGCCACCAAACCTAACCATTGGTGGCCTTAGTGGGCCCCAACACTCCCCCACCCCTAAACCCTGAAAATGGGTCAGGCCATGCCTGACAGGCTTTTCCCCTACTCCCAGTGTCTCTGAAGATGGGAAGCAGGAGCATAGCCTACAGGTTCTCACCTTCATGCTTCCATCTTTGCAAATACAACAAAAAACCTACTCATTCAAATAAACTCTGGTTACTGAATATAGTTTTGTTGGGCAAAGCAATACAACCAAGACATTAGAATCAGAGAGGCAAATTTCACAATGAGACATCCAAGTGCAATCTGGGCTGGCAAAGCTAGACTATCTGAGAAAAAGGCAGGCACATGCAAGTTAAGGCATGATTAGAAAAACGTGGACATGCCCGATATGCATGAATATCAAACATCTATATGGACATTCCCAGGCAAGCATTTCAGGACCAAGATATCTAATAGCATAATGGATAGAGTAGTGGCTTGAGAGCATGGTGGCCAAGGTTAAAATCCCAATATGGACCTTTGTGATCTAAGGCTAATCACTTAATTCTCCATCTTCTTTACACTCTCTGGATGTTTTAAGGTGAAAACAAGCACTGTCCTGATGCCTATTCATGCCTGGACCTGATGCCTATTCATGCCTGGAGTGGGTACAAACATGGACATGGCTGCAGACATCTCCGTCATTTATGAGATCAAATGGGGACATGTAAGTCCATTGCTCCTCCCCGGACACGCCTCTGCCACACACCTGTGCCTACTTGGATGTCCCTGCATGTGATTTTGACATCCACGTGCATGACTTCAGATGTGTAAATCTACTACTACTACTACTACTGAACATTTGTATAGCACTACAAGACATACATAGCACTGCACACATGTAAAAGGTGGTCCATGCTTATCTGAGCTTGCTATCTAGTCAAGATAGACAACACAGTAGCTGTAGAGACGGGATACATGTAGGGGGAATGGTAAGGAAACACAAAGGAGACCAGGTGAGTCAAGATCCAAATGTGAAAGTGAAGAGGTGAGTTTTCATGCTGGATTTGAAAAGAACCAGAGAAGGCACCTGACCTACAATTCGGGTAGTTTGTTCCAGGCATAGGGAACAGCAAGGTGAAATGAGTGAAGTCTAGAGTTGGCAATAGAAAAGAAGGGCTCAGATAGAAACAATTTGGATAGTTATCAGTTGGATGTGTATGGAAAAGGAGAGTGAGGAGTCAAAGACAACCCCAAGGTTGCAAGCTGAGGAAACAGGGAGGAGTCAAGAGTTATCCACAGAGACTGAGAAAGGAGGAAGGAAAAAGGAGGGTTAAGGGGAAAAAATAAGAAGCTCAGTTTTGGCCATGTTCAATTTCAATTCAAAATGATTGCATCCGTCCAAATATATTAAGAACTAGCCCGATTAGCTCAGCAAAATCATCTACTAATTCGGATTTAAATTTTTTTATTTTTTTTTAATAAATTCACAAAATAATTTTAATAGAATTTTAGTAAAATTTGTGGTCTCAGACTTTAACTGGCAAATGCTCTGGGTATTCCCCTGAGTAATATGCCCTTTCGCATCAACGACCACTGGTGTTCTTAATTGTTTTATAGATTTCTGCGTTGATATAATTATCGAGTCTTGTCTTAATATTTAATCATATTCTCAAACTTATGTAGATTGTGCTTATCTCAAAAATTCTTGCATTGTTCCACAACGCCACCGTTCAGGTACCGTCTTCAATTCATGTTTAATTTCAAGCAGCGGTAAGACATCCAAGCAGCAATGTCAGAAAGACAGGCAGAGATCTGTGCCTGGATTGCCAGAGAGATTTCAGGTGTAGTAAGGTAGATCAGGGAGACATCCATATAAAGATGGTGCTGAAAGAAATGGGAAGATATAAGTGCACCAAGGGACTGGGTTGATGTTAAGCGCCATTGAGTTGGTGTCGACTGATGACGATCCTCTGGATAGTTGTCCTAAACTGTGTTTGGTCTTCAGTCAAGCAGCTTATTGTTAGCAGAGTGGCACCCATAGCTGCTGTTATTGTATTGATCCATCTCATTGCTGGTCTTCCACTTTTGCATTGACCTTCTACCTTGCCAAGCATGATGTCTTTCTCTAATGATTTTTCTCTTCTCATGATGTGTCCAAAGTATGAAAGTCAAAGTCTTGTCATCTGAGCTTCTAAGGAAAGCTTAGGTTTGATCTCCTCTAGTACTGACTGGTTTGTTCTTTGGGCACTCCATGGTACAGACAATACTCGTTGCCAGCACCATAATTCAAAGGCATCAATTTTCTTCCTGTCTATCTTTTTCACTATCCAACTTTTGCATCCATATGAAGTTATTGAAAATATCATGGCTTGAACGCATTGAATCTTTGTATGGAGAAAGACATCTCTGCTCTTGAGAATTTTGTCTAGGTCCTTCATAGCCATTCTGCCAAGAGCAATGTGTCATCTGATTTCTTGACTGCTTGTTGTTTCTTTATTGATACTGATCCAAGTAGGTTAAAGTTGTCCACTATTCAGTTTCTTCACCATCAATGATGAACTAATTGATTTTGCCAGTTGTCAGGATCTTTGTCTTCTTTACATTAAGGTGCAGGCCCATGTTAATGTAACCCAAGGGTTAAAATTGGTGCTTGCGCTAAAGTGGGTGACTGGTTTAAATTGTTGTTAATTATACTTGATAGTTTGGAGTCCTGAGTGAATATTAATGTACTGGTTATTTAAATTGGACAAAGTTTTAGGTAATTTTATGGAGGAATGTTAAGGAATGTATAAATTTAAAATTGGAAATAATAGGATATTTAAGTTAGATAAGCTGAATGGAATCATACGTTTTGGATTATTTTGGAAAGATTTTAATGTGTAAACCTCCCAAATTAAGGTCCTGCCATTCACTTTAATGGGAAATTACAGTTGAAAAGAAAACTGATTTTTCTTTGCAAAATTTAGAATATGCTTTAATGCCTAATCTACATATTCCTAAAGCATGCTTGTGATTGGTTAGCGGCTCTGGAATGTAAATAGATGTTGTCAGAAGAGTCACCGTAACCTTGTTGTTGTTGTTATTAAGTGCCGTCGAGTCGGAGTCGACTCATGGCGACCCTCTGGATAGCTATCCTAAATTGTGTTCGGTCTCCAGTCAGGCGGCTCATTGTTGACAGACTGGTACCCGTAGCTGCTGTTATTGTATCGATCCATCTCATTGCTGGCCTTCCTCTTTTGCGTTGACCTTCTATCTTGCCAAGCATAATGTCTTTCTCTAATGATCTCTCTCTTCGCATGATGTGTCCAAAGTATGAAAGTCGAAGTCTTGTCATCTGAGCTTCTAAAGAAAGCTTAGGTTTGATCTCCTCTAGTACCAACTGGTTTGTTCTTCGAGCAGTCCATGGTATACACAGTATTCGCCGCCAGCACCATAATTCAAAGGCATCAATTTTCTTCCTGTCTGTCTTTTTCACTGTCCAGCTTTCACATCCATATGATGTTATTGAAAAAACCATGGCTTGAACAAGTCAAATCTTTGTATGGAGAGAGACATCTCTGCTCTTGAGAATCTTATCTAGGTCTTTCATAGCCATTCTGCCAAGAGCAATGCGTCGTCTGATTTCTTGACTGCTTGTTGCTTCTTTATTGATAGTTGATCCAAGTAGGTTAAAGTTGTTCACAATTTCAATTTCTTCTCCTTCAACGATGAACCTGTTGATTATGCCAGTTTGTCATGATCTTTGTCTTCTTTACATTAAGGTGCAGGCCCATTTTGAGACTATGTTCTTTGATTGTGAGAAGCAAATGTTTCAGATCATCTTCACTTTCAGCCAGTAATGTGGTATCATCAGCATAGCGAAGGTTGTTGATGACTCTTCCACCAATCTTCACACCTCTGTTGTCTTCATACAATCCTGCTTCTCTGATGATTTGTTCTGCATATAAATTAAACAGGTAGGGGGAAAGTATGCAGCCTTGTCTTACACCTTTGCTTATTTTAAACCATTCTGTTTCTCCTTGTTCCGTTCGAACTGTTGCTTCTTGATCAATGTACAGATTGCGCAAGAGAACGATCAGGTGTTCTGGTATACCCATGCTTCTTAATGTGGCCCAGAGTTTCTCATGGTTTACACAGTCAAAAGCCTTGCTATAGTCGATAAAGCACAAATAGATATCCTTTTGGTATTCTTTAGTCTTTTCAAGGATCCATCTCACATCCGCAATGATGTCTCTCGTTCCTCGCCCTTTCCTGAACCCTGCTTGCACTTCAGGTAGTTCTTGTTCCAGGTATGGTTGTAATCTCTTTTGAATAATCTTCAGAAGAATCTTGCTGGCATGTGGGATCAGAGCGATTGTGCTATAATTTCCACAGTCAGTTGGATCACCTTTCTTTAGTATTGGTATAAACACAGATCTTTTCCAGTCAGTTGGCCATGATGTTGTCTTCCATATTTCTTGGCAGAGTCTTGTGAGTACGGTAACAGCTGCATCAGATTGCTGCAATACCTCTATGGGAATGCTATCAATGCCTGGTGCTTTGTTCTTTGATAAGGCTTTCAATGCTGCTTCAACTTCTTCTTTCATCACCAATGGTTCCCGATCATAAGGTACAGGTTGAAACGGCTGTTGGTCCACTTGATCTTTATCATATAAAAACTCTGTATATTCCTTCCACCTTTTCTTGATCTTCTCAGCAACATTCAACATAGAACCTTGAGCATCTTGTAACATTCCAATTTGAGGCTGGAACTTTTTCTTTAACTCTCGTAGCTTTAGGAAAGCCGATCTTGTTCTTCCTCTAATAGTTTCTGCTTCTATTTCCTTGCAAGTGTCATTGTAGTACTTTTCCTTGTCCTGTCTTGCTGCACGTTGGAAATCTCTGTTGAGTTCTGTGATTGTCTTTCTTTCTCCTCTGGCTTTAGCTTCTCTGCGTTTCTGGGCAATTTTCAGAGTTTCTTCCGTCATCCATTTTGGCCGTTTTTGCTTTTTCACCTTTTGTAGAGACTTCTCGCTTTCTTCCAACACAACCTTCTTGATGTCATTCCATAACTCTTCTGGAGCTCTGTCATTTGTATCTAAAGCAGCAAATCTATTTTGCAGGCAGATCATCAACTACTAGTATGCAAACTCAAGCTAAAGTTGAAAAAGAGCAAACCACTCATGAATGCAGCAAAATATGACCTTGAGAATATACCAGTGGTATATTCTCAAGGTCATATTTTGCTGCATTCATGAGTGGTTTGCTCTTTTTCAACTTTAGCTTGAGTTTGCATACTAGTAGTTGATGATCTGTACCACAGTCAGCTCCAGGTTTTGTCTTTGTTGATGTTACAGAGCTTTTCCATCGTTGACTTCCACATATGTAGTCAATTTGATTTTTATATAATCCATTCGGTGAAGTCCATGTGTACAGTCGCCGCTTGTGTTGCTGGAAGAAGGTGTTTGAGATGAATAGATCATTGATCTTGCAGAATTCTATCAGTCTTTCTCCAGCTTCATTTCTGTTGCCAAGTCCATATTTTCCAACTACTTTGCCTTCTTCTTTGTTGCCAACTTTTGCGTTCCAGTCACCCATGACTATCAGGATATCCTCTTTGCATGTTCTGTCAATTTCAGCTTGTACTTGTTCATAGAACTCTTCAATTTCATTCTCTTCGGCAGCTGTTGTTGGGGCATATACTTGAATTATAGTTGTGTTGATAGGCAATCCTCGTAGACGAATAGAGATTAAGCGTTCGCTGACTGCATTGTATTTCATTACAGTTCTTGCAAGTTTCTTCTTTATTATAAATGCAACACCATTTCTTCTTTGTCTTTCATTTCCAGCATAGTAGACCATGTGATCATCTGATGAAAAGTGCCCCATGCCAGTCCATACAGTTCGCTGACACCCAACAGATCAAGTTGTACATGTTCCATTTCATTCTTGACCACCTCCAACTTCCCTTGGTTCATGCTTCGTACGTTCCATGTTCCAATGTGTAAGACATCTTTACAGCTTCTGACTCTCATTTCAAGCGCAGCTACATCAGCAGTCAGACTTCCCGAGGGCTTTGATCCAACCACATCATAAATGCTGGCTTTACTCTGAAAAGTCTTCAGCTCTTCCCCAGTAGCTAGTTGAGTGCCTTCTGACCTGGGGGGTCTCATCTTCCAGCACCATAGCACAATTTGTTTTGTTGTAACTATCCATTGGGTTTTCATGGCAAGATACAGAAGTAGATTGCCGGGCCTTTCTTCCACCGTAACCTTGACAAGAGGAAAAATATAATCTGCTTATTCCTAAAGCCTGCTTGTGATTGGTTAGCGGCTCTGGAATGGAAATTGGTGATGTCAGAAGAGTCATCGTAACCTTGACAACAGAAAAGTTATAGTTGGAAAAGAAAAGAAGAGCTTGAACAGTAACAGAAAGCAGAAGTGTGTTGTTCTATGCCTGGAAAGATGTACTGTTTATGCCAGTAAAAAGGTACCAATAGATGAAAAATTGTTTTTGAGAGTGGAATTGCTGTTGGAACTAAATCTGGTAAAGTAAATGACAGGCCCTGATTTTGTGTGGCACTGGACAATACTTATTGAGAAGTATTGCCAGGTAGTAAAGCAAGTGACACTGGTTGAAAATTCCATGAGAGCTCTCTGAAGGAGGGAGGCTGAGAGGAAGTGGCAGTGTCTGTGAGGAGTGCTTTGCTATTAAGTAGCTCATAGTATGTGGTGCCTGAAATTCTAAAGTGATAGGATACCTGCACAGTAAGTGACTGATGTCATTGTGGAAGAGAAATATGCCTGGAGTCATATAAGGAAATAGATGAATGAAGGCATTGACTTGGAAAAGTGAATTCATAAATGAAGCTCTGTTAGTAGTTAGGGAAAAACAGTAAAGATTAGGCTTTATTATTTAGGGACTTTAATTATATTTTGATTTATTTAGACAGTTAGGAATCTATACTGAATAATTTCACAGTGATTGTTCGCTAGTTGGTAAGCTAGATAGGGTTTTCTATTTTTGATTTGTTTAAAGCTTAGGTAGTAGGTTGGAGATTGAGAAGACTACCGTCAGCTGAGCAGCAGTGGTGTTTCCATCAACAGGAGCTCCCATAAAAGGAATTCCAAAGTCATCAAACTTAACAAGAAAATTCTACAGCTACAGATACCAAACAACTGCTGCAACTATGGAGGGTTAAGTGCTCGTAAAGACTGTGTTTTGTGAGAAAAAGGACAATTGATACTTACCTGATAATAGAAATTGATAGAAGTGCTGTTCTGAAGTTTTCTGTAGAGATAAAAGTTATACAAACGTTCAGGTTTTAAGAAACCAAACAAGTAAATTGTTATATAGAAATTAGTAAGAAACAAAGAAAGTAAATACTACTACTTATCTGATATGTTGTTCAGAAATGTTAACCTTTGATAGACGAATCTCACACTTGATTTTTATTTTTTGCATTTAATAGTGAAATGTTCTATAGTAAAATGAACAATAATTAGTAAAAAGCTAGATTTTGAATACAAAGTAAATTAAATCTGTTATTAAGTCTAACCATCGATAATAATAAATAAAATTGTTATACTTACCACTTGGAGCTTGAGTTCTAAAAATCCTTTTGGTTTAATTCCTTCATATTGCTTTGAGCAGTGAACGAGGTTAGTTTATTTTTGTGCCTTGTTGTCTGGGTTTGCGCCACTTCTTGGCCACAACTACTAACATCATATCTAGGGGTGGAGGTGAACTCAGACACAGCGAGGTTACATTAAGACTATGTTCCTTGATCTTGAGAAGCAATGTTTCAGATCATCTCCACTTTCAGCATAGTTAATGGCGTTGATGAGTCTCCCAGCAATCTTCACAGCTTGTCTTCATACAGTTCTGCTTCTATGATGATTTGTTGTGTATATAAATTAATCAGGTAGGGGAAATGTATGCAGTCTTGTCGTATGCCTTTGCTGATTTTAAACCATTCTGTTTCTTCTTGTTCTGTCTGAACCATTGCTTCTTGATCAATGTAAAGGTTGTGCAAGAGAACGATTAGATGTTTTGCTATACCCAAACTTTTTTTTTTTTTAATTGAAAAATTTTCAAACATACTTACAACAAAAGTACACAGGAAATCCAGATGCCAGTGACATATCATAACACACAGGAAACCATCCTTATATAATAAAGTAAAACACATCGGTATCTATTCGTAGCCCACAAAAAGGGGAGAGTTACAAAAGCAAATAAAGCAAAGGAAATTTCAAGAACCAAGTTCTAACTAATAGACAGCTCAATCTAATATCCCCTCTTCTCCTTACGTAAGTGTGCCTGATTGTTTACTATCCAAAAATACCTGTAACTGAGAAGGATCAAAAAAAATAAATTTAGACCCCTGAAATGTAACAATACATTTACAGGGGTACCGAAGAAAAAAACCTGCCGATAAGGCCAAAACCCTAGGCTTCATAGCTAAAAAAGCCTGTCGCCTAAGTTGAGTGGCCTTACAGACATCAGGAAACATCTGTACCTTATCACCACAAAATAGAATAGACGACCGCTTAAAGTACAATTTAAAGACAGCTGATTTATCATACTCAGAAACAAACGTGACTAACCCAAACTTTTTAATGTGGTCCAGTTTCTCATGGTTTACACAGTCAAAAGCCTTGCTGTAAATAAAACATATATAGATATCCTTATGGTATTTTTTAGTCTTATCAAGGATCCATCTCACATCCGCGATGATGTCTCTCATTCTTTATCCTTTCCTGAACCCTGCTTGCACTTCAGGCAGTTCTCATTCCAGGTATGGTTGTAGTCTCTGCTGAATAATTTTCAGTAGCATCTTGCTGGCATGTGGGATCAGAGCAATTGTGTGATGATTTCCACAGTCAGTCGGATCACCTTTCTTTAACACAATTCTTTTCCAGTCAGTTGGTCATGATGTTGTCTTGTATATATGGTAACTGCCAGCATACATCAGCATGACATTATGCCTAGCATAGGTGTCATGGCTTTTTCCCAGACCTTGGATTTCAAGCAGCTTTGTTACTCTGGTGATGTCAGTCTCCAAACTTAATGAGGGTAGTTTACAAGATGAGATTAGCTCTGACCCCCTGGTGATGTCAGTCTCCGGGCTTGATGAGATTGGTCTGCAGACCCTCCTTGCTAATCAAGTGATAGCAAACCTCAAAAAAACATAAATGTAATCTTCTGATAAATGTAATCTTCCACCGTTGCTCTCCACTTTTGGCTATGCTCCGTTTGGTCCTGGGTTCATTTCACAGAGACAGTAGGGTAAGCAGCACAAATAAGACAACCAAACAGGTGTGGCTTGGAAAAAGGGTTTTATATAGAAATAGGCTTATTACAAAGTTAAAGAACAGAGGTAGGAGGTTGTTAGAAAGCTGCTTCAGTTTACTTCAATGAATCTGTGTGTGTGTGTGTGTGTGTGTGAGAGAGAGAGGTAAGAAAATGTGGGTCAGAGCCTCATAGTAAGAAGAATAGGGAGGGAAAGAGAGAAAAAGGGGGAGGGGAGAGAAGTGGGTGTCAGAGCCTCATGGCAAGGTGTGTCTGATGAAAATAGGAAGAGAGAGATATTTTTGTGTTTCTCTGTATTTATAGTGAAAATCTTCAGCACCTCCCCTTGTCATAATTTGGTTTGTTTGAGGTCTGCTATCACTTGATTAGCAAGGAGGGTCTGCAGACCAATCTCATCATGCCCAGAGACTGACATCACCAGGGGGTCAGAGCTAATCTCATCTTGTAAACTACCCTCATTAAGTTTGGAGACTGACATCACCAGAGTAACAAAGCTGCTTGAAATCCAAGGTCTGGGAAAAAGCCAAGACACCTATGCTAGGCATAGTGTCATGCTGATTTATGCTGACACTAACAACTGCATCCAATTCATGTAATACTTCAATGGGAATGCCCTCAATGCTGGTGCTTTGTTCTTTGATAAGGCTTTCAGTGCTGCTTTGACTTCTTCCATCACCAATGGTTCCGGATCATAAGGTACAGGTTGAACTGGCTATTGTTAAGAACATAAGAACATAAGATATGCCATACTGGGTCAGACCAAGGTCCATCAAGCCCAGTATCCTCTTTCCAACAGTGGCCAATCTAGGTCATATGTACCTAGGCAATAACGTAAACAATCGATCTACGTTTACCCGTTCCACTCCGTTCATTAATTTATAGACTTCTATCATATCTCCCCTCAGCCGTCTCTTTTCCAGGTTAAAGAGCCCTAACCTTTTTAGCCTTTCTTCATAGGAGTATCCTTCCATCCCCTATACCATTTTGGTGGCTCTTCTCGGAACCTTTTCTAATAACTCTATATCCTTTTTAAGATACGGTGACCAGAACTGCACACAATATTCAAGGTGTGGTCTCACCATGGAACGATATAGAGGCATTATAATATCTTTTGTTTTATTTTCCATTCCTTTCCTTATGATACCTAGCATTCTATTTGCTCTCTTGGCTGCCGCTGCACACTGGGCCGAGGGTATTAACATGTTATCCACAATGATGCCTAAATCTTTTTCCTGGGTGGTGGTTCCTAATGTGGAGGAGTGGAAGAGTGAAGGAGTTGCCTAGTGGTTGGGGCAAGGTACTTCAGGCTGGAAGGTCGGGGGGTTCAAATCCCACTAGAGGACAGCAACCTTGGGCCAGAAGGACTGGGGTTTCTAGTCCCACAGGTGCTCCTTGTGGTCTTGGGCAAGCCACTTAACCCTCCATAGCCCATGTTCCCTGTAAAATAGTTATCTCCAAGTTATAATGCCCTGTTCAATGTAATTTCAGTTTGTTCAATGTAAACCGCACTGATGTAGAATAGCGCGGTATATAAGAGAATGTAAATAAATAAAAAATAAATAAAACCTTGCATTGTGTAACCATAGTTTGGGTTGTTCTTCCCTAGGTGCATAACTTTGCACTTGTCCACATTAAATTTCATCTGCCATTTTGATGCCCAGTCTTCTAATTTATCAAGATCCTCTTGCAATTTTCCACAATCCTCTTGGGTTTTAACAACTTTAAATAGTTTTGTGTCATCTGCAAATTTGATAACCTCACTCGTTATTCCACTTTCCAGGTCATTTATGAATATGCCAAAAAGCAGTGGACCCAGCACAGATCCCTGGGGTACACCACTATTTATCTTTCTCCATTGGGAAAATTGGCCATTTAGCCCAACCCTCTGCTTTCTATCTTTTAACCAGTTCTTGATCCACAGTAGTACACTGCCTCCTATCACATGACTCTTTAGTTTTGCCAAAAGTCACTGATGAGGGACCTTGTCAAAGGCTTTCTGAAAGTCCAGATACACTATATCAACCGACTCACCTTTGTCCACCTGTTTATTCACACTTTCAAAAAAAACATAACAGATTAGTAAGACAAGATCTTCCTTGTCTAAAGCCATGTTGGCTGTCTCACATTAGGCCATGACTATCTACATGCTGAATAATTTTATTCTTTATGATGGTTTCTGCCATTTTTCCCGGTACTGACGTGAGGCTCACTGGTCTGTAGTTTCCCGGGTCACCCCTGGAACCCTTTTTAAAAATTGGTGTTACATTGGTGATCTTCCAATCTTCAGGTATTAGAGATGATTTTAATGATATTTTACAGATTACTAATAGCAGGTCTGCAATCTCATATTTCAGTACTTTCAACACCCTTGGATGTATACCATCCGGCCAAGGTGATTTGCTACTCTTCAGTTTATCTAATAGTTGTAATACATCTTCCCGATGTATCGATATTTCCTTCAATTCTTCCACACCTTTAAATACCACTTCAGTCATGGATAACATCCCTACATCTTCCTCAGTAAAGACCAAAGCAAAGAATTCATTCAGTCTCTCCGCTATCGCCTTGTCGCCTCTTAGTGCCCCTTTAACTCCTCTATCATCTAATAGACCAACTGTCTCTCTCCCAGGTTTTTTGCTATGAATGTACTTGAAAAAAATCTTTATTTTGCATTTTTGCTTCCACAGCAAGCTTCTTCTCAAATTCTCCCTTTGCCTGCTTTATCAATGCCTTGCATTTGATTTGCCAGTGCTTGTGCTGTTTCCAGGTTTCGTCGTTTGGCTCTTTTTTCCATTTCCTGAAAGATGCCTCTCTGTCCTCACCTTTAAACCATGCTGGCAGTTTTTTGGACTTCCTTCTACTTTTCTTAAAGCGTGGAATACAGCTGGTCTGGGCTGCCAAGATAGTATTTTTCAACAACACCCAAGCTTGATGTAAATCTTTAACCTTTGCAACTGCTCCTTTTAGTTTTTTCTTAAATATTTTCCTCATTTTATCATAGTCTCCCTTTCAAAAGTTAAAAGGTAGTACTGTGGATTTCCGTACTATCCCTCCTCCACTAATTAAATCAAAGGCGATCAAGCTATGATCACTATTGCCAAGTGGCCCCAACATCCTTATCTCTTGCACTACATCTGGTGTTCCACTAAGGACTAGGTCTAATATGGCTTCCCCTTTGGTCAGTTCGTGAACCAGCTGCTCCAAGAAGCAGTCATTTATGTCATCTAGGAACTTTATCTCCCTAGCATGTTCTGCCGTGACACTGACCCAGTCGATACCGGGGTAATTGAAATCACCCATTATTATTATCGCGCTGTAACTTTTGTTAGCTTCCTTGATTTCTTTGAGCAATTCATCATCCATTTGTTCATTCTGGCCAGGCGGTCGATAGTACACCCCCACTGCCATCGTCTTCCCCTTTTTACATGGAATTTCAATCCATAGAGATTCTACAGCAAATTTTGTTTCCTGCAAAACTTTAATCCTTTCTGACTCAATGCCCTCTCTAACATAGAGCGCAACCCCTCCACCAATTTGATCAGCTCTATCATTACGATATAGTTTGTACCCAGGTATCACAGTGTCCCACTGGTTGTCCTCCTTCCACCATGTCTCTGATATTCCAATCATATTTAACCTCTCATTTAGTGCTATATATTCTAACTCTCCCATCTTATTTTTTAGACTTCTAGCATTTGCATACAAGCATTTTAGAGACTGTACTTGATTCATATTAAGTTGGCTATTGGTAGACATGGGTAATTTGGGATCTTTAAGCTCTGTCTGCTCCATACTCGAGGGCATTTGGGCTACTTTACTCTTTTTTGGAACCTCTGTGCTTTTGGTAGTATCCTTTAAGGATACATTCTTCCGAACCATCCGCTCTTGGGCGACTGTCAGCTTTCCCCTATTATCTAGTTTAAAAGCTGTTCTATCTCCTTTTTAAAGGTTAATGCCAGCAGCCTGGTTCCATCCCGGTTAAGGTGAAGCCCATCCCTTCAGAAGAGCCCCTCCTTTCCCCAGAATGTTCCCCAGTTCCTAACAAATCCAAAACCCTCATCTCTGCACCATTGTCTCATCCATGCATTGAGACTCCGGAGATCTGTCTGTCTTTTGGGTCCTGCACGAGGAACGGGAAGCATTTCGGAGAACGCTACCCTGGAAGTTCTGGATTTCAACTTCCTACCGAAAAGCCTAAATTTAGCCTCCAGAACCTCCCTACCACATTTTCCAATGTCATTGGTACCGACATGTACCAAGACAGCAGACTCCTCCCCAGCACTATCTAAGACCTTATCTAGGTGGCGCGTGAGGTCCACTACCGTCGCACCAGGCAGGCATGTTACCAGGCGATCCTCATGTCCACCAGCGACCCAGCTATCTACATGCCTAATGATCGAATCACCAACTATAACGGCTGTCCTAACCCTTCCCTCATGGGCACATGGCCCTGGAGAAACTTCCTTGGTGCAAGAGGGTTTTACATCACCTAGAGGACAGGTCCTAGTTACAGGATCACTTCCTGACACACCAGGGTGATGCTCTCCTGTCACGTGACCTCTCTCCTCCATGGCAACAGGGATGCTGCCAGATTGGAGGTGGGACTTCAGGACTATATCCCTGTAGGTCTCGTCTATGCACCTCTCTGTCTGTCTTATGTTTTCCAAGTCTGATACTCTAGCCTCTAGAGAATGGACTCGTTCCCTGAGAGCAAAGAGCTCCTTGCACCTAGTGCACACGTAAGACCTCACACCAACTGGGAGAAAATCGCACATGTGACACTCAATGCAAAAGACTGGAAAGCTCCCATCTCGCTGCTGGACTGCTGTCTGCATCTTAGTTTTAAGGTTTTGTTTAGATCTTTAAGTTCTTTACTTACTAAGGGTTGCCAATAAAACTGTACCTAATACGTTTAATATACCTTGTTCACCTGAAGCTTAATTAATCTCAGGTCCTTAGTGTATGACTGATTTGGGTAACGAGCTTCACCTGAGAGCCCCTCCTGTCTGTTAAAATGTGTAAGTACCTATAAAGCTACGATTATCCCAGGGGTGGGTGGGTGTGCGGAGGGAGGGAGGGAAATAACACTTAGTAAAAGAGGGCTGCTACACAATACCCTGTCCTGTGCTGCTGAGGTAAGCTATATTCTTATTTGATTTAAATTATAGCTCTTTGCTGCTGTTGCTAGGCTCTAACTTATAATGAAATTTAAACTACAAGCTCTCTGCTGGTTTCTAAATTTAATCAGAAAGCTCTCTTCTGTGTTTTAAATTTAAACTAAAAGTACTTTGCTGATGCTAGGCCCTGAGTGACTATTAAATTAAAACTACAAGCTCTCTGATGGGTATGAAATTTAACCAGAAAGCTCTCTTCTGTGTTTTAAATGTAAACTTAAACTGCTGCTACTAGGCCCTGACTGATTTAAGAAAAAATAGTGGGTTCACAGATTAATTAACTTTATTAAAAAGAATTCCTTTCAGAAAATTCCCAGAAGTATATACTCACAATTGCAGATCTCTCTCCAGAAGTAACGTCCCCTTTTCTAGTCTTTCAAGACTGAGGATCACAGAGCTCTGGTTGAGCTATTTATGCCTGTGCTGCTGAGGTAAGCTGTGACCAACTTCCTGGATGATTAACAGTCCTTTCTTGGATAGAAGGAGTCTTTCAAAATGGCCTTTTGATCTGCCACCTGGTGTTTACACCTATTGAAAACGTTTCACAGGTCTCTTGCCCCTTAGGTAGAAGGCCTCTTTGTAAAGGTCTCTAGAAGACTATTTGCTGCTCAAAGAGTACTGACCCTGTTTTGCCTTTTGTGCTAATCTATATTCTTATTTGATTTAAATTATAGCTCTTTGCTGCTGCTAGGCTCTAATTTATTATGAAATTTAAACTACAAGCTCTCTGCTGGGTTCTAAATTTAACCAGAAAGCTCTCTTCTGTGTTTTAAATTTAAACTAAAAGTACTTTGCTGATGCTAGGCCCTGAATGACTATTAAATTTAAACTTCAAGCTCTCTGCTGGGTATGAAATTTAACCAGAAAGCTCTCTTCTGTGTTTTAAATGTAAACTTAAACTGCTGCTACTAGGCCCTGACTGATTTAACAAAAAATAGTGGGTTCACAGATTAATTAGCTTTCATAAAAAGGATTCCTTTCAGAAAATTCCCAGAAGTATATACTCACAATTGCAGATCTCTCTCCAGAAGTAACAGTCCCCTTTTCTAGTCTTTCAAGACTGTTCCACTTGAACTTTATCATATAATAAATCTGGATATTCTTTCAACCTTTTCTTGATCTTCTCAGTATCATTCAGCATGGATCATTGAGCATCTTGTAACATTCCAATTCAAGGCTGGAATTTTTTCTTTAACTCTGGGAGCTTTAGGAAATCCGATCTTATTCTTCCTCTAATTCATGACCTGTGATGCATTCATCTTTGCAGTACTTCTCCTTGTCATGTCTTGCTGCATGTTGGAAATCTCTGTTGAGTTCTGCGATTGCCTCTCTTTCTCCTCTGGGTTTCTGGGCAATTTTCAGAGTTTCTTTGCTCATCCATTTTGGCTTTTTTTATTTTTCACCTTTTCTAGAGATTTCTCACTTTCTTACAACACAACCTTCTTGATGTCATCCCATAACTCTTCTGGAGCTCTGTTATTTGTGTCTTTAAATTGTGGTGGTATAGTCTCATTATCATATTTTGCAACATTCATGAGTGGCTTGCTCTTTATCAACTTTAGCAGGTTTTGTCTTTGTTGATGTTATAGAGCTTTTCCATCATTGACTTCCAAACAGATGTCAATTTGAGTTTTGTAAAAATCACTGGGTGAAGTCGATGTGTACAGTTGCTGCTTGTGTTTCTGAAAGAATGTGTTTGAGACAATAGATTGTTGGTCTTGCAGAATTCTAGAGAGAGAAAAGAAGTGGACCCAAGACAGATACATGGTGTACATCAACTGAGAATGGGATAGCAGTAGAGGAGGATCAACCAGAACAAACATTGAAAGAGCAATAGGAGAGATAAGAAGAGAACCAGGATAGCATAGAGCCCTTAAAACCAAGTCAGGACAAGGCAATGAGAAGAAGGTTTTGGTCAACAGTGTCAAAAACAGCAGAAACATCAAGAAGGATGAGGATGGAGTAAAGGTCCTTGTATTTTGCCAGCAACAGGTCTCTGGAGACTTTGGTAAGAGCCATTTTGGTAGAATGTAAAGGATGAAAGCCAGATTGTAAAGGATCTAGGAGACTTGAGAGGAAAGAAGGTTGAGGCAATGGCAGTGAACCGCACATTCAAGTAGTTTAGAAATGAAGGGGAGGAGGGAAATGTGTCGATAGAAAGACAGGTAGGGTATAGTGAGGGTTTGTTGAGGAGAAGTGGCTATAGGGACAGTTGCAGTGGAGAGCATAGTTGAAAATATGAGAGATAGAAGGGACAACAGTGAAGGAACATAAGAACATAAGATATGCCATACTGGGTCAGACCAAGGTCCATCTAGCCCAGTATCCTGTTTCCAACAGTGGCCAATCTAGGTCATATGTACCTAGCAGTTTCCCCAAAAGACACAGGTTCCGCAATGCTTGTACTGGGTCAAGCATTGATATCCTGGGTCCCTTCTTAATAATGGTTTATGGACCTTTCCTCCAGGAACTTGTCCAAACCTTTTCTAAACCCAGCTACACTAACAGCCTTTACTACATCCTCCGGTAACAAATTCCAGAAAAAATATTTTCTTTTATTAGTCTTAAATAGTTTACCCTGTAGCTTCATTGCATGTCCCCTAGTCTTTCTATATTCTGATAACGTAAACAATTGATCTACATTTACCCGTTCCACTCCGTTCATTAATTTATAGACTTCTATCATATCTCCCCTCAGCCGTCTCTTTTCCAGGTTAAGGAGCCCTAGCCTTTATAGCCTTTCTTCCATCCCCTTTACCATTTTGGTGGCTCTTCTCTGAATCTTTTCTAATAATGCTATATCCTTTTTAAGATACGGTGACCAGAATTGCACACAATATTCAAGGTGAAGCTTAGGAGATGGGTGGGGATAGGATCATAGGAGCAGATAGTGAGTTTGGAGAAAGAAAGAAGGTGAGTGGTTTCCTCCTCAGAGATCATAGAAAAGGAAGAAAGGGTAGCAGAGGTCAGGGGGCAGGTGGGAAGTTGGGAGTGAAGAGGGGAAGGAGGGGAAGTAGCAGACCTCATGGAGAATTGGAGTGTGATCTTGTGGATTTTGTCATGGAAATAGTCAGTCAGGGTTTGGGCAGAAAGGAAAGGAAAGGAGGGGTTGGAGGCAGAGGCATCTTGAGAGAGTTGAGAGTTGTAATAAAATGATGAGGGTCAGAGGCAAGAGAGCTAGTCAGAGTTAATGACAACTAAACCTTTTAAAATGATCCTCATGGCATATTTAGATACTCAGGGCCATTTTGCTTTTATTTTAATAATATTTTATATTTAAATATCCCAATTATTTATTAAAGTTCATAACATCAGGTGTCATTTGCAAAATGGTGGCATGGAGGCAGAAGCATGTGGATTATGCTCTTGCCTTCCAATGTCAGAGCTACCAAGGAGGTAGGAGTGAGAAGAGGCCCAACCCAGCCCACCCCATTTTGGAGGTTCAGTGGGGTGTCATGGGCCACTAGGGCCACCAATGATTGTTGGGGGGAGGGAAGGATCAGGTTGTTCTCAGTCCACTTTGGCCATCAGGGATTGGTGGGTCATCTGAGGAAAAGTGTGACACTTCACCTCAGATGACCTTTTGCTCCCAGTTGGATTTTTCAGCCAGCCTGCCGGCATAAAGATTCAGTGCTACAAAAAGAGTAAAAACTTCAATTTTTTGTATTGGGAGCAACTTAGTATTTATTTATTTAGATTATTTTTATACCGCTTTTTTGTTACATCAAAGTAGTTTACAATGAACTAGAACACTGTCATTTACATACTTTGCCTGCACACTGCACTATTCTAGTGCAATTATTTAGTGCTGATTTTCCTGAACTAATCTTTCTTCCTGCATTGGGAAGTTAAGGGTAGTGTGCTTAGGGGTGCTTGCTGCAATGGACTGAGAGAGTGTTTAATTGCCGTAGCTATTCTCACCCATGGCTGCTTTCACACAACATTCATACAATTAGTTACCACATTAAAACACCTATACTGCAAAATAATGACAAATTGAAGTTATTCTTTGACCCTTTTCAAGCAATTTATCTCTTTAACCTGGACACATGCATACAAGCACTCTCCCTTCATGGAGTTCCGGTCCCAACTGCCTATTTCTCAACTATTATCAGTCTAGTTCCCATCTCAAGCCTACTTGTCATTCACGTGGAGGCCAATTCTAGTACATGCACGTCCATCCCACAGGCACATCCAAACCAAAAATGTGCCCAATGGAAATGTGATCCCACAGCCATGGGGATAGATGCAGCCATGCTCACTGACAGCAATGTTCTGATGCAAATAGGTCATGAAAGCAGATGACCCATATATGTGGATGGAAGGTAGACTATAGCAACCAGCCTGTCGCATGCTCAGAACACTGCAGTCATCTAACTGCTCTGGAAGCTGGTATGAAAGCCAGTTGAGTGATCTGTGTAACACAAGATGTAGCACAGCACTACAGACATGGCAGTAGCAGACCCCCCTAGGGATGCACGTTTGGACATCACTGGAACATGTCTATGCAATGCCACGTTGGACCACTGCAAAGCAGGACATGTCCTCCATAGCTATATGTCTGCCCATAAACCTGTCACTAAGAAGAGGCCCTCAGAATGAGAGTATGCAGCAGTGCAAACACCCCAAAGACATGCCCAGAGACACCATCGTCGCTCTCTACAAATGTGCACATGTATAGAGACCAATGATGGTACACATGGTAGGTATTAGTGCTGTTTGAAGTGATGAATGCCTGCATTCTGCGGTCCCCTATTAACGACATGGATATGTTTGGCTAGCTAGCTATGGAGGACCTGGTTTGCCTCATTCTGCCTGCTCACATGGCATCTGATAAGGTTGCAGTCGTCCCTATGGTCCAGGCACCGGCCAGCGATTCATGTCCCCCACAGCAGAGTGGATGAGCACACTGGATCCTCCCGTGCAACATACATACCCCCCCACACACACACACACACACTCCACTGTCATGTGTAGTCTCGCAGCCACATATATCTGCAAACATGCTGCCCTACACCTAGCAACATCAACTGGTATGACATTATAACAAGAGGTACCCAGACTCCAGCAACTGGCACATTGGTTTGGTCCTCTGGAATGTTAGGGAACCCTGGATCTGCCCCCTTAGCTCAAGCTGCTTATGTCAGCATTGCCTAATGTAACAGTGGTGCACTCCTTCATATTTCTGTTGGAGTGTTTAACATTGTCACATTGCCATACAGCCTTCCCTCACCTCAGCTGTCTGTTCTGTGAAACTGCATCGAGTATTATCCCTGACTGCAGACACAGTAGTGCAAAGCGTCACAGCCAATCAGCTATATGGAATGCATTGCAGAGCGGAGCAGAATATTTACTAAGTCCTGCCATTAATACTCATTAACACATGACTAACTTGGATATACTCGAGTAGCTCTGCAGACATACATGGCCCTTTCCGGGATATGCTTTATACGTCTCCACAGCTGGCCATGCCCCCATTCTGCCCCCTCCCGCCCATGTTCTGCGATCCCATGCTTGCACTGTATATGTGCAGGGCCGCTTGGTCTCAGCATATGGTACTAGACGTTTTCATGTGTAAAACATCGTTCCCTCACATCTAAATGGCTAAGTCGAGTTCTGGAATGACCATCTTAGTGCATATCTGCCCACACCTATGCACGAGACCCTGTATTTCATCGCTGTACACTGATCTTTCTTTTCAAAGCTCCATGACTGGTGGCAGCTTTTTCTCTATTTTTTTCTGCACTCTTCAATTTCAACAAGGGCCTTTTTAAAAATCTGTTATCCACAAGCTATCAATCAATTGCCACCCACTCTCGCATGTTTAACCCATGCTCTGCCCATTTTCATGCTGCTCAATGAAAGACTGTCAAGACTTCTCCCATTAGCCATCCCTCATGCTCTGCCCAAATACTCCACCTACAGCATTCTCCTCCACACTGCTGCTTGCCTCTGGTCAGGCTCCATTTCACTTCCTGCCTGCTTTCTCTCTGCTGCTACCACTACTCCCATGGTTCCGTGACTTAAACGTCTGCGTTCACAGAGCATTGTGAAAGCAGTAGCAGTAGCAAGAGCTTGGACTCACTCCAGCAACCTCAAAATGATGTTTTCAGCAGTGTTCTGCTTTTTGTTTTTTCTGATGCTGCACCTGTGCATATTATATGACTCAGCAGTGCTCACTTCTAGGTTCACAGCAACTTTCATTTTGGGGCTGGCATCCAGTGCTCCTAGAACCCTGGTGCATCAGTGCTTCAAATCTGTCATTGTTCCCAGCCTTGGCCCTTGCAGTCTCCCAGCTTCTGCGCCCAAGATAACTCAGCAGCCACACAATGCCTGGAAGCTTGCAGCACTTCTCACCAGTGCCTCCAGCAGCCCAGCAACATACTCCAAGCTGTTCCACTGTGCCCCTCTTGAGCTATTTCCCAGCCTCCCAGGAACAGCAGCCCCTGCACCTCCAAAATGTACATGTAGCCACTGATTATACAAAATAGCAGATGTAAATGTGTGCATTGAAAGAGACAGTATGTATGTGTACTTTCCCTTTGAAAACCAGTGTAAGGTGCATACTTGCTGCACAAGTTATGTGGTAAGTAGAGCAATGTTTTGCACATCGAAATAGATAGTTGTAAAGGTTACCTCCCAATAAGCTGGTAAACTTATACACATGTATTCTGTATGCACATAAATTTACTTGGACTAACTGAAAAGATTCATGGGGGTGTGCTCGGGGAAAGGTTATATATGTGCATGTAAATTAACCCAAGAAGAATACAAAAGAATAGGCACATACATTCCACGAGGCAAATGCATCTCTCCCCTCCCAGGGAAAAGTACTGTACATGCATGATATTTATGTGTCTGAGCAGTTATAAAATTACCCTCCATGGCAACGAGCTTTGATAAAATTGTATGTACAGTTATGCGTGTACAGCATCTACCTGTGCAACTGTAGCTGGACTGGGTAGAGATGTTTCTGGGGAGGGGGTTGGGTAGAGCTTTGCATTTCTGTACATCTGTTTTAAAATTTGTTGTGCTATACATACATTAACCCAGAAAATTTGGGCATGCAGAAGAACAGATGTTAATGTAAGTACATACATTTCCCGGCATCATTTTCAAAACATAAGCATGCATATACTTTTATTTTGAAGATTTGCTGAAACTTCATCAAGAAAAAATATGGACATATGTGTTACATGCTACACATTTATAAAATGACTCCTAAAGAGCCACATTTAAAGCCAATGTCTTATCCCCAATGTAGGAGAAAATGAAACACAGTGGTCTACAATGCAGAAAGTTTCACTTACATTGTCTGAAAGGGTTCTTGAGGGTGTGCTAAAGCTTGGAGGAGGAACTTAAGCTGATTTATAACATTTTCAAGCACCTGTACTCTGTTTTGTCTGAATAAAGTGTCCAAAGAAAAAGCAGGCGCAAATCTC
Organism: Ichthyophis bannanicus; assembly: GCA_033557465.1. Classification (NCBI taxonomy): domain Eukaryota; kingdom Metazoa; phylum Chordata; class Amphibia; order Gymnophiona; family Ichthyophiidae; genus Ichthyophis; species Ichthyophis bannanicus. Next base: position 1,247,959,765 of record CM066033.1, read on the forward strand.
TGTAGGTGCCTTTTACTGGGGCAATAATCAAAGCAAAGCCGTGCACTTAGTTTTGCTTTGATTATTCGCATACTCACCAGGAATAAAAAACAGCATTAGTATGCTTGCAGCGTTGCTGACAAAGGGCTATAATCAAAAGAGACAAAGCTTGGTTTTAAACCTTCTCTTCTAGAGACCACATAAATTTCTACAGCCAAAATTTAGCTGGTTATAAAAAAAGGTAGAATAAGAGGCCTTTCTGGGGTATAATAAAAGTTTAGCTGAACATAATGAATGCCTGCACTATCAGGATAAACTTAAGTCAAGATGTAGAAATAGCTGCTCTAAGTTAACCAGATATCTGACTAACTTTAGGAAAGTACATTCAACAGTCAGACCTAACAGCATAGGTTCACTGACTATCCAGTTAAAGTTAACCTGATAACTTGTCTGAATAAACTTAATTGGAATTTGTCCTTTTGAATATCGGCCCCATAGTGTTTGATGTCTTTATTCCCCTTCTTTGATCATAATGCATGTGAGATAGTATTTTAAATTTCAACCCATCCTTTCCAGCATATACTTTGCAACTGCTTTAGTGCAGATGCAAAATATGCAGATAGTAAGGATGTGCATTCATTTTTGCACTAATTGTAAGACATGATGGATGGCAACATATTCAATTAGTTTTGTTGCCAACTAACTGAATGAATGAGACTATAATTTTATACAAACTGCCATTTGTCCTGTTCATTTTCTTCATACACTCTGGGAGGGGGAGAATGGGAGGATGTGGAGGACAAGCCAGAAGCTTGAAGTACTTTGGATAATTATCTTCAAACTTTTGACAAGCAGCCAAACAAGCCTATTCCTGTCTAATTTATCCAAATTCCTTTGGCAATGATATCACAGCTGGGCTGGAAATAAAACACAGGATCATAGCAAGGAATTATTTTCTCTGAAGTTTGCAGAGAAAGAGAGCAAGAGAGAGGTATTCATCAGTAGTTTGCTCCAGTGCTTCTGTAAAAAATTGCAAAGATTTGGAAGGAATTAAAAAAAATAAAGATAAAACTAGCCAGCCACTAAGCACATAGGGCCCAATTTTCAAAGGCCTTTACACGGGTTACTTCCCTAGTTACCCATGTAAAGGCCTTATCTGGGATTTCTGAAGGGTACCTACATGGGTAGTGCCCTTTGAAAATCCTGGATATGTCCCTAACACACCCAGATACTATCCACATAGCATCGGAATGTGTTGGGAGTGTTCTGGGGCAGAGCAGAGGCGGGCCATGGCGCTACCCATGTAGCACTGATTTTTGATGCTACATGGTTAGGGCTCTGCACCTTAAAGATAGGCGTGGGAAAACCTCGCCTATCTTTAAGGCGCTGGGACTAACTACCTAGCATCGAAAATCGGTGTTACAGGGGTGCGGCGACACCTGGATTTTCAATGCCGGGGCTGCATAAGACCAAAACATGGAAAATCCAAGTTAGGCAGAAGGTGGGCGGGCTATGTGCCGACGCAATGCATAGCCCCGCCCAACTGAAATGCAGGCCCATAATACATAGACCTCTATTATAAGCAGATACAACTGTGGTTTCTTTCCAAGTCTGTCAAGTTTGTTGGCAGGGTGTTGGAGGGAAAAAGGTTATTTATATCCGGTGCTTGATATACTGCAATATGACTGATGGCCATCAGAGTGATTTACTTTCTTCCAATTGAAGGGATGAGGAATACTGGGAGACAGGGCTAGCAAGAGACAAACATGTCTGTTCAAAGCATAGAAAGGTATTAATGTTGCAGTTATGTGTAGCACAGAGAGGATAGCTTAGTATATCTGTCTCACAAGCAGAGACCCAAAAAAGTCATTTGCAAACATCTCTCACACGCTAGCTGTACAGGAAAGTCATCTAGTATAATAGTATGGTATAAAATAATTAAGATCTCAACATAATTTTTATTTTCAAAGTTAAAGTTAATCTAGCTTTGAAAAAAGAACCCACCTTGTAGTCTGCTGAAAGGCTTCTTCCAAATGATTAGAGCAACAGCAGGATGTCACTAATGCCTGAAGGGGATCTGTCAGACTCTGAAAGGAACCTCAGCTTAAATATGTGAGAAATACATCTTTCTGTATTAGAGCGTGTTCTACAATCGTTTACCACTGTGCAGGGTCCATGTTGAGAACACTTTGCTAAAACAAGTTTACTATTTACTTACAAAGCATTTGGGAGACTACCTTTCGAAGCAAATATTTCACCATGACGGTTTACATTCCTAGTTTAAACTATTATAAAACACTGAAGTAGACGACATGAAGACAAAGACAGAAGAAGAAGGAAAGGGGTGGTGTTTCACAACAATAGTTCCAACAAGACTAAGGGGTATGTCTACGAAGGGCAGGTAAAGGTGCAAAAGTGCTGTCAGCGGGTGTTATCGGCATCCACTAGCAGTTAACGTGGCGTAAAGCACCAATAACACCGGTTTAACAGCAGGTAGCCTGTTACTGCACAGTAAGGTACAAAGGAGTGGAGAAGGGTGTTACTGGTTGGATCTTGGGTGGAAACAGCATGCATTCCCTTAATAGCGGGTGCTATTAGCATGCATTACAGGCACAGCCACCGGGAACCTGAACGCCAGCTCAGAGCAGGCATTAAAGGCTCCCTTGCAGGGAGAGAGCCGTTTTCTCATTTTAAACTGAGATGTATGCAGTGTGCACCTTCCAGACTCTAGCCCTGAAATGAGTGACAGTTGTGGCCCATTGGCAGTCACTGGATGGTGCCATTTTAATAAAGGGCACTATGTTGTTGGTGCCAAAGTGCCAAAGGAGGTGCCACGATAGTGATTCAGCAGGGCTGGCCAGTCCTCTATGTGGACTAGATGGTCACCTAGGGATCACATCCCGATGAAAAGTACGACTCACACATTCATGCCGCCACTGTCACAAAGGAGTCATACCACCATCACTGCCATCACACAGCCATGTTAGCATCGTGTGGGGGTGGGGATGGTGGCAGCAGTGGCTTCTGCCTGGTGCAGAAGAAACTATTGTCCCACCCCTGTGTGTCAGGTGCAATGCCGCTGTGTCTACTCTTAGGGGCATGCCAAGCATGTCACTGGCTCATAAAGTGAAGCCAATACAGTGTGCAGTGTTAGCTTGGTTGCATGTAACGCGACCTACTGAACTGCTGATAGGTAATCCTATGCTAAGGCAGTTTGTGTGTGGTGAGAACTATGTGCCAAATGTGTAGATCCCACTCTGTCCTATCCTGCCTACTCACAATCTAAACATTAGTTGTACAGTGTGTGTGGAAATTCCCTGTGCTGTCAGCGGCCCATGCTAGCTGTCAATACATGTCCCAATGCACAGTCAGTGTGTGCCAGAACACGTGTACTCAGCAAAATCCCTGTAGTCAAATGGCCCTCATGGCAATGCCAATGGCACCAGTCCTTTGCATGGGAGTGAGATAGTGCACTGTTTTTGCAGGGGCAGCAGGGTCTCAGGGGCAGTGCCCCCCCCCCACAGGCTCCACCATGTGCAGGGTCAGCTGTCTGCAGAGTGGTCATGCTTGTGTCCTTGCAGAAGTCAAGTCCAGATACAGCCATCCTCCCTGGTCATTCCCAGCACCAAATGCTCACCCTCCATTGGACTAGTTTGGGAGATACAAGCAAGCTGTATGAGTATCTAAGACCTCACCTGGACTCTCTGACTGCCCCATCACATGCCATACCAGGGCTCAACAAGCACCTGAGAGCTTACCTAACTTTGCCTCTCACCTCCTCCAAACATTATAGTCTGCAGTAGGTGGAATGGGCCGCACCCAGTTTGGCAGCTGCCCCATCAGGTACTGTCAGGGCCTGGCCAAAGGTTTCTGCCACCTTAAGCAGACCCCCCTGTTCTACCCTCTCCCATTGCTGCCTTGAGACTTGCTGCAGCATGGAAGGGAGGATTCCCCCCTTCTAGTATCCTCCCTCCCAGCATTCATTGCCTCACCTGGGGGAGAAGGACGGCACAACGATGTCTCCCTTCCATGTGGAGGCAAGGCTTAAGGTAGCAGCACGTATGCTCACAGCATGCTGCTCCTGCCCCCTCTGACACATCCTGTCAGAGGGGTGCAGGAGTGTCATGCCATGACTCCCCACATGTGCACTGCTGCTTTAAGGCCACCAACAGCACTGAAGCGATGGCTATGCCATGCTTGCAGGAAGGGAGGGATCGGCCAGCATGCCACTCACCAGGGTCTGCAGACCTAGGTGCCTGCCTAGTTCACCTAGTAGATGGTCAGGCACTGGGTTCTGTGAGCCATGAGCAGCTGCATTACAACTGACTGTGCATTTCCTAATGAGAAACAACAGTGTATGAGTCTAATCCTACAGTATGAGAGAATGCGTGGGCAAGCACAGTTGATGGCACCTATACAAAGCACATGTGGCACCTATAACACCCAGAGACTGGGAAGTGGCCTCTGCCAACCACTATTGCGAATGTGCATGTGAAAGTTCTTGGCTACATTATCAATCCCAAAGTGATGGCCAGGTTGGCTGTGTCCACCCATGACCCATACATTCTGTTGTAATTGGCAGTGTCACAATACTTCGACAGAGTTGGATCAAGATGTCTCCCACATGCACATATACACTGCTCTCTCAGTTTGCTAAATGATGACTGGGGCCTGTGCATGAACTGGTGACTCTTTCATGAGTAAGCCCTCAGTTATGTACCACATCCATCTGAACCACATGGAAGTCTAAACTACTCAATATGCTCTGCAAACTTTGAGATTATCACCAGCACACACCAGGAAATGGTTACATTGTCCATTCTGCTAGGTCACCCATGGTCTTGAATGTTTGTGTTCATGTATCATGCCCTGCCCCTCTGGCAGGACAGATCTCATATGTAAGACGTAAATGTCAGTTGAACAGCAGCATATCAATGCACTTCTACATACAGACATAACAAGCTGTTCCTCTCCCACACCTGACTAACATACCTTGTTAGACAAGTATGGCACAGATCCTACAGAGATCTACTCAGACATTGGTATACCCCCAGCTCATGCTCTCATGCATCCTGACAATGACCACATATATACACATGGAGTGATGCACTCACACGCCCATATGACTGCTCTGTGGCTCCAAACACATTGCCACTGTGTGCAATAAGAGAAGGGTCACAAGTTCATAGACCAGCCTATGGATCAAGGATGATGTGTCCAGGTACATTAATTTTGTCCTACATTTCCATATCTGTATCTGCAGGTGCAACCCTCCCCATCTCATCCAGCAGCTCCTCTCACAAGGCTCCACAGAGTCCTCATACTCTCCAGCCACTGGGACTCTGAGAAGCTGCCCCAACACCGACTGGATGGCAGAGCATGCTAATAGCGCTCACACACTGAGCTGTCATTAATAACGTCTAAGGATAAGAAGAAGCATTGGATCTCCATTGTTTCCTCTTCTCTTGACAGCACATGCCTTTGCGCATGCTCACGGGACAATGAGAAGCAGCAGCAATACTGGCTGTACACCTTCATGTGCTAATAGCGTGTGCACATGTAGATCAGGCGTTCGCAAAATCCAAGCATTGAATGAGGCCTAAGGGCCAAGTAAGAATGCCAACTTACTCCTCTTTTGGACAGCGGGATCCTGTCTTTGTGTGTGTGTCCTGAGGACTGTGAGCTGCAGCAATGCACAGTGCGTGTGTGTGATGCCCAAGCTTTATGAATGTGCGTACAACATGCTGCATGGTCAGCTATTCAGAAAGTCCACATACTGTGTGAGACACTATTTCTGGGCAGAAGTTTAGTTTTCAGAAAGTAGTTGCAACCTGTGTGAGTCACTAGCTGACTAGATGTGGCTATACACATGTTGTCCCCAAAGCTGTGAGACTCAAATACATTCACAGTTATGCCATCATCAATCCTGATCCCCACAGCATGCCTTTCCACTTACCTTTGAACATGATACTGCTGTACCATTCCCATATTGCCTTCTGGTTTGACTGGAGTGACCTGGGAGGACATGGTTGCACCAGGGAGAGCTCTATCATATGTGTGTGTGCAGCAACCCTCACCTCTGACTTAGCCTCCAGGCCTCAGGACACACCTGTCTGCAAAGGTGAGAGGCCTGACTAATGCCAACTGCCATAATAGCTGCATCCACGGCAACACTGTCAGCTCCCTTGGTGCAGCTGCAATCTATTGGGAGCTAGGCTCACGTGGAGGGCTGGCCTCTGTGATTGTCCAGTGGAGCACTTCATTGGTGATACGGGAAAGATTCTGCAATGTAGCTGCATGCAGTTTGCTCTTTTCCTAAGCTACCTTTACAGACATGCCAATCTCATGCACATCTGCACACAATAGACACTATCTCAACACTGTCTACTGATCATTGACCACAGCATTCAGCAGTACATTACATATTACTCCAAAACAACAACTTGCCTTATGTTTACAGAGATGATTTGCCTGATTGCAATAGTGGGACACTGATTTCTGAATGGTGAGTGTACAATTTCAGCAGAAGGAATGTGTCACAGAATGTCATGTTGGTCTCTGCATTGCCTGTCACCATGTGGAAAGGCACTGCCTGGAGGTGAATGTTGGTTGGAGGTGGGGTGAAGAGTCCCATACATGTTTGGAATGTGCCCCTAGTAGATGGCATTGTCGGCCAAAGACCATGTTCAGATGCATAGGAGCTCTGAGGGTTTACTCAGTCTCTGCAAGTTTCATTTCAGAGGCCGTGCATGACAGCCACACCCAATCTCCATGGGCACCGACTGTTACAGCAACAAGGATGTCATTAAAGTGCAAAGAGGCTAGGGATGGAAGCCAACATCTAACCCCATGTCGAATCTGCCATGCTTTCATATGCTCTTGGGGGGGAATTGCATCCGAAGCATGGGAGAGTGCATGTGCTGCATTGGCCATTTTTGCAGTGTCTATGGCCAGGGACATGACATAGTATGGGAGTACAGGCATGTTACTATGTTCAATGCTCACTGTCAAAAGCTGTGTAGGGGGCCACAGTCTTCTTGTATGTGACAGACATAGGCCACTGTGGCCAACATGTACTAGCCGCCTATTTCTGGGCCAGTTTCCAGTGCTGTTTGCATTACATTAGCTATCCCCAAGTTCAAATTAAAAGGGCACACAAATGAAAAGCAGAGGATTCTGTGTATTGTCTAAAACAGCACAGTTTGCACAGAATGTATATGAGTCAGAAGTTAGGTAAACAGCTGAGTCATCTGAACATGGGTCTGCTACGAGCAAGGCCTGACTGCACACATCTGTTCATGCTGAGAGGCCACTCTCACTCTGACCAAGCTGTGACCATGTCAGAGTTGTAAATCCACATTGAATTATCTAGGATCAAGCTGCAGTGACATGGGCACTGTTTATGGCAGTCCATTCACTAGCCATGCTGCTGGATGTCCATGCTGTTTGTATGAAACCGACATCTTCATGGTAGCTATGTGTTCATGCAGTGGGCGGGGACTAGCAGACCTGGCACAGTTGATATGTGAATGGCTGACACAGCCCAGTGTCACATAACATATGCAGGCTGACTGCAATGGATCTAGCTGAATAAATGTCTCAGAAAGAAGGGAAAACAGCTTATTGAGGACTGCCTCTAACCTGCTGGTGACTATGCTTTTGGCAGGCCATGCTGGTTGGTATCAGCAACCCCCCCTTTCTGCTTAGGCACCACTCACTGTATTCGGATTCCTTGGAAACAGTTGCCTGAGTCCTAGAGCCTGGCATCAGATATTAAGTGAGAATTTCTGGCCAGAGCTCAGGACACAGATGGTACATGCCATTCCAACATGCTGCTGTTGTACAGGGTACAAAACGGCTAGCATGACATACCACACTCAACTCCTGCAGCATTCTGGCAGTGAAACAGATCTTCTCCAGACCTGGAAAGACCATCTATTGGGTTGCTTGGTCTGGGGACCAGGTGATGTGTGCCCTTCCTCACATTCAGGGTGGTCAGTTAAAAAGGACACTTATACATGTGGTAGCTGTTATGTCCATGAAGCACACAATGCGCCTGCACATTTCAGAGCTGATGTGATTGATCACTGCATTCTCCCATGAAGTGATTTATAATAATCAGTGTATGTCAAGACTGTACATCCCCAGAGCTGAAGGAGGGCTAGGATTCATAGAGATTGATTACACATACAGAGCTACTATCATAGGCCTTCAGCCCTATTTAACTGCATCCTCAAATTCAAATATGCAAAAAGTGCTGAAATATGAGAGTAAATATCTGGAATCTGTCTCCATCATCAAGCTTGGACAAGCATTCCGACGACTAGAAGGAATGAGTGAAAATCCACAAGCATACACAGGGAAGGAAGTAACAGAATATGCAAAACAAGAGAAAAAACTCCTCAAGGAATTAGATCAACAAACAAGGAAGAACAAGTGGCAGATGTACAAATACAGTGGGAAATACAGAGTGTTACTCCAGGAAGCCTTTGTCGATCAAGAATGGACATGCGAATGGTTAAGGAGGGGTGAACTGAAACCGAAGGATGAGAGTTTGATAGTTACAGCCCAGCACAGTGGCTAACGGAGAAGATGGTTTACAGCAAGCATTGAAAAAACTGACAACACGGATATATTTCAATTCTGTAAGAAAGACCCGGAAATGGTGACTCACCTCATAGCTGGCTGTGAAGTTCTGATGGCAGAAAATTTCTATCTGAAAGACATAATAAAGTAGTGCCCCTCATCCACTGGCAACTCTGTAAGCACTACAACATCACTGTGCCTGAAAAGCACTGGGATCATGACCCAAAAAGAATTACAGAGAATGAGGAGGTTAGGCTTACCTGAGATACTTCCATCTCGACTGCTAAAAAGCTGGATGTGAGGAAACCGGATATAGTGGCTAAGGAGCAAAACACCAGAGCAGGGCCGGATTTACCTTGAGTGAGGCCCTACGCCAACAAAAATTGTGGGCCCCCAGCAGGGGGGGTGCGGGGCCTCATTTGCATAAGGGGCCTCATTTGCATAAATATTTGCATAATGTTACCATATACTAATTTTTAGTAAACGTGCCTCTTAATGAGTGTATGGATAAAGAAAGACTAAAAGATTTCTACATTACTATAATCCAGTGCCAACTGCCAGACACATTAGGAACTACTACAAACACTGCCCATTTAGAACCCATAGCAAACCCGCCGTATCCTAAACAGCACTACCAGGACTCACAAAGCACCATACTCTACCAATCAAAAGGCAACACTGCAAATATTAAACCAATACATTTCAGAGAACAATACATGACCTACGGGGAAAAGAGAACAAGTGGCAATGTCAAATAGGAATTATATAAACAGAACACCTCAGCTCAGTTACACATGCAGAACCTAGACCATCACCAAACAAGTCATCACAATTTAGAAACAGGAAGACAATAATTAAACTGGGAATCCCAAAAGCCAAACTTGGAATGTACAACACTGTAGAAATAAAACTATACATTAATTTGCTCTTGTACTAAACAAAGCGCAGGACGTTAATGATGCACATTTACCAGAGCTGACATATTCCAATTAATAAATTCAAAATAAAGAGATTATTTTCTACCTTGTGTGCATTTGTTTCAGCTGCAATTGCTCCAGCCACTTTCTTCTGGTTTCTTCGTGTCTTCTGCTAACTCTCCATCGTCTGCTGTCCATGTGTCCTGGCTTCTCTCTTCTAGTTTTTTTTCCATTCTCGCTCTACATCTGCTTTAACATACTAATCTTTCTCCTTTTGCTTCTTTCCTCATTCCTATTTCATCCACTCAAATTTTACCCCCTCCATCCTCAATCCCCACTTACTCTCCCAATACCCGGCCAATTGTAGATTTTTTATCCCTCCACACAAAATATTTTTCCCCTCTCCATTTTACTCTCCCAGCCCCCATTCCCATTCTAATCCTCCCCCAACATCAGCTCCCTTCTAGTTCCAGCCCCACCCAGCATCCATTCCCTTCTAGTCCCTGCATCAGCCCATTTCCAGTCCTAGCAACCCCCCAACCCAATACCAGTCCTAGAGCCCCCCTCATCAACCCACTTGCAGTCCTAACCCCATCAACCCATTTCCAGTCAGCCCCCCATAGCCCATGCCAGTCCTAACCCCCCATCAGCCCACAGCCCATTACAGTCCTAACCCCTCCCCATCAGCCCATTTCCTGTCCTAGCCCCCCCCCCCCATAGCCCCATATGACTACCGAAAGAACCACGTTTCCTCCACGGAGCATGCTCAGAAACACCAGCTGGCCGAAATCCCCTTCATTCTCGTCCAGAAACAACCGGAATGGTGGGATGTTGCTCTGCAGGACACCAGTGAATGGCTGGAACTAGGGAACATTATCTAGTGCTCAGTAACTGTCCATCTCTCTCTCTTCCCCCACCCCTCAAGCTCTCTTATTTGTGGCACACTTCGGTTCGTTCAATCCTCATGGCATCAGTCTTTGTCCTTTTATATCATTTTCCTCCTTTTCTTTCTTCTGCACCTGTACATTTCTCCCTTACAGCATCAGCTCTTCAAACTCTTTACAATCACAACTGCCATTCATCTCTTTTCTCTTACTTTTTTTCTTTATTATCTTTCACCCTTCAGTTCTCCCTCTAAACACCACTTGATCCTCTCAGCTTACTTTGCATGTTATGTGTGTATCAAGTTTATATCTAGGTTGCTTCTCTATTCATCTCCTACTTTCTGCCTCCTTGCTTCCAAAATGCAATGCAATGTGTGCCTTTGAGTCAGTCCTGACTCCTGGTGACCCAGAAACTCCTGGTTTCTTGGCAGTGTCACCAGAAGTAGATTGCCAGGCCTTTCTTCCAGGGCAATGGGAGGGTTAAGTGACTTGCCCAAGGCCACAAGGCGTGCTAGTGGGAATCAAACCCTGGTTGCTTGGTTACCAAGCCAGTGCTCTAACCACTAGGCTACTCCTCCACTCCAGCAAACATATACTGCCCTGATTATATATTTCTTTACTCCTAAATTCTCTCAGGTACAGCAATTTAATACAGAATCATTTAGTTTAAATAGTAAGACAAACATATCAATAACCATCACCTATAGATCTTTAATATCCTCCCTTAAATGAAGGGACCAGGGAAATAATCATTTTATACCTTATAGTAGAAAACGTTAAGTGCATCAGCAGCCACGTTCTCAAGGTCTAGCCATCTAAGTCACACAACAGTAGACCAGAATAAAGTCAAAATATGAGACGAAGAAAGCCTGAACTACCAACACACTTCAGTTAAAGAAAACTGACTAACAAATGAGCCCTAGTAGGCGTTTCGTTGTCATGGAGACATCTCACCCAGGAAATAGTTACCCCAATGTTATGAATTTTTCCAGCCAGTTTCACTGGGAATCAAGCCAAGTTTGGGAGAACTTGTGGGAAAAATTCCACGAAGCTTGAAGATCGGCTTCCGCCGCCCTGAGCATTTTCACCTTCCCAGGACCGCGCGGCTCGCAAAATTGAAGGAGGCCGCACCGGGACTCGCCGGCCCGTTCCTACAATCCGGGAAGAGTCGCGCCTCGAGTGCCGGCTGGAACAGGCGACCACACAGGACTCTCATCTTTCCGCGACCGTAGGAAGTCCCTCAGGACTTTACCCCAGACGACCGAAAAAATGGAAAAAATCAGCACTCGCCCGTCCATTGCAACACAGAAACCCGCCGGGAGATGAAATGACGGGAGGCAAGAGCGCGACTCCCTCAGACAGCCGCCTAATATAGAACCCCTAACTGCTACATTTTGACTCTGTGACAGAAGAGAACGGGGTGGGAGCAGCTTGTGTAGGTACTACTTCTTTGCTCTGCAGTATCCGCTCCAGTCAGAAGCAGTGGCTCTTTTCCAGGGTATTTCCAGCTTTGAGAGGCGCGAAGAGAGTGTCTCCCTCGCGCCTCTCAAAGCCGGCACGGAGGGAGGGAGGAACGGACAGACGGCTTCAGCCGGGCAGAGGGGGCCCCGCGGGAACAGTCCATGCTGCCGCGGCGGCAGCCAGCGTTTTGTTTTTTTTTTAATTTTAAGAAGGCTATTTTTGTGGGCCCTTGTCAGCTGTGGGCCCTACGCCACGGCGTAGTTGGCGTATAGGTAAATCCGGCCCTGCACCAGAGTGGCATTGATAATAGAGGAGGATAATTCAGGAGTCCTTAAGTGATCGCCTGTAGTTGAATGAAGCCCCTGATGTAGCCTTTGTGAAGGAGAAATGAAGATCTTTGTTGGGCGATGAAGTGTTGTACATAGAAGTTCAGGAGTGGATTCCTTCAGATAAGTGAACAGTATGCTTATAAGTGGCTTAGCTGAGTGGTTTATAGTTATCAGGGTTTCTGTTTGTCTTTGCAGAACCCGTTAGAAGATCCGCTTGGAGGCTGGTGTACCTGGTTAAGAATAGTGTTTATGAGTCTTTAGAGCATGGGAGTTTGAGTGTGCGATAAGTTGAATTAAGTTGATATTATAGAGGTTATCTTTGGGGGCAGAACTAGCCATGGAGTAAGATGGAAGCCTAATGCCTCTCCTCTCCGAGAACCCTGGTTGAATACACTGCCAAACTTGGAAATAGTGTGTTGGGTCGTGTGCCTACTTGCAAGATTTGTTTGTGAATATGTCTGTGTCAAAACTGGTGAAGCTGGACTTTCAAGGAAGCACGACTGCGGGAGCAAAGTGCTCCAAACCTTCACCACAAAAAATGGCGTCTTCCCGAGAGCAACCCGAGGGCCTCACAGAGCTACTAACCGAGGTTCGGGCAGTAAAGGAGTTAGTGGTGCAGAACGGTTCCACGCTGGGTTCGGTACAAGCGGATGTGGCAGATTTGAAACAGCAAGTAGCTACGTTTTCATTGCGTTTGGACAAAACTGACAGCGTTATTGCTGCGCATGATGAAAGACTTTGTGTGGTAGAGCAAAGCATGGCTAAAATTAAACAGCTGGAATGAAGCTTGGAAGAAACGAATAATAGAGCCCAGCGCAATAATATTTGCATAATATTTGCATATTGGGCCTGATGGAGGGTGTGGAGGGAGCAGACCCGGTTAAATTCCTGGAATCCTGGTTGCCAAAAATGCTGCAAATGCAATTGTCTTATCCATTGGAAATTGACCGGGCGCACCAGGTCCCCTCGCACACGTCCACATCAGGAAAGTATCCGCGGCCATTGATATTTAGGGTGCTTCGCTATCAACAGTCTGTTATAATTATGGCCACAGCTAAGGTTCATTCGCCGATAACGCATGATGATCATAAACATATTTTTTCCAGACTTTTCTAAAGCTAGGGTGGATAAAAGGAAGCAACTGTTGGCATTTCGTCCAAGGCTCCAGAAGCTGCAAGCGCGCTATGGTATGTTCTATCCTGCACGGATGCGGATTACTTTGCACAGCCAAACGTGGTCATTTGAGGATCCCAAGGCCTTGTGAGACTTTATTGAAGATCAAGAAGCTGCACTGATGCATTGACTGATTTATTGGCTGGTGCATAAATGGTGAACTAATGGCTAATGTTTCTCTGTCTTCCATACGTTTTCTCTTGGGAGTCTTTCCCTAGCAAGTGGTTTCTGTACAAGGTTATGGTTTTAGCATAATTATAAATAGACCTAGAGTGGTTAATTGTTAGCCTAAGGGGCTTGTTTACATTTGGGGCCGCGGCTCCGATATCGAGCGGAAGCCGCTACCGCGGCTTTGTAAACAAGCCCCTAAGTGTTGTGAACTCTTCTTCCCTCGCTTATAGTACCATTGGGAAACAGAGTTGGGTGATGTGGTGGGAAGGGGGGGGGGGAAATCACTCTGGGGTGTGTTTGTAATGGTGTATGCTGCCCACAGTTAGTAATTTTCTTTAACACAGAAGGGCTACGTTGTTATTGTCATTGGCCTTACTGTTCAGTACGATGAATGTGATGTTTTAGTTTATTTTCTTCTGCACAGTATGGCCCACTCTTGGAGTATAGGGCAGTAAGGAACTGATTCTATGTTGGGGGGTTCTGGGTTTTCCTTTCCTACGGTTAGACTCACCCATATTTTTTTGGGGTGGTAACCTCTTGCCTTAAATGGATGATTTTTTCATGTCTTTGGAGGAGGGTCATTCACTATGGTTGGAAGAGAGAGTATTGGGGGTCTCTGTTGGTGTATAGATTTGTATTGAGCATGATTATTTATAGTGCAAGGAGATTTCAATGGTTTTGTGTTTGGGCAAATGGTGTACAAACTTAAATTTATTTCACTGAACATAAAGGGGGTAAATAATTATTATAATCCAATCAAGCGTACAAAAATCCTTGCATATTGCCAAAAAGAAAAGGCAGATGTAGTTTACTTACAAGAAACACACTTGGATATTGCTGAATCATGGAAGTTAAGTAATGGAAAGTTTCTTGTGGCGGCCTTCTCTCCTGCCTTGAAAAAAAGAAATGGAGTGGCCATTTTGATACGCAGGTCACTAACACCAATGATTTCATGTGTAAGCTCGGATTTAGAAGGGAGGTGGGTCAAATTGGTGATGCAGACTGGTCAGTGTACTTTTACATTACTAAACATATATGCTCCTAACAGGGCCGGCCCGTCCATTGAGCAAGAATGTTTTTTGCACAGGGCCCCGCATTTCAGGGGGCCCCGCACAAAGAACATTCTGCTTTTTTCAAAATTAAGTTTAAAAAAAAAGCTGGATGCTACCGCTGCTGCTGCTGCCGCTGCCGCCACGGCAGCGGCAGAATGGAGTGTCCCGCGGAGCCCCCTCTGCCTGGCTGAGCTCTCCCTATGCGATGGCTGAGCCCCTCTGTGCCGGCTTTCAGATACGCGAAGGGAGAGTGTCTCCCTCGCGTCTCTGTTAAGCCTGCAGGGGCAGATGGGAAATTGTCCCGCGGGGCCCCCTCTGCCAGGCTGAGCTCTCCCTCTGCGATGGCTGAGCCCCTCTGTGCCGGCTTTCAGAGAGTGGAGTGGAGGAGTGGCCTAGTGGTTGGGGCAGGGTACTTCAGGCTGGAAGGTCGGGGGTTCAAATCCCACTAGAGGACAGCAACCTTGGACCAGCAGGACTGGGGTTTCTAGTCCCACAGGTGCTCCTTGTGGTCTTGGGCAAGCCACTTAACCCTCCCTAGCCCATGTTCCCTGTAAAATAGTTATCTCCAAGTTATAATGCCCTGTTCAATGTAATTTCAGTTTGTTCAGTGTAAACCGCACTGATGCAGAATAGCGCGGTATATAAGAGAATATAAATAAAATGGAGGGGGGGCTAGGACTGGAAATGGGCTGGGGAGGGGTTAGGACTTGAGGTGGGCTGATGGGGTTAGGACTGGTAATGGGCTATGGGGGTTTTAAGACTGGTAATGGGCTTTGGGCTGATCGGGGGGGGGGGGTTAGGACTGATAATAGACTATGGGGGGGCTAGGACTGGAAATGGGATGATGCAGGGACTAGAAGGGAATGGATGCTGGGTGAGGCTGGAACTAGAAGGGAGCTGATGTAGGGAGAGGATTAGAATGGGATGGGGCTGGGAGAGTAAAATGGAGAGGGAAAAAATATTTTGTGTGGGAGGGATGAAAAATCTACAATTGGCCGGGTATTGGGAGAGTAAGTGGGGATTGAGGATGGAGGGGTAAAATTTGAGTGGATGAAATAGGAATGAGGAAAGGGCAAAAGGAGAAAGATTAGTATGTTAAAGCAGATGTAGAGAGAGAATGGAAAAAAAAACTAGGAGAGAAGAAAGGACAAATGGACAGCAGACGATGGAGATTTAGCAGAAGACACGAAGAAACCAGAAGAAAGTGGCTGGAGCAATTGCAGCTGAAAAAAATGCACAAAAGGTAGAAAAGTATCTCTTTATTTTGAATTTATTAATTGGAATATGTCAGCTCTGGTAAATGTGCATCATTAACGTCTGCGCTTTGTTTAGTACAAGAGCAAATTAATGTATAGTTTTATTTTTACAGTGTTGTACATTCCAAGTTTGGCTTTTGGGATTCCCAGTTTAATTATTGTCATCCTGTTTCTAAATTGTGATTCCTTGTTTGGTGATGGTTTATGTTCTGTTCATGTGTAACTGAGCTGAGGTATTCTGTTTATATAATTCCTATTTGACATTGCCACTTGTTCTCTTTCCCCAGTAGGTCATGTATTGGTATTCTCTGAAATGTATTGGTTTAATATTTGCATGTTTCCTTTTGATAGGTAGGGTATGGTGCTTTGTGAGTCCTGGTAGTGCTGTTAGGATACGGTGGGTTTGCTATGGGTTCTAAATGGGCAGTGTTTGTAGTAGTTCCTAATGTGTCTGGCGGTTGGCACTGGATTATAGTAATGTAGAAATCTTTTAGTCTTTCTTTATTCATACACTCATTAAGAGGCATGTTTACTAAAAGTTAGTATATGGTAACATTATGCAAATATTTATGCAAAGGAGGCCCCTTATGCAAATGAGGCCCCGCACCGAGTCTCTGCATATGGCCCCGCACCCCCCTTGGACCGCCCCTGGCTCCTAATACTGATGATCCAGGTTTTTTTCAGCACATAGCCCAAGAAGCAGTGGCTGCTCCGCATCCGCTCATTCTTGGTGGTGATTTTAATCTGGCTCTAGACCACCTGCTTGACCGCTGACCGTATCGGGTTCGAAGGGCTTCAAGGGCACATAGTGTGTTGCAAGAATTGTGCAGAGACAATGGGTTAATTGATATTTGGAGACTCCAACATCCATCTGAAAAAGACTATACCTTTTTTTCGGTTCCGCACTCTGCGCATTCGCGGATTGATTTTTTCTTGTTAGCCAAATCTTTGGTCTCGGGTGTCGTCCAGTCCAATATACACGCTACTCATGTGTCAGACCATGCGATGATATCATTTGAAATATAACTCTCTCCTAATCTTTGTTCTCCTGTGCTTTGGTCTTTTGATAAAACTTTTCTCTCGGACCTTTTGTTTTGTGATAATATACGCAATGTGATAAATGAATATTTTCAATTTAATGATCCCTTAGCAACATCGGCTTGGGCATGGTGGGAGACCTTTGAGGCTTCGCTTAGGGCAGCCACTACTAGTCATGCCATCAAGTCGGCTCGAAAGCAGAAAGCATAAATGGTTAGGTTGGATAGTCAAATAAGAGCTGGCGAACGTCTTCTTGTCAGCCGTAAGGACCCTTGTATACTTCTTAGTTTGCAGCGATTAAAGTTTCAATACAACTCGCTTTTAACTATGGAAGCAATTATAACCTTGCAGGCGCAGGCAGGCAGGTTTTATACTGAGTCAAATAGGACAGGGAGACTACTCGCTGAAGCGAAGGAGGAATGCAACTAAAATTGCAGCGGTTGTTGATAATGTTTCTCAATGTACTGTGATGCAGGACGAGGATATTGCAAAATGTTTTCGGCTTTTTTATTCCAATTTATACTCATCTGAGGTACAGATGGATATGGGTATATTCGCAAAATTGTTCCAGAAGTTAGAGCACCCTACGCTTGCTGAGGAAGAGTTATCGCAATTGGAAGCTCCGATATCCAGCAAGGAGATCCGTCAAGTTATGGAGTCCTTAGCACCGGGTAAGGCTGTGGGACCTGACAGGATCCCCCAGGAATTTTATAAGGTCTTTATGGAAGATCTTCTCCCTTCTTTAGCTATGTATTATGACTTATTGAGATCGCAGTCTCCGAAAGGTGGTGACTTTGCTGCCGCAACCGTGGTAGTGTTGAAAAAAACGGGAAGGGACCCTCAAAAAGTTGAGAATTATCGCCCTATTTCTTTATTAAACATAGACTACAAGATTTATGCTGCAGTCTTGGCAGCACGATTAGCAAAAGTAGTCCCTTCTCTGGTTCACCCAGACCAGTGTGGGTTTGTGAAAGGTCGCTCTACAGCGGATAATGCCAGGCTGTTATGCCATGTGTTGGCGGAGGCAGATAAAAAAGAGGATTCCCTGATTGGGATGTCACTAGACGCTGAAAAAGCGTTCAATAGGTTGGGATGGCCATTTCTCCTGGCTATACTTGAATGATTTGGGTTTGGGGAAAACTTTATAAATGCGGTTAAGTTGAAGTATGCCGCGCCGAAGGCGGCCATTGCGGTAAATAATACCCTTTCTGCGTTTTTCATACTTGAGCGCGGCACCCGGCAGGGTTGTCCACTCTCTCCTCTACTTTTTAATCTTGCATTAGAACCTTTAGCTCTTCTTATTCGGCATAATCCAGATATTCATGGGATTCAAGTAGTAGACTTAGAGATAAAATTATCAGCCTACTCTGACGACTTGCTTTTATTTGTCATGCCTGCTTCTGTCCCAAAGGTATTTGAACAGATTGGTCTCTACTCTCAAATTTCAGGATATAAAATAAATTGTGTGAAGTCTCTTGCCTTTCCCCTAAACTGTCACATACACAAAGCTGCAGTTGATTTTCACCCCCTTTGTTGGGAGCCCAATGGGATTAAATACCTGGGGGTACGCAATATGACAATGGTCACAGGCACAAAACAGTATAATGAGGGAAATTTGTTATCAGTTGTTCGAAACATGACTGAAAAATGGTCGCCCCTAAAAGTGACATGGTGGGGTAGGTTAGAAACGATTAAGATGACCATTGCTCCGAAGGTGAATTACACTTTATCTGTGCTTCCCTTCTTACTGTCTGACTCTTTTTATAAAAAGATGGAGCACATTTTAACGCAATATCTTTGGAAGTCAAAAACCCCTAGAATCACTTTATGGAAATTAAAGCGGAGTAGAAAAGCAAGGGGAGTGCAATTTCCCGATTTTCTCTGGTACCATTATGCGTTTCACATACGACCTGCTACATTATGGGTGGAGGGTAAGGAACTAAGCTTCCGTCCGAGTTGGTGGGAGATAGAAAATCGATTGACAACTCCCATTCCGATGGAACTACTGTCTGAAATGTCTTTGCCCGATATGGAAGGTGCTTCTGTTATAATTAGTGATACCCAACGGGCTTGTACATTTTTGGCAAATAAACTGGGAAAAGGAAATGACTCTTTGAGGAAACTCCCAATATGGTTTAACCCAATTTTTAAGATCCAGGGTAAAACTGTTTAATGGAAGCAATGGTATTCTCGAGGTTTGGTCGCTTGGGCAATTATTTCATGATGCTGGATGGAAAACGTTTGATGTTCTTCAGGAGGAGTTCAGCATACCTATGACCACTTATTATCAGTGGCTCCAGTTAAAGCATTGTATTAATAAATCAGCCTTGACATTACCTCTGATTTCAGACACTTCAGAGTTAAGGAACTGTATTGCTGCATTAGCAGAGGAATCAGGTATTGCTTCACAAATATATACACTTATTCGTACACATTCCCAGGATAGGCTTATGCTGGTGGAAAGCGTTTGGGAATATGAACTGGGGAAGTTAGATGATCCACAGCTTTGGATTAACTTCTGGGATTCAGCAATCCGAGTGTCCTATTCCTCTGCTTTGACACAGTCTCTTTACTTTTTGGCCCACAAAGCATATGTTACTCCTGTTAAGAAAGCCAAATGGGACACCAGAGAGGGTAATGCCTGTTGGGCTTGTAAGTCACTACCAGGCACTCTGTCTCACATGGTATTGGAGTGCCCCTATGTTCAGTTGTTTTGGAAACCAGTGTGGGAGTTTATTCAGCAGATTCTCAATTTTAAAGAGACTTTGACGTGGCGGATAGTTATTTTTTGGTCATTAGCGGGCATCCCCTCTCTTGACCCCTCACAATATTTTCTGTTGGATTTTATGTTGGGGTGGCCCTAAACTTGATATTTAAATACTGGAAAGATTCTATAAGTCTCAATTGGGCCTTATGGTGGAGCCAGTTGGGACGTTTCAGTAAATATGAATGCTCTCGTCTGCCACCTGGTGGTTCCCACACTAAAGTGTCACTGAGGTGGAAAGCTACGGACGCATACATTAGTCGAGCACGGTGAGCACGGTGACAGTCTCCTTTTTGCTCTCTTATAATGAGAATCTCCTTGTTTTAGTTAGTAGATTGATCTGACATGGTTGATGATGCTCCCCGGGGGGTGCAGGGATTGTTTTCCTGCATCTCCTCTTGGGGTTGAGTAGGGGAGGTAGGTTATCCAGGGGGGTGGGGGGTTACACGGGGTGTGTATAAGTGCTGTAGTGTTTTATTTGTTGTTTGTTTTTGTACAAGGATGTTTTCCTCTTTGTTCTTTGCTTCTTATGTTTGCTTTACGAAATACCAATAAAAATATAAAAAAAAATAGGTTATGTTTGATAGATTTATTAAAGAATCAAATAAAGTACTTTCTTTGAATCAGTTTAAACAATTTGATTGTTGAATTTAATATCGGGAGTTTTTTATCGATGATGTGTGAAATCATTTTTCTTCTATGGTGACTGATTTTGCCACATAGTGGGACTAATAAGTTATCCTGAGGTCTTTTCTCCCTTATGGAAGGTTGCCCAAGGGTTGGTATATTTAAAAGGAGTGTGTGATGATCTTTGTATACAGTTGGCGAGGAATTTGGATTTATCTAAGGGATAGGTTGGTTATATTGTGGGATGCACAGAACTCACCCATTTGAAGAAACATGTGGCTTGGCCTTTGGACAGTAGATTAATACTGCTGCTGTGAGTCTGTTATTCAGATGCAGTACTGAGTGTCAGTACAGTCCATACTGCATGTGTCCTGCTGCAGGATTCCCCTAGCTGCGGTTTATAACTGTCTCAGAATGTGCCTGCCATGTTGTTTCAAGTCCTGGGTTTAGGTTATTGCAGACACGGATCTACAGTCTGGTTTATTCTAGAGAGTGCTCTAGAGTAAGGTGTGGAGGTGTAGCCAAATAATTAGAGCACTGGCTCAGTAAGGAACAGACCAGAGTTCAAATCCAACTTGTGGCCCTGGGAAAGTCACTTCACCCTCCATTGTCTGAGAAGAAAGGCCTGGCAAGGTACTTCTAGTCACACTACCAAGAAAATGCAGAGTCAGCATTGACTTGAGGGCACTTATTATTATTCTTTTTTATGTGTTATGACAGCACACTGGGTGTGCAAGCATGCACATTGAAATCATATCTACTACTACTACTACTACTACTATTGAGCATTTATATAGTGCTACAAGTCGTACGCAGCGCTGCACAGACAGGTAAGAGACAGTCCCTGCTCATCAGAGCTTACAATCTAGTCAAGACAAATGCAGAAGGTGCAGGCAGGGATAAAGCAAGGGGAAAGAAGAAGGAGATCAGGTGAGTCAAGATCCAAAAGCGGCAGCGAAGAGGTGAGTTTTCAGCCTGGATTTGAAGAGGGTTAGAGAAGGTGCCTGGCGTACAGACACAGGTAGTTTGTTCCAGGCATAAGGCGCAGCAAGGTGAAAGGAGCAAAGTCTGGAGTTAGCAGAAGAAAAGAAGGGCACAGATAGAAGCAGTTTGCTAGAAGAGCGGAGTTCCCAAGGGGGGTTGTAAGGAGAGATAAGAGAAGAAAGGTAGTGAGGAGCCGCAGAGTGAATGCATTTATAGGTCAGCAGGAGAAGTTTGAACTGGATGTGGAAACGGATAGGGAGCCAATGAAGTGACTTGAGAAGAGGAGTAATATGGGCATGACGAGGCTGGTGGAAGATTAGCTGCACAGCAGAGTGTTGAACAGATTGAAGGGGAGAGAGATGATTCAAAGGGAGACCAGCAAGTAGTAGGTTACAGTAGGCAAGACGGGAGGTGATTAAGGAGTGGATAAGCGGTTTAGTAGTGTGTTCAGAAAGGAAAGGTCGGATTTTGCAGATTTTATAGATAAAGAAACAGCAGGTCTTAGCTGTCAGATGGATATGTGTGGAGAAAGAGAGAGAAGAGTCAAAGACATCCCCCAGATTGCGGGCTGAGGAAACAGGAAGGAGTACAGAGTTATCCACAGAGATTGAGAAAGGGGGAAGAGAAGGGGTGTTTTAGAGGGAAAGATAAGAAGTTCAGTCTTGGCCATATTTAATTTCAAGCAGCGGTGAGACATCCAGGCAGCAATGTCAGAAAGGCAGGCAGAGATCCAGGTCTGGATTGCCGGAGAGATTTCAGGCATAGAGAGGTAGATCTGGGAGTCATCAGCAGATGGTACTGAAAGCCATGGGAAGAGATAAGCGCACCAAGGGACTGGTTGTAGAGAGAGAAAAGGAGCGGACCCAAGACAGATCCTTGGGATACACCAACTGGGAGCGGGGTAGCAGAGGAGGAGGAGCCATCAGAACACACACTGAATGAGCGATGGGAGAGATAGGAGGAGAACCAGGATAATACAGAGCCCCTAAAACCAAGTGAGGACAGGGTATCGAGGAGAAGGTTGTAGTCAGCAGTGTCAAAAGCAGCAGAGAGGTCAAGAAGGATGAGGACAGAGTAAAGGCCCTTGGATTTTGCCAGGAACGTGTCACTGGAGATTTTGGCAAGAGCCGTTTCAGTAGAGTGTAAAAGACAAAAGCCAGACTGTAAGGGATCCAGGAGGGCATGAGAGGAGAGGAAGTCGAGACAGCGGCAGTGAACCGCACGTTCAAGTAGTTTAGAAATGAAGGGAAGGAGAGAGATGGGTCTATAATTAGAAGGACAGGTGGGATCAAGTGAGGGTTTCTTGAGGAGAGGTGTGACCACAGCATGTTTGAAGTCTGCAGGGACTGTTTCAGTGGAGAGCGATAGGTTGAGAATATGAGAGATGGAAGGGACAACAGTGGAGGAGATGGGGCTTAGGAGACGGGTGGGGATAGGATTAGAGGAGCAGGTGGTAAGTTTGGAGGAAGAAAGAAGGTGTGCAGTTTCCTCTTCACAGGAAAGGAAGAGAGGGTAGCAGAGGTGGGGGGGGGGCGAGTTGGGAGTAAAGAGGAGTAGGAGGGTAAGTAGCTGACTTTGTGGGGAATTGGAGGGTGATTTTGTGGATTTTGTCATGGAAATAGTCAGCCAGGATTTGGGCAGAAAGGGAGGGAGGGATCAGAGGCGGAGGCTCTTTGAGAAGAGAGCTGAGAGTAGTAAAGAGACGATGAGGATCAGAGGCAAGAGAGTTAGTCAGATGGACATAGTAGTCTTGTTTGGCAAGAGCTATGGCTGACTGGAAAGAGTCAAGCATGAATTTGAAGTGTAGAAAGTCTGCAGGGGAGCAGGATTTGAACCAAGCATGCTCAGCAGAATGGGCACAGGAACGTAAATAGCGGGTAGTGGATGAAAGCCAGGGCTGAGGTGCAGAGCATCTCACAGGACGTGGCATGGGCGGAGCGAGAGCATCCAGAGCCGAGGAAAGTGCAGCATTATAAGAAGTTACTGCCTCGTCAACAGACTTAGATGACATAGTGGAAGAAAGAGATGAAGAAATAGTGGAAGAGAGAGCCAAGGGATCAATAGCATGAAGATTTCTAAATAGGTTGGAGGAGATAGGGCGAGGCTGAGGCAGCGGATGATGAAGATTAAAGCTTAAAAGGTGATGGTCAGATAAGGGAAGAACTGAGCTACAGAAGTTTGAGGGTAAGCAACTAGAGAAAAATATCAGGTCAAGGCAGTGGCCATGCAGGTGAGTGGGTGTAGTGGAACAAAGTTGGAGGTCAAACGAGGAGGTAAGGGAGAGGAGCTTTAAAGCATAAGGATCAGAGGGGTTATCAACATGAATGTTAAAATCCCCAAGAATAAGAGTGGGGGAAGAGGAATCCAGAAAGAAGGAAAGCCACGAGTCATGGTCAGTGAGAAAGGTAGAAGCAGACTTGTCAGGAGGTCAATAAATAACAGCTACCCAGAGAGGAAGTGGAGTGAAAAGGCGGATGGAGTGGACTTCAAAAGAGAGAAAGGAGTGAGAGTGAGGCAGTAGGAGGGGTTGGAATTGGCAAGAAGGAGAAAGTAGAAGCCCAACACCACCACCACGGCCAGTGGGACGAGGCGAGTGGGAGAACTGATAGCCCCAATGAGAGAGAGCAGCAGTAGATGCAGTATCATCTGGGAGGAACCAGGTCTCAGTTAGAGCAAGAAGATGTAGAGCATTAGAGATAAAGAGATCATGAGTAAAAGCAAGTTTATTAGAGACAGAGTGTGCGTTCCACAAGGCACATGAGAAAGGGAGAGTGGAAGGGGAAAGGAGAGGGATATGAATAAGATTAGATGTGTTGCATGAAGATCTCTTCTCAGAGTGAGACAGAAGTCTAGGGGGCCAGAATTGGGGTTGATATCTCCAGATGAGAGAAGGAGAAGGAGTAGTAGAGCACGGGGTAGAGAGGAGACAGTATGGTGGAAACGAGGGTAAAGTTGCCTTAGAGAGAGAGGAGATGGTTGAATGAGAGGGAGAAAGCGATGAAGCTCAAGAGCTGATGATAGGGTAGAAGACAGAATGGAGGGGGAGGAGAGGACAGTAAAGGGGAGATAAGGAGGGGAGGAGTGAAGGTGCTGGTAAGAGGGGAAACAGGGAGTATGAAGAAGAGGAAAACAATGGGGTGAGGAGCCATAGAAGAGGAGTAGAGAGGAGAACAAAGGCCAGAGAATATAGAGGGTAGGAGAATCAAGTGATTAGGTGTACCTGTACATAAATTAGATAATGAGCAGATAACAGCTATAAAAGACGTCATGGGGTGGCTGGGTAGAGGGGAGGGGGGCTGGGGTATAAGTTATTCAGCTGAGAAGAGCCAAAGAAAGTGCAAATTAAAGGGAGCAGTAAAGTAAGGGAACACATGAATAATGACAAATAAATAAATAAATATGTGGAGACAGACAGATAGATAGAACTCACAGCAGAGCAGCAAATTCAGCAAAAATCACCTTTTAGGAGAGGTCTAGGCTAGGAGAGCATTGCTCTTCTCAAAGGGCAGAAAGGCAATCAGAGTAAGCACACATGAAGGACAGGAAATGGGCTTAAAACAATACCTCAGCAGGGGGGAGGTGTTGGTCACTCAGGTAGACTAAGAGCAGAGAGAGGAAGATAGTTAAACTCTACAGCAATGGAGACAGAGCAAGGATAAATATGGAATTAAAGTTAAGGGAACACACGAATAATGACAAATAAATAAATATGTGGAGACAAACAGACACATAGAACTCACAGCAGAGCAGCAAATTCAGCAAAAATCACCTTCTAATAGCATGACTTTATTGGCTCTGCTGCAGCACATTGCAATGGGTCATACAACTTCACCATGTAGATGCATGATACATGAGTTGTGAATGATGAGAGACGCATCAGTTCAGAGACATGAGTGGACACCAGGTGTGTAACATCATGTTAGTGACCTTGTTCCACCAGACAGTATGAGTGCAGACCTTATCTGTACAAGAGCACTTTGTGTTTGCATGCAGCTTGTACAGATGTGTGGCTGTTGTATCCTTGGATCATAACCTACTTACTTGTCTAGTTGTTAAATGCATATGTGTCAGGAAGATTGTATGGTGGTTAGAGCAGCTGAGACAGCTGTGAAACCCAAATAGATGGTATTAGACTTCCCTGTGGCACAGCAATACACACTACAACTGAGGTTAGCTGCATTTGTGAGGTCACATTGGGTATATTGGGGCAGCAAGGCCATACAGCACTCTCATCCTTCAGCCCATTCATCAGAATATGCCATCCTGTTCACTCATGTATTCTCCTGCCAGCTGCTACTGTGTCGTTTTACTCATTAGGGCGTATCACTCACACCTCTCCTGCAGCTGATGTGCAGGTCACCACTGCTGCCAAGGCATTCTTTATATGCCTAAATCATGGCCATGGTGGCTACTCCATGGCACACCTCTATCCAATCCTATGCTACCCACTGATATCACAGTGGATTAAATGAACACCCCTCACTGATACAGTCCAACTGCCTCCCACATTATCCGCACACTCACTGTCTCACACATATGTGACATATGGATGTGACTTGTTCATCACCAATTCCCCTTTTTCCCATCTAGCATCTCACTTCTGACCTCTCCATAGGCTCCCTTATCTTGTGTTAAGACAACCATCCTTACCACATGCTAACCTGCATGCTTGGCGCTCTTAACATCCGCTGTCCAGTTAATGCCCGCTAACTGGCCACTAGCGCTCTTATGCAGGTACAGCTCCTCCCCGCTCTGGACTTTACTCTAAAGGGTGCATCCTTAATGGCCTTTAATAAGCATACCCCTAAGTTTGAAAATAAAAGTGGAGAAACATGAGGTGGGGGGAGGGAAGAAAATAAGCTGAAAGATTACATCCTAATAAAATCAGGAATTACAAGTAATTGGCAAATGAGTATTGAAATAGCCAGGTCTTTACCACCTTCTAGAATTGTTTATATGAGGTCTCTGAGCAAGTACAGGGCCTTGATAGGAGAAAGCAGCCTGGCCAGTTCAGGCAAGGTGGAATCTACGGGGCAATGGGATATGTAAGAAGTGCATTTGAGATGATCTTAAAGTTCTAGCTAGAGCATGGAGATTGAGCAAAGGAAAGAGATAATGAAGGTGATCTGAGTACAATCTGCAATGGGCAGTCATAAGGATTTTGAATTTGAATCTGCTCAAGATGGGCAGCCGGTGTTGTTCAAGGAGCAGAAGAATGACATGGTTGATACATGTTGCATTGCAGATTGGTTTGGCAGCAGTGTTTTGAATAAGCTATATATGTTTGAATTTGCATTGTGTATCAGTCTGCAGCACTGATTTAGAATTCTTTTTTAGCAACAACCATTTATATAGGGCCAGTGGCAGGATCTTAATTGCCTAAGGCAAGCCTTCAGCTTTATGGACAATAAAATTAAATTCCATTACTCTCCTTGTTGATTTTTTTTCTACTCATAGAACACTGGGTTTCTGGTCATTTAAAAGTACCTTAGGAAGAGATATAGGATGTTTCTTAAGGACCAAATTCTACTCCTCAGAACTTTTGAGATATCCATCAGTAGCTTCCTGTTCTGCTGGCTCTTTTCAAGTGCTTTAAGACCTTCTAGCCTATCTGTTGCCACACTGACTCTCCTCCAGTGGCCCTCCTCCAGTGTTCTGGATTATAACAACTAGTGCTACTGCCTCTTCCACGCACTCCCACTGCTTTTGGGGCATTCATAAAAGTGCCTCCTCTGTTTTCCATCTAAATCTCTCAGGATCTCATTCAAAGCAGTCCATGTAGTCTTCCCCGAGTATGGAGGAGGGGGGGGGGAGGGAATCTTCTTCAGTACTTTGACTTTGTATGCTGGCATAGAAGTCTTCAGTGGCAGGAACATGGCTTGGAGTCACATAGCTGAGCTGACCTTACTCCACTTTGGCTGACTGGCCTTGCACAGTGTTATTGCTGCTTTATCTTTCTGTGAATGCCTTGGCGTCTCCCTGCCAATGTTGATGCCATTTCATTCCTCTCATAGTGCCTTAGTGTTCTCTTGCCAACTTTGCTGCTGCTTTGCCCTCTTCCACTATCTTGGGGTAGTAATTCCACTCTTTGAACCGCTTTGTCCTTGTTGTATGAAGAGTAACTGAAATGGGTCCAGGCACAAATACCAACTAACACAAATATTCTTGGCATGAACATGCCTAGAAGGTACCCTGCACTCACTTGTGTGTGTTGGTGAAATGTAAAAGGGAAACTAGAAGTAGAGTTTCTCTTAGAAAACAGCTAGCAGTCTGTGAGTCCTTTGTACCTGTGGGATAGCAGGTCCACAGCCCTCAAATGGCCTTAGACAGCATGGTAACCTTTAATAGCAAGTAAGGGAACTGGATTTAGCTCATGCCTTTCCTCAGAAGTTCAAGGTGAGTTAGATTCAGGTACAGTAGGTGTTTTCATGTCCCCAGAAGGTTAGCAATTTAAGTTTGTACCTGAGGCAGTGGAAGGTTAAATGACTTGCTCAAGATCACAAGGAACTGCATGGGGATTTGAACCTTGACTTTGCTAGTGCTTGCCCACTGCTCTAACTATTAGGCTACTCCTCCATGTGGCCCTGTGGTTTCTAAATTAACCAATCTCTAATGGATATTATGTTTTCTTTTGAAAAATACTAAAATGAGCTGCACTAGGGAGTTAGCAAGTGAGGTATGTTAGAATGTGAAAAGTCCCTAGTTTGATCCTAAAGTTGGCTCTTTCTCTCCCTGGGTCCATCAGGACTGAGGACACTGCAGAGGCTGACTTCACAGCCACCTAGAGGAGGAAGGGAACGATGGTCTTTGCTTAAGAGTTGACACCTGGTGTCTGGAGCAGCCATTGATTGTATGGTTTTGGAAGGAACTCTGGCACATGGCTTCTGGCCTAGGACCATCACAACAATGAGAAGACTAGGTATCTTCTTGGGGATGTAAAAGAAGGGAACATTTCCCAGGTATTTCCAAATGAAGGCGCCTCACTCCAGATACCAGCCCTGAGTCCAACAGCTGGCAGTGTGAAAGGAGCAAGAGGAAAAAGTACAGAAATATTTACCTGGCTTATGATATTGGAAATTGTGTCTTTGCTAATGCTCATTAAAGCAAGTAAGCAATGGTTCAGAAGGAAAATCACTGTTCTTTGTAATAAACCTGTACTAAGATCCTATCAAGTCCTGCAGCTTCTTCAGGCTGCAACATTTTAACAGCTGTACGCACCATCATCATGTATTGTGAATTGAGCATCTTATTTATTCTAAAGTTCATTTGTAAGCATCTTGGATACCTTCATCTACAGGAAATGGATCAATCATTCCAGTTTCACAATCTGAATGATTGGAATATAACTGCTAATAAAGCTTCATAAATTTCTCTTGTATAATTAAAAGATCATTACCAAACTAGCCAGCAGAATCCTTAATAACTTTTGTGCAATTTCTTCTCTTTTTGCTATTTAGGATAACATTCAACCACTTTTATTTCCTTGCCTATAAATGTATTCTTTCATTTTCAACATAATTTTCTGTACTTTTATTATTGAACTCATCATACTTAAACTGTGCAGCCTGAAGCTGTTGAGGTTTTTCGAGAGAGCTTCCATTAATGCATTCCTGTTCTAGCCTCTCAGTTCTACTTCTTAATGATGTAATTGTGTTATGCCAACTTTTTCATTCCCTAGTAGAGCGAGAAATGGCATAGCCTGCAAGAGGTGCTTGAAATCTTTGCCAATGCAGACCTGCATCCTCTGTAGAGCAGCTATTAAAAAAAAACACCAAACAAACCCAAAAGCCTTTTATGGTCTTTCTTACAAAAATCCTTCACTGTCAGAATTTCAGAATTTCCCAGTATAGCTACATTAATAGGCCATCTAGATGTTTATCCTTTTTATGTAGATCTAAATAAGAAACTTCAAAGCCTTTTATCTTGCAAAATGGGTTTGCTGAAAATTGCTTTTCTTGGTATGTGCTGGCTTCGTATGGGGGAGTGAGGGGATGTAATTTTGTAATAGGATGTCTATGTAAATTTATCCAAAAGTGCCTATTTTACGAAGGAAACATAGGTGTCTATGTGCCTTTTAAAATAGATTCTCATAACTATCCTACTAGCATTCAGTTTCTGTTGCCCAAATTTATACTGCTCTGATGGTGATGCAATGTGTGCATGGACTCTATGGGCCTGATTTTATAACAGGGCGCTTCTATGAGAGGCCCAGAAAGATGCCTGTTTTATAAAGGCACCCAATAAATTAACAAGGCACCCAATAAATAACAAAAATACAAAATAACAATAATCTTTAACACAAAACACGCTTTTAATTCTGCATATTAATAATAATAATATTAAAAGGCATCAAACAGATATGAATGCAGCCGCTTTTTAGGCTCAGCATCTGTATCCCTTAGTTTATCATCTGCCTCTGTATTTAGGAATAATCAAAACTATTTTCAGTAACAAAAAGTCCTTTCCAGTGAGTATAAAAGAACAACTCGTGGCAGTGCCTAATATCTAAGCAAGATGTAGAAAAATACTTATCTTTCAAACTCCCATATAAATTCATCATGTACATCCAGAAACTTTCTGTCTTCAACAATTTTCCACATAACCTAACATCAATATTTCAGCTGTATTCACGTGTTTCAGGGGTCAAACTGAAGAACTGTGTTATAGTTAAAGCCCCAAACAACTCAGTCATGGCATCTTCAAACACTTGTAAAACCTGCTGCTATTTTTAAAGGGCTAACAAAGTCCACCCACTCTATGCTATAAAACACAATTAAATAAAACACCACAAAAGACTGTTGAAGTTTCTTGGATCTCCCTAATGAATTTTGTGACAGGCACAGGTCCACCAAGCCAGAGAGAGGTAGCAATGTCAAGGCAGGCTGGTTCTGGACTGTCCTTAGCACTCAAGAGTCCCCAAGACTAGA
Organism: Ichthyophis bannanicus; assembly: GCA_033557465.1. Classification (NCBI taxonomy): domain Eukaryota; kingdom Metazoa; phylum Chordata; class Amphibia; order Gymnophiona; family Ichthyophiidae; genus Ichthyophis; species Ichthyophis bannanicus. Next base: position 1,247,989,913 of record CM066033.1, read on the forward strand.
GAAAATCATTTCCTAGTGGGAGGGGTAGGGAACCAGTCTCTAAAAAATAAGGACCACTATTCCTTTGAGGTAGGGAATTAGAGGCAAGGCCCTAAAAGCCAGGGTTACTATGATCCAGAGTGTGGGCAATGGCCCCTGAAGGCAGTGAGACCCTCAGAATCCTGGAGAAGGCCATATGACTTTATAAGTAACCAGGAGGGAGGGTGTGTAGCCTAGAAGCTCTCATTGGAATATAATCAGTTTATACTTGAGCCCAAGAGGAGGAACCATAAATCTGGAGGGCCTCCTATCGACCTGCTGGCCTGCCCCTGGAAGCACGCAGATGGCACGGAAGTGGAACCCAGAAGGAAAATGTCATGGCAACAGCATGGAATGTGAGCAAGCAGGCTTGCAAAGGTCTGTACGTTTTTCTTTTCTTTTTCTGAATTTGAACTAACATACAAGGAATCTTCCAGGAAGAGGGAGACAGCAAGTTTCTTTAAACAGGTGAGTCGTGCTTTTTTTTATCTCTCTGAAAAATCCCATGCACAAGTAGCTTAACAAATGCCAGGAAACGAGGGGCGGGGGGGGGGGGGGGGGGGGGGGGTTGGGGGAATTCCCTTCTGCTCAGTGAGAATGTGCCAGGTGGAAGGTTCCGTAGTATTGTAGGGAAAGCCTGGAATGGACTAGTTTAGAGAGATCAAAGGCCCGGGGATAGCTTGATCTCCTTTAAAGAAACAGCTTTGAGGATTAAAGGACTAGCTACACGGACATTATGCTGAGAACTATTGTAAGTTACAAGCAGAGTTTAGATCCCCTAAGCTGGTTTGTACTTTAAAAGACTGACCTACATTTAAAAAAGATTACATTTATTTTCCCTTCATGGTTTTGAACACTGTAAGACCGGTGCTGAGATTTAAAGGAACATTGTTGTTCTGTAAAGTACCTATTTACGGTGGCTATTGTGTTCCCAAAGGAAGAATTCTACAGGTGTATACCTTTTGTGAGGAACCATATGGATTTTGTTTGGTATGTCCTTCTTAATCTGTGAAGTGAAGCTTTATACAATTTACTTTGAAGTTTAGTGCAAGCTCATATTCTGTATGTCACTGGAAGAGTGATCATGGGATGTTGACCAAGCACCATATGCAGAGCCCCTACATGTAACAAATTATATCAGAATTTGTAAGATAAATAATTTTTCTACATCTTGTTTAGATATTAGATACCACCATTAGTAGTTATTTTATATTCACTGGAAAGCATTTTATGTAACTGAAAATAGTTGTGATTACTCGTTACATGTAACTGCTTGCACCATCCACGCTCTTCCCAAACTCTGCCCCTATGCGGTTAAATTCAAGTGCTAATGTGAGAGCTAAGTTGGACAAAAAGTCAGAAGAGGGAGAGTATATTCTCTCATCTAATTCAGTTTTGGAAATATTGGGAGCTTCTGGGGCCAACGGTGTCAGGACAGGGGCTGTCATGCCTGGGTGAAGTTTGCTCTTGAGTGGGGGAAGGGTAATGGGAGACTGTCTTCTCCTCTTCACAGCTGTCTGGAGATAGGCAGAGTACTACTATTTTTCTTGGAAGCCGGTTCTGTAATACTTTGAAGAAACATGTCTTTTGGAAGAGCTGGCTCCGAATTTGTTTCCTCTGCTGGACTGAGCAGTTAACAAGTTAACACTGGGAACTTTTTAGAGTTCTAAACTGGGATGAATTGAGCCCCAGGACAAAAGTAGGAAATGATACCAATGCTCCTTTGGCAGCTAATCCTTGCAGTTACAAAATCTGAAAATATTCCAGAGGTTGGCAGTGGCAGTGCTGTGAACTACCATGTGGAAAAACCTGAGTGTGGTTCCTGGCTCTGATCTTTCACTCTCATGATCCGTTGAGCTAGAAGCAGCATTCCCATTTCCCAGGGGGACTGATTCATAGTCATCCCTCAACAACACCTAGTACAAAAATTTAGGGGCCCATGATTACAGGACTCCAAAGAAAGCCCTGGTGTATGGCCCCTGGCCAAGAATTATCGATGCAATAACTGGATAAAAATAAGCTTGGAGGCGCTATAAAATAAGGAAAAAAATCTGTAGATAGTTTTGAATGATGGTTCATGATGGCAGATGTCAATCATGGTTCTTGTAGAACTAAAAGTCTAAAGAAGCAAGAGGACTTTGCCAGGTCGAAAGGAAAAAAATACATGATGACACAATCAAGTTGTATCAACTAAGCTCTCTGATCTGTGTATCTGGGTCACTGTTGTTGATGCCCTGGAGAGCAGAGGTCTGCGGAAACTAATTAGATGTAATTGGAACTCTTTATATGTTAAGAACAGAAGAACATAAGAAATGCCATACTGGGTCAGACCAAGGTCCATCAAGCACAGTGTCCTGTTTCCAACAGTGGCCAATCCAAGTCACAAGTACCTGGCAGGTTCCCAAAAAGGTACAGTTGTAGTCAACATTGTTGGCACCCTTGCAGTTCAACCCCTTAATGTCTAATATCTCCTAAAAATAGTGGCCAGTGAAATGGTTTTGGACTATATATGCACATATGTTTGACATATAAAAGAATCAAATAAAACAAGACCAAGTGAAAAAGGAAATAGTAGGAAATAGTATAAAAACTGGGACATTGCTAGGACATAATTATTGGCACACTTATAAACAATTCAAATTGTTTTGAACAGAAGAACCACATTTCCATTGCAGTAAAATTAGGTGCACCTGTGATAAATTGTCAGTACTCACACAAATTGAATCAACCAATGAATGATGGCTCTAATGTAACCCTTTCAAGACCTACTTTAAATTTTTAATACACATTCTGCAGCCTGGTTAATTTTTGCATATTTCAGGAAAATTGTACCCGTCTTATTCAATATGTTCTAATAGTGATTTTCCTTCTGTTATGGTCATGTATTATATACCATTTGATAGGAATATTTAGTCAGAATTTTGGATCCCAAGAGTTTTCGGCTCGGCCTGGAAAGGGTAACGGCCACATTCACTCCCTGTTCCATTTTCACAATGGTCAAGACAAGAGAGCTGCCTGAGAACATCAGAAAAAACATTATAACCAAACATCAAACTTCAAAAGGGTACAAGGTGATCTCCAAAGACCTTAGAATTCCTGTGTCTACAGTCACAATGTTATTAAGAAGTTTTCTGCTTATTGAACTGTCCTCCCAGGATGTGGTGGAAAGAGGAAAATAAATCCAAGAAATTTTTGAAAGTTAGTGTGAATTGTTGGAAAAATACCATGCACAACATCCAAAGAGCTTAAGGCTGACCTGGAGCAATCTGGAGTGGTGGATTCAACCCTTACCATATGCCACACACTAAACAAATAAGGACTTCATGGGCAAAGGCCACTGCTCAAAGACAGACATAATAAGGCACACCTGATCTTTGCCCTGCCCATCTTGATAAACCACAATCCTGGGAAAATGTTCTGTGGACAGATGAAACCAAACTTGAACTCTTTGACAATGCAGACCTGGGATACATTCTCGTACAGGCGAAGAAATGAAGCCCCTAACAGGGGCTCTACAGGTCAAACAACGGTAAGGATTTGAGGGTTTATTTTTATTAAATTGCTAGCTCTCTGACTAGGAGCTCTTAAAAGGGTTTTGGTATATTTTTAAAGCAAAGTTACATTCTTTTTGGTGCTTTAGTAGAAATATTTTCCTTAGTGGAGTAGGTTTTAAACTCTGGTAACCTTCTCAGCTTTTGGGAACTGCTGACACCTAATCAGGAGTTAGTGGGCCTGATTAGCCTGTGAATGAACTGAGAGCAGCTGAGGCCTGCATAAAAGGCTTCAGAGCCCTGCCCTGTTGAGGCATTCATAACAGGGGCTCTACAGGTCAAACAACGGTAAGGATTTGAGGGTTTATTTTTGTTAAATTACTAGCTCTCTGACTAGGAGCTTTTAAAAGGGTTTTGTTATATTTTTAAAGCAAAGTTAGATTCTTTTTGGTGCTTTAGTAGAAATATTTTCTTTAGTGGAGTAGGTTTTAAACTCTGGTAACTTTCTCAGCTCTTGGGAAGTGCTGACACCTAATCAGGTGTTAGTACCCTCCCTACCCACCCCAACTCCTACCCACCCCTAGTGAGCAGTCTTGCTTTATAGGGCACCTCCCCATTTAACAAAGCACAGGGACTTGGAACAGCACATTTTGAATATAATTAAAGAGATGTAACTGCTTTTTCTCTGAAAGGACAGCTGGGAAACCAGCTGGTACTTTGGTAGATCTCTCTCTTTTGCTTTAACAGATACCTAAGCTCCATGAACAGAACAATGGCTGGGAAAAATCATATCGCTAAAGCTGTTGCCCCTGTTACAGCTTCTGCCTCTGTCCAGACAGAGGTCCAAATGCCAGTTTAAGGACCTGTTCCATTTGCAGGGTGCCTGCATGCTGAAGCTCTGAGGAAACAAGTGGAGGAACTCAGAGAGGAGGTGGCGAGGCGAGGAGCATTCAGGACAGTGAGAAGTACATTGATGAGATGCTTCTTGTAGCAACCTAGCTCTCCAGCAGAGGAGAAGATGGGTGCCAACAGAATGACGAAGGTTGGACACAAGTCACCAAGGCCTGCAGAATCACCAATCCAACTTCTCCAGCCCTTGAATTGGAGAACCATTATGCAGCCCTGGAAGTGGAGGAGGTGAAAGCATCCATGGAAAGGGAAGAACCAGAGCTCAAGTACCCCAAAATTTCAGAATCCGTGGCCACAAGGAAGTGAAGGGTAGTGGTGGTTGGTGACTCTCTTCTGAGGGGTACTGAGGCATCCATCTGCCGACGAGTCTTGATGTCTAGAGAGGTATGCTGTCTGCCTGGTGCCAAAATCCAAGATGTTACAGAGAGTTTGCCGAGACTCATCAAGCCCACTGACTATTACCCAATGTTGCTAATCCATGTCGGAACAAATGATACTGCCAAGTATCCCTCTGTGCAAAAGTGACTTCATGGCTCTGGGACAGAGGGTAAAGCAGTTAGGTGCACAGGTGGTATTCTCTTCAATCCTCCCTGTTGAGGGTAAAGGCCAAGGCAGAGAGGCTCGCATCTTGGAGATGAATGCATGGCTGCGTGGATGGTATCATTGAGAGTGTTTTGGTTTCCAAGACCATGGATTGCTGTTCCAAGGGATGCAGAGCAGAGATGGCATCCATCTGTCCAAGAAAGGTCAACGAGTCTTCAGTAGTAGACTGGCTATTCTACTGAAGAGGTCTTTAAACTAGATTCGTTGGGGATGGGTGAAGAAAGCCCCCAGGCAAGTGAAAGCCCCCAGGTAAGTGATACATTATATACCTTTATGGAAATGGGTAACAGGGGTAACATATGGAAAGCAGTATGTATAAATGCCCGTAGCATGGGAAATAAGATCCCTGATGTTGAAGCTTTGGTGGGAGTGGCCAACTTGGATTTAGTGGCAGTTACAGAAACATGGTTGACAGAAAACCATGACTGGGATGTAACTATACCTGGCTATAATTTATTCAGAAAGGACAGGGTAGGAAGAAGGGGAGGAGGAGTGGCACTATATGTAAAAAATACTATTAAAGCTTTGGAATTACAGAGCTTAAAAGGGAAGGAGGAGGCATTGTGGGTTAAACTAGAAAGAGGGAAAGAGAAATCTATTTGCATTGGCGTGATATACAGACCTTCCTCACAAGAGGAAGAGGTGGACAGAGAGTTAATTGAAGACATATGCAGCATTGCTATGAAAGGGGAAGTGCTACTGATGGAGGATTTCAATATGCCAGATATTGATTGGCACATTCCTGCTGCAGTATAAAGAGATCCTGGATTCTCTACAGGGAGAACTATTCAAGCAACTGGTAACAGACCCCACACGTGAAGGGGCCATACTGGACTTGGTGCTTACCAATGGTGAAAGTGTTTCTGATGTTATAGTGGGAGATCATTTTGCATCCAGTGATCACCAGATGGTGTGGTTCAGTATTAGGACTAGGGCTGTTAGAATCCATTCAAAGGTAAGGGTCTTAGACTTTAGGAAGACTAAATTTGCCAAGATGGGCCAATACCTCAGGGAGTTGTTAGCGGGATGGGAACAGCTGGAGGATGTAGAAAAACAGTGGGCAAAACTGAAAGGGGATATTTTAAGGGCAACCAACCTTTTTGTTAAAATGGTAAATAAAGGTAAAAGGAAAAGGAGACCGCTATGGTTTTCAAAAGAAGTAGCTGAAAAAGTGAAGAAAAAGAGGGAGGCCTTCATGAAATACAAGAGATCAAGAGAGAGGAAGACAGGCATCTATATTTGGAAAAACTTAGAGAAGCTAGCAAAGTAGTCAGGAAAGCATAGATTCAAAAAGAGGAGGAAATAGCCAATGCAATAAAATGGGGGATAAGACATTTTTCAGATATGTTAGTGAGAAGAGGAAGGGCAAAAGTGGTATTGTCAGACTCAAGGGTGAAGGGGAGGAATATGTAGAAGCTGATGAGGATAAAGCGGAATTGCTCAACAAATATTTCTGTTCTGTATTCACAGATGAAGAACAAGGAGCAGGACCTCAGAAAACACCCACAAACAAGAACAGAAGCGAGGGACATCTTGAACAATTTTCAGAAGACTGTGTTCATGAGAAACTAGCTCAACTTAAAGTAGACAAAGTGATGGGACCGGATGGGATACACCCTAGAATACCGAGGGAACTTGGGGATGTACTAGCAGCTCCACTGACTGACCTTTTCAATGCTTCGTTGGAGTCAGGAGTGGTGCCAAAGGACTGGAGAGAGGCTCATGTGGTGCCTTTACACAAAAGCGGAAGTAAGGATGTGGTTAAAAACTACAGGCCAGTTAGTTTAACTTCGGTGGTGAGTAAATTATTGGTAACGCTGCTCAAAGAGAAAATAGTGAGGTTTCTGGAGTCCAGCGGATTGCAGGATCCGAGGCAGCATGGATTCAACAGAGGCAGGTTTTGTCAGACAAATCTGATTGATTTCTTTGAATGGGTGACCAGGGAGTTGGACCGAGGGAGAGCCCTAGATGTGGTGTATTTAGATTTCAGTAAAGCCTTTGACACTGTTCCTCACAGGCGACTTATGAACAAACTGAGCACCCTAGGAATGGACCCTAAAGTTACTGCTTCGGTTAGAAATTGATTGGATGGGAGGCGACAAAGAGTACAGGTAAACTGAGCTCACTCTGAGGAGAAGGATGTTACCAGTGGTGTGCCCCAGGGATCTATCCTTGGTCCGTTTCTTTTTAACATCTTTGTTAGTGATATAGTGGAAGGGCTGTCGGGTAAGGTTTTCCTCTTTGAGGATGATATCAAAATCTGCAATAGAGTAGACACCCAGGAAGGTGTAGATAACATGAGGAAGGATCTAGCTAAGCTTGAAGAATGGTCTAGAATTTAGCAGCTGGGATTTAATGTTAAAAAATGTAAGGTTATGCATTTGGGCTGTAACAATCCAAGAGAGCAATATAGTATAGGGGTGAAGTACTTTTGTCCACTAAAGAAGAGCGGGACCTAGGCCTGATTGTGTCTGATGATCTTAAAGTAGCTAAACAGGTAGAAAAGGGGACAGCAAAAACTAGAAGGATGCTTGGGTGCATATGGAGAGGAATGGCTAGCAGAAAAAAGGAGGTGATAGTGCCTCTGTATAAGTCTTTGGTGGGACCTCATTTGGAGTATAGTGTGCAATTCTGGAGACCACACCTGCAAAAGGATGTGAACAGGATGGAGTCGATGCAGAGGGTTGCTACTAAAATGGTTAGTGGTCTTCATTATAAAGCAAATGAGGACAGACTTAAAGATCTTAATATGTACACCTTAGAGGAAAGGAGGGATAGAGGTGATATGATTAAGATGTTTAAATACCTTTGTGGCATAAATGTTCAGGGGGAGAGCCTCTTTCAATTGAAAGCAAGTTCTGCTATGAGGGGACATGGGATGAGGGTGAAGGGGGGATAGATTCAGGAGTGATATGTGGAATAATTTCTTTACAGAAAGAGTGGTGGATCCGTGGAATAGTCTCCCAGTGGAGTTGTAGAGATGAGGACATTGAATTAAAAAAAGCATGGGACAAACACAGAGGATCTCTAAAGGAAAAAAGGGGACTGTTGTAGTTATTGATATGGAAGGACAGACTAGATAGGCCTTGTGGTCTTTTTCTGTCGTCATATTTCTATGTTTCTATTGTGATGAAGCAGAGGCCAGTGAACCTATGGAGATAGGAAAAATCACTGATCCCTTTAAAGAAAGTGACAGACCTAAAGTGCATTTACTGCAAAGTGCAACCAGAGGGAGCAAGCACGAAGAATCAGAGGGTAGGCTGGCACACCCAAGCTTGGATGATGCAATAACTAACTCAAGGGATAATCAGACAATCCTGGTCAGGGTGAGAGAAACCCTAACTGAGAAGCAGCTTTATAAGCAAGGCTTAGACAGGACAGAGCAAGCAGCAGCAGCAGCAGACGCAGAAGAGAGAGGAAGTAGACGGCTCAGAGGAGAGAAGGAGAGGCAGTTGGATTTGCGGTCCTTACAGAGAAGGAACAAGTTCCAAGAGAAACAGTTCCGCATTGAAAAGCTCCAGGGAGAAGTCTTCAAGGAAGACAGAGAAAGGAGAGGGACCCGGAAAGTGCTTGGTAAGGAAAGTACCAGAGAAGCACAGCTCAGAGAGCAGAGGTACCTGCATACTTCCTTTCCTGACCGTGAGTTACAAGGAGTTCAGAGGTGGGTGCACAAGACAGCCCAGGAGTCTGAGGAACACAACGCTGAACAGGGAACTGTGGCCAAGCACTAGAAAGTCATGGAAGCCAGAGAGCCGTAGGTGCAGTAAACACAGCTGGAGAGAGGTTTGGGAACCTGTACAAAAAGTGCTAACTAAAAGCCCTGTTACCTGTTTTCCAGACCAGGTAGAGCAAGGCTGGAGAGTTTTAGAGAGAAACTCTGAAGTGAAGCCAGAATTACATGAGGAAAGCTCAGGGCCAGCAGATATATCGTCAGAACAGGAGGAGATGCAAATAGACCTTGCTGAATCCGATTCATTGCCACCTGACTGTCTCATGGATTGTACACTTTGTCTAGCTGGGAGTTTGGAATTCTTGGCAGAGGTATAGCTCACAGAATATACGTTAAAATACAGTTTTGATAAGCTAAAAGAAGAAGCTGGCTTTTGTTTGCATGAACTGACAGTTTTGATAAGCTAAAAGAAGAAGCTTGCTTTTGTTTGCATGAACTGGTTTGTTCTAACACCTGCATAGCTAATAAGACTGTGAAACACGTCTAACTTTTGAATTCTGTAAATACCTTTTTGAACATCCTGAATGAGGAGAGAATCCTGTTTTCCTTTGTTGAACCTTTGTTTGTGCATTATGGGAATAAACCTTATCCTTTACCTTACACATGGCTTTCACAACTAATTATTTCAAGAAAGGGACTACTAGTACCAGCATGCATCTGGGCTAAGAAAAGTTTCACCCTTTGATGAAAACAATAATGTCTACCCTGACCCTTTAAGCACGTGGCTCGGGGGCTGGGGTTGTGACACTATGTTTCTATATAATGAACAAAAATACACTTCCTATAGTTAAATATGTTGAAGGTTCCATAATGATGTGGGGCTGTTTTGCTGCCTCAGGAACTGGAGGTCTGGAATGTATTAAAGGAACTATAAAGTCGGAGGACTACAAAGGTATTTTGGACAGAAATGTGTTACCTAGTGTCAGAAAGCTAGGTCTGGATCAAAGGTCATGGGTCAACCAGTAGGACAATGACCCAAAATATACATCCAAAAGTACAGAAGAATGGATATCAAGGAACAAATGGACTGTTTTAAACTGGCCAGCAATGAGTCCTGATATCAATACAATTGAGAACCTTTTGGAAGGAGCTGAAATCTGCCATTGGTAAAAGGAATCCTGGAAATATTCATGAGCTGAAATAAATTGCAGTTGAAGAGTGGCAGAAACTACCAGCAGATAGATGTATGAAATATACAGATGGCTAAAAGATATGCTTAGTTATTGTCATCACTTGCAAGGGTTGTGCAACCAAATATTAATGAAGGATACCATTATTCCTGTCCAGATCATATTTAGTTTTTTTTCAGAAATTATGACGTCTACAGTAAGTTGCATAGACATTTCTTTTTTTGTTATTGTATACCTTTGAACATACTATTAAAGTATTATGATAACATTCAGTTGGAATATTTCCAATTATTGCTCAAGATATTGTGCAAACATACCTAAAATGCAAAGGTCTCATTAATGCAAGCTGTACAAAGGTTCCACAATGGTTGTCCCGTGGTGAGCAGTGGATTTTTCGGGTCTTCTTTAATAATTGGTTTATGGACCTTTCCTCCAGGAACTTGTCCAAATCTTTTCTAAACCCAGCTACGCTAACAGCTTTTACTACATCCTCCGGTAACGAATTCCAGAGTTTGATTACACGTTGAGTGAAAAATATGTTCTCTTATTACTCTTAAATAGCTTACATTGTGGCTTCATTGCGTGTCTTCTAGTCTTTCTACTTTTTGATGGGGTAAAAAACCTATGTTTACGTGTTCTACTCCATTCATTCATTTATAGACCTCTATCATATCTCCCCTCAGCTGTCTCTTTTTCAAGTTGAAGAGTCCTAACCTTTTAAGCCTTTCCTCATAGGGGATCCTTCAGTCTCCTTTACCATTTTGGGGGTCATCTCTGTATCTTTTCTAATCCCTTTTAAGATATGGTGACTATAATTGCACACAATATTTAAGGTGCGGTCATACCATGAAATGATAGAGATGTTATTCTCCATTCCTTTCCTAATGATTCCTAGCATTCTATTTGCTTTCTTGACCACCACAGCACACTGAGTAGAAGGTTTCAATGTATGTTCATGATGAAGCCTAAATCTTTTTCCTGGGTGGTGGTTCCTAATGTGGAACCTTGAATTGTATAACCATAGTTTGGGTTGTTCTTTCCTAGGTGCATAACTTTGCACTTGTACACATTAAATTTCATCATGCAAATTTTCACAATTCTCTTGTGTTTTAACAACTTTGAATAATTTTGTGTCATCTGCAAATTTAATCACCTCATTCCCATTTCTAGGTCAGTTATGAATTTGTTAAAAAGCAGCAGGCCTAGCACAGATCCCTGGGTTACTCCATTATTCACCTTTCTCCACTGAGAAAATTGGCCATTTAGCCCTACTCACTGTGCTCTATCTTGTATCCAGTTTCTGATCCACAGTAGTACACTGCCTCCAATCCCATGACTTTTTAATTTCAGCAAGAGCCTCTTATGAGGGACCTTGTGAAAGGCTTTCTGAAAATCTAGATACACTATATCATCCAGCTCACCTTTGTCTGCCCCTTTTATTCACACCTTCAAAAAATATATAACAGATTAGTAAAACAAGACTTTCCTTGGCTAAATGCATGTTGGCTTTCTACCATTAAATCATGACTATCTACATGTTCAGTCATTTTATTCTTTATAATGATTTCTACCATTTTGCTTGGTACTGACATGAGCCTCACTGGTTTGTAGTTTCCCACATCACTCCTAAAACTCTTTTTAAAAATTGACATTACACTGGACATTCTCCAATCTTCAGGTACTACAGATGATTTTAATGATAGCTGACAGATTACTAATAGTAGGTCTGCAATCTCATATTTCAGTTCTTTCAACACCCTTGGATGTGTACCATCCGGTCCAGGTGGTTTGCTACTCTTCAGTTTATCAAAAAGTTTACATCTTCCCAGTTTATCAATATTTCTTTCAATTTTTCTGATGTATCATCTTTAAATGCCATTTCAGTCATGGGTAACTCCCCTACATCTTCTTCAGTAAAGACCGAAGCAAAGAATTCATTCAATCTCTCCACTATGGCCTTGTCTTCCCTTATTGCCCCTTTTACCCCTCTATCATGTAATGATCCAGCTGACTCTCTTGTAGGTTTTTTTGCTACGAAGGTACTTGAAGAAATTTTTACTATGCGCTTTTGCTTCCATGGCAAGCTTTTTTTCAAATTCTCTCTTTGTCTGCCTTATGAATGCATCTGATTTGCCAGTGCTTAAGTTGTTTCCCATGTTTGTCCCTTGTCTCCTTTAATCATTTTCTGAAAGATGCTTTTTTGGCTACAACAGCCTCTCTGAACTCACCTTTAAACCATGCTGGTAGTTTTTTGTCCTTCCTTTCACTTTTCTTAAAGCATGGAATATATCTGGTCTGGGCTTCCAAGATAGTATTTTTAAACAACACCCAGGCTTGATGTAAATCTTTAACCTTTGCAGCTGCTCCTTTTTAGTTTTTTCTTAATTATTTTCCTCATTTTATCATAGTATCCCTTTTGAAAGTTAAAAGATAGCACAGTAGATTTCCTTGCCATCCTTCCACAATTTATTAAATCAAATGTGATCATGCACCAGATCCTGTGTTTTCCATTCCGAGCAATATTAAGCAGATCCCAAAGCAGTAATGAAGGGGAACTGCCCCTTTGGTCACACAAAGCTGTGGATTTGCTGACTTCAGTCAAGGGTGTTGGACTTACTCCGTGATGCGGCTCTACTCAATGTCACAGTTTGCGATCAGGAGTCCTCAAGCCAACTCTTTTTGCCTTCACTAGCTTTCTCTCCAGCTTCACTTTACTCACCCTCCTCCTAACATATTTCCATGTATATGTTGTGATAAACACAGAACAATTGAAAATAGTATTCCTTAGTTGCTTCATTTCTATCAGTTTGCCATGCACATTTGGCTTTCTGTACAGAATGATTGAAGGCAGTAAAGCCCTTATTAACCCAATGTACACCTGGTATGGTATTAAAGCAGTTTACAATTAAAAAATATAAAAATAATAAGGAAAGGAACTCCATCAATCTAATTAGAAAATGGATAGAACAGTTTGAAATTAGGCTTAACCAAGCAGAAATAAAGTAAAACCACACAAATAAGTTAAAAACAAAACAAAACTAAACTAAAGTGGTCAAGAATGCTACCTTCATTCTCTCAGGTCCAAAAAGGTCTGTTCAAAGTAATGAGCCTTTAAAGCAGAATTAAACTTCTTGAGGGATGAATGAGATGAATATATTCAGGGAGAGAATGCAAATGAGCACTCTCAAACAGAACAGAACCAAGACACCCCCACAATCAACCTAACACAACACTAACCTACCAAAAGTTACCCAGAACAGCTCTAATCCATCAAAACATAACCCACACCTTCAGACCCAGTATGTATATAATTAATTATAAAATTGTTTTCATTCAATTGTATATAGTTACCTGATTAATGTAAATGAATATGTACCGCCTCTGTACAATTCAAAGTTTGTGTTCTCTGTAAACCGCATTTGATCTATTGGAAAATGCAGTATAAAAATGTCAAATGAATAATGAATAAATAAATAAATTCCAAAGATAGGTAGCTAGGAAATAGAAAGCAGAATATACAAGAGTGGAAGTAAGGATAAGATTGACAACTACAAGCTGATTAGTTTAACCTAAGCGGTGAATAAATTATTGGAAAAGCTACTAAAGCAGAGAATAGTGAGGTTTCTAGAGTCCAATGGATTGCAGGATCCGAGGCAGCATGATTTACCAAGAGCGGGTCTTGTCAGACAAATCTAACTGATTTCTTTAACTGGGTGACCAGGGAGTTAGACGGAGGGAGAACCCTAAATGTGATATACTTAGATTTCAGTAAAGTCTTTGACACCGTTCCACATAGGCAACTTATAAACAAACTGAGCACCCTAGGGATGAACCCTAAAGTGACTTACTGGGTTAGAAAGTGGTTGAGGGGGAGGTGAAAAAGGGTACAGGTAAATGGAGCTACTCTGAGGAGATGGAAGTCTTTGACACCGTTCCACATAGGCAACTTATAAACAAACTGAGCACCCTAGGGATGAACCCTAAAGTGACTTACTGGGTTAGAAAGTGGTTGAGGGGGAGGTGAAAAAGGGTACAGGTAAATGGAGCTACTCTGAGGAGATGGAAGTTGCCAGTGGTGTGCCCCAGGGATCTGTCCTTGGTTTGATTCTTTTTTGCATCTTTGTTAGTGATACTGTAGTGATACTGTGGAAGAGCTATCAGAGAAGGTTTGCCTCTTTGCAGATGATACCAGAATCTGCAATACAATAGACACATAAGAAGGAGTAAATAACATGAGGAGGGATCTAGCTAAGCTTAAAGAATGGTCTAGAATTTGGCAGCTGAGATTTAATGCTAAAATTGTAGGGTCATAAATTCAAGAGAGTGGTATACATAGAAACATAGAAACATGATGACAGAAAAAGACCACATGGCCTATCTAGTCTGTCCTTCCATAACAACAACTACAACCGTCCACTTTTTACCTTTAGAGATCCTCTGTGTTGGTCCCATGCTTTTTTGAATTCAGTTAATGTCCTCATCTCTACCACCTCCACTGGCAGACTATTCCACGGATCCACTACTCTTTCTGTAAAGAAATATTTCCGCATATCACTCCTGAATCTATCTCCCTTCACCCTCATCCCATGTCCCCTCGTAGCAGAACTTGCTGTCAATTGAAAGAGGCTCTCTCCCTGAACATTTATGCCACGGAGGTATTTAAACATCTCAATCATATCACCTCTATCCCGCCTTTCCTCTAAGGTGTACATATTAAGATCCTTAAGTCTGTCCTCATATGCTTTATAATGAAGCCCACAAATCATTTTAGTAGCCACCCTCTGCACCGACTCCATCCTGTTCACATCCTTTTGAAGGTGCGGTCTCCAGAATTGCACACCATACTCCAAATGCGGTCGCACCAAAGACTTATACAGAGGCATTATCACCTCCTTTTTTCTGCTAGCCATTCCTCTCCGTATGCACCCAAGCATCCTTCTAGCTTTTCCCGTTGCCTTTTCTACCTGTTTAGCTACTTTAAGATCATCAGATACAACCACGCCTAGGTCCCGCTCTTCTTTAGTGGACAAAAGTACTTCACCTCCTATACTGTATTGCTCCCTTGGATTGCTGCAGCCCAAATGCATGACCTTACATTTTTTAACATTGAATCCCAGCTGCCAAATTTTAGACCATTCTTCAAGCTTAGCTAGATCCCTCTTCATGTTATCTACACCTTCCTGGGTGTCTACTCTATTGCAGATTTTGGTATCATCCGCAAAGAGGCAAACCTTACCCGACAGCCCTTCTGCTATATCACTAACAAAGATGTTAAAAAGAATCGGACCAAGGACAGATCTCTGGGGCACACCACTGGTAACATCCTTCTCCTCAGAGTGAGCTCCATTTACCTGTAATCTCTGTTGCCTCCCACCCAACCAATTTCTAACCCAAGCAGTAACTTTAGGGTCCATCCCTAGGGTGCTCAGTTTGTTTATAAGTCGCCTGTGAGGAACAGTGTCAAAGGCTTTACTGAAATCTAAATACACCACATCTAGAGCTCTCCCTCGGTCCAACTCCCTGGTCACCCAATCAAAGAAATCAATCAGATTTGTCTGACAAGACCTGCCTCTGGTGAATCCATGCTGCCTCGGATCCTGTAATCCGCTGGACTCCAGAAACCTCACTATTTTCTCTTTCAGCAGCGTTTCCAATAATTTACTCACCACCGAAGTTAAACTAACCGGCCTGTAGTTTTCAACCACATCCTTACTTCCGCTTTTGTGTAAAGGCACCACATGAGCCTCTCTCCAGTCCTTTGGCACCACTCCTGACTCCAACGAGGCATTGAAAAGGTCAGTCAGTGGAGTTGCTAGAACGTCCCCAAGTTCCCTCAGTATTCTAGGGTGTATCCCATCCGGTCCCATCGCTTTGTCTACTTTAAGTTGAGCTAGTTTCTCACGAACAGAGTCTTCTGAAAATTGTTCAAGATGTCCCTCGCTTGTGTTCTTATTTGTGGGTGTTTTCTGAGGTCCTGCTCCTGGTTCTTCATCTGTGAACACAGAACAAAAATATTTGTTAAGCAATTCCGCTTTATCCTTATCAGCTTCTACATATTCCCCCCCTGCACCCTTGAGTCTGACAATACCACTTTTGCCCTTCCTCTTCTCACTAATATATCTAAAAAATGTCTTATCCCCCCATTTTATTGCATTGGCTATTTCCTCCTCCTTTTGAATCTTTGCCTTCTTCACTACTTTGCTAGCTTCTCTACGTTTTTCCAAATACAGATGCCTGTCTTCCTCTCTCTGTGATCTCTTGTATTTCATGAAGGCCTCCCTCTTTTTCTTCACTTTTTCAGCTACTTCCTTCGAAAACCATAGCGGTCTCCTTTTTCTTTTGCCTTTATTTACCATTTTAACAAAAAGGTTGGTTGCCCTTAAAATACCCCCTTTCAGTTTTGCCCACTGATTTTCTACACCCCCCAGCTGTTCCCATCCCACTAACGACTCCCTGAGGTATTGGCCCATCTTCGCAAAGTTAGTCTTCCTAAAGTCTAAGATCCTCACCTTGGAATGGATTCTAACAGCCCTAGTCCTAATACTGAACCACACCATCTGGTGATCACTGGATGCAAAATGACCTCCCACTACAACATCAGAAACACTTTCACCATTTGTAAGCACCAAGTCCAGTATGGCCCCTTCACGTGTGGGGTCTGTTACCAATTGCCTGAATAGTTCTCCCTGTAGAGAATCCAGGATCTCCTTACTTCTAGATGATACTGCAGCAGGAATGTGCCAATCAACATCTGGCATATTGAAATCTCCCATCAGTAGCACTTCCCCTTTCCTAGCAATGCTGCGTATGTCTTCAATTAACTCTCTGTCCACCTCTTCCTCTTGTGAGGGAGGTCTGTATATCACACCAATGCAAATAGATTTCTCTTTCCCTCTTTCTAGTTTAACCCACAATGCCTCCTCTCTCCCTTTTAAGCTCTGTAATTCCAAAGCTTTAATAGTAGTTTTTACATATAGTGCCACTCCTCCTCCCCTTCTTCCTACCCTGTCCTTTCTGAATAAAGTATAGCCAGGTATAGTTACATCCCAGTCGTGGTTTTCTGTAAACCATGTTTCTGTAACTGCCACTAAATCCAAGTCAGCCACTCCCACCAAAGCTTCAACTTCAGGGATCTTATTTCCCATGCTACGAGCATTAATACACACTGCTTTCCAAATGTTACCCCTGTTACCCATTTCCATAAAGGTATTTAATGTATCACATACCTGGGGGCTTTCACTTACTTGGGGGCTTTCTTCACCCATCCCCAACAAATCTAGTTTAAAGCCCTCTTTAGTAGATTAGCCAGTCTACTACCGAGGATGCATTGACCTTTCTTGGACAGATGGATGCCATCTCTGCTCTGCAACCCTTGGAACAGCATCCCATGGTCTAGGAAACCAAAACGCTCTCGATGACACCATCCACGCAGCCATATAGTGTAGGGGACAAAGTACTTCTGTATATGAAAGAAGAGCAGGACCTGGGCATGATTGTTTCTGATGATATGAAAGTGGTTAAAGAAGTAGAAAAGCCAGAAGGATGCTTGGGTGCATAGGGAGAGGAATGACCAGCAGAAAAAAGGAGGTGATAGTGCCTCTGTACAAGTCTCTGGTGCAACCTCGTTTGGATTATTGCATGCAGTTCTGGAGACCACACCTTCAAAAGGATTTAAGCAGAATGGAGTCAGTGCAGAGGGTGGCTACTAAGATGGTTAGAGGTCTTCATGATAAAGATCTTAATATGTATATGTTAGAGGAAAGGCAGGATAGAGGAGATATGATAGAGACGTTTAAATACAGTACCCCCCTGGCAAGAGAAGAGCCTTTTTTGATTGAAAGCAAACTCTGCTATGAGGGGACATAGGATGAGAGTGAAAGGGGATAAACTCAGGCATAATATGCAGAAATATTTCTTTAGGAAACAGTGGTAGATGCGTGGAATAGTCTCCCAGTAGAAGTAGTGGAGACGAGGACAGTAACTGAATTCATGAAAGCATGGAAAAAGCACAGAAGATCTCTAAAAGATAAAAGGGGACTATTGTCGTGGATATGGAAGGACAGACTAGATAGGCCATGTGGTCTTTTTCTGCCTTCATTTTCTATGTTTCTATATTTCTAGAATGGCGAGTTGACTCATATTTGGCTCATGATGAGGAAAGACCAGAAGATCTGTATGTTGAGACCAGAACCATCGTGAGGACAATAAGGAATCAGCACGGATGATAAATAGATTGGGAAACCTGTGTAGAAGGCCCTGTGCATAAGAACTAGGACCTTAAATCAAGAAAGAGAGGGAAAGCCAGTGATATTGATGCAACAGTGGAGAGACATGATCGTATCTGGAAATACTGGTGAGCAGTCTAATTGCTGTATTGTGATCTAGTTGAGCTTTTTCAGGTTGGTAGAGTGAAGACCACAGTAGATCATATAGCAGTAGACTAATTTGGATGTAACTAGGGCATGAATTAAAGTGTGGAGAACTTGAAATGTTACTTAAGAGTCAAAAGAGAGAAGCAGGTCAAAAATAACTTTCCTTTCTTCACCCTCGTTCTTATCAAGTCCTCTATTGTAATGCCTCATCTGCTTCCTGCTCCCTTCCTTGTAAGTTTTCTCAAGGATCTTTTCTTTCCCCCCCCCTCTTGTTCAATGTTTTCCTTAGTCTACTTACTGCCCTTATTCAATCCCTGGGTTTCACGTTCTATATATATATACTGATGATAACTTACTTCCGGCATGACTTGACAGAACTTCACCTAATCTCTCTGCCATTAATTCTGCCCTGGGCTCTATCTCTGACTGACTATACAATAATTCTCTTAAACTTAACCCCACTAAGACCACCGCCACTGGATTACAGTTTCTAAGTTCTCCCCTTCTGTAGCCTCCTCAAACGGCTCCAGTTCAATCACTTTACTTCCGTCCTTTAAATAACTCGGTGTCCACCTTGATACTGAACTCTCTTTCTCTCCCACATCTCTCACCTTACTTGTTCACCATTTTCCACCCTTCACTCTTTTCACATCCTTTGCCCTTTCTTTGATCAAACTGCCCTCACTACATTGCTCCTCAGTACTATTATCACACATCTAACTATGTTATTTTCACTGGCCTTCCTCAGTGTCAGTTAAAATTCTTATGATCCATCCATAACACGGCCATCTGTGCCCTCACTCATGTCAGGAAATTTGATCACGTCACACCCCTTCTCATTCAACATCACTGGCTCCCTGTCTCTTACAGGATCCATTTTAAAATTCTCACACTCACCCACAAAGCTCTTCACAACTGTGCTCTGCTATAGCTTTCTGCTTAGACTATCTCCAATGTGCCTCCAGGCTGCCTCTGCTCACTCTAGGACAATTGCCTGGTCCTCCCATCCCCTGCATGCGCCAAACATGAATCCACTTGTGTTGTAGGGATGGTTGATATATGAGAGAATCAGAAGAAGAGATTGACTTTATTCAATTTTGTCTGAAACGGACAGTAAACTAGACATTGAACTATATCTGAACTAGATAGGAATTAGGTCATTGTGTACTGGGCATGTTCTCATGGGAAAGAAGTCTGGTTGAGGAAAGGCAGCTGCATGATGTGAAACAGGCAGGAAGCCTAAGAAAACTTTTGTATGTGACTTTATATGGACATATCAGGTGATGGGTCTTGTCGGCCGACCATGAGTCACTTGTTTGGCAAGGTGTATAAAGATAGCTGGAGAGTCCCTGAAAAACTGGAAGCCATCTTTTCTCCGCTGATGAGTGTGACATGTCCTGAAACTGGTTCCAGTCTGCGCTATTGGGCTTCCCCAGCTGAAGTGAACTGACTGTGAAGAGAATGTCCGGTTTGGTGATGTATCCATAATCTATATGTATATATCCTGTATTAATAAATGTACCTTGTAACTGCTAGCATGTAGTGTTGTATCTTTGCTTTGCTTTTAGGAGTGATAATCAAAAGAACCTGGCCTGAACTAAGTCGTTTTGGCGACGAGGGTAGGATTGTCACTTTTTTTAAAGAGCAAACTGAAGAATGAAGAAGCTGCTGCAGGTTCTGTGGCTTTAGCTAAACAGAAAAAAACCCCAACCCAATAGCAAAAGAATATGTAATGGCTGGATGAAAAAATGCTTAGTTCAGTGTGCTCACAGAGGAAGGGTTAACGATTGAGAAAACCCTTAGAAATAACTCTTTCCTATAGAGCTAGTATTAATTGTCGGGAAAAATACAAAGACTTTATTATTTCTTTCTTTTTTCAAGGTCCCTGGTTTTCCAAGCTAATAAGACATATTTATTTAGCTATGCTTATATACTGCTTTTCACCAGGTCAAAGTGGTTTACAGTTATATGCTAACAGGCACTTTTTATTCCCTTCACCCCGAAGGGCTCACAATCTAAGTGTATCTGAGGCAATGGAGGGTTAAGTGGGTTGTCCAAGGCCACAAGGAGTGGCCATGGGACTAGAGACCCCAGTCCCTCTGGCCTGAGGTTACTTGTCCCTATGTAGGAATTGAACCCCAGGTCCTCCAGCCTGATGTAATCTGTCCCAACCACTGAGCTAGTCAAGTATACAGGGCAAGTTTTTTCAAGAAAGCCTCCTTATTCTGATCAGATAGGGGCTTATAATTAAAGACTAGCAGATGCCTGGGCATAAACCTTTGGTAAGCTTTGATTTTTCTTATATTTAAATCAGAATTGTTCCAATGTATGCTCAGAGGCAGCATTTAGTCTGTACGCTGTTTCTCTCTCATTGCGTGCAACAAAAATGTCATGTCTGTTCTGTTTGTCTTTGAAATCTATTATGTGCATCTTATCAAACTAAGGGGTATATTTACTAAAGGGCGTTAAGGTAACAGGTGTTAATGACAGCGATAAGGGTGTCAGCGTGCGATAAAGCTTGGGGCAGGCAGTGGGCGTTATGGCATTAAGGGTGCAAGGGCCCGTTTCGTGCGCACTAACAGGTTAACAGGTGTTAGCGATAACGGATAAAGGAGTAGCAGAAAAGGCAATGTAAAGGCAATGGAATGCAGGACAGGTGAGAGATGATGGACCCAGCAGATCAGTGGTCATCTAATGGTGCATCAGTAAGTGGGATGAGAAGTTGAGATGCAACATTAATGTTTCATTGAGTACAGTTAAGGTCAAAGAGGGCATGCCTGACCATTGCGTGGGGCACACATCTGCTGTGGTTACAACAGCAATACTCTGTAATGGGGCAAAGCAGAGGCAAGAAACTCTGGCTGTCCCATAGCCAGGATTGTAATGAGTGTGCTTCAAATATATGCAGTAGCACAATGAATGGGTACATGATGCAATACTGACCCCCCTGCACTGGTTTGATGGTATATAGAGGAGAGCTGAAAATATAAGAACAACCCCAGCTGGGAACAAGCTGTGATCTGTCATGTACAAAGACAGTAAGCTAACCATTATGCTAATCCTCTATAGCACCTGTCATGGGAAGAGGTACTGCTAAAGGGACTGTAGGTAGGAGGGAGGAGTGGCTCAGTGGTTGGGACAGGTTACCTCAGGCCAGAGGGGCCGGGGTTCAATTCCCACATGGGAACAAGTAATCTCATGCCAGAGAGGGACTGGGGTCTCTATTCCCATGGTTGATTCTTGTGGCCTTGGGCAAGGCACTCAACCCTCCATTGCCTCAGGTACACTTAGACTGTGAGCCCTTCTGGGACAAGGGAATAAAAAATACCTGTTAGCACATGTATGTAAACCACTCTGATACATAAATAAAGGGCAGTACATCAAATGCCTAAACCATAGCCATAGCTGCATGCAATGTATAAACAGGTTGTTAGCTCAAATGTGTGTCATCTGGTGAAAATGCCCTGTAATCATGACACTCATTGTCAAATATAGGACATAGAGTACTGTTTGGGATGGACCTTGGTCTGACCCAGTATGACATATCTTAAGTTCATATTTTCCTAGGTTCCTATGTGACACCAGGTCAGCTGGCTAGTCTGCCCTATGCACCAGCAACCCACACCACCTGACCCATGTACAACCCCATGGCCCATTTGTACCATAAATATAGTGCCCTATCATATGTACTCACCATGCTGTTGCAGCTCATGGAGCAGTAATATTATAGTCTGTGTCTCCCCTGTTAGTGATTCACACTGCAGATATTTACATAGGCTCTTTCCTCTGTAAATACACTCTCACAGTTAGGTTCTACATGGTTTTTAGGGTTCCTAGCACTTAAGTGCCTTTAGACACATTGCACAGCAGGTGTTGATGGAGCATGCACCGGTTGAGGGAGCACCTGGGTAAGGCAATGTAAATGTTAGAATTGGAAGGAGATGTGTGAAGTAAGGGATCTGAGTGAAATGTGTACAGTCCATGTTGCAGTCAGTAAGTTGGATGCTGACATTGGACCCAAAGTGTGTGTGTCATGGATGAATGTCCAGGTCAACAGCAGTACTATCAGCATGTGGCTGATGAAAGGCCAAAACCATGCATGTGTGGATACAGCATGTGTCTGATGTGGTAGGCAACGTTTCAAATGCCCATGAGTGATGCAGTACAGCAGTCACAGTTGAGGTGTCTATGGTTTCACACACTGTCACAAATGTATATCTGCGTAACACGTGTCGGACGGCACATGGCACATTGCACATGCGCACTGCATGTTCCGCAGCAGTAACGTGGCAGTAGTTGGGAGGTGACTGAGGTGGTGATAGGTGCCCTAGTTGTGTGTTTGGGGAGGTATGTGCGGATCCTGTTGGTGTCATCAAGACAGGACTGGCAGGTCTTGGCTGACAGTTGGATGTGTGCTGAGATGGAGAAAGAGGGATCAGAGATATTGCCAGGTTTGCAAACTGGCAGAACAGGGAGGAGTAGGGGGACTGAGGATGGTGGTGAGGGGGGGAGTATTGGGGTAGAGATCCATTGCTTAGCACCAGAAAATGTTCAGTTTCAGGCAGTGATGACACACCCAAGCAACAATGTCAGGCAGGCAGGCAGGGACCCTAGCATGGGGTGAAGGTGGGATCACAGGTATAGTGAGGTAGATTGGGGTGCCAAAAGTATAGCGTTGTTTCCCAGAGGCATGGGAAGGGGTGAGTGTACCTGGGAAATGGGTGTGGTGAGGAGTGTGGTGGATGCAGGACACCCTTAGGATACACCAACTGGGATCGAGGGAACAATGGAAGTGTACCCATGGGAACAGCCCTGATGGGGCAATTGGTGGGTGTGGTTGAGCTGCATGGTAACTCAGAGCTCTGATGGACCATGTAGTCCCTGTCTGCAATCCTGTTTTTGTGAGCAATATGCATCACGGACTGAGGGATAGCTGATGATTAGTGCAAGCCTGATAATTCAACAAACCTGTGCACAGCACCATTGGTGTTGGCCTTTGGTACCAGGCACTTGCTGGCAAACTATGGCCTTTATGTGCGTGATAGTGTTTCATACAATTGTGGGTGTGATGTTGACCCTGGGAACGGTGAGATGTTGTATACTACGGGGTCGATTCTGTCCTGCGAATAGCGGGGATGGACATCTCATTATTTCTAGAGACCTTTACAAAGAGGCCTTCTACATAGGGGGCAAGAGACCTGTGACATTTTTTTAAATAGGCGTTAAAGCCAGGTGGCAGATCAAAGGGAAATTTTGAAAGACTCCCTCTATCCAGGCAAGGACTGTGTTAATCACCCAGGAAATTGGTCACAGCTTACCTCAGAAGCACAGGCATAAATAATTCAAACAGAGTTCTATGATTCTCAGGCTTGAAGGACTACAAAAGGGGATTGCTACTTTTGGAGAGAGATCTGCAATTGTAAGTATTTGCTTCTGGTAATTTTTCTAAATCTTGGGGAAAAAGTAATTCTTTAGATTAAAGCTGATTAATCTGTGAACCCAGTGTATTTGTTAAATCATTCAGGGCCTAGTAGCAGCAAAGAGCTTTCTCTTTAAATTTAAAACACAGAAGAGAGCTTTCTGGTTAAATTTAGAACAAAAGACTCCCTTTATCCAAGCAAGGACTGTGGGACCCCCCTTGGAAATTGGTCACAGATTACCTTAGAAACACAGGATAGGGTACTGTGTAGCAGCCAGCTTTTAATAAGTCTTTTTCCAACTCTTCCTCCCTGACACCCACCCACCCACCCCTGGGATAATCATAACTTTATAGGTGCTTAAACCTCTTAAAGGAAAGGAGGTGCCATATTCACTCTCAGGTTCAGCTGTTTATCCTTATCAGGCATACATTAAGGACCTGAGATTAATTAAGCTTCAGGTGAACAAAGTACATTAAAAATATTAGGTATAGTTTTATTAGTATAAGTTTCCCCAACAATCCTTAGTAGGTAAAGAACTTAAATATCTAAACACAACCTTAAAATTAAGATGCAGACAGCAGTCCAGCAGCAAGATGGGGGCTTTCCAGTCTTTTGCATTGAGTGTCACATGTATGATTTTTCTCCCAGTTGGTGAGAGGTCTTACGTGTGAACTAGGTGCAAGGAGCTCTTTTCTCTCAGGGAATGAGTCCGATCTCTGTAGGCTAGAGTAGCAAACTTGGAGGAGATAAGGAAAACATAGGGATACATAGATGAGACCTACAGGGATATAGTCCTGAAGTCCCGCCTCCAGTCTGGCAGCATCCCTGTTGCCATGGAGGAGAGAGGTCATGTGACAGAAGATCATCACCCTGGTGTGGCAGGAAGTGATCCTGTAGCTAGGACCTGTCCTCCAGGTGATGTAAAACCCTCTCAAACCGAAGAAGTTTCTCCAGGGCCATGTACCCATGAGGGAAGGGTTAGGACAGCTGTTATAGTTGGTGATTCCATCATAAGGCATGCAGATAGCTGGGTGGTTGGTGGATGTGAGGATCGCCTAGTAACATGCCTGCCTGGTAAGAAGATAGCGGACAAGGTCTTAGGTAGTGCTGGGGAGGAGTCTGCTGTCTTGGTACATGTCGTTACCAATGACATATGAAAATGAGGTAGGGAGGTTCTGGAGGCTAAATTTAGGCTTTTAGGTAGGAAGTCGAAATCCAGAATTTCCAGGGTAGTGTTCTCTGAAATGCTTCCCGTTCCATGTGCAGGACCCAAAAGGCAGGCAGAGCTCCAGAGTCTCACTGTGTGGATGAGACTATGGTGCAAGGATGAGGGTTTTTGATTTGTTAGGAACTGGGGAACATTCTGTGGAAAGGAAGGGCTCTTCCGAAGGAATGGGCTTCACCTTAACCGGGATGGAACCAGGCTGCTGGAATTAGCCTTTAAAAAGGAGATAGAACAACTTTTAAACTAGATAATAGGGGAGAGCCGAAAGTCACCCAAGAGTGCATGGTTCAGAACAATATATCCTTGAAAGATACTACCAAAAGAATGAAGTTAGGGCATATCAGCAGAGAGATTCCAATAAAGACAAAAGTAGCCCAAATGTCCTTGAGCATGGAGCAGACAGAGCTTAAAGATTCCAAATTACCCCTGCCTACTGATAGCTAGATTAATATGAATAAAATATATTCTCTAAAATGTTTGTATGCAAATGCTAGAAATCTAAAAAATAAGATGGGAGAGTTAGAATATATAACACTAAATGAGAGGTTAGATATGATTGGTATCTCAGAGACATGGTGGAAGGAGGACAACCAGTGGGACACTGTGATACCTGGGTACAAACTATATCGTAATGATAGATCTGATCAAATTGGTGGAGGGGTTGTGCTCTATGTTAGAGAGGGCATTGAGTCACAAATGATTAAAGTTTTGCAGGAAACAAAATTCACTATAGAATCTCTATGGATTGAAATTCCATGTAAAAAGGGGAAGGCAATGGCAGTGGGGGTGTACTATCGACCGCCTGACCAGAATGGATGATGAAATGCTCAAAGAAATCAGGGAAGCTAACAAAAGTTACAGCACAGTAATAATAATTGGTTATTTCAATTAATCTGGTATTGACTGGGTCAGTGTCACGGCAGGACATGCTAGGGAGATAAAATTTCTAGATGAAATAAATGACTGCTTCTTGGAGCAGCTGATTCATGAACCGACCAGAGGGGAATCCATATTAGACCTAGTCCTTAGTGGAACACCAGATCTGGTGCAAGAGATAAGGGTGTTGGGGCCACTTGGCAATAGTGATCATAGCATGATCGCGTTTGATTTAATTAATGGAGGAGGAATGGTAAGGAAATCCACAGTACTACCTTTTAAATTTCGAAAGGGAGAATATGATAAAATGAGGAAAATAGTTAAGAAAAAGCTAAAAGGAGCAGGTGCAAAGGTTAAAGACTTATATCAAGCTTGGGTGTTGTTTAAAAATACTATCTTAGAAGCCCAGACCAGCTGTATTCCACACTTTAAGAAAAGTGGAAAGAAGTCCAAAAAGCTGCAAGCATGGTTCAAAGGTGAGGTCAGAGAGGCTGTTGTTGTCAAAAAAACATCTTTCAGGAAATGGAAAAAAGAGCCAAATGATGAAAACTGGAAACAGCATAAGTACTGGAAAGTTAAATGCAAGGCATTGATAAGGCAGGCATAGAGAGGCTTTGAGAAGAAGCTTGCTGTGGAAGCAAAAACATCTAATAAAGACTTTTTCAAGTACATTCGTAGCAAAAAAACCTGTAAGAGAGTCAGTTGGACCATTAGATAATAGAGGGGTAAAAGGGGAAGTGAGAGGGGACAAGGCCATAGCTGAGAGACTGAATGAATTCTTTGCTTTGGTCTTTACTGAGGAAGATGTAGGGATGTTACCCATGACTGAAGTCGTATTTCAAGGTGATACTGCAGAAGAATTGAAAGAAATATTGATACACTGGGAAGATGTATTACAACTATTTGATAAACTGAAGAGTAGCAAATCACCTAGACCAGATGGTATACATCCACGGGTGTTGAAAGAACTGAAATATGAGATTGCAGACCTGCTATCAATAATCTGTGAACTATCATTAAAATCAACTGTAATACCTAAAGATTGGAGGATGGCCAATTTAACGCCAATTTTTACATAGGGTTCCATGGGTAATCTGGGAAACTACAGACCGGTGAGCCTAACCTCAGTACCGGGAAAAATGGTAGAAACCATCATAAAGAACAAAATTACTGAACATATAGATAGTCACGGCTTAATGGGAGATAGCCAACATGGCTTTAGACAAGGAAGATCTTGTCTTACTAATCTATATATTATATATATATTTTTTAATTTTATTTATATAATTTCAACAAAATACAACAGGAAAAAGCAAAGCATTCCAAACGGTATATGATATTGTTTTCCAAACAAAAAAAATCCTTAATCCACATCAAGGAGAAGCTACATCAAATAGTAAAGGAAACTAGAACCATAAAGGCTCTGAAATATATTTTCTTTCTTAAAGCTCACTAATCATAGTCAAGAGGGTACAAAAAAGAATGACCTATTTATCCTTAAGGAAATTCTCCAACTGTTCCGCTTCAGAAAACTCATAGCGGTTGCCTTGAAATACTATCTGACATTTACAAGGAAACTTAAGATAAAGCACTAAAGGCCAACACTCGGGGTCGCAATTGCAAAAAAGCTTTACGACGCACTTGCGTGGCCCTTGAAACATCAGGAAAACTCTGGATTGGTTGTCCACAAAGTTTTTGAGATTTTTGTTTAAAATAAGAACGCAAGACTCTGTCTTTATCAACCTGCATAACAAAAGTAACTAACAACGTATCCCTCAAGGTTATTTCATCTATGGATGATTCCAGAAACCCTGAAATATCCAAAGTTGAAGACGCTAGGTGATCACATTGTGTTGCACCCACCTGCTCTAAATCTCTGACCACCCTCCTTTTAGGCATATAATGTAATTGAGATATCAAAATATTATCAACACCATTAAACAACAAAACGTCTTTAAGATACTTCTGAAACAAAATTAATGGAGATAAATAGTGAGTTTTAGGAAAATTCAACAAACATAGGTTCTTAGAGCAAAGGGAATTTTCCAAGAGTTCATCTTTTTTTTTTTTTAAGTTTTTATTTAATATTTTGAAACAAGTGAACAATTAAAACAACAGAAACAGAAAAGAAAATGAAACACAAATACACTACAAAATATTACAAACATTACTGGCCATTATCAATGCATTCTTTAGTTACTAAATAATATTGTTCATAGCTCCATTTCTACCTAACTGCTCCCATTGGACTATTACCTTTATTAATTAAATTGGTAACAAACATCATCTCATCCAACTGTCACATGCTATAACTACTTGTGTAGTAATTGTATATTAAGGGTATCCCAATTTTTTAGCATGTTTTGAAGATACGGATTTTGGCCCACATATGCTCTTTCATATGTCCTTTGAATACACAGTAAATTCCACCAATATTCCACATTCAAATTTGAAAAGTCCTTCCAATGACCAAGGATTGCTTTTAAAGCTAAACTTAGCATCAAGTCAAAAATCAAACAGTCCTGTTTCTCTAAGTCAGGAATTCAGCTTGCGACTTGAAGGATACTTGAAGGATACTACCAAAAGTAGAGAGGTTCCAAAAAAGAGTAAAGTAGCCCAAATGCCCTCGAGTATGGAGCAGACAGAGCTTAAAGATTTATTTATTTTATTTTATTTAGACAGTTTTTGTATACCGCTTTATCCTTCAATCAAAGTGGTCATGACACAATTGGGGGATACATTTAACCCGCGGGGATATGAGACACATACACTAAAACTTACAGAGAACATGGGCTATGGAGGGTTAAGTGGCTTGCCCAAGACCACAAGGAGCATCTGTGGGACTAGAAACCCTGGTCCTTCCGGCCCAAGGTTGCTTTCCTCTAGTGGGATTTGAACCCCTGACCTTTTGGCATGAAGTACCTTGCCCCAACCACTAGGCTACTCCTCCCTCTCCTCCCTCCCAACCACTAGGCTACTCCTCCCTCCCCCAAATTACCCATGTCTACCAATAGCCAAATTAATATGAATAAAATACAGTCTCTAAAATGCTTGTATGCAAATGCTAGAAGTCTAAAAAATAAGATAGGAGAGTTAGAATATATAGCACTAAATGAGAGGTTAGATGTGATTGGAATATCAGAGACATGGTGGAAGGAGGACAACCAGTGGGACACTGTGATACCTGGGTACAAACTATATCGTAATGATAGAGCTGATCAAATTGGTGGAGGGGTTGCGCTCTATGTTAGAGAGGGCATTGAGTCAGAAAGGATTAAAGTTTTGCAGGAAACAAAATTTGCTGTAGAATCTGTATGGATTGAAATTCCATGTAAAAAGGGGAAGGCGATGGCAGTGGGGGTGTACTATCGACCACCTGGCCAGAATGAACAAATGGATGATCAAATGCTCAAAGAAATCAAGGAAGCTAACAAAAGTTACAGCACAGTAGTAAAAATAGGTGATTTCAATTACCCCGGTATTGACTGGGTCAGTGTCACAGCAGGATATGCTAGGAAGATAAAGTTCCTAGATGAAATAATTGACTGCTTCTTGGAGCAACTGGTTCATGAACCGACCAAAGGGGAAGCCATATTAGACCTAGTCCTTAGTGGAACACCAGATCTAGTGCAAGAGATAAGGGTGTTGGGGCCACTTGGCAATAGTGATCATAGCATGATCGCCTTTGATTTAATTAGGGGAGAAGGGATAGTAAGGAAATCCAGAGTACTACCTTTTAACTTTCGAAAGGGAGACTATGATAAAATGAGGAAAATAGTTAAGAAAAAACTAAAAGGAGCAGTTGCAAAGGTTAAAGACTTACATCAAGCTTGGGTGTTGTTGAAAAATACTATCCTGGAAGCCCAGACCAGCTGTATTCCACACTTTAAGAAAAGTGGAAGGAAGTCAAAAAACCTTCCAGCATGGTTTAAAGGTGAGGTCAGAGAGGCTGTTGTTGCCAAGAAAGCATCTTTCAGGAAATGGAAAAAAGAGCCAAACGATGAAACCTGGAAACAGCACAAGCACTGCCAGGTCAAATGCAAGGCATTGATAAAGAAGGCAAAGAGAGAAGAAGCTTGTTGTGGAAGCAAAAACGTGAAATAAAGATTTTTTCAAGTACATTCGTAGCAAAAAACCTGTAAGAGAGTCAGTTGGACCATTAGATGATAGAGGATTTAAAGGGGCACTAAGAGGCGACAAGGCGATAGCGGAGAGACTAAATTAATTCTTTGCTTCGGTCTTTACTGAGGAAGATGTAGGGATGTTACCCATGACTGAAGTGGTATTTAAAGGTGCGGAAGAATTGAAGGAAATATCGATACATCGGGAAGACAACTATTAGATAAACTGAAGAGGGGGGGGCGGAGCCTGATGTCCAGCGGGTAAGACGCTTCGCGCTGAAGCTCCCGAGAGGCCTACTTAGAATCCTGACTTAATACCTATACAAACTTACTATTTCGCTCCGGGCTGACCGGGGTACCTCGGGGGGGATGGCGGCCCATAAACCAGCGCGCTTGGACTTCGGGTCTTCTTCTTCTTCTCACGGAAAACGCTCCAAAACAGAGGTGTCCTCCCCACAGAAGATGGCTCCATTTCGGGAAAACCCCGAAATGCACCTGGAGATTTTAGAGGAAATACGCGGCGTGAAAGAATTGGTGCAGTCCAATGGAGAAGCGCTTAGAGCCATGCGAGAAGACTTTGGAGTGCTCCAGGACCGGCTTGAAAGTCTCTCATTACGGCAGGACAATATGGCGGGGGTCCTCGACTCGCACGCGGTGCGCTTGGACACACTGGACAAGGCTGAGCGCCAGATACAGAATCTTCAAAAGGAGTTAGAAGATAGCAATAATCGAGCCCGTCGCAACAATGTGAGGCTCATTGGAATACCGGAGGGGGTGGAAGCGGGAGATATGAGAGAATTCCTGCTCAAAACTCTTCCCTCCTTGCTGAAGATCACCTTTCATAAAGAATTGGAAATCGATCGTGCACACCGTGTTCCTACCCACATGGCGCTCAACCGAACGACCCCCCGGCCTATTATCTTTCGCTTGCTACGATATCAACAAGTGGAACAAATTTTAAATGCTGCTCGGGCGAACCATCATTTGGAATTTGAAGGTCACAAAGTCTCCTTCTTCCCTGACTTGGCAAAGCCTACCGTTGACCGACGGAAGAAACTCCTTGCTTTTCGCCCTCGACTTCAACAGCTACAGGCTCGCTTTGGCCTGTTGTATCCCGCGAAGCTCCGAGTGACTCTCCACAACCAAACCAGGACATTCGAAGATCCTGATCTACTATCAACATTTTTAGACTCCAAAGAAGCAGAGCAGATGCGCTAATCCAACGACTTGGACTTTTATTTGCCGGCTCTGTCCGCCATCTTGAAGGGCCCGATGCGGCGGTCATAGTCAAGCACAGAGACTACCTGGACTTTCTTTCTTCCTTTCTATGACTTTCTTGTTTTTGGGTCTCCTATCCCTCCATGATGTGTGCCTCGGTCGGATTCGGAGCACGCACAGTCCTACAGGTTATGTATTTTTCAATTTCGGCCTTCTCTGGGGCTTCTCCCCGCAGACACATGGTCGCCAGTAATTTTTGGGGTTCTGCTTCTTCTCTACCGCGCTGCGGTTTTTCTTTTTTAATGTGGGGCGCTTCATTGTATTATCTAAGCTTATTTTCTTTTATGCCATATGTACAGCCAGATACAGTCAATATGAGGGACATTGTGAAATTATGTGCGCTATCATGCTCAGAATTTTTAACTTGTCTGAATGGCCTTATGTAAAATCTTATCACTCAACGTAAAGGGCATTAATAGTCCAATCAAAAGAAAGAAAATCCTTAGCTATCTTAGCCATGAGCATGCTGATTTAGCGTTTCTTCAGGAAACGCACTTAAACTCTGCTGAAACACTGAAACTCAATGTTAAGCCTTACATGGTGGCTGCCTATTCTCCCGCCGTTTCCAAACGGTGCGGGGTAGCCATTCTGGTTAAGAAATCTTTGCAAGCTACTGTAATTGATACTAGCGCTGACAAGGAGGGTAGATGGGCCCGAGTACATCTTAAGGTTGGAGATAGTGAATTTACATGTATTTGCATTTATGCCCCGAATGTGGACAACCCTGCTTACTATGCAAGTATTGCGCAGTTGGCACAGGCCTCTGCCAATACTCCATTAATACTTGGTGGTGATTTTAATCAAGTGTTAGACCCTCTGATAGATAGACAGCCGCCTAGAACGAGTAGTCCACCCAAGAGTCTTGCTACCCTTACAGCTCTGATGCAAGATCTTGCGCTGGTAGATATATGGAGGCTGCTTCACCCCTCCGACTTAGAGTTCACTTTCTTTTCTGCCCCCCATCACTCCCAATCTAGAATAGATTTCTTTCTCATTTCCAAAGCAATGATTCCTCAAGTAGACACGACTAGGATTCATCCTCTCCATATTTCAGATCATGCTGCCATATCTTTATCATTACATGTCACTGCGCGGGACGATTCTCCCCGAGCTTGGTTTTTTGATAGATCCTTACTGGGTCAAAAAGATTTTCAGGTTGATATAAAGACCGCTATCCAAGATTATTTTCATTTTAACTCACCCCATGACACAGCGAGCTGGGCTTGGTGGGAGGGTTTTAAAGCATCTATCCGCGCAACTATAACTAGCTATCAAATTCGGCAGGGGAAACAAAGAAAGCAGCAATTACTGATTCTAGAGCAGCAGATACAAGCTGGGGAGCGTCTTCTCACGTCCCGTACTGACCCATGTATTTTACTCCGTTTACAACGCTTGCGTTTTCAATACAATCAGCTTTTGTACACTGCTGCTGTTAAAAATATTGAATCACAACAAGGGCTATATTATCGGGAAAATAATCGTGCTGGCAAATTATTAGCAAATACCCTAAAAGGTCAAAAAGAAACCAAGCGTGTTACCGCCCTCCGTAATCCGTCGGGGGGGGGGCTTGGTCACTAAAGATACCGAAATCTTAGAACTCTTTCGTGATTTTTATACTCGGCTTTATCAATCTGAATGTGATTTTGAGCCAGATGTATTTGAACGCTTACTTTCAGGGGTACAAAGACCGACCCTATCTGACGAAGATAGAGTGGCCTTGGACACACCATTTACTGTCTCAGAAATTCATTCTGCTATCAAGAAATGTGCCTCAGGTCGAGCCGCAGGCCCAGACGGTCTCCCTGCTGAATTCTACAAAACCTTTCACGCCGACTTAGCTCCAGTTTTGAAACTTTATTTTTCTGCTCTGGCCGAGGAGGGTTCTCCTTCTGGGTCCTTTTCAATGGCAAATGTAGTAGTTTTTGAGAAAGAGGGGAGAGACCCGCAACTAACAGCTAATTATCGTCCAATTTCCCTCCTAAACGCGGACTATAAAATCTTTGCCACCATTCTCTCTACCCGGCTCTCTGATAGGATGCCTACCTTAATACACCCAGATCAATGCGGTTTCATTCCTGGTAGATCAACTGCTGACAATGCTCGGACTCTATGCCATGTACTGACTACCGCAGTTAATCTTGATCGCCCATTTGTTGGTCTCTCACTTGATGCTGAGAAGGCCTTTGATCGCTTAGAGTGGCCCTTCCTGTTTGCAGTCCTCCGCTGGTACGGATTCGGGGAAGGTTTTCTCCGTTGTCTTCGCACCATGTACGCACAGCCTACAGCCAGTATATGTGCCAATGCTTTAAAGTCTCAGCCTTTTCCCCTTCAACGCGGCACTCGCCAGGGATGCCCACTGTCTCCACTTCTCTTCGATCTTGCACTCGAACCCTTGGCTTTACTAATCCGGCAATCGGAGGAGATTCATGGAGTCCCCTTCACCCATAGGGAAATCAAAATTTCAGCGTATGCTGATGACCTTATGCTTTTTGTCTCTATAGACTCAGTACCGGCTGTCCTAGAGCAAATTGGTAAATACTCACAACTGTCCGGTTATAAGATAAATTGGACCAAGTCGGTAGCCTTTCCATTAAATCCTTTGCTTCATCAGGCAGATATGCAACCCTTCCCCTTTATATGGCAACCTCGTATGGTCAAATACCTTGGGGTTCACTATTGTTCTCCTTTGGAAGACACTATCTCCTTCAATGCCAAAGACTTAACCTCTAAAGTCCGGGCGCTTACTCACCGCTGGACTCCTTTAACACTTACCTGGTGGGGTCGATTAGAAACCATAAAAATGATGATTGTTCCGAAAGTGAATTATATCTTAGAAATGTTGCCCTGTCTCTTACCTCGACGTATATATAAAGATATAGAGGGCCTTCTGACTAGATACTTGTGGCAAAACAAGACACCTAGGATAGCGAAACATAAGCTGCAAGCAGATAAGGAAAATGGGGGTGTCAGATTCCCTGATTTCCTGAAGTATCATCAATCTTTTCTTCTCAAACAAGGCGCTTGTTGGCTGGACGATCCAGTACCGAGTAGACCTGTGTGGCTAGACATAGAAGAGGACCTTTGCAAACCGATTCCTCTTACTTTTCTCCCTGGTATGACTCTCCCATCAGACTCCCACTTTCCACCAATGCTTTTAGACACCTTAGGTGCCTTTAATAATCTTATGCAATCTTTAGACTCCCGACTCTGTCCGTTAGACAAGCTCCCACTTTGGTACAATACTCGATTTCGAATACAAAATAAGCCGATGGCGTGGAGCCCCTGGTACACTAGGGGCATTTGGATTCCTAGTCAGTTGTTCCATGAAGGTCGCTGGAAAACTTTTAGTGAATTGCAAATTGAATTTGGTCTCCCAGCGAAACACTACTTTCAGTTGGTGCAACTTCAGCATTGCCTTCGGAGTGCTAAGGTGCTCCCGCCATCGGCCTCCCCTACACAAGGTTGGTTGGAGACTATCCGATCTATCGGTAATTCACCGGGTGTAGCATCCAATTTTTACAAAACCTTATGTAATGCTATAACTAGAGATACCCCTATAGCGCAGAAAGCATGGGAGAGAGAATTGCATGTGACTTTGACCCCGGAGCAATGGAGCCTTGTCTGGAGTAGAGTGACACGGGTCTCCCGATCCGCCTCACTCACTCAGACACTCTTCTTTCTAGCCCACCGGTGTTTTTACACTCCTGACAGATTAGCCAAATGGAACACTACTCAGGGCAATAGCTGCTGGACATGTCATGCGGCCATTGGTTCACTACCTCATGTTATGTATGAATGTCCCGCACTACAGTATTACTGGCGTCGGGTCTGGGGTCGTATCCAGGCTATTTTGCATTTTCAAGAGCCCCTTTCTTGGAGGATAGTGGGACTTCGCTCAGCTGCGGGGATCCCCTCTCTTCCAAAAACGGCTTACTTCCTTTTGGACTTTATGCTTGGCATTGCTATTTCCCTAATCACGAAATACTGGAAAAATAGCTCTCATCTGAGCCCCAATGAATGGTGGAATCATGTCTGTCTCTAC
Source organism: Ichthyophis bannanicus (assembly GCA_033557465.1). Classification (NCBI taxonomy): domain Eukaryota; kingdom Metazoa; phylum Chordata; class Amphibia; order Gymnophiona; family Ichthyophiidae; genus Ichthyophis; species Ichthyophis bannanicus. Next base: position 1,248,025,128 of record CM066033.1, read on the forward strand.
AGTAAATATGAACAAATACCTCGTATGTTTGCTTCCCCCATTCAGACTCCTCATCATCGGTCTAAATGGAAGATGCTCAATGACTATGTACATTCTGCTCAATGCTCTCATCTGACTGTCTAAATTTGTATATATCTTTGTCCCATGATTATTCTGTATCGCAGATACTCTTTTGATTGTTTTGATGTATAATCACTATTGTTTGGAAGCGTTCACATGCTGACATAATCAGCTAGAGAAGAAGCGTGGGGGTGGGGGGTAATTGGGTTTACTTTTCTTTATTGTATACTTGTTTTGTCTCCTTTGGTGTGTTGTTTCTTTTGTTTGTTGCAAAATGAAAATAAAAGTTTAAAAAAAAAAAAGATAAACTGAAGAGTAGCAAATCACCTGTGCCGGATGGTATACATTCAAGGGTGTTGAAAGAACTGAAATATGAGATAGCAGACCTGCTATTAGTAATCTGTGAACTATCATTAAAATCATCTCTAATACCTGAAGATTGGAGGATCGCCAATGTAACACCAATTTTTAAACGGTTTCCAGGAGTGATCCGGGAAACTACAGACCGGTGAGCCTGACGTCAGTACCGGGAAAAATGGTAGAAACCATCATAAAGAATAAAATTACTCAGCATGTAGATAGTCATGGCCTAATGGGAGACAGCCAACATGGCTTTAGACAAGGAAGATCTTGTCTTACTAATCTGTTATGTTTTTTTGAAAGTGTGAATAAACAGGTGGACAAAGGTGAGTCGGTTGATATAGTGTATCTGGACTTTCAGAAAGCCTTTGACAAGGTCCCTCATCAGAGACTTTTGGCAAAACTAAAGAGTCATGGGATAGGAGGCAGTGTACTACTGTGGATCAGAAACTGGTTGAAAGATAGAAAGCAGAGGGTTGGGCTAAATGGCCAATTTTCCCAATGGAGAAAGGTGAATTGTGGTGTACCCCAGGGATCTGTGCTGGGTCCGCTGCTTTTTTACATATTCATAAATGACATGGAAAGTGGAATAATGAGTGAGGTTATCAAATTTGCAGATGACACAAAACTATTTAAAGTTGTTAAAACCCAAGAGGATTGTGGAAAATTGCAGGAGGATCTTGATAAAGTGGAAGACTGGGCATCAAAATGGCAGATGAAATTTAATGTGGACAAGTGCAAAGTTATGCACCTAGGGAAGAACAACCCAAACTATGGTTACACGATGCAAGGTTCCGCATTAGGAACCACCACCCAGGAAAAAGATTTAGGCGTCATTGTGAATAACATGTTAAAACCCTCGGCCCAGTGTGCAGCGGCAGCCAAGAGAGCAAATAGAATGCTAGGTATCATAAGGAAAGGAATGGAAAATAAAACAAAAGATATTATAATGCCTCTATACCATTCCATGGTGAGACCGCACCTTGAATATTGTGTGCAATTATGGTCGCCGTATCTTATTTATTTATTATTTATTTATTTAACATTTTCTTCTATACCGCGCTATTAAAATCAGCGCGGTGTACATCGAACAAGAATACTGCAATGTATACAAATAACATTGAGTTTACAAATAACAGGGAATTGAACATGGGGGAGAAAACGGGGAAACTAAATACATATTAACTCAAACTATGGATATAGGATATAGCGTTATTAGAAAAGGTTCAGAGAAGAGCCACCAAAATGGTAAAGGGGATGGAAGGATACTCCTATGAAGAAAGGCTAAAAAGGTTAGGGCTCTTTAACCTGGAAAAGAGACGGCTGAGGGGAGATATGATAGAAGTCTATAAATTAATGAACGGTGTGGAACGGGTAAACATAGATCGACTGTTTACGTTATCAGAATATAGAAAGACTAGGGGACGTGCAATGAAGCTACAGGGTAAACTATTTAAGACTAATAAAAGAAAATATTTTTTCACTCGACGTGTAATCAAACTCTGGAATTTGTTACCGGAGGATGTAGTAAAGGCTGTTAGTGTAGCTGGGTTTAAAAAAGGTTTGGACAAGTTCCTGGAGGAAAGGTCCATAAACCATTATTAAGAAGGGACCCAGGATATCAATGCTTGACCTAGTACAAGCATTGCAGAACCTGTGTCTTTTGGGGAAACTGCTAGGTACGTATGACCTAGATTGGCCACTTTTGGAAACAGGATACTGGGCTTGATGGACCTTGGTCTGACCCAGTATGGCATATCTTATGATCTTATGACTTGTATACTACTATATGATATGTGAGTGGTGTATGCATTTTCAATAGTTGGGTCACTCGTTGCCAAATGTGCTGCCAGTATCTCTTCAATTTTGGACAATAATATATCATATGTGACAGCGTACCAATATCATTCTCACAAGACCAACATCGATTCCCTATTTGGGATTGCCATTTCACTATTTTCAAGGGAGTTAAGTACGCTAAGTGGGCCAGGAAATACAGTGTTTGTGTAAGAGAAGCTGCCCGCGTAATCCTTATCTGTGAGCCCCAGAAGGCATCCCACATTCTAGTATTCTCCAATTCACCGACTTCTGTTTCCCAAATTAATTGCGTGCCTTTGCATCTTCTCGTCTCCCCTTCTCGTAGTAAAGTCACAAACCTAGATATTAGTTGAGATCCCATTTTCATTTCTTGCATATTCTGAAACAGCGGCCAACCAGGGCATATTGAAATCGGCGAGACCCCAGCCTTACTTAGACAATGCCGTAGCTGACACATTGGTACATACATTTATCCGGTAGACTATATTCCTGTTGCAGCATCTGGAAGGATTTAAAAGAATTATTGCAAATCAGTTGGCCCAAATTGTATATGCCATGACTCATCCATGTGTTCCATACAATACTTTGACCGTCGATTCAGAGTTTCGGGTTTAGCCAAATGGGTGCATCCTGTGTGTATTTCTGAGCACCTTCTATATATGGTATTATCATTTGATAAGCTTGCTCAGTGGCCCTGATGATTCCTTTATACGGATTCTGCGGAGTACAGCCTGTCCCAATATGCCATCTTAGCGGTATTGGTTTACTTATGGCCAGCTCTATCCATAGCCACTGCGGGCTATCCTCTAATGCCTCCTCCTCAGTCCAGTGGATTCCTTGCTTCAGTAATGCGGTTACATGAAACCAATAAAAATCTGCGGTTCAGTAATGCGGTTACATGAAACCAATAAAAACTGCTAGGTACGTATGACCTAGATTGGCCACTGTTTGAAACAGAATACTGGGCTTGATGGACCTTGGTCTGACCCAGTATGGCATATCTTATGTTCTTATGTAAGTGCATGCCCCCTCTTGTTTTGGGTAACTTGAGTTCCCATGCCACTATTGGTGTTTTATTACGCCATAGAAAAGATAATATCGACTTACCTAATTTATTATAAAAGCTTTGGACCAATAGAGTCAGTATCATACTTAAGATATAGTTTATCTTGGGGACAATAACCATTTTTATGGTTTCTAATCTTCCCCACCAGGTCAAATTTAATGGGGACCATTTAGTCACATAGTCCCTGACTATTTTTTCACATTGTGCCATATTTTGAGTTACAGTCTCTTGCATGGTAATCCCATATATGATACCTAAATATTTGAAGGAGGACTGTTCCACTCGAAATGGGTAGTGACTCATTATTGACAACGGAACATGAGAGTTAAGAGGTATTATAGTAGTCTTTGCCAAATTCACTTTGTATCCCGATATTTCTGAGTATTCAGCTATAACTTTTAGCACCGCTGCCAACGAGCTGGGTTTCAAAAACAGAAACAGGTCGCCAGCATAGGCTGATAGCTTGCATTGGCAGCCCTTAATGTCTATGTCTATGATATCATTATGTTGTCAAATTTTTAATGCTAATTGCTCCAGTGCTAAATTAAAAAGCAACGGTGACAAAGGATATCCTTGTCTCATTCCTCTAAATAAATTAAAGACCGTTGACAATGTTGTGTTTGCTGCCACCCGTGCTGAAGGTTTGGTGTATAAATAAAAACAACCATTCTAACCTATCAAATGCCTTTTTGAAGTCTAGTGCTAATCCGACCACTGGGTCAACAGTTTGCTGTCTGTGTCAGAACATGAGCTAGTAGTCGACCATTATCCATAGTAGACCTACCCGGCATGAATCCACACTGATCTGGATGGATTAGCACATCAAGGATTTTCCCTAGTCTATTGGCTAGCACTTTAGCATATATTTTGTATTCTATGTTTAGTAGTGATATAGGACAATAATTCTCCACTTTCTGGGGATCTCTCCCTGGCTTAGGGTGTATAACAATGATAGCTTCTGCCAATGCCCCAATGTCAGGATGTTCTTCATACAGCCCACTGTAATACGTGTGGAGTTCAGGCACCAACTGCTCTGCAAATGCAACATAGAATTCTAATGGCAATCCATCTGGCCCACTCGCTTTGCCCTTAGCCAGTTGTCTTATGGCCTGTTGTATCTCCTTGACAGTGATGTCTTCTTCCAATGATGATGCTTGTCTTTCAGAGAGTTATGGTCCGAAGACGGTGGAGACCAATTTTTCAAAAGCTCCTTCATCCCATTCAACCTCTCATTGATATAATTTTGCATAAAATTCTCTGCACTGCTCTAATATTTCTTCATCCTTTGTAACTAACTCGCCTTTTGAATTCTGTATACTTGCGATACATGATACCGCCTCCTTAGCCTTCAGTGTGCCGGAGAGAAGCATGCTCGCACGGTTACCCTCATGATAGTACACACTTTGTTGTGATTTAATTTGCTGTTGTGCTTTACAATTTAGTAATGAATTATATTGATAACGTAATTTTTGCAGCCTTATCAAAATCATCGGGTCCATTTGCTTAGTTAAAAGCCTTTTTCCAGTGCGTATTTGTAGATTTATTTCATGCAATTCTTTCTTCTTGGCTTTCTTCTGTTGTATGGCAAATGTTGTGCTCGAATAGCAGCTTTAAAGGCTTCCCACCAAGCCCAGGTTGAAGTTTATGATTCTAAGTTATGTTCAAAATAAGTTGAGATTTTTTTTTTGTATGTGATTAAGAAAGGTCTTATCAGTCAACCATGCTTTGTCAAATTGCCATCTCGTCTGGGTCCGTCGTGTCGACTTCATGTCCAGAGTGAGCATCACTGATGCATGATCCAAAACTGTTTTTGTGTACATTTCTGCAGCCAACACTTGTGGTACCAGTGTCTTTGATATTAAGAAGAAATCAATTCTCGTCTGAGAGTTATGAGGGAGAGAGTAGAATGAGTATTCTCTAGCTCTCGGATGTAAAAGTCTCCATGGGTCTATCAATCCTATTAATTCTATTATATTCTGTAATACTCTACTCGTTCTAGGTTTAGATTGTTGTTTGTATGGAGTCCGATCAACTAGGGGATCTTGTATAATATTGATGTCTCCTTCAAGGATTATGTGTGTTGATGCCGCCTCCACTAATTCCATTGTCAACTGTTCAAAAAACTTTGGTTCTTCCTGATTAGGGCCATACACCACCAAATTTCTTTTTCGTTTAATTGGATTTGTGATACCCTTTACATTTAGAGTCAATACATTTAACTTATTACTAGCCATATTGACAGCTGTTATGCCTTTTCATAGTAATATTTGTTACCTGGAGCTTCATATTTCTTTGTACTCTACTTTTCCCATTCAATTTATATAGCCAGATCTTCATAACCATATTAACTATTAACTCTTGTGTGGTGGAGTCCATAACACAAACAATGCGAGCAGGATCCCCAAAGCCCCCTCCCCACCCAACTACTACTTAAACAAGTCACTTACTCGCCTCTCCCCCCTCTTAACCGATACTGTTAGCAACATTCTTATTTATACATTAAACTACATTTTTAGCTCTTGGTTATATTACATTTTGCAGTCATCATATATGTGCACTATACAGTTCCTGTACAACCCATATACCTTGTATCAAATTTTAAGTCCAAACTTAGGATTCGATTGTCTCATCTCTCCAAGCCGTACTACTTCTAGCTCCCTGCTATCCAATTGCTTTGCCGCCATTTCAACTCAGCTTCCTGTTTCCATATGAGCATAGTCTTGCAGAAAAGTACGAAGTGCTGAGGCATTGTCAAAGGTGCATGTAGTATTGTCTATTGTTACTCGCATTTTAGCCGGGTAGAAGAGGCCATATCTTGCCTGCAGCTTCTGCATCAGCGGTCTGCATGCTAGTAGTTCTTTTCTTCGCTCAACCGTTCTTTTACTAAGGTCCGGGTAGAAGGCAATTCTATGGCCATGAAGTTGCATTGAAGTTTTCTGCTTGGCCGTTTGAAGAATTTGCGACGCTTGTGGGTATCGCAGCACTTTAATCACAAATGGTCTCAGATGTCTAGCATGATTGGTTGTGTGTGAAGGAACTCTATGTGCACGTTCCAGTTCTAGAGGCTTAAGGAATGTAGTTTGCAATAATTCTGGTATCAATTTTTCTAAGTACGCAGTCGGATCTGCCCCTTCCATTCCTTCCGGGATACCTGTAATTCATACATTATTTCTTCTTGTCCGATTGCTCTGGTCCTCCATTTGAGCTTCTAACGCTGCTAGACGCTTGGAAAGTGGGCCCACTTGATTCAGCATTTTCTCATGCTTTTGTGTTTGTGCCTCTACTTTGTTCAAGCGCCCGCTCATATCCTCCAGCTTTCCTTTTACCTCCTGTAAATCTTCTTGCATTTGACTTAGTGTCGCTGCATTGGCAGTTATTAACTCCTTTACCTGTCTCAGTTCACTGAGAATTTCATGAAGGCCATCCGCCGCTTCTTTATCTGACGCCATTTTCTGTGGAGACAGTGCTTCTTGTTTTGCACGTTTTGCCGCCAAACCTGTAGCTTGTTGAAACTCAAGTTTAGTTGGCTTTAAAGATGACATCTTCCTCTTACCCTACGTCTCATGCAAGTTTGCTAACTTTATCTGAAAAGGGAGAGAGGGTTAGGACTCTGCACTCGTGGCGGGAGCGATTCCCTTAGGCAGCCATTTCACAGCGCGGCAACCTCCGCCCCGCAAGAGTTCATCTTGATGATGTAACAAGGAAAACTCCTGAGAGAAATTAACAGAGATAGACTGATAAGAGGAAAGTTGATTCCCAAAAGATCCAGAAACTTTCTCCAAATCTAATATACGAGAGTCATGGTCAGACAGCTAAGCAACCGTTTCCCTCGAAAATGTAGCCACTTTTTGTAAAGACACACCCAAAGCTGACTCCATATGAGAAAGAATGGCCCAAATATCCTTTAATGAAACATCAGCTGGAGGCGACAAAGATTCTCCAATTGTGACAAAAGAAACCATTAAGGGAAGTGGAGGTGGAAGACTTTCTGAGGCGGATTCAAGCTTTAAAAAGGAATCAGGAAGCAAAACGGAACCAGCTTCATCCACCTCCAAATCATCAGAGCAAGGACTTTTACCGGGACCAGACACACCCAACTCTTGGCAGGGCTGAGCTAAACCCAAACAACTAGCGGAGGGTGAAGAGGATGCAATACTCACACTTGTGATGTTAACCGAGTTCGATGTCAAGAGTCCCCCGGCAGACACAGGGTTCTCCACACGAATGTGGGCATCCATTGGACCTACCACCTTGACTGCCTTCATCTGCTTGGAGTGTGGGTAATGTTTCCTTCTTTTCCCCATCACAGGAACTCACCCTCTGCACCTCGCGCACCAAAGGGGCGGGCCTGCTCATTTGGACATGCCCCTTTGGTGCACGCCCACGGGCATGTGCCCGCTCTGCGTCCCGCGGTGGAGCTGAGTTCTTATGGCCCTCCTCAGTTCAGACAGCCAATCGGGAGCTGAACATGCAGGCAACCAGAGCCAATCAATTCAGATGGAACAGCAAGAAGAAAATGTAGCAGCTCGGTGTCCCGCGGTGGAGCCGAGTTCTTATGGCCCTCCTCAGTTCAGACAGCCAATCGGGAGCTGAACACGCAGGCAACCAGAGCCAATCAATTCAGATGGAACAGCAAGAAGAAAATGTAGCAGCTCCATATTATATTTTTTGAAGGTGTGAATAAACAGAAAAAGGTGAGTCAGTTGATATAGTATATCTGGACTTTTAGAAAACCTTTGACAAGGTCCCTCATCAGACTTTTGGCAATACTAAAAAGTCATGGGATAGGAGGCAGTGTACTATTGTGGATCAGGAACTGGTTAAAAGATAGAAAGTAGAGGTAGGGCTAAATGGTGAATTTTCTCATTGGAGAAAGGTGAATAGTGGAGTACCCCAGGGATCTGTGCTGGGTCCACTGCTTTTTGACATATTCATATTCACTAAAGAGTGAGGTTATCAAATTTGCAGATGACACAAAACTATTTAAAGTTGTTAAAACCCATGAGAAAATGTGGAAAATTGCAAGAGTATCTTGATAAATTGGGAGACTGGGCATGGAAATGGCAGATGAAATTTAATGTGGACAAGTGCAGTTATGCACCTTGCAAAGAACAACCCAAACTATCGTTACATGATACAAGGTTCCATCTTAGGAACCACCACCCAGGAAAAACATTTAGGCGTCATCATGGATAACATGTTATAACCCTCTACCCAGTGTGCAGCGGCGGCCAAGAGAGCAATAGAATGCTAGGTATCATAAGGAAGGGAATGGAAAATAAAATAAAGGATATAATGCCTCTGTATCATTCCATGGTTCGACCGCACCTTGAATATTGTGTGCAATTCTGCATACTGTATCTTTAAAAGGATATAGCATTATTAGAAAAGGTATAGAGAAGAGCCACCAAAATGGTAAAGTGGATGGAAGGATACTCCTATGAAGAGAGGCTAAAGAGGTTAGGGCTCTTCAACCTAGAAAAGAGATGACTGACGGGAGTTATGATAGAGGTCTATAAATTAATGAATGGAGTGGAATGGGTAAACGTAGATCAATTGTTTACATCATCTGAATATAGAGACTGGGGTACATGCAATGAAGCTACAGGGTAACCTATTTAAGACTATAAGAAAACATAACTTTTTACACAATAACAGACTTCTCAGTAAAACAGAGTTTAATGACTTTGCTTGCAAGTAAAGGGTGAGATGCTTCAGTAAGCACTCACACAGATCCTCCATTTCACAGTTCTTTTATAGTAGATTATAGTACGTGCCCTCTTTTCAGCATGTCCATAATTCATTGGATAATATTATACACCTGTATCAGGCTACGTGTTATTAGCCACGTATCCCTTTTCTCAGAATGCAGACATACAGTAAAGGTGAATCAGCTTTGTACCTCTGCACCTGTGACAGGCTACGTATTATTAGCCACGTAGTCTCTCTTCCCAGGATACAGACATACCAAATTATATTACAGAATGGTAAATGAATGGAATACAAGCATTATATTACATTGTAAAAATAACATATCACATTTGTTTATAACAAACCCCTTCCTCTTTCTTTTTAAAAATGTCTTGTTACTTTTTACATTTACTCCACAGTTCCATAAGAAGCCTCTAACTTAGATAACATCCTTCCTAACTCTCTCTCTTCCCTTTTATTGTCCATTATTAACATTGCACCTTTGTGCACTGGAAATGATACTATCATTTGTTTAGTGCTTATTGTTTCTATCAGTCTTTGAGTTAACCCTCCTATACACGGTATTATGCAACACCCCACCGTAATTAATACTCCAAATACAACAAGTACAGAAGTAAATATAGATACTATCACCCCTTTCCATTTCCCATACCATGACCACAACCATCCAGTGAGAGAGGTATTCATACCTGAATTTTCTGCCAATTCCTCTGCCAAGGTAGTTAGTCCTCGCAGGTCTTTAGTGATGGTACCATCAGGGGCTGTGTTATTGGGGATGAACATACAAAATTTCCCCCACCCCCCAATATTACACATGCCCCCTTTTCAGCTGCTGTTATATCTAATATCATTCGGTTCTCCCAGGCCATTCTGCTAGTGGCGTCCAATTGTTCTGCGATCCCCTTTATTGCATCCCGGGTATAATTGATAATATATATAATTTATCCAATCTACATTTTTGTTTATTGTGATTACCCCTAACAGGGATTCAAATCCAGCTGCAATCTGGTTTCGTGCTTTGTACTCATCCGGAACTCCCTGAGGGACTCCTATTGCATCTATATATATCCTGTCATCAAATGAGGCTCCCAAGGTACTCAACCTTTCCCTTTGTATTTGCTCCTTGTCCTGTTCTGTGAATGCCAAGGTGAAAAGGAACCGCCAGTTGAATTATTGCACATGTTCCCGACCATAGGGTAGGCAATGTTGGTCTCAACGTCCACCCTCCACAGTACCACCACAGGTCTGCCCTAGGGATTACCAGGTTGGAGTAGTTCTTCTCTTCTCCTTCCATCCCTGTCAGGTTTAGGCTTTGAACGCAGATATTCAGTTCCCCCACTTCCCTCGTGTAGTTCTTCCCCCTTCTGGTGAGAAAGGCGGAGTGATTTCCAAACACTGTTGAAAATGTGGGGAGAACTTTTACCTCCTTCAAGTCTGTAGGGGGAAAGAGCAAATTCAATGACTTACAACTTTCATTTCCCCAAACCATTTTTCCTGATACAGAGATATGAGGCATCTTACTCCATCGGGATCTGTATCCCACCTCAAGGGTAAGGACACAACCTGTGCAATGGGCCTCCCGGAGGCACATGCGTAGCAATTGCTGTGGTTGAGATTTCCTACGGTATATTTAACCCATTCCACCCAGGCGTTCACATCCTCATAACCCGTTTCCACCTCTACAGTGTCCCTCAAATCTTTAATCTCCACTATTTTTGACTGCATTAGGGTCCTTATTAGGTTCAAAAGATATGCTGGGGAATGGTGTGGGGACCTGAGTCTGATTCTTGAGGGGTATTCTTATCCTCAATCTTCCCAGGGGATCTTTCCCCATTAATATCTATTCCTAGTCCATAGGTCCCATCCAGTGAGTCATCCCTTCCAAAGAGGGTGACCACAATGGGATTGCAACTTCCTGGGTTACATTGCTGAATACTATGTTTCTTCATCATTTTTATTTTCTTTTGAATTGGGTGTTTCTTCCCCTCTGGGGAGACCCAGCCTCCATCCTCGGTGGTCCACCAAACTTGTGACCACTCATAACAGGACATCACGTACACAAGTGTTTGGGCATTCTCTGGACACATATACTTATGACTATTTCCCCACAACTTTTCGTAGTATCCCCGTCACAACTTATCACTTGGCAGGCATCAAATTCTAGGCTCACTGGTCCCTCTCCTTCTGGTACGGTTACAGTAAATATGTTAAAGTACATCTTTCCCCATCATGTTTGTGTTTGTATTTGTTCATCTGTCCATCCCTTTCCTTGTCCTAGATCCCATGTCATTCCCCTTAACAGAGAAAGTGATCCTCCCCACCATAGCAACACCATCCACTTTTCTTTGTCCATGTTATAATTTTTATTAGTCCTCGTTAATGAACTCCTCTCCTGTTCTTCTGTGTTTTCTTGGTATTTTCAGGCGCAGAGGGTCAGTAGTTCCCTGGACCTTCCATTGTGCGCCTGAAAGAGCTTCAACCGGACCTTTAATCGTCCAACCTTTTCCCGCAGTTCTTACAGCAGTCTCAGTACTCAGTAAGACCTGGAACAGGCCTTCCCAGTCTGGTTGCAATTTAGAGTCCTTCCAGAATTTTATCAAGACTCACTGTCCTGGTTTGTGACCGTGAACTGCAAACTCCAATGGGGGTGTTTGTGCCAACAATCCTTTATTCCTGAGAACAGATAAAGAAGAGGACAGCCCAAGTATATATTCTTTAAGAAACTTATCTTTAGTTTCAAACTGGGGAGGTTCCTTTAATTGTCCCATATAGGGTAATCCAAATAACAGTTCGTAGGGAGACAATCCTAAATCTTTCCGAGGGGCTGCTTGGATTCTTAACAATGGTAAGGGCAAACACTTAGTCCAAGGTAATTTTGTTTCTAACATCAATTTGGCTAACTGTTCTGATTCATGCGTTCCACTCTCCCTGAGGAGGGTGGATGCCATGGAGTATGGAAATCCCAGGATACTCCCAGAGTTTCCATTATGTTTTGCAATACCTTGGCTGTGAAATGACTTCCCTGGTCTGCGTCAATGTGACCTATCATCCCATATCTTGGAATGATTTGTTCCAAAACTATTTTTGCTACTCCTATTGCTGTGGCAGCTACCATGGGATATGCCTCCACCCATCCCATCAAATGGTCCACTATTACCAAAAGGTACTTCACCCGCCCAACCAGGGGCAATTCAGTAAAATCAATCTGTATATTTTGGAATGGACGAAGACCAGGGTCTCTGCCTCCCTGCGGTTGTTTCCTAAGGACCATTTTGTTTTCTTACAGGTTATACACCTCTCACAAACTTGCTTGGCTACTGTGTATATTCCCATACACCCCAATGACTCTCTTATTTATTTATTTAACAGGTTTGATATACCGCTTTATCATTTAAATCAAAGTGGTTTACATTGAAACTTAAACTTGGTAATGTACATTAAAACAGGGACATTGATAACCTGGATTTTTCTGAGGCAATGGAGAGTTAAGTGACTTTACCAAGGCCACAGGGAGTACTAATGGGAATCAAACCCTGGTCTGTGGGTTCCCAAGCCAGTGTTCTTAACCATTAGGCTACTCCTCCACTTTTGATATAGAATGACCATAATTTCCCTCATTATTTATTTGTTTATCATCTGCTTGCCATCAGGTAAAACCCATTTCCCATTTAAGTTTCTACTGCCCTTATATCTTCGAGTTTTCATTTTTCCCTTTCAGTAAATAAGAACATAAGAACATAAGACATGCCATACCAAGGTCATAAGAACATAAGACATGTCAGACCATGGTCCATCAAGCCCAGTATCCCGTTTTCAACAGTGACCAATCTACAGTAGGTCACAAGTACCTAGCAGTTTCCCAAAAGACACAGGTTCCTTAATGTTTGTATTGGGTCAAGCAGTGATATCCTGGGTCCCTTTTAATAATGGTCTATGAACCTTTAACTTGTCCAAACATTTTTTTTAAGCCCAGCTACACTAACAGCTTTTACTACATCCTCCGGTAACAAATTCCAGAGTTTGATTACACATTGAGTGAGAAAAAAAATATTTATTTTTCTTATTAGTCTTAAATAGGTTACCCTATAACTTCATTGCATGTCCCCTAGTCTTTTTATATTCTGATGATGTAAACAATCGATCTACGTTTACCTGTTCCACTCCATAGGAAGGCAGCTGGGTTTAAACACTGATCTGTGGTCAACACTAGGTAATCTTTTTCCATTAATATTGCTTCATATTTCAGGATTCGTGAATCAGTGAGCCACCTCCCAGCCCTCTGGGTTAAGATGGTTCTCACTTGATGTGGGGTACTTACTACCAGGGCCCCTCTGAATGTCTATTTCCTACTCTCTTCTACCAATAGGGCTGTTGCCGCTACTGCTTGAACACATTCTGGCCATCCCCTAGACACTGAATCTAAGATTTTAGATAAATATGCTACTGGTTGTCTCTTACCTGCCCATTTTTGAGTGAGGACCCCTAAGGTTACTCCCCCATTTACAGTAACAAACAAATGAAAAGGTTTGTCCAGTGAGGGTAAGGCCAGAACTGGGGCTTCTACCAAGCTCCATTTTAAATCCTTAACCAGCTCTTTGTCTTCTTCTTCCCAAATTATAATGTTAGGTTGCTCTTCTAGCAATTTTGAATATAATCCCTTAGTCTTTTGGACATATGAGTCTATCCATAATCTACAATACCCGGTTAGTCCTAGGAACTTCCTTAGTTCCCTCTTTGTCCTAGGTAGGGGTAAATCTGTAATCGCTTTTATTCGTTCTGGACCTATTCTCCTTTTTCCTTCACTAATTAAATGTCTGAGGTATTTTACTTCATTCTCTAATTTAGTTTTGGAAACCTGGAACCCTCTTCTTCCCAGAAACTCTAATAGAGCTTTGGTGGCTTCACTTACTTGGGTCTTCTTTTTCCCTGATATTAAAAGATCATCTACATATTGCAAAATAGTTACACCAGATGGTGTAGAAAATTTTTCTAACAACTGTTCCAGCACTTGTCCGAACAAATTAGGTGATTCCAAAAAACCTTGGGGTAACACCGTCCACTGGAACTGTTGTTTCCGACCAGTATCGGGGTTTTCCCATTCAAAAACAAACATGTCCCTACTACTTGGGTCCAAGGGACAGGGCCAAAATGCATCCTTCAAATCTATAACACTAAACCATTTATGCTCATGGGGTATTTTACTCAGTATTGTATAGGGGTTTGATATCACTGGGTGCCTTATCCGTACTATTTGGTTCAGTCTCCTCAGATCCTGTACTAACCTGTATGATCCATTTGGTTTTCTTACTGGCAAGATGGGAGTATTAAATGGGGACATGCATGGTTCTAATAGTACATCTTTTCAACTTTCAATGGCGGGATATTCAATCCTCCCCTATTTCCTTCCCTTGCCCAGACTATAGGGTCTATTTGACTCTCTTCTTCTTCGGTGAGGACAGCCATTTCTACAATGATTTGGCTGTCTTTCACCTTTATTTCTAAGTTTAACTGTGTAATCATACCCCTTCCTAATAGATTACTCCCTGCTTCTGGGATATACAACAACTGTCCCTTTATCTCCTCATGATCCATTTTTAACAGGGTGGGCTCAAATATTGAGACCGAAAAACCCTCTCCTTTTACTCCTGAGACTGCAAGCTTCTGATTTGTTAATTCCCTCTGGTATATAATTTAAGGATGTCTGGGCAGCTCCTGTGTCTACTAAAAATACTACTTCTATCATATCTCCCCTCAGCCGTCTCTTTTCCAGGTTGAAGAGCCCTAACCTTTTTAGCTTCTCTTCATAGGAGTATCCTTCTATGCCCTTTACCATTTTGGTGGCTCTTCTCTTTACCTTTTCTAATAATGTTATATCCTTTTTAAGATAAGAGGATTTTCTGCCTGACTCCCTATTTCTGGGGTTAAATTGTATATAGGGGTTAAGTCTACCTCTAAGGCAGCTCCCTTAGCAGTCTCATCTGCTAATCTATATTTCTCCGGTTCAAAAGAATTCCCTGCTTAATGACCGTTTTCATGCATCACTGCTATTCCTTTTTGGCAGTAGCAAACGCTTGCTGAATTAATCTTTTCATTGCTTACATATAAGTTACGACATA
The DNA here is from genome assembly GCA_033557465.1 of Ichthyophis bannanicus. NCBI lineage: Eukaryota > Metazoa > Chordata > Amphibia > Gymnophiona > Ichthyophiidae > Ichthyophis > Ichthyophis bannanicus. Next base: position 1,248,040,260 of record CM066033.1, read on the forward strand.
TAAGATGAACCGACCTTCGTCTGTGCCAAATGTCAGCCAGAAGACTGCAGCTAGCTTTTATGCTTTCTCTTTTCTATGTAACACAGCAATTCTTAAAATCTTAGTTTTATCTTTATCCTGAGTACTCTTATTATCCTTCCAGTATTTCAACATCCTCCCTAATTGACTGTCTGGAGGAATGTCACCCGGGATCCTTATCCCTGACCCCATCCTTACTCAAATTTCCTTTAGAATTCCTGACACCCATTGAGACCTGTTTCACCAATGTGCTTTTCAATTCGTCTCTCTCTGGCCGTACCCCTCGTGGATGTGTCGGAACTGCGGATTAAGACTCCGCACTCACTTTGTGTCTAGGACACATCTCATACACACAACAGTCTGTCTCAATACCCAACCACCAAGGTAATATTTTACAGTCTTGTTTCTTACCTTGGTCTGTGCACAGAATTACTTGGTTGTCATTTGTCTTTGTCTAATACCTAGTCTGCTTCACTGAGTCTGTATTGATTTTTACTTCATGGTCTCTGAATTCTACTGTCAGTCCACTGTTGGAGCCCTCCGTTACTGATAAATGAGGCCATTGAACTCAACGGGATGCGTCTCCCCATCCTCAGGGCCAGGGGTCTCCTCCAGTGATGACACAATCCCGGACGAGCCCCCAATCTGTAAGAAAACATAACTTTTTACACAATAACAGACTTCTCAGTAAAGCAGAGTTTAATGACTTTGCTTGCAAGTAAAGGGTGAGATGCTTCAGTAAGCACTCAAATGGATCCTCCGTTTCACAGTTCTTTTATAGTAGATTATAGTACTCGCCCTCTTTTCAGCATGTCCATAATTCATTGGATAATATTATACACCCGTATCAGGCTACATGTTATTAGCCACGTATCCTTTTTCTCAGAATGCAGACATACAGTAAAGGTGAATCAGCTTTGTACCTCTGCACCTGTGACAAGCTACGTATTATTAGCCACGTAGTCTCCCTCCCCAGGATACAGACATACAGTAAAGGTGAATCAGTTTTATACCTCTGTACCTGTGACAGGCTACGTATTATTAGCCATGTAGTCTCTCTTCCCAGGATACGGACATACCAAATTATATTACAGAATGGTAAATGAATGGAATACAAGCATTATATTACATTGTAAAAATAACATATCACATTTGTTTATATCAAGACTAATAAGAGAAAATATTTTTTTACTCAACATGTAATTAAACTCTGGAATTTATTACCAGGGGATGTAGTAAAAGCTGTTAGTGTAGCTGGGTTCAAAAAAGGTTTGGACAAGTTCCTGGAGGAAAGGTCCATAAACCGTTATTAAAAGGGACCCTAAATATCACTGCTTGACCCAATACAAGCATTGTGGAACCTGTGTCTTTTGGGGAAATTGCTAGGGACTTATGACCTAGATTGGCCACTGTTGGAAACAGGATACTGGGCTTGATGGACGTTGGTCTGACCCAGTATGGCATATCTTATGTTCTTATGTTCCTTTGCATCACATTTTACTGTGGACTTGTGTTGTGGAACTGCAATGCAGAGTGCAATGCATGATGAGCTACAGTCACACTGTGCGTGCATGCTGCGGCTGAGTGACCTACATCTGCCACATCCCCAGATGCTGTGTTCCCCTAGTCTGCTTCTGGCAGTGGGCATCACACATAGTGCCATGCCTCTGTACACCCATCATGTTTTGTCATTGGCACAGGACCATGCTGAAATGGCAGGTGGAGCGCATGCACTCACTCACACTGCAGGTGCAATGGGCACTCCCACAGGTCCCACAGTTGCCCACATGCAGAAGGACCACATACTGTCTGTACATTTACTGAAGGGAATACCAGAAGCACGTTGTAAATACAGACATAATGAGAGGCCATCACATGCATGCGCACTGCATTGCTGCACCTCACAGTCCGCAAGGCGCCCGCCCTCCCCCCACAAACATTCTAAACCCTCTTTGAAAAATGAGTCAACACTCCATTGTTACCTGCCCCTTATGCCCATTGATTGCGAGGTCCTGCATAATGTGCATGTGTTATTACTACACACTTCACAGTACATGCACTTGCAACACCCGTCCCACATCAAAGTGCTATTTTTGAGTGGCTTGCCATCCTGCCTTCCACTGTGCAGTTTCTTCTCTTCACATTTACATGTGGGAAACCCTGCTTGCCATAATGTAGGGGGTTGCACCTAATGCTCTTGTTCCCGGATGGTATGATAAAATAATAACTTTTGTAGCTACCATTGATAATCCACAGAGTGGCTTTGATCCTGTGACCCTTTACTCATTCACACAGTGGCCTTGCTTTTGGTACCACAGAGCAGCTGTGCAATTTATTAAATGCTTATTTAGATGACCATTGTCATGGTGCATGAGGGCCTGTCTTGCGGTGTCGCTATGTTCACTTAGCTGTCTGCAGACTCTGTGACATGCTGCCAGACTGCATGGAGAGATGCATTGTAGAGTGATAGTTTGGAAATATGAGGAATGGCAGGGGCAACAGTGTGAGTGATGGAGCCCAGGAGAGTTGTGGAAATAGGATCAGGAACAGGTGGTGGAGTTGGGTGGAGGAAAGATGGTGTGTGCTTCCCTCCTCAAAGACCATAGCAGAGGGTGAGAAGGTAAGAGAGGGGGGGTGGTTGAAAGAGAAGAGGAAGAGGTGGGGAGATGGCACACTTCATGGTGAACGAGGTGTGACTTGTGGTGAGCCATGCTTGCTGTACAGGAGGTGGGGGAGGATTTTGCACCTACTGCTCCTGATCCTGGATAGTTTGATAACATAAAAACAATTGTAGCTAACAATGCTGATCCACAGTTTGGCGTTGAATCTGCGACCCTTCACTCATACACATAGTGGCCTTAGGTTTGGGCCACAGAACAGCAGCATATGTTGACCCATGCTTGAGTACTTAGGTGTCCATGTGGCATGACTTGGTGTATTCCTATGTGTACTTAGCTGACTGCAGGCTCTGTAACATGCTGCCAGGCTGCATGGACAGTTGCATTATAGAGCTATAGTTTGGAAATATGAGGGATGGCAGGGACAACAGCGTCGGTAATGACGCCCAGGAGAGGTGTGGAAATAGGATCTGAGGTGAGTTGGTTGGAGGTGAGATGCTGTGTGCTTCCCTCCTTGAAGATCTTAGCAGAGGATGAGAGAGTAACGGAGGAGGGTTGGAATGAAGAGGGAGAGGTGAGGAGGTGGCAGACATCATAGGTAATGATGTGTGATCTTGTGAATTTTGTAAGGAACTCTGACAGCCAGGGCTTGCCCATCATGGGGGGGGGGGGGGGGGTTGGAGCCAGAGTCATCTTGAGGGGAGAGGAGATAGCTGTGAAAGGACATGCCATACCACTGTCAGTGAGAGCTGCAAGATGGCACCTGTACACCCCACCGGAACCCAATTAATTCCAGCTTCAGGCTACACACACTGAAGCACATCCCATACTCACACAGCACTGACATGACAGCATGACTACTGGCCAGTTAGTCTGAACTCTGTGGTGAGTAAATTAATGGAAACAGTACTAAAACAGAGGCTAGTGATGTTTCTGGAGTCCAATGGATTGCAGGATCTGAGGTAGCATGGGTTTTCTAGGGACATGTCTTGTCAAACATATATGATTGATTTCTTTGACTGGGTTACCAGAGAGTTGGACTGAGGGAAATCCCAAGATGTGGTGTACTTAGAGTTCAGAAAAGCCTTTGAAGCAGTTCCACATAGGTGACATAAATAAATTGAATACCTTAGGAATGGACCCTAAAGAGACTGGGTTAGAAATTGATTGAGTGGGAGGTGACAAAGGATACAGGTAAATGGAGCTCACTCTGAGGTAAAAGAGATTACCAGTGGTGTGCCGCAGGGATCTGTCCCTAGTCTGATTCTTTTTAACATTTTTGTTAGTGATATTACAGAAGGGCTGTCAGGTAAGGTTTGCCTCTTTGCGGATGATACCAAACTCTGCAAAAGAGTAGATACCCAGGAAGGAGTAGATAGCATGAGGAGGAATCTAGCTAAGTTTGAAGAGTGCGCAAGGATTTAGCACTGAGATTTAATGCTAAAAAATGCAGGGTCATGCATTTGGGCTGCAAAAATCCAAGGGGACAGTACAGTACAGGGTATAAAGTACTTCTGTCCACGAAAGAAGAGTGGGACCTTGGCATGATTGTATCTGATGATCGTAGTGGCTAAAGGGTAAAAAAAGTGATGGCAAAAGCCAGAAGATTGCTTGGGGGCATAGAGAGAGGAAAAAATGTGGTGATAGTGCTTCTGTATAAGTCTTTGGCGAGACCTCATTTGGATTATCGTGTGCAGTTCTGGAGACCACACCTCAAAAGGATATAAACATGATGGAGTCATTGCAGAGGGTGGATAACAAAATGGTCAATAGTCTTCATTATAAACCATATGAGGACAGACTTAAAGATTTCAATATGTATACTTTAGAGGAAAGACAAGATAGAGGAGATATGACAGAGACATTTATATACCTCCATGTCATAAATGCACAGGAGGAGAGTCTTTTTCAAGCTCTGCAATGAGGGGGCATAGGATGAGGGTGAAAAGGGATATAAGCAGAAATATTTTTTTATGGAAAGAGTAATAGCTGCGTGGAATAGTCTCCCTTTTTGAGGTAGTAGAGATGAGGACCATATCTGAATTCAAGAAAGCATGGGACAAAGAGGATCTATAAAGGAAAAAAAGGAGACTATTGTAGTAGTTGATATGGAAGGGCAGACTAGATAGGTCATGTGGTCTTTTTCTGCTGTCATGTTTCTATGTTTCTATGTGGTAGGGAGCACAGCGTTAATGCGAGGAAACCACATATTCCTACTGTGCCATTTTCCAGTATCCATAACAAACCCAAGGGAAATGGCGTGTTATGCTAATGCTAGTCACATCCTAATGAGGTAGTAGTGAACGCACCTCCATAGTGCATGCACACAGTGCTCATGGTTGTAATGCATGTTGGGAAAAAGAATGCTACAGGCATGATATTAGGACAGCTGTGGCCTTTGGATTCACTTCAGATAGTAAGAAATGTGCCCCAAGCACACATACAGGAAGGTATCAACTGGCCATTCTAGAATACAGAGGGATGGCCAGGAGTTGGCATAGCTGCTTTTACAGCTTGGAGCACTGGGGCTAAATACAAGAGGATAGGGCATGGAAATGAGCAAAGCAAATAAATGCAGGAGACAAAAAATGAGCAAAGCAAATAAATGCAAACTATGGCATCTGAAAAAGCAAGGGAACTTGTATGGGATCAGGTAGATTGTCATAATGCCCGTCATGGGGTACAGGGATATGAACCCCCTCACCCTGAGTTGTCCAGGGTGCCTGTTCACTTAGGCTGCAGAGAACACAGCACAAGGCCATTGATGTGTGTGTTGGGGGGTTGGGGTATGGGCGCAATTGTTCATTCCTTTCTCTGGTTATGTTTTTGGGCAGTACCATAGCCATTGTTGAATATGCTCCCCCATGTTGGGGGAGGGGTGCAAGGGCCAGGAGAATCTGGAGACCACAGACAGTCAGTACATCTGCTAAGGGTAGTTTATACATGGGGGTCAAGCAGCTCTCCCCCCCCCCACTTGCTCTGGCTTTTATAGCTGGGAGGAGGGGCTCTAGGAAAACACCACATGAAGTTGGTGAATCCCAAACAATCCCCACACTAAGCACCCCAGCTTTCATGGCAAGAACAGGTCACCAGAATAGGGAAAATCAAAATAACTTCCTAGGTACAAGGATTACCTTTCCCCTTAGGCAAGGAAACCAGGCAGGAAATACCAATCAATAAACTCAAACACTGGAGACCCAAACTCAGTAACAGATGTAATGTACAGCTTCTCAGAGTTGATAGGCCTCAGCCACATCCTCCCTCAGCCAGGGTGAGGGGCCATCTGCACACAGGAACAGCATGCACCAACTATCTGCCCATGACAGCAACAGGGCCCCTTAGGTACATGTATGCATTGCTACATGCCCCCCATGCAAGGGGTCAGGGGTCAGATGGCTCTTGTGCTGCCACACCGTTATATTGCCAGTAAGTGTATCACTTAATTTGCATGCCCCTCTACCCACTCAACTTTGCTGACTCCAACTCTGGCTATGAGGCCAGTACTGACTGCAGCACAGAGCAAGGGCCCTATCTGCTGACACCTCTACAGCCCACATCACCAGCAGCCTTCAGACTACTAGCATTTGGATATGTAAGCATGAATAGCAGTCCTTCAGGACAGCTGTTGATATGCCTGTGGATGTTTGACCTGTAGGCTCTGGTTTTGTGGTAGTCAGGCTGTTGCAGTCCACTGCCATGTCAGCTACACATTGCAGTCGCTCCAAAGAGGTGGCCTAAGCAGGCACCTTGGCATTAAGCTCACATCTCCAATTACCCCTATATTATTCGTATGTGTTTGTGCTGCTTCTGCCCTTTATATTTCCTAACACTTGCATCTGAACCACATGCCCCAACCATGCTAGCAGCTGGTTGTATAGCTAACGTGCGACTACTGCACCTGCCCCAGTTGCATGCCCAGGTTCTTTTTCTTCTCTTCACTCAGTCTTTACCTTAACCCCACCTATTCATGTCCTGCATTGGTAGTGCAGGTTTTTTAGTGCAGTTGACTTTGGGCCACATGCTCCTTGTATAATGTGGCCCAAACATGCAGAAACTCTGCATTATCAACTAACACACCTTAGTAAACATGCCCCAGACCTTGACATTTGGTCAGGTTAAGTTTTAAACAATGTGATGCCAGCCAAGAGGTAACAGAGTTGAGAGAGCTTTCCAAGGGAGAGAAAATCTGGTGAAATGATGAAAAATAGACCAAAAGAATGTTGTCAGCTATGACCCCACAGGTCCCGTATAGGCCTTCGCCTAGGGCCCCGGGTTTATAGTTGCCTCCTATCTTGCAGAACAAAATAGTCTTCAGTCGAGTGTTAAGGCAAAACAAAGATAAGGGGTTTATTCCCCTTCCCTCAAGGATATCTTTTTGTACAACAAAACTTGGAAACAAAACAGTACTTCCAAAGAAAAATATGCTCTTTTCCTTTGTAGCTTACAGGTCTTCAGCTCAAGGATTCAACCTCATCCGACAAGCATAACGTACAGTCCATGGGAGCACATTCAGGAATATTGTTATTACTTTCCCACTGCATCAGCTCGCATTCACCCGGTGTTACACTTGGGTTTAAATCCTCATAGCTGTTTCTATACAAGCCTCTCTCTGAGGGTTCAGTTGGACTACAAGGGTACAGTTGTAAGCAAGTAGGTTTTGGAATACCTGTTACTGCAGCGTGTCCTCTCTGGCTCTCCTCCTCTAACCTCCAACGGCTAGGAATTGTTTTATATCTTCCTGTAGTTAATTCATGCTCTGTGCACTGTTCTGACCCTCTGGTACAAACAGACCTTGTAGCTTTCCCTTTGATAAAGCTTGGTTCCCACCTGTATAAATGGTGAGGTCTTTTCTCAGGTAATGAGGACTGTGGACTCCCCTGCTCTCCCAGTCTGGACAGCTTTCTGATCTCAGCTTGGTGTCTCCTTCTCTCTGAAGTTACAGCTTCTACCTCTTGGCTGTAAGCAGGCTCCACCTCAGACCTCCAGTTGCTAGCACTCTGAGCACTTCGATGGCCACGTTCTTCTGAAGCCTTTCCCTTGCTGCTTCCTTTTCCAGGGCTACTCCCACTGCTTCCTGGATTCAGCAGGCTTCTCTCTCTGTGACCTCTGTTTCCTGCACTGCTGCTGCTCACACTGACACTGACACTGCCCTCTGCTGGATCTACCCAGCAGCTTTTATCTCCCTCTCCACTACACGTTCCCTGTGCTTTCCTGGACAGGTGATAATAATCAGATCCTAAACTTCTTGCTGCGTCATGGCTTGGGTGTGGTAATCCTATTCCATTGTTTCTTTGCTCCTTCTGAGCTGTGTGTGCTGGCTGCCTAACAGGTTTTAAGGTAAATTTCTCTTTTTCCTCTATTATCATAGGCTCTGTATAGGTTTCCATGTCACATATCCCCCCTCTTAAGCTATTATGGGCTGGTGAACCCACGTTCTCACAGCACGTAATCCGAGATAATGCATCCGCGTTCAGGTGCAATCTGCCCGCTCTGTGTTGCACTGTAAAATTAAAGGCCTGCAGAGCCAAGTGCCAACGAGTAAGGCGAGGGTTATGTTTTTTCATGCTGCATAACCACTTCAGGGGCGCGTGATCTGTTATTAGCACAAACTGCCAGCCAGTGAGATAGAATCTAAGGGCCTCCACTGCCCACTTAATAGCTAAGCATTCTTTCTCTATTGTTGAGTAGTTGCCCTCTGCCCTGGACAACTTCCTACTAAGATACAGGATTGAGTGTTCTGTACCCTCAAACTCTTGGGAGAGGACTGCTCCCAATCCAGTTTCTGAGGCGTCTGTTTGGAGGATGAATTGTTGGTCAAAGTCGACGCCATAGAGCACCGGGGCTTCGCATAGTTTCGCTTTCAACAATATAAAAGTCCTCTCTGCCTCCGGTGTCCATTTTATATTATTTGGAGCATTTTTCTTTAGCATGCTGGTCAACAGGGTGCTCTCCTCTGCGAAACGGGGTATAAACCATCGATAGTAAACTATAAGGCCTAAGAAGCTTCTTAGTTGTTTCTTATGTATGGGTCTCTGGAAGTTCTGCACGCTTTCCACTTTGCTCAGCAGGGGTCGGACCATTCCTTTCCCGACCATATGCCCCAAGTATTTGACTTCCGTACCCGCAAATAAACATTTCTTTGGGTTGAGCGTCAGCCCTGCCCGTCTCATGGCCCTCAAGACAGCTTCCACCCTGGGCAGATGTTGTGTCCAGCTGGTACTGTGGATGATGATATCATCCATGTACGCTATCGCGTACTCTTGGTGGGGCCGTAAGACATGGTTGACCAGCCTCTGGCACATTGCCGCCGCCCCATGCAAACCGAATGGCATCCTTCGGAATTGGAACAATCCGATGGGAGTACTGAAGGCTGTCTTGGGTCGGGATTCACAGGTTAACGGTATCTGCCAGTACCCTTTGGTCATGTCGAGTGTGGTCAGATACCGTGCCCGTCCCAGCCGATCTAGTAACTCCTCGATTCGAGGCATGGGGTAGGCGTCGAAGAGGGAGATGGCATTCACCTGCCTAAAGTCAATGGAGAAACGTAGGCTCCCATCTGGCTTAGGTACCAGGACTACTGGGCTACACCACGGACTCTTCGACTCTTCTATTATGCCCATGCTCAGCATCTCCCTTACCTGGGATATCACTTCCTTCTTCCGGGCTTCTGGTAGCCGGTAAGGCCTTTGTCGCACCACCTTCCCTGGTGGGGTAAGAATTTCATGTGCCACCAAGCTAGTCTCCCCCGGCATCGGCGTCAGGACATCCGTGAACCTCTCGAGCAATTGGGTCAACTCCTGCTTCTGTTGTAGAGATAATTCTGTGCCTATCTTAGGTGCTGAGATTTCCTTACAATCCACGAGTTGTGGACCCAGATCGTCCTCCAACTTCTCTTCAGATGTGGCGGTCAGACCCTTTACTTCCTTCTGCCCGGTGGACCCAAATCCACCAGCTCCACGGCTCGTAGGGGTTAATAGTGGCACCTCTTCCTACGATGGGAATCCAACCCTTTCGCAAATGAGTTGGGCCACTCTGTCACCTACTTTAACTTTAAAATCTTGATCACCAAAATTAAAAAGTAAAATTTTGAGTATTCCCCTGTAGTCAGGGTCTATGACTCCTGCTCCTACATCAATAAAATATCTAGCGGCTAGCCCTGAACGGGGGGCTATTCGCCCATAGCAGCCCTTAGGTAATTGCACTTGTAAGCCTGTGTCTATTAAGGCTTTTCCCCTCTTAGGCACCACACCTTCCACAGCACTAAAAAGATCATACCCTGCAGCCGCGGGTGAGGCTCTCTGCGGGCCCAGTGCTTTAGGGGAAACTCTGCAGAACTTCAGTACAAAACTTGCCTAACTGTTGGTTCCGCTTTCACTGGCTCCTTTGGACTTGAGCCGGTCTTTCTGGGCTTTGCAAACAGGGGTTTGGGAACTAGCGTCACCATGGCCTCCCCTCTTGGACTACCCTCCTGTTCTGGCCCCTCCTTAATCTCCACCCACGTGGGAAGCTCTCCTAGACCCACATCCGCAGGTCCACCCTCCTCCTCTGGGGGTTCCTCTTCCTCCTCCAGAGGGTCAGAATCTTCCTCTGGGGGCTCACCTTGTGCCTCTGAGGTTTTGGTCTGGGACCTAGCAGATACCATACCTCCCTTTACGTGCGTGCCTTCCTTTATCCCCCTACAGAAGGGTGGCCAGTCCCTTTGTTTTTCAAATTGTGAGCTCATCCAGCAAAGTACCTCTTGCAGATCCATTGCCAGGTTTTCTCTGTAAAGCAAACAGAAAGACAAAACACCAAGTGCGGTACTACCACTATTATCAGTGCCTAGGGTTTTCTCCCCTCTGAGCTTTTTCATCCCTCCTTCTCCAATGAATCCCACACCGCCTGTGCCCAAGTACCTATTACCTGAGGCTGGTGTAGACTCGAGCTTTGAGAAGGGCTTTTTCTACCGGTTCTGGAATCTTCTGGTCAATACCAGCCACGATACTCAGTCTGCTCTTCAGCCACTGCTCGGCTGTCTTCCAGACGTTTCCCGTTGTACAATTCAAGGAAAAATCCTGCCAAGTACGCCATTTGTGACCCCACAGGTCCCGTATAGGCCTTCGCCTAGGGCCCCGGGTTTATACTTGCCTCCTATCTAGCAGAACAAAATAGTCTTCAGTCGAGTGTTAAGGCAAAACAAAGATAAGGGCTTTATTCCCCTTCCCTCAAGGATATCTTTTTGTACAACAAAACTTGGAAACAAAACAGTACTTCCAAAGAAAAATATGCTCTTTTCCTTTGTAGTTTACAGGTCTTCAGCGCAAGGATTCAACCTCATCCGACAAGCATAACGTACAGTCCATGGGAGCACATTCAGGAATATTGTTATTACTTTCCCACTGCATCAGCTTGCATTCACCCGGTGTTACACTTGGGTTTAAATCCTCATAGCTGTTTCTATACAAGCCTCTCTCTGAGGATTCAGTTGGACTACAAGGGTACAGTTGTAAGCAAGTAGGTTTTGGAATACCTGTTACTGCAGCGTGTCCTCTCTGGCTCTCCTCCTCTAACCTCCAACGGCTAGGAATTGTTTTATATCTTCCTGTAGTTAATTCATGCTCTGTGCACTGCTCTGACCCTCTGGTACAAACAGACCTTTTAGCTTTCCCTTTGATAAAGCTTGATTCCCACCTGTATAAATGGTGAGGTCTTTTCTCAGGTAATGAGGACTGTGCACTCCCCTGCTCTCCCAGTCTGGACAGCTTTCTGACCTCAGCTTGGACTCTCCTTCTCTCTGGAGTTATAGCTTCTACCTCTTGGCTGTAAGCAGGCTCCACCTCAGACCTCCAGTTGCTAGCACTCTGAGCACTTCGACAGCCACGTTCTTCTGAAGCCTTTCCCTTGCTGCTTCCTGTTACAGGGCTACTCCCACTGCTTCCTGGATTCAGCAGGCTTCTCTCTCTCTGTGACCTCTGCTTCCTGCACTGCTGCTGCTCACACTGCCACTGCCACTGCCTTCTGCTGGATCTACCCAGCAGCTTTTATCTCCCTCTCCACTACACGTTCCCTGTGCTTTCCTGGACAGGTGATAATAATCAGATCCTAAACTTCTTGCTGCGTCATGGCTTGGGTGTGGTAATCCTATTCCACTGTTTCTTTGCTCCTTCTGAGCTGTGTGTGCTGGCTACCTAACAGGTTCTAAGGTAATTTCTCTTTTTCCTCTATTATCATAGGCTCTGTATAGGTTTCCATGTCACACAGCATAATAAAAAACATTGATCTTGTGATCTTTAATAATAGTCGTGTAGGGAGAGAGAAAAAGATTGAAAATGGAGGGTGATAGAAGAGATCTTTGAGGAACAGCATGCGAAAGAGAAGGTGTGAGAGAATAAGAATTATGACCTATGAGAACCTGAAAGGAATGGCTCTGAAGAAACTATGTGAGCAAACTATGTACTTACGCCATGGAGCCCCATTCCAAAGATGGGCCAAGTTGAATGTGTATCCAATTCTGCACTCATGGGAGCTATACGTTCCTGCAGGTGCAGAATCGGGCACATAGACGTACCAGCCGTGCCCCGATTCCACGGCACAGGACATCAACTTACCTTCCCATACAGCCCTCCTATGCTCCTGCTGGAGCGCCCGTGCTGTGGCATCTTATTTATTTTATTTATTTAACAAATTTTGATATACCATTTTTCTACATTTCATAGTGGTTTACAAAGAACTAAATTTTTACAATGAACAAGTTATGAACAGCATTAGAAATTTTACAATGAATATGGAGAGTGATTCAGTGAACTCATAACAATGAAAATTTGTGAAACTGAGAACAAATAAAACTATATACAAAGGGATGAAGGGATGGTGGGTGTAAGGGCCGTGGGGTCATAGAGGTTTCATGGGGTTGGGGGGAATGGAGTCATAGGGGTTTCATGAGGGTGGGACAGGGAGAGGATGTGCTTGTGGGCATGAGTTTGTGTTGATTCTATGTTGTTGGTTACTCATTCACAAAATGCTTCTGAAGAGGTGTGTCTTGAGTTGTTTATGAAAGTCCGTGGAAGACTTGATGGTTCGAATTGCTGGGGGCAATGATTCCAGAGTATGGGATGTGACGCAGTGCCAAGCACCGAAGCCATGGAGACCGATAGTGACCCCCTGGTAGAGTCCGGTACTACAGGCAAAAGAAGAGATTCACACTCTCAGCACAGCCTGCAGGCAGCCAATCAGTTCACCTCAGAGGAGGAGAGAAGTGAACCCATCGATTGGGCACGCCCTAGGAGGAGGCGGGTTTCCCAGAGCAAGGGTCCCTTCTTAAACAAAGAGAGGGAACACAGTGAGAGAGGGAGAGAGAGTGGAAGAAGAAGGAGAAACACTAGAACGAATGCAGAAACAGGACCATTTGAGAGCGTATGGAAAAGGAATGAAGGAGTGAATGCTGCAAGTGGTTGGAGAAAGGAAGTTCCTTTTTACCCACGAGAGAGTGAGCAGAAGCTACGGGGAAGGCAGGAAGTTCCTCTGACTGCAGAACCCTGTGACCTGACTTCACAACCTCTGCCCAGCTGCACCAGGAAGGAAGCTAATTCCTCAGCAGGAGAAAAGCTCACGTTTCTGAGAAGCAATTTCCTTCCATGGAGAGAAAGATATGCTGGCAAGATAGTTCCTGAGCACTCTCAACACAAGGTATCTGCTGTTCTTAATCCTTATACAAACTTTTATAAACCAAAAAGAGAGAATCCTGTGTGCAGAGGACAGGACAGTTTCAGGGAATATAAAGGGAGTTTATTTTACCCTGAAAGCTCTCCCTGTAAACCAACTTTTACTCAGCCTGTAATTCCTGTGCTTAATAGAGAAGCTGAGGAGATAAACACAGCAAAAGGGTTTACAGATAGATTAAACTATCCAGGTTTAGGAGGACCTACTTTTGAAGCTGTGCTAAAAGCTAGGACTGCTATCAACAGATGTGAGATTCCTCCACTCGATAGCAGAGAGCAGTGGGGGCAGGGAATCTCCACCTCGGGACCAGAATGTTTAATAAGGGAAAGCCCTGCTGCCTCATTACAGCCTGTTAATCAGCTGTTTAAACAACAGCAAGCTTTGCCCCTAACCCCTGCTAGCAGCCAAGCAGAATACCTCCTAACTGAGCTGAGAAAACGATTGAATAAAAGAGACATTTTATTACCAGCCAATATTCAAGCAGGGAACAATCCTGAAGAAAGGATTTTACCCCACGTCCCTTTGCCGATGAGAGAAATCAATCAGCCGATGGATTGCTCGATAGGACTGATTGATAAGCCTAAGGAAACCAAAGCTTGAGTGATTATTCCTGAATTTAATTCTGTCTATTGTTGAGCCAGAATTGCTGAAATTTACCCACCAGGACTGTGATTGGGTAATTGCAAGAAAAGGCTATTGTGCATAGACTGTATCCTGGACTGTGAGTTAACTGTTCAAGGGAACCATTATACTTTATATCCACTCACCTATACATGACCAGGAGAAAGACACATGAAGCAATGTGTTTTCTACTGAAGAAGTTTTGTTAAAGCACTTTATTGGAAAACCCTCTGTTTGCAGAATCCTGAGTTAATGACTTTTCTGTTTCTGTGTGCCTCACGGAGCGGGGAAAATAAACATCCTTTTGGAAAAATAAATTTCTTGTCACCCATATTATTCATTTGGGCCCCCACAACTACACAAGCCCTTTCCCTCCTTAACCCACAAGGTTGGGGAGTGAGTGAAGGTGTTGACAGGGAGCATATAGTGAGAATGCTCTTGCTCTTGTAGCCTGCTTGCAATTGTGAGTATGTGTTGGGATATTGAGGAGGTTCTATGTGGTCTTTCTCCTTGGCCTATTAGAGTTTGAGTTGTGAATTAAGGCATGTAGTTGCTCTGCTGATTTCACTTCCAGAGTTTTGTGGATGAGGGTTAGAACCTTGTACTGTATTCTTGAGTTGAGGGGGAGCCAATGGAGGTGCTTGAGGATGGGAATAATGTGAGTTTTCCATGAAGCTTGGAAGATGATTCTAGCAATAGTGTTTTGGGTGAGCTGCAATGGGATGGATTGTGTATTTGGGTAGTCCTTGATAAATGGAATTACAGTAATCAAATAGAGGAGTGATGGTGGCCTCATCTTGTCGCCATGGCACCAGGGTGTCCTGCAGGAACACAGGCACCCTGCCACCTGTACCACTCTTCTTTCCCCGCCGCCCAGACCTCTGAGGGGGCAGCCATGGCCGGAATCGGGTGGCAGGGGTCCTCCTGCAGCTGCTCCTCCATTGTTGCGGGTTCACCCAGGCCAATTCCCTCTAGTGATGGGATTTATTCCACTTCCAAGGTGGAATAAGTCCCACGTCTGACCTTCTGCCCTCAGACGTACAGGGCCATGACCTGAATCGACCCTGTACATCCAGGTTGTGCGCCCCACCCAATTCCTGCCCTGTCTCCACCCCCTCTCACCCCCATTAAGAGCTCCCCGCACAGAGGCCTTAAATGTGCAGGGAGCTTTGGATA
Source organism: Ichthyophis bannanicus (assembly GCA_033557465.1). Lineage (NCBI taxonomy): Eukaryota > Metazoa > Chordata > Amphibia > Gymnophiona > Ichthyophiidae > Ichthyophis > Ichthyophis bannanicus. The sequence goes on from CM066033.1 coordinate 1,248,055,391, forward strand.
CAGAATCAGGTCCCTGTGAATAGTGGGGGTTGGATGTCCAAACCCGACATCCATCTCCGCTATTTGCATCTCTGCATGACCCCCTTAATGTCTTAGATATGCTGTAATAGGAGATGGGGGATTAACATCAAATGCAGTGGATAGATCTAGGGAAACAATCAGAATCAATTTATGTGAGTCAAGGTTACAATGAAGTTCGCTAATTAGAATAGTAATGGAAGATTTAGTAATATAGTTTTTCTGGAATCTTACTGTCTATGGTGAAGAGTATTTGTGTTTTTCCATGAAGTCAGAAGGTGTCTAAGTTGCCTTTCTTCAATGTTAGTTGTCTCAAAGAAAGGGGAGAGGAATCCAAAAGTAAGACTGGGATTAACCACAGTCCATACAGTAGAAATAAAGCAGCATTCAAACTTGGAGATTTGAGTCATGAAGAAAGTAATAGGCCTAGCAGACAAGTGGTTGCTTTCCTAGATTGTAGTATTTCAGTAAGGGGTGAGGAAACTGAACAATGACAACATCAAAAGATGAGTTATATTAGATGGAGGAGAGGTATCTGAGGAAATAGTTGAACTGTTTAATGGCTGAAAACTTAGCTACAAAGTAATCACCTAAAGCAGCGGTTTTCAACCTGTGGGTCGCGACCCCCACGGGGGTCACCACAGGATTTAGCAGGGGTCGCCTCGTCTCCACCAAGTTAAAAAAAAAAAATTAAAACACGCACAAGTTGCTGCCGCTGCCGAGTCTGCTTCTCGGCAGCGGCAAACTCACCCCCTCCTTCTGATGCAGCCGCGGCTCCCTGCCTCTTAGAGAACCGTGGCTGTGCCTGTAAAATTGTTGCGGAGCCTCCCTGTCTCTCGACGGGCTCCGTGCAGCATTTTCCTGCCTCCAAAGGAAGTGGTAAAGAACTTCTTTTGGAGGCGGGACAATGCTGCACGGAGCCCGTCGAGAGACAGGGAGGCTCCGCAACGATTTTACTGGCACAGCCGCGGTTCCCTAAGAGGCAGGGAGCCGCAGCTGCATTAGAAGGGAGGCAGACATAGGGAGAGGTGATGAGGGGGCAGGGAACCTGCAACACGGCTGACATCGACAGGGGGGGGGCTGACATCGACATGGACAGGGGGGAGGGGGGCTTATATGGATGGATGGATGGAGGGAAGGGGGCTGACATGGACAGTGAAGGGGCTGACATGGAGGGAGGGAACAGATATGGATGGATGGAGGGAGGGGGGATAACATGGACTGTGGGGGGCAGGGGGCTGATATGGATGGATGGAGGGACGGAGGCTGACATGGAGGGAGGGAGGGGCTGACATGGAGAGATGGAGAGAGGGGGCTGACATGGACAGAAGGGGGCTGACATGGAGGGAGGGAGCTGATATGGATGGATGGAGGGAGGGGGGCTGACATGGACAATGAAGGGGCTGACATGGAGGGAGGGACCTGATATTGATGGATGGAGGGAGGGGGCTGACATGGACAGAGGAGGGGCTGACATGGAGGGAGGGAGCTGATATGGATGGATGAAGGGAGGGGGGCTGACATGGACAGAGGGAGGGAGGGGGCTGATATTGATGGATGGAGGGAATGAGGCTGACATGGAGGGAGGGAGGGAGGGAGGGGGGCTGACATGGAGGGATGGAGAGAGGGGGGCTGACATGGACAGAGGGAGGGAGGGGGGCTGACATGGAGGGAGGGAGGCTGACATGGAGGGAGGGAGGGAGGGGGGATGACATGGAGGGGTGAAGAGAGGGGGGATGACATGGACAGAGGGGGGCTGACATGGAGGGAGGGAGCTGATATGGATGGATGGATGGAGGGAGGGGGCTGACATGGACAGAGGGGGGCTGACATGGAGGGAGTGAGCTGATATGGAGGGATGGAGGGAGGGGGGCTGACATGGATGGAGGGAGGGAGGGATGGGGGCTGACATGGAGGGATGGAGGGAGGGAGCTGATAAGGATGGATGGAGGGAGGGGGCTGGCATGGACAAAGGGGAGAGACAAGGGGACATACTGGACAGACGGGATAAATGCTGGACAGAGGCGAGAGACAGTGCGGGTTAGGATTATAATGGGCTGGTAATGAGCTGATGGGGGGCTAGGACTGGTAATGGGTTGATTAGGGAAGGCTAGGACTGGGAATGGACTGATGGGAGGCTAGCATTGGAAATGAGCTGATCGGGGGGCTATGACTGGAAATGAGCTGATTAGTGGAGGCTAGGACTGGTAATGAGCTGATGGGGGGCTAGGACTGGTAATGGGTTGATTAGGGAAGGCTAGGACTGGGAATGGACTGATCAAGGGGGGTTGGGACTGGTAATGGGCTGATAGGGGGTAGGACTGGTAATGGGCTGATTAGGGGAGCCTAGCACTGGTAATGGGGTTGGGGGGGACTAGCACTGGAAATGTGCTGATTAGGGGAGGCTAGGACTGGTAATGGGCTGATGGGGTGGGGTAGGAAAGGTAATGGACTGTTGGGAGGTTAGCATTGGAAATGAGCTGATCGGGGGGGGGGCTATGACTGGAAATGAGCTGATTAGTGGAGGCTAGGACTCATAATGAGCTGATGGGGGTAGGGCTGGTATTGGGCTGATTAGGGGAGGCTAGCACTGGTAATGGGGTTGAGCGGGGATTAGCACTAGAAGTGAGCTGATTGGGGGGCTTTGACTGGGAATGGGCTGATTGTGTGGAGGGGAGGACAGAGCTGCTGGCCCTGGAAGAAAACTGGGGGCTAAGGCTACAAATGGGCTGATACGAGGGGATGGGAGAATGGAACTGGAAGGGAGTGGATCTGAGAGGGGCTGCCATGGTATTTGTACTAGAAGAGACTGGTCAGTGGGGAAGGAGGGGGACTGGAAGGGAATGGACACCAGTGGCAGTCATGGGAATGCAAGTTGACATTGGAAGGTACGGGGAGTGAGGACTGGAAAGGGGCTGATACTGGGGAGGGGTTACTGGGACTGGAAATAGGCTGATGGAAAGAAGTGAAGAAAACGAAAGAAGAGATAAGAAATGGCAGATGGACCATAGACCACAGAAAGAGAGCTAAGAGAAGACAGGAAAGCAGAAGCCTCAGATCAGGACCAGCATGATCAGAGAATAAATTGGTCAGACAACAAAGGTAGAAAAAATAATTTTATTTCGTATTAGTGATTTGACTACAAAATCATAATAATTTTGAAATCAAATATTGTTACTTGTTATTGTGATTAATTATTGGGGTTTAAATAAGTACATTTTATAAATAAAAACATATTGCAAAGGCCTATAATATATTAATAATTCAACAAATGATTACAGCGACAATGCGTTAACGGTAAAGAAAGAGAGATGCATTTGATTTTATCATTGGGGTCACCACAAGTTGACCAATGGTAAAAGGGGTCACGGTACAAAAAAGATTGAGAACCACTGACCTAAAGTATCTGGAGGGGGTGTTTCTGTAGATGTGACACTATGAAGTAGGGATGTCCATATGGAAAGTAGAGAGAAGAGTGTTTTGGATTTATTGATGCTGGATTCTATCACAGTCGAGAAGTATTGCTTTTTTGTAAGTATTTCTTTTTTTCTGTTATAATCTGACATGTATAATTCTGAAGATGATCCTTAAGAAGTGGAAGAGAGGCAGGAGTTTTTAACTTTCTCCATGAGCATTTTGCCTTACGAGTCTGTTTAAGAAGTCACAGGCCTGTATGAAATTATGGTTGCTAGTGTTATATATCCTATAGAACTCTTCCTTGACTGTTCATTGATTTTGTGTAGAATGGATTTGATACATTTACCAGATTTTTTGCAGTCAAACCTGGGACACATCCAAAATATGCAGAGGGGGAGGTGGACACCTTAGTTACAGGTTTGAGCAACAAGACATGGAGGAAGGAAGAGGAGCCATTAGTCTGCCTCCCCTCCCCCCTCCATTTCATAACAGCAACAGTATCACTTCCAAGCAGACAAATTGACAGAGAAATAGAAACAGTAATGCATTACCCTGTACTGCACAAAATATAAAGATAATGAATAGAAGTTCTAAAAACTGATATTTTCAAATCACTAAATTGAAAATATTTTTTCTATTCCCTCTGTCCCCATTGCTGGAACTGGGGACAGGAGACTGCCTAACAGGTGGGAATCAGGGACAAAGCTCTAAAATCAGGGACTATCCCCGAAAACCAAGGACATTAGGTGGCCTTAGGATTTGAGATTACAGTATTAAGAGTGCAGATTTGATTTTATATTTTCTTTTAATGAGTTGTATTGTTATAGTTTTCCTTTTACTGCTGTTGTGGCCTTCTTTGCAGTAGAAATAGGTGACTTATTAAGTTTAAGAGTCTTTAGTCTTGGAAGATGTTTTACCTTAAGACTCCTGCTTAGCATCTTGAGAGATTCATGACATGGTCAGCGATTTATCCCTCGGATACACTACCCCCGGGTCAGGGGTGACCCGGGTGTCTGTTTTTGTGTTTTTTCTTCAAAATGGTAAGGAATTGTATTTTGGTACTCTAGGTATTCCTCAACGAACCATTTTTAAGTATTTTCATACATATGGTTTGCAAAAATAACGTTTTTATACAGTACTGCATGCTGCTGAACAAACAAGGGTGATTTTCGACACTCGCACAATAACACTCTCCTTTGTTTTATAGCAGTAAAGAAAGTCACCACTCCAAGTCCACATTACAATCCTGTATTTTCTAACGTCTTGCTTACATTTATGACGTCACCTGACGTCAGTTCCTTGTTTGTTTCTGTGGATTAAAAATTTTTACGACAAAGGTAAACAATGCCACTCCCGAAACGCTTCAGCAGCTGTGCAGCAACTGAAAAAATTAGACGTTGGTTGAATGAAGAAAGTGACAGTAATGATAGTTTGAGTAATGATACTGAAGGTGCTGATACGGATAGTGCAGTCGTTCCCGCCCAGTCCGATCAGCTTGATCTTGATGATAGCGGCAGTGAAGCGGAAGATGCTGTCGAAGAAAATAAAACAAGTGATGATGATAGCAGTTCATACAGCAATTCTGAAACTTCTGAATCACATTCTGAAAATGAGGAAGTTACTGACAGTCATTACACAGCTCGTTCTGGCATGCATTGGAATAAAACTGTACCGCCAACATCAAAAACAAGGGAAGCAAATATAGTCAGAGAATCTTCTGGACCAATTGCTCTGATCAGAGGTATAACTAATGCTAAGGATATTTTTGACATGTTTGTAACTCCAGATATGTTGTCAGCAGTGTTAGATTTCACAAATTCTGAAGGCATATGTAGAGCTGAAGCAATGCAGCCACCATGTACTGACTGGAAGCAGGTAACAATGGAAGAGCTCCAAGCAACATTGGGTCTTCTGTACATGAGTGGTGTTTTCAGGTTGAACAAAGTATCTGTACGCAGAACTTGGGCTAAAAGTCCTATCCAGAATCCTATATTTCCAGCTGTTATGTCAGGTAAAAGGTTTGCAGAAATATTGAGTTTACTTCGATTTGATGACAAACAAACCCGTGAATCACGAAGGGCCAATAACAAATTTACTCCAGTCAGAGATGTTTGGAATTTATTCATTTCTCAGTGCATGAAAATGTACACACCATCTGCATACTTGACTGTTGATGAACAATTGTTGGGGTTCAGAGGCAAGTGTCCGTTTCGTCAATACATCAAGTCTAAACCAGACCGATACGGTATAAAGTTATGGATGTGTGCAGATGCCGAAACGTATTATGTATTCAACATGAAGCCATACCTAGGGCGTGAAGAGTCAGTTACTCGTGACAAAACAGTATCTCTAGGAGTTGATGTTGTTTTGAAGCTTATTGAACCTCTGGAACGGTCTGGCAGGAACATTACTTGCGACAATTTCTTTACTAACGTACAACTGGCTGATGTTCTTCTTAGCAAGAATTTGACACTACTGGGCACTGTAAGACGTTGCAACCGTGACATAACTTCAGAATTCCAGGCAAATCGCTCAAGAATTGTGGGATCCTCAATATTTGGCTTCAGTGGAGACAAGACTTTGGTGTCATTCATCCCAAAACGAAACAAATCAGTTATGCTGCTGTCAACACTTCACCATGATAATAAAATTGATGAAACATCAAAGAAGCCAGAAATAATACTTGACTACAACAGAACGAAAGGGGGTGTTGACACAGTAGATCAGTTGCGCCACACATACAGTGTGAAAAGATCAACTCGTCGATGGCTACTTTGCGTGTTTTATGGACTGCTTGATATCACGGCTGTAAATTCATTCATAATATTTATGTACAACAATCCTATGTTTCATCACAAGGAAAACTGCAAGAGAAGGTTTTTTCTGGAGGAACTCGCTTTGAATCTCATGAAGCCTCAGCTACAAAATCGTCAAAGCCATCCAGAAGGTCTGACAAGCCATACACGTCAATCCATGGCCAATGTTGGCTATCCTTGCCTTGAAATGCCTAAGCCACCAAGACCGTTGACCACACGGGCATCAGCAAAGAAAAGAAAAAGATGCTCCTTTTGTCCAAGTGACAGAGATCGAAAAGTATTTACCGAATGTGAAATCTGTCTGAAGCGAGTGTGTCCTGAACATTCAAGAACAACTACTAACACATTGTGCATAAACTGTTGTTGAAAAAAACAGTCAATGTACTTCATGCATTGCTTACTAGTTTTCTGTTGTTTACAATGCACCATTGTCAATTTGTTATAACACGGTAATTTTTTTGTCACAATTTGCATCATGCCATTACTTGACATATTGGCACCATACTTTGACTGTTGCTGTCCACCTAGTGAATAAATATAGAACTATTGTAGTTTGCAAAGCGTGCAGTGTTGCACACCATTTTTAAGCTTGTAACTGAATAGTTAACAGGTATTGACATTATGCAGCATATATCTGACCTTGTACAACTTGTCCTGCCTGATCTTGGCTAGCATTGCACATTATTCACTTGAAAGGGTGAATTAATAACAAGTATTATAAAAAATAAATAAAAGTATGTCTTTTTCTTCACAATTTAGCCATGTTTTACAAACAAAAGTAGATGTTTTACCATATTTCTACATATGGGTCAGGGGTGACCCGGGGGTAGTGTATACGTGTCAGTCGATTTACCGAGTGTATCCGAGGGTTAAGAATGTTAGAAGTCTGGCGAACTTTGTTCAGATAAGTGAGCTTTTTTTGCTTAAAATTAATATTGTGAATTGAGTACAGTCACCTGGTTACGTATTCTGTTACAGGTGGCTGCTTTGAGGTAGGTTGACCCGAATGAAAATTGGTTGCTGTACTTGTAAAGGAAAATGGGGCTCTATTGATTGTTTTTCTGGAATCTTACAAGACCTGCAAGACCTTTTAAATGATTTGAATTATTAAGAAAAGCTATTAAGACAATTTTGTAATTCTTAAAAAGTACTTTCTTGAGATAAAAAAATAAAGCGATTAAGCCGAGTTGGGCTTTTTTTTTTGAAGGTAGTTTTTTGAGACCGGTGATGTGAAAGATCTGCATTCCCCTACAGCAAATTATTTTACCACATAGAGGGAGTATAGCCATCCTGAGATCTTTTTGTACCTTTAGAAACTTCAGATACTTTGTATATGGCTGTAGCCTTATTTGTTGTGTCGGTGTGTGTTGTATTATATTTAAAAGTGAGAGTAGTCTGGAGTTTATCTAAGAGTTTTCTGGTTTTGCACATACCATGAAAGGCATGAACTTCTAAGCCAGGGCATGGGGAGTATGATCTCATGCTCTCAAATTTACTGCTAAGGCTCAGCGTAATACTTGCATTGTGCCAAAGAGAGTCTCCTGTTGGAGTTCGTAAGATGTAACATGTATGAGCAGTGTGTCAAGATGTGCTTGGAAATTCTTCTTTATCAAGCTGGTGGCACCCAGCACAGTGGGAAATATTTCTGTATCTTTCTGCCACATTTTCTTGGTCTCTGATTGCATTTCCTGGTATTTCAGGATCTTCAGCCTCTCCATGTGATTCAAAGAGTAGTCGCTTGAAATTGACACCTCTATTATCAATGCTGTTCTGGTGTTTTTCTCCTTAACCACTATATCCAGCTTCCTTGCATCCAGCTTTTTAGCGGATGGGATGGGAATATCTCAGGTGAACATAACACCCTCATTCTCTGTAATTCTCTTAGGATCATGATCCCAGTGATGTTCAGGTATGGTGATGTTATAGTGTTTACAGAGATTCGAGTAGATGAGGCGCACTACTTTATTATATCTTTTTATATAGAAATTTTCTGTCATCATAACTTCACAGCTAGCTATGAGGTGAGTCACAGTTCCCAGGTATTTCTTACAGAATCAACATATGTCTGTATTACCAGTTTTTTCAATGCTCGCTGTAAACCATCTTGTCCGTAAGCCGCTGTGCTGGGCTGCAACTATCAACCTCTCATCCTTCGGATTTAGTTCACACCTCATTAATCATTCATGTGTCTGTTCTTGATCGACAAAAGGTTCTTGGAGTAACACTCTATATTTCCCATTGTATTTGTGTATCTGCCACTTGTCTTTCCTTGTTTGTTGATCTAATTCCTTGGGTTTTTTCTCTTGTTTTGCAAATTTTGTTACTGCCTTCCCTGTGCATGCTTGTGGATTTTCACTCATTCCTTCTAGTCATCAGAACGCTTGCTAAGTTTGATGATGGAGACAGATTCTGGACGTTTACTCTCATATTTCAGAATTTTTTGCGTATTTGGATCCAAGGATGCAGTTAAATAGGCCTGAAGGTCTATGATAGTAGCTCTGTATGTGAAATCAATCTTTATAAGTCCTAGCCCTCCTTCAGCTCTAGGGATGTACAGTCTTGGCATACATTGATTCTTGTAAATCACTTGATGGGCATGGAGGAGTTTTTGTGTTCACGCATCCAGTTTTTCAAGATCTTTAAAAGGCCAGTCCACAATCCCAATCCCAAAGTACAGGATTTGCCAGCTGATTGATGTCTTGTATCTTATTCAAGCCATCAATAATGATTTTAATCGCCTATATTATTCTTTACTTATCTTTTCTCAGTAATTTCTGCTTGACTGTCTTTCCTTCTTCTACTCTGAGATGCTTATATACTGTATGCCTTCATGTCCAAGGTCCTTGATGTCACAGCCTTCAGCCAGGGAGATGTTTTCTGTTTTGCTTAATTTTCCTCTAAAAAAAGTTGGTCTTAGCACATTTGTCAAGGCCAAAGATCATCCTGATATCATCAGAAAAGCTTTATACCACACAGAGTTGCTCTGCTAATTGTTGGTCACTGGAACTATAGAACTTCAGATTGTCTACAAATAATAAATGAGATGTTGTTTATGGGTTGTTATCTTCTTTAGGATTCATGCTAAATCCATATCCCAAAGAGTTGATGAGAGTACATATTGGATTAAGCACCATACAAAACGTAAGGGGTGACAGGGAGTCCCCCTGAAATATTCCTTGCTGGATCCTGATGTTAGGAATGATATACTGACCATCTTCATATTTCAAAAAGAGTTTGGTTTGCCACATTGTCATGGTGAACTTAAGGTAATCTATCAAACCAGGATTTATTTTATACATTTTAAGGCAATTTATTATCCATGAGTGAGGGATACTGTCAAAAGCTTTCTTATAATCAATCCATTCTATACTGAGATTTCTGCTTTTCTTAGCACTGGCCATTATGGCCTTATTCATCTTTACCTTGTATGTATGTGTCTGCTCTCTCTTTAGGTAAAATAATGTGCTGATGACTGTTTTGCTTTGACTGCTGCTGCTTGTTACTGCCACCCAGATATTGCTGCTCTAGGTGACTGCCTTAATGGTTGAGCTGGGCCTGGACGCCGAATATCTGATTTCGCCACCAACCTCTGTTGCTATCCAGTCATCAGCGATATTCAGTTGCTAACTGGATAGCAAAATTGCATAAAGTTATAATAGCCATCAACCTGTCCTAACTTTATACATTTAACTATTTGTTTAGACGGCAGAATATCGCTGCTGACCAGATAGGTGCTGACCAGATTGTGGCAAGGCGATCTTTGCGGATGTTCAGCGACACTAGCTGGTGGTGCCACTGAATATCAGATTCAATGGAGTTTATGTGGTTAGCAGGTCCTGATGCATTCTTTAGGAAACATTCTCCAATATGTTTGTCTTCATTTTCAGCTTGTTCTTAATTTTTACCCAACCGATGCATGTGAAACTAGTTTTCATACTAAATTATCGTTTAGTTTTTTTTCTGTGATTTAATGTACTATAAACATAGAAGGAAGAAACCAACTTTAGAAATCCCTGAATAAGTTTGTGAAATAAAACATCCTTCAGAACATCAGGTGTTTGTAGGATATATGTTTTGACCTCTAGGTTCTTGTCCATGATTTTAAGTGTGGCTGATGGGTTGAATGTTTTATCTCTTGTTATGTATAAACCTTCCGTTTTTCTATAGTTTATGAAGAGATTGTGGTCATTTAGCCAGTTGTTTACAGCTCTGAAGCAGTTTGTTAGTGTTGTGTGTATAGGTTTTATGGTGGAGAAGGGTACTTAAAGCATGATATCTGCATGTATATGATATAGTATATTATGGGCTTGTTGCTTCAATAAGAGATGATAAATCATCAGCTCATGGTGTTGGCGATCTGTATGTTAGGCAGAGTGTTACGTGTTTGTTCGAGATAGTAAGTGCGTCTAAGTAGCCTGTTGAGTGAGCTGTTAGTTTGCATAATTTTAGCTGGCTTTTCACTAAGATAAGCACTCCTTCTTCCTGCTGGTTTGTTCTTATGCAGCTGAAGATGTAGTTTGGAATAAGCAATTGGTTTAAGAGGGCATTGTCTGTGTCATTGAACAAGGATTTGGTCATGCATATGGGGCTCGATATTGAGTCAGACACATTTTGGAAGGACTATGCACCTCATTGGCACATAGACCTCCCTGCTGACTTCTAACTTGGATATTCAGTGCCATGTTGATGGCATTGAATATCTGGTGATTGCCGCAGACACAGGAAGCCACCAAGGCTGACTGAACAGCAGCATTATTGGATGCTGCCAGGTTAGCTCCTGTTCCTTAAAGATACTTGAGGGTTTTCCTTACCTATCTTTTAGGCGCAGGTTGCTAAATGGGCAGCATTCAATATTACTGCTGCCCGATTAGTGACAGTCTCCACCTCCGCTCCATCCCAGAACGCCCCCAACACTCCCCGATGTTAACACTAGAAGCCCCAAAGTGCGTCAATTAACTCAAATGCATCTTTGAAGTTGTATACCAGCGCCACTGCTAAAACCATGTCAGTCATGTTCCATGACTTTGTTAGCGAGGTCAAGATGTTCAAATATGTGCTTCGAAAATTAATGACAGATGCGCCACCTAGTGGGAAAATGAATACCTAGAAGTCCCAAAGTACGTCAATTGACGCAACCAAGAAAATTGAGTGGTTTTCACAAGTTTTCTTACAACGACTAACATAAGAACAGTGTTAACTAAATGTAAAAGTAACTGCAAAGTCCATGTCAGTTAACAAACGAACAGGATAAGCATGTAGTGTTTGCTATTGTACATTTAGAGACTATGCGCAACTGGCGCAGATTGTTGACAGACACTGTCCGCAAACTGGATGCTTGCATTTAGCGCACAGCATGACAGTGCAGCTCCTGATGTGACTCACCAAACCGGGGTCAATGATCAATCTAAATGCATCCACTGGTGTTTCAACATTACGACAATATGCAGTAACCCCGCTTTTAGCAGTGAATACATTTTGGGCCTGCAATCTGCCACTGCTTTCACCTTGTGACATGATTTTCCATTCAGTCCCATCTTTTGCTATCACTGTTGACCCTATCATCCTGCTCTTGTTTTCAGCGATTGGATAATGAGCATCATCATCACTTTCATCAGTGTTTCTGCTGTAGTCTGAACCAGTCAAATCCTCTACGCCTGCACAACCTGTAACATGTAGGTCAACGTTTGAATCTGATTTAGTCGAATCAGAGCCACTGTTAATTACCAAAATGTCTTGCAGCTTGGCAAGTGCTTGTGCTGCTGTCATGCGCTGCGGACACGGTTCTCTCGTTTTCTGCATTGAAGCGGTAGCCGCAGCTGGCAACAGATCAACTGATTTTGCACAAGCGCATCTATGCACTGCTGTCTTCTTACGAGGTCTCGGCATTCTGTAAATAGAATCGTAGAAAAAAAATGAATAAAATTTCAGGGAGGAAGCGACATGCTAAAAGTTCTGGAGTGTCGGCCTGTTCTAGGGCATGTTCGAAAGTCACGACATTGTACAGACCTGTGTAGCAGAGTAAATTTTGGTTTTACATCAATCACTGTTTACGGTTTTACTCCGAAATTACAAAACAATAAACACACGTTGACGTCATGTAATGACGTCACATACTGCACTTATTAAACAAATACGTAACCTCAAATTAATTCACATCTGCATTTTATGCTAAATGCAGTCGTTGTGATAATGCGTCAATTGACGCACTTTGGGGTTTCTAGGTAAAATTCCTTTTGGGGCTTCTAGTGTTAACCAGATCGCATCGGGGCACATAGGGGACTTAGTAGGGGATATTAATGGAGTGCTGTCCCCTAATGCGTTCTGCATTAGCTTGGGTGCATATAATTTCACCGTTTGAGGTTGCATTAGGTGCACTCATGCTAATCATGCAGTATGCAGTTAGCATGCAGTGTGAACCCTGTGCTAACTGCTGAGCTCACCACACACACTCTCCACCCTAACCTGCTCACTTGCAACCCTAAAGCAGGTTGTACAGTCAGAGTGGGAATCAACCCATGCAAACTGTCATCGCCCTGCACTAGCTTGCAATGTGTCTCCAAAATGCCCTTTTAGCATGCACCAGATACATGCTGCCAGCTAATACACTTTCACAAAAAACCCTCTAAATTTATGGGTTTGCTTATTTTGCTATTTTTATACTTTCATTAGGCCGATCAGAGATTTTAATTAAATCAATTACACAATCTCTATGGGTCTTGGTGAGAAGACCTTTTATCTGATGAAATTATAAAATTAATAAAGTAAGTAAAACATACATTTTGTTTTGCAAAGGTAAGGATTAGAATCAGTAGAAGCAAGACTATAGGGCCTGATATTTGAAAGGCATTTACATGTTTGCAGTCCAGTAAACCATGTAAATGCCTTAAACGGGAATATTCGAAGACACCTACATGGTTAGTGCCGTTGAATATCCTTGTCTATGCCCCTATTTGCTCCGATACTATCCAGATAGTATTGGGGAGTGTTGGGGGCATTCTGGGGAAGAGTGGGGGCAGAGAATGGCAGCACCCAGGTAGTGGCAATATTGGACTGCTACCTGATTTGTGCTCCATGGCTAAAACTAGGTGAGCTTTTGGCTTGCCTAGTCTTAACTGTGGATGCTAACTGGGTAGCGGTTCAATATCACCGCTACCTGGTTAAGCTATGTGATGGTTTCCCCAGTGTCCAGACCAATATTCAATGCCATTGGCACAGCATTGAATATCCGGGGTTAAGTGTGAGCGGAGGTTTGATGTTTTTTGACTAGTACCATGATTTTACGATACTATAGATGCAACCAATTTCAGAGTTCTCCTTTTTTGTAGTTTAGGTTAAAATATTACGTGTTCTTTACTCCTGTCTTGTTTTTTTCTATCAGGAAAAAAATCAAGGCCTTTGAATTATGATGCTGGTGAAGAATAGTGTGTATACCATTCACTGCCCAAAGAACAAATCAGTCAGTACTAGAGGAGATCAAACCAAGGCTTTCTTTAGAAGCTCAGATGACAAGACTTAAACTTTCATACTTTGGACACATCATGCGAAGAGGGAGATCATTAGAGAAAGACATCATGCTTGGGAAAGCCGAAGGTCAACGCAAAAGAAGAAGACCAGGAATAACTGTAGCTATGGATGCCGCTCTATCAACAATGAGCTGCCTGACTGAAGACTGAATACAGTTTAGGACAGCTATCTAGAGGGTCGTTATATGTCGACACCGACTCAACAGCACTTCACATCAACAACATTTCCATTATTGAAACATCCTAGTTGTACTGAAAAGATGATCTATGGTTTGCATTGGTAAATGGTAATTAAAAGGCATGATGGTTAGAAAATTATCTCAAACCTTCCCTTTCAGCTCCTGACAAAACATTTTTAGCAATATGAGTGGTAAACACCTTGACATTGGAAGAGTTAAAGTTATTGGAACAGAACTTATCTCAAGGCAGGAGAAATATACCTTTCCATAACTTTGTAAATATCTTTTCTTGAATGGTATTCTCTAAATTTCTTTAGTCTTTGCAGTATGATCTTTAACAATACTGATGATATCATTCAAAGAAAAGCTTTTCTTCAGCATTTTAACAGCTTAATGCAATGTTAGAATAAATCTTAGTCTACTCGGGAAATTATAAAACTGTTAATTGTATTTAAAGAAAAATCATTATTCAATACAGTGCATATCAATTTAAGAACAATTTAAATATAACATTTTCAATACCTTAATCATGTATTAAATCCATTAACATGCTTTTATCCTAATGTAATCATAAAATAAGGCATAATTTGTTGACTGCACGCTGCACCTTGCTAATAATTAGTTAATGGAATTCTGCTTGCTGATTTTGAAGCCAATATGTTCAGTCATTGCAACTTTGCTGTTGCTTCAGTCTAATGCAATGTAACTATTGAAACACGATATACAGAACCTTGTGACTGTAAATCTCTCTTAGCTGTAGGAGTTTCAACTCATGATTTGTTCATAGAAAATGTTCCAGTTTCTTTATGCTTTAAAATTCCATACTCTTTCTTAGAAAGAACGGTTCATGCAATGCTGTCATTGTGATATTTTGTTATTACAATGACAGCTTCATTTATTTTAAAATCTTGTGCCATGTGAGCATATCTCACAGAATGTGACATAGCACATGCTCACTGACTCTCATTGCCTCAGTGCTCGTCTCCCTTACTCCACATGGTTGCCAACAATTCTTTGTGATAAGACTGAACCAATTTTAGTTTATCTTTTGAAAATGTAGAACTGCTTTTCTCAGGAAACCATCTCCTGCAACAATGCTAATGTGGAATAGAAAGAAAGTTGCAGCTTTATTGAAGTTACAACAGCACAATTGCTATTCCTAGAGCAAGGTCCATTGAAATGATGTGGACGAACACATCCCGATATACCTAGTAAATGGTAACTTATAGCGGAGACTCTCATGCAGACCTAAGCACTCAAAAAAGAGCTTCCCCGCCTCCTCATCACTACCATTCAACTAAGAGATCTCTAGGGATTCGCCTTGAAGCCCTCCCTACCCAGAATCAGATGCTGGTGTTAGCCTCTGCCACCTGCTAGTACCCTGTGGTTAACAGGTTGTGTATACCATTTTGAATGTAAGATGGGTCGGTAAAGAAGACCTGTTAAATAAAATAAATAAATACCATTGCTCTACTCAAAGTTGATTTGTTACATCCAATTTGTACACTAATTTAGGGCCTGTGTACTAACTTGCAAATTGTTTTTACAAGATGAAAATGAGTTCTTGGTTCATGTACATGCTTAGCTATACTTTGCTAGGTATTTCTTATGCATTGCCATAGATGGGAACTTTACCTGTTCTGGGCTGTAGTAACACAAGACAAATTTTTAAAAAACTCATTGGCCGCTTTGCATGATGGTGGGTGAAAAGTAGAGGATCCTCTGAAACACTTTGGAGTTCCCCTTTATTTTATTTATTTAGCATACATTTGTATACCGCTACTTCCAGCGATCAGTGGCGGTTCGATTACATATTGGAAATTGTCAAATCATGACATAACATTTTGAGGTATAAATACATTGATTTGGAGGGAAAGCACATCACACAGTAAATAGGTTTTGAAGGGAGGAGCAATAATTTACATATGTACATTTTTACATAACTGCAACCCTGTTTTATTGGGTGGCACCTTGTAGACCACTGGGATTTAATTCAAATTGTACTGACATTGGAATAGATGTGTCTTAAGTTTTTTTCTGAAATCCATTAGGTCTTTGATAGCTCGTAGCTCAGTCGTTGGTTCCAGAGTGCAGGGGCTGTGTATGAGTATGCTCGGTGGCTAGTACTGGCTTTGACAGATCTGATATCGGCTGGAACATGGAATATGTTTGAGTTGATGGTTCTTCTGCTTCTGTTGGGAGGTTGTGTGCTGATTAGGGTGGAGAGAAAGGATGGTGCTATGTTATGCATGAGTTTGAATGTAGTTATTAGAGTTTTATATTTTATCCGAGCTGCAATGGGGAGCCAGTGCAGCTCGATCAACACAGGTGTAATGTGTTCAGCAAGGTTTTTTCTCATGATAATACTAGCTGCTACATTTTGCGACATTTGTAGAATGTTTAGGGTTTTCTTTGGTAGACCCTGTAAGATGGCGTTGCAGTAGTCGAAATGTGGCATAATGAGTGCTTGAGCAACAGACCTGAAGTCATGAAGTTCAGTGATGCTCCGTAGTGGTTGTAGGACTCTAAGTTTGTGGAAAACGACCTTGTTGGTTTTGCGGAGGTGTTTTTCCATCTTTAGGTCGCTATCAAATGTTACCCCCAGATATTTTATTTTGTTCTTTGTGTTGTACGTATTGTTACACAGAGTGATTGTTGCAGGAGGGTCAAAATTCGGTTTTCTGGAGATATACATCACCTCAGTTTTCTTATGGTTGATCGCCATGTTGTTTTGCTGTAACCATGTTATCATCTCACTTAGGCATGTTTCAAGCTGGATATAGTTAGGGTTATCGGTATCAAGTTGTGTGTACAGCATAATATCGTCTGCATAAATGTGGTAGTTAATTTTGTGCTGTTGGAAGATTTCACAAAGGGGTTGCATATAAACGTTGAAAAGTAGTGCGGAGAGAGCAGAGCCCTGAGGTATGCCTTGAGTTTGTGGGAATGCCTCTGCTTTTTCGCCGTTGAATTGAACCTGTTGCATTCTGTTTGATATGTATGAAGAGAACCATTTTAGGGGGGTTCCCAATATTCCTATTGATTCAATCCTGTTTAAGAGGATTCCATGGTGGACTGTATCAAAAGCGGCAGAGATGTCAATGAAAAGGAGTATAACATTTTCTTTTTGTCTTCTAGGCCTTTGAGGAGGTTATTAAGCAGTGCTAGTAAAAGGGTTTCAACCCCATGATGTTGTCTGAAACCGTATTGCTGCTCATCTAGGGTTTCATGGTCATCCAGGTGGTCTTGCAGTTGTAGTAGGACTGCCTATTCAATGATCTTTGCTAGGAAAGATATGCTGGAAATGGGGCAGTAGGATGCTGGGTCATCTTTGTTGAGTGTTTTGTTTTTTAGAATCGGCCTTATTATAGATTTCTTAAGTTGTGTGGGCATGATGCCTTGCTGTAGTGATAGGTTTACTATATGCGAGACCTGGGGGTATGTTTACTATAACCCCCTAATGTGCGCGGCCCACGTGTGCGGGTGCCATATAAGGAGTGGGCGTTTCTTTCTGAAAAAGAAAAACTGGGATTTAAATATGCGCTAAGGTGCACGGCGCCCATGTGCACCCCGCACATTAGCGCATGAGAAAGCTGCGCGGGAGGCATAAGTGGCGCGCTGATGTGCAAGCAGAAGAGCAGAGCCACAGCACAATGGTTAAGACACTGACCAATGGTGCAGGGATCAGGGGTTCAATCCCTCATGGTACCCAATGAAGATGGCTGGCTGAAGCATTACTTTAGGAGCCAGTTTAATATTGGGCGGCATAAGGCGGCGCGCTGATGTGCAAGCACAGGAACAGAACCACAGCACAATGGTTAAAACACTGACCAATGGTGCAGGGATAAGGGGTTCAGTCCCCCACAGTGCCCAATGAACAAGGCTGGCTGAGGCATTACATATTATGGGGAAGATTGCCTTAGGAGGCATTTTATTTTTATTTTAATTATCACTACTAGCAAACGCACTCTCAAAGCGTGTTAACATGAGGCGCCCCATAAGGCACATTTTAAAGTGCACTGTCCGCCAAGGCACCCTAGAATGTTGCTTATAGGGTGCTTTATAGTGTGCCGTATGAGGTACCGCAAGGTCAGAGTACTGTTTTTGATGGCAGCACTGTGCAGTTTAAGGAATGAAAAGCATAAGTAGGTGCGCTGCCATGCAAGGAGGAGCAGCAGTGGAGCACAATGGTTAAGGCACTGACTGCTGATACAGGGGTCATGAGTTTGCTCCCCAGTGTGCCTAATACATAAGACTGGATGAGGCATCAGCTTTGCAATGTATGTTTTGTTTCCTGCAGCACTTTATTTTTATTTTATTAATTGCTGCCAGCAAACACGGCCTCACGTGCCGTAATTGAAGGTGCCGTATAAGGCACCCTATAAGGCACTCCATAGGGCACATTATAAAGTGCACTGTCCGCCACCACACCCTAAAATGTCCCCTAAAGGGCACCCTATAAGTTGCACCACAGGATAATGTATAGTGCACCTTACATGGACGGGAACCATATAAAGTGCCCTCAGAGGCACCTTATGGGTACAGTACGCTGAGTTCGATCCCCAATGAGCATAATACTTAAGGCTGGCTGAGGCATCAGCTTTGACATGTAAGTATTGTTTCCTGCAGCACTTTATTTGTATTTTATTAATTGCTGCCAGCAAACACACCCTCACGTGCCGTAACCTAAGGTGCCGCATAAGGCACCCTATAAGGCACTCCATAGGGCACATTATAAAGTGCACTGTCTGCCACAGCACCCTATAAGTCGCTCCATAGGATACCGTATAGTGCACCTTATATGGACGGGAACCATAAGGTGCCCTATAGGGCGCCCTATAAAGCGCCCTCAGAGGCACCTTATGGGTACAGTACGCTGAGGGTGTTTTTGCTGGCAGCAAAAATGTACATTAAAAAGAGATAATGCTTTGGGCAGCCCTATCAAATAGCCCCACTGTGGGTTTGAACCCATGACCTCTAGATCTACAGACAGTGAAATAACCATTGTGCTACAGCCCTATAACTGCTAGCCTGCCCCTGGCTGGCTGCAGAGGGAGTGCATGTCACCACACATACAGTCTGCTGTGGTCACCAGGATAGGGTTAGCCCACCTGTACCCATGATGCACTGCACATGCAAATCAGCTGTCCACAGATAAACACAAGATGGGGAATGCACCCCCACAGTACCTCGGCCTGGTAGGGGAAGTGACCAAGTGCACCCCCACAGCACCTCGGCCTGGTAGGGGGTACAGACCGTGTGTTTTACTGGCACAGAGTAGCTACACACCGTCACATTGTGCGGGTACTGTGCTCACCCTGAGGGTGCTGTGAGGCGCCCAGCACCAGGTCCAAAGCACCTTCCATGGATGAAAGAGGCCATGCCAGAGGTCCAAAGCAGTGTTAATCTGTGGGATAGGTAGCTTCTGCAGAAACACCTTGGATATATCTGTCTTTCTCAGTCAGGTTTAGCCCTTATGGACCCATAGGCTGAGGGTGGTAAACAGGGTCTCCCATCAACAGATCCACATTCTACCTCCCTGCAAACCACTCCTTCAAGACACATACAAGCTGCAAACAGTCTGCTAGCTAGTCCATAGTGCATGTTCCTAGTGGAAATGCATGCACCCAGAAGTGGGATGTCAGCATACACAACAAGCAGATAAATCAGTGACTGGGCCCCAAAAGGAAACCCACAAATATCACATGAGAGAAATACTATATAGCACTATAGGGGTGCCTAGCCATGCTGTCATCACTGCACGGTCAGGGTGAGAGTGATCCCCCAGCAGAACATACTGAGGTCACCCTGTCTGTGTAGGTGGTGGCCAGGCACTACAATGTCCCAGCCAGTGCCCTATGCCCTGTGCAGATGCATCCTGGCCAGGTCACCCTGTCCGGGCTATACCCATGGTACCTTGCTCCTCATTATGCACATTGTCAGGCCAATACTGGCAACAGTGCTGGCAGTGTGGGCTGTGGAAGGTGTTTGCAGCCACCACACACTGTATAGACCTGTGGTTCTGAACCAGTCCTCCTTGAACCCCTAGGCCAGTCGGGTGTTCAGGATAGCCCTAATGAATATGAATGAGATATATATGCATTAGAGATATCCTGCCAACCTGACTGGTTTGTGGCCCTCTAGGGCTGGATTTGGAGACCCCTGCCTTACACCTCTGTCATTTAAGATTGTGAGTGGGCAAGGTGAAGATGCCCTAGACATCAAAAGGGTAGATAGAATGTGCCACATGCCTCCTCATTTCTCACCACCACCAAAACGTTGTCTAATAGATAATATTTTGGTGGTGGTGAGAAGCAATGAGGTATGTGACACATTCTATCTAACCTTTTTGATGTCTTGGAGATTCTCAACTTGCCCACTCACAACTTGCCCACTCTCCAAATCCAGCCCTAGAGGACCACAAACCAGTCAGGTTGGCAGGATATCTCTAATGCATATATATCTCATGCATATTCATTAGGGCTATCCTGAACACCTGACTGGACTAGGAGTTCAAGGAGGACTGGTTCAGAACCACTGGTATAGACAGACACACACTCCCACACCTATGCCAGCATTGTGCTACTATAGAGGTGTATGGCAGCCCTGGCCACCACACCAGTCCTGGGCACAGTGCAGGCATGGATATGGTACGCAGTACTGTTGGGGGTCACTCCCCAGGGTGGTAAACACTGTCAGACACCAGACCTGAAGCACACTCCACAGACATCAGAAAGGTTGCTATGATGGAGCTCAATCAGCAAACCGTGCTTAACGTAGGAATTGCTATCTGCCAGTAATCATAGCTACCTTTTGATAGCTGTGTACCGTATTCCCAGGTTTAGGGTGGCATTGCTACGGTATGCAAGTGCTAGTATTGGGAGATGCACGCAGGGCCCAATGTCCTGCCTCTCCAGGAGGCATTGGCTAATGGAGCCTGTGGGTGTGGGTGTGTCTGCCCCTGTTGGCTGCTGCTTTACGGCAGAGGTTCCCAACTCCAGTCCTGGTGTGCCAAACACTGTTCGGGTTTTCATGCTGTCCCTCATAAATATGAATGAGATACATCTGCATACCATGGGGGCGGTGCATAGATATGCAGCACAGGCATCTTTATTAGAGGCAGCATGGAACCTGAATGGTGTTTGGCTTCTCCAGGACTGCATTTGGGAGACTCTGCTCTAGGTAATGTGCCTGTTTATGGTGTCTGTGCTCTGTAGGGTAAAATATAGGTGTTTTGGGCATGTTTACATCATCTGCAATAAAGGTTCCATCTGTATTAGCACGTTTTAGTAGTGGGTAAACAAATGGGGACTGGATTGGCAGGAACCACAGCTGGGACTTGAACCTGTGACCTTTTGCTCCTGAACACACTGGCTGTGTGCACTGCACCACCTTGTTGTCACAGAGACAGTAAATTCCCTGGGGATACCATGACTGTTCATCAGACGGGGCCTGTCTGTTGCAGTGCATGGCACCCACCTACACAGGGCTAGGCCATGGTCTGCTCTGGGCAGCTGCCACTGCCCTCTCCACCACCAGTGCCCCTCTGCCACCCTGCTGACATGCCCTTCTGCTGGTGGTGCTTGTGGAGCGCAGTCTCAGGCCATCCAGTGTGCAGGTAGGCAGCTGCCTATGGTGCGGGTTCTGGGGTAGGGGTGCCTGCATAGGTGTCCACACTTCCCCCCAGCACCGCCTGTCACTGTTCTGTGCTCTTGGGGGTCCCTACTGGGTACTATCCCCTGTGACACTGTGGGAAGCACACTCGTGCCCATGCTGGGCCCTCATCAGTTGCTATCTGGCTGATCTACTGTTTCAGCATTCCTATGGGCCACCTAGGCATCACCATAGTCCGCACTGTGGCCCAGCTGCAGTACAGCATGTGCCGTCTGCAGCCTTCTTTGTCCCCTTTCCCAGCATCTGTACAGGTGCCCATTCCAGCATGCCCGCCCTGCTGTTGTGGAACATGTGCACCCCATAGAAAACCTGTCCAATGGAGAGGGAAACCCTGATGAGCGCAATTGCACTGTGGGATCTTTCAACTTGTATGGGGACGGAGCGTAGACCCTTCCAAAATTCATATCTTTTTTTGGAGCTTTATTGGGAGTGCTTTTTGATGTTTCCCATTAATATCACTATTGCCCAGCTTGGTTATGTTTTTTTTATATTTTGTTGGGGTCATTTTCAATGTTTCTTTGCACTTTTGTTCCTTGCACATGTATCACACTTATCACTTTTTTGTAGTTTTCCCTGGTTTTGCTGTAAATTGCTGACAGAAATTGTTTCTCTGCCCTTTAAATCAGCTCTAATGCCAGGGTTTCACTGGCGTTAGTCTTGAGCCTCGGATTTCACATCGTTAGTGTGCGGGGAGCCTCTCCCCTCCCACTCTCCACCCATTGACCCCTTCTCTCTGCCCCTGGGGAGCCTTCCTCCGCCCTCCGGGAGCCTTTCCCCTCCTTCAGCGCTCATTTGCGCCGCTGTGCGCGTTAATGCACGCTAAGGTACATGAGCGCCTGATAAAGCGCCATTAATGTGCGTTAAGGCACCTTAACGCGTGCTAACATCACAGAGTGCACATTAAGAAGGTTTAGTAAACATACCCCTAAGACTTGGAGGACTTACGTAAGTTGTGGGAACTTAATAGGGGTCGCAGGCCTTGTTCCGTATTTATTTTGTGGTATGTGAGTTTGATGGCATTACTGATATGCGTTTGAAGAGTTAGGCATTGGTCCAAGTTTATTCCAAGGTAGCACACTTCAGATTTGACTTGTAGCTGTGCACCTTGAAGTGTGTTGGGAGATGACCATTCGTGTCCCTGGAGATGAAAAGGACTTTGGTTTTGTTAAAGGTCATGGCTAGATTATGCTCTGCAAGCCATTAAGTGAGACCTGTAATGCAGGCTATAAGGGATGTGTATGTAGGCTGTAGGGTGGAGAAGGGTTTGTAAAACATTATATTGTCCATGTAAATGTGGTACATTGTGTGCCTGTATGATTGTACACATGGGCTGTATATAGATGTAAAAGACGAGAGAAGATAGCAAAGAACATCTCCTAGGACTCAGCTCTAGGACTCATCAGTTCTGGAGAGCTTTTCTTCAATTAAAGTCCATGGTTCTATCTCTGGGAATAGTTTTTTCTTGAAATTTCCCAGGAAATGCCTCAGTAGGCATGCCGGGAAAGATTTTTTTCTTTGACCCTTCACAACGAGAGGCCTTTCTGACTGCTCAGAAGAACTTAGTGAATAGTTAATATAAACGAGGGTAGAATTAGATGTGGAGGGAGAGATTGAGTAGGTGTAATTGAGTTAATGCTTTTCTTTATTTTCTTTGTCTTTAAAGTGTGCCTTCTCCTTTCTAGCATTGTTATTTTATAGGAGGAGGGTTTGGATAAGGTTATTTATTTATTTAACATTTTTTATATACCGTCTTTCTACAAATCAAGACGGTTTACATAGAACGATTCAAGGCAGTGTGTTTCAACTGTTTACATAGAACAAAGTAACAGGGATACATAGGCGAACAATATAAACTAGATTATGAACTAATTACAATGATCAATGATCAACTATTTACATATGTATATATAGAGCTACAGAAGGTTGTATTATAGGATTTGAGGGAGCATGAGCGGGGAGGTAGATGAAGAGGGCTAGGTACTAGGGTGGTAGGGAAAATGTTCAAGGAAGAGGTGGGTTTTTAACTTCTTCCGGAACTCAGAGTGTCTCACACAGTTACGCAGCTCATGAGGAAGGGTATTCCATAGGGATGGAGCATAGAGAGAGAAGGCCCTGTTGCTAGTAGATTGTTTACAGTGCTTTTTAGTTGTTGGTAAGGTCAGTAGGTTGTTGGTAAAGGAACGGTGTGTTCTTGTGTTGTTGGAGAAGGCAAGGAGTAGGGAGAGGCATGGAGCTGACTCCTTTGAGATAATTTTGTCTCACATGTACATAGTTATCTATTCAAATTTCTGCACATGTAGATAGTTTCCCCTGTTATCCAAGTTAATTGCTCCTGTTCTTTGTAATGACCTGACTCTTGTTTATTGTCGGATACTGTTTGTTCTATGTAAACCGCGCTGATCGCAAATAGTGCGGTATAGAAAAAATGTAAATAAATAAATAAATAAAATAAATAAGTATAAGAGTAAGAACCTTGAATTTAGCTCGGTGTTGAATTGGGAGCCAGTGGAGATCATAGAGGACTGGTGTAATATGAGATTGTCTGGGGTTGTTGGTTATGAGCCATGCTAATGTATTCTGGGCTAGTTGGAGAGGTTGGATGGTGTTCTTGGGGAGGCCATGATAGATCAGATTACAGTAGTCAGGCGAGGGGGTTGTGAGGGCCTGACAGACAGTACGAAAGGAGTCAGGGCTTAAGAGAGGTTTGAGGTTCCGGAGAGTACATAGCTTTGCGTATACTGTATTGGTGGTTCTCTTTATTTGATCGGAGAAGGAGAGGTTCTGATCATGGATGATTCCAAGATATTTCACCTGGGTTTTTATAGTGAGTGTGAGATCACCAAAGATGAGGGTTGGAGGAGGGGTGTATGAAGGACTGGAAAATACTTGAAGGACCTCAGATTTGGATTGGTTAATTAGTAGGTTGTGTTGTGAGAGCCAAGATTTGAGGCTTATTAGACATTCATTTAGTTTAGTAAAATTAGGGTTAATGAGGTTAAATGGGGTGAAGCACATCATGTCATCTGCATATATTTGGTACTGGATACCATAGTTTTGGAAAATCTTGCAGACAAGTTGAAGGAATATATTGAAAAGTAACGCAGATAGACTAGATCCTTGGGGGACACCTTGTTTTAGTGTAAATGGGAGGGAGGTATCACTTCCAATAAGTAGAATTGGAACCATTTTAGAGTTGTGCCTCTCAGTCCTATTTCATAAAGTCTGATTAGGAGTTGATGGTGGGGGAGAGAGTCAAAAGCAGTGGATAAGTCAAGGAAAATAAGAAGGCATCCTTGAGCGGGGTTCTGGGTGTGTAAGTATAAGGAATCTAGTAGAGAGGTGAGGAGGGTTTCAATTCCGTGATTCTTTTTGAAACCATGTTGGAATAAGTCAAGGGGAGAGTGGTCATCAATATAGTTCTGAAGTTGGGTTTGGACAAGTTTCTCGGTTATCTTTGCAAGGAAAGGGATAATAGAGATGGGTCTATAGGAGGAAGGAGAGGTGGGGTCTAGTTTTGTGCCTTTTAGGATTGGGCGGATAGAGGCAAACTTAAGTGGAGGTGGTACGGAACCAGTCTGGAGGGAGGTTTGAACCATATTCAGAATGTAGGGGCTGAGAGAACTTCTGGTGGATTTGATCCAGGGGACAGGACAAGGGTCAAGGGCAGAGGTTGAAGCATTTAAATCTTTAACAAAATTGGATACATTATCTAATGTAATGGGATGAAACTCATTCCAAGGTTGTATCATGTGGTTGGGTGCTGTGGTCGGTAGTGGGTTGGGGGTTATTGGTTGATAAAGGTGGGAGGAATTTAGAGGTCAGATGGTTAGCTATAGCCTGCACAGTTATTTTTGGTGGCTGGTCTTGTTGTAGGGCTTCATTTATTAAGGATTTGGTGATGGAGAAGAGCTCTCTTGGTTTATTAAGCGCTCGTTGGATAATATTTTCATTATATTCTCTTTTTTGAGTGAGGGTTTCTGAGCAGTAGGTTTGAAGTTTGGTTATGTAGGCAATATGTAAATTGGGGTCTTGAGCGTCTCCATTTGCGTTCAAGGCGTCTAAGCTCCCTTTTGAGGTTTCTAAGGTTTGTAGAGAACCAGGGGGTTCTGCTACGGTGTTTTTGAGGAAGTTGCTTGGGTGGAAGTAGGGAGGCTGCAGATAGGATTTCATTCCATTTAGAGATGAAGGACCCTTGGTTCAGTTTTTTTTTATTTAGTAGGTCAAGTGATGGGATTGTTTGCTCCAGGAAGTTGGCTGCATTGAATTGTTTGAATTTATGGGTGTGTTGGCGATGGCTGTGTGGTTGACTTCTGTGGGTGGAGTAGGGGACGGTGAAGAGGATGAGAGCATGGTCAGACCAGGGTATGGGTAGGATATTGTGTTGGACCTGATCATTGAGAAGAGGATGTTGTGGGATAAATATTAAGTCAAGGATGTTTCCTTTAGAATGTGTAGGGTGTTGTAGTATTTGGGTGAAGTGAAGTGTGTTCATTACTTGGAGGAATGAGGAGGATTGTATTGAAGATGTAGAGTGTAAGTTTAGATCTCCTAAAATAATTAGGGGGCGTGAGGTAGGTTGGGGTGAGCAGGCTGTATCTAGGATCGTGGAAAGATCAGATGAGTCAGTCTGTGGAGCTCGGTATAGAAGGTGCAAAGAAAGCATGGAGTTGGAGACAGTAATAGAGTCCATGCCTAAGGTGGAAGTGGATTCAACAGTAGAGAGTTGTAAGTTGGACCTAGAGATAATAGCTACACCTCCTCCTCTTCCATGTAATCTGTTACATATATTGATTGAATATGCTTTGGGGCATAGTTGGTTTACTAGAACCATGTCAGAGTCTTGGAACCAGGTTTCAGTGAGGCAAAGTATATCAAGGTTGTAATCAGTAATAAGGTCAGCAAGTAAGGGGATTTTGTTTCTGGCTGAACGAGAATTGAGTAGTGTGCATTTGAGGGGGCATGGGGAGGTCAGAGGGAGAGTAGGGTTTAAGGTTGGGGTTTATAGTAATGGTTTTGAGTTTGAATGAACGGTAGTGGGGGTTATAATGCACATGGGAGAGATGTGGTGGGGTATATAGGTGCCTGGGGGAGTAGATTATTGGAATGGGGGCACTATGGGTTAAAGTGAGGGCATAAGGGAAGGTAAGCAAAAAGAGGTAAAGTAAACTGAGGGCAGACCCCAGTGTGAATGAGTAAGATTTAGGAGGAGCCATTTTGGGAGGGAATAGGAATAAGGTGGCAATACAGAGTATGGGGTAAGGGATAAAGTGAGAGTGGGGGTGAGAGGCAGAGAGAACGGAGAGCTGGATCCAGAATCAGTTGAGAGGGGTTTTATAAGAAGCAGTGGATATTACAGAAGGTTGAATACCTTTGTAAATTGTCAAGAGTAGATTCTTTTGTAACATAGATAAATACAATTGCAACTGTAAAGAATTAGATACTCTTGTGGTACAGGTTGTGAGAGTATAATATTGATCAGTTGTATATTTTGAGATGAAGGAGAACTATATACTTTTATGGCACAAGTTGAAACAGAATAACATTAAGAGGTTATATATTTTGAGAAGAAGTATTGCAATTTAGTTTAGAACAATAAGCAGCAATGAGTGTGACCGGAAGCAAGGTGAACAGAGATGCTTACGTTTGAGGCTGGACAGAGGCATAGATATGTTTTAGCTTGTGTTGTTGTTGTAGGGTTAAGCGACACTAGTTGTTGGAACTTGAAGCAGAGAGATATGTGACTGATGTCGCCTTCAATTTAAAGTCTTTGCACTGCGCCGTTTGTTCAGTTTTGTCTTGTTTTGCTTGATCGTTGCTCATTGGTCTCGGGATCAGCCTCCGAAATGGCCTCCGCCTAAGGGCCACGTCAAAGGGCCCTCTGGCGAGGCCCTCAGGTGCGGGCCCGCATGGTGCGGGTGCGCCCGTCAGAGCTTGCTTTTGTGGAGCCGGGGGCTGCCCCGATTGGGCAGCACGTGTCAGCTGAGCGGCTGGAGGTGAGCTGAGGTCTGCAGCAGCTTCTATCCCTCCTGGGAGAGCTGCAGAGGGTTGAAGAGGCTTCGGTCCGGGTTTCATTGCTTTTGTGGAGCAGGGGCTGCCCTGATTGGGCAGCACATGTCAGCTGAGCGGCTGGAGGTGAGCTGAGGTCTGCAGCAGCTTCTATCCCTCCTGGGAGAGCTGAGTTTGCTTCTTTATATCTTTTTTATGAATATGTGTCCTATTCCTCCTTTTCCTTAGTACATGAATATACAAATGATATTTTCTTTTTAATATTTGTTTTGTAAAAAGAAACAATCATCCCCAGGTCCCAATCATCCCCAAATTCTTGACCATTCTTTAAGCTTAGTGAGATCCCTCCTCATGTTATCTACTCCTTCCTGGGTGTCTACTCTATTGCAGATTTTGGTATCATTTGCAAAGAGGCAAACCTGACAGCTCTTCTGCACTATCACTAACAAAAATGTTAATAGGACCAAGGACAGATCACTGCAGCACACCACTGGTTGCAACCTTCTCTTCAGAGTGAGCTCCATTTACCTGTGCCCTTTATCGCCTCCCACTCAATCAATTTCTAACCCAATCAGTCACTTTAGGGTCTATACCTAGGATGCTCAATTTATTTGTAAGTCATCTGTGCGGAATGGTGTCAAGACTTCGTTGAAATCTAAGTACACCACATCTAGGGCTCTTCCTCAGTCCAACTCTCTGGTCGCCCAGTCAAAGAAATTAATTAGATTTGTCTGACAGGACCTGCCCCTTGTAAACCCATGCTGCCTCAGTTTCTGGAGTCCATTGGACTCCAGAAACCTCACTATCCTCTGTTTTAGCAGTGTTTCCATAAAAGTCAGCCAGTGGAGCTGCTCATAACGCGCGTTAACGTTACTTAATGATCGTAGATGTTCCGCGGCACGGTAAAACACCGCAGAAGGTGGAGAGAGGGCAGAGAGAAGAGATCAATGGTCGGAGTGTGGGCGGGGAGAGGCTCCATTCACACTAACGCGCTGATCTGAAGAGCTGAATCCTAACGCGATTGAAAACCTGCCATTAGATGCACATTTGCAGGGGAGAGAAACCATTTCAGTGTCAGCAATGTACAGCATAGGCAGGGAAACCTACACAAAATGATAAGTGTGATACATGTGCACAGAACAAAAGGGTACATAAACATTGAAAATGACCTCAACAAACTGGAAAAAAAACATAACCAAGCTGGCCAATAGTGATATTAATGGGAAACATCACCCCCCCCCCCCCCCGAGAAAGCTCCAAAAAAAGATATTAATCGTGGAAGGGTCTATGCTCCGTCCCCATACAAGGTGAATGAGCCCACAGTGAAATAGTGCTGATCAGGGCTTTCCCTTGTTATTGGACAGGTGTCCTATGGCGTGCACATGTCCCGCAACAGCAGGGTGGGCATGTTGGAATGGGCAACTGGACAGATGCCGGAAAAGGGGATACAGAGGGCCACAGGCGGCACATGCTGTGGTGTAGCTGGGCCACAGTGCGGACTAGGGTGATGCCTAGGTGGCCCATAGGAATGCTGAAACAGTAGAGCAGCCAGACAGCAACTTATGAGGGCCCAACATGGGCACGACTGTGTTTCCCACAGTGTCACAGGGGATAGTACCCAGCAGCTACCCCCAAGGGCATGGAACATTGGCAGGCGGTGCTGGGAGGAAGCGTGGACACCTATGCAGGCACCCCTACCCCAGAACCCACACCATAGGCAGCCGCCTACCCACACACTGGATGGCCTGAGACTGCACTCCACCAGCACCACCAACAGAAGGGCATGTCAGCATGGTGGCAGAGAGATACTGGTGGTGGAGGGGGCAGTGCCAGCTGCCCAGAGCAGACCGTGGCCTAGTCCTGTGTAGGTGGGTGCCATGCACTGCAACAGACAGGCCCTGTCTGATGAACAGTCATGATATCATCAGGGAATGCACTGACTCTGTGACAACATGGTGGTGCAGTGCACAAAACCAGTGCATTCAGAAGCAGAAGGCTACAGGTTCAAGTCCCAGCTGTGGTTCCTGCCAACCCAGTCTCCATATTTTACCCACTACTAACACGTGCTAATACAGACAGAACCTTTATTGCAGATGACGTAAACATGCCCAAAACACCTACATTTTACCCTACAGAGCACAGACACGATAAACATGTGCATTACCTAGAGCAGAGTCTCCCAAATGCAGGGTTCCTTAGGCTAAGTGCAATATCAGGCACCCCTGGACAAGGCACTGTAGAAGACATCCTGGGCTATGGAACCATAGGTTAAGGTGGCCTAACAAGGTTATGGTGCCTTAGGTTAGTGTGCCCTAAGGGCTGCAAGGTGCTTCAGGATGACATGCATGAAGCACCTTGTGAGGTACAGAGGCAGATGCAGATGCAGAGGTACAGAGGCAGATGTAGCCCTAACACTAGAGCACTGAGGAAAGGCAATGAACAGGCGAGTGAAGGAGGGAGAGCTGGGAGCTGCTGGACCTGCCATATCTGCGGGCATCCCATGTGGCTGTTGACAAACATGGTGGGGGCAACTGTACCACAGCACAGGGTGTTGGCAATGTAAAGTACTGGAAAGACAGTTGGTGGCAGACGATGGGAATACGTGTCCCGCAGTGGGTGCTGGTAGGATTACCCTATCTTGGCACACAGATCAGATGGTTTGTGCGGCGACCTGCAGTCCTTCTGTACCCAGCCATTGCTATGCAACAAACCATAGAGGTATAGCCTACTGGTTAGTACAATGATGTTCTAAACAGTGGTCATGGGTTTGATTCCTTGTTGTTCCCTCTTTTCATGCCTGTCCAACTCATATATTTTGCATGCCTGTAACAGTCATATCTTTGCAGATCCATGCTGCCAGCCTATATTACCCTCACCACTGTTGCCAACAATCCTTCGGTCCATCTTTCTGTGTCTGTCAGCTGTGTAGAGTCCTGATTTCCTGTGCAGGCTGCCACCCCATGTCCTGCGCTGGTACCCTTTCCTGCATTGCGCCTCTTCATGCTTGCCTCGCCTGTGCCTGATCTGCATGGCAGCACCACTCCTCTGACCACCCATCATTGTAACTATCCTGCCACCTCCGCCTCCACTGGGGGACACGTATTCCCTTCGTCTGCCAGTACTTTACATTGCCAACACCCTGTGCAGTGGTACAGTTGCCCCCACCATGTTTATCAACAGTACTGGCAGTCACGTGGGATGCCCGCAGATATGGCAGGTCCAGCAACTCCCAGCTCTCCCTCCTTCACTCACCTGTTCATTGCCTTTCCTCAGTGCTCTAGTGTTAAGGCTACATCTGTCGCTGTGCTCACAGGTCATGCATGTCATCCTGAAGCACCTTGCAGCCCTTAGGGCACACTAACCTAGGGCACCATAACCTTGCTAGGCCACCTTAACCTATGGTTCCATAGCCCAGGGTGCCTTCTACGGTGCCTTGTCCAGGGGTGCCTAATACAGCACTTAGCCTACACATCCCTATAGGACGCCTTACAAGGTGCCTTATGAGGCACCTTACAAGGCACCATATAGGGCACCTTATAAGGTAACCTCACAGCATGCTGTGGCCACCCTGTCCATGCAGGTGATAGTCAGGTACTACAGTGTCCCAGCCATTGCCCTACAACCTGTGCAGATGCATCCTGCCAACCCGCCCTGTCTGGCCATACCCATAATTCCTTGCTCCTCATTATGCACATTTGCAGGCTAACACTGGTAACAGTGGGACGTTATGGGCCCAGAGCAGTGTAGGCAGCCACAAAACCACTGATAGGCATACACACACACATACAACCCTATTGTAGCATTGTGCAATGATAGGGGTGGTTGGCAATCCTGCTCGCCACACTTGTCCTGATCACAGTGCCAACATTGCTCAACTGTGCAGGGGGTAGTAGTAGTGCTCTGCTGATAACTGCAGCTCCGTGCTGGGGCCAACAACCTGACTTTCCGTGAAGCTTTGGATAGTGGAGCCTGTGTGAGTGGGTGTTTTGACCCCTGTTTGACACGGCTTTGGGGTTTGCACATGTTGATGTTGTATCTGCATTGTAGGGTAAAATGTGGGGAGATGCTCTGTAGGATCCACAGCTGGGACTTGAACCTGTGACTTTCTGCATTTGGACATGCTGGCTGTGTGTATTGCACCACACTATTGCCACAGAGGTGTGGTGGTCCCTGGGGCTACCCTTACTTTCCTCAGGCAGACCTTTTCTGTTGTACTGCACACCACGTACTAGTACAGGGCATGGACTAGGTCCACTGCAGGCGGGTGGCACTGCTCCCTCCAGCACAAACACACCCCCCTGCCATGCCGACATGACCATATGTTGTCGGTGCTGGTCGTTCACGGTCCTAGGCCATCCACTGTGCAGGTAGATGGGTGCCTAGGGTGCGGGGTCTGGAGTGGCGAAGCATACATGGACATCCATACATCCCCCCCATCACTGCCTACCAATGTTATGTCCCTTCCACATGGGGGAGTGATGGCTGGGGGGATGTTAGGTTGGTGCTCTAGCAATTATTGGCTAGGGTGGACCAGGTAGATGTTGGTGGAATGTGTTGTTACTGCCAAATGTGGATAGGCTAGGGTATGCACCTCAGGTACGGTGTACCCAGTTTGGCTTACTGGGTGTATATATGTTTCCAACAACATATGAGCACACCCTGCAATGCCTTACTAGGGGCTGCCGTTTAAGTGTGTTCAGTTAGCTGGGTCTACGAACTGTTTGGGACCCATCCTGGGTGTGGTCTATGGACCCTTGTTAGTGTGGTCCCCAGATGTGCACTGCTTGCCCTATTACAGGCATAGTGGTACCTGTGTGACTTTTGGGGTACTTGCTGGGTAATGTCCCCTGGATGGGACACTGTGGAACACGGACTACTGGGCATGTTTGGCCCTGGTCAGCTGCTGTCCTGCTGATTTCCAGTTTCTATGTTCCTATGTACCACCTGGGCGACAGCCTAGTTCACCCTTTGCCCCAGTTGCCCCCACTACATGTCCTGCCTGCAGTCCCCCATGCCCCATTTGCACCATCACCATAGTGGCCTTTCATACTTGGCCACTATACTGCTGCTGCAGGTGGAGCACTACTATCACCTTTCTTGGGCTCCCTGCCTAGGCTATACATTGCTGACACTGAAATTGTTTCTCTCTCCTGCAAATGTGCATCTAACGGCAGGTTTTCATTCGCGTTAGGATTCAGCCCTTCAGTTCAGCGCCTCTCCCTGCCCACTCCCCGCCCATTGACCTCTGCTCTCTGCCCTCTCTCCTCCCTCTGTGGTGTGTACCGCGCCACGGAACGCTTCCGCGTGGGTTGTAACATTACTGCGTGGTAGAGTTACGCACCGCGCGGTAACATTACCTAACGCGCAGTCTGTAATGTTACCACAGTTTAGTAAACATACCCCATAATATCAAAATCTCCTAGTATAAAGTATTAACTGTCTAGCAAGGAAGCAGGGCTACACACAGTGATATAGAACTGTGATGTTAGAACACACATAAAAGAAGTTTTCTGCTGTTTCTCTTAAAGGGCAGCTGAGGAAAAGTTAGGGACTTTGGTAGGTCTTTTTCATTTACCTCAACAGGTAACAAAGCTCTAGCAACTGAATGATGACTGGGAAAAATAATATTGCTAAAGCTGTTTCCCCAGTTACTGCTTCTGCCTTTGTCCAGACAGACAGCTCGATGACAGTCAAGGAACCGGTTCCATGTACAAGATCCCTGCAAGCTGAAGCCCTCATGAAATAAGTAGAAGAGCTCAGAGAAGAAATGGTAAGGCTGAGAAGCATTTGAGACAGTGAGAAGTACATTGACGAGATGCTTCTTAAAGAATCCAAGCTCTCTGACATAGGTGAAGGTGGGATGCTACAGATTGAAGAGAGCTGGACACGAGTCACCAGAGTCTGCAGAACTGACAACCCAACTCCCCCAGCCCTCAAACTGAAGAACCACTATGCAACCCTGGAAGCAAAGGAGGTGAAAGCATCTCAGGAAAGGGAAGAAGCAGAGCTCAAGCACCCAAAAGTTGCGGAATCGGTGACCATAAGGAAGCAAAGGGTAGTGGTGGTGGTGACTCTCTTCTGCAGGGTACTGAGGCATCCATCTGCAGGGAAGATTTGATATCCAGAGAGATGTGCTGTCTGCCAGGTGCCAAAACCTGAGATGTTACAGAATTGCCGAGACTGATCAAGCCTACTGACTATTATCCAATATTGCTCATTCATGTCAGCACAAATGATACTACTAGGTAGCCCTCCAAGATTATAAAGTGTGACCTCATAGCTCTGGGAGAGAGAGTGAACCAGATAGGTGCACAGGTGGTGTTCTTTTCAATCCTCCCTGTTGAGGGCAAATGCTGAGGCAGAGACGTTCACATCCTGGAATTGAATGTGTGGATGGTGTCATTGAGAGCATTTTGGTTTCCTGGACCATGGAATGATGTTCCAAGGACTGCAGAGCAGAGATGGCATCAACCTATCCAAGAAGGGTCAAAGTGTCTTCCATAACAGAATGGTTAACCTACTGAAAAGGGATTTAAACTAAGGGGTATTTATTTATTTATTTTTCTTATATACCACGCTATTCAGCATCAGCGCGGTTTACATGTAACAATAGCTGTGCAGTGAAGACAATCTACACTGAACTTACAATATAACAGGGGGAAATGTACAGTTTTAACAGGGTAACTAAATTACAAATAACATATGTTAAAGAGTAACTATTTACATGTTGGCTTATCTGAGAATTGCAGTCGGTTTGGGTGGGGGTTAATGCTATTTGTCAGGTGGAACAGGGTCTGGTATGTTCGGTTTCAAACCTGTATGGTTGTTGCTTGGGTTTTGTCTGTATGTACTACTGGGGTATGTTTACTAAACTGCGGTAATGTCACCCACGTTAGGTTCTGCGGTAAAGGTACAGATCTAGTGTTAGGGCTACATCTGTCTCTGTACCTCACAGGTCATGCATGTCATCCTGAAGCACTTTGCAGCCCTTAGGACACACTAATCTAGGGCACCGTTACCTTGTTAGGCCACCTTAACCTATGGTTCCATAGCCCAGGGTGCCTTCTACGGTGCCTTGTCCAGGGGTGCCTAATACAGCGCTTAGCCTACGCAGCCCTATAGGGCACCTTGCAAGGCACCTTATGAGGTACCTTACAAGGCACCTTACAAGGCACCTTATAGGGCACCTTACAAGGTGCCTTATAAGGCGCCTTACAAGGTGCCTTGTAATGTGCCTTGTAGGGCGCTTTATAAGGCACCTTGTAACGCGTGTTAGTCTAAGGCACCTTGTAACGTGAATTAGCTGATACGGCTTGCTGTAACGATGCACCGCCCACGCCTTTATATGGGCATCTGTACCTTTACCATGGAACCTATCACGGGTGACATTACCGCAGTTTAGGAAACATACCCCTATGTGTCTGAAGTATATAGATTAATGTGTTCTCTTTATAAAATTACCTACTCAAAGCTTCTTGGAGAATGGCAAATTGTCTGTCAACAAGCTAATTGGCGTGTTGCCCTATATAGCAAGAATTCTCACATGGGGTGGGAAGGGAGGGATCTAACACCTGATGAGGTCAGTGTCTTCAAAGAACGTGATTACCCCTTTGAATTTGAAGGCTAGAGGAGGAAAAAAAAAAGAACTCTAGCAGCAGAAAAATAGCTTTATCCAAGATCAGAAAACATTCTTCTTTTGCAGTACAGCAGAAAAAGAATTAGCTATTAAAAATGAAAAACTCTCAGGCGGTAGCTTGTATTGAAAGCCATACAGTATTATCTTGCCTGCAATGGAGACCCTTTTAGGAATGGCAGTGCTTGCAAGTCAATGTAGAGTTTTATATATCACTCTGTTGCCTAGCTTCTATGCAAGCTAATTAAGACTAAAACAGCTGATAAAGTCAGTGACTTCACAGAGCTTGCTTAACCCTTTGAACTTGAAGGCTAGAGGAGGAAAAATAAAAGAACTCTAATAGCAGAAATATAGCTTTACTTAAGAACACAAAAAAAATCCCTTTTGCTATACAGCAAAAAAATAATTAGCTATCAAATATGAAAAATAGGTGAGGGGGTGTCAATGTGCCATCTTAGGGGACAGGGATATGGACCCCCCCCCCCCTCACCCTGAGTTACCAAGGCTGCCTATCCACCTAGGCTACAAGGAATACAGAATAAGCCCTTTGGTGGGGATAAACTCCACAGCTCATTCTCTCCTCTGATCACCCTGTGGCCTCTCTTTGCTTTGTCTCTACCTATTCACATGCTATGCTGTTAACATGGGATTTTTAGCATGCTCACCTTTGAGCTGCATGCTCCTTTCTACCGTATGGCCCAAATGCATGTGAAACCTGGCATAAACCACATGCTATTGGCTAACATTCTTTAGTAAACATGCCTTAAGTTTGTACCAGAGGCAATGGAGGATTAAGTGACTTGCTCAAGATCACAAGGAGCAACAGTGGGATAGTAGACATCTTCAACCTACTTAGATTCATAATAACTAATGAACTGACAAGCAGTCAAGTAATCCAATGACATATTGCTTTAGGCAGAACAGCTTTGAAGGATCTAGACAAAATTTTCAAGTGCAGAGATGCATCTCTACGTACAAATATCGACTTGTCCAAGCCATGGTGTTTTCTATAACGTCATATGGATGCAAAACTTGGACAATGAAAAAGCATAAATCCTACTGTACATGTGGCCACTAGTATGCCCATTGTCCTATCTATGCAAGTCTTCACCTTTGTCATTACTTGGTCATTGCCCCACATTCCTCACAGGCCACCCTGCATTCAAACACTCTAACTTAAGATCAGATTATGGCTATACCAGTTTCAAGATATCTTATGTTTATACTAGCTTCAAATAAAAAAAAATGCCACTATAGGTTGGTTTCCTGTTGGTCAGTTCTTGCTTCATGAATTGTAATCCCATTGTTGGTGTGTTGTGCTCTAGAAGACACCCACAAAATATTTGTGATAGCTCCAGCCTGCACTCCTCTGCCCCAAGCTGACTCAGGCTCTTTCAGTTCTTTCCCCTTTCTCTCTCTGTCACCTCTTTCCACCCAAGGCACTCTCTCTCTCTCTCTTTTTTCCTTTCCTTCCCCCCATGCGAAGCACTCCCTTCCCTCTTCCACTAAACCCTCCCCCTTTCCCCCTTGCTCCCTCCAAAGGTACTTTCTCTCCTGTGTCGGAACTCTGTGAGTCTAGGGAAGTGAAAACAAATCACTTTTATCTATACCCTTGTCTTCTCTTGCCAACTTCAGACTCTGTTCTTCCCATCTTGCTGCACCATATGCCCTGAATAGACTACCCGAGTCAATACATCAGGATCTATCCCTGGTCCTATTCAGATTCATGCTAAAATCCCTTTGAGGCTGCTCCTGAACCCTAAACCATCTTAACGTGCGCCCGGCGATAGTGTGCAGGATGCCATAAAAGGAGTAGGCGTTTCAGTCTTAGCAAAACGGGATTATCGCGCGATAATGTGCGCTGCACATATTATCAGGCAAAACACCGCTAAGCACGTTAACGCACGATAATCTTAAGTAGGCGCGCAGACATGCAAATATAGAAGCAGAGGTGTAGCACAATGGTTAATGCACTGACTGATGGTACAGGGGTCATGAGTTTGATCACCCAGTGTGCCTAATGCATAAGGCTAGCTGAGGCATCACCCTTTACATTTAGGTAGTGCTTTTTGAGGCATTTTACTTTTATTTTAATTAGTGCTGCCAGCAAACACACCCTCACGGCATAAGGCACCCCATAACACACTCCATAGGGCACATTATAAAGTGCACTGTCCGCCAAGGCACCCTATAATTTCCACTATAGGATACCTTATAAGGCACCTTATAAGGCGCTTGATAGGGCGAGTCCCCTATGGGGCGCCTTATGAGGCACCTTAAGGTTACAGTTCTCTGAGGGTGTTTTTGCTGGCAGCCCTAATGTACATTAAAAATAGACAATGCCTCCAACAGCCCAATCAAACAACCCCACCATGGGTTTGAACCCATGACATCTGGCTTAACAGGCAGTGAAATAACCAGTAGGCTACAGCTGCCAGCAAAGCCTTGACTGGCTGCAGAAGGATTGCATGTCACCACACAAACTGTCTGCTCTGGTTACCAGGATAGGGGTAACCTACCCGTACCCATGATGCACTGCACATGCAAATCAGCAGTCGACAGATGGGCACAAGATGGGGTATGCACCCCCATAGCACCTCGGCCTAGTAGGGGGAACTGACCGTGTGTGGTACTGGGACAGATTAGCCACAGACCGTCACATTGTGCGGGTACTGTGCTCACCCTGAGGGTGAGGTGGGCGCCCAGCACCAGGTCCACAGCACCTTTCATGGCTGATATATGCCATGCTGCAGGTCCCCATCAATGCTACTGTGTGTGATAGATTGTCTCTGCAAACACACCTAGGTTACGTCTGTGTCCTCCTGTATTTCACAGTCATGTCTAGCCCTTATGGACTATGATGCACCCAGAATAGTGCATACCCTGTGTTGGTGCCATGGTTACATGATGTAGGTGAAGGGGGGGGGGGTTGGACCCATAGGCAGATTATGTACCACCACACATCCCACCCTCTGGGGTGGGAAACAGGATCAACCAGCAGTAGACATTCTACCTCCCTGCAATGGTGGCAGTAGAAGGGACCATCAACCCCAGTCCTGCTGGGGAACAGACACCCTACAGCGCAGGCAATGCAGAGCTGTGCACATCAAACAGCATGTCGATTCACCCACCCACACTAAGGGTGGTAAACTAGACCTCATTTTCGCACCTCTCTCCAACGACTCAATACCCCTAACTCTCGCATTATCGGTAATACCAGTACCCTGGTCGGACCACAGTCTTCTCAGTTTCAATATACCCATTAGTGCATTCCACAAAAGCCGAAAGTCCCCTAACACATCTGGATCCCACTCAACCCGCTTTAGACCACTCAACCAGAGCATAGTCCTAGAGAATCTCAGACCTCTCATGGCCAACACAACCATGGACTTAGATGATCTCATATCCAAATGGGATGAAAACCTGAGAGCTGCCTCCTGCCCATCACTCACCGAAAAGAAAATTCGAAAACGTGAACATACTCCATGGTTCTCCACAGACCTTCGTTCATCCCTCCACCATTTACGCAAACTCGAGCGACAGTGGCGACGAACTCACTCCCCCGAGGCGCTGGTAGCATACAGCTCATACCTAACTACCCACCGAGCAAAGATATCACAGAGCAGGAAAACTTACCACTCAGGATTAATAAAACGCTCCATCAACAAACCACATGCTTTGTTCAGCATAGTAAAGTCCATAACAGGTGAACCGGTCTCAGCTCAACCCCCTATGCCGCAGCCGCAGGACTACGCAAACTACCTGCAGTCAAAGATGATAAAAACCAACACAGACATAAATGTCAATAACGCCCCCACTTCACCTAAGACATCCCATGCTATGCCACTTCACAACTTCTCCACTGTATCAAATAGCGAGGTTGTGAACATTATTGCCTCAATCAACCCCAGTACAGCTCCTAATGACCCGTGTCCAGCCAGCTGGATCAAGGACATGCGACATGACCTCAGTCAAATATTGAGCAAAATACTGAACCAGTCTTTCTCATCAGGTTCATTCCCGCAGAGCCTAAAACACACTTCCATCAAGCCCCTACTGAAGAATAATAGACTGGACCCATCCAAGGTTGATTCCTTCAGACCTATCTCGAGCATCCCTCTGCTTGCAAAAATCATTGAGAAGGCCGCCCAACAACAAATCCAACATCATATTGACACTGAAGCACCACTAGATCCATCGCAACATGGCTTCAGGGAAGCACATGGAGTTGACACAGTCCTTACAACCCTATTCAATGTTCTAGTAACAGGAATAAACAACATACAACAGGGTTTCGTCCTCATCTTCCTGGACATCTCCGCTGCTTTCGACTCTGTGAGTCATGATATACTCCTACAACGCTTGAAAGATAAGGGGATTCAAAGCACAGCACTCGAGTGGTGTAAATCCTACCTATCTAACAGGTGGCAACAAGTAAAAACAGGCCACGCATCCTCAGAACCATTCCTGCAATCACAGGGTGTACCTCAAGGATCGTCCTTATCGGCACTAATGTTTAATATCTACATGCAGCCGATATGTGACTTGATCAGATCCTTTAATGTACAATGTCTCGCTTACGCAGATGACATCCTCCTATATATGCCGTTCACAATTGAACATCCAGTATTCTCCCCAATAATCAAATGTTTTGAAGCTGTAGCTGAATGGTTGCTATCACAAAACCTTCGGATTAACCACAGCAAAACCGACGTTATTTTTGTCACAAGGAACCGTAAGTTCATACCGCCTCCATCACTACTCGTCAACAACATAGAGTTGAAATCAAAAGCTACCATCCGTTACCTCGGCATCACATTGGATCAGCACTTGGATATGACAACTCATGTCAAGAACATCACAAAAAACGTATATTATAAGATCAAATCGCTACGTCACCTCCGCTCCCTACTAGATCCCACAGACTTCCGAACAACCTTCCAAGCATTAGTCCTCCCACACCTGGATTTTGCCAACATCATCCTACATGGCCTCCCTCAATCAACTTTAAACCCGCTCCGCCTAGCCATGAATACAGCCGCCAGAGTCCTCTCCGGCTCATCAAGATCTGACCATATAACACCCATCATGAAAGAACTGCATTGGTTACCATTACATGCCAGAATCCAGTATAAGTCTTTAGTCCTTACTTTCAAGGCACTAAATAACTACCCCCCTACGCCAATCAGCAAGCTCATCCATGGCACCCTGGAAAACAGAAAAAGGAGAACCACATCAATGAACACCTTAATTGTCCCGAAGATAATAACGAAGTGTACTAAGGCCACCTCCAACAGGGCCTTCTCCTTATTTGCTCCTCTAAACTGGAATGCACTACCTCACGAAATCCGTGCTATCAAAAACCTAATCCTATTCAGAAAAGCATTGAAATACCACCTGTTCACAAAATGCTACCCAGAAGTCAACCTAGTCACTAACAAAACTACCACCTCAATACAACCTGAAAAGGACTAGTTGGTCAACCTTTCTCTCTAGTCTTATTAGTGAACCACATTGTAACATCCAATCGAGTTTGATATTACTGTATATACCATTAAGTTAATCTGTACATAGTTCCCCCGGTTGTCCTATTGTTGAAGTTCCCTGTTCAATGTAAAACTCAATGTTACTTGTATGCATTGTAGTATGTTCTTGTTCTATGTACACCGCACTGATTATAATAGCGCGGTATAAAAGAATTGTTAAATAAATAAATAAAATAAATAAATCCATAAAGCAATAGCAGACAGACAGTAGGCCTTGAAATGCTCAGCTGCCCCCACCACTATCTGACATTCTCCAGCAGCAAGTCTCCAGCCACTGCACTCTGCAAGGTGTTGCAGCAAGACACATACTAGCTGCAGACAGTCTGCTAGCTAGTCCATGGTCATGGAAAAGATGCATGTACCCAGAACTGGGATGTCAGCATACACACCAAGCAGATAAATCAGTGATTGGGCCTCAAAAGAGAACCCATAAATATCATACAAGAAAAATGCTCCATCGCACTATGGGGGAACCTAGCCATGCCATGGTCACTGCTCAGTCAGGGTGAGAGTGACCTCCCAGCAGGACATGCTGTGGCCACCCTGTCCGTGCAGGTGGTGGCCAAGCACTACAATGTCCGAGCCATTGCCCTATGCTCTGTACAGATGAATCCATGCCAGGCCACCCTATCCAGGCTATTCCCACAGTACCTTGCTCCTCATTATGCACATTGACAGGCCAATACTGGCAACAGTGCTAGCAGTGTGGGCTGAGAAAGGTGTTAGCAGCCAACACACACTGGATAGACAGAGACACACTCCACACAGCTATGCCAGCATTGTGCAACTATAGAGGTGTTTGGCAGCCCTGGCCACCACACCAGTCCTGGGCACAGTGCAGGCATGGCTATGGTATGCAATACTGTTGGGGTCACCCCCCAGGGTGGTAAACACTGTCAGAAACAAGACCTGTAGCACACTCCACAGACATCAGAAAGGTTGCTATGATTCAACTCACTCAGAAAATTGTACTTAACCTCGGAATTGCTATCTGCCAGTAATCATAGCAACCTTTTGATAGCTGTGTACCATATTCCCAGGTTTAGGGTGGCATTGCTAAGGTATGCAAGTGCTAGTATTGGGAGATGTACGCAGGGCCCAACATGCTGCCTCTCCAGGAGGCATTGGATAATGGAGCCTGTGGGTGCGGGTGTGTCTGCCCCTGTTGGCCGTTGCTTTAGGGCAGAGGTTCCCGACTCCAGTCCTGGTGGGCCAGACACTGTTCGGGTTTTCATGCTGTCCCTCATGCATATGCATGAGATACATCTGCATACCATGTGGGCGGCGCATAGAAATTCAGC
Source organism: Ichthyophis bannanicus (assembly GCA_033557465.1). Taxonomy (NCBI): domain Eukaryota; kingdom Metazoa; phylum Chordata; class Amphibia; order Gymnophiona; family Ichthyophiidae; genus Ichthyophis; species Ichthyophis bannanicus. The sequence continues at coordinate 1,248,097,504 of CM066033.1, forward strand.
ACAGGCATCTTTATTAGAGACAGCATGGAACCTGAATGGTGTTTGGCCCTCTAGGACTGCATTTGGGAGACTCTGCTCTAGGTGATGCGCATGTTTATGGTGTCTGTGCTCTGTAGGGTAAAAAGAAGGTATTTTGAGCATGTTTACATCATCTGCTATAAAGGTTCTGTCTGTATTAGCATGTTTTAGTAGTGGGTAAAATGTGGGGAGTGGGTTGGCAGGAGCCACAGCTGGGACTTGAACCTGTGACCTTCTGCTTCTGAACACACTGGCTGTGTGTACTGCACCACTGTGTTGCCACAGAGACAGTATATTCCCTGGTGATACCATGACTGTTCGTCAGACAGGGCCTGTCTGTTGCAGTGCGTGGCACCCAGCTACACAGGACTAGGCCACAGTCTGCTCTGGGCAGCTGCCACTGCCACCTCCATCACCAGTACCCTCTGCCACCATGCTGACAGTCCCTTCTGCTGGTGGTGCTGGTAGAGTGCAGTCTCAGGCCATCCAGTGTGTGGGTAGGCGGCTGCCTATGGTGCGGGTTCTCGGGTAGGGGTGCCTACATAGCTGTCCACGCTTCCCCCCAGCACCGCATGCCAATGTTCCGTGCACTTCGAGGTACCTGCTGGGTACTATCCCCTGTGACACTGTGGGAAACACACTCCTGCCCATGTTGGGCCCTCATCAGTTGCTGTCTGGCTGCTCTACTGTTTCAGCATTCCTATGGGCCAGCTAGGCATCACCCTAGTCCGCACTGTTGGCCAGCTGCACTGCAGCATGTGCTGCCTGCAGCCCTCTGTGTCCCCTTTTCCAGCATCTGTCCAGTTGCCCATTCCGACATGCCCACACTGCTGTTGTGGAACATGTGCATGCCATAGGAAACCTGGCCGATGGAGTCGGAAACCCTGCTCAGCGCAATTACACTGTGGGCTCATTCACCTTGTATGGGGACGGAGGATAGACCCTTCCAAAATTCATATCTTTTTTTTGTAGCTTTCTTGGGAGTGTTTTTTGATGTTTCCCATTGATATCACTATTGGCCAGCTTGGTTATTTTATTTTTACATTTTCTTCTGTACATTTTCACTGTTTATTTGCCCTTTTGTTCCGTGCACATGTATCACACTTATCACTTTTTGTAGGTTTCGCTGGTTTTGCTGTACATTGCTGACGGAAATGGTTTCTTTTCCCTTTAAATCAGCTCTAGCGCCAGGGTTTCACTGGCGTTAGTTTTGAGCCTCAGATTTCACAGCATTAGTGTGCGGGGAGCCTCTCCCCTCCCACTCTCCACCCATTGACCCCTTCTCTCCGACCCTGGGGAGCCTTCTTCCGCCCTCCGGGAGCCTTTCCCCGCCTTCAGCGCTCGTTTGCGCCGCTGTGAGCGTTATCACGCGATAAGGTACCTGTGTGCCTGAAAAAGCGCCATTATTGCATGATAAGGTACTTTATCGTGCAATAACATCACAGATCGTACCTTAAGATGGTTTAGTAAACATACCCCTTAGGGTATGTTTACTAAACTGTCTTAATGTGCGCTCTGACACGTTATCGCATGATAAGGCACCTTATTGAGCAATAATGGCGCATTACCATGCGATAAGGACCCTTATCGTGCGCTAACATGCACAGTGGCGCTCAGCGGCGCTCAACGGCGCAAATGAGCTCTGAAGGTGGAGTAAAGGCTCCCTGAGGGCGGAGGAAGACTCCCCAGGGGCGGAGAGAAGGGGTCAATGGGTGGAGAGTGGGAGGGGAGAGGCTCCTCGCACACTAACGATGTGAAATTTGAGGCTCAAAACTAACGCCAGTGAAACCCTGGCATTAGAGCCGATTTAAAGGGAAGAGAAACCATTTCTGTCAGCAATGTACAGCAAAATCAGGGAAACCTACAAAAAAGTGCTAAGTGTGATACATGTGCACGGAACAAAAGTGCAAATAAACATTGAAAATGACCCCAACAAAATATAAAAAAACCATAACCAAGCTGGGCAATAGTGATATTAATGGGAAACATCAAAAAGCACTCCTGAGAAGGTTCCAAAAAACAAGATATGAATTGAGGAATGGTCTGCGCTCCGTCCCCATACAAGGTGAATGATCCCACAGTGCAATTTCGCTCATCAGGGTTTCCCTCTCCATTGGACAGGTTTCCTATGGGGTGCACATGTTCCACAACAGCAGGGCAGACATGTCGAAATGGGCCACTGGACAGATTCTGGGAAAGGGGACACAGAGGGCTGCAGACGGCACATGCTGTACTGCAGCTGGGCCACAGTGTGGACTAGGATGATGCCTAGCTGGCCCATAGGAATGCTGAAACAGTACAGCAGCCAGACAGCAGCTGATGAGGGCCCAGCATGGGCATGAGTATGCTTCCCACAGTGTCACAGGAGGATAGTGCCCAGTAGTGACCCCCAAGGGCACAGAACAGTGGCAGGCGGTGCTGGGGGGAAGCGTGGACACCTATGCAGGCAACCCTACCCCAGACCTCGCACCATAGGCAGCCGCCTACCCACACACTGGATGGCCTGAGACTGCGCTCCACCAGCACCACCAGCAGAAGGGCATGTCAGCACGGTGGCAGAGGGGCACTGGTGGTGGAGGGGGCAGTGGCAGCTGCCCAGAGCAGACTGTGGCCTAGCCCTGTGTAGGTGGGTGCCATGCACTGCAACAGACAGGCCCCGTCTGATGAACAGTCATGGTATCCCCAGAGAATGTGCTGTCTCTGTGGCAACACAGTGGTGCAGTGCACCCAGCCAGTGTGTTCAGGAGCAGAAAGTCACAGGTTCAAGTCCCAGCTGTGGTTCCTGCCAACCCAGCCCCCATTTTTTACCCACTGCTAATACAGACAGAACCTTTATTGCAGATGACGTAAACATGCCCAAAACACCTACATTTTACCCTACAGAGCACAGACACCATAAAAAGGCGCATTACCTAGAGCAGAGTCTCCCAAATGCAGTCCTGAAGGGCCAAACACCATTCAGGTTCCATGCTGCCTCTAATAAAGATGCCTGTGCTGCATATTTATGCACCACCCCCATGGTATGCAGATGTATCTCATACATATTCATACATATTCATGAGGGACAGCATCATACATATTCATGAGGGACAGCATGAAAACCCGAACAGTGTTTGGCACACCAGGACTGGAGTTGGGAACCTCTGCCATAAAGCAGCAGCAGACACACCCACACCCACACCCACAGGCTCCATTAGCCAATGCCTCCTGGAGAGGCAGGACATTGGGCCCTGCATGCATCTCCCAATACTAGCACTTGCATACCTTAGCAATGCCACCCTAAACCTGGGAATACGGTACACAGCTATCAAAAGGTTGCTATGATTACTGGCAGATAGCAATTCCTACGTTAAGCAGAGTTTGCTGATTGATCTCCATCATAGCAACCTTTCTGCTGTCTGTGGAGTGTGCTTCAGGTCTGGTGTCTGACAGTGTTTACCATTCTGGGGTGTGACCCCCAACAGTATTGCGTACCATATCCATGCCTGCACTGTGCCCAGGACTGGTGTGGTGGCCAGGGCTGCTAAACACCTCTATAGTAGCACAATGCTGGCATAGGTGTGGGAGTGTGTGTCCGTCTATCCAGTGTGTGGTGGCTGCAAACACCCTCCACAGGCCACACTGTCAGCACTGTTGCCAGTATTGGCCTACCAATGTGCATAATGAGGAGCAATGTACCATGGGTATAGCCCGGACAGGGTGGCCTGGCCAGGATATATCTGCACAGTGCATAGGGCACTGGCTGGGACATTGTAGTGCCTGGCTACCACCTGCACAGACAGGGTGGCCACAGCATGTTCTGCTGGGAGATCACTCTCACCCTGACTGTGCAGTAACCACGGCATGGCTAGGTTCCCCCATGTTGCTTTATAGCATTTTTCTCATGTGATATTTATGGGTTCTCTTTTGGGGCCCTGTCACTGAATTGTCTGCTTGGTGTGTATGCTGACATCCCAGTTCTTGGTGCATGCATTTCCACCAGAAACATGCACTATGGACTAGCTAGCAGACTGTCTGCAGCTGGTATGTGTCTTGATGGAACACCTTGCAGGGTGCAGTGGCTGAAGGCTTGCTGCAGGGCATATCAGATAGTGGTGGGGTGCAGCTTAGCATATCCAGGCCTAATGTCTGTCTGCTATTGCTTTATGGATGTGTAGAGAGCTGCATTGACTGCCCTGTAGGGTGTCTGTTCCCCAGCAGGACTGGGGTTGATGGTCCTCTCTACTGCCACCATTGCAGGGAGGTAGAATGTGGATCTGTTGGTGGGAGACCCTGTTTACCACCCTCAGCCGGGGAGGAGGGTGGTGGTACATAATCTGCCTATGGGTCCATAAGGGCTAAACCTGACTGAGAAAGACAGATATATCCAAGGTTTGTCTGCAGAAACTACCTATCTCACACATTAGCACTGCTGGGGACCTGCAGCATGGCCTAGCTCTGCTGTGGACCTGGAGCTAGGCGCCCCAACTCACCCTCAGGGTGAGTGCAGTACCTGCACAATGTGACGGTGTGTAGCTACTCTGTGCCAGTACCACACACGGTCAGTTCCCCCTACCAGGCCGAGGTGCTGTGGGGGTGCATACCCCATCTTGTGATTATCTGTAGACTGCTGATTTGCATGTGCAGTGCATCATGGGTATGGGTGGGTTAACCCTATCCTTTTGAGCACAGCAGACTGTTTGTGTGGTGACGTGCAGTCCTTCTGCAGCCAGCCAGGGGTTTGCTAGGAGCTGTGGAGTTGTAGCCCACTAGTTACTTCACTGCTTGTGGAGCCAGAGGTTGTGGTTTCAAACCCACAGTGGGGTTATTTGATAGGGCTGTCCAAAGCATTGTCTTTTTTTAATGTACATTAGTGCTGCCAGCAAAACACCCTCAGGGTACTGTAACCATAAGGTGCCTCAAAAGACGCCCTATAAGGTGCCTTATAGGGCACCCTATAAAGCGGACAGTGCACTTTATAATGTGCCCTATGGAGTGCCTTATAGGGTGCCTTCTGTGGCACTTTAGACGCCCTATAAGGTGCCTTATAGGGCACCCTATAAAGCGGACAGTGCACTTTATAATGTGCCCTATGGAGTGCCTTATAGGGTGCCTTCTGCGGCACCTTAGGTTACGGCACGTGAGGGTGTGTTTGCTGGCAGCAATAATTAAAATACACATAAAATGCCTCAGGAAACAATACTTACATGTCAAAGCTGATGCCTCAGCCAGCCTTAGGCATACTGGGGGATCGAACTCATGACCCCTGTATCATCAGTCAGTGTATTAACCATTGTGCTACACTTCTGTTTCTATGTTGGATGTCTGTGTGCCTACATAAGATTACCGTGCGGTAACGCGCTTAGCGGCGCTTTGCACGATAATGCGCGCTAATCCCGTTTTGCTACTTTACACTGAAACGCCCACTCCTTATATGGCAGCCTGCACACTATCGCCGGGCGCACATTAACACGGTTTAGTAAACATACCCCTTAGTCTCCTTTCTCCACCCATATGCATTTTTAAGCATTTCCCTAAGAATGTCCTTGTTCCCTATTGCTCTGTATGTCTGCCATAGCAGATTGTAAGCTCTGTGAAGGAGGGGCTGTCTTTTATATGTATTTGCACAGCATTGCATATACCTAGTAGAAGTAGTAGAATGCTAAGGGAATTGCCCTATAATGGAACAAGCAAGCAGTGGCAGCTAGTATGAGAGATCATTTAGTAGGCAAATAGTAGGGATGCACATGTCCTCTGTTGATGCTCCCTATGAATCTATTCCTTTTTTTCTTTGAAGCAATTAATGAAGGGAATTTCTCTTTACTGTTCTCTTTTTTTTTTCCTTTTAACCATATACTCTGCTTGACTTCTCAATTTCTATTTGCTTTTAAGTGACCAACAATTAACATTTAATAATTTCTCTCGGAGCTCACGCACAGGTTCCATCAGCTATGCATGATAACTTCACCCCTGCTGACTATAAATTCATGTGATAGCCTTGTTAGTCCACGTTAACTGTAGTTAAATGAAAAGAGAAACAAAAAAGGGAAAATAAGGTGATTGCTTTTTATTGGACTAACTAGCTTTCAAACCTTTTCTTTCAGGTCAGAACAGTATAAGTAACAGATGATAATTCCCTATAAATTCATAATCACTATAAATTCATTTTCACTCCAAAATATATATATTCAGTGCAGTTTCAACAAAACAAATATTTCAACTTGGCAAAATCAGAAACTTATCTTTTTGTTTTTTATCCTTTTTTGCCCTGATGCAGGCAAAGCTGTTGTCACTATATTTTATTCAAATGATGATTCATTTCCTGCAATGCTAAACTTGTTATATGAGTAAAGTTATATTTTAATAAAATGTTGAGTCATTCTGGTTCTAATTAGTTTGCAAGATTTAAGAGCACATTATAAATGAATTATATTGCTATAAAAATATATCTCAACTGTTCCACTGGTTTGCCTGACATTGACTCAAGTCCTTGATGCAAGTCTATATCTTTTTTAACAATACAGTAAAACTCATCAAGGACAACCATTAGAGCACCATACAATAAGAAGTGGTCTTATTGTATACATTAACGTTTGTGGGGAGGATGAGCAGGTGGAAGCTATATGAGTCAAGCTTACTGGAGTTGGGCTTAAGTTTTCATTGTTTTGAGTACGTGTTTAATACAATGGATATTTTGTGGGATATAGTATAGAGAAAGGGGAATAGTAGAATGCATGAAGAATATGTACTAGGATGTGTGCTTTTTAACAAAATAATAAATGATCTAGAAATAAGAAAAATGAGCGAGGAGGGCAAATTTCCAGATGATACAAAAAGTTTCAAAACTGTTAAATCACAAGTAAATTATAAGCTAGGTTTTGGAATCCTATGAGGTATTTATGACCTGGATAGGTCACTGCTGGCAACAGGATATTGGGCTTCATGGACCTTTAGTCTGTCTTGCGATGGCATTTTTTATGTTTTCTGTGATCCACTTTGATAGCTTGACTAAGCAGTATAAAATCACAGTTAAATAAATAAAATAAATACATAAGCATTTCTCAACTAGCACAAAGTACAGTGGCTGCCTGCTCTGAAGTTCAGTTGATGTCATCTCAGGAATATGCAAGGATTGCCTCAACAGAATTTGACCAGCTCCATTGACATCAATGGAAACACACTGCTGTAGAAATTCCCATCAAACATTTGATATCACTATGGGGTATGTTTACTAAACCGTCTTAACGTGCGCCCGGCGATAGTGTGCAGGCTGCCATAAAAGGAGTGGGCGTTTCAGTCTTAAAGCAGCAAGACGGGAGTATCGCACGATAACGCGCGCTGCGGCGCACATTAACGGGCTAAGCTCCGCTAAGCGCGTTAACGCACAGTAATCTTAAGTAGGCGCCCAGACATGCAAACACAGAAACAGAGGTGTAGTACAATGGTTAATACACTGACTGATGATACAGGGGTCATGAGTTTGATCCCCCAGTGTGCCTAATGCATAAGGCTGGCTGAGGCATCAGCTTTGACATGTAAGTATTGTTTCTTGAGGTATTTTAAGTATTGCTGCCAGCAAACACACCCTCACATGCCATAACCTAAGGTGCCGCATAAGGCACCCTATGAGGCACTCCATAGGGCACATTATAAAGTGCACTGTCCGCCACAGCACCCTATAATGTCCCCTATAGGGCACCCTATAAGGCGCTCCATAGGATACCTTATAAGGCACCTTATATGGACGGTAACCATAAGGTGCCTCGGAAGGCGCTTTATAGGGCGCCCTATAAAGCACCTTCTGAGGCACCTTATGGTTACAGTACGCAGAGGGTGTTTTTGCTGGCAGCACTAATGTACATTAAAGATAGATAATGCTTTGGACAGCCCTATCAAATAACCCCACTGTGGGTTTGAACCCATGTTTATGTTTATGTTTATTTTAAATTTGATCTCTGGCTCCACAGGCAGTGAAGTAACCAGTGGCCTACAGCTCTATAGCTACTAACAAGCCCCTGGCTGGCTGCAGAAGGACTGCACGTCACCACACAAACAGTCTGCTGTGATCACCAGGATAGGGTTAACCCACCCGTACCCATGATGCACTATGCATGCAAATCAGCAGTCTACAGATGAACACAAGATGGGGTATGCACCCCCACAGCACCTCGGCCTGGTAGGGGGAACTGACCGTGTGCGTTACTGGCACAGAGTAGCTACACACCGTCACATTGTGCGGGTACTGTGCTCACCCTGAGGGTGAGGTGGGGTGTCCAGCACCAAGTCCACAGCACCTTCCGTGGCAGGAATAGGCCATGCTGCAGGTATCCAGCAGTGCTAATGTGTGAGATAGGTAGTTCGTGCAGACACACTTTGGATACATCTCTATTTCTCAGTCAGGTTTAGCCCTTATGGACCCATAGACGGATTATGTACTACCACCCAACCCACCCTCTGTGGCTGAGGGTGGGAAACAGGGTCTCCCACCAACAGATCCACATTTTACCTCCCTTCAATGGCAGCAGTAGAGGGGATCATCAACCACAGCCCTGCTGGGGAACAGACACCGTACAGGGCAGTCAATGCAGCTCTGTACACATCTATAAAGCAATAGCAGACAGACATTAGGCCCGTAAATGCTCAGCTGCACCCCCACCACTATATGATGTTCTTCTGCAGCAAGCCTCCAGCCACTGCCCCCTACAAGGTATTCCAGCAAGACACATAACAGCTGCAGACAGTCTGCTAGCTAGTCCATAGTGCATGCTCCTGGAGGAGATGCATGTACGCAGAACTGGGATGTCAGCATACACACAAAGCAGATAAGTCAGTGATTGGGCCCCAAAAGGAAACCCATAAATATCACATGAGAAAAACAATATAAAGCACTATGGGGGAACCTAGCCATGCCGTGGTCACTGCTCAGTCAGGGTGAGAGTGATCTCCCAGAAGGACATGCTGTGGCCACCCTGTCTGTGCAGTTGGTGGCCGGGCACTACAATGTCCCAGCCATTGCCCTATGCCCTGTGCAGATGCATTCTGGCCAGGCCACCCTGTCCTGGCTATACCCATGGTACCTTGTTCCTCATTATGCACATTGGCAGGCCAATACTGGCAACAGTGCTGGCAGTGTGGGCTGTGGAGGGTGTTTGCAACCACCATACACTGGATAGACAGACACACACTCCCACACCTATGCCAGCAGTGTACAACTATAGAGGTGTTTGGCAGCCCTGGCCACGGCTGTAGTCCTGGGCCCAGTGCAGGCAGGGCTATAGTACGCAATACTGTTGGGGTCACTCCCCAGGGTGGTAAACACTGTCAGACACAAGACCTGTAGCACACTCCACAGACATCAGAAAGGTTGTACTTCAGAATTGCTATCTGCCAGTAATCATAGCAACCTTTTGATAGCTGTGTACCGTACTCCCGGGTATAGGGTGGCATTACTAAGGTATGCAAGTGCTAGTATTGGGAGATGCACGCAGGGCCCAATGTCCTGCCTCTCCAGGAGGCATTGGATAATGGAGCCTGTGGGTGCGAGTGTGTCTGCCCCTGTTTGCTGCTGCTTTACGGTAGAGGTCCCCAACTCCAGTCCTGGTGTGCCAAACACTGTTTGGGTTTTCATGCTGTCCCTCATGAATATGCATGAGAAACATCTGCATACCATGGGGGCGGCGCATAGAAATGCAGCACAGGCATCTTTATTAGAGGCAGCATGGAACCTGAATGGTGTTTGGTCCTCCAGGACTGCATTTGGGAGACTCTGCCCTAGGTAATGCGCATGTTTATGGTGTCTGTGCTCTGTAGGGTAAAATGTAGGTGTTTTGGGCATGTCTACGTCATCTGCACTACAGGTTCTGTCTGTATTAGCACATTGTAGTAGTGGGTAAAAAATGGGGGCTGGGTTGGCAGGAATCACAGCTGGGACTTGAACCTGTGACCTCCTGCTCCGGAACACACTGGCTGTGTGCACTGCACCACCATGTTGCCACAGAGACAGTGCATTCCCTGGGGATACCATGACTGTTCATCAGACAGGGCCTGTCTGTTGTAGTACATGGCACCCACCTACACATGGCTAGGTCATGGTCTGCTCTGGGCAGCTGCCACTGCCCCCTCCACCACCAGTACCCCTCTGCCACCCTGCTGACATGCCCGTCTGCTGGTGCTGCTGGTGGAGTGCAGCCACAGGCCATCCATTGTGCAGGTAGGCGGCTGCCTATGGTGCAGGTTCTGGGGTAGGGGTGCCTGCATAGCTGTCTACGCTTCCCCCCAGCACCGCCTGCCAATGTTCTGTGTCCTTGGGGGTACTGCAGTGCCATGTCCCACAGTACCTGCTGGGAAGCACACTCGTGCCCATGCTGGGCCCTCATCAGTTGCTGTCTGGCTGCTCTACTGTTTCAGCATTCCTATGGGCCACCTAGGCATCACCCTAGTCCGCACTGTGGCCCAGCTGCAGCACAGCATGTGCCGTCTGCAGCCCTCTGTGTCCCCTTTCCCAGCATCTGTCCAGTTGCCCATTCCGACATGCCTGCCCTGCTGTTGTGGAACATGTGCATGCCATAGGAAACCTGTCCAATGGAGAGGGAAACCCTGATCAGCGCTATTTCACTGTGGGATCATTCACCTTGTATGGGGATGGAGCGTAGACACTTCCAAAATTCATATCTTTTTTTTTGGAGCTTTCTTGGGAGTGTTTTTCAACATTTCCCATTAATATCACTATTGCCCAGCTTGGTTATGTTTTTTTTATATTTTGTTGGGGTCATTTTCAGTGTTTATTTGCACTTTTGTTCCGTGCACATGTATCACACTTATCACTTTTTTGTAGGTCTCCCTGATTTTGCTGTACATTGCTGACATAAATGGTTTCTCTTCCCTTTAAATCAGCTCTAACGCCAGGGTTTCACTGGCGTTATTTTTCAGCCTCGGATTTCACAGCGTTAGTGTGCAGAGAGCCTCTCCCCTCCCACTCTCCACCCATTGACCCCTTCTCTCTGCCCCTGGGGAGCCTTCCTCCGCCCTCCGGGAGCCTTTCTCCGCCTTCACCGCTCGTTTGCGCCGCAGCACGCGTTATTGCGCGCTAAGGTACCTTACCACATGATAAAGCGCCATTATCGCGCGATAAGGTACCTTATCGCGCGATAACATCACAGAGTGCACAATAAGACGGTTTAGTAAACATACCCCTATGTGTAACTAATACCTTGATATGATCAGCACTTTACAATATCATAAGCCATATCAGCAAAGTACATTCAGCTGGTAGCTGTTTTTATATCTTGATTTCATAGTGATGTGAAAAAGTGAAATTGGATGATATTCCCAGCACTATATGAATTATGTATCATTAGAAAGGCCATAAATTAGTAAATTATATCTAATGAAATATTGCAACATCAAAGAGGAAAGAGCTAAAATAAACTCTTCAGCATCTGGTTGTAGTTTTGGAAAACAAAAACAGAAAGGGACGCTTGTATGCTATGCTTACTATGCGACAAGCATTGAGTGAGTTAAGGACCCCCTTTTGGTTGCCAGAAAGGGAGGGGACACAAATGCAGAAAGAGAAGAAAAAAGAGTCTAACAGAATCTGCCTGAGAAGAGAAAGAAGAAGGAAGCAGACTGTGATCCAAGGAATTGCAGGCAATAATTCCATGGTTGCCTGTGCAAGGTTTCTTGCAGAAGATGATTAGCTGGGTGAAGAATAGCAGAGCTCCTGACCGCAGAGGGGGTTGCTAACTTCTCCGAGCCAGAGAAATAGGCCATCTAGTAACAGGCAAGCTGAAAGGTCTCAGCCCCTCCTGAGATGAATAGGGAGAATGGAAGGGAAAGACCAGACCAGCAAACTCTTCTCCAAGGCAAGGGCAAACTGTGGCATTCCTGCCTCACACACTGCAATAGAGCATCGAGAGAGGGAGCTGCATCTCTTAATATAACCTTGAGAAGTTAAAAAAACACAAAACTCCTTTTCAGACCAGCACAAAGTCCCCAAAGACCTGGGAACCTGCAGCATTTTGTTTGGACACCGAGACTGACTGTTTCAGCCACATGGCTGCCAGCAAGCTGTTCCTTTTCCTTCTATTTTTCCATGGCATACAGTAAATGGGTAAGATCACAGGCTGAAAGTTGTTGAGGTTTACTTTAACAACCTAATAAATGAAGTCAGTACAGAGGAGAAATCTACTGTGTTAGCATTTAACTTTCAAAAGGAAAGCTATGACAAAATAAGGAAAATGGCTAAAAAAAAAAGTAAAATGAGCAGCTGCAAAGGCCAAGAGTTTACATCAGGCATAGGCATTGTTTAAAAATAAGATCTTGGAAGCCCAGACCAGATGTATTCCATGTTTTAAGAAAGGCGGAAGGAAGGCTAAATAACTGGCATGGTTAAAAGATGAGGTGAAAGAGGCTGTTAGAGCCAAAAAGACATCTTTCAAAAACAGAAAAAGAAATCAGATGAAGAAAATAGGATCAGCATAAGCACTGGCAAATTAAATGCAAAGCACCAATAAGGCAGGTAAAAAGAGAAATTGCAAAGAAGCTTGCCATAGAGACAAAAACTTACAGTAACTTTTTCAGGTACATTCGAAGCAAGACATCTCTGAGGGAGTCAGTAGGGATATTAGATGATCAAGGGGTAAAAACGAATCACTGCCTACCCCAAACGAATCACTGCCTACCCCAAAACCTTAAGACCTCACTTTAACAAACCATTCACACTTCCCACTGAACAGTTAAGGTAACCATAGAGTCTATGCATGTGTTACCAAAATGTAAATAAAATTTGCAAGCATGTTTTTTGTTGGATTGTACATAGTTACCCCAGTTGTAAGTCCATGTTACGTTCCCTGTTATTTGTAAACTCAAGACATGTCCTAAATGTCTGAGTAAAAATCAGTTTTATGTAAACCACACTGATAACAAATAGCGCGGTATATAAGAACTGTTAAATAAATAAATAAATAAATAAATAAATAAAAAGGGTACTCAGGGAGGAAAAGGTCATAGCTAAGCGATTAATAGCCCAATTCTGTCCCAGACGTTGAAGCCCTCTGTATGTCTGGTCTAAACCAGATGTACAGAGGATGCCACGATTCTGATCACATCTAGCCCCATGGGATGAGAATCATGAACATTCCTGAATGTGCAAGCTGGGACTGTGATTCAGCCTGGCCTGCAAGTACAGGACATGCCCGATGAACTCAATCAGGCCTTTTAAATGGAGCCGCAGTGCCATGCAGTCCGGTTGCCATGGCACTGCAGCTCCATTTAAAAGCCGTGATCCCGGCCACAACCTCCTGCAGCTAATTACCCATAGCCCGACCCCTGATCCGGCCACCTATAGCCAGGGTCGGGCTATGGGGAATGTCCTCAGCCCCCCTTGCCCCATCCATACCCCGGGCCCGCCAATCCACTGTGTCCAGGGAAGTTATTCCACCTTGGAGGTAGAATAACTTCCCCGTACAAGTCGCCAGCCCTGCACATACAGGGCTACATTAGAATTGGCCCTGTATGTCCAGGGCTGGCGACACCCACCACCCGCCCTAACTCCGTACCCGATCCACCTCCTTTCCACCCCATCTAACTTCCCCATACAACCGGCGGGGAAGTTAGACATCGGCGGGGAGGCCCGCAAATAAGGGGTTTTTTTAGAAGCCTTATTTACAATTTATAGATGTAAATTCTGATAATGACAGCAATGCTGAGCAGATGGATTGGGAAAATACTGAGCATTGTACATTTAAGAGTAAGGGCAAGTCAGGTTCCCATAGAAACCGAAAGCTTCTAACTAGAACTGAGCCCAGCCATAGCAGTGAAGTAGGAGCTCAGTGGAACTCTAATGAGTTGCACATGAGTAGCCAGAGGGGTGTGGCTGCTGAAGGAAGCCGTTTTAAACCTGCTTCAGAACTAGAATTCAGGAAGAGAGGTGGAGAGAGAGAGAGCACACAGAAGCCACGAGGGAAGCAACGACAGCAGACAGAGCAACGCAGGCAAGGAAGGCAAAGAGGAGAGCAGCAAAGAGGGAAACTTTGGACCCCAGAACTAGCAAAGGAGGATTCTGGAAGGTCCATTTCCTTTACCTCAGGAGCACTAGAAGCAAAGCCAAAACCTCTGTGGAAACTACCCGAAGAAAAGGTAGAAGAGTTTACCTATACGAGGGAGGAAAGCCCTGATTACAGAAAAGGCATTGCGAGTGAGAAAGGTACGTCTGCCATAATTCCTAGCCAGAGACTTGCTGAGGAGATTGTACAGCAGTTAAAGAACAGTGCTAATAAGAGCAGAGATAGTACTGCTGCGAAAACAGCTCCAGTCAGAAACATTCTTAGTAAGTGTTTTGAAACAGACGTAAAGGCTGTTGCTAAGAGCTTACGTAAGAATCAGTTTCCTGCACTAGAGAAAGTTACTGCCAATCAGAGGGACAACTTTATTGAACAGCTGCAAGAAGTTCTAAGTGACCTGCAGTCTAGAAGTTCCCCTAAGCAGAGTTATAATGACTGCAGTGAGGAGATGATTGTTGACGTAGAAAGCACTCCTGATACAACTGATATCTGTGAGATGGACTGTTCTTTATGTGAGATTGATCACTTGGACCTACGTTAGACAACCTTTGCATGAAGGTAATGCAAAGTTGTTTTCTCCTGAATGTTTGCTGTGAAGAAACAGTTTGCTATATGCTTTATTTTCTAACTTTGAATTGCTCCTGTTTCCTATTGTTTTGGAAAGTAATCCGTGTCATGTTTTGAGCCAAGAATCTATGTGTGAAAGGGAAAACCCCAAATAAAAATTTATCTGTTCAAATGACCCTCGTGCCACAACACCTTTGTTTGATAGTAAACCTAGACTACAACTCCCAGCGTCCCTTGCTGCTACCTTAGTCAAAAAGGACACTTGAAGACAAAGTAGAGGTCACCCTTGCTCTAGAGTCACCGGCCCTAGGCGGGGGCAGGACAAAATACAACCATTTATATGTGTAAATTGCATCCATATGAAAAAGGCCATTTTAGAAAAGACTCACTTTACACGTGAATGCCCACACCATGTTAAAATTGCAAAGCGGTATGTCTGGGGCATGACCTGGGTGGGACATATATCTATATGTGCATTCCCCATTTCATATAGAGAATGCACGTGTAAGCCCAAAATTGCCCATGTCTGGATTTACAACAGCTCTCTGACACAAATAAGAATTTCAAAATTGCTCCTTTTGGTCATCCCTTTACAGGAGAGATTAAGAAACCGATTCACAAAGGGGCACAATTGGGCTGTCTGGATGTCTCCAAGCAAGATGGGCCCATTAGGACCTGATTCTGGACCACAGGAACAAAACGTTTCCGTGGTACAAAGAATCAGGCCCGGGGACGGCCCGGCATGTCCATGCCTGCCTGTGGGGACATCCTCCCTACAGGTGCTCCTGGCTCATGCGGCTAAGACCCCCTTCTTCCCTGCCGCCCGACCCACAGCTGACCAACCAGGGTCTGGATGGGGCAGTGAGTATCCCCTACACCCGATCCCGGCCCCGGCCCTGGGAGGATCCCTGGGCCCCTATTGCCGGGTCACTGCTTCTTCAAGATGGAATAAGCCACACGTCCCCACTGACCCCACAGGATGTACAGGGCTGTGACCTGAATTGGTCCTATATGTCCTGCCGTGCTGGCCTTCCCCCATTCTGCCCAGACCCTGCCCCCTGCTGGCTCTCCCCATCCTACTGCTCTAGCTGTGCAGGGAGAGCAGGAGGGGGAATAGGGTCCAGATGGCTTGCGGGGCTGCACATCCCCCCTGGACATGCAGCCCTAGAACCCATGACTGAATAAGGTCCTAAGTGGGATATCCCCCCATAATTCTCCAGTGTTTATTTTACCCTCCAGATTAACATGAGGTAAAGATAGTTCTCTGCATTTAATTAAGATTATCTATATGTCTAGGCTTGCAAAATAGCTTAGATATATGTATGAAGGCTGATATTTATAAGGGCACCTTAAACAGAGTTGTTTCTAAACTACTATCGGAATTGAGTATGTCCCAAACTCAATATACAAATTTTTGAGAAAGTTGTAATGAAACTACATATGCCAGTCAGAACAGCCGAATCATATCTCAGTGAACCTAGAAGA
The DNA here is from genome assembly GCA_033557465.1 of Ichthyophis bannanicus. Classification (NCBI taxonomy): domain Eukaryota; kingdom Metazoa; phylum Chordata; class Amphibia; order Gymnophiona; family Ichthyophiidae; genus Ichthyophis; species Ichthyophis bannanicus. The sequence goes on from CM066033.1 coordinate 1,248,113,613, forward strand.
TGTTGTAGAATAAATTGACAAACTAGAGTAGCAAATCACCTGGACTGGATGGTATATACCCATGAGTGCTGAAAGAACTCAAAGATGAGATTGTAGAGTTACTATTAATACTTTTTAACCTAATTTTAAATCATCTATGATACCTGAAGGTTACCAATGTAATGCCAATTTTATAAAGTGCTCCAGGCAAAATGGTAGAAACTATTATAAAAAACAAAATTGATGAACGCATAGGGATATGTTTACTAAACTGTGGTAATGGTACATAACGCGCGTTATGATGCGCTAACGATCGTAACACTCCGCGGCGCGGTAAAACACCGCAGAAGGTGGAGAGAGGGCGGATAGAAGGGGTCAATGGGCAGAGAGTGGGTGGGGAGAGGCTCCCTTCACACTAACGCGCTGATCTGAAGAGCTGAATCCAAACGCGATTGAAAACCTGCCGTTAAATGCACATTACAGGGGAGAGAAACCATTTAAGTGTCAGCAATGTACAGCCCAGGCAGGGAAACCTAAAACCAGTGATAAGTGTGATACGTGTGCACAGAACAAAAGGGCACATAAACACTGAAAATGACCCCAACAAACTGGAAAAAATCCATAACCAAGCTGGCCAATAGTGGTAGCAATGAGAAACATCAACACCCCCCCCGAGAAAGCTCCATAGAAAAGATATAAATCGTGGAAGGGTCTATACTCCGTCCCCATACAAGGTGAATGAGCCCACAGTGAAATAGCGCTGCTCAGGGTTTTCCCCACCATCGGACAGGGTTCCTATGGTGTGCACATGTCCCGCAACATCAGGGCGGGCATGTCGGAATGGCAACTGGACAGATGCCGGAGAAGGGGATACAGAGGGCCGCAGGAGGCACATGCTGTGGTGGAGCTGGGCCACAGTGCGGACTAGGGTGATGCCTAGGTGGCCCATACGAATGCTGAAACAGCAGAGCAGCCAGACAGCAACTGCTGAAGGGCCAACATGGGCACGAGTGTATTTCCCACAGTGTCACAGGGGATAGTACCCAACAGCTACCCCCAAGGGCATGGAACATTGGCAGGTGGGCTGGGGGGAGCGTGGATGTCTTTGTAGGCATCCCTACCCCAGAACCTGCACCATAGGCAGCCGCCTACCTGCACACTGGATGGCCTGAGACTGCGCACCACCAGCACCACCAGCAGAAGGGCATGTCAGCATGGTGGCTGAGGGATACTGGTGGTGGAGGGGGCAGTGGCAGCTGCCCAGAGCAGACCGTGGACTAGCCCTGTGTAGGTAGGTGCCGTGTACTGCAACAGACGGGCCCTGTCTGACGAACAGTCATGGTATCACCAAGGAATGTACTGACTCTGTGACAACAAGGTGGTGCAATGCACAAAACCAGTGTAGTCTGAAGCAGAGAGTCACAGGTTCAAGTCCCAGCTGTGGTTCCTGACAACCCAGTCCCCATATTTTACCCAATACTACAACGTGCTAATACAGACAGCACCTTTATTTCAGATGATGTAAACATGCCCAAGATACCTACATTTTACCCTACAGAGCACAGACACCATAAACATGCACATTACCTAGAGCAGAGTCACCCAAATGCTGTCCTGGAGGGCCAAACACCATTACGGTTCCATGCTGCCTCTGATAAAGATGCCTGTGCTGCATTTCTATGCGCCGCCCCCATGGTATGCAGAAGTATCTCATGCATATTCATGAGGGACAGCATGAAAACCCGAACGGTGTTTGGCACCGCAGGACTGGAGTTGGGAACCTCTGCCTAAAGCAGCAGCCAACAGGGACAGACACACCCGCACCCAGAGGCCCCATTATCCAAAGCCTCCTGGAGAGGCAGGACTTTGGGCTCTGCGTGCATCTCCCAATGCTAGCTCTTGCATACCTTAGTAATGCCACCCTAAACCTGGGAATATGGTACACATCTATCAAAAGGTTGCTATGATTACTGGCAGATAGCAATTCCTAGGTTAGGTACGATTTCCTGAGTGAGCTGCATCATAGCAACCTTTCTGATGTCTGTGGAGTGTGCTACAGGTATTGTATCTGACAGTGTTCACCAACCTGGGGAGTGACTCCTACAGTATTGTGTATCATAGCCATGCCTGCACTGTGCCCAGGACTGGTGTGGTGGCCTGGGCTGCCCAACACCTCTATAGTTGCACAATGCTGGCATAGGTGTGGGGAGTGTGTGTCTGTCTATCCAGTGTGTGGTGGCTGCCAACACCCTCCACAGCCCACACTGCTAGCACTGTTGCCAGTATTGGCCTGCCAATGTGCATAATGAGGAGCAAGGTACTGTGGGAATAGCCTGGATAGGGTGGCCTGGCCTGGATGCATCTGCACACGGCATAGGGCAATGGCTCGGACATTGTAGTGCCTGGCCACCACCTGCACGGACAAGGTGGCCATAGCATGTCCTGCTGGGAGGTCACTCTCACCCTGACTGAGCAGTGACCATGGCATGGCTAAGTTCCCCCATAGTGCTATATAGTATTTCTCTCATGTGATATATGTGGGTTTTCTTTTGGGGCCCAATCACTGACTTATCTGCTTGGTGTGTATGCTGACATCCCCGTTCTGGGTACATGCATCTCCTCCAGGACCATGCACTATGAACTAGCTGGCAGACTGTCTGCAGCTAGTATGTGTCCTGCTGGAACACCTTGCAGGGTGCAGCGGCTGGAGGCTTGCTGCTGGAGAATGTCAGATAATGGTGTGGGGCAGCTGAGTATTTCCAGGCCTGCCATCTGTCTGCTATTGCATTATGGATGTGTAACACTCTGTCTGTTCCCCAGCAGGACTGGGGTTGATGGTCCCCTCTACTGCTACCATTGCAGGGAGGTAGACTGTGGATCTATTGGTGGGTGATCTTGTTTCCCACCATGAGCCCCAGAGGGTGGGTTGTGTGGTGGTACATGATCTGCCTCTGGGTCCATACACCCCCCCCCCTCCTCTTCTTCACCTACAGCACGTAACCATGGCACCAACACAGGATATGCACTATTCTGGGTGCATCATCGCCCATATGGACTAGACATGACCAAGACATACAGCAGGACACAGATGTACCCTAGGTGTGTCTAATGGAGCTACCTATCACACACCGCTGGGGACCTGCAGCATGGCGTATTCCAGCCATGAAAGGTGCTGTGGACCTGGTGCTGGGCGCCCCACCTCAACCTCAGGGTGGGCACAGTACCCGCACAATGTGACTGTCTGTGGCTACTCTGTGGCAGTGCCACACACGGTCTGTTTCCCCTACCAAGCCGAGGTGCTGTGGGGGTGCATACCCAATCTTGTGCCCATCTCTCGACTGCTGATTTGCATGTGCAGTGCATCATGGGTACGGGCGGGTTAATCTTATTCTGGTAACCACAGCAGACAGTTTGTGTGGTCATGTGCAGTCCTTCTGCAGCCAGCCAGGGCTTTGTTCACAGTCTAATAAGGTGTCCTATGGGGACATTATAGGGTGCCTTGGCGGTCAGTACACTTTATAATGTGCCCTATGGAGTGCCTTATGGGGTGCCTTATGCGGCACCTTAGGTTATGCCACCGTGAGGGTGTGTTTGCTGGCAGCACTAATTAAAATACACCTCAAATGCCTCAACAATCACTACTTAAATGTAAAGGGTGCTGCCTCAGCCAGCCTTATACATTAGGCCCACTGGGGAATCGAACCCATGACCCCTGTACCATCAGTCAGTGTTGTAATCACCATTGTGCTACAGCTCTGTTGCTGTGCTTGTATGCCTGCGCGCCTTCTTAAGATTAACGTGCGGTAACGTGCCCTGTAGCGCTCGTTCATTTATGGCACCTTGTAACGTGCGTTATCGGTAACGATGTACCGCCCATGTCCTTATTTCGGGTTTCTGTCTCTACCGCGGCTCCTAACGCGAATCGCACTAACGCAGTTTAGCAAACATACCCCTTAGACAGACATTCTTTAGTCTTGCCTCACCAATCTGTTACATTTCTTTGAGGGCATAAATAAACATGTGGATAAAGGTCAGCAATTGATATAGCAGATTTAGACTTTCAGAAAGCATTTGACAAAGTCTAGGGAGACTCCTGAAGAAATTCAAAAGTCATGGCATAGAAGGCAATGTCCTTTGTCGATTGGGAACTGGTTGAGAGACAAAAAATAGAGCGTAAAATTAAATGGTCATTTTTCTCAACAGAAGAAGGCGAATAGTAGAGTATCCCAGGGATTTGTACTAGGACCAATGGTTTTTAACATAGTTATAAATGATCTTGAATTGGAAGCAATGAGTGAGATGAATACATTTGCAGATACCAAATTATTCAACTCTGTTAAATCACATGCAAATTGTGAGAAATTGCAGGAGGATCTTGTGAGACTGGGAGACTGAGCATCCGAATGGCAGATGTATTTTAATGTGGACAAGTGCAAAGTTATGCACATATGGAAGAATAACCCAAACTGTAGAATTATTGGCAAAGGAATAGAGGATAAACAAAAAATATTATACTGTAATGCCACTGCATCACTCCATGGTGCAACTGCTCCATGAGTATTGTGTGTAACTCTGGTATTCACATCTCAAAAAGGATATAATATAATTAGAAACGGGTACAAAGATGGATAACCAAAACAATTAAGCTGGATGGAATGAATTGCCTACAAGGAAAGTCTGAAGAGGTCTTCTTTTCAGCTTAGAGAAGAGATGGATGAGGAGAGATATGATAGAGCTCTATAAAATCCTGGGCCACACTATGAAGTTGTAAAACAAAAAAATACAAAATAGACAAAGAAGAGAAAATCTTTTTTCACACAATGCATAATTAAGCTTTAGAACTGATTGCCGGAGAACGTGCTAAATGCAGATAGCGTAGCTGGGTTAAAAAAACGATTGGACAATTCTTGCAAGAAAAAGTCTTAAACCATTTTTCAAGGGTGGACTTGGGAAAGTCATTGCTTATTGCTGGGGGTAGGCAGCAAAGAATCTTGCTACTTTTTTGGACATTTGCCAGGTATTTGTTGCTGTTAGAAACAGGATACTGGCCTTGATGGACAATTGTCCAACAGAAAAGCACAAATCCATGTGCAACTCAACAGACCCAGTCAGAAAACGTGGATGGCAAGGAAGGAACTATTTATTAAACACTATTATTTCATAAAGCCAGGCCCGACACAGGCCGTGTTTCGCTTATGCCTTCATCAGGGGCTTTGGCTACAAAAACACATAAAACACGTTAAAAACATTCATAATCTATAAAAAGAATTATAAACGTAAGTATAACCAAATCATATAAGCACCATAAACAGCTAATAACTCCATATTACATCAATAAATAACTAAAACATCAATAAATAAATAACTATTAAAGTACAGCAAAAAATAATAAATAAATAAATGAATGTACATACCTAAAACATACCTGTGATTCATAATCATAAATAAGTGTTAAAAACAAACTGAAACGTGACATTATAATGCATAGATAAAACCAAAAACAGAGAAAAATTGAAAAAATTAAATGACAAACAATATAACCTATAACCATTCAAAATTCCAATGTAATTAAAGATTCTTTCAATAGCCTTTTTTAAACCCAGCTACACTAACAGCCTTTACTACATCCTCCGGTAACAAATTCCAGAGTTTGATTACACATTGAGTGAAAAAATATTTTCTTTTATTAGTCTTAAATAGTTTACCCTGTAGCATCATTGCATGTCCCCTAGTCTTTCTATATTCTGATAAGGTAAACAATCGATCTACGTTTACCCGTTCCACTCCGTTCATTAATTTATAGACTTCTATCATATCTCTCCTCAGCCGTCTCTTTTCCAGGTTGAAGAGCCCTAACCTTTTTAGCCTTTCTTCATAGGAGTATCCTTCCATCCCCTTTACCATTTTGGTGGCTCTTCTCTGAACCTTTTCTAATAACGCTATATCCTTTTTAAGATACGGCGACCAGAATTGCACACAATATTCAAGGTGCGGTCTCACCATGGAACGGTATATAGGCATTATAATATCTTTTGTTTTATTTTCCATTCCTTTCCTTATGATACCTAGCATTCTATTGCTCTCTTGGCTGCCGCTGCACACTGGGCCAAGGGTTTTAACATGTTATTCACAATGACGCCTAAATCTTTTTCCTGGGTGGTGATTCCTAATGCGGAACCTTGCATCGTGTAACCATAGTTTGGGTTGCTCTTCCCTAGGTGCATAACTTTGCACTTGTCCACATTAAATTTCATCTGCCATTTTGATGCCCAGTCTTCCAATTTATCAAGATCCTCTTGAAAATTTCTACAATCCTCTTGGGTTTTAACAACTTTAAATAGTTTTGTCTCATTAGTTTGGACAGGAAAATAAACACTGGTGTTTTTTGAGATATATCCCCCTTAAGCCTCCTATAAAATGGACGGTCAAAAGGAGCACGTTTAAAATACTGATCATGTCAGGGAGCAGGTGTAAAGCTGGATGTAGTCAATTTTGGGCTTGCATTTGCTTTCCCTATTTCAGCATGAAATGAGCTTCCACATGTAAATCGCAAATAAGGCTTCTAAAATAACAGAATAAACATAGAAGAAGAAAAAAAAACAATTATACAATAGACACAACTGATCCTAGGCCTAGTAGTCCAAGAGTGTGCACTGTTATGCAACAGCATGCACTATTCACGTATGTGTGACTAGTGCATCCTATTGCCCAATAGTGTGTGCTATTGCGCAATAGCGCACAGTATTGATGGCAACTGGGAAAAAACGTAAATGTCATAATTTCCTGTTTTGCACAGATCATCGCTTTCATTACAAATGAATGCACAGCCCTGATACTTCTTGATCATAGACTTGATCATCGAGAAACGTATCATAGACGGAGCTGCACAGCCTCTTATTTGCTCTGCATGTGTATTTTGACTAGAGGGTAAGCAATTCTAACTTGCTGGGTTTGCCTTATAGCAGGATAGCAATAATGAGCAGTTGCAATAAAATTATTCTGCAGTCCTTTGCTCTTCTGCAACAAAGGGCTTCCCATATTTACTATCTCTTTCCTATTGTTTCTGCTCTTAGAAGAGAATATTTCTCTGTTTTCTTTAGTTCTCTATCGAATTAGAAAAAATAGAATAAGTAGAAATACAAATTCCAAAATGCTTTGGAATGGAAGTTAACACTCAGAACCCCATGCAAATAGTTATGCAAATATTCTGGTTACCCTTGTTTCCCCTTACAAGAGTAAAGAGATTTGCTGCACCTCTTCCCGACACATGTTATCCTGAAATGTCTTCCTTTAGCTGACTTGCAATTGAAACCTTTTCATCAGAACATGAGGAGGAGGATATTTCTGAAGCAGCAAAGTTTGATGGGATAACGAGCGTTCTTCTCAGTTGGGTTCTTTTTCTCATGTACTGTGAGATAATACAGAGAAAATCCATTAAAAGACACTTATTGGAGGCAAGGGCTAGTTCACACTGGAAGACACAATTAGCTAGAGAGGAGTGAGAATCCATGCTTATTAGGGGATGTACTTTTACAATTCAAGGCTGCACTAATTCTACCCACTCAAGTAATCATATACACTTAGGCTTTTTCTGAAGACAGCCATCAGCGGGCTTTAATCCTCATGTGTTTCATTTGTTTATTGTGCAATAAAGAATTTCATTTATCAACAAAATTTACTTTGGGTAAAAGCTTTCATTTATCAGATTCAGTGAGTCATACAGTTAAAATGTTTCATACAACAGTGCAGCAAAGACATAAATAAACTTTTTTCTCTAATCTGTTTAACACTTTACCTACTAGAAAAGCAGTTCATTATGACCAGTTCACAGTACTGTAGAGAAAGACGTTATAGAAAGACGGAATAAACATAAACATAAACAACAAAAACACCGGAAATGTCTAGTTTATTCCTATGTTATCAATAGCCACACTATCGCTCAATCAATTAGTAGCACTGTTGAAGTATTGTATGTACTATCAGGGTCATTCCGAGCTGCAAATAACAGAGATGGACATCCTGTTGGGACATCCATCCCCACTATTTGGTCCTCTCTGTGTTCCCGGCTAACCTCCCCATACAAATAAGGTGTTTGGATGGGGAGGCTAGACAGGGGCAGGAAGGGGGCGGAGTTGGGGCACACAGAGGGTGGTCCTTGGCCCCAGATATACAGGGCCGATTCTGATGTCAGTCCTGTAAGTCTGGGGCTGGCAGACTGAAGAGGAACTTATTACACTTCTGAGGTGGAATGCATTCCCTTAGATGGCTGGGGACAGCATGCCCAGGTGGTAGGAGTCGGAGGGGGTGCAGATGATTCTCCACAGCCCAACCCTGGCCTTGGGAGGCCAGATCGGGGGTTGGGCTGCGGGAAATGAGAGAACAGGTTGGCAGCCAGGGATCACGGCTCCTGAATGGAGCGGCGGTACCATGGCAAGGGGATGCCATGACACCATGGCTCCATTCAGGAGCCTTGACTAAGTTAGCCAGGTAGAAGCCTGTACATGCAGGCCGACCGTAATCGGGTCCCAGCCTGCACATACAGGCATAGTCATGATTCTGATCCCTCAGGGCTAGACGTGCTCCATAGGATCAGAATCGCATCTGCCCCTGTGCATCCGATTCTGATCAGGGCACAGGGGCCTGGATGTCTTGAACAGAATGGGGCCTTCAGTCTTTACAACATGCACTACTGAAGCTGTCATGTGCACTTGCACCATAGAACGCACTATTGATCACACTGCCTTCCAAAATGAAAAATAAAACTCCTAAATATAATAGAAATCCCATTAAAGGCATGCAGAACTAAAAATTGGATTGCATTCTTGTCTTTATAGCCATTGCCTCTGCCTTTGACAATGTAGACCACCCTACCCTCATCACTAGACTAGCACAACTAGGAATAACTGGTACTACTATGCAATGGTTTAAATCATACATTACAAATAGATACCAAGTTGAAAGTTTCAGCCAAAAATCCTCTTCATCCTTTCCTCAAGAACAGGGAATCCCACAAGGTTCAGCATTATCTGCCCTCCTTTTCAACCTGTACATACAACCAATCTGCTCAATTTTCAAGAAGCATAAAATAGGATACCTAATTTATGCCGACGATATTATGTTATATACACCAGTAAATATAAAAAGCCCCATCTATAGCAAAATGATTGAATGCATTCTAGAGGCACAAACCTGGCTCGACAATAACAACCTCCAAATCAATTTAAAAAAATGAAATTATGTTCACAACAAGAAACCTAGATTTTACCCCCCCCCCCCCAACAAATTCAACATACAAAACACCACAATCCCAGTAGAGCAGGAGGTAAAATACCTAGGAATCATTCTGGACAAGTCCCCTCAGTATGTCAACCCATATAAAACAAACAGCCAGGACCATATTTTTCAAACTAAGAACCATCCAGAACCTCAGACCTCTCCTTGAACCTAGTAATTTCCGAACAGTGGTCCAAGCACTTGTAAAACCCATTGGGACTATTGCAACATCTTACTACAGGGTCTCCCCCCAAAAAAAACCATCAACACCTTACAACTAGCCCAAAATATGACTGCTAGAATTATTTCCAGAACGCACCTAGCAGATCACATCACACCTGTACTCAAGAATCTGCTTTGGCTTCCAATAGCGAGCAGAGTAAAATATAAAACAATAATCACCACATTCAAACTAATTAACAACATCTCTCCCTCCTTCTTCAAATCTAGAATTCAATCACAAATAGACTTCAGAAACAGAAGGAAGAGTAACCAGAACATACTTGCTATAGCTTCCTCAGTGCATAAAACAAAACAAATAACCAGCAACAGGACCTTTACTTTCACTGCACCTACTCTATGGAATTCATTACCTGACCCCATTAGGGCAATCAAAGATCTGCAGACCTTTAGGAAAGAACTGAAGACACTTCTTTTTACAGAATACTTTAAAAATATTGACTGATGCATAATTGTTACCTCCGCTCATATGTAACCTACAAATATAAGTATATTGTTAAAAGCCTCCCTCTAATTTCCTGATCCAGGAAGTTGCTCTGTACATAGTTAATGGCATTTCACGTTTTCTTGTTCTTATGTATCTGTACATAGTTATACCATTATGGTTTGTAATAACTGTTCCAGGTATCTGGTTTGTTTAAATATAAACCGCCCTTGATCTCTGGAAGGGGCGGTATAGAAAAACTGTTTAAATAAATAAATAAAATAATGACTAGGGCACAATCATGTCATAGATTTTATAAATAAACCTGCCCAAATAATCTGAATTTCCAGATTAGAAATGTATCCACCTACACATACTTGCACTGTCCAACGTGGGCTAGTTTTGAGGATTCCACTACTGAAGGAAATATTATTGAAAGAACAAAGGTAACCATCAGTCCTTTCCTCATTGTATCACAATACTAGGATTCATATCAAAAGGCTTCACCTTAGATTTCCATTTATACAGAGAAATAGATACAAAAATGCATAAGACTGAGTCATAAGGAGCCAAGTATATACAAACAGAGGAGCAACAAAACCATATTTTACTATGCCAGCATCATCCCTTGGGATTACCTTTGTGCCGCTGTCAAATTTATGCAAAAGAAGAGTCACTTTATAACAGGTAGCTTACCAAGTATGTGCATAAGTTACACTGATTTTCAAAAGGAAAGTGTAGGCTCGATATTCAAAGGCACCTATGCAGCTAACCAGTAAGTGCCCCTCAGAGGGATTTTCAGGGGAAATATCTAGATAGAGGCATTGAATATTTCCTTTGACTACCTCTGAACCATCCAGATATTCCGGGGTGGTCTGGGGGTAGAGCATGGGTGTTGCCCGAAGTCATCCAGATAATGGAGATCTTCAGTGCTCTGCGTAACTTAGGACAGCAAAAAATGTATCTGAAATGCCAGACCATTAGACTATCTGGACAGGTGCTCTGATGATCATAAAATCTGAATATTCAGCACCATTCACTATACAGATCTTGGCAGTGAATAATTAACTGATTTTAAAAAAACACTGACCATTGAAGTTAAATATTGGCCCATATGACATACTTCCCTTTGTAAATTATTCCATGGAAAGTACACATGCACACGCACACACACACACACACACACACACACACACACACACATTTTTACATATTTGGTATGCACAAATTTCATTTGCTTCTTTTATGTTCAGCATGCATATTTTATTATTATTATTATTATTATTATAGCATACATATACCACATATCACTAGTGCATCCTTCCACTGGGAATGACGCTACTCATTTCAGGTACCCATGTGGAGGCCATTTCCGATATGTGCACGTCCGGGCTGTCCAGTGCCAAAAAGATGGACAGGCCAATTTGTACCCGATTCTGCAACTGCGGGAGCTGGATTTTCCTATGGTTGTGGAATCAGGCACTTAGAGGCCCAGTGTGCACCCATTTCAAAGCAGGGAGATGTCCTGTGCGTTGCCCGGCCAGCCCTCCCAATGCTCTGGCTGGTGTGCCAGTACAACAGCATCCTGTTACAATAGCACTGGCACACCAGCCGGAGTTGCACAGTGCCCAGACACCGAACGGCCCCTTCAACTCATTGTCTGGTCCTTGGGGGGCCCCCAAGGTGGGATTGGGTGGCAGATTCACCCCCACAGTGGCAGAATGGGGAAAGGGAAGGCTGCAGCTCGCAATTGACATGGAGCCCAGCACTTATGCCACCTTTGGGGTGGAATAAGCCAGGCATCCAAGTTGATGCCGGGGGGGACATACATAGGTCTGACCTTAATGGCCTCTGTACGTCTGGGTGCCTGGCCACACCCCCACTCCACACTCTCTCTGCCCTAGCACTGCCCCCTCCTGCTTCTGTCCAGTACTCCCCACAAAATGGCTCTGTATGTGCAGGGAGCCAATGGCTCAGAATACGGTCCCGGTGACTGGAATGACCCCCATATTGTCTGAGTAGTTTTAAAGGAAGCATTTCAGACTTCCCACATTAATACAACGTCCGTGGATAGTTGTTACCTGTACACTTTGCCCCAGTATTAAAAAAAAAAAAGAATGGGCAGGTATGCATGTACTTTCACGTTAAACATTATCTCAGGAAAATTACGTGCACAAAGCAAGGCACAATACAGACAACACAGTAAAATCTTTGCCTCTGTTAGCTATCTGGCATGTTAAATGCCAGAGTTTAACTTTGGAGACCTTTTACTAAAGGTTTTAATGTGTGTTAATGAAGTTAATGTGGGTTAAGTGCCCACAGCCCTTTTAATTTCTATGGGTGTAATGGCACTTACTGTAACATGTGTTAGCCTTTAGTAAAAGGGCATCCAAGTGCAATCTGGAAGTCTAAGCCAGAACATCTGAAAATAAAACAGGCGTGCTTAGGTGCACACATGATTTTATAAATGTGGATGTGCCCCATATGGATATTTGTGTGTGGGGGGGGGGGAGGGGGGTCTACATAGACATCCCCAGAATTGTATTTCAGAACCTGGATATCTTGGAATAGCATCATCGTTAAGTGGGCTAGGGACCAGGAAAGGCAGAATTCAAATCCCACTGCTGTGGTGGTGCTGAGTACTGGGGATTATGGAATGCCATCTTCTCTACACCCTCTGGATATTTTTCAGTCAAAACAAGCACTTTCCCAATGTTTATTCGTGCATGGAACAAATCTACACTTAGTTGCGACTTCGGACGTCCATGACATTTCTGAGATCAGGCAGCCACACATCCACCATGCCCCAGCTCAGGCTGGAGATGCCCACAAATCCGGCTTCTAAAATTGCTCTGGAAACCGTTCTATGCCTGTTTTCAGACAGCCAAAGCACAAATAGAGCTTCCAAAATAACCCCTTTTGCTCTTTGTGGTTTCCTATTTCACAGCGTTGACCATCGAAATGGCACCACTGAAAAGCTGTATGAGCAGGTAATGGTGGAGCAGGAGCCCAGGGTTTGATTCCTACTGGTGTTCTTTGTGGCCTTTGGCAAGTCATTCAACCCTTTATTTCCTCAGAAGAAAGGCGGGGCAATCTACTTCCGGTCACACCTTGCCAAGAAATCCCAGGTGCAGCTGGATCACCAGGAGTTAGCACTGACTCAACGGCACGTCATCCTGCACAAGTTATTAGCTGGTCTAATGTGTGTAAGTTATTCCCCAGGTAACATTTTTGCCAGTCACTGGCTCAACCTTAACCACACCAGTTTTACATATGAATACATGCTAGCGCTTACAGATTTATGCAACGGTATTTGCATATTTTTTAAAAAAGCCGTTTATGAGGCCAATACTTGTCACTGAATGCAAAAGTGGCTTTGAATACTGGGTTCATTAGAAAATTTATATTATTTATTTTAAGCTACTACATTTATTTTAAAGCATTTTTTATTCATAGCATCGGGGCAAAAAAAGCTCAAAGAAAACACTATTTACACCATGATCACAAAGTAATGCACAAATGGAACATGGAGGTCATTGTAAAACCATGCACATGTGTAAACAGCAGCATGTATATGTGTAGATTGCACATGCTTGGAAATAGCAGCTTCAAAAAGCCACTGTTTGCACGTATACTGTAGGTGGCCAGGATGCAGGGATTGGGAATACGTTGGGTGGACTGAAGAAACATGCATGCGTTGCTCATTTTCTGATGGCAACACATGTATACTTTAAGGAATTTCCACGTCGGCTTTTGTACCTATTCCGAGGCCCGTGCAAGTGTCATCTACCTGATCCTTAGGACCTGAGGTCGCAATCAGTGATTCAGGGGCAATCGTGCTGACCTCCGTGCTGTTTACTACCACCTCTAAAAAAGCAGAAAAAGACATTATTTTGCTCCTATGCTTAAATGGCTCCTCTTGTCATTTTATTTATTTATTTATTTACATCTCTTATATACCGCGCTATTGTAATCAGTGCGGTTTACAGTTAAACAAAATATACAGCAATGCAGCAGGTCACATTGAGTTTACATTGAAAAGGGGGAGTAAACTTGGATGAACCGGGAAAACTATATACAAATTATGAACATTCTTACAGGACATAAAAGGATCGTAAGCAGATGCATAGGCTCATGTGTAAGGGAGGGAGGGAGGGGAAAGGAGATTATCCATTCTCTAAGGGAGGCTGGTCAATGGGGCGGGCTAGGTAGGAGGGTAAGGTGATGGTTGTGTGTTTTACAGAGTTATTCTCTGGGTAGTGTAGAAGGAACAAATGGTGTTTGAGAGCTTTTCGGAATAACGGGAGATTGGAGATAGCTCAGATTTCTGCCGGGAGGGCGTTCCAAGCCGTAGGTGCGAACATGGAGAAGGCTCTATTGGCTGTTGTCTTTGTACATTTAGTGACTGACTTAGGGATTTCAAGGGTATTCATCAATGTATGTCTCCTTAATCTATTGTCTGGAGTGCTATGGAGCAGTTTACTGATGGGTGTGAGTGGCTGGGTCTTGAGGGCTTTGAATGTCAAGACTAAAGTCTTATAGTGGATTCTGGCCTGCAGAGGTAGCCAGTGTAGATTATTCAGGACTGGTGTTATATGATCTGACCTTGAAAGACCTACCAGAACCCTCGCAGCAGAGTTCATGGCAAGTCGGAGAGGGCTTAGGGTCGACTGTGGGAGTCCCTGAAGGATGATGTTAGCAAAGTCGAGGTGAGGAATAACTAGAGCCTGGAAGATTGATCGGAAATCAGGGAAGTCCAGTAGTGGTCGGAGATGGCGTAGTGATCTGATTTTGTGATAAATCGCTTTTGAGGTGTTTTTGATATGTGCTGACATGTCTAGCCTCTGGTCAAGGGTAATACCTAGGTAGCGAATTGTGGATTTTGCCTTAAGTTCTGTGTTGTTGACTTGTAGTGAGGTAGGTGGAGTGAACTTCTGGTTTCTCGTGATGAAGAGAACATCTGTTTTGGTGTGGTTAATTCGCAGATTCTGAGAGAGAAGCCAGTCTGCCACTGCTTCAAAGCATCTTAATAATTGGGAGAAGTCAGGATGATCAATCTAGAAGGGTGTGTAAATGAGGATGTCGTCTGCATAGGCTAGGCATTGGACATTGAATGATCAAATTAATGCACAGATGGGCTGCATGTAGATGTTGAACATCAGTGCAGATAGGGATGAGCCTTGGGGTACGCCTTGTTTCAGTGGAAATGGCTCTGAGGTCGTGGATCCAGTTCTGACTTGTTGCCATCTATTGCATAGGTAAGATTTACACCAGGCTAGTGCTGAACCTAGTATTCCTTTTTCTTCGAGATGATGTACGAGTGTTTGGTGGTTCACCGAATCAAAAGCGGCTGCTATGTCCAAGAAGATGAGGGCGTATCCTTGGTGGATGTTGTCAAGACCAATGATTAGATTGTTAAATAGGGTTGTAAGGATGGTATCAACACCGTGTGCTTCTCTAAAGCCATGCTGGGATGAGTCCAAGGGTGCTTCTATATCGACATGGTGTTGAATCTGTCACTGGACTACCTTCTTGAAGATTTTGGCTAGTAGCGGGATGCTCGAAATTGGTCTGAAGGACTCAACTTTAGTTGGATCGAGTTTACTATTTTTTAACAGAGGGCGGATGGATGTGTATTTTAAACTTTGGGGGAAGGACCCTATTGATAGGGATTGGTTAAGGTTTCTGCATATTGTTGGACTGAGGTCATGGCGCAACTTTCTAATCCAGCTTGCAGGGCATGGATCGTTAGGAGCAGTAGTGAGGTTAATAGTGGAAATAATATCTACAATCTCTTCACAAGATACCTCAGAGAATTTCGTTAGGGAGGTTGGTTGTGAGGACACATATGGGGTGGAGAAGGATGAGATGGTAGCAGCCGTATTGGTCTGGATCGACTTTGATTGTAGGTAATTGGCATAGTCTTGTGGCTGGGGCATAGATGATTGGGCTGGAGCTGGGTCGCCTGTCAAAGACTTGACAATAGTGAATAGATCATGAGGTTTGTTTAGAGATCTCTTTAGTAATTCAGAATGGTAATGTTTTCTTTTTTCCATTGTCTTCTCGCGGTGTAGCTTTAGTTGAGCAGAGTATATCTCGAGTGCCTTGGAGGTCCGGGTGTGTCGCCAGTGTCTCTCAAGCTTGCGTAGGTGGAGAAGAGAGGCTCGCAGGTCCTGGGAGTACCATGGCACGTGTTCCCATTTTGCAGAGTTCTTGTTGGAAGCTGGGAGACAGGCAGCAGCTCTGATGGCGTTATCCCAGTTGGAGACCAATTCATCTGGGTCGAGGGATTCGTTGGAAAGGAGAGGTAAGATCTTCTCAAGGGCCTTCTCCTTAACAAGAGGCCGAAAGCGTGTTGTAATAATTCTGGTGGGGGGGCTTCCTTTATTGATGGAGTTGCTGGGGTAGTTGGTGGGTATGTGGAATAGGAGTAGGTTATGGTCAGACCAGGGTACAGGTGTTATGGAGATCAGCAGGTTCTGGGCTGAGTTGACAGATGCCTGAGGTCCAAAGATCAGGTCCAGTTTGCCACCCTTGTTATGTGTGGGTGAGTCGATGAGTTGCTTGTAGCCCAGCTTGTTCATTGCATCAAGGAAGGCTGAGGAATGTGTATTTAGTAAGGAGGGTAGATTGAAATCTCCCATAAGCCAATTCAGAGAGCGTGGGTTGCTGGGGTTACAGGCTAGATAAATTATTGATGAGAGGTCATCGGGTGATGATGTTGGTGCTCGGTATAGTAGATTAATTGAGCAGTGTTCATTCGATATGGACAATGTGTCCAGATGAGTTGAGCTAATAGTGTTGTTTAGAGCGAATTGGAGATTGGATCTGGCAAGGATGAGCATACCTCCTCCCCTCTGGTGGATCCTATGGCAGGCGTAGGTCGAGTAACCCGGTGGTGACATCTGGTTGATTAGGACATTATCACAGTCAGATAGCCAAGTTTCAGTTATCATTAGGACATCGAGGTCATGGCGGGATATCAGGTCCATGGCTATAGGCCATTTCGAGCATATTGATCTAGCATTTATAAGTGTACATTTGAGTAGGCATTGGTGTTTGTATTTATCAGCTTGGATGGTCTTAAGGTTCTGTAGAGGGATGTGTAAGAGGTGTGAATGGCGTGTTGGAGAGGAATGGCAGGGGTTTTCAAACCCTCTTCTGCCATGATTGTAGAGGACTGGGATGTGGTTGATACCGTGACTAAAGGCATGAGATATGTTGGGTGTCAGGGAGGTGAGGATGAATAGGGTAAAGGATAGGAATGGGTGCATCTTGGGTGCTCTATGTGGGGCAAGCTACGGGCTGGCAAAAATTAAATCGGCTGATAAGTGCAGGCTAATAATGTGAAGTACAGGATTAGCAAGGAGCAACACAGTACTGCAGATTCTGGTAAAACAAGTTGAGTGGCAACAGTTGCAGTGAAATATAACAAAGTATCAGCAAAGGTTATGGAAGATTAGTAACATTGATTAACAGCGTGACAGGCTTAAATAAAGGCAATGTAGCTCAAGGTAGCACATAGAGGTCAGGTCACAGGGTCTCTGATAAGTGTCCTTTTTATATGGTTTACCTCGGGGTTTTCTAGATTTTCTTTTGATTAGTAGAGATGAATGATGAAGGAGAAGGTGGGGACTTCTTCCAGGATGTTGTGGTGAGAGGGCTAGACTTCTTAGTGGCTGTTCTCAGGAGATCGGTGAAGGGACCATCGCCTAAGGGCCACGCCAAGGGGCCCTCTGGCGAGGCCCTCAGGCACGGGCCCGCCAAGCGTGGGTGCGCCTGCCGGCGCTCTCTCTTTAGCATGTAGTACAAGTTACCACAGTGCTCTTGATTCACGGTAAATTCCACGCTGTTAACACACTTTAGTAAATATAACCCTAAATCAACAAATCATCAACATTAGGGTACATAATACATAATGACATCTGGCATAAACAAAAGAAAAACTAATCCTCAAAAATTCAATGCATCAAGATCAGAGTGATAAAACAAGTGCAAGTAGGAACAACCATCAAGGGCAGCACACGAATGAGAAAAGAGATAAACTAAGAAATGTCGGGGCTCAGTATTCAAAGGCACTTATGTAAATGGCGGTGACACCATCTGGATGTATATGAATAACTTCAGTCATTTAAAGCTTTAAATGGTCAAGTTCTCTGTTTACAAAAGGGGCAGAGCTGAGGTGCCTTGGGATGCTCCAAAGGTTGTCCATTTACAATAAGTAGCAGTGTTCAGCCTCCAAAAGGATAGCATATCCATTTAAGGAGAGCCATATAAATAGCAAGAATAGTTAAATGGATACCTTGTTTGTAATCTTTATTTGTGAATGTTTAGTGGCACCATTTAAATGGATAGCGCCACAGCAAATCTGTATAAAGTTTAAGGTATCCATTTAGCTTTATACAGTTAGCCTAAAGAGATGGAAATTGACGTCATTAATTTCAAATAATTGTCAACCAGCCATTTAACTTCCTTTTTTGCCAGTTCTGGTTTTAAATTTACATTGCAATGCAGTATGGTATTTGTAGTTCCAGATTTTATCCACTGGAATCAGAGCTGCAGGTCCCATAATGCATCATAATGAGATTGTCAGATATGCAGGACTGGAGATTGTCAGATATGCAGAACTGGATAACTTGGCAATTCTAAATACCATCCCATATAAAAGTACAATTTCATCTGTCATCAGAACTTGGAATAGACCGTTTCTCAGAATGCAAAATAAATGGTGATCTGGATTTAATAAGTCCAGATTCTTTAAGTGTAAGTATACTCAACAGAAAATCTAGCCCTGGCATGCTAATTAGTGTAGATAGCTTTACATGCAGGCACATCCCATCCGTGCTCAGTCATCCTTTTGATGCTTACTTCGTGGGGCTGCTGGCTCCACCAGGGGACACTTCTTCCCAATCCTATGCCACACACAGACATTACAGTGTATAACGTGGGCACCCCTCACTGATATAGTATAGTTGCCTCCCACGTGATCATACCACTTACTGACTGACACATAGGATACATATGGATCTGACAGGCCCATCAGCTCTTCCCTTTCCTTCCATCCATCAGTTAAATTGTGACTTTCACCGGGGCTCCCTTATCCTGTGTTAAGGTGACTGCCATTTTCAGGGGTTCTAGTGCACGCTTGACATCTTAACGCCCGATGTCCTATTGGCGCCCAATATGTGGCGTCAAGAGCCCTTACCACAGGAATGCCTATTCTCCACCCCATCCTTTACCGAATGCAAAGACCCTTAACACTGCCATTTACGCTCATTATCCGGTGCTCCTTTAACGCTCTTTGGTAAACATATCCCTATGCATAAATTTACCCACACATAGGGAAGCAATATTCTTAAAAGATTATTTTGGAAGCCCTATTTGTGATTTGGATATCTGAAAATGAGCATGGAGATGTACAAAGCACAGAGTCATCTCCACAGCCATTTTAGAAGCCAGCTCTGAGGATGTCCAAATCTGAACCAAATGTCTAAATTTAGACCTGATACAGGCACGAACATGCATCTGAAAAGTGCTTATTTTGGCTGAAAATCATCCAGAGGGTGTGGAGAAGAAGGAACTTCATAATTCCCACTACTCAACACAATGTCAATGATAACAGCAGTAGGATATGAATGCTGCTTACCCTGTTTCTAGCCTACAACTCTAACCATTAGGCTATCCTAGAGGCCTGGCTGGTGAAACATGGGATGTCTATGTAGATGTCCCCTCAGATGTCCATATCAGGGATATCCACCTTTATGAAATTGTGTCTGCGCCTGGACATGTGCGCTTTTATTTCAGACATTCTGGCTTAGATGCCCCAGATTATACTTGGACGTCCCTTCCAAAATTCCCATCCATATTCCAATTTCTGTAGACAAAACAATATTTCACCTGTGGAAATAGCATAACATTTTGATACCTAAAATTGTATTAGCATGCAAACTTAAATGAAAAAAAAATGTCTGTATAAGAGGCAGATGATGATTTGGTACCCTGTTCAGGAAGTAGAATGATCTTAATATTAATTCTTGCTTATACCTTTTCGTCTTTAAGAACTAGAATCTAGGCTAGCGGTATCAAATATATCACCTAAAGGCCTTTTCTGGCTAGCTGTAGCCCTTTATCCAGCCTGTTGCCTTGTCCAGCATTCTCTTTAACATGCCCCAACCACACACATCTGCCACATCCTGCCTGGGTCTCAGCAGTTGCAGCAATAAAACAGACATTGCAGCCTCGTGCTAGAAATGTGGCCCCGATCTGTATTACTAATGGGAGGCTTGGTAAACATGCCCCATAATGCTTTAACAAAGTTGAAGGATATTACATTCGCACTGGGTAAAAACAGCATCTTGGGACTAGGGTTGCCAACTGGCTCTAGATGCACCCGACAGGCCTGCTCCAGTCCTGGGTTTACCCCACTGCATGCAGTTACTTGTAGTTTTCCTTTGCTTATGGAGTGCAATGGAGAAATCAGAACTACATATCCCTGCATGCAATGAGGTAAACCCAGGATTGGATCGAACCTGTCGGGCGCATTTGGAGCCAGTTGGCAACCCTACTTGGGACCTTAGTGGAAGCAGGACTAGAAATGTGCTCTGTGTGACTAAAAAAGCTGGTGCTCCCTGCCCCCCAATGGCATGTAATAACTCACTCTTTTTGAGCTTCCTGATATCAGTGTTCCTTTTGTACTTGCACCCTGTACAGCCGCACTGCTTGCCTAGCCCTTGGTACAGTCCTGAGTGGGAGTAACCAGAAAGTTAATGTCTTCTAAAAATGAAAAGAAATAATAATTGTAAAAAAATTCTCTGAGGAAAGCAATAGAAAAAAAAAGGTTTCTTCTGGTGATGAGGAATTCCATTTTAACAATTTTTTCTGAATATGTCTCAAAGAGGTTTTGCTGCTTAATATTCTACTTGCACAGCTCACTATTTAAAAAAAAAACCTTTGCGTTTCAATTAACATGGAAATTACACTTATATTTTTCTTTATATTGAAGTGCCTTTGTCTGATCTGTCACTGCATCACTATACAGCCTGCTTTTTATTAGACTGAATATTCTATCACTGACTGTTCTTGGATGGAGCAATTATGATCAACTTTTAAAAAACTTTAGATTATTGTTTTATAAGACATCTAAAGGGAGACAGAAAGAATGGCTATTCTTAGCATATTGAAACTATAAAATATGAATTTATATCATACATTAGGTCAGGAGAATCTGAATGGTAATAATTGCATGTTAATTACAGCCATTAATGCAATTCATGTATGGATATTTCCAAAGAAATAATTCTTTTCTACTTTATTTACATATCCCTCTCCTTCCTCTTTCTTCTTTGTTTTTCTCATATGCGTTTTGGAATGTCCATTCTGTCTCTAACAAAGTTACTGTACCTACATTCACGGCCTCTTTATCTCTAAGTTCTTCATCTTCTTACTTTAACTGAAACTTGTCTTCTCCTGAAGATTCTGCTTCATTTGCTGCTCTTTGCCATGGTGGCTAACTTTTCTCCAATATACCTCACCCAATTGGCCATGGTGGTGGTGTTGGGTTGCTTCTCTCTTCTTCCTGTACTGTAGGTTTTGACCCTTTCTTCCACATCAGTCTCACTCCTTTATTCCTTTTGAGTCCACACTATCCACGTATATACTCTACTATCTCTCTGGGTAGTGGAGTATATCTACTACTACTAGTACTACCTTTACTACTACTTATCATTTGAATAGACAAGTATACCTCTTTCTTTCTCAACTCCTGCTTTCCTTCTTCCTTGAACCATCTTTTCTTTCCTCATTCTTGGGGAATTTAACATCCATGTTGATGAATCCTCAGTATTACCCATTATATTACTATACTCTGACTCTTATGTTCAAAGCTCTTCACCTTAATCTCCTTATTCAACCTCCAGCTATGTTCTACTACTACTACTCACCAGCATGGCGACTTCCTTGACTTTCTCTTTTTCTCCAACTGCAAATACTGAAACTTCTCCAGCTTGGTTCTGACCATCATCTGCTAACTTTCACTCTTATTTACACCCCTTCACAGTCTCAACCAATTTCTATTAACATAGTCAGGAACCTTCAGGCTATTGACCCTTCAGCTACTGTTGTCTCATCCCCCCCCCCCCCTCAGCCACTATGTCATCTGAGTCTGTCGATGAGGTAGTCTCTTAACACTATACTCTATTCTGTATTGAATGTTCTTGCTCTTTCCATTCCATGCTCTATGAGGTGTCCTGTACCTCAGCCTTGGTTGACTTCCAATATCCATTGCCTATGTTTCTGTGCTCACTCTTCTGAGTGCTTCTGACTTAAATTCTCTGTACATTCTATCTTCATACATTACAAATTCTTGCTAACCTTCCTGTCTGTCGTAGCACTCACCAAGCAAGAGTATTGTGTCCATCTGACAAATTCTCTTGCCTCTGACCCTTGATTTTCTCCTCAAAGTGCCTCTCCCCCAAACCCTCCTTCATTTTCTGCTCAAACCTTGGCTGACTACTTCCATGGCAATATTCACAGGATTATTCTTGAGTTCTCCACTGGGTCACTTCTATTTCCCCTTCTGCCTTTTCACTCTCAGATCCTTCCTTCAATCCATGTCACATCTTCTGCACATCTTCTTCACACATCTGCACATCATCTTCTCCAAACTCACTCCTGCTCCTCTGATCCCATTCCCACTGATATACTTAGCTCTATTTTCCATGCTGTTATCCCTTCCATCTGTCATACCCTCATTCTATCACTTTCCACTGCAACTATTCCTGCTTCTTTCAGACATGCTATGGTTACATTACTCCTCAAAAAACCTTCACTGTGTCCTCCCTGCCCTTCCTATCTCCCTTTTGCATCCAAACTACTCAAATGTGAGATTCACCATCACTGTCTCGATTTTCTTTCCTCTCAAACCATTCTAAATCTACTGTAATCTGGCTTTTGTCTTGGCCAAAGTCTCCAATGGCCTATTTGTGATCAAATCCAAGGGCCTTTGCTCTATCCTCGTCCTTCTTGATCTATCTGCTGCTTTTGACACTGTAGATCACCACCTTCTCTCAATACCCTTTTCTGTCTTGACTTTTGGGCTATGTTCTGTCTTGGCTTTCTTCTTATCGCTTCCATTGAAATTTCAGTGTATGCTCTGGTGGATCCTCTTCCATTGCTATCTCGCTCTCAGTCAGTGTACCTTAGGGCTCTGTCTTGGAGCCTCTTCTCTTTTCTCTTTGATGATAGCACACTGTATAGAGTGGCAACATGAGTTTATAGATTTATGCAATGCATTTTTGCTAGAAAAAATGGTGTCAGTACTTATATGCAGGGCTTTTTCATTAACACATGAGGACCATAGGTCAATTTTAGCAGGCAATGAAAAAGGTGCCAGTACTCCATACCACTGTGTAACGCCTCAAAAAAAGCACTGGGATTATGGTTTGCTACTTTGAATTGAATTCTACCAAGTCTCTGGGATGGAGATTTAAATTTAAAGTTGTAGCAGCTTGAACAAGGCTGGATCTTCAATCTAAACATGGTGGGCACCAGCTGGACTTAATGCAGAGTTCAAATGAGATTCACTCTGCTATTATAAAATGACAAATGAATAGATTATATACTACTGAAAGTTATCTGTGGATATGTTGTGAACTGGAGATGTCCATTGTTCACTGGCTTGTGCACAGGTGTTGGTGGTGTCTTAAGCTAAATAATGTTGCTTTTCATCTTGGAAATCCAAGGTTTTAGCTTTGATCCTTATGAAGGAGTTACCTAAAATATAAATATAGATAAAAATGAAGACACAATGCAGAGATTGAATGGACAACATCTTATTGAGATCCACTTTAGTATTTAGAAAATGGAGACTGAATACTATTCAAATTCATCTGTGAATGTTTGATGTATTTCATGAATTGAAGAAATCCATTATCGAGTGATTCAGGTATGTGCTCTGGTGACCTCTCACACTAAACAATGCCATTTTTAATTTGGGACTCCAAGGTTCTGGGTTCTACACTTTATGAAGGGTACAATTTTAAAAAACAAATATCAATTAAAAATGAAGAGTGATAGTTGAATGTATTGCTTCTCTGATTATGTGATTTTTAGATTAAAATAGTGGTGTTGCATGAGACATTAATGCAAAGAAAATGCCATTTTTTTGATGAGCGCCTTATTCATGCACAGGTGGACTAATTAAAAGGTATTCATCGCTCACTGTAAAAATGGCAGATGGAGGTGCTTTGGCTGAACGCTGTCCAAACGCTGCAGAGAAAGTTTGAAATAAGATGTTGTTTGTGATTTGAGACTCACAATACCCGGAAGCAGGCAGGAACTGACACATTGATGTTGGGTGACTGTGAGCAGAGTGCTGTCATTAAAGAAGAAAGAAGTCTGAAAAATCTCCTGAAGATAAGTGAACATGTTTTTGTTTGGAGTTAATCCAGGATTTTTTCAAAGTTAAAGGAGCTGTTAAAACTACTATAGGGGTATGTTTACTAAACTGCGGTAATGTTACGGACCGCATGATAGGTAACGTTAATGCGCAGTAGGTAACGTTAACATGCGTTATATAATGTTAATGCGCAGTAACGTTACAACCTGCGCAGAAGCGCTCTGCGGCGCAGTAGACACCGCAGAGGGAGGAGAGAGGGTGGAGAGCTGGGGTCAATGGGCGGGGAGTGGGCATGGAGAGGCTCCCTGCACACTAACGCGCCGAACTAAAGGGCTGAATCCTACCGCGAATAAAAACCTGCTGTTAGATGCACATTTGCAGGAGAGAGAAACCATTTAAGTGTCAGCAATGTAGGGCACAGGCAGGGAGCCTGTGAAAGGTGATAGTAGTGTTTGTA
This sequence comes from Ichthyophis bannanicus, assembly GCA_033557465.1. Lineage (NCBI taxonomy): Eukaryota > Metazoa > Chordata > Amphibia > Gymnophiona > Ichthyophiidae > Ichthyophis > Ichthyophis bannanicus. The sequence goes on from CM066033.1 coordinate 1,248,138,381, forward strand.
AACAGGGGCGCTGGGCGTGAATGTCCACAGTCTTGGCAAAGGCAAAATACTATTATGACTTGCAAAGGATTGTGGGGAATGTAGTCCATTCATACCAGAATCAGCCGTTCACAAAATAATGAGTTGTGTTGCTCGAGTGTAAGCAAAGAAAAATATATTTTATTCATGGGGTTAATTCTCCCACACAGATTTACTTGGTAACACAAAAGGACACTTGCTTCAGTATTGTACTTAGGAAAAACAAATCATGATATAAGCAACTGAACTTCTTAGGCAATCAAACAATAAAGACCTTGATGGGAAACAGAAAAGGTCTTTTTGAGGGCTCCTGCTAATAACTTTTAGCAGTGCTCCAAAAGCAAAAACAAAACCCAAAAGTAACCAAAAACTGTTCTTTTTCAAGGATAACTTTCTTCTATTTTCACACACAAACAGTAGTTTCCTTTCAGAGCTCACATGCAACTGTGCATGGCTTAATTACCAATAATTAGCCAGCTGCAAACCCCTTTGCTGGTTCACTTTCTCTACGTGGCTCAAATCCTACCCTAAAGCTTTCTTGCAGGCTTTTCTGGGTAGATAAAAGAACAAGTTATAGTTCCTTTTGATGGTTGTTGTATTTGTGAAAGTATTTTACCACACAGCCTAGTCAGAGAGCAATCCATGTATTCATTCTGATCATTTAAAATATCTCCTTCTTCTTCAAATATCATAGAATCAATATCATGGTCTGACTCAGAGGAATTCCTTAATGGAACACTCTCAGGACAATATTTGTTTCCCTGCCTCCTCCAGTAGTCTGTTTTCCATTGCAGGAGAGCTGGTACCGTTGAGTGATGGTAGAATGGTTGTGTTCACTCTCCTTTGTGAAAATGCTCTATTTTGATTGAGTTAACTCATTCTAATGAAAAGTGTACGAAATCTAATAGATAAGGATTTGGATTACAAATTAAGTAAAAAAGATATTGGAGAGTTTTTTGGCTAGTGATGGTGAGTGAATGTATCACTTTCCTGCAGGTTTCTGCCATATAGAGGGAATATGAGAGAATTACTGAGGCCTTTTCCCTCCATTTAAAAGTTTGTTTAAAAAAATTATTTAAAATATTTTTCTCTGAAATCTTTTTCAGATTTAATAAGATTGCTCGAAATTTGTTTTATATAAGGGTGGCTATTCAGGCAGAATAGTGGTAGAACAACTGCCTAATACCCAGAAGATCAAGGGTTCAATTCCCACTGGCACTCCTTGTGACCTTGGGCAAGTAACTTTACCCTCCATTGCCTCAGAAGAAAAGGCTGGCAATCTACCTCCAGTGATACAATGCCAAGAAAACCCAGAGGTAGCTGGGTCATCATGAGCCAACACTGACTTGATGGCACTAAACAAAAACAAAAATTCAGGCAGAACATTGAAGCTGTTTTTTAAAGTTCATTGTTAGAGTTACTCATTGTGTATATATGATCCAGGTGTTTTTGGTTGGTGTGTTTTAGAACTACCGGGGTGGGATTTGTTTTGATTAGATCAGTTATTTACACCATCAAAAAAGAGAAAGACTAGGGGACATGCAATGAAGTTACATGTAATCAAATTCTGGAATTTGTTACCAGAGGATGTAGTAAAAGTTGCTAGTATAGCTGGGTTTAAAGAAGATTTGGACAAGTTCTTGGAGGAAAGGTCCATAAAATATTATTGAAAAGTACCCAGGAAATCCACTGCTTGCCCAGGGATGAGCATTGTGGAACCTGTGTGCCTTTTTGGGAACCTGCCAGGTACTTGTGAACTGGATTGGCTACTGTTGGAAACAGGATGTTGGACTTGATGGACCTTAGCCTGTCCCAGTATAGCATTTCTTATGTTCTTATGAGAGATTAATGTATTATAATCTTCACATGGATGCTCTGTTGATGCTTCTTTTAATATTGAAAATAAGTTAAAAAATATCTAAATTATTATACGCAAGAACAAAGTTCTAGGGTCCGATTTTCAAGAGGCATTTACACGGTTTACAGCCCAGTAATATCCACTTCTGATGTCCCTACATGCCCCAGTGCTATCCAGTTAGCATCAGGGTGTGTCGGGGGCATTCCGGGGTGGCACAGAGGTGGAGATTGTCGCTAACTGGGCAGCAGCAATAGTGCATGCTGCATGATAAGCAACCTGCATCTAAAAGAAAGGCGAGGGAAACCCTCATCTATCTTTGGTGCAGGAGTTAACTGGGCAGCATGTAATATCACAGCTGCCCAGTTACCTAATGCAGCTTCCAGCATGTGTGGCGATCCTTGTATATTCAATGCCGGGGCTGCAATGATTCCAGCATTGAATAGCTGGGGTTAAGGGTCAGTGGGCATAGCTATGCACTGTAGCGGTGCATAGCCTGCCCAGAAGAATATCGGGCCCCTAGTGTGTCTGTTCTTTCAACAGTGGCACAAAATAACAAAGCACATCAAATCCAAGAGCAACACATTGTATTCTGTCATGAAAAATCACACAGTTTTTGCATATTGATATTATTCTATTTAAGATTCCTCACTAATTACTCTTGATTCTTCCTTGCAAATTTATTTGCTCTCCAGAATAAATCCCTCATGAACTACCAGATTGCACACATGGGAGTCTGTTTACTAAACAGCGATAGTGGCGATGATGTGAAATCGGATCTGCAGCCCCGTTGTATTCAACTGATTTCACACAATCGCCACTATTACTATTTCCCAAGTACTTACAGGTTTTGTGGTGAGGAAAAAGTGACACTAAGGGATTCATTCCAGAACACGAATAAGGGGTTTGTGCATGCGGTGGGGAAGTTTATGTACCAAAAACGTTCCTGAACGTAATCTGAAACACTGCTGACATGCACGTCCACAGTGCTAGCATGGGAATCTCAGAATATGCCCATAAGTGGCGGAATAGGGGGAGTGGTCAGCTGTGGAGATGTATAAAGTGTACTCAGGAAAGGCCCATCTATATATTAAGTGTTTTCTAGACATGTCCATGTTATTCCTGCTGAAACGTGGAATAAGGACAGGATTTAGAAAAAATTCTGCTCTTCTCTGCAATGCACCCCATATTGAAGAATGGTTGTGAAAGTATGTTTTGAAATGGTGTGACTGCAGTCTGGAAAAATACAAGATGCAGTTTTAAGGTAGAGTGAGCAGAGGTGAGGGAATGCTGGAAGGTATAGACACATTAATAAACACCCTTACAGAAATATTAAGAAGAGTAATAGTGTTTATTCTGGTTATGTACAAATGTGCTGATTGTGCTAAAGGAGCCAATCTAGGGGACCCCAACAATTCCCATGTTCTGAAAAATGGAACTGCTGATGGAGGGATAGTATGGGCATGAGCAGGGAAAGGGTTCTTGTTTGGGTGAGAAAAAGGAGATCATATATTTAGTCCTGGTACCCCATGCTATTATGTTATGTCATAGCTGTTATGTATAGGTTCAAGGCATGCTTTTGGCAGAATTATATTGTTGTGACAGAAAGTGAGAGTGTGCTTGTGTTTGGTTTGAGGGGTGCCCGGAGGGATCTGGTGTACTCATCTGCAATGCAGGGGGGACGAAAGCCTGGCCAGTACTTGAATGTTTGGATGACTGCAGTGTCACCAGGTGCCAGTGTGATCACACAGTCAAAATCAGAGAGGGTTCACTATAGCTAAGTGTCAAAACATAGCCCTATCAATAATAAGGGACCCTCAGAATAAGGGCATTCAACAGTGAACACAGCACTAATGCATACTCATAATGCATATTTTGTGGGACCAATGGTGCTGCTTATCAGCATGTATTAGTATTCACAACTGAATGCTCTTATTCTGAGGGTCCCTTATTATTGACATTTAGCCATAGTGAGCCTATGCTGATTCCTTCTGGATTATTTTTCATATAGTACTCTAATAAGATCCAATATTGTTGGCAATGTGATAGGGCAGCCATACATCCGCTGTACCAGGCACTAGGTGACATGACTGATGTTGTGCCAACATTGCCTGGACTGTACCATGCGGCCTACATCCCTACCCAGGCCTGGATCAATGAGAGCTGCAAGATTGGTGACATATCTGGAGTCTGTCTACTTGGTGTTATTACACAGGGATCTCCCTCCCATGCCCACAGAGGCCTGACCAGGGAAGCAGGACCAAAAAGCAGACTATGGGAAGGCAGACAGAGGATGTATGCAAACCGACATATGCCACGGTGGAACAGGTGTAGTTGCTGTGGGAAATACCAGGACCCAGATTGGTGGGCCTGAGATGACATAATCAGAAGGCTCTAGTAGAAACATAGAAACATAGAAACATGATGACAGAAAAAGACCACAAGACCCATCTAGTCTGTCCTTCCATAACAACAACTACAACAGTCCACTTTTTACCTTTAGAGATCCTCTGTGTTGGTCCCATGCTTTTTTGAATTCAGTTACTGTCCTCATCTCTACCACCTCCACTGGGAGACTATTCCACGGATCCACTACTCTTTCCGTAAAGAAATATTTCCGCATATCACTCCTGAATCTATCTCCCTTCACCCTATTACTATTACTATTAGTACTACTACTACTGATTATTTGTGGAGTGGAGGAGTGGCCTAGTGGTTGGGGCAAGGTACTTCAGGCTGGAAGGTTGGGGGTTCAAATCCCACTAGAGGACAGCAACCTTGGGCTGGAAGGACTGGGGTTTCTAGTCCCATAGGTGCTCCTTGTGGTCTTGGGCAAGCCACTTAACCCTCCATAGCCCATGTTCCCTGTAAAATAGTTATCTCCAAGTTATAATGCCCTGTTCAATGTAATTTCAGTTTGATGCAGTATATAAGAGAATATAAATAAAAATAAATAGTGCTGCTAAGTGTACACAGTGCTTCACAGAGACATGTAAAAGATGATCCATGCTCAGCGGAGCTTCCAATCTAGTCAAGACAGACAACACAGCAGCTGTAGCCAGGTTACATCCAAGGGGAATGGTAAGGAAACACAAGGGAGCTTAGACAGAACAAATTTTTTCAATAGTGCATACTTTCAGGACAAACAGGAACTTCCTGTTTGTCCTGAAAGTATGCACTAATGAAAAAATTCTATCTGTAGTGCTTCTGTCTTTCCCTGATGAAACCGTGTATGGAGAAACGCATTGGTTAGCGCGCTGTGGAGCGTCGGGAGCAACAGACCAGAAGCTGTCAACTTATTAAAGATAAGCTTTTTTTCTACAAGACTTTATAAAGAAGATGTTTGTGAATAATTTAAATTGAACTGTGGGTTGGCTGGTGGCTATTCTGAGGGTCGCTGATGTTTGTTGGGCTATGATTTCCTCTGACCGGATTTAAAATGGTCACGGATTGCCCGGTTTTCTGAGACCCTCTTGCCACTATCCTGCCTTTCTTTTTGATGGTGTTGAGCACTACAAGTTAGCCATTTTGGCGGGATACTTTCATGTTTTGATACAGAGTTATATGCTTTTCTGGCAAAGTAAGTCCTGACAGACATGTTCATATTTACATTCTCATATAACATATTGGGGTGCACTGGGATTACCTAGCACTTTTCAAGGCTTGTATAGGACTGGTATGTGTTCTAGGCTGCAGCATCAGTCATTTCTCATTGGTATTTATGTCTAGTTTGGATCAGCACACTACTGTCAGTGTGAAGAGCAGCTTAGTAACATAGTAAATAGTATATGATGGTAAATAAAGACCATCATGGTCCATCTAATCTGCCCAGCAAGGTGACAAGAGTAGGTGCACCTGCCGCTTTATGCAGGTCACCCCTCCCCATGCCTTTATTTAGGGGTGTGCCCACCGCTCCGTGCAGATCACCCTTATTTGTTGAGATAGCAGAGATAGTTAAGGTTTTTCCTGAGTGGTGTGGCATCCGTGGGTACATCATGAGGATGGGCAGGATCCAAAACATGTAACTTTACAGAATATGGTGGGCACTGGGACATCCAAGATGTTTACCAGCATCTGATTATATTGACAGGGATGTGTTCATGGGATGGCTGAATAGTGCTTGCACGTGCCACTCCGAACACATCTAGTTCCTTGATTTTGGAACCATGGGCATGTCCAGACTCATGGATGCAGAATTAAGTTCAAAGGGGGCCCCTTTTTAATGTATATATGTCTGTGTGCCGGACATGCACATTATGGAATTGGGCTCTACAGGCTCTCACTTAAGGGCTATTGCACTAACCCTTGAAAATGGTTGTAGATTTGTAATATTTGTACCAATTTCTGTGAAGTGTAGCTACAAGATGCAAATGAAATTACTGCTAGGAATCAGCAGTGCCATTTTGAAGAAGACATCTGCAGGGACATGAGCAAGTGGGGGTCACTTCTGCCCCCCCCCCCATCACTATCTTGGAACCGTCAGGGTGAGTTGAAGCCTTGGGAGGAGGGCAAGCCAAGCCAGGGTGACCTTCATTTATGCTAGATTGGGGCATCAAGGGGGAAATACGCAGGGGGAGTTTTCTGACATTTTAGCACATGTGAGGGCTGAGGAGGGGGTAACAGACTTGCTTCAGCACCGGGGAAGAGAGGTATTTTTGGGGGCTGAAATTTGGGGAGGGGGTGATTTATGAGGCTTTCTATTTGGACAGGTAAGCCCTTTAGCAATTGCATTCTGTCATTTCACAAAAAGGTTTTTGTTTTCTGCCAGCACTTAATTAATTAATTTAATTTTAATTTACATTCTCTTATATACTGTGCTATTCTGCATCAGTGTGGTTTACATTGAACAAACTGAAATTACATTGAACAGGGCAAATAACTTGGAGATAACTATTTTACAAGGAACATGGGCTATGGAGGGTTAAGTGGCTTGCCCAAGACCACAAGGAGCACCTGTGGGACTAGAAACCCCAGTCCTTCCGGCCCAAGGTTGCTGTCCTCTAGTGGGATTTGAACCCCTGACCTTCTGGCCTGAAGTACCTTGCCCCAACCACTAGGCCACTCCTCCACTCCACTTGAAAATATACGTACAGCTCTTGAGCTGTAGTTATTTTTTCTGAGCAAACAGGTCCGCAAAGTATTTCTTGTATGCTCATTTTCACATTTTTTGCATTAATGAGCTGCTTTGCATGATTTTGCTTGCAGCAGCTCATTAATGTTAAATTTACATAATTTTAACACAAAGAGGCATGTTTACTAAACTGTGGTAACGTTACATACCGTGCATTAGGTAATGTTAACGATCGTTAGGTAACGTTAACGTGCGGTATGTAACATTAACGTGCATTAACGTTACCTAACGATTGTTAACATTCCCGGCCATGGTAAACACCGCAGAGGGTGGAGAGAGGGTGGGGGGAAGGGGTAAATGGGCGGGGAGTGGGCGGAGAGAAGCTTCTTGCACACTAACGCGCTGAACTGAAGGGCTGAATGGAAATTTTATTACAAACAAAAAATAATTTAAGACTAGATGACAAATGCTATCATAGACGTTTTAAAAAATTTGACAAAGATACATTTATACAGGATACCTTACCTCATCTATCTGACGATTCAGTAGAAATAGAGACACAAGTAAACAAATGGAATTACATAATTTCTAATGCAGCTAGAATGACAGACACAAGTCCAAGGAAATCAAGGATCAATAAGCTACATCACAAGCCATGGTATTCTAATGCTATACGTCTGATGAAAAGAGATCTCAGAAGAATAGAGCGTAAATGGAGAAGGAATAAGGTTTCAGAATTAAAGCAGATATATTTAACAAAACAAAAGCTATACGACGAACGTATTAAAGTCTCAAAGAAAGAATACCATACAAATATAATAAATAACTCCATCAACAAACCTAGAGAGCTTTTTGAAATTGTAAAGAGTTTAACAAAAGAGCAAAAAACAGAAGGTGAAGCTGAAATTGAACCGCAGAAGTATGCAGATTATATTAAGGAAAAATTCCACTCTAAGGTAAAAGATATATTTAGTCTCAACTTGAATTTGGTCTCAAATTTCAGGGTCTGGAATACATTCTCTTTTCCTTCTAAAGAGCAACTCTCGCACATTATCTCTTCCATAAACACATGCACTTCTCCAACCGATCCATGTCCTGTATCTTGGATAAAGTCCACAAAGTCAAATTTTATTCACATAATACAAAACATTGTGCATAATTCCCTCTCTCAAGGTAATTTACCAAAGCACTTAAAGCTTGCAACTGTTAGACCAATCCCGAAGAAGACAACGTTAGACAAGAATAACCCAGCTGCCTACCGGCCTATTTCCAGCATACCCTTTTTAGCGAAAATCATTGAAAAGACAGTGCAACTTCAACTCCAAGAACACATTGATATTCATGCGCCTTTAGACGATAACCAACATGGTTTTCGCCCAAACCATGGAGTTGAAACCTTAATGATTTATCTTTTTGATTACGTTCTCCGTACCATTGATGACATTAAAAAGGGTATTATAATGATTTTTATAGACATTTCGGCTGCATTCGATTCTGTAGATCACAATAGGTTATTACATAGATTAGAGGAGATTGGTCTACATGGGGTCACATTAAAATGGTTTCAATCATATCTGACAGAGAGATTTTTACAAGTAAAGATTGGACAAAAAACTTCTCTGCCCATAAGAGTATTACAAGGTGTGCCACAAGGTTCCGCTCTTTCTTCGCTTCTCTTCAACATTTATTTGCAGCCAATTTGCAATATTCCATTAAAAAGTGGCATAAAGTATACAATTTATGCTGACGATATTATGATTTTCACAACTATCTCCATCGAGAAACCTGATTTTTCCAGCATCACAGATTGTCTATCACAAATGTCCACCTGGTGTAAAACCAACAATATGCAAATTAATTTTAGCAAGACAGAGGCATTATTTGTATCTCGTAACCAAAATTTTGCACATCCACCTGTCATCAAGATAGATAATTCAATTATTCCTATTAAATCAGAAGTGAAATATCTTGGAGTTACTCTAGACAAGGAATTAAATCTCAGATCACACATAAACAAGACGATTAGAAGCGCTTATTATAGAATGAAAATCATCAGAAGACTAAGGCCGCTTCTGGAAACTGTTCACTTCCGCAATGTTTGTCATGCTCTAATTACACCATTACTTGACTTCTGCAATCCAATATATCTGGGTCTAGCTAAGCAGTCACTGAAGCCTTTACAGTTAGCGCAAAACACCGCTGCTCGTATAATTTTTGGTCTATCAAGTAAAGAGCATATAACTCCTATCTTAAAGGAGCTTCATTGGTTACCAATATCATCTCGTATTAAATACAAAACAGTAATTTATATTTTCAAGATAAAGCAACAATGTTCTGCAAAAAGTCTGACGTATCTTATCCGGTCAGATATTAGCAACAGACCTAGGAGAAGTGTATCTGAAAATAGAATCAGCTCCTCAAATGACATCAGAAAAACACGCAAGGAGACCTCTGAGAGAGCTTTCTCGTTTGCTGCGACTTCCATCTGGAACTCCCTACCTAATGATCTGAGAGCAGCTCAGGACATCAAAGACTTTAGAAAACAACTGAAAACAGTTTTGTTTACGGAGCACTACGGTCATGCAATCAACTAATTAATTTTTAAGAAAGCAATTATTTATATATACATTGTACAATAGCTCACTTTATAGTATAGCTCACAATATATAGTGCACCTTTTCCCAAGACATTTAATCATATATTTACAAACTATGTATATATTATCACAGATTTTTTCACTATTACTAATTTTCTCTTTTGTTAAACCGCTTTGATTGTATGATAAGGCGGTATAAAAATCCAATTAAATAAATAAATAAATACCGCGAATGAAAACCTGCTGTTAGATGCACATTTGCAAGAGAGAGAAACCATTTCAGTGTCAGCAATGTACAGCATAGACAGGAGCCCAAGAAACGTGATAGTAGTGCTCTATTTACAGCAACAGCATAGTGCCCAAATATGAAAGGCCACTACGGCGATGGTGCAAGTGGGGCATAGGGGGCTGCAGGAGATACATGTAGCGGGGCAGCTGGGGCACAGGGTGGACTAGGCGGGCGCCTAGGTGGCACATAGAAACATAGAAACCGGACATCAACATGACAGCAGTTGACAAAGGCCAAACACAATCCACCTACATCTACCTGGTCCACCCGAGCTAATAGTTGCCAGGGCACTGATCTGACATCCACCCAGTCAACCCTCCCCCAAACGGAAGGGACAGACTATTGGTAGGCGGTGATGGGGGGGGTTGTGAGGATGCTCATGTATGCCCCAAGCCGCAGACTTTAAAAAGTATATAGCGTTATTAGAAAAGGTTCAGAGAAGAGCCACCAAAATGGTAAAGGGGATGGAAGGATACTCCTATGAAGAAAGGCTAAAAAGGTTAGGGCTCTTTAACCTGGAAAAGAGACGGCTAAGGGGAGATATGATAGAAGTCTATAAATGAATGAACGGAGTGGAACGGGTAAACGTAGATCGATTGTTTACGTTATCAGAATATAGAAAGACTAGGGGACATGCAATGAAGCTACAGGGTAAACTATTTAAGACTAATAAAAGAAAATATTTTTCACTCAACGTGTAATCAAACTCTGGAATTTGTTACCGGAGGATGTAGTAAAGGCTGTTAGTGTAGCTGGGTTTAAAAAAGGTTTGGACAAGTTCCTGGAGGAAAGGTCCATAAACCATTATCAAGAAGGGACTCAGGATATCAATGCTTGACCCAGTACAAGCATTGTGGAACCTGTGTCTTTTGGGGAAACTGCTAGGTATGTATGACCTAGATTGGCCACTTTTGGAAACAGGATACAGGGCTTGATGGACTTGGTCTGACCCAGTATGGCATATCTTATGTTCTTATGTTATTTTATGTTCTTATGACCCCGCTCCCTAGGCGACCACTTACCCACACAGTGGATGGCTTGGGACTGCGCACTACCAGCACTGACAGCATATGGTCATGTCAGCATGGCAGGGTGTGTGTGTGCCCGTGCTGGAAGGGGCAGTGGCACCTGCCTGCAGTGGACCTAGGCCATGCCCTGTACCAGTATGTAGTGTGCAATATAAAAGGTCTGGCTGAGGAAAAGTACAGGTAGCCCCAGGGACTACCATGCATCTGTGGCAACAGTGTGGTGCAGTACACCCAGCCAGTGTGTCCAGAAACAGAGGGTCACAGGTTCCAGCTCCAGCTGTGGTTCCTGCAGAGCATGTCCCTATGTTTTACCCTACAATGCAGATAAAACAGCAGCATGTGCAAAGCCCAAAGCAGCGGCAGACAGGGGTACAAACACCCACTCACACAGGCTCCACAATCCAAAGATGCATGGAAAGTCAAGCTGTTGGCCCCAGCACTGAACTGCAGTTATCACCAGAGCACTACTAGCAATGTCGGCACTGTGATCAGGACCAGTGTGGCAGGCAGGGTTGCCAACCACCCCTATCTTTGCACAATGCTGCAATATGCATGTGTGTGTGTATGTCTATCCATTGTTTTGTGGCTGCCCACACCTCACCGGGCCCACAATGTCCCACTGTTACCAGTGTTAGCCTGAATATGTGCATAATGAGGAGCAAGGTGTTGTGGGTATGGCCCGGACAGGGCAGATTGGCCAGGATGCATCTTCACAGGGTGTGGGGCAATGCCTGGGACACTGTAGTGCTCGACCACTGCCTGCATGAACAGTGTGGCCACAGCATGGCATGCTGGGAGGGCACTCACTCTGACCGAGCAGTGACCATGGCATGTCTAGGTTCCCACATAGCGCTCTATGCTATCTGCTTTCAGTGATACTTTTCTGTTCATAGTGCTGGGTTTCCCATCACTGAGATGCCTGCTTGGTGCACATAGTTCCTCTGAGAACATGCACTATGGACTGGTTAGTGGTCTGTCTGCAGTTAGACTGTGCATGTTTGGAACACCTGTAAGGTGCTGTCTGCTGGTGACTGGCAGACAGTGGTGTGAGGCAGTTTGGGTTTTCCAGAGCTAATCTCATCATTACTGCTGGTCTGCCACTGCCCCAGCCACAGGTATGGTTTTGGCCCACCAACCCTAGAGGTGCAACACAGCAAAAGCAGATATCACGTTGAATGTAAAAACCAGTCCAAAATGTGATTAAATGTGGAAAGACAGAGCCTTTATTAACCAATTGACTACCCGACACAGGCCGTGTTTTGCTATCCTTCGTCAGGGGTTTGTCAAACAAATTCTAAAAAAAAAAAAAAAAATTAGCTTGGTCTTCTCGGAGTATGATAATATCATGAAAAATAGCAAAAATACTAAGCTCTAACATGCATCAATGTTTAAGGTGGCCAGCAATATATCTTAACCTTTTTAAATAAGTTTAAATAATTCTATTCCCAGACCATAATTATATTCTAGTCTCAGACCATAGTTGTGCTCATAACCACTATCTCAGTGGAAAGCCACCTTAAACATTGAAACAAATTCTAAAAACATAAATACATACACACTTAAAACAACATAAAAAAAACCCAGAGCACTTAAAACCATATATAATAAAATAAATATTATTTAAAAAAATATTTAAATGTATCAATAAATAGAATAAATGAAAATCAATGAATCTTTGGAACACAGTATTGAAGTATTCAACTGTGTAAAAGCCCAACTAAAAAATGCCAACATACTGATAAATACATAGAAAAATACAAAACCACAAAGAAAAGGATGTGACACATAAACTGTAAATACCTCTGCTAAAAAACAGAAGACCAAAGGGTCTTGTGTCTCGTAGTGGTTAATTAAGAGTCTGTACACTATAAAGAAAATATAAATAAAATAGGTACAATTAATATACATCAATACATGAATATCAAGCATCATTGCATGCATAAATAATGTATAAGTGAGCAACATGAGAAAGTGGAAAAAACAAAAACATGAATTTTATCTGTAAAGTAATTAAGAAACCGTAGCTGATAGGAGTGAGTCAGTAAGAGAGGACATGATTATGTCTAAACAATGGCAACGATTGTACCATAAAAAATACAAAGGGATTAATTATATCATGTATGTCTGCCTAAAAGGATCATATATACACACAAAACCCAGTAAGGGATGAACAGATTAAAAACAGAAAAAATAAAAAACATTGTATCTAAGGTTACAATAAAAGGTATGAATAATCAATGCCGTTGCTCAATAAAAACATGTAGCATATCCGGTTCATGAAATGATCGTTAATGTCTGGAAACTATGCATCTATATAATCTACTCGCAAGAGACATATAAGGAGGAGGAAGTATGAGGAAATCCCTTATTCGGCTAATATTATAAATACGGGATATCTACAAAGGAAATCAACAGTGTAGACACCATTATGGGCTGTGTAAAAAATGCTGAAATGCATAAACACTGCTTTAAAGAGAAAAATGAAGTTAATAGAAGTGTCTGAAAAGTGCATCCAAAACTTTAAAAACAGTTACCTTTACCAGCAGCGACGCCGCTTGCCCGACTGTCAAAAGTAAAATTTTTTCAATATGGACCAGATGTGGAAAGGAGGGGGTCGCGACAGATCCCGTCAACGTCCAAGAGATATAGACAGGGAACTAGTTCAGGAGCAAGACAGACCATACAGACAACAGCATTATTACAGGGGACGAGGTCGAGGACGAGGAAGAGGCACATGGAAGTCAGAGAGATCGGAAGAGAGAAGGTATTAGCTATTGATTCCCTTAATAATGTTATCAACATTTCTAAATATTCTCTCACACCCGATGAGACATCACTTGGAAATGGGTTTATTGAAATAAGAGGGGTTGTATGTTATTTCTTATTGTGAGGTTTTTGTGGTTGGTCTTATTATTTGTGTTATGTGGTTTTTGTTAATATATGTTTTTTGTACTTTGTTGTCTTTGGGGGGTATTTAATTAGCTGGATGCTGTTTGAGATATTATGTAGTAGATAGGTTGATTGGTATATTAGTATATTAGCTAGATGTGATTTATAAAGTTTTATAACACAATATACTGATGCTGCTCATGTAAAGAGATGATGATAATGTATATTTATATTTGAAATGTTTACATATATATGTTTAATAAATATTTTACATATTAAATGTATCTACCTTCATTTGTTTTTTTTTGGGTTTTATTTTATAGAAATGTTTTTATTGAGTATATCATAATACATTACAAAGGAACATAGAGTAGGCATACAATGCTACAAGCAAAAACATAACAAGCTCAAGAGATACATAAGCAACACGATATGCCCCACTCCCATACCTAATATTCTTCACACCCATAAGAGCAAACAATAAAACTATAACAATAATAACATCCCCATCTCTAAAGGAGATATACAACATAATCAAGAACAATCGAGGAAAAAGAAAAAGAAAACCCCCCAATCCCCTCCCCCCCCGAAGCGCTGCAGACAACAAAGGAAAAAGGAAAAACAAAGGAAACATCCCGGGGCCTTAAGCTTATATGACTATTATACAGCAGATACCACTCAACAGGTAAAGATATACAATGTTAACAAGTGGCACAGGTAAAGTGATCTAATGCCGACCATTTGGAGAGGTTTGGTATCCTACCCTTCATGCACAGGATTCTATCAGAGGCTTTCTCGTACTTGGCAAACAAACACAGCTGATTCCACCATTCTTGATAGGTAGGCTTACAGGGGTTCTTCCAACGGGTTAGAATAAGTTTTATTGCCACCATTATCATAAAGTTGAGAAGAAAGTAATTGCTTTCGTCCAGCTCTTGGATCCTTACGATATTCCGAAAGGCAATTATTTGCCAGGACAAGTCAGCCCTGAATTTCAATACGCGCTGAATCTGATCCCATACCTTCGTCCAAAACCTCTGAATGAGAGGGCATTCCATCAACATATGTCTTAACGTACCCACCGTGTCATGACAGGCCCAGCACAGCTTGTTTTCGTTCTTATTCCATTTACTCAGGGTATTAGGAGTGATGTAAGCCCTGTGTGCCAGGAAAAACATCGACTGAACAAGAGTCGCAGACTTCGATGCTCGAACCGAGGAGCTCCAGAATTTCTTCCATTCCAACGGCGACAGCGTAAGCTGTGCCTCTTCTTCCCAGATGCGGCGTAACCCGAGATTAACTGGGGCGAAGTGGTCCACAAACATAGCATAGACACATGAGGCGACGCCTTTCGTAGCATTAATTTCTTCAACTACACTCTGTAGTCCCCAAGAGCAGGTCAAGTTCGCTAGGGGTGGTAACGCCTTGCCGATACAATGCCGTAGCTGCAGCCACTGAAAATAGCAGGTGGACGGTAAGCCAAATTCTTGCTGAAGAGTATTAAAGCCCACACCAAAAAATCCCCCAGTTCAGTAGTAATATACATAAACGAAAAGAATACCAAACCCAATGAAAACAGTCCCTTATGTGTAATATCTTTTTGTTGGAACTGGCTGGAGGTGGCTGAAAGAGCAACACAGTCGCTCCAGACAGCCAGGTCCGTTTTAATTAAACCAAGCTAAAAAAGTACGCGGGATTTCTGCGCGTTCCTGACCACTTGATACAGGGCTTGATGGCCCGAAACGTGCGCGTCGTGGGTGTAAAAGCTGCTTTTGACCGCTCAACAATTTCATGAATTGAACAGACTTTGTTTACTGCAATCTTCACTGGGATACAGTTTGATAAGTACTTTTTTAGCTTGGTTTAATTAAAACGGACCTGGCTGTCTGGAGCGACTATGTTGCTCTTTCAGCCGCCTCCAGCCAGTTCCAACAAAAAGATATTACACATAAGGGACTGTTTTCATTGGGTTTGGTATTCTTTTCGTTTATGAAGAGTATTAAAGGGCTTCCATGCTGCACTCTCCATTAGCTGCCCGACAGTCCACACTTCTAGTCGTTGCCAGTTCACCCAACAACATACCCTTTTATTTATCTTGAAATCTGGGTTGAACCAGATAGGCACTGACCTTGAGGGTAGATTGCATTGTGCAATAATAGGGAGGAACGATCGAAACACTGTTTGAGTTGAGATTATCACTCTCCCAATGCCAGAGGCCTCTAGATGAATCATCCCCATAATTAGCTTAAGTGGGCAGGGGGCAACCAGTCGTTCCTCCAACTGGAGCCATGTGGGTTTATGCTCCAATGTTTCGCTCAGAGCCCATAAGGATCCCTGCTTTAGCAGAAAGGCTTTGTGGTACCATAAAAAATCAGGAAAATAAATTCCAGCAGCTGTCTTGGCAGCTTTTAATTTCTTTAATGCGATTCTGGGAGTTTTCCCAGCCCAGAGGAAAACACTCATAATCCGCTCCATAGTCTTGTATACTGCAGGGGGAAGCAAAACGGGGAGCATACTCAGAATATAATTTATCTTAGGCACCAAAGTCATTTTGATAGCTTCCATCCGACCCCACCACGTGAGGTGAAGTGGGGACCATGACAGAGTGTAGGAGCGGGCTATATCCAGTAGCTTTTCAGCATTCAAACGCACAGTATCTTCGATAGAAGCAGAGTATAATACTCCCAAATATTTTACAACAGCAGGCTCCCATTGAAAGAGGAACTTATCGACCAGAGAGGGACTCGCCCACTTGTTCATCGGGAAAGCCACGGTTTTCGCCCAGTTCACTTTGTATCCCGATAGCTGAGAGTATAGGGAAATCAAATGCAAAAGTGGCGGTATTGAGTCTGGCAGGAGGAAGACCAGTAGGTCGTCTGCGTAAGCTGACAATTTAACATGAAGATCAGCAATCACAACACCATGAATCTCTTCAGATTGATGAATTAACAAGGCCAAAGGCTCCAAGGCAAGGTTGAACAGCAGTGGAGAGAGAGCACATCCCTGCCTCGTACCACGCCGCAGAGGAAAGGGCTGAGAGAGGATACCATTAGCCAGGATTTGTGCAGTGGGACTATCATAAAGGATCCGTACCATAGCAATAAACTCACTGGGCAATCCGAACCACTCTAGAACATGGTATAAAAAAGGCCACTCGAGCCTATCAAAGGCCTTTTCCGCATCTATAGAGAGGCCCACTACAGGATCAACAATGCTCTGGGTCCTTTCCAGCACATCGCACAATAGGCGGCCGTTATCAGCTGTAGACCGTCCTGATACAAATCCACATTGGTTAGGATGAATTAACAGATGCAGCACTCTATTCAAACGTCTAGCCAGTGCGCTGGAGAACAGCTTGTAGTCAGCATTGAGAAGGGAAATGGGCTGGTAATTCCCAACTGCAGTTGGATCCTTACCGGGTTTTTCAAGCACTACAATAGTTGCTTCAGCAAAAGCCCCGGTCCCCTGAGCAGGAGAAAGAAATTTAACGTAATATTTTAATAGTTGCGGGAGCAGTTCATCCGCAAACGTTCTGTAGAATTCGACCGGTATCCTGTCTGGACCAGCAGCCTTGCCGATCTTCATAGCAGCCAATGCCTCCCGCAGTTCACTGATAGTCAGGGGCTCCCCCAAGGTCGACTTCTGCTGCGCCTGTAGAGTAGGCCGTTCGACCTTAGCTAGCAGATCTTCACAGGCCTTAACATCAACAGTACCTCGAGGTATACAATTGCTTGTAAAATGTCCGAAATGCTGATGCGATTCCAGAATTAGTAGTCAAAGGGTTCATCTGCGCATCTATGATATGAGTTATGTGCGATCTGTTGTGGGGGGCCTTCAACCTGGCAGCCAGCAACTTGCCCGCCTTGTTATTATCTATGTGATACCGAGCTCGGCTCTCAAACAGGCTCTTCTCCACTTCTGCGCTCAATATCATGTTATGTTGATATCTTAACTTCTGTATATGATTCAGAATGTTGGCATCAGAATGTTGCTGTAGCAATCTTTCACCTGCTCTAATCTGTTGATCGAGATCTTGGAGCTTCACTCGCGCCATCTTAGCTTTAGTTATGCTAAAACTGGTTACACGTGCTCTAATAGAGGCCTTGAAAGCTTCCCACCATGCCCAATTGGATGAATCCTCTTGCTTGTTATAAGCAAAGTACTCCTCTATAGCTTGTCTCATGGTAGTCTGGAACTCCGCATCCCCAAGCAGGGTTCTATTAAAAGACCAAAATTGCTGCCTAGACAGGACTTCTTCAGGATTGAGTTCCAACATTATTGCCGCGTGGTCAGAGATATGAGTACTGAGGATACTAGCTCCACAAACTTCTGAGATCAACGATCTGGAGATCAAAAAGAAATAAATCCTGGAGTATGAGCCGTGCGGGCAGGAGAAGAACGTATAATCCCTCTCCTTCGGGAATAGGATTCTCCAAGCGTCCACAAAGCTACTTGTCTCTGTCCAAACGTTTGTCCTTTGTCCAAAGTCTTTCCTATGTCAAAATCATCAATGTTGCCTCCCTGGTGATGGCCCCACCGTTGTACTTAATTCCCCCACCCCCATGTAACACCACTTTGACCCGGTGAAAAGCGGTATATAAATACAGCTAAATAATAATAATAATAATAACAAGCCCGAGCTCCTGCATAAGTGACCGAAGCACTATCTGCGCTCTACTGCTTCTTGCGCGACTGGGGTTGCAGTCCAATAGGGGATCCA
Organism: Ichthyophis bannanicus; assembly: GCA_033557465.1. Taxonomy (NCBI): domain Eukaryota; kingdom Metazoa; phylum Chordata; class Amphibia; order Gymnophiona; family Ichthyophiidae; genus Ichthyophis; species Ichthyophis bannanicus. The sequence continues at coordinate 1,248,156,847 of CM066033.1, forward strand.
GAACTAGATTGAAATCACCCCCAAGGATTAATGGATAAGCAGCATCTTCCTGTATCACTTCTGCTAGGGAAAGGAAAAAAGCAGGCTGATCGCCGTTAGGGCCATATACATTGACAATAACCAAGTACTTGGTTCCCATAGATGCATGCACTTTAACCCAGCGCCCCTCCTTGTCTGCCCTGGTGGACAAGATCTGAAGAGGAATCCTTCCTCTGGCTAGTACTGCAACCCCATTTTTCTTTCCTAAAGCAGGGGAGTGGGCAACCAACTTAAAATGATTGGAGCCTAGCTTCAGAGACTCCTTAGATGACAAATGAGTTTCTTGAAGGAGGAGAAAATCCGCTTTCTGCTTCTGAGCATAAACCAGTATCTTCCTCCTTTTTGCAGGATGCTGAATACCCTTCACATTCAGAGACAGGATTTTAAAGGGAAGTGCCGACATCAGAATACTGAATATGATATACCATCCTCTCCATGGCCATGGGCACACTTAGCCTATAGACCTGTACGTTACCCCCAAAGGAAAAAAGAAAAACCCCTACTTGTCTGCAGCGCCTCGATCTTTCTCCCCCAAAAAGGAACAGCAATAGTGGGTGAGACAGCGTGAAAAACAAGAGAGAAAACACAGCAGCACCCGCATGACCCAATACTAGAACCGCCCCGTTAACTCGAGTGAGAGAAAAGGGACATAACCCAAAAGGGTACCACCATATGATAACCAAATAACAGCATAAGGTCTATTATAGCATGGCATAAAAACTATACTATATTATAATTATTACAGTAATGTAACTGTTGCACCCCCCCCCCCCACAGGAACCTCAAGCACCAACATACACACCAAAACATGAATACCTCCCCGCAGTGCAACCAGGCCAAACACCATACCAGTTTAAATCTAAACAAGGTTACTTGCACAGAGTAAGAAAGAGAGTCCTTCTATAGCAGGAGCTATGTACCATTTTCCATATGCATTTTCAGCGCTTCTTGCTTCTTGCTCTTCTATGAAATGCAAAAGCCCCTCAGGGCTGATTATCCAAAGTCACTTTGAGACGCGCTGGGTAAAATAGGCCATACTTCGCTTGCAACTGTTGAAGGCGGGGTCGCAGATCCAAAAACTTCTTTCTTTTATCCATCGTTGCCTTACACAGGTCTGGGAAGAAGGAAATTCTATGCCCCTCGAAAGACACCGATGCCATCGCCCTTGCCGCAGACATAATTTGCATGGCTTGCTGATGTCTTAGTAGGCAAAAGATTAGGGGCCTAGGCCTCGAGCTGCGACCGCTCGTGTGCATGGGTATTCGGTGCGCCCGCTCCACTTCCAGCAGTTTACTGAAATTTATTTTGAGAAGATTAGGCAGAACTTTTTCTACGAAGCCAATTGTATCCGATCCCTCCGCTCCCTCAGGGACTCCGACAAGTCTAATATTATTTCTGCGGGACCTATTCGATAAATCTTCAAAATGCGCCTCCAGCAGATTAACCTTTTTCAAGGCCCTGGTCAGCTTTTGCAGGTGATCCTCGTGCGTGAGCACCATGCCATCAATCTTTTCGACTTGCGTAGCAAGCCCCTGCTTTCCTTAAACTCCTGCATATCTGCCTGCATCTGCATCAAGGTGTCTCCGTTTGCCAATATCATTGCTCTCATCGCCTGAAGCTCGGCCAATATTTCATTTCTCCCTTCGTCGGCATCTCGCCCGGGCGCCATCTTAACGGGGGAAGGGGGATCCTGCTTGGCCCGTTTAGAGCCCGCACTCCCACTCGAGGCAAAATCTAGTTTGGACTGTTTCCCTGCCGCCATCCTTCAGGTTCCCCTTAAACACAGTCCAGAAAGGGAAAACACCCCAAAATATCAAGGCGATGGGCAGCTAAATCAGGGATATTTCAGTGGGTCTGCAGGAGCTGAGCGCCTATGCGTCCATCTCGCTTCTACGCTAGGCTCCGCCCCTACCTTCATTTGTTGTAATGAGTGAATGTTTTTTCACGGTTAAAATATGATGACATTGGGATTTCCTTTATAGATTTGAGCTATTTATAATTGCAATGTGTTTTTGATATTGGTTTTCTTATTTGCAATTTTGTGGTTCCATTTTTGGTACAGTTTGTATTTTATCATATTAGTGATTTTGTTGAATTTATAACAATGTCTGATGGAAATACATTACCTATTGACATTGTGTCCACGCCTATAGAGAATGTGCCCTCAAAAGAGGATGATTCATCTATTAAAGACGTGTTTTGTTTTTCTGATCTTGAAGCCTCACGGTTATTAAGAGGCTCTCGTTTGTTTGGGGAAAATATGGCCGATATTGAAATTTAGGATTGGTCCACTTTGACTGCTGTTTGACGTAAGATTATACGCACAGAATTACATTCAGAAACTATGAAAGAATATTGTCGGGATAGACGTATTCCTCGGGGGTTAAGGATGCATTGGACCCCTCATTTGTTCACTACTAACAAGGTTTTTGTGGACAAATGGAATGCTATATTGTCAAAGTGTTCCTTTGATTTAATGTTGCACTTAGTGGAGACCTCCATTTCTGAGCTTTCCACATTAAATGGAGATATGGAGAATATTATTTCTAGTCTACGTAGTCAGGAGGGTTATGCCATAAAGTTAAAGGATTTGGATGATCAGATGATACAGTATCGACATGAAGTTCTTCAGCGTAAATTGAAGAAATATCAAAGGGATATGGGGGACTACCATCATGGCAAGGTATATCCTTGGATGTACCCACGTCCCCCCAAGGATCACCATGTGACTTTTGAGGGGACTTCAGATGAGTCATCGGATGTGTCTGATAAGGAATCTTTTTTAGAACGAGGTCACAGACCATCCCGGGGTCTGAATCATTTTTGAGGGGGAGGCAGGTATCAAATGTTCTTGGACATCGTCAAACCCCAATTAGATTTGTCTGTGGGGGAGATGCAAGATGATGTACAACATGCTGATGATAGTGGGGGTTTGGGTGATTTAGTTTTCAATCTGTCTAATCACCCTTTAACCCCAGAGAAGATTGTGGTTTTAAATCATGGGTTATCCTTTATTCCTACCTCTTCCGTTGACGAGTTTTCCATACATGTAAATTTACAGGTGTTTCTTCATAAATTAAAGATTGCATTATTTTTTTATAGTCAATCCAGTGAGGCTGCCGCCAATGTATGGGCTCCCACACCTTTTCAACCAAGATCTACGTGGGTCCCTCCGGGAGTAACGGATCCCAGTCTTACAGCATTTGAACGAGTGCTATTGGATGGAATACAGTCGACTTCATCTAAAATCAAACATAATCTTACTAGAGCGGAATGGCTAGCATTGAAATCTTTACAAAATGATCCAACGATAGTAATTAAACCAGCTGATAAGGGAGGTGGTGTTGTAGTGATGGATTATACAGCTTATAATACAGAGGTTATGTCTCAACTGACCAATACATGTTTTTATCGTTTATTAGATACAGATCCCACATCAGCTATACAGGCAGAAATATTGGATGTTCTAGAAGTAGCCTTACAGCAGGGTTTACTTACAGAATGGTTAATGAGATTTTTATATGTCCTGGAACCACAGATCCCTTCTTTTTATATTGTCCGAAAATACACAAATCATTGCTCAATCCACTGGGTAGACCGATAGTGTCTGGCGTAGGCTCTGTTTTGGAACCTCTATCCCAATATATGGATTCCTTTCTTAGTCACTTGGTATGTCAGGTGTCTTCATATATTAAAGATTCTGGAGAATTATTGGCATACCTAGATTCTTGGCAACTTATAGAGGGATCCTATTTATTGGTAACCATGGATTTATCAGCATTATATACTAATATACCTCAACAACAGGGTTTTAAATGTAGCATTGCAGTATTTAGCCACCACAGAATTAACTCCGTTATGTGAGGCTTTTTTCGGGATTTGTTAATTCTTATATTGCATAGAAATTATTTTGAATTCAATGGTCAATTTTACCATCAGATAGAGGGGGTATCGATGGGAGCTACTTTTGCCCCATCAGTGGCTGGACTGTATGTACGCCATTTTGAGGAGAATATTGTGTCACGGTCCGTGTATTGGCCTTCAGTGACCAAATGGGTTAGATATATAGATGACATCTTCTTTATATGGCATGGGACAAATAGTTATTTGAAGGAATTTTTAGATTGGTTGAATCATCAAGATCCACATTTACAATTTACTCCAGAGATATCATCTAGGGACGTGCATTTTTTGGACATTAGGATTACATTACAGGATAATATATTTCATACATCCATTTTTTCTAAATTCACCGACCGTAATAGTCTTTTGGACTATACTAGTTTTCATCCTCGACATATACAAGATAATATACCTGTGGGACAATTTTTGCAGTTATGCAAATTATGTTCTTCTAAAGGTGAATATTTAACACAAGCGCAACATATGAAATGAAAGTTTCAATGGTGTGGGTATCCACCTTCAGTCATTAATAGCGCTTATAAAAGGGCATCGTGAATGTAAAAACAACCATTCATGATGGGCATTAGATGCCCTTTTATTTTTTTTTATTTTTTTTTATTTTTTTTAAACTTTTATTTTCATTTTGCAACAAACAAAAGAAACAACACACCAAAGGAGACAAAACAAGTATACAATAAAGAAAAGTAAACCCAATTACCCCCCACCCCCACGCTTCTTCTCTAGCTGATTATGTCAGCATGTGAACGCTTCCAAACAACAGTGATTATACATCAAAACAATCAAAAGAGTATCTGCGATACAGAATAATCATGGGACAAAGATATATACAAATTTAGACAGTCAGATGAGAGCATTGAGCAGAATGTACATAGTCATTGAGCATCTTCCATTTAGACCGATGATGAGGAGTCTGAATGGGGGAAGCAAACATACGAGGTATTTGTTCATATTTACTGTAGAGACAGACATGATTCCACCATTCATTGGGGCTCAGATGAGAGCTATTTTTCCAGTATTTCGTAATTAGGGAAATAGCAATGCCAAGCATAAAGTCCAAAAGGAAGTAAGCCGTTTTTGGAAGAGAGGGGATCCCCGCAGCTGAGCGAAGTCCCACTATCCTCCAAGAAAGGGGCTCTTGAAAGTGCAAAATAGACTGGATACGACCCCAGACCCGACGCCAGTAATACTGTAGTGCGGGACATTCATACATAACATGAGGTAGTGAACCAATGGCCGCATGACATGTCCAACAACTATTGCCCTGAGTAGTGTTCCATTTGGCTAATCTGTCAGGAGTGTAAAAACACCGGTGGGCTAGAAAGAAGAGTGTCTGAGTGAGTGAGGCGGATCGGGAGACCCGTGTCACTCTACTCCAGACAAGGCTCCATTGCTCCGGGGTCAAAGTCACATGCAATTCTCTCTCCCATGCTTTCTGCGCTATAGGGGTATCTCTAGTTATAGCATTACATAAGGTTTTGTAAAAATTGGATGCTACTCCCGGTGAACTACCGATAGATCGGATAGTCTCCAACCAACCTTGTGTAGGGGAGGCCGATGGCGGGAGCACCTTAGCACTCCGAAGGCAATGCTGAAGTTGCACCAACTGAAAGTAGTGTTTCGCTGGGAGACCAAATTCAATTTGCAATTCCCTAAAAGTTTTCCAGCGACCTTCATGGAACAACTGACTAGGAATCCAAATGCCCCTAGTGTACCAGGGGCTCCACGCCATCGGCTTATTTTGTATTCGAAATCGAGTATTGTACCAAAGTGGGAGCTTGTCTAACGGACAGAGTCGGGAGTCTAAAGATTGCATAAGATTATTAAAGGCACCTAAGGTGTCTAAAAGCATTGGTGGAAAGTGGGAGTCTGATGGGAGAGTCATACCAGGGAGAAAAGTAAGAGGAATCGGTTTGCAAAGGTCCTCTTCTATGTCTAGCCACACAGGTCTACTCGGTACTGGATCTTCCAGCCAACAAGCGCCTTGTTTGAGAAGAAAAGATTGATGATACTTCAGGAAATCAGGGAATCTGACACCCCCATTTTCCTTATCTGCTTGCAGCTTATGTTTCGCTATCCTAGGTGTCTTGTTTTGCCACAAGTATCTAGTCAGAAGGCCCTCTATATCTTTATATATACGTCGAGGTAAGAGACAGGGCAACATTTCTAAGATATAATTCACTTTCGGAACAATCATCATTTTTATGGTTTCTAATCGACCCCACCAGGTAAGTGTTAAAGGAGTCCAGCGGTGAGTAAGCGCCCGGACTTTAGAGGTTAAGTCTTTGGCATTGAAGGAGATAGTGTCTTCCAAAGGAGAACAATAGTGAACCCCAAGGTATTTGACCATGCGAGGTTGCCATAAAAAGGGGAAGGGTTGCATATCTGCCTGATGAAGCAAAGGATTTAATGGAAAGGCTACCGACTTGGTCCAATTTATCTTATAACCGGACAGTTGTGAGTATTTACCAATTTGCTCTAGGACAGCCGGTACTGAGTCTATAGAGACAAAAGCATAAGGTCATCAGCATACGCTGAAATTTTGATTTCCCTATGGGCGAAGGGGACTCCATGAATCTCCTCCGATTGCCGGATTAGTAAAGCCAAGGGTTCGAGTGCAAGGTCGAAGAGAAGTGGAGACAGTGGGCATCCCTGGCGAGTGCCGCGTTGAAGGGGAAAAGGCTGAGACTTTAAAGCATTGGCACATATACTGGCTGTAGGCTGTGCGTACATGGTGCGAAGACAACGGAGAAAACCTTCCCCGAATCCGTACCAGCGGAGGACTGCAAACAGGAAGGGCCACTCTAAGCGATCAAAGGCCTTCTCAGCATCAAGTGAGAGACCAACAAATGGGCGATCAAGATTAACTGCGGTAGTCAGTACATGGCATAGAGTCCGAGCATTGTCAGCAGTTGATCTACCAGGAATGAAACCGCATTGATCTGGGTGTATTAAGGTAGGCATCCTATCAGAGAGCCGGGTAGAGAGAATGGTGGCAAATATTTTATAGTCCGCGTTTAGGAGGGAAATTGGACGATAATTAGCTGTTAGTTGCGGGTCTCTCCCCTCTTTCTCAAAAACTACTACATTTGCCATTGAAAAGGACCCAGAAGGAGAACCCTCCTCGGCCAGAGCAGAAAAATAAAGTTTCAAAACTGGAGCTAAGTCAGCGTGAAAGGTTTTGTAGAATTCAGCAGGGAGACCGTCTGGGCCTGCGGCTCGACCTGAGGCACATTTCTTGATAGCAGAATGAATTTCTGAGACAGTAAAGGGTGTGTCCAAGGCCACTCTATCTTCGTCAGATAGGGTCGGTCTTTGTACCCCTGAAAGTAAGCGTTCAAATACATCTGGCTCAAAATCACATTCAGATTGATAAAGCCGAGTATAAAAATCACGAAAGAGTTCTAAGATTTCGGTATCTTTAGTGACCAAGCCCCCCCCCCGACGGATTACGGAGGGCGGTAACACGCTTGGCTTCTTTTTGTCCTTTAAGGGCATTTGCTAATAATTTGCCAGCACGATTATTTTCCCGATAATATAGCCCTTGTTGTGATTCAATATTTTTAACAGCAGCAGTGTACAAAAGCTGATTGTATTGAAAACGCAAGCGTTGTAAACGGAGTAAAATACATGGGTCAGTACGGGACGTGAGAAGACGCTCCCCAGCTTGTATCTGCTGCTCTAGAATCAGTAAATGCTGCTTTCTTTGTTTCCCCTGCCGAATTTGATAGCTAGTTATAGTTGCGCGGATAGATGCTTTAAAACCCTCCCACCAAGCCCAGCTCGCTGTGTCATGGGGTGAGTTAAAATGAAAATACTCCTGGATAGCGGCCTTTATATCAACCTGAAAATCTTTTTGACCCAGTAAGGATCTATCAAAAAACCAAGCTCGGGGAGAAGCGTCCCGCGCAGTGACATGTAATGATAAAGATATGGCAGCATGATCTGAAATATGGAGAGGATGAGTCCTAGTCGTGTCTACTTGAGAAATCATTGCTTTGGAAATGAGAAAGAAATCTATTCTAGATTGGGAGTGATGGGGGCAGAAAAGAAAGTGAACTCTAAGTCGGAGGGGTGAAGCAGCCTCCATATATCTACCAGCGCAAGATCTTGCATCAGAGCTGTAAGAGTAGCAAGACTCTTGGGTGGACTACTCGTTCTAGGCGGCTGTCTATCTATCAGAGGGTCTAACACTTGATTAAAATCACCACCAAGTATTAATGGAGTATTGGCAGAGGCCTGTGCCAACTGCGCAATACTTGCATAGTAAGCAGGGTTGTCCACATTCGGGGCATAAATGCAAATACATGTAAATTCACTATCTCCAACCTTAAGATGTACTCGGGCCCATCTACCCTCCTTGTCAGCGCTAGTATCAATTACAGTAGCTTGCAAAGATTTCTTAACCAGAATGGCTACCCCGCACCGTTTGGAAACGGCGGGAGAATAGGCAGCCACCATGTAAGGCTTAACATTGAGTTTCAGTGTTTCAGCAGAGTTTAAGTGCGTTTCCTGAAGAAACGCTAAATCAGCATGCTCATGGCTAAGATAGCTAAGGATTTTCTTTCTTTTGATTGGACTATTAATGCCCTTTACGTTGAGTGATAAGATTTTACATAAGGCCATTTAGACAAGTTAAAAATTCTGAGCATGATAGCGCACATAGGTTCACAATGTCCCTCATATTGACTGTATCTGGCTGTACATATGGCATAAAAGAAAATAAGCTTAGATAATACAATGAAGCGCCCCACATTAAAAAAGAAAAACCGCAGCGCGGTAGAGAAGAAGCAGAACCCCAAAAATCACTGGCGACCATGTGTCTGCGGGGAGAAGCCCCAGAGAAGGCCGAAATTGAAAAAACACATAACCTGTAGGACTGTGCGTGCTCCGAATCCGACCGAGGCACACATCATGGAGGGATAGGAGACCAAAAACAAAAAGTCATAGAAAGAAAGAAAGAAAGTCCAGGTAGTCTCTGTGCTTGACTATGACCGCCGCATCGGGCCCTTCAAAATGGCGGACAGAGCCGGCAAATAAAAGTCCAAGTCGTTGGATTAGCGCATCTGCTCTGCCTCCTTGGAGTCTAAAAATGCTGATAGTAGATCAGGATCTTCGAATGTCCTGGTTTGGTTGTGGAGAGTCACTCGGAGCTTCGCGGGATACAACAGGCCAAAGCGAGCCTGTAGCTGTTGAAGTCGAGGGCGAAAAGCAAGGAGTTTCTTCCGTCGGTCAACGGTAGGCTTTGCCAAATCAGGGAAGAAGGAGACTTTGTGACCTTCAAATTCCAAATGATGGTTCGCCCGAGCAGCATTTAAAATTTGTTCCACTTGTTGATATCGTAGCAAGCGAAAGATAATAGGCCGGGGGTCGTTTCGGTTGAGCGCCATGTGGGTAGGAACACGGTGTGCACGATCGATTTCCAGTTCTTTATGAAAGGTGATCTTCAGCAAGGAGGGAAGAGTTTTGAGCAGGAATTCTCTCATATCTCCCGCTTCCATCCCCTCCGGTATTCCAATGAGCCTCACATTGTTGCGACGGGCTCGATTATTGCTATCTTCTAACTCCTTTTGAAGATTCTGTATCTGGCGCTCAGCCTTGTCCAGTGTGCCCAAGCGCACCGCGTGCGAGTCGAGGACCCCCGCCATATTGTCCTGCCGTAATGAGAGACTTTCAAGTCGGTCCTGGAGCACTCCAAAGTCTTCTCGCATGGCTCTAAGCGCTTCTCCATTGGACTGCACCAATTCCTTCACGCCGCGTATTTCCTCTAAAATCTCCAGGTGCATTTCGGGGTTTCTCGAAATGGAGCCATCTTCTGTGGGGAGGACACCTCTGTTTTGGAGCGTTTTCCGTGAGAAGAAGAAGGAGACCCGAAGTCCAAGCGCGCTGGTTTATGGGCCGCCATCCCCCCCGAGGTACCCCGGTCAGCCCGGAGCGAAATAGTAAGTTTGTATAGGTATTAAGTCAGGATTCTAAGTAGGCCTCTCGGGAGCTTCAGCGCGAAGCGTCTTACCCGCTGGACATCAGGCTCCGCCCCCCTAGATGCCCTTTTATAAGACTTACGATGTTTTGTTTTAGAACAGGTTAGGGGTGGTGTGGGAGGTAATTTTCAACGGCGTTTGTGCCGTAGAGAGCAACAATACATATTTCGTTGGAAGAGTATGACCCCACATGGGTTAAACTCTCAAGTGGAGTGGCATTGTTTTTTTTTAACATCTTGACAGCCGGGGTGGCGAATATAAAAGCGCATGCGTTGATTTCATTCTTTGGCGTTTTTTCGTTTAGACGTGAGCCATTTGCAGAAGGAGTAGCCTGTGAGGTTTAAGGTCGGTGTAGATACGAGTTAAATATGTTTTTTGCTATGCATAATAGTGGCAGTGATGTTTGTGGTCATATATAATTTTTTGTGTTTATTTGTAGGATGAATATATTACCCTGAAGAAGCCGTTTTGTGGCGAAACTGTGGCTTATGTTGGGAGAGGGTGATTCCCTTTACAGCAATGCCTGTGGCCTCTGCTTTATGGGAGAGGTTTCAATGTAGAACGTTTTTTTCATCTTGAACGACGGTATAGGTCAGTTTTTGGTAAACGTGATATTATAAGGTGTGTTGTCCTGAATATAATACTATATATGGTTGGTGATTATTTGCTGATTTGTAATGATTTTTCTTTTTGTTTTAGGACGTTCTTCTAGATTCCGGTCTTTAATTTACACCGATTATTGTGAGAGGTTTTATGACATGATAGGAAGGTGTGATAATTTGTTACGAATAGATGTTCGTTTGGTGCATAAACATCTTTCCTTTTAACACCTGGGGCGATGTGTTCATATATATCACCTCTGTCTTTCAGTGACATGGGACGGACCATATTTGAGCTGGGTCCATAATACTGTGAACATCTGTGAGAGTGCTGCTACATAGGAGTGACACCTGTTGGAATAACTTTGTTTCATCATAACATGAGCCACAGTTGGTTCCGAAATGAGTTTGGAACAAAAATGTTAATGTCTAAAGATTCCGAAAATGGCTTTATTGAAATAAGAGGGGTTGTATGTTATTTCTTATTGTGAGGTTTTTGTGGTTGGTCTTATTATGTTATGTGGTTTTTGTTAATATATGTTTTTTGTACTTTGTTGCCTTTAGGGGGTATTTAATTATCTGGATACTGTTTATGAGATATTATGTAGTAGATAGGTTGATTGGTATAATGGTATATTAGCTAGATGCGATTTATAAAGTTTTATAACAGTATACTGATGCTGCTCATGTAAAGAGATGATGATAATGTATATTTATATTTGAAATGTTTACATATATATGTTTAATAAATACTTTACATATTAAATGTATCTGCCTTCATTTGTTGTAATGAGTGAATGTTTTTTCATGGTTAAAATATGATGACATTGGGATTTCCTTTATAGATTTGTGTTATTTATAATTGCAATGTGTTTTTGATATTGGTTTTCTTATTTGCAATTTGTGGTTCCATTTTTGGTATAGTCTTGATTATTTTTGTCCATTTTATTTTGGATATTTTTCAAAAAGTGCACTTTTGCGAAAGCCAGAAGGATGCTTGGGTGCATAGGGAGAGGAATGGCCAGCAGGAAGGGGTGAGACATCATTTGGAATATTGTGTGCAATTCTGGAGATCACATCTTCAAAAAGATATAAACAAGATAGTCAGTGAAGAGGGTGGCTACCAAAATGGTCAGTAGGCTTCATCATATGGCATATGGGGACAGACTTAAAGATCTCAATATGTATACTTTGGAGGAATGGCGGGAGAGGGGAGATATGATAAAGATGATTAAATACCTCCATGGCATAAATGCACAGGAGAGCCTCTTTCAATTGAAAGAAAGTTCTGCAATGAGAGGACATAGGATGAAGGTGAAAGGCGATAGACTCAGGAGTAATTTGTGAAAATATTTCTTTATGGAAAGAATGGTAAATGCATGTAACAGCCTCCCAGTGGAGGTAGTGGAGTCTAGGAGTGTATCTGAATTCAGGAAAGCATGGGACAAACACAAAAGATCTTAAAAGGGAAAAAGGGGACTGTAATAGTTGGTATTGAAAGGCGGACTGGATAAACCCTATGGTCTTTATCTGCTATCATGCTTCTATGTTTCACTTCTCACTTTAGTACATAGAATTTTTATTTTGCTTAGAATTCAGGCAAATTTTGAAGACAATATTCCAGATCCAGGAGATCTCCAGCTGTTGACACCCTACTTATACCAAAGGTTCCCATAAAAGTTAACCAGTCATCCATCAATAGGTCATTTTCCAACTATGCTCCTAGGTGTTGGAACAAACTCCCTCCCAACATCAGAGCAATTAAAGACATTAAACAGTTCAAAAAAGCCCTTAAACACCACCTTTTCATCATACACTTTATACACCTAAACACCCCTGCCCCTCCCCCACCCTCTCAACCTCATACCTACCCTAACTGCACAGATTATATATATTACCTACATGTATTTTGCTAGAAATGTATATGATTTCCCTGTTTACTTCCATGTTAATATTCCTGTTATTTGTAAAATAGGTCCGATATATCTGACCAGTGTTATATTGTTTCAATGTAAACCGCACTGATGACAAATAGCGCGGTATAAAAGAAATTTTAAATAAATAAATAAACATTCCAAAGAGGGCAATTGTAAAACAAGTTACAAAAGGATCACAGAAGGAAACAAAAAGCAAATTGACTGATGAAAACACTCCAGCTACATATGTACTTATGTTCTTAAGTTTTTACAGGACCAGTTGTGATCTGAAGCACCCCTGGATTTGTATACATCACTCTTCATGCACAATGCCACAAAATGAAAGAGAAAAAAAATAATATGGTTAAAAGTAAAAGTAAACTTCTCATTCATACATATCCTTTTGCTTAAGGGGGAAGGTACATGAGCTCTGGACAGAAACTGTCCTGTATGGCAGGGTGTCAAAGAGGATACCTTTATTTAGAAAAGTTCATCTTGCAAAAGTTGTGCAGTCTGGTGAAATTAACATAGAACATTTTGGTTTGAGTGCAAAGCACTACATTTGGCACAAACTCAACACAACACATCACTCAGAAAATACCATGTCTGCTGGTAAGCATTAGGGATGTGCTTTCATTTGAAAAGAAAGCCAGGATCTCGGTGAAACAGGAAAGACCATCATTTCCTGGTTCCTGTCAATAGTGTACACTCTTTCGCGAGAATGCACATTACTGAGCATAGCACACATTCCTGCAACACTACTGAGCAATAGTACATGGGCCTGATATTCAGTTGGACGGTGCTATGGGCCACATCGGATTGCAGATTGCAGACCTACTATTAGTAAACTGTGAACAATCATTAAAATCATCTCTAATACCTGAAGATTGGAGGATCGCCAATGTAACACCAATTTTTAAAAAGAGTTCCAGGGGTGATCCGGGAAACTGATCCACAGTAGTACACTGCCTCCTATCCCATGACTCTTTAGTTTTGCCAAAAGTCTCTGATGAGGGACCTTGTCAAAGGCTTTCTGAAAGTCTAGATACACTATATTAACCGACTCACCTTTGTCCACCTGTTTATTCACACTTTCAAAAAAACATAACAGATTAGTAAGACAAGATCTTCCTTGTCTAAAGCCATGTTGGCTGTCTCCCATTAGGCCATGACTATCTACATGCTGAGTAATTTTATTCTTTATGATGGTTTCTACCATTTTTCCCGGTACTGACGTGAGGCTCACCAGTCTGTAGTTTCCCGGATCACCCCTGGAACCCTTTTTAAAAATTAGTGTTACATTGGCGATCCTCCAATCTTCAGGTATTAGCGATGATTTTAATGATAGTTCACAGATTACTAATAGCAGGTCTGCGATCTCATATTTCAGTTCTTTCAACACCCTTGGATGTATACCATCCGGCCCAGGTGATTTGCTACTCTTCAGTTTATCTAATAGTTGTAATACATTTTCCCGATGTATCGATATTTCCTTCAGTTCTCCCGCACCTTTAAATACCACTTCAGTCATGGGTAACATCCCTACATCTTCCTCAGTAAAGACCGAAGCAAAGAATTCATTCATTCTCTCCGCTATCGCCTTGTCACCTCTTAGTGCCCCTTTAACTCCTCTATCATCTAATGGACCAATTGACTCTCTCACAGGTTTTTTGCTACGAATGTACTTGAAAAAATCTTTATTTCGCGTTTTTGCTTCCGCAGCAAGCTTCTTCTCAAATTCTCCCTTTGCCTGCTCTATCAATGCCTTGCATTTGACCTGCCAGTGCTTGTGCTGTTTCCAGGTTTCGTCGTTTGGCTCTTTTTTCCATTTCCTGAAAGATGCTTTTTTGGCAACAACAGCCTCTCTGACCTCACCTTTAAACCATGCTGGCAGTTTTTTGGACTTCCTTCCACTTTTCTTAAAGTGTGGAATACAGCTGGTCTGGGCTTCCAAGATAGTATTTTTCAATAACACCCAAGCTTGATGTAAGTCTTTAACCTTTGCAACTGCTCCTTTTAGTTTTTTCTTAACTATTTTCCTCATTATATCATAGTCTCCCTTTCGAAAGTTAAAAGGTAGTACTGTGGATTTCCTTACTATCCCTCCTCCACTAATTAAATCAAAGGCGATCATGCTATGATCACTATTGCCAAGTGGTCCCAACACCCTTATCTCTTGCACTAGATCTGGTGTTCCACTAAGGACTAAGTCTAATAGGGCTTCCCCTCTAGTCGGTTCATGAACCAGCTGCTCCAAGAAGCAGTCATTTATTTCATCTAAGAACTTTATCTCCCTAGCATGTCCTGGCGTGACACTGACCCAGTCGATACCGGGGTAATTGACATGACCCATTATTATTACCACGCTGTAACGTTTGTTATCTTCCTTGATTTCTTTGAGCATTTCATCATCCATTTGTTCATTCTGGCCAGGCGGTCGATAGTACACCCCCACTACCATCACCTTCCCCTTTTTACATGGAATTTCAATCCATAGAGATTCTACAGCAAATTTTGTTTCCTGCAAAACTTTAATCCTTTCTGACTCAATGCCCTCTCTAACATACAGCGCAACCCCTCCACCAATTTGATCAGCTCTATCATTACGATATAGTTTGTACCCAGGTATCACAGCGTCCCACTGGTTTATTATTTATTTATTAACATTTCTTATATACCGCACTATTTGACATCAGCGTGGTTTACATAGAACAAAAACATCCGACAAATTGCATATGTCTGGTCATTACAATTAACAAGGATGTGGAACTTGGATAACAGGGTGAACTATATACATAAGAAGTGTAGTGAGAAAAGGATCTTGTTAGTTGTTTTACATTGTTGGGGACACCTGATGCGAGGTCATGCCTGGTTGACTACTACTGGTTGTCCTCCTTCCACCATGTCTCTGATATTACAATCATATCTAACCTCTCATTTAGTGCTATATATTCTAACTCTCTCATCTTAGTTTTTAGACTTCTAGCATTTGCATACAAGCATTTTAGAGACTGTATTTTATTCACATTAATTTGGCTATTGGTAGACATGGGTAATTTGGGATCTTTAAGCTCTATCTCCTCCATACTCGAGGGCATTTGGGCTACTTTACTCTTTTTTGGAACCTCTCTGCTTTTGGTAGTATCCTTCAAGGATATATTCTTCCGAACTATCCGCTCTTGGGCGACTGTTGGCTTTCCCCTATTATCTAGTTTAAAAGCTGCTCTATCTCCTTTTTAAAGGTTAATGCCAGCAGCCTGGTTCCATCCCAGTTAAGGTGAAGCCCATCCCGGTTAAGGTGAAGCCCATCCCTTCGGAAGAGCCCCTCCTTTCCCCAGAATGTTCCCCAGTTCCTAACAAATCCAAACCCTTCATCTCTGCACCATTGTCTCATCCACGCATTGAGACTCCGGAGCTCTGCCTGCCTTTTGGGCCCTGCACGTGGAACGGGAAGCATTTCGGAGAACGCTACCCTGGAAGTTCTGGATTTCAACTTCCTACCTAAAAGCCTAAATTTAGCCTCCAGAACCTCCCTACCACATTTTCCTATGTCATTGGTACCGACATGTACCAAGACAGCAGACTCCTCCCCAGCACTATTTAAGACCTTATCTAGGTGGCGTGTGAGGTCTGCTACCTTTGCACCAGGCAGGCATGTTACCAGGCGATCCTTACATCCACCAGCCACCCAACTATCTACATGCCTAATGATCGAATCACCAACTATAACGGCTTCGCTCATGGACACATGGCCCTGGAGAAACTTCCTCGGTGTGAGAGGGTTTTACGTCACCTGGAGGACAGGTCCTAGTTACAGGATCACTTCCTGCCACACCAGCGTGATGCTCTCCTGTCACGTGACCTCTCTCCTCCATGGCAACAGAGATGCTGCGAGACTGGAGGTGGGACTTCAGGACTATATCCCTGTAGGTCTCGTCTATGTATCTCTCTGTCTTTCTTATGTTTTCCAAGTCTGCTACTCTAGTCTCTAGAGAACGGACTTGTTCCCTGAGAGCAAAGAGCTCCTTGCACCTAATGCACACGTAAGACCTCTCACCAACTGGGTGAAAATCATACATGTGACACTCAATGCAAAAGACTGGAAAGCCCCCATCTCGCTGCTGGACTGCTGTCTGCATCTTAGTTTTTAGTTTTTATTTAGATCTTTAAGTTCTTAACTTACTAAGGGTTGCTATGGATATTTATACCAATAAAACTGTACCTAATATGTTTAATATACTTTGTTCACCTGAAGCTTAATTGATCTCAGGTCCTTAGTGTATGACTGATTTGGGTAATGAGCTTCACCTGAGAGCGCCTCCTGTCTTTTAAGATGTGTAAATACTGCCACACACCCGCTCCCTGGACCTTGGGGTTTCAGGAGGGGGTGGCCTTTGATGCCCTTCAGGGTTGAGAATTGTAGTTGTGTGTGCTCAAGTAGTAAGGCAGGCAAAGAAAATTTCTTTGATGAGGTTTATTTCCGCATTGCAGTTCAAGTGCAAACAGACGCAAATAAAGTATAATAGCACAAAACAAGAGTGGAAACCCAAACTTAAACAAGGTATTGCACTGCTAGGCTAAATGTCCATTATCTTCTGTGATCACATTCAGTTGTCATGTGACCCCTTTCCATTAACGGAAGAAACAAACTTTGGCAAACAGCAATGCTCCTGGTATGCAAACAATTATGCTTTAAACTTGTTCCCTTCTGATAAGTTTCTCAGCATAAGAATCAATACAGCAACTTCTGTTATATTTCTTCATATAACTTTGTACAGCCCTTCAATTAAATGTCCTTCTCAATCACACAAGCTGAGCAGTCCATTGGCATGTCTGGCTCTGTGAACGGTAGAGAAGAAACCAAAGGCATTTCCTCTTCACAGCTGTTTGTGGGCTGTGCAGCATTAGAGGAAGAAACTGCCCTGCTTTCAAGGAACTCTCTGAAATCTTTAAGAAGCAATTCAGCCTGCGTTCTTCCTGGGCTAAGCTGATAATGTCTTCCACCTTCAGGTAACTGTTTGTTTAAACTGCTTATCTCTTGATAATTAGCAATGCTGCTTTTACTAGGACAACAATTCCACGTGTTAGGATTATCCTTCCCTCACTTATCACTAAACGTTAGTGCTGGGTTTAAAACTTCAGCTGTGAGTGGAGAGTTTCTCAACAGAGTGTTAAAAGTAGAACCGTCAGACTTCTCTTGGCTCCTGTCTCTGTAATAAGACTCAGCTGTTCCTTTACTATAGGTTTCTGCTGGCTTGTGAGAATAGCCTAGGCTGCTTACATGCTTTTCAGACTGCAACCAATTGCTACCATGTTGTCTGACTTTGTCTTGGTTTTTAACGTTAGCCTTTACTCTTTCTGGCTTCCCAATGTTAAACTTGCTAGCTGCTTCAAACCCACTGTGTACCTTGTGCTGTGGCTTTCTCCAGGGTAATTCTCTGTCCCTCTGCCTTCGGTTCCAAGGTTCTGCTTGGTCCTCTAGAAGCATGTGCTGTAGCCTTGGGTCTCTCAGTGCTCCTGAATCCTTCTGGTCACAGAAGATTCTCCTTGCCCCTGAGTCTCCCAGGTACTTGCTTCGTGAGTCCAGTCTTCTCCTTAGTGGATCACAGCTGCTTAATTGCTCTCTCTCCAACTCTTCCTGGTCATGTCCTTCTGAGTCTCCGTTCAAATCTGACTCTCTCTGTTTCTGAGTGCTTAACAAGCTGCTTGTGTACTGCACTGCCCGCCTCCTGCTTGGGCGTGCCCAATCAGGGACTTGGCTTCTCTCCTTCCTTGAGGTGAGGTGTGGTTCCTGATTAGCTCTGTGTTTTTTTTCTCTCTGAAGAGAAAATCCTGCATTCTCTTGCAGTACCGGTTCTCTCCACCGGATCACTATCTGTTTCCATAGCATCTTGAGAGGCTTCTACGTCACAGTACCTATAAAGCTATGATTATCCCAGGGGTGGGTGGGTGTGGGGAGGGAGGGAGGGAAATAACACTTATTAAAAGAGGGCTGCTACACAGTACCCTGTCCTGTGCTGCTGAGGTAAGCTATATACTTATTTGATTTAAATTATAGCTCTTTGTTGCTGCTAGGCTTTAACTTATTATGAAATTTAAACTACAAGCTCTCTGCTGTGGGACTAGAAACCCCAGTCCTTCTGGCCCAAGGTTGCTGTCCTCTAGTGGGATTTGAACCCCGACCTGAAGTACCTTGCCCCAACCACTAGGCCACTCCTCCACTCCATTAAAGCTACAAGCTCTCTGCTGGGTATTTAATGTAACCAGAAAGTTCTCTTCTGTGTTTTAAATTTAAATTTAAACTGCTGCTACTAGGCCCTGACTGATTTAACAAAAAATAGTGGGTTCACAGATTAAATAGCTTTAATAGAAATAATTCCTTTCAGAAAATTCCCAGAAATATATACTCACAATTGCAGATCTCTCTCCAGAAGTAACAGTTCCCTTTTCTACTCTTTCAATTTGCAGACCACATCCAAGAAAAATTCCATTCATCTTTACAACCAAAATCAAACACAACCACCAAACCAACCACACCCCTGAAAACCTGGGGCACATTCAGCACCCCATCCAAAGAGCAGCTCTCTCACATCATCACTGCACTCAATACAAGCACAGCGCCAATGGACCCATGCCCAGTGACATGGATCAAAGCCACTAAGTCAAACTTGATCCACACTATACACAACATGGTGCACAGCTTTCTGACCCAAGGAAACATGCCGAACCAACTAAAGCTCACCACTATAAGACCAAATCCCGAAGAAATCAACACTCGATAAAAACAATCCAGCAGCATACAGACCAATCTCAAGCATACCTCTACTGGCAAAAATTATTGAGAAGGCAGTACAGCATCAGCTACAAGACCACATTGACAACCACGCACCACTAGACATCAACCAACACGGTTTCCGCCCCAACCACGAAGTCAAAACACTCCTGTTATACTTATTCAATAACATACTCTGCCTCATAGACAACTGCAAGAACGGAATACTAATGATCTTCATTGACATTTCATCAGCATTTGACACAGTGGATCACAGAACTCTACTGGAAGACTACAGAACATTGGACTACAGGGTTCCACTCTGAAATGATTCCACTCATACCTGACAGACAGACAGATACAGGTCAAGGTCGGCCCCAACACATCTCGACCCATAAAGGTCCTGCAAGGGGTACCACAAGGATACGCCTTATCAGCACTATTATTTAACCTCTACATTCAGTCAATATGCGACATCATGAAAGAACAATACACAATTTACGCTGATGACATCATGATATACACACCAATCACAATCGACAACCCGGACTACTTCAAAATAACAAACTGTCTCATACACATGACCAGCTGGTTTCAAGACAACAACCTGACTATAAACTACAGCAAGACCGAGGCACTAATCATCACCCGAAACACCAAATTCGTCCCTCCACTCAACATCAAGTTAAACAACACAACCATACCCATAAAACCGGAAGTAAAATACCTCGGAGTGACTCTGGACAAAGAACTGAACCTACAATCACACATAAGCAGAACCACCAAAAATGCATACCACAGGATGAGACTAATCCGACGCCTTAAACCCCTCCTCTCCCCGGAGCACTTCCGCAAAGTCTGCTAGACTCTAATAACCCCAATTCTAGACTTCTGCAACCCAATCTATCTCAGTCTCACAAAACAAATACTCAGACCTCTGCAACTGGGACAAAACACAGCGGCACGCATAATATCTGGTACAGCAAGACAAGAACACATCACACCTATCCTGAAAGATCTACACTGGCTTCCAATCAGCTCACACATCAAATATAAGACAGTCATAAACATATTCAAAATCAAACAACAGTCATCAGCTCTCAGCTTACAACCAATCATACAATCTGACACAAGCAACTGAGGAGGAGGGGCACCTCCAACCATGTCAACACACCAAAAGACCTCACCAAGGTCCGCAAGGACACCGCGGACCGAGCCCTTTCTCTGGCTGCACCAGCAAATTGGAATGCCCTCCCAGATGACCTACGATTAACAACGCACATCAAAGACTTTCGGAAGCAGCTTAAGACAACACTATTCATCGAATACTACGGGGACGTCACATGATCTACTCACCAGTCAAGACCGCAGACCAACCCCCCTTCCCCATGTTCATAGGAATGTATAATAGCGCACGCTGTAAATGGCTTAACATGAATCTACTGTATACCACCACACACACACGCACTGTATCACTGCATGAACACACATAACCCATTCTTGTTGATTGTTTGCTGTGTAGACCGCCTTTATTGAAGGAGAAGGTGGTATAGAAATCCTTTTAAATAAATAAATAAAATAAATAAAACTCAGATTTTCAATGTCGGGGGACATATGCAGCCCCAGCATCGAAAATCCGGTTGTCACTGCACAACCCAGAAGCCACAGGAACTAGCTGAATAGCAACAATTTTTGATGCTACACAGTTAGCTCCATCGCCTTGAAGATAAATAAGGGTTTTCCACGCCTATCTTTAAGGCACAGGGCACTAAGCTAGCAGCATTGAAAATCGTCGCCTCCGCTCTTCCCTTAGAACGCCCCAACACACCCCGATGCTATAGCATCTGGTACATTAGGGACTTAACCAGGATTTTCCAAAGGCACTACCTGTGTAGGTGCCTTTGGAAAATCCCGGTTAAGGCATTAACATGGGTAACTAGAGCAGTTACCCATGTAAGTACTTTCGAAAATCGGGCCCCATGTTCTTTTGCAGGAATGCAAACTATTATGCAATAGCATACACTATTTAAGCTGAATAGTTCATGCTATTGCATGATAGTGTACACTCTTGTGAAAGAGTGCACACTTTTGCTCAATAGTGCGCACTATTGAAGAAAAACAATTCAAGATTTAAAAAAATGAAAATCAAAAATAAAACAAATATTTTTGACCTGCACACCCCTAGTAAGCATAGTGGCAGCAAAATCATGTTAGGGAAATATTTCTCATCAAGAGGGACTGGAGCACATGCCAGGATAAAGGAACTATAAATGGAGAAAAATATAGAAAATTCTTAGGGAATAATCTGATTTCATCGGTAGGAAAGGTAAAACTGTGATAGAGATCTGCCTTTCAACATGACAATGACCCAAATCTTACAGTTAAAACTATAGTGGAGTGGTCAAGGCACAAAATAGGTAAATGTTGATTAGAATATATTGAAATATACAGAAGGGGGCTGATTTTGAAGACATTAACATGAGTAGCTGCCCGCATTTACCCATGTAAATGCCTTATCCGGGATTTTCAAAAGGCACCTACATGGGTAGTGCCCTTAGAAAATCCCCGATAAGTCTCTAAGGTGCCCAGATGCTATGCGGTTAACATTGGGATGTGTTAGGGACATTCTGGGGCAGAGTGGGGGTGGAGGAAAGGGCTAAATGGGTGGCACCGGTTTTTCCTTGCCTATCTTTCAGGCGCAGGGGCTAAGAAGATAGCATTGAAAATCGGTGCTACTCGGCTAGTTCCTGTGGCTTCCAGGTTCTGTGGTGAAACCGGATTTTCAATGCCAGGGCCGCATATAACACTGGCATTGAAAATCCAGGTTAGATGAATGACGGAAGGGCTATGCACCACAGTGGCAATAGCACTGCCCAGATGAAAATTGGGCCCAGGGTTCATTATTCTTTGTTCACATTAAAATAGTTTTCATGTTCATTGTAAATGGCTTTTGATGTTCCTTGTAACTCGTTCTCTGTATCAACCTAGTTCCATGCAAACCATTTTGAAAAACAGTATAAAAAATGTGTTAAATAAATAAATATCCTTGAATGGCCCAATCAGAACATAAGAACATAAGATATGCCATTCTGGGTCAAACCAAGGTCCATCAAGCCTGGTATCCTGTTTCCAACAGTGGCCAATCTAGGTCATAAGTACCTAGCAGTTTCCCCAAAAGACACAGGTTCCACAATGCTTGTATTGGGTCACGCAGTGATATCCTGGGTCCCTTTTAATAATGGTTTATGGACCTTTCCTCCAGGAATTTGTCCAAACCTTTTTTAAACCCAGCTACACTAACAGCTTTTATTATATCCTCCGGTAACAAATTCCAGAGTTTGATTACACGTTGAGTGACAAAATATTTTCTCTTATCAGTCTTAAATAGTTTACCCTGTAGCTTCATTGCATGTCCCCTAGTCTTTCTATATTCTGATGACATAAACAATTGATCTACGTTTACCCGTTCCACTCCATTCATTAATTTATAGACCTCTATCATATCTCCCCTCAGCCGTCTCTTTTCCAGGTTGAAGAGCTCTAACCTTTTTAGTCTGTCTTCATAGGGGTATCCTTTCATCCCTTTTACCATTTTGGTGGTTCTTCTCTGTACCTTTTCTAATAACACTATATCCTTTTTAAGATATGGTGACCAGACTTGCCCACAATATTCAAGGTGCAGTTACCCATGGAACATTACAGAGGCATCACAATATCCTTTGTTTTATTTTCCATTCCTTTCCTTATGATACCTAGCATTCTATTTGCTCTCTTGGCCACAGCTGCACACTGGTTGGAGGGTTTTCACATGTTATCCACAATGACACCTAAATCTTTTTCCAGGGTAGTGGTTCCTAATGTGGAACCTTGCATCGTGTAACCATAGTTTGGGTTGTTCTTTCCGAGGTGCATAACTTTGCACTTGACCACATTAAATTTCATCTGTCATTTGGATGCCCAGTCTTCCAATTTATCAAGATCCTCTTGCAATTTTCTACAATCCTCATGAGTTTTAACAACTTTAAATAGTTTTGTCTGATCTGCAAATTTGATAACCTCACTTGTTATTCCCTTTTCCAGGTCATTTGTGAATATGTGAAAAAGCGGGAGGACCTAGCACAGATCCCTGGGGTGCTCCACTATTCACCTTTCTCCAGTGGGAAAACTGGTCATTTAGCTCTCTGCTTTCTATCTTTTAACCAGTTCCTGATCCACAATAGTATACTGCCTCCTATCCCATGACTTTTTAGTTTTGCCAAAAGTCTCTGATGAGGGACCTTGTCAAGGGCTTTCTGAAAGTCCAGATAAACTATATCAGCCGACTCACTTTTTTCTACCTGTTTATTCACACCTTCAAAAAAACAGATTAGTAAGACAAGATCCCCTCACGTGGTTTGCAGCTTGTCAACAGGTTCATCGCTGAAGGAGAACAAATTGAAATCGTGAACAACTTTAACCTACTTGGATCAACTATCAATAAAGAAACAACAAGCAGTCAAGAAATCAGATGATGCATTGCTCTTGGCAGAATGGCTATGAAAGACCTAGATAAGATTCTCAAGAACAGAGATGTCTCTCTCCATACAAAGATTTGACTTGTTCAAGCCATGGTATTTTCAATAACATCATATGGATGTGAAAGCTGGACAGTGAAAAAGATAGACAGTAAGAAAATTGATGCCTTTGAATTATGGTGCTGGCGGCGAATACTGTGTATACCATGGACTGCCCGAAGAACAAACCAGTCGGTACTAGAGGAGATCAAACCTAAGCTTTCTTTAGAAGCTCAGATGACAAGACTTCGACTTTCATACTTTGGACACATCATTCGAAGAGAGAGATCATTAGAGAAAGACATCATGCTTGGCAAGATAGAAGGTCAATGCAAAAGAGGAAGGCCAGCAATGAGATGGATCGATACAATAACAGCAGCTACGGGTACCAGTCTGTCAACAATGAGCCGCCTGACTGAAGAGCAAACACAATTTAGGATAGCTATCCAGAGGGTCGCCATGAGTCGACTCCGATTCGACGGCACTTAACAACATCAACAACAACAACAAGACAAGGGGGTATGTTTACTAAACCGTCCTAACGTGCGCTCTGCGACGTTATCGCGCGATAAGGTACCGCTGAAGGCGGGGAAAGGCTCCCGGAGGGGGGAGGAAGGCTCCCCAGGGGTGGAGAGAAGGGGTCAATGGGTGGAGAGTGGGAGGGGAGAGGCTCCCTGCACACCAACGCTGTGAAATCCGAGGCTCAAAACTAACGCCAGTGAAACCCTGGCGTTAGAGCTGATTTAAAGGGAAAAGAAACCATTTACATCAGCAATGTACAGCAAAACCAGGGAAACCTACAAAAAGTGATAATTGTGATACATGTGCACGGAACAAAAGGGCAAATAAACATTGAAAATGAACAGAAGTAAATGTAAAAAAAACATAACCAAGCTGGGCAATAGTGATAGCAATGGGAAACATCAAAAAACACTCCCAAGAAAGCTAAAAAAAAACGATATGAATTTTGGAAGGGTCTATGCTCCGTCCCCATACAAGGTGAATGAGCCCACAGTGAAATTGCGCTGCGCAGGGTTTCCAACCCCATTGGCCAGGTGTCCTATGGTGTGCACATGTTCTGCAACAGTAGGGCGGGCATGTCGGAATGGGAAACTGGACAGATGCTGGAAAAGGGGACACAGAGGGCCTCAGGCGGCATATGCGGCAGTGCAGCAGGCCCACAGTGCGGACTAGGGTGATGCCTAGCTGGCCCATAGGAATGCTGAAACAGTAGGGCAGCCAGACAGCAACTGCTGATGGCCCAACATGGGCACAAGTGTGCTTCCCACGGTGTTACAGGGGATAGTACCCTGCAGGTCCCCCAATGGCACGGGACATTGGCAGGCGGTGCTGGGGGGAAGCGTGGACAGCTATGCAGGCACCCCTACCCCAGAACCCGCACCATAGGCAGCCACCTACCCACACACTGGATGGCATGAGACTTCGCTCCACCAGCACCACCAGCAGAAGGGCATGTCAGCATGGTGGCAGAGGGATACTGGTGGTGGAGGGGGCAGTGGCAGCTGCCCACAGCAGACCGTGGCCCAGCCCTGTGTAGGTGGGTGCCATGCGCTGCAACAGACAGGCCCTGTCTGACGAACAGTCATGGCATCAGCAGGGAATGCACTGTCTCTGTGGCAACACAGTGGTGCAGTGCACACAGCCAGTGTGTTCAGATGCAGAAGGGCACAGGTTCAATTCCCAGCTGTGGTTCCTGCCAACCCAGTCCTTGTATTTTACCCATTACTAAAACGTGCTAATACAGACAGAACCTTTATTGCAGATGACGTAAACATGCCCAAGACACCTACATTTTACCCTACAGAACACAGACACCATAAACATGCACATACCCTAGAGCAGAGTCTCCCAAATACAGTCCTGGGGCCAAACACCATTCAGGTTCCATGCTGCCTCTAATAAAGATGCCTGTGCTGCATTTCTATGCGCCGCCCCCATGGTATGCAGATGTATCTCATGCATATTCATGAGGGACAGCATGAAAACCCGAACAGTGTTTGGCACACCAGGACTGGAGTTGGGAACCTCTGCCGTAAAGCAGCAGCCAACAAGGGCAGACACACCCGCACCCACGAGCTCCATTATCCAATGCCTCCTGGAGAGGCAGGACATTAGTTAGAAAAGTTAGAAAATTCTGATCAATATTAGGATACAGAAATTTATAAAAGTATACAAAATGTAAATAGTTCCGACAGTTTAATGCACTGTTATCTGTATAAAGTTATAAATCTCTGTTCCATGTAATATATTAACTATTATCTGTATAAAGTTAGAAATCTCTGTTCCATGTAATGTATACAGTAGTATACAAATTTGTTTACTTGTTCCATGTAAACCGCCCCTGATCTCTGGAAGGGGCGGTATAGAAGAAATAGATAAATAAATACATAAATAAATAAATTGGGCCCTGCGTGCATCTCCCAATACTAGCACTTGCATACCTTAGCAATACCATCCTAAACCTGGGAATACGGTACACAGCAATCAAAAGGTTGCTATGCTTACTGGCAGATAGCAATTCCGATGTTAAGTACAATTGACTGATTGAGCTGCATCATGGCAACCTTTCTGATGTCTGTGGAGTGTGCTACAGGTCTTGTGTTTGACAGTGTTTACCACCCTGGGCGGTGACCCCAACAGTATTGCGTACCATAGCCATGCCTGCCCTGTGCCCAGGACTGGAGCGGTGGCCAGGGCTGCCAAACACCTCTATAGTTGTACAATGCTGGCATAGGTGAGGGAGTGTGTGTCTGTCTATCCAGTGTGTGGTGGCTACAAACACCCTCCACAGCCCACACTGCCAGCACTGTTGCCAGTATTGGCCTGCCAATGTGCATAATGAGGAGCAAGGTACCATGGGTATAGCCCGGACAGGGTGGCCTGGTCAGGATGCATCTGCACAGGGCATAGGGCAATGGCTGGGACATTGTAGTGCCCGGCCACCACCTGCACAGACAGGGTGGCCACAGCATGTCCTGCTGGGAGTTCACTCTCACCCTGACTGAGCAGTGACCACGGCATGGCTAGGTTCCCCCATAGTGCCCTATAGTGTTTCTTTATGTGATATTTCTGGGTTCCCTTTTGGGGTCCAATCACTGACTTATCTGCTTGGTGTGTATGCCTTTTCTCCAGGAACATGCCCTATGGACTAGCTAGCAGACCATTTGCAAAAACAATTTTATGGTCAATTCAATAGAGCAAAATATCTGTTGAGCTATAAATGAAAACTATTGCTCCAATATAATCTCCAGAACTCTAATCCATAATACGTTCCCAGTGGTTAAATAAGTAATTCAAACATTGTTGTTAAAAGCAACGGGTCTTAGACTTCTAAGAGCTGCAGTCTTCATGTGGCATCGACCAAACGCTCTATTTTGCATCAATGACCCCTATTGTTGCTTGCTAGTCAACTTATAACTTCAAAAAAGAGCTTATAACTTCAAAAAGAAAAGGATATGTGCTTATCTTAAATATGCCCAACGCCAGTCTCAGCGCTGCTACCTTTCACTGCCAAGCTGTTTCGTCAGGGGCTAAGGTTGCTGAACACATCCTCACTTTACTTATTCCAAATAGCGAATTTTATTCCAAATAGCGAATTCTTCTCCAAATGTTCTCAAATTCTTTACGCTATGAAAAGGGAATCACATATTAGTTCTCTGTTGTCTCAGTGAAACTTATATTCATATATCTGTTATGCAACAATATAACCAGAAGAGTTTTACCGTGAACTTCATTGCAGGTCTCGTTCCATCTTCAAACTGTTTAGTTCTGACAACGCCGCGCATGCGGACTACCTGCTGGGCGGGCTTTATATCGAATTCAAACTTCCTGCTCAGGTTTAAACACATAGATTCCAATCTATTTGTGTATTCAGCCCCCCTGGTCTCACGGACTGTAAATTAAAGATCCATCTTTGTTCCTTTATTATCAACGATTGATCTCTAGATTTCCCCTCCGATCCCGTCATACTTCTGTCTATACAGAAGCATCTTAGATCTTCAAATTTATGGTTCTCCTGGAGACAGTGTTCCACTATCGGTGCTGCCAACGTCTTACACTTCAACCTACTGCGATGTTCCGCCAATCTGATTTTAAAAGGTCGAGAAGTCTTTCCAATATATAGTAGCCGACAAGGGCACTCTATAGCATATACTACATAGGCAGTGTTACACGTTGAATAGTGGCTTAACCGATAGGTTCTCCCATGATAACTGAACGATGTGGTTTCCCAAGTCACTTCACACAATTGACAGGACCCGCATCGAAAATGACCCGCTGGTCGATTCAATGAGTTATACTCTGCAGATCGCAATTTAGTGGGACTCAAAACTTCCTTAAGATTTCGGTGCCGTTGCCAAACGCAGCGTACTCTCGTGTCTTTAAGCACTGGGATACTTTGAAGCACATTCATATGTTTTTTTAGAATCCCCTGAATGCGATTGTTAAATGGAGAATGTCTCATCACAAGATTGATAACCTCCTCCTCAGAGTGGGATATACGAGGTGTCATTAAATGTTCCCGATTATTAAACAGGGCTCTTTTATACGCCCGTTCCACTATGTGTCGGGGATACCCCCTGTCATAAAATTTTTTTTTCAAGAGCCTCGCTTGACATTTAAAATCCTGCGTACTTGAACAGTTCCTCCTATATCGGAGGAACTACGAGAAAGGGAGCCCGTTTTTTAAACCTTTTGGATGGATGGTGGTATAGTGAAGTAGTGCATTACGGTCTGTGGGTTTATGATGTACTGTAGTAATCCACTCCAAAGTTCCTTGTCTAACCTCCACATCCAAAAAAGTTATAACTTCCTTACTATAGGTGCAGGTAAATTTGATTAATTCTTCTCTCTCATTTAACCATCCCACATACAGGAGTAAATGCGGAACTTGTCCTTCCCATATGACAAAAATGTCATCTATGTAGCGACACCAAAGTTTCACTTGTTGGCAAAATTCAGATTTCTCTAGCCACATCTCCTCAAATGATCCCATGAAGAGATTAGCTATTGAAGGGGCGCAAGTAGCGCCCATCGCCACTCCGATCTTCTGATGATAAATTTGTTCTTCAAATTTGTTTTGCAAATATTGGAAAAAGATTCTCAATGGGCGGGAATGGAAAACATTTGGTTAGTGACACTGGATGTCAGTGCTTTATATACGAACATTCCTCAAGATAAAGCACACGAGATAACCATAAGAGCGCTAACGGCGCGCGAAGATCTTTCCGAGATATACCTTACCTTTTTGGATGAAGTGGTAAAGTTAGTACTTTTTCAGAATTATTTTCAATTTGAAGAACAAATTAAATGTCAAGCGAGGCTATTGAAAACAAAATTTTATGACAGGGGGTATCCCCGACACATAGTGGAAAAGGGGCGTATAAAAGAGCCCTGTTTAATAATCGGGAACATTTAATGACACCTCGTATATCCCACTCTGAGGAGGAGGTTATCAATCTTGTGATGAGACATTCTCCATTTAACAATCGCATTCAGGGGATTCTAAAAAAACATATGAATGTGCTTCAAAGTATCCCGGTGCTTAAAGACACGAGAGTACGCTGCGTTTGGAAGTGGCACCGAAATCTTAAGGAAGTTTTGAGTCCCACTAAATTGCGATCTGCAGAGTATAACTCTTTGAATCGACCAGCGGGTCATTTTCGATGCGGGTCCTGTCAAATGTGTGAAGTGACTTGGGAAACCACATCGTTCAGTTATGGGAGAACCTATCGGTTAAGCCACTATTCAACGTGTAACACTGCCTATGTAGTATATGCTATAGAGTGCCCTTGTCGGCTACTATATATTGGAAAGACTTCTCGACCTTTTAAAATCAGATTGGCGGAACATCGCAGTAGGTTGAAGTGTAAGACGTTGGCAGCACCGATAGTGGAACACTGTCTCCAGGAGAACCATAAATTTGAAGATCTAAGATGCTTCTGTATAGACAGAAGTATGACGGGATCGGATGGGAAATCTAGAGATCAATCATTGATAATAAAGGAACAAAGATGGATCTTTAATTTACAGTCCGTGAGACCAGGGTGGCTTAATACACAAATAGATTGGAATCTATGTGTTTAAACCTGAGCAGGAAGTTTGAATTTGATATAAAGCCCGCCCAGCAGGTAGTCCGCATGCGTGGCGTTGTCAGAACTAAACAGTTTGAAGATGGAACGAGACCTGCAATGAAGTTCACGGTAAAACTCTTCTTTTTTTTTTTTTTAATAGTAGTTTTTATTCAGTTTTAACATATAAAATAACAATACAAACGATCGTGATATAGCAGGATACAAGCAGATGTTATTGATCAAAATAGCAAAAGAATATAATAACTTGAACAAGACAGTACAATAACGTTAACAAGAACTAGTATCAGTCCATGCCAGCACGCCACCCTCCCTCTCTCCGTTCAATGTGGTTACAGCAGAAACCATTCCACAAGGCAGCCTCCAGCAATCATTTTCATCAAACATAATTTTGTAAAGCTGACCATTTCTTACTTAGTTTACCAGACCATGGGTTCTTGGCTATATAGATCTCTTCGTAGGTCTTATGTAGGATTAAGAGACTCCACCAATGCTCGAAACAAGCTTTGTCGAGATTCTTCCGGTGTATTAGAACTATTTTAAGCGCTATCCCGAGCATTAAGTCCAGCAGTTTACCATCCCATTTCATCAGAGTAGGTTCCAGAGCTATGGATTTATATATCACTATCCGATAAGTGAGAGGAGTTTGTAAGTTGAGGATCTGTGATATGCGTTCCCAAACTCTGTTCCAATATATTTCCAGGGATTTACAATGGAACAACATATGTGCCAGTGTCCCAATTTCCATGTTACAGGACCAACATCGATTTCCCTCCTGTAGTGTCCATTTCATTTTCTTAGCCGGTGTAATATGCGCTCGATGTGCTATAAAGTACATAGATTGTGTGAGAGACGCTGCTCTCGTGGCACGTATTTGAGTTCCCCAAAAAGTGTCCCAATTTTCCGGAGGTAGATCTTGACCGGTTTCAGTAGCCCACACCGACTGTATCTTAGAACATGTCTTGTCACTTTTGGATCGGAGAATCGCAACACATCTTGAAACAGCTTTAGCATCTGTTTGTAATTCTTGAAGTTTCTGTCGCAGTGGCCATCCTGTACGTATCAAGACAGGTGACACACCCGCTTTGCTCATGCAGGATCGGAGCTGACACCATTGGAAATAGCATGTATTAGGCAATCGGAATTCCGTTCTTAATCTGTCAAAGGTTTTAAATGCACTTCCATTGATCAGTTGTCCAATGGTGATAAGATCATGTTCCACCCATTTTTTCCATAAGACAGGCTTCCCTCCGATGATAAGGCGCGGGTTCAGCCATATGGGCATATCTGCGGCAAAGTCATCCCCTCCATCGATACATGATGCCAATAATCGACAGGCATGCTGTGTTTCTCGGATAATAGCATTATGTGGTGCAGTCTGGTCTACTACTGTGCCTACCAGTAGCCATGTGGGCAGGGGGGAATGTAGGGCCCGCTCCACACTCAGCCATCTAGGTCCTTTATCCGTGTCGTCAGAGTCGACCCATTGAGCACCCTGCTTTAAAAGAGAGGCAGTGTGTAGCCAGCCGAGATCTGGGAAATGGACACCTCCTTGTGTATTAGGTAACTTCAGTTTCCAGGCAGCTATTCGGGGTACTCGGTTGTTCCATAGAAAGGCTATCAGTTGACTATTCATTTTCTTATAGAAGGCTGTCGGGAAACGTAAGGGTATCATACTTAATATATAGCTGAGTTTTGGTACCAACATCATTTTTATCGTTTCTAGCCTGCCCCACCAGCTCAAATGAAGGGGGGTCCACTTGCAGATGTTATCATGTACAATTTCTTGACACATCTTAATGTTGATTGCGACAGTCTCTTCCAAGGTGGTGCCATAGGTCACGCCCAGGTATCTAAAGGATGACTTCTCATATTGAAAGGGGTATCCACGCATCATTTCTTCGCTGACCTGTTCATTCAGAGGAATAATTGTTGTTTTATTCAAATTTACTTTATATCCGGATATCGCTGAGTATGCATCTATGAGTTGCAGTGTTTCAGGAAGGTCTGATGGTTGTAGAAAAATGAGCAGGTCATCGGCATATGCTGACAATTTACAGGGACCATCAGCTAACTCAATTCCTTTTATGTTTTCCTTCTGTCGGAGCGCTATTAATAAGGGTTCCAGGGCTAAATTAAAAAGCATCGGTGACAGGGGGCAACCCTGTCTGGTCCCTCTTTGCAACTGAAAAGGGGCTGAGAGGTGTGAGTTGACCGCTATTCGAGCTGTGGGTTTGGTATATAACAATTCAACGCGTTTTAGGAACTTTTCTCCTATCCCAAACCACCGTAGGGATCGAAATAGAAAGGACCATTCCAGTCGATCGAAGGCTTTTTCGGCATCCAATGCTAGCCCTATCAGGGGCTCGGCCTTGGTCTTGGCAGATGCCAGTACATGTGCCAATAATCTTCCATTATCTGTAGTGGATCTGTTTTGTATAAATCCACATTGATCCTCATGTATCAAATCTTTTAAGATCCGTCCTAATCGGTTAGCAAGCACTTTAGCATAGATTTTATAATCAGAGTTTAGGAGAGAGATGGGTCTGTAATTCTCTATCTTTTGTGTATCCCTGCCCGGTTTCGGGTGAATTACCACCACAGCCTCTGCCAGGGCTCCAATCTCTGGAGATTCATCTTGCAGGCCACTGTAGTAGATCTGTAGCATGGGAGCCAATTGAATGCAATATTTATTATAGAATTCCAACGGGATACCATCTGGACCGGCGGCTTTGCCACGAGCCATCTGTTTGATCGCATCTTGTATTTCAGTTACTGAGATCTCTTGTTCCAGCGTTCGACTTTGATGACTGGTTAATGTGGGTCCTACTATCTTGGAGACAAAATCTTCAAAGGCTCTGTCACTACATTGGGTATCTGAGCGATATAGTTCCTCATAGAATTCTTTGCAGCGGTCTAGTATTTTGTCAGATCTCAGGAGAAGGCCCCCGGAATTGTCCTGCAACGCCGCTATAGCGGTCTTGCTGGTTTTTGGTCTGAGCTGCCGAGCTAAGAGGGATCCTGAGCGGTTGCTGTCATAGTAGTATATACTACGTTGTAGCTGGATGCTACTCAGTGCTTCTTTGTTGAGGAGAGCATTATATTGGTATCGCAATTTTTGGAGTCTAATCAATATCATTGAGTCAGCTCTTTTGGCTAGTAACCTTTCCCCAGCTTTTATTTGGAGTTCCAATTCATCTTTTTCTTTTTTCCTGGCTTTACGCCGTCTAATGGTGTAGGTGGTAATATGAGCTCGTATGGTCGCTTTAAAACCTTCCCACCAGCTCCAGATGGAGGTATCAGTGGGTGTATTATATTTAAAATAGGTCTCAATTTCCCCTGACAGTAGCTGTACAAAGGAGTCATCTGCTAGTAGGGATTTATCAAATGTCCATCTTGGTGGAACATGCTGTGTAACGTTGGTATTCAACACTAGGGAGACAGCGGCGTGGTCCGATACCGTTGTAGCATATATCTCTGCGGACAACACTTGGGGCATCAGCTCTGTGGACAGTAGGAAGAAATCGATCCTTGTTTGGGTATTATGTGGGATGGAATAAAATGTGTAGTCTCTTTCTTGGGGATGAAGTAGGCGCCAGGGGTCTACCAAGTGTAGCTCTGTTATGATGCCTTTAAGAATCGCCTGCGATTTGACTTTGTCTACAGCCCGATAGGGCGTGCGATCTAACAGTGGATCCAAGATGACATTGAAATCGCCCCCTAATATGATATTGGTGTGAGCCGCGGCTGTAACTTCTTTAGCTATCAGTTTGAAAAAGTTAGGGTCATCGAGGTTGGGCGCGTAAATATTGAAGAATGTGTAAAGCTGTTGATTTATTTTCATCGTCACTCTGGCCCATCGACCTAGCGGATCAATCCGTGTGTCGGTAATGGCGGATTGCAGGAATTTGCGCACTAATATTATTACCCCCCCTTTGCGTTGAGTGGCAGAGGCCGAGGCCACCACCAGGAAGTATTTAGAGGTTACTTTCTGCGATTCAGTATCTGTTAAATGTGTCTCTTGTAAGAGGGCAATATCTGCTTTTTTTTGCTGGCAGTACGCTAAAATCTTCTTTCGCTTGACAGGGCCAGTAATACCTTTTACATTTAACGAAAGCATTAAAAGATCACTAGACATCAACGTTGGGATAAGCTGTCTTATAGGTGAAAGCTATCCTATGGATAGGCCTGCCGCGTACTTGCATTTGCGTGTATGTGGAGGGTTTTGTACTGGACTGGACTGACACAAACAACTGCATAACTGGCAAACATTGTATCGCTAAGGTGAACACAATCCACTGAAACAGTAACCAACCCCGACCTCCCGTTGCCACCCCTACATTTCAAGCAGAAATATCTGTTTAATTAAAACTATTTAGAACAACAGAAATACAATCAATGAGGTGTTTAACAAGGCTTAAGGCGTTCTAAAATTTGTGAGAACGCACGGCCGCACCCCCTGAGTATATGCTGAGTTCTCTACACTGCGTGAGAGATCAGAATATTGACCTCAGGTTTCCATACCGCATTTTTCTTGTAGGAAGGTTTTCAGTTTTTTCAGCATCAACAAAATTCCTCGTTTCATTATGCAGCGTGACCCGCATGGTTCCTGGGTAGTATAGCCCGTATCTTGCCTGTGCACTTTGTAGCATGGGTCTACAGGCCAGCAACGCTTTTCTCCGATCTACCGTTTGCTTGCTCAAATCCGGATAAAGTGTTACTTTGTGTCCCTGGATTTGCAGTGATCCGGCCTTCCGTGCAGCTTGAAAGATCTGTAGGACCTGTGGGTATCTCAGTACCTTCATTATGAGTGGGCGCGGGTATCGTGTGTTTTCAGCTTTGTGTGCTGGGATTCGATGGGCCCGTTCTAGTTCAAAAGGCCTTGCAAAGACAAGCTGCAGCATCTCCGGTATGGTTTTTTCAGAAATCCAATCGGATCGGTACCTTCAGCGCCTTCAGGGACTCCAACAAGGCAGATATTATTTCTACGGGAATGGTTATTTTGATCTTCAATCAGATTTTCTATGTGCCGGACTCGTTTGGCCAAAGGGCCCAGCTGTTCTAATGCAACGCCATGCTTCTGGGTTTGTAATTCAACTGCATTAAGTCGAGTGGTGATGGTGAGGAGTTTTCTCTTTTACCTCCAGCAAGTCTTCTTGAATCATGTTCAGTGAACTAGAATTGGCTGCAATCATTTCTTTAACGCATTTCAATTCCTGTAGCACTTCACGTAGGCCACCGGCAGTCACTCCCTCCTTCTCTCCCGCGGCCATTTTCTGCGGGGAACCCACTTCGGGTTTGGATCGTTTCGCTGCTGAGCCGGATCCCTGTGGAAATTCCAGCCGGGCAGGCTTCAGGGATGCCATCCAGCTGTATTGCGGTGTTATTGATGTAGGTAGGGGGTACAAACTTCAATGGAATACCGGGATATGTTCAGGATTCTTGGGCAGCAACGGGAGCAAAAATTCAGGCGTCCATTCTGTTCAGTGGCTAGCTCCGCCCCACGGTAAAACTCTTCTGGTTATATTGTTGCATAACAGATATATGAATATAAGTTTCACTGAGACAACAGAGAACTAATATGTGATTCCCTTTTCATAGCGTAAAGAATTTGAGAACATTTGGAGAAGAATTCGCTATTTGGAATAAAATTCGCTATTTGGAATAAGTAAAGTGAGGATGTGTTCAGGAACCTTAGCCCCTGACGAAACAGCTTGGCAGTGAAAAGTAGCAGCGCTGAGACTGGCGTTGGGCATATTTAAGATAAGCACATATCCTTTCTTTTTGAAGTTATAAGCTCTTTTTTGAAGTTATAAGTTGACTAGCAAGCAACAATAGGGGTCATTGATGCAAAATAGAGCGTTTGGTCTATGCCACATGAAGACCACAGCTCTTAGAAGTCTAAGACCCGTTGCTTTTAACAACAATGTTTGAATTACTTATTTAACGACTGGGAACGTATTATGGATTAGAGTTCTGGAGATTATATTGGAGCAATAGTTTTCATTTATAGCTCAGCTGACCATCTGCAGCTAGTATATATCTTGCTGGAACACCTTGCAGGGTGCAGTGGCTGCAGGCTTGCTTCAGGAGAATATCAGATAGTGGTGGGATGCAGCTGAGTATTTCTGGGCCTAATGTCTGTCTGCTGTTGCTTTATAGATGTGTACAGAGCTGCATTGACTGCCCTGTAGGGGTCTGTTCCCCAGCAGGACTGCGGTTAGTGGTCCCCTCTACTGCTGCCATTGGAGGGATGTAAAATGTGGATCTGTCGGTGGGAGACCCTGTTTCCCACCCTCAGCCCCAGAGGGTGGGTTGGGTGGTGGTACATAATCTGCCTATGGGTCCATAAGGCTTAAACCTGACTGAGAAATACAGATTTATTTATTTATTTATATTCTCTTATATACTGTGCTATTCTTCATCAGGGTGGTTTACATTGAACAGGGCATTATAACTTGGAGATAACTATTTACAGGGAACATAGGCTATGGATGGTTAAGTGGCTTGCCCAAGACCACAAAGAGCACCTGTGGGACTAGAAACCCCTGTCCTTCTGGCCCAGGGTTACTGTCCTCTAGTGGGATTTGAACCCAGATGTGTCTGCAGGAACTATCTATCTCACACACTAGCAGTGCTGGGGACCTACAGCATGGCCTATTTCTGCCATGGAAGGTGCTGTGGACCTGGTGCTGGGCGCCCCACCGCACCCTCAGGGTGAGCACAGTACCCGCACAATGTGATGGTGTGTAGCTACTCTGTGCCAGTAACACACATGGTCAGTTCCCCCTACCAGGCCGAGGTGCTGTGGGGGTGCATACCCCATCTTGTGTTCATCTGTAGACGGCTGATTTGCATGTGCAGTGCATCATGGGTACGGGTGGGCTAACCCTATCCTGGTGACCACAGCAGACTGTTTGTTTGGTGACATGCAGTCCTTCTGCAGCCAGCTAGGAGCTTGCTAGCAGCTATAGAGCTGTAGCCCACCGGCTACTTCACTGCCTGTGGAGCCAGAGGTCATGGGTTCAAATCCACAGTGGGGCTATTTGATAGGGCTGTCCAAAGCATTATCTATTTTTAATGTACATTAGTGCTGCCAGCAAAAACACCCTCAGCGTACTGTACCCATAAGGTGCCTCAGAGGGCACCCTATAGGGCACCTTATGGTTACCGTCCATATAAGGTGCACTATACGGTATCCTATGGAGCGACTTATAGGGTGCCCTATAGGGGACATTATAGGGTGCCGTGGCAGACAGTGCACTTTATAATGTGCCCTATGGAGTGCCTTATAGGGTGCCTTATGCGGCACCTTAGGTTACGGCACGTGAGGGTGTGTTTGCTGGCAGCAATTAATAAAATACAAATAAAGTGTTGCAGGAAACAATACTTACATGTCAAAGCTGATGCCTCAGCCAGCCTTAAGTATTAGGCACATTGGGGATCGAACTCATGACCCTTGTATCATCAGTCAGTGTATTAGCCATTGTGCTACATCTCTGTTTCAATGTTTGTATGTCTGGGCACCTACTTAGGATTACCGTGCGCTAATCCATTTTGCTGCTTTAAGACTGAAACGCCCACTCCTTTTATGGCAGCCTGCACACTATCGCCAGGCGCACATTAAGACGGTTTAGTAAACATACCCCAAGATCTTCCTTGTCTAAAGCCATGTTGGCTGTCTCCCATTAAGCCATGACTATCTACATGTTCAGTAATTTTGTTCTTTATGATGGCTTCTACCATTTTTCCTGGTACTGACGTCAGGATCACTGGTCTGTAGTTTCCCCGATCACCCCTTGAACCCTTTTTAAAAATTAGCGTTATACTTGCCATCCTCCAATGTTCAGAAACCTGATCTAAATCCAGTGAAAATTCTGTGGCATAACCTGAGGTTTGCTATCAATGCTCCCCAAGAAGAAAGGTCCACCAACTTTGCAAACCTAGATTTGTCAAAATTAGACCAATCTTTACAGATTTACATACCTGACCGACAGACAGATACAGGTCAACGTAGGACACAACACATCCTGACCCATAAAAGTCAAACAAGGAGTGCCAGGGATCGGCCCTTTCAGCTCTACTATTCAACCTATACATCCAACCAATATGTGACATCATGAAGGAGCACCACATACAATATACAATCTACTCAGATGACATCATGATCTACACACCCATCTCAGTCGAAAACCCGGACTACTCCAATATAACAAACTGCCTCTCACAAATGACAAACTGGCTCCAAAAAAACAACCTATCAATAAACTACAGCAAGACGGAAGCACTTATCATCACGCGGAACCCTGGCTTCATCCCCCCTCCCGACATCAAAATAAAAGATGCACTCATACCCATAAAGTCAGAAGTCAAGTACCTCGGAGTCATCTTGGACAAAGAGCTTAACCTCCAAGCACATATAGCCAAAACAACCAAGAGCGCATACTACAGAATGCGACTCATCAGAAGACTCAAGCCCCTCCTCGACCCAGAGCACTTTCGTACTGTTTGCCAGGCACTAATAACCCCTCTACTTGACTTCTGCAATCCTATATACACCGGGCTTCCAAAGCAGACACTAAGACTGCTCCAACTGGCCCAAAACACAGCTGCCCGCATTATATCTGGCACCACAAGACAAGATCACATCACACCCATACTGAAAGATCTGCACTGGCTCCCAATCATCTCATGCATCAAATACAAAACTATCATAAACATATTCAAGATCAAACAACACTCCTCTGCCATAAGCCTACACACACTCATACAACCTGACACAAGCACACGACCAAGGAGAAGAGGCACCTCTAATCGGGTAAGCACCCCTAAAGACTTCACCAAGACCCGCAAAGACACCGCACAACGAGCACACTCCCTGGCTGCTCCATCCATCTGGAACTCCCTCCCAGACGAGCTGAGACTAACCACTGAAATCAAGGACTTCAGAAAGCACCTGAAGACAACCCTGTTCATCGAACACTATGGCCTCACCCCCTAAGCCAACTTTCAAGACAGAACTCCGGTCCTTCCCACCTCCCTAAGACTGTATATAAGATTGTATAATAGCTCACGATGTATTATAGCGCACCATGTAGAAAATACTACTCTAATCTATTCCCCCCTACACCTACACACCACTCTATCCACTGCATGTAGACACTTACCCTCCCCCTGATTGTTTGCCGTGGAAACCACCTTGATTGAATGATAAGGCGGTATATAAATAACATTAAATAAATAAATAAATAAATCTGTAATTGCTGTTAATGGTATGTACACTGAATATTGACTTCGGTGTAAACAACTAAACAAGTTACCCATTGTACTTACAGTTCTCCATCTGACTTATCATTTATTATTTATTTATATAGCTGGCTTATAAACTGCTTTTCTACAAGTCAAGGCAGTGTACATTCAGGTACTGTATATACATATTCCCCTTGTTTCTGAAGGGTTCACAATTTATGTTTTTGTACCTGAGGCAACAGAGGGTTAAGTGGCTTACCCAAGGTGAAACTAGAAACCCCAATTCTTCCAACCCATGTTTGTTATTCCCTAAGTGGGATTTGAACCCATGTTTTTCCAGCTCAAAGCAAGTTGTCCCAACCACTAGACCACTCCTGAAGCCAGAAAAAAAAAAACAAACCTGCGGCACTTTGGGTCCCTTTCTATAGTCTCCACACCCGAGTCTATATTCAATGGATATACCGTTAGCAGCAATTATTTACTTATTTATTTATTTATTTAACATTTCTTCTATACCGCGCTATTAAAATCAGCGCGGTGTACAATGAACAAAACATACTGCAATGCATACAGGCAACATTGAGTTTACAAAGAACAGGGAAAAATAACACATGGGATAACCGGGATAACTATGTACAGTTTAACTTTAAATTATAGATGTAACTCTGTTAAGACTGGTCTAATATTGACAAATATAGGTGTGCACAGTTAGTGGAGACTTTTCTTCTTTACAAACTTCCTCAAACTCTGTCAAAATCCTAAGTTTAATGACTCCAAGCTTATCCCGTTCTAGCAGCTCCACTAACTGACCTTTTCAATGCCTCGTTGGAATCGGGAGTGGTGCCAAAGGACTGGAGAGAGGCTCATGTGGTGCCTTTAAACAAAAGTGGAAGTAAGGATGTGATTGAAAACTACAGGCCGGTTAGTTTAAGTAAATTATTGGAAACGCTGCTGAAAGAGAAAATAGTGAGGTTTCTGGAGTCCAGCAGATTACAGGATCCAAGGCAGCATGGATTCACCAGAGGCAGGTCTTGTCAGACAAATATGATTAATTTCTTTGACTGAGTAACCAGGGAGTTGGACCGAGGGAGAGCCCTAGATGTGGTGTATTTAGATTTCAGTAAAGCTTTTGACACTGTTCCTCACAGGCGACTTAAGAACAAACTGAGCACCCTAGGTATGGACCCTAAAGTTACTGCTTGGGTTAGAAATTAGTTGAGTGGGAGGCAACAAAGGGTACAGGTAAATGGAGCTCACTCTGAGGAGAAGGAAGCTACCAGTGGTGTGCCCCAGGGATCTGTCCTTGGTCCGATTCTTTTTAACATCTTAGTTAGTGATATAGCAGAAGGGTTGTCGGGTAAGGTTTGCCTCTTTGCTGATGATACCAAAATCTGCAATAGAGTAGGCATCCAGGAAGGTGTAGATAGCATGAGAAGGGATCTAGCTAAGCTTGAAGAATGGTCTAGAATTTGGCAGCTAGGATTTAATGTTAAAAAATGCAAGGTCGTGCATTTGGGCTGCAGCAATCCAAGGGAGCGATATAGTATAGGGAATGAAGTACTTTTGTCCACTAAAGAAGAGCAGGACCTAGGCGTGGTTGTTTTTGATGATCTTAAAGTAGCTAAACAGGTAGAAAAGGCGACAGCAAAAGCTAGAAGGATGCTTGGGTACATATGGAGAGGAATGGCTAGCAGAAAAAAGGAGGTGATAGTGCCTCTCTATAAGTCTTTGGTGTGACCTCATTTGGAGTATTGTGTACAATTCTGGAGACCGCACCTTCAAAAGGATATAAACAGAATGGAGTCAGTACAGAGGGTGGCTACTAAAATGGTTAGTGGTCTTCATTATAAAGCATATGAGGACAGACTTAAGGATCTTAATATGTACACATTAGAGGAAAGGCGGGATAGAGGTGATATGATTGAGACATTTAAATACCTCCATGGCATAAATGCACAGGAGGAGAGCCTCTTTCGATTGAAAGCAAGTTCTGCTACGAGTGGACATGGGATGACCGTGAAAGGGGATAGATTCAGGAGTGATATGCATAAATATTTCTTTATGGAAAGAGTGGTGGATCCGTGGAATAGTCACCCAGTGGAGGTGGTTGAGATGAGGACAGCATCTGAATTAAAAAACCAAAGAAAAAGTCATTGATATAGAACGTTGAGTTCTATGCTCGTTTCCCAGCAAAAGCTGAATCAAAATTATGTAGAACACACATCAAATTGCTAAAGCACATTGTAGCTAACACATTTTTTTGTCGGGCATCCCCGGCAAGAGCGAGAAGGGGGAAAGCCCTCTCTCTCCGTTCCGAGGAGTCCCTTTTTTTTAAAAAAGGGATGCCCGACAAAAAAATGTGTTAGCTACAATGTGCTTTAGCAATTTGATGTGTGTTCTACATAATTTTGATTCAGCTTTTGCTGGGAAACGAGCATAGAACTCAACGTTCTATATCAATGACTTTTTCTTTGGTTTGTACCTGACATGGTCATTGATTTTTGAGGTTTTTTTTGGGACTTCTGAATTAAAAAAAGCATGGGACAAACACACAGGATCTCTAAAGGAAAAAAAGGGGACTGTTGTAGTTCTTGATATGGAAGGACCGACTAGATAGGCCATGTGGTCTTTTTCTGTCGTCATTTTTCTATGTTTCTATGTTTCTATCCCGGTTAAGAGAAATTGTCTGCTAATTTCATTCGATGTGTAAAAATGCAAATGCTGAGATGTTCATTGTACATAGTACCTCCCAGAGCTTCTTATAACTTCAGATAGGAACCCCTGGAGAATAGTTAAGCACATATTCTTCTTTTTATCTGTGATTAATTTGTAGTTATGCATTAGTGAATGGGAAGATCTTCCATGTATGGTTGCTTTTGGTGTACATAGATATCTTAAAAGTTGCGTGAATTTGTATGATATAACAGAGACTAAGGGGTATGCTTACTAAAGTGTGGTGAGGGAGCCATGGATGGCAAGTGGTAACAGCAGCGATAATGGTGTTTGTTTGCAGTAAAGGCCAGTTTGGGCAGTAGGCATTCCAGTGCTAAGAGCGCTTGGCTCCACTTATCATGCGCTTAGAGGACATCAGATGTTAAGGTGACAAGCGTGCAGCTTAATGCCTGAAAATGTCTGTCATCTAAACATTGGATAAGGGAGTCCCTGTAAAAGATACATTTTAGCTGATGGATGGAAGGAAAGGTAAAAACTGATGGACATGTCAGATCCATGGACATGCTACATGTCTGTCAGTAAGTGGGATGAGCATGTGGGGGCAGCTGTACTGAATCAGTGAGGGGAGCCCACATAATATGCAATCATGTCTGTGTGGGCTATAGGAGTGGAAAGAAATGTCCCCTGGTGGAGCCAGCAGAACTACATTGTGGGCAGCAAAAAGATGACAGAGCAGGAGTGATGATTTTCAGATCATTCACAGGAGAGGTGTGAGTGAGACATCCAAATGAAGAAAATGTTCCTGTGTAGCCATGGTGTAGTAACTGCCAGGAGAAGATATGACTGTACATAAAGGGTATATGCAGATGGATGGGCTGAAGTATGGATACCAGTAGATGAGAGTGCAACATGGCCCAACTGCCCATATGTACATGCTGTGATTGCACAAAAACAATCATAGTGAGTGTGAAAAAAGTATAGTTGTGCCAAAGGGATGTCGCAATACCAGCTACGTGGGTATGACAATGGTGTCAGCTATTCCAACCACCATACAATCCCCCTGACACAAGTGCAGATAACAACTGGACAAGTGTCTTGCCTGTTGACCATATGGAGCAAGTAGGGATGTGTGATAAGCCCTGCAGGTGGCCATCCCAGGAGTGGGATGCACCTGAAGGGAAGCTTGCTGAGCTGGGTTTTGGAAGAGCTGTCTGCCACCCAGTTGCTTAACCAGAGATAGTGGCAGGCCATCACCACCGAGGCCATGCTCTTCAAAAGATCTCTAAAGAGTTCATAGTGGATATCCACTAATTACACTGCCCATGACTCCTGCATGGCTGCCTTTCCCACCTGATCCATTGTTGCCTCCCTCTGTTGCACCCGTTGCGACCAGCAGAGGATGGCTGTAGCCACCCAGGAACCGCAAATGGAAGCCTGTAGCGAAAGGGCATTGATATCAAAGGCTTGCTTCAACAGTGTCCAATTTCCAATCCTGGACGTCCTTTACCGTCGAACTGCCTTCCACCGGAATCGTCATCTTCTTTGTGACTGCTGAAACTGCTGCGTTCATCTTGGGGGGCCAAAAAAGCTTGCAGTTCTAATTTGACAGCGGGTAAAAGCATGCCATAATCTTTGACCCTTTTAGGCCAGCCTTCGGCAAATCCCACTCATCCTGAATCATCTGTCTGACTACTCTGCATTGGGAAAACCTTCTGCGATTTGCACACCGCTTGCAGTAACGGGTTCTCCAGAGACTCATCTTCCACTGTAAGACTAGTGGGCATATTAAGCACCTTGAAGGACTCCACTATGAGGGCTGGCAGCTCTTCCCAGTGGAAC
Source organism: Ichthyophis bannanicus (assembly GCA_033557465.1). Lineage (NCBI taxonomy): Eukaryota > Metazoa > Chordata > Amphibia > Gymnophiona > Ichthyophiidae > Ichthyophis > Ichthyophis bannanicus. The sequence continues at coordinate 1,248,200,499 of CM066033.1, forward strand.
ACTCTTACAATGTGCACCTGCTCCTCTTGCTTTGGAATCTCCCCTTCTTCCAGGTCTTCGTCCACCTCTAGCTCCGCATCCAGATCGTCCCCAACCAGACTCTTGGACAATGGAGATTCTCCCTGACCCTCCTCCAAGGGCCTGGGCATCTTAGCAGGTAATGTCCCTGTCTCACTCTCTTGTGCACCCCTGGTCCTCTTGACCCCGTGTGCAGACCTCAAGGAACTCCCCGCTGGCATCTAATGGCACAGACAGAATACCTGGTGCAGTAAAATTCTGGAGAAAACATACCTGGGACCCTTACCTTCACCTCCCCCATGATCTGAGGTACAGAGGGTCTGGCGGCGGGATAAAAAGTTGGATCCATAAGTGACAGCACCGAAGTCACGGAGTCCTGCGCCTCCCTAGCCGGAGAGAGTGCCCTCTCCTTCCCTAGCCTGTCTTCTAGGGCCTATTCCATGGATGCGGTCTCTAGCACACAACTCCTGCAAACTCCCACCTCTGAGACTGCCCTGCCTCGAGTCCCACAGACCAGGCACTGAGGTCTGTCTGGCATACTGGGCAAAAATAGTGGAGACACTTCCCAACAGCCACTGCTTTTAACTGTGGCTAAGCTGGAACCCTCCTTCCTGTGTGGACCCAGAAAGGCAACAGCCCCTGCTCCAAACAACAGTTTTAATTCTCTTTTAAACTCTTCTCTCTTTTTTTAAAATAAAGAATGAAGTAAACTTCCTGTCCTTAAAAACACCAAACTCCTAAAGAACCAGGGGGCCCCCATGCTATGGGAGAGCGGGGAGAGACGAGAGGCAGAAATTACCGCCAGGAGAAAGGGAGAGAGCATGCAGAAGAAGACGAAGAAGGACTGCCCATCCTCTTCCTGTGCTGCTCCTTACCAGGCGGTTAGGCCTGCCATGGCTACCTGGTCTGTACGCTCCCCCGCTCTGCTTCCAACTTGCTCTCAGATACTGCCACGGAAGACTGGAGCCTGTTTGAATGCAACTGCCTCTGCCACCACGGGAAAGCTGTATGAGCTTACTTCGCCCCTCCGCATTCAGCCAATCATTGCTTCAGCACTAAGGGGGAGTCCTCCGGGGAAGTTTGCTTGCCTACCTGTGCTGAAATCACGATATGGCTTCTCACCCTGTACCAGGTTTGGGAGCCACCAAAAACCCCGGACTTCAGAAAAGCCTCCCACTCCCACACCCCCACTCAACCGGAGAAGGGAGGAAATTCTCCATTCTCTTGGTTGTTTCTTTTTGATTTTTTGGGGGTTTTTTTGTCAAGACTAGCCATGACTATATTGACAAAAAAAGATGTAAGGAGAAAAGGAATTCAAAAAAGTTGAAGGATAAAAAATATACCCTAACTAACTAATCCTCCTTAGTTTCCCTTCAGTGAGTCCAGCACCCTGGCTCACTACCTCCTTCAGCTGCTTGGAGACTGAATATACTGGGGCTTAGGGGCAGTCCCTGCTGTATTATACTGGTGTCATCAAAAGATGACATGCTCAGTCTCCAAGCTGCTGGAAGAGGTATATTACCCAGAGGTGCAGGTCTGGACTGGAGGGACAATAAGGAAATAACTTTAAAGCTATAGAATTATAGGGCTTAAAAGGAAGAGAGGAAGCACTGTGGGTTAAACTAGAAAGAGGGAAAGAGAAATCAATTTGTATTGGCATGATATACAGACCCCCCCTCACAGGGAGAATAAGTAGATGGAGATTTAATGGAAGACATTGCAGCATTGCAAAGCGAGAGGAAGTGCTAATGATAGGTGATTTCAATATGCTCGTGTTGATTGGCACATCTCTGCTGCAGTGTCATCTAGAAGTAAGGAGATACTGGATTCTCTACACAGGAAGAACTATTCAGGCTACTAGTAACAGAACCCATATGTGAAGGAGCCATACTGGACTTGATGCTTACCAATGGGGAAAATGTTTCAGATGTTATAGTGGGAGATCATCTCGCATCCAGTGATCACCAGATGGTGTGGTTCAGAATTAGAACTGGGGCTCAAAAAATCCATTCAAAAGCGAGGGTCTTAGATTTTAGGAAAACTAACTTTGCCAAAATGGGTCAATACCTCAAGGAGTCGTTAGTGGGATGGGAATAGCTGGGGAATGTAGAAAAACAGTGGGCAAAACTCGAAGGGGATATTTTAAGGGCAAACAACCTTTTTGTTAGAAAGGTAAATAAAGGACTACCAAAAGGAACTGCTATAGCTGGAAGTAGATCTACACTTGTGAGTATAATCTTCTGGAATAAACTCTAAATCTTGGGGTAAAAGTAACTTTTTGGGGTTAAAGGGAGGAGTGGAAGGGAGGAGTGACCTAGTGGTTGGGGCAAGGTACCACAGGCCGGAAGGTTGGTGGTTCAAATCCCACTAGAGGACAGCAACTTTGGGCCGGAAGGACTGGGGTTTCTAGTCCCACAGGTGCTCCTTGTGGTCTTGGGCAAGCCACTTAACCCTCCATTGCCCATGTTCCCTGTAAGTATTAGTGTATGTGTCTCATATCCCCTCGTGTTAAATGTATCCCCCAACCGCTTTGACCCGGTGAAAAGCAGGATATAAATGCAGCTAAATAAATAAAGCTGATAAATCTGTATATTTTAGAACTCAGTGTTTTTGCTGGCATACAAGTAGAATAGTCTCTGCTTAGAAAGAAAAATAAACTTGTTTCTAATGACCTTTACAAAGAGCCCTTCCAATTAGGAGATAAAAGATCTGTGAAGTTGTCTTAAATAGGTGTTAAAGGCAAGTCACACATCAAGGGGCAATTTATAAAACCCCTTCTGTTAAGCCTGCCGGAGCTGATGGGAAACAGGAAATGCCTGTTTCCCATCAGCGCCGGTGGGCTTAACAGAGCCGCGAGGGAGAAACTCTCCCTTCGCGTCTCTGAAAGCCAGCACAGAGAGGGACTGATGGACTGATACAGGGGGGAAGGGCTCTTCCGGGAAGGTGGGGGGGGGGGGGGCCCGCAGGACACTTGAGTCTGCTGTTGTTGCGGCAGCAGCAGCAGCAGGAGCCAGTTTTTTTGTTTTTTTAATTTATCTGGGCTAATGGGGGGAGGTGGGTTAGGACTGGTTTTGGGCTATGGGCTGATGGTGGGGTTAGGACTGGTAATGGGCTATGGGGGGTCTAAGACTGAAAATGGGGTGATGGAGGTTAGGATTGTAAGTGGGCTGACGGGGGGTTAGGACTGGTAATGGGCTATGGGGGGGGGGCTAAGACTGGAAATGGGCTGATGGGGGGTTAGGACTGGTAATGGGCTGAGGGGGTTGCTAGGACTGGAAATGGGCTGAGTGGAAGGGGAGCTTGAACTGCAAATAGCTGATGGGGACGGGGGCTTGGAATGGAAATGGGCTGTGAAGGGAGGGAGCTAGGACTGGAAATGGGCTGAGTTGGGGGGGAACTAGGACAGGAAATGGGCTGATGGAGGGGCTAGGATAGGACTGGAAATGGCTGTTGGGGGGTGCTAAGATTGGAAATAGGCTGTGGTGGGGGCTTGGATTGAAATGGACTCATTGATGGGCTAGAAATGGAAGTAGGCTCATGGGGGGCTTGGATTGGAAATGGGCTGAGTGGAGGGGAGCTAGGATTTGACATGGGCTGATGGTGGGGCTAGGAAAGGACTAGAAATGGGCTGATGGGGGGATGGGATTGGAAATGAGTTGATGGAGGGACTTGGATAGGACTGGGAATGGATGGGAGAGCTAGGACTGGAAATGGGCTGATGGTGGGGCTAGGATAGGACTGGAAATAAGCTGATGGGCGGCTAGGACTGGAAATGGGCTGATGCGGGGACTAGAAGGTAGCGGATGCTGGGTGGGGCTGGAACTAGAAGGGAGCTGAAGTTGAGGGAGGATTAGAATGGGATGGGGCTGGGAGAGTGAAATTGAGCAGGGAAAAATATTTTGTGTGGGAGGGAAGAAAAATCTACAATTGGCTGGATATTGGGAGAATAAGTGGGGATTGAGGATGGAGGGGTAAAATTTGAGTGGATGAAATAGGAATGAGAAAAGAGCAAAAGGAGAAAGATTAGTATGTTAAAGCAGATGTAGAGAGAGAATAGAAAAAAACTAGAAGAGAGAAGAAAGGACAAATGAACAGTAGATGATTGAAAGTTAGCAGAAGACATGAAGAAACCAGAAGAAAGTGGCTGGAGCAATTGCAACTGAAAAAAAAATGCACAAAAGGTAGAAAGATATCTCTTTATTTTGACTTTATTAACTGGAATATGTCAGCTCTGGGAAATGTGCATCATTAATGTCTGCGCTTTGTTTATTACAAGAGGAAATTAATTTATAGTTTTATTTCTACAGTGTTGTTGTACATTCCAAGTTTGGCTTTTGGGGTTCCCAGTTTAATTATTGTCTTCCTGTTTCTAAATTCTGATTCCTTGTTTGGTGATGGTCTATGTTCTGCATGTGTAACTGAGCTGAGGTATTCTGTTTATGTAATTCCTATTTGACATTGCCACTTGCTCTCTTTCCCCAGTAGGTTATGTATTGTTATTCTCTGAAATGTATTGGTTTAATATTTGCAGTGTTTCCTTTTGATAGAGTATGGTGCTTTGTGAGTCCTGGTAATGCTGTTATGATACGGCGGGTTTGCTATGGGTTCTAAATGGGCAGTGTTTGTAGTAGTTCCTAATGTGCCTGGCGGTGGGCACTGGATTAAAATCATACAGAAATTGTGAGTCTATTTGTCATGCCTGTAGTTTGTGAAGGTAGTCTGCTGTTCTGTTTTCTCCTATCTGTGCTATCACTTTGTCTATCTGTTTCTCCTACTCTGTCCTATCTTATTAATGGCGTTCTTTTCTTATTTTTCATAACATAAATGTAGGATTGTAAACCGCTCTGATGCTTCTTGGCCTGAGCAGTATATCAAATGTAATAAACATAAACATAAACATTATAGTAATGTAGAAATCTTTTAGTCTTTCTTTATCCATACACTCATTAAGAGGCATGTTTACTAAACGTTAGTGTATGGTAACATTATGCAAATATTTATGCAAATGAGGCCCGCACTGAGTCTCCGCACATGGCCCCGCACCCCCCTTGGGCCGCGCCTGGTGGTAAGTATGCTGGGCGTGTTAAAGGTGTTCTGGCGTAAAGGGTGGTAATGAACACTTACCGCATTGTAATAGCATATGTTGCAATAAGGGGTAGTAGTGAACACTTACCATGCAGCAACAGGACATTAAAGGATGGTAGTGGACACTTAGCATGCAGTAATGGGACATGCTGTGGGAAAGTGTCTGGAATGCACCTTAACATAGGAAAGCCACTGAAAAGCTGAAAGGGGGACAGGGAAGCCATTGGAGATGATATGGATGCAAGCACAATTGGTAGCTGATGGAGTTGACTCACCTGATGCCTGACAATTTGGCAGTACGTGTAATGAACATGTTTGACCGTACAGCAGGTCTATGCTATTGACTAGGTGAGATAGGCGGCTGCCAAGTGATGATAGTCAGTGTGGATGCTGGCTGTGTCATGGGTGTGTGGTGGCAGCAGCATAGTCAGCGGAGGGGATGCAGCAGCAGGGGATGCTGTGACAGGTGTGTGGTCCTAGATGCTCCTGAAAGCATACACCGTGCCGTAAGCTACATTAGAGTGTCTGTGAGGTATGGACATATATCCAGATGTACTGCCAGTGGGTGGCATGCCGTAGGCCAGGACAGTGTTTGGTGGAGGCAGCATGTTCCTGATGTGGACAGCAAAGAGAGGATTGTCCATGAGTGCTCATGTGGAACAGTCACAAGAGAGGTATTCATGATATGGCTAACTGCTGCAAATGACCCCTGATGGCCTGGTGGGGCAGCTTACTGCCAGTAAGCTGCCCCACTATGAATCTCCCTGACAGTCAAATGGTGGGTGCAGGGCTGTGCCATGGATTTTCCAAGCAGAGAGTTTGCAATGTGTGTGATGGGTGGATATATAGGATTACACAGGCCAAAAGCATTTGGTGTGTGTGAACCAAAGGTAGCAGTGTCATGGAGTACATGAAATACCATTTGTGTGAGTGGGACTGGTGCCTCAGCCTATGCAACTGCAAGACAATACACCCGACAGAGTGGCATGATATAAAGGGATAAGTTGAACCTATTTGCCCCATATGGCGCAAGTAATGATGGCAGAACAGTGCAGGGGATGGCTATGCAATGAGTGTTAGGTGCCTGTACGTAAAGCTGGGAGGTCACAATGATGAAAAACAGAAAACACATCCATATCATGTTGACCCATACATCTTCTGCGTATACTTCACTAACCAACTGCGATGCGCTGCGGCAGATCCACTAAAACCATGTCCATAATGGCGAATTCCATTTTGGGCTACCCAACATGTGGCCATAATGCATAGAAATGTAGAAGAATGATTTTCTGCAGATCACAGCAGAGCCAGAACTGTGCAAGTTGGGCAAGCACACCCAGTCACAAAATGAACAAGTGAGAATCAAACCCTGGGCCTTTGATCATGAAAAACATTGCACCAACCAGCAGTCTACACCTCCACACAGCACTCATAGATGGCTAGAATCTCTAGATCTCTGATCAAACTGTTTGCTGTCTGTGCCCGTATAGGTTGGCCCCTCCATTACCCATGAGGCACTGCACATGCAAAAGAGTGTTATGCAGCTGAAGAACCAATGGACAATGCACCGAAATAACATATCAGCTCAGTAAGATGCGCTGGCTGCGTGTGCTACATGCACATAATAACAGCAAGCTGTGCTGCAGAGCAGTTTCAGCAGTCACCCTGAGGTTGAGGAGGAGTGCCCAGCACCTGGCCCAGTGAACCTATACTGTTAGAGGTATGCTAGCTGTGATTCAAATCTGCATCACTGCTAGTGTGTTAAGGTTATTTTCTCCTTGATTCCTGCATTCTCTTAGCAACAGTAACCATTTGACCCTGTGTTCTGCCCATGTTAACTACTAACCCTCAGATAAGAATGTAGGTCAATAGCCAGTGCTAATATGCTGCTGCCTATGGATAGCTACTGTAGTGGGGGTGTATATGCTGGTGTGGGGCTACTATCCTGCCAGAACCCCAGCAAGTAGGCTATGAACCACTACAGCACAGGCAGTAAGACTGCTTCTGTTGCCCTTCACTGGGCTGTCAGTCAAGCACAAACCAACTGCAGATGGTCTGCTGATCAGCATGCACATAGTGCGAACACAAGCATTTTGCTTTGGGATACTCAGTACTGACACACAGCCATTTGTTCAGTGGTTGATCTCCCCCAAGCAAAGAATACATTCACATCACTAGAAGCAGACATTCTAATAGCTCTATGTAGATACATAGCCGTGCCATGGTCACTTTTTGGTCATAGTGAGAGTGCCATCTCAGCATGACATACAGTGGCCACCCAGACAATGCACATGGCAGACGAGCACAATGGCATCTCAGTCAGTGACCCTACCATTGTGGCTGACACATCCAGGCCAATCTGCACTGTTTCAGACGGTATCCAAAATGATCTGCCTCATCTTATTCACATTTTCTAAACAGGCTGGGAAAAACTCAGACAATGTGAGCCAAAGTGTAGTGCAGAAAGCCACAGGACAAAGAGAAGCCATACACACAAACACATGCATGCATACACTCTCATAAGCACACCATGCAAAAGTGGAGATAGTTGGCTTCCTGCTTGACACTCCTGTCTTAATGTCAGCTCAGGGACTGATAACATGTGCTCTGTTTGCAGGCACTATTTCCTTGCCTTGGCCTTACCACACATTGTTACCTTGTGCTATTAGCATCCAACCAGCTGTGGATAGTGGAGCCTGTCAGTGCTGCTGGTGGGTGTTTCAACCCTTGCTGGCCATCTCCTTGGGGGTTGCACATGCTGGAGCTGTACTTAGACTGTCAGCTAAACCTTGTCCACGCGAAGATGCAATACAGAACCCCAGCATGAACTTGAACCTGTGACGCTCCACACATATACATATTACCCGGATGACAGCACCTCAAATGCCTCATCAGCAAACTAGCCAAATCAAGCAAATGTTCAGCCAGTTCGCTGAGTACAGTTGTAAATAGTTACCCACGTTTCTACCCAAATTCTGTTTTCCTGTTAATTGTAAGCACAAATCGACTGTTTTGAAATGTGTAATTAAATGGTTCTATGTAAACCGCACTGATGGAAAATAGCGCGGTATATAAGAGAATGGAAATATAAATTACAGTTATTGGGGATCCTGTGTGTCTTTTGGGGAAACTGCTAGGTACTTCTGACCTAGATTGTGCACTATTGGACACAGGATACTGGGCATGATGGACCTTGGTCTGACAGTTTGGAACCCTTTTTAAAATTGACTTTACATTGGCCATCCTCCAGTCTTCAGGTATTACAGATGATTTTAATGATAGTTCACAGAAGGTATACAATCTTATATTTCAGTTCTTTCAACACCCTTAGATATATGCCATCCAGGTGATTTGCTACTCTTCAGTTTATCAACTAGTTGTAATACATATTCCCAGTTTATCGATATTTCTTTCAATTCTTCTGCGGCATCACCTTTAAATACCATTTCAGTCATGGGTAACATTCCTACATATTCCCAGTTTATCGATATTTCTTTCAATTCTTCTGTGGCATCACCTTTAAATACCATTCAGTCATGGGTAACATTCCTACATCTTTCTCAGTAAAGACCAAAGCAAAGAATTCATTCGGTCTCTCCGCTATGACCTTGTCCCCTCTTAGTGCCCCTTTTACCCCTCTATCCTATAATGGTACAACTGACTCTCTCATATGTTTTTTGCTATGAATGTACTTGGAAAAGTGTTTATTATTTGTTCTTGCTTCCACAGCAAGCTTTTTTTTCAAATTCTCTATTTGCCTGCCTTATTAATGCCTTGCATCTAACTTACCAGGGCTTATGTTGTTTCCAGTTTTTATCATTTGGCTCCTTTTTCCATTTCCTGAAAGATTCTTTTTTAGCTACAACAGCCTCTCTGACCTCACCTTTAAACCATGCTGCCAGTTTTTTGGACTCCCTTCCACTTTTCTTAAAGTGTGGAACACAGCTGGTCTGGGCTTCCAAGATGGTATTTTTATTTATTTAATAAGTTTTATATACTGCTTTATCATTTCAATCAAAGCAGTTTACATTGTAATTTAAACTTGGTAATGTACATTAAAAAGGGATATTGATAACTTGGATTTTTCTGAGGTAATGGACTTGTCCAAGGTGTGCTAGTGGGAATTTAATGCTGGTCTTTGGGTGCCCAAAACAGTTCTCTAACCATTAGGCTACTCCTCCACTCCTTTTAAATCATGCCCATGCTTGATATAAATCTTTAACCTTTGCAACTGCTTCTTTTAGTTTTTTCTTAACTGTTTTCCTCAATCCATTATAGTCTCCCTTTTGAAATTTAAATGGTAGTACTGTGGATTTCCTTGCCATCCTTCCTCCATTTTTTAAATCAAAAGTGATCATGCTATGATCACTATTGTCCAGTGGCTCCAACACCCTTATCTCTTGCACCATATCTTATGTTCCACTAAGAACTACAGTAGGTCCAAGATAGCTTCCCATCTTGTCGGTTCATGAACTAGCTGCTCTAAGAAAATTTCATTTATTTCATTTATAAACTTTATCTCCCTAGCATGTCTTGCCGTGACACTGACCCAGTCGATACTGGGGTAATTCAAATCACCCATTATTATTACTGTGCTGTAAATATTGTTAGCTTCCCTGATTTCTTTGAGAATTTCATCATCCATTTGTTCATTCTGGCCAGACGGTCAATAGTACACCCCCAATGCCATTGCCTTCTCCTTTTTATATGGATTTCCAATCCATAGAGATTCTACAATGTATTTTGTTTCCTGTAAAACTTTAATCCTGTGTGACTCAACCTCTCTCTGACCCAGATATTACAGTGTCCCACTGATTGTCTTCCTTCTATCATGTCTCTGAGATACCAATCATATCTAACTTCTCATTTAATGCTATATATTCTAACTCCCCCATCTTATTTTTTTGACTTCTAGTATTTGCATACAAGCTTTTTAGAGGCTGTATTTTATGTAATGTTTAAGTTCTGTCTGCTCTGTACCTAAGGGTTTTTGAATTACTTTTGTCTTTTTTGGAACCTCTCTGTTGATATGCCCTTACCTCAGTCTTTTGCTAGTAACCCTCAAGAATACATCCTTCCAATCCATGCACTCTTGGGTGACCGTCGACTTTCCCTATTATCTAGTTTAAAAGCTGCTCTATCTCCTTTTTAAAGGTTAATGACAGCAGCCCGGTTCCATCTCAGTTAAGTTGGATCCTATCCCTTTGGAAAAACCCCTCCTGTCCCAGAATGTTACCCAGTTCCTGAAAAATCCAAAACCCTCTTCTTTGCACCATCGGCTCATCCACGCATTGAGACTCTGGAGTTCTGCCTGCCTTTCGGGTCCTGTGCGTGGAATTGGAAACATTTCAGAGAATGCTACCCTGGAAGTTCTTGATTTCATCTTCTTACCTAAAAACCTAAATTTGGCCTCCAGAACCTCCCTTCCATACTTTCCTATGTCATTGGTACCAATATGTACCAGCACAGCAGACTCTTCCCCAGTACTATCTAAGACCTTGTCTAGGTGGCGCGTGAGGTCCACTACCTTCTCACCAAGCAAGCATGTTAACAGGCAATACTCACATCCACCAGCCAAATAGCTATCTACATACCTAATATTCGAATTGACTCGTTCCCTGAGAGCAAAGAGCTCCTTGCACCTAGTGCACATGTAAGACCCCTCACCAACTGGGAAAAAAATCATACATATGATACTCAAAGTAAAAGACTGGAAAGCCCCTATCTCGCTGCTGGACTGCTGTCTGCATCTTAGTTTTAAGGATGTTGTTATGTATTTAAGTTTTTTACTTATGTAGATTTGCTGGGAATACTTATGATAATAATATTATATCTAGTTTGTTTAATGGACTTTGTTTACCTCTAGTTTAATTAATCTCAGGTCCTTAATATATGGTTGATAAGGATAAACAGCTGTCCCTGAGAGGGAATATGGGCACCTACTTCCCTTTAAGAGGTTATCCCAGGGGTGGGAGTGGGGAGGGAGGGAGTGAATGAAGACCTATTACATGTTGGCTTGCTCCTAAGGTAAAGGCTTACCATTTTCCTGGGTGACTCACATAGCCCTTGATTTTTGATAGAAGGGGACTTTTAAATTGCCCCTTTGATCTGTCACTTGCCTTTAACACCTATTCAAGACAATCTCACAGATCTTTTGCCTCCTAACTGGAAGGCCTCTTTGTAAGGGTCTCTAGAAACAAGTTTATTTCTTCATATTTAAGACTATTCTACCTGTATGCTAATCAATGTTCTGATTTGATTTAGATGAAAAGCTCTCTAGAAACAGCTTTATTTCAGTAACTATTTACTCTATTTAACTTGCTATGTTAAGCTATACTCTGATTTGATTGAAATGAAAAGCTCTTTAGAAACAAATTTCAGAGTCTATTTACTCTTAATTTACTTTCTATGCTAAGCTATACTCTGCTTGACCTAAATACAAAGCTCGCTGGTTGTACTAAGACCTGACTGACTCAGCAAAAACACTCAATTCTAAAATATACAGATCTATCATTTTTAACCCAAAGAATACACTTTTCCCCCCGAGATTTAGAGTCTATTTCAGAAGATTAATGCTCACAGGTGTAGATCTATTTCCTTGTAGCAGTCCCTTTTGGTAGTCCCTCAAGTTAATCATTCATTTCATCCCTTTATAGGTGTTTACCTGGAACAGGACTGCAGCTCCACTATGTAAAGATAATATAGTAATATAAATGAATAATAAAAAGAAAGTGTAATAAGAAGGCATACTAAAATCACCACATATAAACTGGGAACTTTATCTGTAGTACAAAAGGGACTCTCAGGAGCTATGGGGATGCATACAAACAGAAATGAGTTGGAGAGTAAAAGGGACGATTAGCATCACTCACTGGCCTACCACTGAAAACCAGGTATAGACCAGGAGCAATCTCTTGAAAGCAGGTACTATCCTGTTTTTTTTTTTTAGTTCAAACTTTTTTGTTGATCTTAGAGGGTACCAGGACTTAATTTGTAGACAAAAAGGAAGCAGAACTGTGGAGTGTGGTAGGGGACAGGTAAAACTGGAGTAAGAGCAATAAGAGCAGATGGATTAGGGAATAGAGTGACCGTTCTCTGCTGTGCCCCAGGTTCACCTCCCCCTCCCCCCTTTTCTCTGCAGGCTGCCTAGAATGGTGAGCCTGGTGCAGACAACCACTGCTGCTCTGGAAGCTTTAAAGACGTGCTGGAGCTGCGTTCCAGGCCATTCTCCCAGAAATTAAGCCCTGGTGGAGGGGGGGGGGGTTACTATCATAGTTTTAATTCAAACGTTTTCATGGATTCCGTACTACTCTATTTTTTATCCTTTTTCTTTCCTTTTCTCTGAAATGACACCAAATTATTCTATTAGAAATTGGCACCTGACCTTAAAGTTCAAGTCCCGCTGATGACAATGTAGATTTCAAAGAGTTTTTTGTATTTGATTGCATATTATGGTTTTATTTTGTTCTCTTTCCCCAGGTTAGGTGTTTGAAGTGAAGTATAATTTGTTTGATTTGAAGAACTGCACGCATGGACAGATTCCCTTTGCAGCACACTTTTGATAATGTCCCCAGAATAAGGACATGGTTTATTTCAAGCAGGGAAATGTTTCTGGACAAACACCAATTAGTATGTTGAAATATACTACAGAGAGCAGCATTCTTTTTGCATCTGAGATAACAGAAAACGTTTAACAATGCTTAGCAATGTATCCAGTAATTTCATCACATACTTTGAGTTGTGTCAGGCAAGTAGAGAAGCAGAAATACCATTGACTTTCAGGAAAATGTGAAATATACTTCATAAGTTCTTGGGGCCTGATAATGAAGGGAATTAGCATGGTTAATCCCCTTGGCTGGGATATTCCGCGGCACTAACATGGTTAGTGTCGTTGAATATCTACACATATAGCATGGTCTATTGCTGTCTCATTATGCGCTCTAGGTGGATGGTAATATGACCCCACAAGAATGTTCTTTCTCATCACACATGGAATGTCTATCCATAAGGATTCCACATGGCATTTTGTTTCAAGCAGAAATTTTATTCTATTTGGCTTCTATGCCATTCTTAATATGTAGCACCGCCTCTCCACCAGTCTGATCCACTCTGTCATTTTAATATAATCTGTAACCAGTTATAATAGCATCCCATTCATTGTCCTCCTTCCATCAGATCTCGGAGTTGCCCGTAGAGGGTCATTTTATAAAGAGGAACCTAGTTTTAAATGGTTTTTAGTACCTACTTAGGCACTACGTTATAAAGAAATGTAGGCACCTACTTTTCTTTAGAAATTACTAGCATAAGTGGCAGAAAATGTGCCTTGAATGTAGATTACCATATCTGCCTAGATTAGGGTATTTTATAATGCATGGGTATACTTGTTTGTTCCACCCACTCTCCATCCAAATCCAAGCTTACATGCAAAGGATTTGCTATCATGGACAGAATCTTACAAGAGACCGTTTACATGCGCATGTTGCCATACACAAGAAAATGACTAAAAAACAGCTAAAGTAAATATACAATTCACCATGTAAAGTAGGTGGCCCCTTACAAAATTACCCATATTATGCCTAGGTCTTCATTTACTGCTGTACATTCTAATTCTGCCATCTTAATTTTTAGAATTCTTGTATTTGCATACAGACAATTTAAAGAATGTTTTTTATTTGTGTAGCAGTTGATGGAATAATTTCATCTGTCTGTTCCTTACGAAGATATTCTTGGGCTACTTCAGCTTTAATTACAACCTATCAGGATATTCTAACTTCCATGTATGACCAATGTTTCAGGAAGATCCCTTACTCTGAAGTACTCTATGTGCTCTTGAACGACTGTAGGTTTCCCCTCAGAGTATTAAAAGTCACTCAGTCTCTTTTTTAAAGTTTAGCACCAGTAGCCTGGTTCTGCCCTGGTCCATTCTTTTGGAATAGGCGCCCTATCTTCAGAATGTTGCCCATTTCCTAAGAAATCTAAATACCTCCTTGGGGGTGACTTAAGGTATCATGGTGTGTCCCTAGAGCTTTCTTTATGGCGGACTGGCTCCCCCTCCCTGCCCACAGCAGAGGTTAGCACACAGGGGTGAATGTTCTATGTCTTAAGTGGGTGGTTGCCCCAGTCATGCCCCCCCATCTCTGTGGCCACTGTATTGAACATGCAGCTCAGTAGATTCTAGAACACCCCCTCCCCCATTTCCCACATGGGCATAGTATGCCTCAATAGCTAGGATGTTTCTGTGTCTCCATGATAAAGTATTTCTATTGTATTTCCTTTGTGATTGTACTTTAGAGTTATTTTTCCTTCTTGCTCATCCATTTAATCATCTTTTTCACAAGTGTTAGATCTTGATTCTTATGGGGTTTTTTGTTGAGTATCAGCCTGGTTAAAGCTGAAAGGACTGGAAGGCTGTCTATGCTTAATAACTATTCTTTCTCACTGGTATTATCTGCAAATTTCTCTAGCAAATAGTTTCTCCGCTTTGATGAATGTTTTTCTTTTTAGCTTGGATTTGCCATTTCGTTTTCATCATGAATAATTATTGTTGCCCTTTTGAATTGTTCTTGCTGAGCACTGATAGTGGTCACATTTACACTGCGGTATCGTCACTGCAATCTGCAAACGAGGGCATGTTTTCAGAGCTCACATATGTATGAGTCAAGCTATAAATCATTACTCTTAATCTTTCCCTCTTCCGTGCTGCATTATTCTTTATTTTGAAACATCAGCATGCTTTCAGGATTGCCTACCCTGGCAGAACGATCAGAATAAAATACAGTACAAAAGTCTACTGTAGCTCACATTAGGAGTCCAACACTACCCATGGCAGTAATAAAAACTATAGTTTATTTTTGTGAGTTTTTTAATGTGAAGGATCTACACTGGCTCTGTCCTTTCCACAACTCTGGGCAACCAGACTGACTTAAGAACCACTGACACTATTTTCACTTTTTGCCACAGATGGGTTACCGACAAGGACAATCCTTTACAAAGCAACTATATGTACAATGACTGCACAACACTGCAGTTCTGTTTGAGTCGTTTACTAACTTACCAAAGTTTCCACTCCCATATGCGGCTGGTAGGAATGTTCTCTCTACAGCAGCCCCTCTAATTCTTGCTGAGAGAAGTGCTGTTGAAGGCCCAGAACTCATTCCCTTTATCTCCTCCTGTTTCCTGTTCTTTTTCGTTTGTCTTTCTCTTCCAGGGAACGATTTGGAATCCAGACCTACCATCTTGACAGGACTCCACTTTCCAGGCCCTTTGCTTCTTGAAAGAGAACTCTCCTTCTGGGAGTTAAGAGCATAGGGCCTGATATTCTGCGGCATTTACATGGTTTGCAGAATATCCATGGCTGCCGATGCTACATGCCCCGATGCTAACCAGTTAGCATTGGGGCATGTCTGCGGCGGAGCGGAGGTAGCACCGCTCACTAACCGGGCAATGGTGATATAGAACAGCTACCTCGTTAGCAATATGCAGTGAAAGCCAGGTGCATGAAATCCTGGCCTAACTTTCGCCATGGATTGCTAACTAGATAGGGGCTCAATATCGCCACTGCCCGGTTAGCGATTGGCAAATGCGGCAATGCGGATATTCAATGCCAGAGCTAATTATGACCCTAGCATTGAATATCTGGGTTTAATGTTCAGAGTCGGTGGCTAGTTGCTTTAGCAGTGCAAGCTGCCAGCACTGAGTATTGGATCCATAAGATCTGCTATACTGAATCAGACCTAGATCCATCAAGTGCAGCATCCTATTTCCAGTGATGGCCAATCTAAGTCACAAGTACCTGGCAGGATCCCAAAAGGTAGACTGGGATAAGCAGTCCACTTTAATAAAGGCTTATGGAAATTTTCTCCAGGAACTTATCCAAACCTTTTATAAACCCAGCTACACTAATAGCTTTTACTATATCCTAGTTAGTAGCTGCATTGTTATGTCCCACTGGTCTCTTTACTTTATAGCCCTCTATCATATCTCCCCTCAGCCATCTCTTCTCCAAGATGAAGGGCCCTAACCTTTTAAGCTTTTTCTCATAAGGGTATCCATCCAACCCATTTATCACCATTGTTCACCCTTCTCTGTACCTTTTCTAATTCTGCTATTATTTTTTTTAGATGCGATGACCAGAACTACATACCATACTCAAGATGATTGCACTATGAAGTGATACAGAGGAATTATTGTAGCCTTAGTTTTAGTTTCCATTCCATTCATTATAATTCGTAGCATTCCAGTGTATTAGTTTTCTTGGCTGCTACTGCATACTGAGCTGGGGATTTCAATCCAAGATGATGTCGAGATACTTTTTCCTGGGTGATTCATAATGTGGACCTTTGCATCCTGTAGCTATACTTTGGGTTGTTCTTCCTTAAATGCATAACATTGCATTGGTCCATATTAAATTAATCTGCCATTTTGGATGCCCAGATTTCCGTTTCCCAAGATTATTTTGCAATTTTATACAATCCTCTTGTGATTTTACAACTTTGACTAATGCTGCATCGTGAGCAAATTTGATGATCTCACTCATTGTCCCTGTTTCCAGATCATTTATAAATATATTAAAAAAGCAGCAGGCCTAGCACATATCACATATACCATACCCCATTATTCACTTTTCTCCATTGAGAAAATTGACCATTCAGCGCTACTCTGTTTTCTCTCTTTAAACCAGCTCCCAGTCCACATAGGACACTGTCTCCTATCCCATTATTTTTAATTACCTCATGAGTCTCTCATGAGAGCCTTGTGAAAGGCCTTCTGAAATTCCAGATACATTATTTCAGTCAGCTCACCTTTATCTACAGCACATGCTTCCTTACATCTTCCAAAACTTGTAGCAGATTGGTGAGGCAAGTCTTTCCTTGGTTAAATCTGTGTTGGATTTGTCACATTAACCCATGACTATCCATATGTTTAGTAATTTTGTTTTGCCTGTGCAATCTCCAGCGCCTGGGTTAAATGGAATATAAATTCCATCACATCTGATTTCATGTAATGAGGAAAAATCTATTCAATAGAACAATGCAGTATGGTAAAACCAGGGTTGGATTAGCCTGTTATAACATGGAGTCAGGTAGCAATCCTACACACACATGAAACCCACCCTAAAGGTGGGTGTTTCAGAATGTGCTGAATAATGTAGAATCAAAGGGTAAATGGTCACCATGCTGCTGAAGAGGTCAGATGAAGGGCAACATACAACAGCAGCCTGCAGTAATAGTCATTGTGCTAGCAGTGCTGGAAAGTAAACATTTAGGGGTGATATGCAAATCACTGCCTGTGCTGAAGGAGCAAGGGTAATATTTGCTCACATTTATATCTAATATTAAGATTTAACTTTAAATCTATAGAGAATAGTGTAGGGTAATAAAGTGCATACACACTAGACAGAGGGTGGAGAAGCAAGTTTGGGGGGGAGGGGATGTCAGTGGAAATTGCTCACCCTAAGAGAAATGTCATCACTTAGCACTGGCACCTGTAGCCCTGTACAAAAAAGAGCTTGGAAAACAGTTACCTAGGATTTAGAAGTAGTAGGCCTCTTTATCTAAAAGAGCTTAATACTTATCTCAGTGTGTAGAAAAAGGAACAGCCCCCTACTACTACAGGCTTGTCTTCTGAAGATAGTGCTGGAAGATCTTCTGGGAACCACGATAGGCTTAGAGTAAAAATGCCAATAGAGAGCCTCCTACAGACCCAGTTGGGGGTAGAGATTGCAGCAGAGAGGCTCTGGAGAGCCCTATCCAGGTTTGGGAGTCTAGCAGCAGATAGGATCCAAAAGGGCCTAATGGTAGATTGACTCATTGGGGAGTTGCAGTGGAAAATCAGCTCCAGAGGGAGCTACAGTGGCAGAGAGTCCATTCAGGATTTAGAGCCACAAGACTCAGGGAGGTCCAGCGATTGATCAGCTCACAGGATAGCTGCAATAGTTGTTCCAAAATGGGCAGAAGTGCAAAACCCTCTCTGGATTGGAGGAGAATTTTGAGGAGGCAGAGCCAAGGCTACAGCCTCAGTGATTGGACAGAACTACAAAGCCTCTCCTTTCAGAAGCAGCCCCCGGTCCAGAGCTACAGCAGTGGGTGAGACTTGGGGCTGGTGGGCAAAGGGAGGCGAGTTAGGAGATAGGTTATTAAGGTAAAATCCTTAATTTTTAAAGATTTACTTAAGTCATTGTATGCAAGGTTATAGTTGTTTTTTGAACTGCCTTATTTTATATGTCCTGTATTGCTATTTCACTTTATCTGCTTGAGCCACAAACCATAATACGGGTTGTACATACTGCATTATTTTATCACAATACTTGATGTATATATTTTGTAAATAAATTGTAAATACTATTTAAGCAAGCCTTGTTCACAGTGGTGGTTTTTTTTTAGAAGTTGAGAGGAGGGAAATCCTCCACGCTAACACCTTTCTTCCCCAGCTGGAAGCACCAGGTGCCAAAATGACAAGGACCAATGGAGCTCGCCCTCGAAGGCACTCCAGCCAGGCTGGTCCCAGACCCAGAAGCATTCCCAAGGGGGCGCTACACACATATCCCAGCTAGAAATTCAGTAGAGACAATATGAATATTATAGAGCTGAGAGAAGCAACACTGGTCCATTTGGAGGTTCCTGCTTGGTAAGAGCACCCTCAGTCATTCTGAACCAGATCACACCACCCAATTACACGGCTTTCAATTACCCACAATCACACAAGAGGGATGGAGGAGTGCTTATACTAGCAAGGAACCATTTCCGATTTAAAATAGCCTCAACAGCCAGCACAGCACAGAGCAATATACTCCCTATTGAGAACAAATACATTTCTATATGCCTCACCTATAGGGCCTCAAATGCAATGCTAGTGAGCTCGCCACAGCACTTGATTCAGGGTGTGCATTTAATTCCCATCACAAGCCGCTAATAGCCTTGGAGACTTTAACCTCAATTCAACATCCAACAAGGAGATCAATGCATTCCTAAAAGCAATAGAATCACTGCAGTACTCCCAACTTATTTTACAATTAAGAGGATGATTTTTAAAACCACTGACTTGTCTAACTAACAGTTTATATGCCTAAATAGTTTGCCTTAAAAATACCTTTCCCCCATAGATTAAAAGTATGTGCACTGAACACATTTTAGCAGAATTTGAAAGAAACTTTCACAGAGATACATTTGGATCAGGGGAGGAAAATAAAGGATAAGCCCCGGAATTAAATTAAGGCTTGATAATGGAGGCTACACCACTGGCCAATCAAGATGGATGAGAGCAATGAACAGGCGATGTTACCTCAGATGATGGTCTAGGGCAGAGGTTCCCAACTCCAGTCCTGGAGGGCCAAACACCATTCAGGTTTTCAGGCTGTGCCTAATGAATATGCATGAGATATATTTGAATACAATGGGGGCAGTGCATGCAAATGCATCTCATGCATATTTATTAGGGACAGCCTGAAAACCTGAATGGTGTTTGGCCCTCCAGGACTGGAGTTGGGAACCTCTGCTCTAGGGTTTGTGGCTGTCCCGTCCCCCCTCCCCTTGTTTCAGTGGGTATTTGGGTAGGTTGGGATTAGATGGTCTTGATATAGCTTTCAGATTTTGGTTTGCAATCCCCTTCAGATCTTGAGGTAGCTTGTAACATGGAAGTTGGCTATGGGAGTCACAAAGCTCTCTACTGATACCATTGGGGAGCTGTGTGGACTTCCATAGAGGAGATCCATTAAGTTCTTTTGACCAGAACAACCTGGTGTCACTGCAGCTGTTTTAGATGGACTGATGTATTGCTAGATAATTCATTACCTCATTGCTTCTCAGTTGGCTTCTACTAATTGAATGCTCAAGCGTGGCAGAAGACATGTGAAGGATCATTTTATAAAATCCCCCAAAATTATAAGTCTGTAAACAAATCTTAATATAAGCAGAAAATATTTTTAAAATCATCAAAAAACTCAAAAAAAGGGGAGAAAACCCCATTAATTATGCTGGTTGCACAAATTCACTCTTTGGGCTGATGGCTCCTCATCATAATTGAGAGAAGATGAGGCTGAGGCCTATAGCTCTGAGCAGCAGCATAATACTTCTATTATTTAATGAGGTTCTCTAGTGTTGGGGCTTGCTGATTGGGGTCCACTGACTTGCTCCCTTATACTGGGGTTTCAGTAACCCATAGCTATGGGGGTCTCTTTTGATCCTCTCAAGTCTGCAGGGCTATGACTGCTTGGGTGCTTATCCTGTGGGCTATACCACCTACATTTATTTAACAGGTCTTTTATACTGCTTTATTATTTCAATCAAAGCAGTTTACATTGTAACTTAAACTTGGTAATGCACATTAAATAGGGACATTGATAACTTGTAACTTTCTGAGGCCCCCTAAGTGCATGTATTAACTACCACATGCACCCTCAAAGCACAGGGACCAGGGGTCAGATGGCTCCTGTACTGCCACACCATCATTTACCCATGAAGTACAACACCTAATCTGCATGCTCCTCCCCCCACCGTACTCTTTTGGCTCCAACTCTGCTTCTGAGGTAAGCACTGATCGCAGCACAGAAGAGTATTAGAACCACAGTAATTAAAAAACACCAGTGGTGATTTGTATCTTGATGTACCCTCAATTTCTAGAAATCCTGAAAACTGTCAAGATAAGATTACCACAGATCTAAATAATGTTACAGCACAGAAAAAGAGGAAATTTCTGGCAATGTGATAGCAACTAAGAAATATAAAAGCTAAGTTTAGTTTCTGCAATCTAGCAAGGGCAACTTCAAAACTTGTTACAGGTATTTAGGAGTAATTTTATAAGGAGCCACCTAGATTTACCTATGAACAACACATGTAAATCTTGGTATTTTGGTCATAGATGCAGGTAAGTGACCACTTATGTGTGAAAATGACCATGTTAAATATGTGCACACAACTGACCATGTGAGTGTGCGCAAGGACAGAGTTTGGATGGAACATGGAGAGTGGAAGAAGAAAGTTCCATGCATAAACTATAAGATATTATAATTTACATGCGATCAGGAGAAGTCTAGGTGAGGGCATTTGCAGCAGCTCTAGGGCATGCGTTTTCTACCACTTACAGTATGCTGTTTTTTATACAGTATATACGAGTACATACTTCAGTTTATTAAATAAGCACAAAATAAGCATTTAAAAATGCACATAAATCAAGGCGTGACTTATAAACCTACCCTTATAGTGTGGTGATGAAATATAGTTTGTTCTTCCCAAGATGGAAATGGTAGTATCTTAAGATCGAAGTCTGAGCAGGTATAAAGCAGCATGCATTTAGCAAGCACTTTCTAAATAGAGTGGAGATTAAGGGGTATGTTTACTAAATGGCAGTAGCGGATTCCATGCGATATCGGAGCCGCGGCCCCATTGAAATGAATATTGGGGCAATATTGAAATCAATGGTGCCGTGGCTCCGATATAGCACAGAATCCACTGCTGCCATTTAGTAAACATACCCCTAAGTATTCAAACTGATTTAGCAAGAGCTTGCATGGCCCTCATTTGCATAGCACATTCTTCATTTGCATGTCCATGCAAATACCTTTATGGACCCCTTTAACGTGGCTGGTATGCCTTCCTTTGTAGCACACCACTTTTTGAGTGCTTAAGAAGGCCTTATTCTGCATGTGAAAGTTTATTATTTCTAGCCCAAAATATTGGATCATTTTTCAAACACTATTAGGGGGAAATAAGGTCTTTCATAAGAAATGCAGGGTATGGGAATACTAATTCATAAATTGTTAAGCAATGTCATTATCTTTATAAATTATCACATTTTTCCTACTCTTGTCAGAGAATAATAAAGCAATTATTTATTAGCAAAGTGGTATGGGAGAGATGTCAAGCTGTCCAATCTTCAAATGATCAGATAATTTATCAAGACAATGAAACTGAATATCAGTTATGAAGCAGTATTGAAACAGTTGCTAAAAGAAATCATGAGGCCCTATGCACTGAAATGTGTGCTAACATGTTCAGCTAGTGTGTTGTTCAATAGTGAACATGTATGCATGAGATTTTATCATTCCCTTAGCATTACAAAATTAGCTCATGTGCTATTAGCATGCACACTAATGAGAACACTGTAAGGAAGGACCATTTGGTAAATACAAGGGAAAAAGGAATAATATTAAAATACTAAATAACATGCATATGCTAAAATTAAATAGCACAGTTATGCTAAGCTGATACATACTGCTGGTTGTGTAGAGAGGGTAAAAAACCTACACATGCACTTCACAGTAGACAAGTCAAGGGGTGATTCCACATGGACATAAAAAAAAAATAGATGGTGACCTAAGAAAAGGTTAATGCACAAAATACCGAATATGCAGACACAAGACAGTATCATCAGTGCCACACAGACCTCCACAGCATATATGGACAGGCAGAACCAAACAGCCATCCCACAAAAGGGGGCGTTATATCAAGATGCAATGTCCCTACTGCTAAGGCTAGAATTGAATGGTCCTCACATGCATTACATATACAGGAACATATAAGAGCAGCCCACCAATCTTCCCTGCTGGCATGTCTTCTAGACTCCCAACTTGTCTATCAAAAGTATAGGAGGTTATAGACCTAGCAGTTGGAAGAAATTTTGGCTGGGCTGTGAACCTTACACAGCTGCAGAATCATTTGGAAGGGTTGAGAATAACTTTGGGTCCAGATATTTTCACAAGGTTATGGATTCACTCATTTATTTCAGAACATGGAAGTTTATTTATTTAACAGATTTTATATACAGCTTTATAATTTGAATCAAAGCGGTTTACATTGAAACTTAAACATGTACGTTGAAAACTTGGATTTTTCCTGAGGCAATGGAGGATTAAGTGACTGGCCCAAGGCATGCTAGTGGGAATTGAACGCTGGTCTTTGGTTCCCAAGCCAGTGTTCTTAACCATTAGGGCCCATGGTATAAGTAACCCTAACCTTTCTGATGAAAACAAATAGAATACATGTGGTTGAATATTACTATTTACTTATCTATGGTTCTTTTCCCAGGTTCAATGTGTTTCAGGGATATTCCCAAATTGCAAGGGATTCATATCCATTGATCTCACCGCTACCACAGTAGAACACAAATCTGAGTTAGGAGGTGATGTTGTGATGCTGGAACCTCTGCCATCAATGCCGTCTACCCTGTCAATCAAATCAAATGAATCAACTCCCACCCTGTGCATTCTATCCATGCCACAAAGGTGCACCCAAAACCTAGGCTATGCAAAACGATGGCAGGGCTTGAAAGGGCCATTAGAGTTTTAGTGACTGCCTTTTCATCATCCCTCCTATTTCTTACTCCAATCTCTCTACTTATTTATTCTTCAAATAGAATATTTCATGCACATCTGGCAAGTTAACGTCTCCTGTTCCTTCTTCCTTTCAAATGTCTTTGGCTAGATCTATTTCCAGATCCTTTATATGAGTGGAAGGTGTGTAGACCACATTGGTGTCAATGTAAGGGCGATGTCCTCTTTCCAAAATGGTCCATGGTGTCTCCTCCTTTCCCCATGCCCTCTCCCTTTCAGTTGCTTTAATAGTATTTTGACTTTGAGCTGTTCCACCCTCTTTTATGCTAGCTCAGTCCCTCCTAAACAGGTTATAGTCAAGTATGGCCTTATCTTTTTCATGGAACTAATTAAACCACATCTCCATAATAGCAGCAATATCTAAGTCCACTCCCACTTTTAGAGCTTGAAGATCTGTAACTTTATTGATTAGGGACATATTTATTAAAGTGCACTATCCGGTTGTGCGGGATTTGGTCCATGGTTGATGGGTGATTGGGCTGCGCTGCAGTAAGTAATATATATGACAAATGTCACCACACTAAAAATCCCATATTACCACAGCAACGCACAAGTAGGCGGGGTGACGGCAGAGTGAGGGTGGAGTCAGGGTGTGGGACTGTGGTGGGCGCGTAGTTACATGCTAGCTAGTGAACCATGCCACTAGTGGTGCTGCAGCTAACGCCAATCTCTGACCAGGTACTAGCTGCACTCCCCATACACCTGCGTGCCAACCACATGGTTCAGAAGCATGGTTCATATACAAGTGTTAAGAAATATAAAGGGCAGGAGAAGGGCTAACACATTGGAAAAATAGGGTGCCAATAGCAGATGGGAGCTGAATATCACGAAAACCCCCCCAAAACCAAAAACCATTGGGACCCACACCAATCAAAAACATTTTTTCATATAACTTTTATTTATGTCAAAAATGTATCAAAAATATATATCAAAGCTTAAAAATCTTTATAAATTCAATTCATCCAAAATTTCAAAAATATAGTTCTTTAAACTTTCAATTATAAACTTAAACTTGCTTGCATATTGAAAGATGCTTCTTTGCCAACATATTTTCCTTGCTTGACACACTGAGCTTGCTTGCTTGCGTATGCTGAACCCAGTTATACGACTAGCTTGGCAGTTCACAGAACCTGACCCCAGCCGCTGGTTTCACTGTTTCCCCCACGGCTTTGTCAAAGGGCTGATATGCCGCCGACTTTAAATCAGCTATCACATCATTGTTATATAATCGCCTCAGTCATTGTTTTCAGGGTGCTGCATAGTGCAACTGACATGGTAGTGTAACGCAACAGCATGACAACCTCAATACAGGGCGTCATATCTGCATCTGCATTGGATAGGTTTCAGAGGGCTGCTGGTGTTGTGTGCTGTGGAGGTGTCAGGAGACAGGGCCTGTGCTCTGTGCTGCAGTCAGTACCTGCCTCAGAAGAGTAAAGTGGGAAAAGCGACATTCAAAAGTAACCCATTTGGAGAAAGTGACCCAGAGGTAACTCTCCAGATGTCTTGTAAAAACACCTGTCTTTCACCCAGATACAGCTGAGAGGAAATTATATAACTTGCAGAAATAGCCACCAGGATTGGAGCAGAAGGTGGAGATTCATTGACACTTTAAATTCTTTTAGCTACAAAATCTATCAAGTAACAGAAATTCTGCTTTCTCCTGAAACAATACTCCTATACTGAGAGACTGTTGACTAATTTTATTGAGCATATGCATGGATTTTCAAAGAATACTGTGGTCAATTTAATAGAGTTGGGAGAATGAACCAAGCAGAATTTAGGTGTACCATGATTAACTGGCGCTAAGGATGCACCATTTGTGAGTGCAAAATGGCACAGTTAAGAGTTCTAATGTGTGCTAAAGGGCGGAGCGGGGAGTAGGTGTACCTCAGTTAAGGGTGCTAGTGGCTGGTTAGTGGCCATTAAGTGAACATCGGGCAGTAAGAGTGCCCAACGTGCACATTTATGCGTGCTAAGGCCAGTTGCCTTAACATGGGATAAGGGAACCTTTCTGCAAGTCACATTTGAGCCACTGGATGGGTGTAAAAATAATAACAGATGAACATGTCACATCCATATATCCCTTACGTGTGAGACAGTAAGTGGGAGGTTAATGTGGGAGGCATTTGGGCTGTAGTAGTGAGGGCTGCACATGTAATTCACGGTGATGTCTGTGGGTGGCATAGGAGTGGGCAGAAGTGTGCCATGAAGTAGCCACCATGGTCACAATGTAGGTATAGAAAGTATTCCTAGTTGAGAGGTGGGAGTGATACACCCCAATGAGTAAAAGGCCACAGTGTGGGCCAGGGTGTGGCAGTTGACAGGAGAATACATAACTGAACATGATGGATGGATGCTGATGGATGGGCCGAAGGATGGATGGGGGTAGATGAGAGTATTGTATGGCCTCACGGTTCCAATGTACTCGATGTGACCTCACAAATGAAGCTAACCTCAATTGTAGTGTGTGAAATATAGTTGCTGGGCCACAGGGGAGGTCTAATACCATCTATTTAGGTTTCACAGCTGTTTCAGCTGTTCTAACCACCATGCAATCTTCCTGACACATATGCATATAACTACTTGCACAAGTAAGGAAGCTATGATTCAAAGACATAAAAGTCACACAACTGTACAAGCTGCATGCAGAATCACGAATAGGCATGTACGTGAAGGCCGGGACTGTGATTCAGTCCCAGCCTGCACGTACATGCCTGCCCAACTAACTCAGTCAGGCCATTTAAATGGAGCCACGGCACCATGGCATTATGTTGCCATGGTGCCGTGGCTCCATTTAAAAGTCGTGATGCCGGCTGCCGTAAAATAGAGTTAATTCCCCGCAACCCGACCCTCGATCCGGCCTCCTAAGTCCAGGGTCGTGCTGCGGGGAATTAACTTTTGTCCCCCCAGTCTCATCTGCACTCCGGAGCTGAACAAAGAAACATCCAGGGGGTGGAATAACTTACCCAGACATTTCGCCGGCCTTGGACGTACAGGGCCGACATTAGAATCAGTCCTGTACGTCCAGGGCCGGCGACCACCCACTGCCTGTCCACTCTCTGCCCCCGTGCCGCCCCTTTCTTCCCCCATCTAACTTCCCTGCACAACTAGCGGGGAAGTTAGACAGGAGGGGAAAGCCGGCATGAATAACCCCCATACTGTCTGGTGAAAGAAGATCACTTGCATGATGATACACACCTGGCGTCCACTCATGTCATTGAACTGATGTGTCTCTAATATTGGCCATATGTAGCAAATAAGGATGTGATATGATCTGTGCAGGTGGGCATCCCAGGAGTGTGACATGCCTGCATGTACTGCATATATGTGATGGAGCAAATGATGTTTATTCACAGTTATCACAACAGTTTCCAATCATGTACAACTCATGTGTCATGCATCTACAGGGTGAAGTTGTACGACTCTGCAATATGCTGCAGCAGAGGCAATAAAGTCATGCTGTCAGATGGCTATGATTGCAAAATGCTTGTCTGCAGAACGAATGTGCATAATGCATAAAAAAGAATAATACTAATAATCATGTGTGCTCTCAAGTCAATACTGACTCCTGGTAACCCAGCAGCTCCTGAGTTTCCTTGGTAGTGTGATCAAAAACATATTGGGAAGCCATTCTTGAGAGGCATAGAGGGTGAAGTAACTTGCCCAAGGCCAGATGGGGGATTTGAACCCTAGTCTGTTATTTTACTAACCCAGTGCTCCAACCATTCAGCTACAATTCTGTAGCACTCTCTAGAATAAGCCAGACTACAAGTCCCTGCCTGCAATGGCCTAAACGTTGGACTTCAAACAGTATGGAAGGCACATACTGAGACAGTTGTAAACCACACCTAGGGGCTGTTTGCAGTGGCACACATGCAGTACAGACTGCACTGGACACTCAGTACTGCAGCTGCATAGCAGACTCACAGCAACAGTATTAATTTTCTGTGCAAAGACTAAGCTACATGTGAGGCCCAGGAATGCAGCTCTCTTTTTTTCAGAGAACTCTTTTCATCTAGACTAGAGCTATCACAGTCAGTCTGCAAATGTCGTGCAACACTAGATTGTGTCAGCCACTCACACATCATCTGTGCCAGGTTAACTAGTTACCACCTACTGTAGGTGCACATAGCCACAATGAAGATTTTGGCTTTGTACAGACTGGAATGCCTCAAAACAACAGTATCCATTTCATTATAACTTAATTCTTACTAGCACTATATGG
Organism: Ichthyophis bannanicus; assembly: GCA_033557465.1. NCBI lineage: Eukaryota > Metazoa > Chordata > Amphibia > Gymnophiona > Ichthyophiidae > Ichthyophis > Ichthyophis bannanicus. The sequence goes on from CM066033.1 coordinate 1,248,228,152, forward strand.
ATACATAGCTGTGATATGGTCACAGCTCGGTCACAATGAGAGTGGCCTCTCAGCATGAACAGCTGTGTGCAGTCAGGCCATACTTATGCTGGGCCCATGTTTTGATGGCTCAGCCGTTTACCTAACCTCTGACTCATGTGCAACCTCTGCAAACTGCTCTTTTGTAGACATTACCCAGAATCCTCTGTTCCTCATTTGTGTATCCTTTGTGTTTGAACTTAGAGAAAGCTAATGCAATGCCAAGAGCACTGGAAACTGGACCAGAGACAGGCTTTGAGTGCATGCTGGCCCACTATGGCCGACATCGGTCACATACCAAAAGAATGTGTCCTCTTAACAGCTATTGGCAGTGAGCATTGAACATAGTGCTATGCTTGTACTCTCACATTATGTCATGTCCCTGGTTATGGACACAGCGAAATGGCCAGTGAAGTACATTCGCTCTCCTACGCTTCGTACGCAGTTCCCTCCTTCCACAAAGAGCACGTGGAAGCATGGCAGGTTGAACATGGGTTAAAAGTTGATACAGTTGCTGGCTACACATAAGCCGCCATCAACAGCCTCTTTGTACTCTAACAATGTCCTTTTGGCTGTCCTATTCGACACCCATGGAGAGTGGGTGAGGCTGTCACGCAGGGCCCCTGATGTGAAACATGCAGAGACTGAGTAGGCCATCAGAGCTTCTGTGCATATGAACAGAGCCTCTGGCCACCAATGCCACCTACCAGGGCACATTCAAAACAGGTATGGGTCTATTCTCCCCTACATCCACCCCAATATTCACCTCCAGGCACTACTTTCTCACATGGTGCAAGGTGATGCAGAGACCAACATGACATCTTGTGGCACATTCCTCCTGCTGGAATTGTGCACGGATCATTCAAAGGTCAGTGTCCTACTGTCACAATCAGGAAAACCAATGCATATTGACTGGTTGGTCTTATGCTGTAGTACACAATGTCATGCTGAATGCTGTGGTCAATGATTAGTAGACATACTATCTTCGAAGCCCAGACCAGCTTTATTCCACACTTTAAGAAAAGTGGAACGAAGTCCAAAAAACTGCCAGCATGGTTTATAGGTGATGTCAGAGAGGCTGTTGTTGCCAAAAAAGCATCTTTCAGGAAATGGAAAAAGGAGCCAAATGATGAAAACTGGAAACAACATAAACACTGGCAAGTTAAATGCAAGTTATTGATAAGGCAGGCAAAGAGAGAATTTGAGAAGAAGCTTGCTGTGAAGCAAAAACGCATAATAAAGACTTTTTCAAGTACATTCATAGCAAAAAACCTGTGAGAGAGTCAGTTGGACCATTAGATGACCGAGGGATAAAAGAGGCATTAAGAGGGGACAAGGCCATAGCGGAGAGGCTGAATGAATTCTTTGCTTCAGTCTTTACTGAGGAAGATGTAGGGATGTTGCCCATGACTGAAGTGGTATTTAAAGGTGATACTGCGGAAGAATTGAAAGAAATATCTATATACCAGGAAGATGTATTACAACTATTTGACAAACTGAAGAGTAGCAAATCACCTGGACCAGATGGTATACAGTACATCCAAGGGTGTTGAAAGAACTGAAATATGAGATTGCAGACTGCTATTAGGAATCTGTGAACTATCATTAAAATCATCTATAATACCTGAAGATTGGAGGATGGCCAATGTAATGCCAATTTTTAAAAAAGGGTTCCAGGGGTGATCTGGGAAGTTACAGAACGCTGAGCCTGACCAGGAAAAATGGTAGAAACCATTATAAAGAACAAAATTACGGAACATGTAGATAGTCATGGCTTAATGGGAGACAGTCAACATGGCTTTAGCCAAGGAAGGTCTTGTCTTACTAATCTGCTATGTTTTTTTGAAGATGTGAATAAATATGTAGACAAAGGTGAGCTGGTTGATATAGTGCATCTGGATTTTCAGAAAGCCTTTGACAAGGTCCCTCATGATAGACTTTTGGCAAAATTAAAAAGTCATGGGATAGAAGGTAGTGTACTATTGTGGATCAGGAACTGGTTAAAAGCAGAGGGTAGGGCTAAATGGCCATTTTTCCCAATGGAGAAAGGTGAATAGTGACTATTCCATGGATCTGTTCTGGGTCCCCTGCTTTTTAACATATTCATAAATGACCTGGAAATGAGAATAACGAGTGAAGTAATCAAATTTGCATATGACACAAAATTATTAAAAGTTGTTAAAACCCACAAGGATGGAGAACCGGTGGTGCAGAGCCCTTTAGACTTCTCGGCGGAGTTGAGCAGCTCGGCGGGAGGTTCTGGGCCTGATATCTCGCCACCAGTGCAGTGGCGTCCTCCCAAGGATCCCTTGCCGGAGTGGAATCCAGTGCAGTTGGAGGAGGTGCTCCCTTCCGGTCCTGTGGGGGCTGCTGAGAGTGGAGGGTCAGCTGCAGTGAGGAATAGTGGAGCTACCGTATCATCTCTCCCCTGCAGCACAGGAATTCCGGTATTGAGGAGGTCTTCGGGCAGGTCAGCATCTGCCTTCTCTGCTACTGGGGCTTCACCAATGGAGCAGCAGCTCTCGGAGGACAGTACAGCAGTGACACAAACTTTGGTAACTTTTTCCTTTGAAAGACCAGCTGAATTTACCTTAGAGTCAATATGGTCTGCCATTGTGAAGCTTGGGGAATTGCTTGCTTCCCAGGTGTCTGCTCTGGCAGCTCAGTCTCAATCTCATACTAATTTGCTCCAGCAACATACTTTGGAAGTTTCAGCTTTACAATCTTCCGTGACTGATCTCCAGCAGAAAGTTTCCCGGTGTGAAGATGGTAGTTCCTCTTATCAGAAGGATGCATTGGCGTTAAAAACAAGGATTGAAATGTTGGAGAATGCTTCGATATTCCAATCTTCGTTTAATAAATTTTCCAAAGGCTCCGGGCATTAGTGCCAAGGAGATGTTTAAGAAATATTTGGTGGACGTGTTGGGAGTTCCAAATGAATCCCATCCCCCTTTGGTTAAATTATACTATCTTCCTTTGGGTAAAAAGGTGGTTGGTGGTGGGATAATTTCTGGAGTAGAACAGGCTGATTCATTAGATGTGTCTGCTATTTTGGAAACTTCTTTAAGTTAATCTGTTTCTCCTTCTACTTTGATTGTAACCTTTGCTCTCTCTTCTGATAGAGATTGGTTTCTCCATATGTTTTTTCGGATGCGTAATGTAATATTTCAAGGGTTGAATGTACTTGTTTTTCCAGATTTAGCCAAGGAGACTCAGAAACGTAGGAGAGAATTTCTATTGCTTCGCCCAGGGGTTTTGCTGTTGGGGGCTCAGTTCTTTTTGAAATTTCCCTGTAAATGTATGGTTAGGTTGAATTCTGCTTCATATATTTTTTTTGAGCCATCACAATTGTCTGCATTTTTGAGTGCTCGCCGTCCGGCTGAGGAGGCCCCGGTTTCACTGCAATAGGTTATGGCCTGACTGCTGTTACTCATCAGGTTTATTTTCTTCTCAGGTTTCGTTTAAATGATGTATGTTGGTAGGGTCTCCCTTTGGTGTAGTGGGCTATAATAGGGGCAGAAATTGTTTAAGTATTCCTATTAATTTTCTTATGAATAATATTGTTGTATCAATGTTGTTTTTTCTTTTCTGTACCCTAATTTCTATTCAGATGTGTTGATACTTGGATTTTTTTTTGTAAAATGATAAAGATTAAATAATAAAAAAAAACACCCACAAGGATTGTGAAAAATTGCAAGAGGACCTTGATAAATTAGAAGACTGGGCATCCAAATGGCAGACGAAATTTAATGTGGACAAGTGCAAAGTTATGCACCTAGGAAAAAACAACCCACACTATGATTACACGATGCAAGGTTCCATATTAGGAACCACCACCCAGGAAAAAGATTTAGGCATCATCATGGATAACATGTTGAAACCCTCTTCCCAGTGTGCAGTGGCGGCCAAGAGAGCAAATAGAATGCTAGGTATCATAAGGAAAGGAATGGAAAATAAAACAAAGGATATTATAATGCCTCTGTATCGTTCCATGGTGTGACCGCACCTTGAATATTGTGTGCAATTCTGGACACAGTATCTTAAAAAGGTTATAGCGTTATTAGAAAAGATACAGAGAAGAGCCACCAAAATGGTAAAGGGGTTGGAAGGATATTCCTATGAAGAGAGACTAAAAAGATTAGGGCTCTTCAACCTGGAAAAGAGATGACTGATGGGAGATATGATAGAGGTCTCTAAATTAATGAATGGAGTGGAACGGGTAAACGTAGATCAATTGTTTGATCTATCAAAATATAGAAAGACTAGGGGACATGCAATGAAGCTACAGGTTAAACTATTTAACATTAATAAGAAAAAAAAATTTTTCACTCAACGTGTAATCAAACTCTGGAATTCTTAACTGGAGGATGTAGTAAAAGCTGTTAGTGTAGCAGGGTTTAAAAAAGGTTTGGACAAGTTCCTGGAGGAAAGGTCCATAAACTATCATTAAAGAGACCAAGGATATCAACTGCTTTCCCCAATACAGGCATTGTGGAACCTGTGTCTTTTAGGGAAACTGCTAGGTACTTGTGACCTAAATTGGACACTGATGGAAACAGGATATTGTGCTTGATGGACATTGGTCTGACCCAATATGGCATATCTTATGTTCCTTTTTTCTGTTGGCTATTCCTCTCCCTATGCACCCAAGCATTCTTCTAGCTTTTGCTATCACCTTTTCTACCCGTTTAGCTACTTTAAGATCGTCAGACACAATCACGTCCAGGTCTTGCTCTTCTTTTGTGGACAGAAGTACTTCCCTCCTACACTTTACCATTCCTTTGGATTTTTGCAGCCCAAATAGATGACCCTGCATTTTTTAGCATTAAATTTCAACTGCCAAATTCTAGACCATTCTTCAAGCTTAGCTAGATCCCTCCTTGTGTCATCTACTCCTTCCTGGGTGTTTACTCTATTGCAGATTTTGGTATCATCCTCAAAGAGGCAACCTTACTCAACAGCCCTTCTGCAATATCACCAACAAAGATGTTAAAAATAATTATACCAAGGAGTGATCCTTGCAGCACACCACTAGTAACCTCCCTCTCCTCAGAGTGAGCTCCATTTACTTGTACCCTTTGTTGCCTCCTCCTCAACCAATTTCTAACCCAATCAGTAACTTTAGGGTTCATTCCTAAGGTGCTCAGTTTGTTGATAAGTTGCCTGTGTGGAAGGGTATCAAAGGCGTTACTGAAATCCAAGTATACCACATCTAGGGCTCCCCTCGGTCCAATTCCGTGGTCACCCAGTCAAAGAAATCAGATTTGTCTGACAAGACCTGCCTCTGGTGAATCCTTCCTGCCTCCGATTCTGTAATCCATTGGACTCCAGAAACCTCACTATTTTCTCTTTGAGCAGCGTTTCTAATAATTTACTCACCAAAGAGGTTAGACTAAATGGCCTGTAGTTTTCAACCACATCCTTACTTCCATTTTAGTGTAAAGGGACCACATGTGCCTCTCTCCAATCCTCTCGCACCACTCCCGACTCCAAAGAGGCATTGAAAAGATCAGTCTGCGGAGCCTCTAGAACATTCCAAGTTATTTCTGTATTCTTGGATATATCTCTGGTCCCATCACTTTGTCTAGTTTTACTTTAGCTAGTTCCTCTCGAACACAGGGAGAACATTCCATAGTTGGGGAAATGCTAAATGAACTCTTTTGAATAAAGGCTAAACACAGCCTGGTTTTAGTTAGAAGAGCTAGGAAATTTCCTTGGGAGGATTTCAGTGTTCTTGCAGGAACATAAGGTATCAGAAAGTCAATGAAGTACCAAGGGAATAAAATGACAGATAATGAATTCCATTATTGAGAATAGTCACAAAACTTACAAATTATGAAAATTTCACTTTTATACTATCAAGAAATGCAACAATCTCTAACTTGTTTCAGGCCTTGGAAAACAGAATCTTGTATTTTCCAACCAATTTGAATGTCTTTACACGTGAGGTTATGCAGACTGTAGAACTGAAGTCTACACAAGCCAGACTATACTAATATGGAAACTTTAGAAAAGAAAAATATGATCACATGCTCATCTTTTTTTGTATTAATTCAAGGTATTTAAAAAATGGCGTTGATAATAAGGAAGCACAGAAGCATAAATATATCACTTTATTTGCCAAAAAAACAACTACTGAGCTACTAAAAAGGTGTTCACTTGGACTTTCTATCAAATAGTGTAACATTAGCCTACAGAGGTCATTATTAGGCAGATTACTTTTTGACAGAGACCTGAGCTGTCAGATTGCATTTCAAGGCAGTCAGTTACTTCATTGGTTTTGCTCCCAAATTATACTTGACTTTTATTGTTAAAGCCAAGGTGCCTTCATGCAAAACTAATTCTTTCTTTGCCATTGTGCATTTTCAACTGACTGATCAATGGATAAAGAATTTACAGCAAAACCCTAGGGCTATGGTGTGTAGATCTTAGTCACAAGCTTTTCTTAGCATAAGCATTAAGTCTGCAAGAAAAAAGTCCCTATAAACATATTCATAGTTAATTGTATTACATATTGTAAAGCGTGTATGCTATAGATGTTTGTGCTGTCATTTCTCATAAGTGATTGCCCATGATGATAATTTATGGTTAAAATACTTTTTTCTATTTACCACGATATGCTTGGAATTTTGATCGAAATAGGTAAATCTGTCACTCAGATTATGAACCAACATTTCGTATAAATTTAAAAGAGAACTTAAGAAGGGAAAGCAATAGTGCATGGAGAGTATTAGGGATGTGCAGGGCAAAAATGTTCTGTTGGGTCAAGTAATGTTTAGATTCATTTATGGACTCTCAATTATTTGGATCATTTGGATTAATTAAAAAATGGGGTAAGCAATATTGAACTCTGATGGGATTGTCCATTACTTACAATTTGCTAGCAGACGTCTGCCACAGAGCCAACAGCATTCTAAGAATGACATGAAGACCCCCATCAAAAGAAAAAAGAGGGGCAAAGGACTCTAACAATGTCATAAATATACCAAGCTTCCATTAGAGGGGTAAAGTAGCACAAAGAGTGGAATGAAAACCCGAAGGAATGGCAAGAGGGGTGATACCACGTAAAAATTGGTCCGCTTCTGAACGTAAAGCCCCTCGGCAAAACAATACAAATACGTTCAAATTAACATAGTGGGAAATGTTCCCATACCATAATATTCTTATTTCTTCTTTTTATTCCTTCTTTTTATTCAATTTGTTCAACAGTAAAAACTTTATTCTCAAACTCTACCGGGAGGTCTCAGACTCTTATTCGCACCAGTTCCTTAGGCTAAACAGCCCACTCGGAAATGTATGTGCTAGATCGCATCAACGACCTCCACAGTAGCTAGCTTCTGCTCATGCTCATACGGTTAGCGAAAATGATTGTAATCTTCAGGAATTTCCTTATAGATATAGCTCAAAAGTGCAATTCATAATAAGCAACTATCTCAGATGATTCACCACTTAAACTTGCCAAAAATGCTAAACCTTATGGCAGGTAGCCGCTAACAATGTCTCCAAATGATCCCGACGCTTCCCCCCAGCGCCTGTAGCGTTTCTCCTATTCGGGTTTTTCAGGGGATCTATTATGGATCCTGTGAACAAACAGAATAGAACAAAGAATCATTCCCAACTCAACTCTCTCACCTTAAATCTCAAAAATGCTAGAGAGGACCAAAACGTTTTTGGAGCTAAAAATATAGAAATACTCACAAAAATGCTGCCCACGTCCAAAACAAAGTATCTCCCTTTATCCAAATTGCATTACCATTCTCAAGGATGAAAAGACGCCGCACATGCGGCCTATAGCCAGGAAAGGTGTATTTAAAGGTAGAGCACCAACGTGACGTAACCAACTCCTCCCTCTCGGATTCGACCCCAAATTCAAAAGTCCAATGCAAAGGATTAAACTACATAAACCGAAATCAAAGGTCCCAGCATCTCCCTCACAGATCTTTACAGACACGCTGACCATTCAGTCATAACATTCAACCCATTCGGTATAACAGTATCCAAATTGTGAACCCACCGCTGTTCCTGCTGAGTCAAAACCTGATCTTGAGTCCTACCTCCGCTCCCATGTGCCACTTGATCAATACAGAAACATAGCATCTGTTCAAAACTGTGCCCCTCTTTAAGGCAATGCTGGACTAGGGGAGCCTCCTCTACTTTGCACCGCAATCTACTCCGATGTTCCCTCATGCGCACCCGAAAGGTGCGTATCGTCTTACCTATATAAAAAAGATTACACGGGCATTTCACCACATAAACTACCCCTGTCGAGTCACACGTGGTTGAGGATAAAATAGTATAGTCTTTATGATGATAATGAAACAATGTTGTTTCCAAAGTAATGGCACAAATGTAATGGCCTGTGACATTTGCGCCATTACTTTGATACTCAAAGGGGTATGTTTGCTAAACTGTGTTAACGTAGCAGCGGCTATGTTCCCGGCCGCGTTGTTGTTGTTAAGTGCCGTCGAGTCGGAGTCGACTCATGGCGACCCTCTGGATAGCTATCCTAAATTGTGTTCAGTCTTCAGTCAGGCGGCTCATTGTTGACAGGCTGGTACCCGTAGCTGCTGTTATTGTATCGATCCATCTCTTTGCTGGCCTTCCTCTTTTGCGTTGACCTTCTATCTTGCCAAGCATAATGTCTTTCTCTAATGATCTCTCTCTTCGCATGATGTGTCCAAAGTATGAAAGTCGAAGTCTTGTCATCTGAGCTTCTAAAGAAAGCTTAGGTTTGATCTCCTCTAGTACCGACTGGTTTGTTCTTCGGGCAGTCCATGGTATACACAGTATTTGCCGCCAGCACCATAATTCAAAGGCATCAATTTTCTTCCTGTCTATCTTTTTCACTGTCCAGCTTTCACATCCATATGATGTTATTAAAAATACCATGGCTTGAACAAGTTGAATCTTTGTATGGAGAGAGACATCTCTGCTCTTGAGAATCTTAAGTGCAGAAAAGGGTGGAGAGAGGGCGGAGAGAAGGGGTCAATGGGCAGGGAGAGGCCCCTTTCACACTAATGTGAAGGAATTAAGGGCTGAATCCTAACGCAACTGAAAACCAGGCGTTAGCACACAATTGCAGGAGAGAGAAACCATTTCGGTCAGCAATGTACAGCAAAGCCAGGGAAAGCTACAAAAAGTGATAAGTGTGATACATGTGCACAGAACAAAAGGGCAAATAAACACTGAAAATGACCTGAACAAAATGTAAAACAAACATAACCAAGCTGGCCAATAGTGATATGAATGGGAAACATCAAAAAACACTACCGAGAAAGCTCCAAAAAAAGGATATTAATTTTGGAAGGGTCTATGCTCTGTCCCTGTACAAGGTGAATGATCCCACAGTGAAATAGCGCTGATCATGGTTTCTCCTTGTTATTGGACAGGTTTTCTATGGCATGCACATGTTCCACAACAGCAGGGTGGGCGTATCGAAATGGGCAACTGGACAGATGCTGGAAAAGGGGATACAGAGGGCTGCAGGCGGCACATGCTGTGGTGCAGCTGGGCCACAGTGTGGCCCAGGGTGATGCCTAGGTGGCCCATAGGAATTCTGAAACAGTAGAGCAGCCAGACAGCAACTGATGAGGGCCCAACATGGACATGAGTGTGTTTCCCACAGTGTCACAGGGGATAGTACCCAGCAGGTACCCCCAAGGGCACAGAATATTGGCAGGCGGTGCTGGAGGGAAGCGTGGACATCTATGCGGGAACCCCTACCCCAGAACCCGCACCACAGGCAGCCACCTACCAGCACACTGGATGGCCTGCGACTGCGCACCACCAGAAAAAGGGCATGTCAGCATGGTGGCAGAGGGGTACTGGCGGTGGAGAGGGCAGTGGCAGCTGCCCACAGCAGACCATGGCCTAGCCCTGTGTAGGTGGGTGCCATGCATTGCAACAGGCAGGCCCTGTCTGACGAACAGTCATGGTATCCCCAGGGACTGCGCTATCTCTGCAGCAACACTGTGGTGCAGTACACACAGCCAGTGTGTTCAGGCGTGGAAGGTCACAGGTTCAAGTCCCAGCTGTGGTTCCTGCCAACCCAGTCCCCATATTTCACCCACTACTAAAATGTGGTAATAAAGACAGAACCTTTATTGCAGATAACATAAACCTGCCTTAAACGCCTATATTTTACCCTACAGAGCACAGACACCATAAACATGCGCAATACCTAGAGCAGAGTTTCCCAAATGCAGTCCTGGAGGGACAAACTCCATTCAGGCGACATGCTGTCTCTAATACTGATGCCTGTGCTGCATTTCTATGTGCTGCCCCCATTGTATGCAGATGTATCTCATGCATATTCATTAGGGACAGCATGAAAACCCGAACAGTGTTTGGCCCACCAGGAATGGAGTTGTAAACCTCTGCCTTAGAGCAGTGGCCAACAGGGGCAGACACACCTGCACCCACAGGCTCCAGTATCCAAAGCCTCCTGGAGAGGCAGGATGTTGGGCCCTGCGTGCATCTCCCAATACTAGCACTTACAAACCCTAGCAATGCCACCCTAAACCTGGGACAGATAGCAATTCCTAAGTTAAGCACAATCTGCTCATTGAGCTGTATCATACCAACCTCTCTGATGTCTGTGGAGTGTGTTTCAGGTCTGGTGTCTGACAGTGTTCACCACCCTAGGGATTGACCCCAACAGTATTGTGCACCATAGCCATGCCTGCACTGTGCTCAGGACTGGTGCGGTGGCCAGGGCTGCCAAGAGCCTCTATAGTTGCACAATACTGGCATAGGTGTGGGAGTGTGTGTCTGTCTATCCAGTGTGTGGTGTCTGCCAACACCTTCCTCAGCCCACACTGCTTGCACTGTTTCCAGTGTTAGCCTGCCAATGTGCATAATGAGGAGCAAGGTACTGTGGGTATAGCCTGGACAGGGTGACCTGGCCTGGCTGCATCTGCACAGGGCATAGGGCAATGGCTCGGACATTGTAGTGCCCGGCCACAACCTGCACGGACAGGGTGGCCACAGCATGTCCTTCTGGGGGGTCACTCTCACCCTGACTGAGCAGTGATCACGGCATGGCCAGGTTCCCCCATAGTGCTGTATAGTGTTTCTTTTAAGTGATATTTATGGGTTCTTTTTTCTGGGGTCCAATCACTGACTTAGCTGCTTGGTGTGTGTGCTCACATCCCCTCCAGGAACATGCACTATGGACTAGCTAGCAGACTGTCTGTTGTTAGTATGTGTATGGCTGGAACACCTTGCAGGGTGCAGTGGCTGGAGGCTCCCTGGGCTTGCTGCTGGAGCATGTCAGATAGTGGTGGGGGGCAGCTGAGCATCTCCAGGCCTACTGTCTGTCTGCCATTGCCTTATGGATGCATACAGATCTGCATTGCCTGCCCTGTAGGTTATCTGTTCCCTGGCATGACTGGGGTAGATGGTCCCCTCTACTGCCACCATTGCAGGGATATAGACTGTGGATCTGTTGGTGGAGGATCCTGTTCCCCACCCTGACCCACAGGGTCGGGTTGGGTGGTGCTCATATAATCTGCTTTAGGGTCTGCATACCACCTTTCACGTATTCTGTGACCATGGCACCCACACAGGATATGCACTATTCTGGGTGCATTATAGTCCACAAGGGCTAGACATGACTGGGGAATACAGATGGACACAGGTATATCCTAGGTGTGTCTGCAAGGACTACCTATCACACACTGACACTGATAAGGACCTGCAGCACAACCTATTTCAGCCATGCCATGTGCTGCGAACCTGGTGCTGGGCCCCCCACTTCGCCCTCAGGGTGAGCACAGGAACCGCATGCTGTCATGGTCTGTAGCTACTCTGTGCCAGTAACACACATGGTCAGCTCCCCCTACCAGACCAGGGTGCTATAGTGGCGCATATCCCATCTTGTGATCAGACATAGGCTGCTGATCTGCATTTGCAGTGCATCATGGGTATGGTGGGTCTACTCTATCCTGATAACCACAGCAGACAGCGTGTGTGGTCACCTGCAGTCTTTCTGTAGCCAGCCAGCAGTGTGTTAGACACTATAGAGCTGTAGCCCACTGGTTACGTTGTTGACTGTGGAGGCAGCGGTCATGAGTTCAGTTCCTTATTGTTCCCTCCTGTCCAGGGCAGATATTTTGCTTGCCTGTGACAGTTATATCTTTGCAGATCTGTGCTGCCAGCTATAGATCCCTCTCCACAGCTATCAACACTCCTTAAAATATGTTACAAGGCTCCTAATTAGGCACAGTACAAGGCGCCTTATAACGCGCCTTATACGGCGTGTTATAAGGCACATAAGGCACGTAGGCACATGCCTTCTACGGTGCCTTATAACGCACCTTTTAACGCGCCTTATCTGACACACAGCTTTACTGCTGCCCCGCCCACTCCTTTATATGGGCATCTCTACCTTTACCGTGGAATGACATTACCGCAGTTTAGTAAACATGCCCCAAAGTGTCCTGAGGTAATTAGATGCACAAACTTTGTTAGCCTACTACGAAAGGGCACTTGGTAATTGGGGATTAGGAGATAAAGAAATCTATTCCACAGAGGGAAGATAATGCAGAAAGGGTAAAAAACATCATTAACCATGTAAACTTTAGAAAGTCACAGCTCATTTCTGGGAGTGATGAATAAGGAATGGATCTATCCTTTGACCTTTTGACTTGGATGAGCCACTGTCAGAAAAAGGATATTGCGCTTCTGTTCCTATTCTAATAGAATGATACTGATTGCAGAGGATGTAAACTGTTGTTGAAAACATTCTAAGTTTTCCTCCAGGATATTCACTATCAGGATAACACCCCAAGTGACCCTTTTTGCAGTAAATTCCTTCATGGCATCCTTGAAGGGCTTCAAGACTTTACTGATCTTAGTCATATTTGTCCAATCCTGAATCCCTGGGGCTTTCAATACACACCTTGGTGTCCAGTGGCTTTTGATGGAAGGCTGAATGTCTCCAGTATCAGATAGGTGAACATTCTAGACAGCTCTCCCTGCTGTTTCCTGTTTCTCACACAGCTCATGCCCAGCTTTCCCACTTCTTTGCCAATACCTTGTTTTTTTCAGCAATTCCCAATGAGTACCTTCACGACATGATTGCTGTTTCCCTTCCTCACCAGAACCAGGGAGCCCCTTACTACCAGATATAGTAAGTGTGCAAAACAATGGATAACATAAAACCCTCCCTCTTTCACTAACTTGCATTTTAAATAGTAGCTAGGAACCATGGTTCTCTCTGTATTCTAGCTGTCAGCTTCATCATTGCTTTTATTTCTGCTAAGATACTGGATGAGTTATGGCTATCATCCTGCACTTGAATGTGCAGCACAACTCACCTGTACCCTGCTGCTACTGCAGCCCACTATACCTACAGCCAGCCCCTGCTTCATCCAGCTTCCACCATTGTGCCTTTGGGGAGAGATAGGAATGTATAGCATTCTGACTATTCTAGATATTGCTAATGAAATATAGGCTACTGCCATTTGCCTTGGCCAGTTGAGCCTGCAACTTGGCATGACACTGTTTATACAGGTTGGGGTCAGTGCCTTCCCATCCACTAGGTAATTGAGACAATCACCTATGGTGATAGGCCTCGGTGGGTGGCATCGCTCTCCCTCCCTCTCCGTGAAGTGGCAGTTTATCGCAGCACAGCCCACCATGCTGTCCCCCCCTCCTGGCATCCATTTTCTCATCTTGGGGAGAGGGTGGCACAACAATGCCTCCACTTCATTTGGTTTTAAAGTGCCTGTGCTAGCGCGCTCATGGCCTGCCACTCCTGCCCCCTTTGATGTAACTTCCTGCCGCTCTTGCCCCTTCCAACAGGAAGTTGCATTGGAAGGGGCAGGAGTGGTAGGCCGTGAGTGTGCTAGCACAGGCACTTTAAAACCCAATGCAGCGGAGGCATCGCCATGTCACCCCCCCTCCCCAAGGTGAAAAGATAGATGCTGGGAGGGGGAGCTGCATGGCAAGCTAGGTGGCACCATAATCTTTGGGGGATGGCATGGAGGGTCTGCCTAGGGTGTCAGAAGCACTCAGGGTGACCCTGATTAGGGTTATCTGTCTGCTGAAAGCACTTAATAATTGGAAGGCCAAGAGATTCTCAACTATTTGCAGGAGCTGATCATCCAGGGCATCATTTCCCGATGCACCTTGTGACTCATAGTTGAAGTTGCCTGTCCCTTGCACTGGCTCCTACTCTCCCCCCAGCCTGCATTATCTCTGTTTTCTTTTGCCCCTATGTGGAGATGGAAGGAGACAACTTGTCTTTCAAAATTGCACTGGAAACTGCAGCTGTTTCTGGTATCCTCTTAAAGACATCTCTCTTCAGCTTGGCTGGTGGACTACAGCAAACTGAAGATCATCCTATCTGTTAGAGTATCTAGCATACCTTAATGTAACTCACCTTGAGCTACTACTGAAGAAAGTGTGATCTAAATCCACATGCCACCCTTCCCTTCCCTGTTCATCTCCACCAATGCTCCTGCTGGCCCTTGATCTTCCAGAAGCATCAACTGACTTCCATCCTTTTTTTCTACTACTACTTGTATGCCTAAATCTCTGAAGCATTGTAATTCAGTCAGACTAGATTGTAAGCTTTACAGCACTGCATATGCCTGGTAGCAGGCCCATACCAAGCTAGATATGTGCCCTGTGAGACTAACAAATCCGGCGCCCCCCTCTACCCAGCCATGTTTGGTAACTCACTCTTTTTGAGCTTCCTGGAAGCCCAATGATGATATCAGTGTCCCCTTCTGTATTCGCAGAGCCCTTGACATGGCCTTGAGTGGCAGTGTTATATGAAAGGCAGAAGCAGGCAGATAATGTGCCCTGCCTGCTCTTTTTTGGGATTCTTTTCTCTCTGACTTGAACGGAGAACCAGCCTGTCTCTGCCTCTTTGCCCTGCCTTGATTAGGTTAGTTGTCCTCACCCTCATTATGCTCAGTATGTGGCTTTAGTTCATACACAGACAGCCTGAGAAACTTTTATGACAAGACTGACTTAACAGCCAAACTTGAAAAACTAAAGACAGAGTAGCAGCTTGGGTCCAAAATGTCTGTGCCGGATCCAGGGCCTTGCATGATGGCGGTTTGAAACAGACAGAGACCATCTTGATTTATTCAATTATCAACTGAATTTTAGATACAATATTTAATTGTATTTTTACAGATTATAAGAACTTTTGCTACACAGCCACTTCATAAAGGGTGATTTAGCCCACCATTACTCCAGCTGCTCCTTACTCCCTTATATCTTTCTCCTGCCTATCCTTCATTTTTCTTCTGACTTCTGCTCTCCTCTCCATCTCTTTCTTATGGCTCCACATCACTTTTTCTTCCTTTCGTTGACACTCCCTAATCTTCTCCCCTCATACCAACAACCTCAAGACCGCCCTCCTTATCACCCCCTCTTTACCATCCTCACTTCTCCCACCTTCTTGTCATCTACTCTATCATCATCTCTTGAGCTTCATATTTTTCTTCCTCTCGTTCATCCCTCTCCTCTTTCTCAGAAAGAATCTTACACTCATTACTACTGTATGGTCTCCTCTCTGCTCCATATTCTTTTGCTCCTTCTCCTCCTATCTTCTGGAGATATCAACTCCAACCCTAGCCCCTCCTAGATTTTTCTCACACTCCCAGGCCAGATCCTCATGCAACTGTTCAAATCCTATTCATATCCCTCTTCTTTCCCTGTCCTCTCTCCCTTTCTCATGTGTCTTGTGGAATACACACTCCATAGCAAATAAATTTGCCTGTATTAATGATCTCTTTAGCCTTAATGCTCTCCATCTTCTTGCTCTAACTTAGACTCGGCTCCTCCCTGATTACTCAACTTCAGTTACTGCCCTCTGTCATAGCGGCTACCAATTCTCCCACATGCCTCATTCCATAGGTCATGCTGATGGTGTTGGGTTTCTACTCTTTTATTCCTGCCAATTTCAACCCCTCTTTCTACCTCAGTCTCACTCCTTCCCCCTGACAAGTTCACCTCTATCTTTCTCACTGACTTTGTCTCATGACTTTCCTTCTTTCTGGATTCATCTTCCCTCTCTCTTATTCTCGGTGATTTTAACATTCATGTTGATAATCACTCTGACCCTTATGCTTTAGAGCTCCTTTCCCTTACCTCCTCATTCAACCTCTAACTTTGCTCTACTGCCCCCACTCACCAGCTCGGTCACTGCCTTGACCTTGTCTTCTTCTCTAATTGCTTATCCTCAAATCTCTGTACCTCAGTTCTTCCCTTATCTGACCATCACCTGCTAAGCTTCACTCTTCATCACCCCACCTCAATCTTGCCCAATTTCTACCAATCTCTTTAGAAATCTTCATACTATCAACCCATCAGCTCTTATCTACTACTGTCTCATCACCTTTTTCCTCCACTATGTCATCTGAGTCTGTTGGTGAGGCAGTAGCTTCCTATAGCACCATACTTTCCTCTGCTCTGGATGTTCTTGCTTCATCCTTACCACATCCTGTGAGACATGCTCTACCTCAGCCCTGGCTGTCTTCTACATTCCTGCACCTGCTACATTCCTGCACCTGCTCAACTGAGTGCATCTGGCTGAAATCCCACACCCTTGCTGACTTTCTACACTTCAGATTTATGCTTGCCTCTTCCAATCAGCCATAGCACTCACCAAGCAAAACTACTATATCCACCTGACTAATTCTCTTGCCTCTGACCCTTACCATCTCTTTATAACTCTCAACTCTCCTCAAGGTGCCTGTACCTCCAATCCCCCCTTCTCTTTCTGCCCAAACCTTGGCCAACTATTTGCGTGACAAAGTCCACAAGATCACACTCCAGTTCCCCATGAGATCAGCTCTTTCCCCTCTTCCCCCTTTTCACTTCCAACTCTTCCCCTCAACCTCTGCCACCCCTTCTTCCTTTTCTAAGATCTCTGAAGAGGAAGCCACACTTTTATTTTCCTCCTACAAACTCACTACCTGCTCCTCTGTTCCTATTCCCAGCCAGCTTTTAAACATCTCCTCTATGGTCATCCCTTCCATCTCTCATATTCTGAACCTATCGCTCTCCACTGCAACTGCCCCTGCAGCCTTCAAGCATGTGGCGGCCACACCTCTCCGCAAGAAACCATCACTAGAACCTACCTATCCTTCTAATTATCAACCCATCTCTCTCCTCCCTTTCATTTCTAAACTGCTTGAACATGCCATTCACCGCCATTGCCTTGACTTTCTCTCCTCTCAAGCACTACTCGATCCACTGCAATCTGGCTTTTGTCCTTTACATTTTACTGAAACAGCTTTTGCCAAATTCTCCAGTGACTTGTTCCTGGCAAAATCCAAGGGTCTTTACTCAATTCTTGACCTTTCTGCTGTTTTTGATACTGTTGACCACTACCTTCTCCTTGACACCTTATTCTCACTTAGGGGTATATTTACTAAACTGCGGTAACGTTACAGACTATACGTTAGGTAATGTTAACGATCGTTAGGTAAAGTTAATGCGCGGTATGTAACGTTAACGCATGTTAACGTTACCTAACGATCATTAACATTCCCGGCCGTGGTAAACACCGCAGAGGGTGGAGAGAAGGGTTCAATGGGCGGGGAGTGGGCGGGGGGAGGCTCCCTGCACACTAACACGCTGAACTGAAGGGCTGAATCCTACCGTGAACGAAAACCTGCCGTTAGATGCACATATGCAGTGTCAGCAATGTACAGCATAGGCAGGGAGCCCAAGAAACGTGATAGTAGTGCTCCATTTCCAGCAACAGCATAGTACCCAAGTATGAAAGGCCACTATGGCGATGGTGCAAGTGGGGCATAGGGGGCTGCAGGCGGGACATGTAGCGGGGGCAACTGGGGCACAGGGTGGACTAGGCGGGTGCCTAGGTGGCACATAGAAACCAGAAATCAGCATGACACAAGCTGACAAAGGCCAAACACAATCCACCTACATCTACCTAGTCCACCCGAGCTAACAGTTGCCAGGGCACTGACCTAACATCCCCCCAGCCAACCCTCCCCCAAGCAGAAGGGACATACTATTGGTAGGCGGTGATGGGGGGGGGGGGAAGTGAGGATGCTCATGTATGCCCTCTGCCCCAGACCCTGCTCCCTAGGCGACCACCTACCCACACAATGGATGGCCTGGGACTGCGCACTACCAGCACTGACAGCATATGGTCATGTCAGGATGGCAGAGGGGGGTGTGCCCGTGCTGGAGGGGGCAGTGGCACCTGCCTGCAGTGGACCTAGGCCATGCCCTGTACCAGTACGTGGTGTGCAGTGCAACATAAAAGGTCTGGCTGAGGAAAAGTACAGGTAGCCCCAGGGACCACCATGCATCTGTGGCAACAGTGTGGTGCAGTACACCCAGCCAGTATGTCCAGAAGCAGAGGGTCACAGGTTCAAGTCCCAGCTGTGGTTCCTGCAGAGCATGTCCCTGTATTTTATCCTACAATGCAGATACAATGTTGCTTCTTTCTCTTCAACATTGGCAAAATCCGTCCCTTTCTCTCTGACCTTACTACTAAACCCCTCATCCATTCCCTAATCACCTCCCGCCTTGATTATTGTAACCTCCTTCTTGCTGGTCTCCCTCAGTCTCATCTTGTCCCTCTTCAGTCTATTCAGCACTCCACTGCCCGTTTGATTTTCCGTCAGCCTCATTTTGCCCACATCACTCCTCTCCTCAGATCTCTTCACTGGCTCCCTATCCATTTCCATATTCACTTTAAGCTTCTCCTTCTGACCTATAAGTGCATTCACTATGTGGCTCCTCAGTACCTTTCTTCTCTCATTTCTCCCTATTTCCCCCCTTGTGTGCTCTGTTCTTCTTCCCAGTTGCTTCTTGCTGTGCCCTTCTCTTCTATTGCCAACTCCAGATTCCCCTCTTTTCACCTTGCTGCTCCTTACGCTTGGAATAAACTTCCTTTGTCTATACATCAGGCATCTTCTTTGCCCCTCTTCAAACTCAAATTAAAAGCTCATCTTTTCGCCTCTGTCTTTGGCTCTTGATTTTGCTGTTTTCCTTCCTTCCCCTCTTTTATTTCACCTTTCTTTCTTCCTCTTACACTTGTTCTTACCTCTTTCCTTTGTCCTGTCTCTTCTTCTCTTGTCTCTTTGCCCATTGTTCTTATCTTTTTCTACTCCTTTTCTTGCTTTGTCTTTTTAGATTGTAAGCTCTTTTGAGCAGGGACTGTCTTTTTGTGTTTTTATTGTACAGCGCTGCGTGCGCCTGGTAGCGCTTTATAAATGCTTAGTAGTAGTAGTAGTAGATACAACAGCAACATGTGCAAAGCCCAAAGCAGTGGCGAACAGGGGTACAAACACCCACTCACACAGGCTCCACAATCCAAAGATGCATAGAGAGTCAGGCTGTTGGCCCCAGCATTGAGCTGCAGTTATCACCAGAGCACTACTACTACCTCCTGCACAGTTTAGCAATGTCGGCACTGTGATCAGGACCAGAGTGGTGGGAAGGGTTGCCAACCACCCCTATCTTTGCACAATGCTGCAATAGGAGTGTGTGTGTACATATCTATCCATTGTTCTGTGGCTGCCCACCCCTCTCTGGGCCCAAAATGTCCCACTGTTACCAGCATTAGCCTGAATATGTGCATAATGAGGAGAAAGGTGTTGTGGGTATGGCCCGGACAGGGCGGATTGGCCAGGATGCATCTTCACAGGGTGTGGGGCAATGGCTGGGACACTGCAGTACCCAACCACCGCCTGCATGGACAGGGTGGCCACAGCATGTCATGCTGGGAGGGCACTCACTCTAACCGAGCAGTGACCATGGCATGTCTGGGTTCCCACATAGCACTCTACACTATCTGCTTCAAGTGATACTTTTGCATTTATAGTGCTGGGGCCCCAATCATTGAGATGCCTGCTTGGTGCATGTAACTCCTCTGTGTGTATGCATTATGTACTGGCTAGTGGACTGTCTGCAGTTAGAATGTGTAGGGTTGGCACATCTATAAGGTGCAGCTTGACTGTGCTGTCTGCTGGTGACTGGCAGACAGTGTTATGAAGGAGTTGGGGTTTTCCAGACCTAACCCCAACATTGCTGCTGGTCTGCCACTGCCCCTGTTAAAAATATGGCTCTGGCCCACCAACCCTGGAGGGCTGTCTTATACCAGCAGGATGGAGATTGCTTCACTGGGGCTGGGCACCGGTCCCTTACCTGGGCCCTTTGGGGTATGTAGTATGTACCACTTTGAACTTATGAAGACACTCCTACACAAACCTCATGCAGGTCTAGAAACCTCTCTGCCCTGATAACAGGTGCCCATGTCAGCCAGACCCTAACACGGGGTACAACACACTAATCTGGGGGTGCCTAGTCCCAGAAGGCCACATATGACTGCAGGAAACAGATGGACACCAAATTACCTTTGGCTGCACTGCATAGAACACCTATCATACACTGGTAGTGATGGGGATGTACAGCAGAAACTGTCTCTAGCACCACATGTACTACGGACCTAGTGCTGGGCACCCATCCTATCCCTCAGGGTGAACACAGAACCTGCACAATGGCATGGTCTGGAGCTACACTGTGCCAGTATCACGCACTGTCAGTTCGTCTTTCCAAGCTGAGGTACCGGAGAAGTGCAGACCCCATTTGGTGATCAGCTGTAGACAGCTATTCAGCATGTGCATTGCATCATAGGTACTGATGGGGTTACCCTATCCTGGCACTCAGAGCAGACAGTTTGTGCGGTGACCTGCAGTCCTTCTGTACTCAGCCATTGCTGTGACATACAACACAGAGGTATAGCCTACTGGCTAATACAATGCCATTCTCAGCAGTGTTCATGGGTTCAATTCCTCATGGTTCTCTCCTCTCATGCCTGTCTTACTCAAATAGTGTGCATGCCTGTAGCAGTCATTGTTTTTGCAGATCTGTGCTGCCAGCCCATAATACCTTCGCCACAATTGCCAACATTCCCTCAGTCCATTTATCTGCATCTGTCAACTATGTAGAGTCCTGTCTGCCTGTGCAGGCTGCCACCCCATGTCCTGCACTGCTACCCTTTCCTGCATTGCGCCTCATCGTGCTTGCCTCACCTGTGCCTGATCTGCATGGCACCACCACTCCTCTGTCCACCCATCATTGTAACTATCCTGCCACCTCCACCTCCACTGGGGGACACGTATTCCCATCGTGTGCCACCAATTGTCTTTCCAGTACTTTACATTGCCAACACCCTGTGCTGTGGTACAGTTGCCCCCACCATGTTTGTCATCAGTACTGGCTGCCACATGGGATGCCCGCAGATATGGCGGGTCCAGTGGCTCCCAGCTCTCCCTCCTTCATTCATTGCCTTTCCTGAGTGCTCTATCTAGTGTTAGGGCTACATCTGTCTCTATTCCTTACAGGTCATGCATGTCATCCTGCGGCACCTTTAAGCCCTTAGGGCACACTAACCTAGGGCACCGTAACCTTGTTAGGCCACTTTAACCTATGGTTCCATAGCCCAGGGTGCCTTCTACAGTGCCTTGTCCAGGGGTGCCTAATATGGCGCTTAGCCTAAGGAGCCCTATAGGGTGCCTTACAAGGTACCTTACAAGGCGCCTAACAAGGCACCTTATAATTCACCTTACAAGGCGCCTTGTAATGTGCCTTATAAGGCGCCTTGTAACGCGCATTAGTCTAATGCGCCTTGTAACATGCGTTAGCTGATACGGCTTGCTGTAATGATGCACCGCCCATGCCTTTATAAGGGCATCTGTACCTTTACTACGGAACCTAACGCGAGTGACATTACCACAGTTTAGTAAACATACCCTTTAGTTTTAAGGGCTCTGTGCTATCCTGGTTCTCTTTTCATCTTTCCCATTGCTTTTTCAGTCTTTATTCTGTTGGATTTTCCTTTACTGCTATCCCACCCACAGCTGGTGTACCCCAAGGGTCTGTCTTGAGCCCACTCCTTTTCTTTCTCTATACCCAGTCCCTTGGTGCACTCATCTCCTCCCATGGTTTTCACTACCATTTTTATGCTGATGACCTCTCTATACCTGAAATCTCTCTGGCAATAGAGGCCTGGATCTCTGCCTGCCCATCTGACATTGCTTCTTGGATGTCCCACTGTTGTTTGAAACTGAACATGGCCAAAACAAAGCTTATTATTTTCCTCCTAAATCTACCTTCTCCCATCCTCCTTTCTCAATCTCTGTGGATAACACCCAGGGGCAGCTCTGTAATGAGGCGAAGTGAGGCGGCTGCCTCAAGCGGCAAAGTTTTGAGGGTGGAAAATGCCCCCAAAACAGCCACCTCACTTCGCCTTCAAGTTAAAACCCCCCCAAAAACCTAAAAAAAAAAAAAGCGCACAAGTTGCTGCCACTGCTGAGTCCACTACTCGGCAGCTGCAAACTCACTGCCTCTCTTCTTCTGCAGCTGTGACTCCCTGCCTCATAGGGAACCACAACTGTGCTGGTGAAGCCGGTGCGGAGCCTTCCAGTCTCTCAAAGGGCTCCATGCAGCATTGTCCCGCCCCCAAAGGAACTTCCTTTGGGGCGGGACAATGCTGCACGGAGCCCTTCAAGAGACTGGAAGGCTCCGCACCGGCTTCACCAGCGGGAAGGCAGAGGCAGGGCAGAGGTGGCAAAATCTAAAATTAAAACAGACAGAGTGCCCCCGCCACCGCCGGATGAGAGGTGCAGGTGGAGGGAGTGGGGACAGGAGGAGGACAAGGAGAGACAAAGGTGATAGATGGGAGAGAAAGGGGGAGACAGGGGACAAGTACTAGATAAAGGGGAGAGACGGGGCAAATGCTGGACAAAGGGGAGAGACAGGGGGACATACT
Organism: Ichthyophis bannanicus; assembly: GCA_033557465.1. NCBI lineage: Eukaryota > Metazoa > Chordata > Amphibia > Gymnophiona > Ichthyophiidae > Ichthyophis > Ichthyophis bannanicus. The sequence continues at coordinate 1,248,250,944 of CM066033.1, forward strand.
GTACAGACAGGGGATAAATGCTGGACAGAGGGGAGAGACTGTGCAGGTTAGGATTATAATGGGCTGATGGGGGGGCTAGCACTGGTAATGGGCAGATCGGGGGGGCTAGGACTGGTAATGGGTTGATTAGGGAAGGCTAGGACTGGGAATGGACTGATCAAGGAGCGGTTGGGACTGGTAATGGGCTGATTAGAGGGGCTAGCACTGGTAATGGGCTGAGGGGGGACTAGCTATGGAAATGAGCTGATTAGGGAAGGCTAGGACTGGTAATGGGCTGATGGGGGCTAGCATTGGAAATGAGTTGATTGGGGAGGTTAGGGCGAAATGGGCTGATTAGGGGAGGCTAGCTCTGGTAATGGGCTGAGGGGGGACTAGCACTGGAAATGAGCTGATTAGGGAAGGCTAGTACTGGTAATGGGCTGATGGGGGGTTGGGACTGGTAATGGACTGATGGGGCTAGCATTGGAAATGAGTTGATTGGGGAGGTTAGGGCGAAATTGGCTGATTAGGGGAGGCTGGGACTGGTAATGGACTGAGGGGGGAGTAGGACTGGTAATGGACTGAGGGGGGCTAGTATTGGAAATGAGCTGATCATGGAGGCTAGGAGAGGAAATGGGCTGATTAATGGAGGCTAGGACTGGTATTGGGCTGATGGGGGGGTAGGACTGGTAATGGGCTGATTAGGGGAGGCTAGCACTGGTAATGGGTTTGAGTGGGGACTAGCACTGGAAGTGAGCTGATTGGGGGGGGGGCTTCAACTGGAAATGAGCAGATGGAGGGGAGGGGAGGATAGAGCTGCTGGCCTTGGAAGAAAACTGGAGGCTAGGGTTACAAATGGGCTGATATGATTGGATGGGAGAATTGTACTGGAAGGGAGTGGATGCTGAGAGGGGCTGCCATGGTATTTGGACTAGAAGGAGCTGGACACCAGTGGCAGTCATGGGAATGCAAGTTGACTTTGGAAGGTACTGGGAGGGAGGACTGGAAAGGGGCTGATATTGGGAAGGTTTATGGGGACTGGAAATAGGCTGATGGAATGAAGTGAAGAAAACAAAATAAGAGATAAGAAATGGCAGATGGACCATAGACCATAGAAAGAGAGCTAAGAGACGACAGGAAAGCAGAAGCCTCAGATCGGGACCAGCATGATCAAAGAATAAAAAGGTTAGACAACAAAGGTAGAAAAAATAATTTTATTTTATTTTAGTGATTGGACTTTGTGCTATCTTTATATTTTACACAGTACTGGGGAACTGCATCTCTTATTTATCTGATGTTGCACTGCATGTGGACTCTGGCTTTTTGGGGTTTCAGTTTAAATTTTGTCTACATATTTTTATTTTTACTTTAGATTATGGTTACTTATTCTGTACTTGGTGAGGGTCATTGTTGAGAGTGTGTGACTGAGGCCAGGTATTCTGATAACATAGAGTTTCTGAGGCAGCCATAAGGTTTAGCTGTGTGTAACCCTTCCCCCCAAGCCATGAGGATTTTACATAGTGATCAGCTTGCTAAGAAAAGACATAAAGGTTTCAGTAGGCACCCTTCCCCCCTCCAGGCCTGAGCACAATACCCTCTTGCCCAGAAATCAGCAGACCAGAGCATACCGGTTTGGACAGGTCACCCAGGCACCTCCCCCAGGTCACCCAGGCACTTTCCCCAGGGGCTGCTGATTGGTGGACAGAAAATACCTGAGACAAATGAGATTGTAGAATGAGTTTAAAATTGTACTGTATATAAGACATTGTAGGACGACCTTCGTGGCTTAGATTTTTGTGGAGGGTACCGGCTCTCTGTCTGAACCTGTGCACATTAAAAGATCCTGTTTGCATTCCAGCCTGTATGTGAGTTTCTTTCTGTGGCTGCTACATTCTGGCGACCCAGATGGGACAGTATTAAATTAAATTAAACAAAAAGCCTCTCTCATCACACCCACGGTGGGAAGACTTCTGCTCTTGCAGCATCGGGCCTCCACCGGTCAGGGACCGGCCCCTCCAGGTGATTAACGGTCCTTGGTGCCCTGGGCCCCCTTGTACTCCAGAAGGACACCTTGACTTGTCTGGTCAGTCGGTCCCTGCGGCTGACCCCCCGATTGAAAACCGGCTGGATAGACTGGCATCCAAACTCTCTCTGATCAGAGGTCTGGTGAGTACTACTGCCTTACTGTTTTACTGTTTGGGTAGTTCTGTATTCTGTATCTGGAAATTCTGGTAAATCTGGTAAATTCTCTGAACCTGTAGCGGCATGATCACCCGCAACGAGCAGTCCGAGTAAGGGCCCCAGAATCCCTGAAACCATTGCTCGTCCAGTCTGTATTGGGTACTGTTTTGGGTAGTTCTGTATTTCTGTATCTGGAAATTCTGGTGAAATCTGGTAAATCTGGTAAATCTGGTAAAGGAATAGGGGGGGGGGGGCGCTTGCGAGCGCCAGTAAATGACTGCAGTATAAATTCAACTCTGTCACCTCGGGTCCCTTAAAAGTATTTAAAGTGCTGCCAAAGCTATTAAAATGCCTAAAATATTAGCACTTGACCCCCTTAAGTGGGCTTCTTTTGTGTTGCCATGTGCTTGTGCTGCCATGTGCTTCTAGTGTTGGGGGCTTCTTTTGTGTTGCCATGTGCTTGTGCTGCCATGTGCTTCTAGTGTTGGGGGCTTCTCTTGTGCTGCCATGTGCTTCTAGTGTTGGGGGCTTCTCTTGTGCTGCCATGTGCTTGTGCTGCCATGTGCTTGTGGTGTTGGGGGCATCTTTTGTGCTAGTGATCCTGGAGCTCCATCTAGTGGACATTAGAAAAATAGCTAGCTATATTTCTCATATTACTATTATCCTCATGATAAAAGTTAAATCCTATGCTACAGCTAGAGAGAGTGTGTGTAATGCATATTTGTAACAGCTGCTACTGAGGAAAGAGAGTGTATGAGTATTCGCTGCTGAGACGTCTCTGTTTTCTGTTTTCCCTCTTTCTTTTTCCCTTTGTGGTCCTGTGTGTTTTGCGCAACCAAACTCTGCCTGTTACCTGGATTATATTGTATATTGTATTCCCAGAAGTGAGGTTAGAAAATTTACACTGAACATTGCATTCCTTGAATTGAGATTAGAAGATTTACACTGTAACTTGTGATTTGTAAATTGTGATTAGAGCATGGGGTCCGGAGGCTAAATTGTAGTGAAGGAGCATCCGGACCAGTTTCCCTATATAGATTAATGGCTGTTCCATATAGTTAATGTGCTGTTATGTAGAAACTGTTAGAGTGTCTCTGTAAATGTTAGAGTGTCTCTGTGTTTAGTTGTGACATTAGGGAAAGATCAGGGAAAGAAAGTTTTTGTCCAGACATTAGGTTTTTATATTTCAGGATTGATTTTGATACTCTATCAGTAAAAGGTGAAGTTATTAACAAATCACCCCTGTGTCCCCAAACAGTGAAAAACATCAGGTCTACTGATTGCAGGGAAAGGGACAGTTTAGAAAATGTTTTGGTCATGCCTCTCAGCGGTGAGTGGGGGGTGGTTGGAACTGCTGAGATGGTTTGCATAACTACAGAAAGATACTAGGAATGAAACAATTGAAATTGTTTGCATAGCTATAGAAAGATACTGGAAGATCAGGGAGGAGTTTCTTCTTCTAGCAGATGAATGGAGGCCCATTAGAGAGGACAAAAGGACAAATCACCTAGGAGTCTTTCTCCTAGCAAACAAATGGAAACCCATTAAAGAGGACAAAAAAACCCAAATCACCTAGCCTTACCTAGCCTCCAAACAATCCTCTTGTCATCAATTTTAATTGTAGAGTTTAAACTTCTAGAACCATGGGGGGTGCCTCCTTTGAGCATCCTCAGATATCTGACCAGCATCTTGATTGTGTAAGGGTGGGATCAAAGAAAGGCTGGTCAAATTACTATTAGCAAAGTTGTATGGGGTGGGGAATATCTGTAAGGCAAATCTCATGTGTAAGAGCTAGCCTGCAAACCATTTCTTACAGCCTATAAAAAGAGAGAGAAAAATCATTATAAGATTATGAAGAAATAAAGACTTTTTTTTACCTTAAGGTCCCTGTTTTTCCCAAGATGTTGTTAAAGCATGTTACTTTTCAGAATTACCCAGGGGGGAGGGTTTAGTGAAATTTATCAAGAAAACCTTCTTATTCCAATCAGATAGGCTGCTAGCTGCTATACTTAAAAGACTAATAGTCTTGTGTTTAAATGTTTTAATCTACAGTAAATATTGTTTTTCTTTCATTGCTGGCTGTTTATTGCCAAGTGCCCCTGGATGCTAGATCAAACAAACAAGGCATGAAACTAAGGAAACTGTTTCTGTTTTCCTTTGACCTTCAAAGTAGAGGTTAAGAGATCTGAATAAAAAGGGTAATCCAGCTTGAATTTTTATCTCTGGTACATATATTTGGTTTTGACTGCATATACAAAATTAAAAGTTAAAAGGAATTTTATATACTGTGGCAAGCACCTCACAGAGGGTTTTCAGATCAGTTTGATGCCAGTCTCAGGTATTGTTAGGTTTTAAATTAAATGTGAAAAAGAATATTCTGCATTAAAAATATATAAGGAGAAGTGTTTGCATTCCAGATATCCCCCAACCTTTTCATGCAAAAGTATCAGTTTCATCATCTGAATGCCTGTTTTCTGAACTGTAAGGTTTAAGGCAGCTCAGTACTGATGACTGCTGAACAGGACAGTAACATCATAGGTGCCAATTACACCAGAAAATATGGAAATATTTGTAAAATTATTTAACATGAGTTGATTGGACAAAAACAAATTTTGCTTGTCAGCAATGATCCAGGAGAGGTTTGAGAAAAAGAATGAGAGAAAATAAACAATACTAAGTTTTTAAACAATTGTTTGATATTCTTAGCAGCCTTGCCAAATGAGGATACATTAGTATGGTATAAAAACATGAAAGGGACCTATGTATGTGATTGGTGGAATGATGCAGGTGATGGGGGAGTGTTGTGAGGGATGAAGTGGGATATTAAGAAGAAGGACTTTGATGGACATTAAATTGATGAAGGTAATTTGAAGTGATGTATCTGGTTAATGAATATTTTTATTTATTTATTTACATTTTCTTATATACTGCACTAGTGTGGTTTACATTGAACAAACTGAAATTACATTGAAGAGGGCATTATAACTTGGAGATAACTATTTTACAGGGAACATGGGCTATGGAGGGTTAAGTGGCTTGCCCAAGACCACAAGGAGCACCTGTGGGACTAGAAACCCCAGTCCTTCCGGCCCAAGGCTGCTGTCCTCTAGTGGGATTTGAACCCCTGACCTTCCGGCCTGAAGTACCTTGCCCCAACCACTAGGCCACTAGGCTACTCCTCCACACCACAAAAAAAAATGTAAACAAAAAAATAAAAAGGAGATGAGCACTTTATTCAACTATGCCGTCTCCAGAATCTTCAATTTAGGAATCCATCTAAGCCCCAACACATACTCAACAATTAGAAATAGACATCTGGAGACAGGCTGGGTGCACCTTGCACCCTGATGAGCTTTGGAAAACCCACACTGGCCATGTGGTACTTCCAGATGCTTTTTGCCTCATTTTGCCCCTGTATGTCCTGGACAGGCACGCATGGGCAAAAGAGGGATGATTTGATGACAAATTCTCACAAAATTGGTATAATTCAAAAAAACCTTGCCAGAAATCGCTGAATATGTGTGTGCAACTTGTCTGATCTATAAACATGTAAAGATCAGTCAAGGGCATAATGGAATATTTCTTACCTGCAAAGGAATCTCCAGTGGTAAAGAGACAGAGAGACAAAGAGTTTATCAAACTGAGAGACATAGGGGGATGTTTACTAAAAACCGGAAATGTGCGCGCCGCAAAATAGCGCATGGAAACGCGGCACTGAAACGCTAATAAACGCGTTTAAACACCCCGCACACGTGCGTGTCACCCCCGCAAAGGTGCGCGGCACACTAACGGGCCCTGTACAAGTGCGGGCCCGCAAATGTCCGATAGAGGCGTGGAATGGCTAAAGGAGGGCGGAGGAAGGCTCCGGAGGGGCGGAGGGGCGGAGGGACGGGGTAAATGGGTGGAGAGTGGGAGGGGAGAGGCTCCCCGCACAGTATCGGGCCCGAATTTGCATGTAAAAACTACCATGCATTTAAAGGGAAGAGAAACCATTTCCGTCAGCAATGTACAGGAAAACCGGGGAAACCATTAAAACGTGAGCAGTGTGATACATGTGCACAGCACAAAAGTGCAAATAAAAATAGAAAATGACCACAACAGAACTATTAAAAATATTAATTCAGCTGGGGAACAGTTATAGTGATGGGTAAATACAGAAAACACAACCAGCAAAGCTCCAGAAAAAAGAAATGAATTTTGGAAGGGTTTACGGAGCGGAGACTCTTCCAAAAAACATTTCCTTTTGTGGAGCTTTCCTGGGAGTGTTTGCTATGGTTGCCCATTAATATCACTGTTGCCCAGCGTGGTGATATTTTGTCCCCCATTTCCCATGGTCATTTCCGGGGTTTATGTGCATGTTTGTCACCAGACAGGGTGCATATGCCCACAGTAAATTTGCGTAGAGCAGGGTTTGTGACTCCTGCCAGGCTTACTACCTCCAGGGGCTGCACTGTCTATGTGACCATAGTGTGGTGCAGCAGACAGAGCCAGTACCTCTAGGACCAGTGGGTCAGAGGTTCAAAGCCCAGCTGGGGCACTTGCCAGCCCAGTCCCTATATTTTACCCACCACTAAACACAGATAGCACAGACACCCCTGTATTGCAGGGGACATAAGCATGGGGAAAACACCCATATTTTACCCAACAACGCACACACACCACAACAATGGGCATTACCCACAGCCAAGTACCCCAAATGCAGTCCCGTACTGCCACATTTCAATCAGGTCACCTGCCTTTTATGGGAGAAGCTCATGCCAGCTTGTTGGCGGACGAGTACATGTGGTGCAGGGGGCAGTGGCTGCTAGCGACAGAAGACAGAGGCCTAGCCATGTGCAGACTGGCACAGTCCACAGCAACAGACAGGCCCTGCCGGATCCACAGTCATGGACTATCCAGGGAATTCAGCCAAGCTGTGGCTACATGGTGGTGCAGTGCACACAGATAGTGCATGCAAGAACAGAAGGTCATAGGTTCAAAGACCAGCTGGGGCTACCAGCAATCCTGCCCACATATTTTCCCCACAAATAAACAGTGACAGTAAGGACACACCTTTCGTGACGAGGACATATGCAATGGTAATACGTCGATCTTTTACCCCACTGAGCACAGACACCATGAACAGGGGCAGAACCTACAGCAGAATCCCCCAAATGCAGTCCTGGTGGGCCACACACTAGTCAGGTTCCATGCTGCCACTCATACAAATGCCTGTGCTGTATATCTATGTATGGCATGTAGATGTAGCTCATGCATATTCATGAGGGACAGCAGGAAGACCCGAACAGTGTGATGCAAAACTGGGCTGGAGTGGGGAAGCGCTGCCGTAAAGCAGCAGCCAACAGGGGCAGACACACCCACACCCACAGGCCCCATTGGCCAATGTCTCCTGTAGAGGCAGAACATTGGACCCTGCGTGCATCTCCCAATACCAGCACCTGCATACCTTAGCAATGTCACCCTACACCTGAGGTACACAGCTCTGAAACATTTGCTAAGAGTACAGGCTGATAGATATCCCTACGTTACGCACATACTGCTAGTTGACCCCATCCGAACAATCTGTTTGGTGTCTGCGGTGCGTGCTCCAGGCCTGGCCTCTGATGGTGTTCACCACCCTGGGGAGTGACCCCCAGCAGTACTGCGTACCATATCCATGCCTGTGCTGTGCCCAGGACCGGTGTGGTGGCCATGGCTAATCACCCCCTCAATAGTAGCACAATGCTGGCATAGGTGTGGGAGTGTGTGTCTGTCTATACAGTGTGTGTTGGCTGCAAACACCTTCCCCAACCCACACTGCCAGCACTACTGCCAGTATTGGCCTGCCAATGTGCATAACGAGCAGCAAGGTACCATGGGTATAGGTCAGACATGGTGGGCTGGCCAGGATGCATCTGCAAAGGGCATAGGGCACTGGCTGTGACATTGTATTGCCAGGCCACCACCTACACAGACAGGGTGACCTCTGTATGTGCTGCTGGGGGAGCACTCTCACCCTGAGTGTGCAGTGATGACAGCATGGCTAGGCACCCCCATAGTGCTGTATTGTGTTTCTCTCTTGTGATATATGTGGGTTTCCTGTTGGGGCCTCCTCACAGAACTCTCTGCTTGTGTGTGCTGCCACCCCAGTTTTGGGTGCATGCATTTCCATCAGGGCTAACCAGCAGACTGTTCACAGCTGGTATGTGTCTTGATGGAGTGCCTTGCAGGGTACAGCGGCTGATGGCTTGCTGCAGGTGAATGTCAGATAGTGTTGGGGTCCATCTTTGGATATCCAGGCCTAAAGTCTGTCTGATATTGTGTTATGGATGTGTGTGGAGCTGCTTGGACTGCCCTGTAGGGTGTCTGTTCCCCAGCAGGACTGGGGTTTGATGGTCCACTCTACTGCCATGGGGGGGTGTGTGTGTGTTGTTAGGATGGGGAATCTGTTGGTGGGGGGCCCTGTTTGCCACCCTCGGGGGGGGGGGGGTAACTTTGACCACCTAGGGGGTCCATGGGGGTTTCCACTAACTGAGACAGACAGAGATATCCAACATGTTTCTGCAGCACCTTCCTATCTCACAGGTTAGTACTGTTTTGGAGTTCTGTCATGGCCTCATCTAGCCATGGCTGGTGTTGTGGACCTGGTCCTGGCCGCCACATAACACCCTCAGGGTGAGCACAGTACCCGCACAATGTGACGGTGTGTAGCTACTCTTTGCTGGTAGTCCACCCGCTCAGGACCCCCTACCAGGCCGAGGTGCTGTGTGGGTGCACATGGACAATTCCCCCTACCAGGCCGGGTAGCTGTTGGGGTGCATTCCCCATCTTGTGTGCATCTGTGGACAGCTGATTTGCATGTGCAGTGCATCATGGGTACGGGTGGCCTAACCCTATCCTGTCTACAACAGCAGACTGTCTGTGGGGTGACGTGCAGGCTCTCTGCAGCCAGCCAGGGGCTTGCTATCAGCTATAGAGCTGTAGCCCAATGGTTACATCACTCCCTGTACAGCCAGAGGTCATGGGTTCAAACCCACAGTGGGGCCCTTTGATAGGGCTGTCCACAGCTTTATTTTTATTTACTGTACATATGTCTATGCCGGCAAAACCACACACAGCTTACTATACCCATTAGGTGCCTCTGAGGGTGCTTTATAGGGCGCACTATAGGCCACCTTATGGTTGCCATCCATATAGGGTGCACTATACATTATCCTGTGTCGCAACATACATGGTGCCCTATAGGGGACATTCTAGGGTGCCTTGGCGGACAGTGCACTGTAACATGTGCCTTACGGGCATCCGTATGTTAACACACTGTGAGAGCGGGTTTACTAGTGGTGGGAAATAAAATATAAATGGAAGGCCTCCTACAGCACTCCTCACCAACACTGCCCCAGCCAGCCTTGTTCACTGGGCACTGTGAGGGGTTGAACCCCTGGCCCCTGCACCATTGGTCAGTGTCCTAACCATTGTGCTGTGGCTCTGTTCCTGTGTTTGTGCATCCGCGCGCAGCCTTGTAGCCATCAGCGCGCCATCTTGTGGCGCACTAAATTAACAGCGCCCCACCTTATGCCGCACAACATGGAAATGCCCCTAAAATAATGCCTCAGCCAGCTGTCTTCAATGGGCACTGTGGGGAATTGAACCCATGATCCCTGCACGAGTGGTCAGTGTCTTAACCATTGTGCTATGGCTCCATTCCTGTTATTTGCACATCAGCGCGCCACTTATCCCTCCCACTATTGGACTGCCCCCTCACACATCAGCGCGCCGCCTTCTGCCCACCAGCTCGCCGCCTTCTGTTGCCCACATTTATCAGCGCACCGCCTTCTGCCGCCCAAACTTAACAATGCGCCGCCATCTGCCACCCACACTAAACAGTGCGCCGCCTCATGCCGTAATAAAAATAACAGTGCGCCGCCTTCTGCTGCCCAAAATTAATATGCCTCCTAACCACTTTTGCCCATAAATGTTGGTGCCTCAGCTGGTCTTTTTTGTTGAGCGCAATGGAGGTTTGAACCCCTGGCCCCTGCACCATTGGTCGGTGTCTTCACAGTTGTACTACGGCTCTGTTGTTTGGTTTTGCAGCAGCGCCCCACTTAGCCTTCCCACGCGCTAATGTGGGCCCCGCACATTAGTGCGACGCACACACGTACGGTCCAGTTTTTTGCTTTTTTCTGTCTGGCCCGCCCACTCCTTATATGGCACCAGCACACTAACGGGAACCCGCACAGCAACGGTGTTTAGTAAACATGCCCCATAGGTGACACCATAAGAGATAGTTATGATCTTAAGTAAATATGGATGAAATTAAGTTTATATCATTGTGAAATCTAATCCAGCATATTTAGTTTTTTTCATTCAATACTGGTGCTGCTTTTCTGAATAAGGCCTGGAACCATGTCACCAATTGCAATCCAGAGAGTCCAGCAGAGAAAATTGGCCAGAGTCCAGATGGAACAGACCATCCCAAGAACTCAGAACTACCCACCGCTGAAATGTGTGAAGGAGTCCCTATCTGGATCAGTGTGTCACATTGAAAAAGGGCCAAGATATCTGCCTATGAGAATGAGAGGTTCAAATTTTGAGAGAAACAGAACTTAAACTTCAGAGAAAGGTGAAGCACACTGCGAGGTCCTGGGGAACTGCTGAGAGGCAGGACCACATTGTCTGAGAATGGGAGGATGACTATTGGACTGACTGGGGGTTTTTGGGGGCTTTTGTGAATGATTGTATTGTTATCCTTTTAATATTATTTTCTTAGAAAGTAACTGAAATCTACAAGCCATTTCAGCTTCAGCAATTTATTTATTTTATTTATTTATTTAGTATACATTTGTATACCGCTACTTCCAGCGATCAGCAGCGGTTTTTGATTACAGATTGGAAATTGTCAAATCATGACAGGAAATTTTTGAGGTATAAACACATTGATTAGACAGGAAAGCACAGCACACAGAGAACTATTTTACAGGGAACATGGGCTATGGAGGTTAAGTGGCTTGCCCAAGACCACAAGGAGCACCTGTGGGACTAGAAACCCCAGTCCTTCCGGCCCAAGGTTGCTGTCCTCTAGTGGGATTTGAACCCCCGACCTTCCGGCCTGAAGTACCTTGCCCCAACCACTAGGCTACTCCTCCACTCCAATTGCGATACCCACACCAGCTCAAGTTTTGCTGTACTATTCTCAGAGCTTTCTTTATCACATTATTAAGCACTGCTGCTTTTGATACACTTTCATGTTATGTGTTTTCAATATTATTGAGTTGCTGCAAGAAAATGATGTTACAATGTATGTTGTCTCTAGAGAACAGTACCAGAAGCTGCTTTTCTGATGCCCCCTATCTGTCTCAAATGGTTGTTGTCCATTGCTTTTAATGGGATTACCTTTGCCCCATTCACAAGAAAAGAAAAAGAAAAATTGGAGAATGAAGGGAAATTGGCTGATAGGTATGTCTAGTATGGCTGCATCCTTGCCTGAGGCTGTAATACATTATGATGGCATGGAAAAAAACATGTGGGCTAAGAAAATGAGTACCCAGAGCCCAGCACAACAAGAGTAAAGCCAGGGGGAACCATACTCTGAACAGAATTGCACAGAGAATGGACCCAGCTAAGAAAAGACATGCCAGGCCTGAACAGATTGAACAGGCCTGAGCAAGTTGGGCAAGCCTGGACAAGTTAAACAGGCCAAACAAAGCTGGTGATACAAAGTGCTCATGAACCCTGAAGACTACAGTGCCAGTGATTAATGAAACAAAGGGGATGGCTGGGTATAGCCAGAATGACTCAACACTAGCAAGAATAAAAGCCATTAATATGTTAATAAGGGTGGATCCCAGGGAAAGAGCCTTTGCCCCAAAGGAAAGAGGCCTCTGCAGACTTTTTGCACACGGCCCTCCTTTGTCCCAAAGGAAAGAGGCCTCTGCAGGCCCTACAACCTTTTACAGACAATACAGCAACTTGTGCACACAGAACAAAACTTTTGTGCAGGAGTTGCTACAGAGGGTATAGGGTATGTGTTGTTTTAAACTCACTGACACAAGTGTTTCCATTGAACACTCTATCCAAGACCTACGTGATCTAGTTAATCATATTACTGACCCGTCCATGGGTCCTGGGTGGTTTATGAAGTGGTTCAGTTGGCTAGGGGGACTAAAAAATCCCAGTGGTAGGGGTTCTTTTTATTTTACTGCTGTGTGCCATTCTGCCATGTTGTATCCCCATTCTTTACCGCTTCATTACCACCACCTTTGATACCCTGGTAGAACGCAAGGCGGCTACCACTGTCATGGCCCTGACCCAATACACCCCTCTGCGGCTTGCCTCCAGTAATACTGCCCTCTACCGCCCCTAGCGGTTGAGGTCTCACTTAAAAAAGGGGGGAGTGAGGCAGCCATAAGGTTTAGCTGTGTGTAACCCTTCCCCCCAAGCCATAAGGATTTTACATAGTGATCAGCTTGCTAAGAAAAGACATAAAGGTTTCAGTAGGCACCCTTCCCCCCCTCCAGGCCTGAGCACAATTTATTTATTTAGCTGCATTTATATCCTGCTTTTCACCGGGTCAAAGCGGTTGGGGGATACATTTAACATGAGGGGAAATGAAACACATACACTAATACTTACAGGGAACATGGGCAATGGAGGGTTAAGTGGCTTGCCCAAGACCACAAGGAGCATCAGCGGGACTAGAAACTCCAGTCCTTCTGGCCCAAGGTTGCTGTCCTCTAGTGGGATTTGAACCACTGACCTTCTGGCCTGTAGTACCTTGCCCCAACCACTAGGCCACTCCTCCCACAATACCCTCTTGCTCAGAAATCAGCAGACCAGAGCATACCGGTTTGGACAGGTCACCCAGGCACCTTCCCCAGGTCACCCAGGCACTTTCCCCAGGGGCTGCTGATTGGTGGACAGAAAATACTTGAGACGAATGAGATTGTAGAATGAGTTTAAAATTGTACTGTATATAAGATTTTTGTGGAGGGTACCGTCTCTCTGTCTGAACCTGTGCACATTAAAAGATCCTGTTTGCATTCCAACCTGGCTGTGAGTTTCCTTCTGTGGGTGAGTGAGAGAATTAGAGCTTTTTCAGCTGCTTGTCTGCTACATTCCTACATAAAGATCTATACTGTACTGTAGTAATTGGACTTGTTGAGCTTTTCACATAGGTGTGTGGATGTTCCAGGGCCCACTGTAGTATTTACAGTGATGCTTTTTTTGGATGGGCTCCTTATGTGAGTTTTGGAAGTTTGTGCTGATATGGTATGGTATGGTAGGTTTGCTCTTTGCTGTAGGGTTTTATATTAGTTCACAATATGCCTGGTACTGGAGAATAGTGGTTGTTGTTGTTGCTAGTGAGATGATCAGAATCTGATTTTTTTTTTAAATATTGAGTTCTGTGAGTGAATGTCCTGGTTCTACTCTGCACCTACTGTGGATGCAAAATATATGTTGAAAAAGAAAAAGCGAGAACCATAACGCAGTTTATAACAACAAAATAAATATGAGTTATAATTTAGTTTTATAAACTGTGCTTTTGATTCTTGCTCTCTTTAAGTTCCTTGGTGTGCAAACAGGACTGTACCTAGCCCTGTGCAAGCAGTACAGCCGCACAGGGTGCAAAGGTTTGGGGGGGAGGGGGGAGACATTTTGGCTGTCTGCTGTTGCTCTGCTGCCGCTGGCAGGACAATAGCAGGCAGCCAAAATGTGCTCCCAAGCCTTTTCGCAGCACTTTTAGCAGGTCTGGTCCCTCCCTCCTTCGATGCGATGTCAGAGCAGGGAGGGACAGATCTGAAAGGCGCCGGCACTTTAAGCAGATCGGGCGCATGCCCCCCTCTTCCTCCCCATATCTCCATCCAGCGCTGCCTTCTCTTTCCCTGTTGCCAGTGCCACCGTGAAAAAAACAGAGGGCGGCAGCAGCAGGGAAAGAGCAGGCAGCATTGGACGGAGGTATGAGAAGGAGGAGGGGGCGTGCCCAAGCTGCAAGTCACACAGGGCACAATTGCAGCTTGGTACGGCCCTGTGTGCAAACATCTTGCATTCCTTCCATATAATCTAATTGGTTTTTTGGTTTGGTTCAGACCCTGATTGGAGTTCAGAAAAAGCCCTGCCCCCCTCTAAGGGGGGTGGCGCCATCTCATTCTTCGTCTCAGGCAGCAGATTGCCTTGAGCCGCCCCTGATAACACCTTACTACTCCCTGTTTCCTTGGCTTGCAACTTTCGGGTCATCTTTGACTCCTCCCTTTCCTTCTCCACACACATCCAACTGATAGCTAAAACGTGTCATTTCTTTCTCTATAACATCAGCAAAAATTAGCCCTTCTTTTCTGAACACACTACTAAGACACTTATCTACTCTTTAGTCACCTCCCGTCTAGACAATTGCAACTTCCTCCTTGCTGGTCTCTCTCTGAGTTATCTCTCTCCCCTTCAATTTGTTCAAAACTCGGCTGTGAGGCTAATCTTCTGTCAGCCTCGATATGCTCATACTACCCCTCTTCTCAAGTCACTTCATTTGCTCCCTATCTGTTTCTGTATCCGGTTCAAACTGCTCCTACTGACCAACTGTATAAGTGTACTCATTCTGCTGCTCCTCTCTTATCTCTCCCTACACCCTCCTCGGGAACGCCGTTCTTCTGCAAGATCACTTCTGTTTGTGCTCTTCTCTTCAACTACTAGCTCCAGACTTTGGTCCTGTACATATCAGGCTTCATCTCTGGCCCTTTTTAAGTCTAGGCTGAAAGCTCACTTCTTTGAGGCTGCTTTTGGATCCTGATCCACTTAGTCTCCTATGTGTTTTCTTACTGTACCCCTAGATATATTCTTGTTCTCAGCTGTAGTGTTGTCTGACTTAAACTAGATTGTAAGTGCAGATGAGCAGGGACCGTCTCTTACATGTGCCTGTGCAGAGCTGCATATGCCTTGTAGTGTTATAGAAATGATCAGTCGTAAACAAAAATAGAGCAAAAAACCAAGAATCATGAGCAAAAATGGATATATGTGAATGTATTAATGTTGGAAGGTGAGCCGTAAGGATACCAACTACCTCTCGTGGCTATACTTCCGTTTTACTCAATTTTAATTAGCCCCACACGGAGCTTTAAAACGTAGGTAAAAACACCATGAAATAGTGTGCCCTACACCAAATGTGTTCAAAATATATGACTTCCAACTTCACATAAAAACCATTGAGAGGACATTGACAGAATAACTACCAAAAAAGGTTACTTATCTGATGCCCAAATGAAACGGAATCATAACAATTTTCAAATTCAGTCAAAATTCACAGGAATCGACAGTTTTCCATCAACACTCACAGGAGTCAAAGATGGGCAGAAGCAAACAGCCCCCTGGTGCTGAAGCTTGAAGGGGAGCACCATGAAATTGTTTCAAGCCATTGCAGCAGCAGTCAATACCAGAGAGGGGTGATAGCTGCTCAAATGGATGCCCCTGGAGGACCGGCGCTCTAAGCAAATACCTAGTTCACCTAATGGCAGAGCCAGCCCTGCCTATCTGTCTTTATAAAATGCTAGTGTAAATGGCAGAAATCATGCCTTCAATGCAGGCACAGACATGTACATCTGCTTGAGAGCAGGTGCAAATGTTCGCAGTGAAGTTCACAAGAAGGTACAGTATATAAATAAAGGTTTGTTATAATCTATGCATGTACTTGCAAATTCTACCTACACTCTGTCGAGATCATACCTCCAGCTATACCTATCATTATGTCACTATGTCAAGGCACACCTCTTTAAGCTGATCAGTATTTTATAAAATGCACTTTATGAGTATATGAGGCCATACAGTATACATATGAAAAAGACTTTCTAACCCTCTTGGCATGCACAGGGGTGGAACTAGGACAGAGTGTGGATGGAGTCATAATTTACATATGTACTTTGTAAAATATGCACACATGCGTATAAATATGCACACATGCGTATAAATAAATAAATAAATGTGTGCCTTTGAGTTAATCCTGACTCCTGGTGACCCAGAGGCTCCTGGGTTTTCTTGGCAGTATCACTGGAAGTATATTGCCAGGTCATTCTTCCAAGGCAATGGAGGGTTAAGTGACTTGCCCAAGGCCACAAGGAGTGCTAGTGGGAATTGAGCCCTGGTTACTTGGTTACCAAGCCAGTGTTCTAACCACTAGGCTACTCCTCAGTGCAGCCCTAATATCTGCACATTCAATATAGGCATGATTTTTGCAGAATTTGTTCTGGTATTTTATAAAGTCACCTAGGTATCTTTATAATATAGGCTAAAATAGTTACTTCTTGCCCTCTTAAGTGCCCTGTTATAAAACTACCCCTTATGGAGATAATTTTTTAAGTCATTCCAATGTACTGTATATGTGACCACAGACACACATAAATGACCTCTTATAAAATACCGACCAGCATAAAAGAATGTGCTTTGGTATTAAGGTGAGCACCTTGCTGGTAGGAATAGCTGGGGGCATGATCTGGTTGGAGCATAGATGGAGTTTTCACGCACATGCATAGATTTTAAAATACCTTAATCTATGTATTCAGGTGTGTAAAGTTTACATCTGCTTGCAAGCCTAAAATAGTGCCTGTGTAGGCCCCTGTCCATTGCGCCCTGTTATAAAATTACTCTCCACATGTACAATGTAGCTCCTTAAATACAATGGTGGTAATTTGCAGAGGTATACATCTATGAGTGCGTAATCATTTAGCATGGGCACCTAAAAATGTAGAGTTTGTGCAAATTGTTTGTACACATGCACACCTGTGAATTAACATGCACACAATTTATTATGCACTTTAAAACGTTCTTATGCGCATACAAATCATACTAAAAAAGTGAAATGGTAAATCAGGAAAAATATGTTTTATACAAACCAGGACCATACCAAGCTAGACATGCATCCTGTGTAACTAACAAATCTAATCCCTCACCCTGCCCCCACCCCCGTAGTCACGTAAGGTAATTCACTATTTTTGAAATTCCTGGAAGTCCAATAATGATATCTTACTTGTGCCCTGTGCGGCCACACCACTTGCACAGCCCTAGGTACGGTTCTGACACAAACCCAAACCAAACTTTGTGGCGTGTTTACTAAGCTGGTCTAACAGTTAGCACATGCTATTTTGAATTAGGTCCCATTGAATATCATGGGACCTAGTTACAAACAGCATTTACAAACTGTTAGCCCAGCTTAGTAAACACGCCCCTTTATTTGGCTGGTCCCACCCCTAGTAATTTGCATGTGTGAAATGCTTATACTTTTTGCTTTGCAGACTTGTAAATAGCAAATGCACGCTTCTATTTTGAAAATTATCCCAGGGAATTTATGAACTCACATTTACATCTGTTCTTTAGCACTCTAATTTTTCTGTGTTAATTTACATGCACATGCTTGAATTTCTCAAAGTATGTACGTAGTTGAAATTCCCACTAACTCTTTGCCCCAAGGAACACCTCTCAGCTCAGGTAACATTATATGCAGATAGGCCTTATCTACATAAGTTTGCCCTTCCTTTTGGTGCTTCATGAACCAAATTGAAATGGATTTTGAACCTAAAAGCCTCTGGATTCATGACAATGCAGAAATTGTAAGCTGCAGGTATCTGCAGAAAGAAAAAGGTTTTGATCATTGTTCTGATGTCTACATGCTGAGAAACAGTAGCTCCAACATTCTCAGCCCAGGAACCTTCAAGATGCTACGGTGCTACAGCCACCATGGGACCACCTTTGACAAACAAGACGCCATCCTCTGCACTCATCTTTCATCACTGATGGCATCCTATAAGTGAGAAGAAGATCCTTGATTTGTCCACAGGTAACAGTGAGCTCTGGACTGGCCAGTGAAAGGAAGGACCACCTGCCCACGTGAGAAGTTGATAAGGACAGAGAAGAGCTTCTAAAACCTTTACCAGAAAGACTTTTGAGCTTTTGACTTTTGGACAGACTTTGTGATACAATAACGATAAGGTTTTGTTAGGATTAAATATAAGGTTAGGACCTTACAGAAGTTATAATTTTTATTAGTTGTTACATAGGAGCTATGCTTTCCAAATCTATAATTGATGCTAAACTATAAATTATTAGTGCCTTCTTTGCTGAGTGCTAGTATACTTCATTTTTCTACAATAAATTCATTAAGGAGGTCTTTCCAGAACACGAATAAGCCCTTTGGATGTGCAGCGTAGATATTTTTCTAGCGAAAACATCTATGATGGTATTCTGAAACTCCTGTGGCCCTGTACGTACATGGCACTAGCACAGGGATCTCAGAATGAAGGCAGGTGGGGTGGAATGGGGGGGGGGGTGGTCAGCCATGGAGACATACAGGGCCCAATTCCATTTTGGACGTGCTGACCCTCTGTGCACCTGATCAGTACCAGACACACAGAATGAGCCGAGAATCTGATTGTGCGGGGCACATTTAGCTCCACAGGATCAGAGTCGTGTCCAGGCCTGTACATTCAGGCCAGGACCTTGATTCAGGTCAGCCTGCACGTACAGGCCTTCCCTGGCTAACTCAGTCAGGGCTTTTGAATGGAGCCCTGGCGCCATGGCGTCCGTTTGCCATGGCATCGTGGCTCCATTCAAAAGCCGCGATTCCTGGCCACTGGACCTAAATGTTCATTCCCCATAGCCCAATCCCGGATCTGGCCTCCCAAGGCCAGGGTTGGGATGGGGGGAATTTCCTATGCCCCCTCCCGCCTCTTTTGAGGCCCAGGCCTGCCGATCCATCCGACTAGGGGAACCTATTCCACCTCAGAGGTGGAATAAGTTCCCTGTTCAGGCCACTAGCCCCGGACGTACAGGGCCGACATTGGAATCGGCCCTGTCTGTCCAGAGCCGCCGACCGCCCACTGTCTACCCTAACTCTGCCCCCACACCGCCCCTTTTCTGCCCTGTCTAACTTATTTAATTATTTATTTAACAGGTCTTCTATACCGCTTTATCATACATTCAAAGCGGTTTACATGGAACAGTTACAGCAACGAGCTTTATATCGAACAGGGATATATAACTTGGATTTAATTGGGATATTACAATCGGTTTTGTTACCGGAGGATGTAGTAAAGGCTGTTAGTGTAGCTGGGTTTAAAAAAGGTTTGGACAAGTTCCTGGAGGAAAGGTCCATAAACCATTATTAAGAAGGGACCCAGGATATCAATGCTTGAACCAATACAAGCATTGTGGAAACCTGTGTCCCTTGGGGAAACTGCTAGGTACGTATGACCTAGATTGGCCACTGTTGGAAACAGAATACTGGGCTTGATGGACCTTGGTCTGACCCAGTATGGCATATCTTATGTTCTTATGTTCTTATGGTTAACAATTGTTTACTATATACAAGAAATTGTTGCAGTGTTATGTAGTTCATTCTGCCAAGGTATGGACTACAAGGTAACTCCCCCTTACAGTGTGCGGTAAAGTTAGTCGGAGTCAGTAGAGGGGCTGAATAGTGCAGATGGACATCCCAACGGGCCACTATTCACACCTCGGAATGACCCCCACAGTGCGTATTCAGGAAAGATCCATGTATGTTCTGTGTGTTTCCCGTGGATGTCCACGTTCTACCAGCGGAAACGTGGCTCTCTGTGGCTAAATGTTAAATCATATCCTTGTCAGCAATAAGGGACCTTCAGAATGGGTGCATGCAACAGGGCACACAATACCATCAGCAGTCTCACAAATGTGTACATTTGTATAGACAGATGCTGATGCTCTGGGCATCTAGCAATGCTGTTTGCGCCGGTGCATGCATTCAGCCTGACGGTCCCTATTTTTGTTAGAGATATTCTCTGACATTTAGCTATAGAGGACCATTTCTGATTTCTTCTGGTCCATACATAGCATTGTATAGACTGTTGTCAGAGATGACTAATGCAAGCACAACTAAAATGTTCTCCTTCTGCCATGTGTGTGTTTTGCTGCAAAGTATGTCAGGACAATAATTTCACTTTCTATATGCTGTTGTAACATTTCTGAGTACACAGAGAACATTTTGCAGTGTTCTGGTCATGCAAAGGACTAGCTTATATGGTCTGTTTTGCATCAGCACATCTGTATTACCCATTTTCATGAGATTTACGGTGTTATGCTTGTTGACTATGGTAACTTCCTAGACACAGTTACCATAGTCAACAAGCATAACACCGTAAATCTCATCTATAGAGCTCCAACCTCCCCTCCAGAAGATCTCTCCAACATAATCGACCTAGCC
Organism: Ichthyophis bannanicus; assembly: GCA_033557465.1. Classification (NCBI taxonomy): domain Eukaryota; kingdom Metazoa; phylum Chordata; class Amphibia; order Gymnophiona; family Ichthyophiidae; genus Ichthyophis; species Ichthyophis bannanicus. The sequence goes on from CM066033.1 coordinate 1,248,271,294, forward strand.
TGTAACCTTGAAAACCCACGCAAACCTAACTGGTTGTTGGGTGACTTTAACCTTGCATCCCTGCAACCCACCCATGCTAACACCTTCCTCGAGGCAATGACTGAACTCGGCTACGAACAGGTGATGAACGCTCCCACCCACCACAGAGGGAATTCACTGGACCTGATCTTCGCTCCACATTTGGTTACAAGTCATGAACACAACCTCAACCTTTCCATCACCCCTGTCCCGTGGTCTGACCACAGCTTAATCATATCCCAGATTCCATCGCAGCAAGATCAAGACCCATCCAGCCGCACAAATACAGCCTCATCATTAAATACTGGTCGCTTCAAACCCCTTGACAAGGAAGAGTTTACCAAAAGTGCACTTTCAATACTCGAACAGCCATCACATAACCTCAACGATATGATCACTAGATGGAATGCTACTCTGAGCTCACTTTCTCAGCTACCTCCCTCGGACAAATCACTAACCTCCAACAGACTGGCAAGAAAAAGAAAGCCAGCTCCCTGGTTCTCTGCAGAACTGCAGACGTCTCTTCTTCTCCTTAGGAAGCATGAAAGAAAATGGTGAGGTTCTCGTTCCATAGTTGACCAATTAACATACATTGACCACTTAAAACTTCACCGTGAGACAATATCAGACAAAATGAGAGAATACCACTCCGAGCTCCTCCACCACTCTCTAAACAAACCCCAGGACCTCTTCAGCTTAGTAAAATCCCTAACTAAGGAACCATCCCCTCCTCAACCAGAACCAATACAACCCCAGTTATATGCTGACTACCTCCAAACCAAAGCCCTCAAAATAGACATAGATTTAACACAAACTCAAAATAGTGAATAAATCAAAACTATCCGCAAATAGATTCACCAATTAAATACCCCAAACACTTGTCTAATATTTTTGTTGAAGTATGCCGAGGGAGGGTAAGAATTGGAAATCTAACCCCCTCCAGACGACAAACTACTTTTTATTTTTTAAGGTACGTCACCTCTAAATGAAATTTAAAACTCATAACTTATCTATTCATGATTTTGAAGATTTCTTCATTTAAAGTTGCTACTGTTCCTCAGTGTATGATATTCTGCACGACGTGCACGTTTTGGGAAATAAATTCCTGTCTCAAGTGCTTTCTCAACAATATCTTCGAACAGTGCAACTGCGAACCCAAAAAAACGCCGTCTTGCAGCTTAGAAGGGGCGCATAATCCCTGTTCACAATGTAATTATTGTTCATCTACATTATCAGGGTTTGAATGGCAACATCCAGGAACAAAACAAATATATACATGTCGTTGGCACACCACCTGTTTATCATCCTTTGTGGTGTATTTACTTAAATACCCTTGCGATCTATTGTATGTGGGCCATACTATTCGCCCGATTAAAAAACGTTTGGCTGAACATTCTTCACGGATTCGGCAAAAATTATACACTGCACCAGTGGTTTCTCATTGTCTTACCCAGCAGCATAGCTTTGAAGATCTACGTTGGACAATAATAGATCATGTTCCTTGGGACCCCCGAGGTGGTAATTGGGTGAGCAAGTTACAATGGAGAGAACAGCGATGGATATTTCAACTTAACACCATGGCCCCTGCAGGATTGCATCGAGAAATCGAGTGGCTTAGTCTGTTCTTACGTCTTTGTATGAATAGCTAGTGATGCTCTCTGTTGAACCAATGAAATGTGGGATTCCCTCAACAGTGGGATTTCCCCTTTTCATTGGTTGGTACACTTTTGAAAAGGGCGAATGAAGTCGTGTCCATATGGATTGAAGAAAGAACCTCAAAGCTGCGAGATGGCGTTTTTTTGGGTTCGCAATTGCACTGTTCGAAGATATTGTTGAGAAAGCACTTGAGACAGGAATTTATTTCCCAAAATGTGCACGTCATGCAGAATATCATACACTGAGGGACAGTAGCAACTTTAAATGAAGAAATCTTCAAAATCATGAATAGATAAGTTATGAGTTTTAAATTTCATTTAGAGGTGACGTACCTTAAAAAATAAAAAGTAGTTTGTCGTCTGGAGGGGGTTAGATTTCCAATTCTTACCCTCCCTCGGCATACTTCGACAAAAATATTAGACAAGTGTTTGGGGTATTTAATTGGTGAATCTATTTGCGGATACTCAAAATAGACATAGCACCAAGACCCACACCTAGCCATATCCCCTACCTACAGCCACCACTCACAGAGCTCACACCTACAGCCGAGAGAAACATCGAAGACCTTATCGCCATCATCAATACCACCACCACACCAAATGACCCAAGCCCAGCATACTGGATCAGAGCAATGCACATGGAACTCAGCCCAATTCTAGCCAACATCATAAGACTATCCTTCTCAACAGGAACATTCCCATCATCTCTCAAACAGACGTCCATATGACCCCTCCTGAAGAACAACAGACTAGATCCGCTGAAGGCTGAATCATACTTCCCGATTTCAAGTATACCCCTGCTAGCCAAAATAATCGAGAAGGTTGTCCAAAGACAGATCCAGCAACACATTGACATAGCAGTCCCCCTGGATCCCTGCCAACAAGGGTTTCAGGAATCTCACGGAGTGGAGACACTAATCGCCACGCTAACCAACACCTTAAACAGAGGTGTTTCACAATATTGAAAATGGGTTTGTACTTATTTTCCTTGACATTGCTGCTGCATTCGATTCTGTCAATCATGATCAGCTCCTTACTCACCTCCATGAGAAGGGAATTCAGGGCTTGGCTTGGGATTGGTGTAAATCCTACCTAGCGGACCAATGGCAACAGGTACGGATAGGATCCAACACATCCGAACCATTTCAGCAACATCAGGGGGTACCCCAAGGCTCCTCTCTGTCCGCGCTACTCTTTAACATTTACATGCAGCCTATATGCAAAATCATCTGCTCATTCAAAATCTCCAGCCTGATCTACGCAGATGATGTCCTGCTGTTTGCACCAATCAAATTCATGCACCCCGACTTTACCGCTCTAGTGGAATGCTTTAATGCAATCACCGACTGGCTTCAAGCCCAGAACCTCTGCATAAATTTCAAGAAAACTGAGGTCCTGTTTATCACAAAGAACAAAAACTTTTCTCCTCCCATGACTTTAAAGGTGAGAGACGCAGAGCTCCCAAGTAAACCCACGATACGCTACCTCGGCGTTACGCTTGACCAATGCCTCAACTTCAAAATGCACATAAACACCACCAGGACTATATACAATAAAATCAAGACACTAAGGCACCTAAGACCTATGTTGGCTCCCGATGATTTCCAAACAATATTCCAGGCACTGGTAACACCACATTTCGACTATGCAAATGTCATTTTGCATGGCCTCCCCAAGAGCACCCTCAACCCATTACAACTCGCGATGAACGCTGCTGCCCGCATTCTCTGTGGAGTATCCAGAAGAAACCACATCACTCCCATCCTTAAGGACCTTCACTGGCTACCGATAAACTGCAGGTTCACATATAAGGCACTACTCCTCACCTTCAAAACCATCAACAAGATATCCCCCTCATCCCTCACAGTCCTCCTTACCCCCACCCTCAACAACAGGTCGAGAAGGACAGTAGCCACCAACACACTGATTATCCCCATGGAATCTACAAAATGTATGCAAGCAACTAGGAATAGAGCCTTCGTTTTCTATGCCCCAAAGTGCTGGAACAACCTCCCACCTAGTATCAGATCGATTAGAGATTCAGGAAAGCCCTCAAGCATCACCTATTCCTTCTACACTTCTCGCAACCAAACGACACTTCTCCACCTCCCACACCCCAATCCAGTCAAGCAGCGCCCAACACATCACAAACAAACTAGGACAAACCTAGTCTCAGACCCATCCATTGGATGTTCAATAATATCAATCTAAGGTGTATATAACAGATCGGTGATAGTAATACTATGAATACTACCAATACCTAAACTGTAACAATGAATATGTGTTTATATATATGCTATAACACTTACTGTAAACAACCGATAAGACCCAATCCTAACCATGAGGATTGGGCTAACATCTAATATGTAAATAGTCACCTTGCCACATCTTTGATGGTCTAATGTAAATAGTCCACCCAGTAAATAGTAAATAGTTCACCCAGTTACAACTCCAAGTTACCGCTCCTGTTCAGTGTAAGTACAAGGCAGTTCTGCCTTGACTGTTTGAGAATTGTTAATTGTAAACCGCACTGATAATAAAGAGCACGGTATAGAAAAGCTTTTAAATAAATAAATAATTTGCATGAGCACCACACCATCTGTGTGAGGAGCAGCTTCGAAGTGTGGCCACACGGAGATGGGTAGCAGTGGATCCATACATCGTTTTGGAATTTGCCACTGGCAGGGATATCCAGGCCACTTGTTCCATATACCCGTGTCCTGGGGTTTGTGTGCGTGCTGTGCCAAACACATCTATGTGCCTGATTCTAGACCCATGGGCACATCCTGACCCGTACATGCAGAATTAGGGTCAAACGGGACCCTGACCGCGAGCTGGATGTGCATGTTATGGAGTTGTGCTCAACGAATATAGCCATTTTTGATCTTTTATTGCCAGGCCGCTCCTGTTTACTTGAATGAAAGGTTTACAGAATTTCCCTTAGGTGATATATCACTTTAAAATCTCCTACAAATGTATTGGGTGAGCAATCTTGCAAATGCAATGTGTACCTTTGAGTCAGTCCTGACTCCTGGCAACCCAGAAGCTCCTGGGTTCTCTTGGCAATGTGACTGGAAGTAGATTGCCAGGACTTTCTTCCAAGGTAATGGAGGGTTAAGTGACTTGCCCAAGGCCACAAGGAGTGCTAGTGGGAATCAAACCCTGGTTGCTTTGTTACCAAGCCAGTGTTCTAACCACTAGGCTACTCCTCCACTCTGAGCAATCTTATGAAAGTCTATTTTAATGGATATGCTTTCAAAAATTACCCTCCCAATGCAATAGGCATGTGCATGCCAAAGATTTTTGGACTTATTTTGGTTTGTCAGAATATACCCATTGAGATGCTGAATGGCGTGAAACCTTATAATAAGGAGGGACCTCAGAACTTTTGAACAGTAATCCTTGATGCAGATAAGTTCTTTGAAATGCAATATTTTGTTGAATGTGTATTGATATTATGTATGTTAAATTGAGTGAATGATATGTTTGACTTATTTTGAAGCAGCCAAATGAATTACAGTCTAATGGAAAACATATGAAAACATATGAACTGTGGAACTGATGATGATATGAGCTGAGTCTGGCCTAATAGGCCAGAAATTTAGGGCTTGACTTACCTGAAATTGTTTCACTCTGAAGTTTGAGGTCCTTTGTATCTGTATACATACTGCATATATATTTAAAAATTTGCTTTATTCCATAAATAAAAATAGAATATGAGATACTGAATTTTCTATATTTGGTATATGGGTTTCCTGAAGATTAAGTAGGCAGTTGTGTTGGAGGGGGGTCAGAAGAGGCAGGCCATGTGTGCCTAAGCACATGGCCTGCTGCCCACAGAGGCCTGCTGCTGTAGGCGGCCGTCTAACCTGTCTAGCACTTTGGCTGGCCCTGCACTTTGCAATAGCCTTCTGATGATGGGCCAGCACTATGGCTCACCACCTCAAGTATCGGGGAGACCTGAGGGACTAGCAGAGTTCCAGAATGCAAAAGGGCCACCAGTGCCCTCCTTTGTTACCTCTGAATCTCTTAAACTGTAATAGCTATTAATTTATTTTTTTCCTTTTTGATGTTCAGTTTTGGTATGGGGGACTGGAAAGGGGCATCATTCAGGAAACAGTTCAGTGCCAACTGTCCAAAGCACACTGAAGGCTGAGAGTGTGGGAAACTGCCTCTCAGTTTAGCTCTACATCCTTCTTCCTCCTCCTAGTCACACGACAATGAAGAGAAACCAAACGATGAGAGTTTGTCTTCACAAACACACATTTTTCCACCAACTCCAGGGATAGCCATGAATTATGTGGAACTCTGCCTTGGAGAATATACATTCACTGGGCACACTGATTAGAGGGCAGGGCAGCAAATACTGCAAAACTATGGCTATGTCTGGCTAGATGCTGAGGTGTGTGCCCAGTATGCCAGGGATTTGTGTGCATGGCCTCAATGGGTTCTGTAAGGTAGCATATCACTGAAATTGGTGCAGGAGTCTGACTTGCGACAGTCTGATCTCTGCAACTTTGCATTGTAGCTAGGGCTTTGGTCACCAAATATTATCCTTGGTGGGCTCATGGGCCACAGGCATGTAGTTGAGGAGGGGAGTGGAAGTGGTAGGTGATGGGATATTACTCATGCTAGCAATAATGCTTGCCAAAATGCTTGATATTTCCCTGCTGCATCACCACTTCCATCACCCCCTCCCTCTGGTGCTCTCTTTCCTCCACTTCAGTTATCAGCTTCTCCTTCCAGTAAGTCAGTGAACAAACGTTCAGAGCAAAGGTTCCTTTCATCCATGTGTCACAGAGACGAGTTAGCATATAAACATCTACCTCTATAAGGAGTACCAACTCTTTCCCACTTGACTATGAAAGAAGTCCACCATCACCAAAGTCTCTGCTTTGAATCCCTGTAACTACTGAAAACCCTCTAATTTGGCTATAAAAAATATTCATTACTAGGATGAGAAGGCTCAGTGTAGCCCTTGTGGAACTCAGTTCCTTCATGGTATCCTTAACTGGATAGATCTTCTATTACCTATGTGATATTTGCCCAGTCCTGCTGATCCATAGGCCTTTTGATGCTGACTAACGTTTCCAGCATGTCATAAGTGGGATTCCACCTGGTGCTAACATCCTGCTTGAAATGGTGTGCAGATATGCCTGTTGCTTCCTGCTTCTCACACAACACATGCTCACCCTTCATGCTCTGGTGAAAATGCCCAGCTATTTCTTGGCACTTCTCAATCAGTTTCCTCAGGACAGGCTACTACTTTCCTTTCTTTCAAGGCCTAGGGAGTCTCAGACAATCAGGTAAAGCAAGTGTGCAAAGCCACCCTCTCACTGACCTGGTCATGTTCATCCCACCATCTGTTACAATGAAACTTGAATGCACGGTGATCTGTTTGTGTCCTAGGTGACAGCCCTGCAGCATTGTCCCTATTTCTTCTAAGATATGGAAACACATAGGTCTGTCATCCACTATCTGACTGTGTAGTATGGCCCATTGGCACCTTCATGCTGTTGCTCCTCCATTAGACCTGTAGCATGTTCCTGCCTCATCTGGTTGACGGAGAGGAAGGCATGTGTAGTGTTCTGACTATCCAAATGTCAGTTGTGAAATGCATACTACTATTAGCTTCTGCTTTTGCCAGCTCTGTTTGCAGCTGGTAACACAACTGATTATACAGGCTGGGGATCATTTGACTGCTAAAAGATGTCCTGCAGGACACTCAGTAAGTAGGATCTAAAAAATGAAACAGCCTCTTAAACCCACCTTCTCAACCATCTCCAGGGGATGGTCATCCAGGGCTATCATTTCCCTGATAAATCGGGTCACCTTCAATGTGCTGTTTGCTGCCTGCCCCATAACAGTGCTAACACCACCTTATGTCTTCTATGGTGGCTTAATTTGATCCACATCAGGCCTGCTGTCATGTCTACTGACTGGCAGAAGAGGATAGAGGCTCCACTTGGGAAAGGGATTTCATTTTTCCTGTGCCTTTCCCACCACTGCTATTTGCACTCCTGAATGGAGTCCCCAGTTATTGTCAGTGCCCTCCTTTGAACTAGGCTGGAAAAGGTGCTGCTTTTCCAAATGATGCAACATGCCACTGTTTGTAAGATGACCATCAGTTTCCCTCTGCTAATATGCTGCCTACAGTAATTGCATTCTGCATTCCACAAGTTGTTAAACACCTTAAAATGCTTCCACATATTTGAGGTTTTACGAGACTTCCCTTATACTGTCCTTCCTTAGGGATGCTGCTCTTGATGCTGCTGCTGGAGTTGTGTCTGTGGGCAGAGGAGAGGATGAAGGGCTGGTGGCATCCTTCACCTCCTTTACATTCCCCTCTACTTGAGTGGTGCTCTTGGTCTTTGCACTGCCAGTATCACTTTGGTAACTCTTCCGCAGTTGGCATGTAACAATTACTTCAACAGGCTTTTCAACCAGTACACTTTGAGTAGCTGATGATTTAGATGTAAATGCCACCTATGTGGATCCCTCAGATTCTGTATCTGCCAAGACCATCTCCACACACTTTTCAACAGGGAATACAATGTGCTTGCTGCAAAGCTGATTAGCCTTCAACTGCTGCTCCTCTCGTGTTTCCCTACGCTGCACCATGTCACTCTCCCTTTTTCTCGCTATGGAGATGACACCAGACACCTGTTTTTCCAGAACTGCACTGGAAACCGTGTTTCCTTCTACTCTCCTTCTAAAACATCTCTCTTTAGCTTGGTCAGCAGACTAGAGCAGAGGGCCCTGTCTCTTTCTGCGCACTTGTGCCAGTACTGCTCTTACCTTCCCTACAGTTGTGCCATACAGTGCAGTGACGGCTACTGACACCAGAGAGACTTACATAACATCAAAGATATACAGTATAGTACAGTGTTTCTTTTTGAATGATGTGCATCAGGAGCTTTTGAGTTAAAAGCATGACTGTGTGATGTGCACTGGGAGGATTTGGACTTGAAATGTGTTTGAGGTTTTTTAAAAGACGCATTTTAATGCTGGTGACTACTCTCATATTTTAAGTCTTGCACAGGAACTGTGAAAAAGAAAGACTGTGAAAAACAAAAGTCATTATTGCCCAGGAGACAAGCGATGAAATGGTTGGCTGCGTTTAAGTTAATATTGCATTCTGCTGTTCTGCTTTTGATGTCTTCTTGAGGTTATTTTTGTAGATGGTTATGTGACCCATTTTTGTGTGCTGTGATATCTGATGATTTGTGGGGGTTTGTAGACATTTTATTTGATTCCCTATAGTGCCATTTAATTTTCCAGACATACTCTTCCAATCATGATGATATACTTTGGCTCTGCCCTGCAGTGCAGTGTCCAATAAAACTAGGTGCCTCTGCTGACAGTCTTGAAAGGATTGGGGGAGGAGGATGTGGTTGCCCACTGCCTATGCAGCTATAATTCTCTGAAGGGACTGGATTTCCAGAGACTGTGCCTGTATTGCAGCTTTTTACAATGGAATGAAATAGGGCAATGAGGTGCCCTATGCCCTCCCACCATGGTCAGGGTCCCATGCCTGACCTTGGCTCAGCCATGCAGTGTCTGAGAAGGCTGGGTGCCTCTGCTAACACTCTTGTAATGACTAGGAGAGGAGGATGTCTTTGCTTACTGCAGTCCTGGAGGGCTGCAAACCAGTCAGAATTTCATAATATCCCTAATGAATACATGTGAGATACATTTGAATACAATAAGGGCAGTTCATGCAAATATATCTCCATTTGAATACAATGAGGGCAGTTCAAGTAAATATATCTCATGCATATTCATTAGGGGCGTCCTGAAAACCTGACTGGGTTGCGGCCCTCCAGAACTGGAGTTGGAGACTTCTGACCTAATGCCTATACAACTATAAGACTCCAATGGGATTGGATTCCCAGGAACTGTACCTGTATTGCAGCTTTTTACTTTTACATTTTTATTTATCTGCTGCTATTTAATGAATAATGGAAGGTGGTCTGCCCCCTCCCAACTTTACAACTGCTGTCACAGAGAATACATGATAAGAATTGTTGCAAGAAATATTATTGTACTGTATCTACAGCACCTGATCATCATAAGGTGGTCACCATATCCAATTGCTGAGCAGGCCTGACCCTGCTTAGTTTCCAAGATCAGACAAATTCTGGTTCACTCAGGGTGGTATGGCTCTAGTAAGCTTAGCAGAGCTCTTTCTAAAATACCATAGGAACTGAATATGTCTTGACCTCAACATCTCATTTCTGAACTCCATGTCCTGTCTAAAATAGGCCTTAAAGCTTCTTTCTCAAAGACACAAAATAGGAGAAAACGTTTAGTAAATTGGTCCCTACATTATTTATGGTCCATACGCTTCTTTGTACAATGTCAAGTCATAATTCAGAGAGTTGCTTTGTTGACAGAATATTGATGGATGAAATTACTCAGATTCAAATTTGCCTAGAGTTTAACAAGTTGTGTGTAAAACAGCAGAAGTTAACCAGTCTAGAAAATAGTTTCAAGCAATGTTACTATAGAAGACTTTCAAGTCCTTTTTTAGAAGGGTGGGAATGATGCTTACCTGACTGCTAAAATAGGAGCAATCGAGCAAATAAAAATTGATAGCTATTATAAAACTAATACAAGCTGTGGCAAATCAGGCTTGATTCACCCAAATTATCTTTGACTACTTGAGGACAAATATCAGATAAAGCTGAATGTCGACTGTAACTTCCCTTCTGTGTGGTCATCACAGTTACCTCACCAACTGCTTGGCAGCCAAGGGAACACACCAATCTTATGAGCTTTTTCTAGGTCTTTATTCTAGAGCTCATTGATGTTAAGTATCAGGGGGCCCAATTTTCAAAAGGCATTTACATGGTTTACAGCCTAGTAAACTGTGTAAATGCATTAATTCCGGGTATCCAACAGGACTTACATGGTTAGTGGCATTGAATAACCCCTTCTAATTCCCTACAGGAGTGGAGGAGTAGCCTAGTGGTTAGAACACTGGCTTGATAACCAACCAACCAACCAGGGTTTGATTCCCACTAGCACTCCTTGTGGCCTTGGGCAAGTCACTTAACCCTCCATTGCCTTGGAAGAAAGTCCTGGCAATCTACTTCTGGTGACACTGCCAAGAAAACCCAGGAGCTTCTGGGTCACCAGGAGTCAGGACTGACTCAAAGGCATGCATTGCAATTCCCCTACACACCCTGATGCTATCCTGTTAGCATGGGGGCATTCTGGGTGGAGCAGAAGCAGAGACTGTCACTAACTGGGCAGTGGCAATATTGCAAGCTGCCCAGTTAGTGATCTAGAAAAGCCCTCACCTATCTTTAAGGCACAGGAGCTAACCGGGCAGCATGCAATATCACTGTTGCCCAGTTAGCTACTGCAGCTTCCAGTGTGTGCAGTGATCCCTGGATATTCAATGCCATTGGGCGCATAGCCTGCCCAACTGAATTTCAGGCCCAGGGTTCTTTGGTAGAGACTGGCATAAGTCAGGGCACCCTTGGAACTTGACACTTTCACACCACTCCCTTCTCAAATAACTGAGTCAAGGTCAGAAATTATGTTCTGAACTAAGAGTTTACTTAAACTTTAGAATCACTGAATAAAAGAACTATAACAACTGGCAGAAACAATAAACAAGAACTATTTTACAAGCAGTTAATTCCTTCTTCTTGGTGCAAAACAGATTACAAGTAGTTCACTTTCTTCCTCTTAAGTTTGGATAGTTTATCACATTCCTTTATGTTGTTTTTTTTTATCTTAATATGAGCAATTACTCATTTCTTCAACACTCTTTTCTTGTTACTCAGACTGTTTCTTCACCATTTATACACTTCTATTATTTAAACTGCATTGACCACCACTTATGCACCCTCATAATTTAGTCTTGACTCTCTGAGTGAAAATCACTATCTCCTCTGCATAGTGCTTTTCCCTTGTGTACCTGAGTTGGCATATGAGGCAGTCACAGGTCCCCAGTACTGTGCTGGATATCACACCTGGATCTATTGCCACTGGTATGTGATCATCACTTGGGTTCTTTCTCCTCCCAAGAGCTGACGGCTTCTGCAGATGTAGGTCTATAGCGTTGCTCTGTCTGGCTATTGGTTCTGATGAATTGGAAGCTGAGGTGCAGATACACTTCATGGGCCCTCTTGCACAGGTTAAGCTGCTCTCTTTCTGAGCCAGTGGGGTGCTGGCAGGGCTTACACAGACCTCAACCCTCTGCTTACTCCTTCTTGGAAGCTTCTCTAACTGGTCAGAATGGCAATGTTCAAGAAATTTCTTTTCTCCCATCTGGTGCATTGCCTGGGTGCCAGAGACACCTGCCCCTTAAGAGCAGCGACCCTCCTCTTTCATGATACAGTGACTTTGTGACAGACACCTGCTTCTAAGGGTAGCCTTTCTCTACATTTCCACAGTGCAATGGCTGAATGCGAAAGAAAGAATTCTGTCTTTTGGAGTAGTTTATTTTTATTTATTTATTTATTTATAATTTCTTCTATACCTCACTATTCGGCATCAGCGCGGTTTACATGAAACATAACAATTAGACGGGTACATAAGTCTGAGTTTACAATTAACAGGAGAGCCATCTTGGATAACAAAGATAACTATTTACAAAATAGTGTCATATAAAACAAAGAATGAGATTTAATTGTCAAGGACCTCTTGCATGGTGTGGTTCTCTGCCTGACAAGGTGTGTTGGAACAGTTGTAAAAAATTGAGTGGGAATGTGATTCATTGTTCTCTAGGAAGTATTTGAGGAAAAGGAAGTGTTTAAGGGCCTTCCTAAACTGCATTAGGTTGGTGATTGATCTGATGCTTGTTGGTAAGGAGTTCCAGAGTCTTGGGGCGCAGAGACTGAAGGCCCTGTTTGCAGTTGCCGAGGTGCATCTTGTTAATTCTCTTGGCAATGTTAGCATATTTACTGCTGCTGATCTTCTTGGTCTATTAGGGGCTGCTGTTTGGATAAGGTCAGATAGTGTAGAGGAGGAGAGATTATTGACCGCTTTGAATGTCAGCAGCGCTGTCTTGAAGAAGATCCTGGCATGAATAAGAAGCCAGTGTAACTGCATTAGAAGGGGAGTCACATGGTCTCTCATAGATGAACCATAGAGAACCCTCGCTGTGCTATTCATGGCGAGCTGTAAGGGGTTCAAGGTGGATTGGGGGAGACCTTGTAATATGGTATTGGCGTAATCAAAATGTGGTATTATCAGGGCCTGGTAAATTGTCCGAAAGTCTTCCGGTTCAAGCAAGGGGCGTAGATGTCTGAGTGAACGAATCTTGAAATAGATTGCTCTTACAGTGTTCGCTATGTTTGCCTTCATGTTGAGGTTTTGATCCAGTGTAACTCCCAGGTAACGAATTGTGGGTTTTGCTTGTAGATCGGCTTCTTTCACCTTCAAGTATTGGGGTGGGCTGAAGAATGGGTTCCTCGTTATGAAGAGAACCTCAGTTTTCTTATGCTGAATTCTAAGGTTTTGTGACAGAAGCCATTCAGATACTGCATTGAAACAGTTGGTTAAAGGGGAGAGGTCCACTTGATCTATGGAGAACGGCATATAGAGCAGGACATCATCGGCATATACCATGCAACAGACATTGAAAGACCAGATGATATTGCAAATGGATTGCATGTATATGTTGAACATCAAGGCTGATAGGGAGGAACCCTGTGGTACTCCTTGACATTGATGAAAAGGTTCTGATGTTGTTCCACCTGATCGTTCGTGCTGCCATCTACCAGACAAGTATGATCTGCACCATTCCAGTGCTGTTCCACAGATGCCTTTCTCTTTTAGCCATCCTAGGAGAAGCTCATGGTTTACTGAGTTAAAGGCTGCAGCTATATCTAGGAAAATGAGTGCAACTCCGTGACGGATGCTGTTGATGCCAATGATTATGTTATTAAAAAGGGTGGTAAGGAGAGTTTATATATGAAGTGGGATTTTCCCGCTCAGAGGAATCTCCTCCCAGCACATAATGACTGGAGAAAGAACTTCCCCTGTTCTGCAAAATGTCAGACTTTTCTTTAAACTTCCTTGTAATATTTAGTAGGGACACTGGATGATGCTACTGCCCTTAAGGGCATGTTTATGAAGATAGGCTAACAGTTATGTGTCATTTGCAACTAGGTCCCATGTTATTCAATGGGATCTAGCTAGAAATAGTACATGCTAACTGCTAGCCAACTTAGCAAACATGTCCCTTAATGCAGTATCCAAGTAGTCTCTACATAACAGCAAATATTTGACTTGAAAAAAATGATCATTGACTGAAAACTGATTTTTAGGCTGTTTAGGAGAGGGAATTATCACAGAAACTGTACTAACACCATTCAGTTAGCCCATGGACTGATCCACAAAGAATAAGAACATAAGATATGCCATATAAATCATTCTTCCAAATACCTATACATCTTTCTTATAACTTCTAGAAGCCCTCTGATATGAATATATGTATCATTTATTTCTGCAACCCCTGTTTTTGAGTATATAAACCTATTTTTTCCAGATTTTTGACATATCAAAATGTTTGTTCCAAAGTATTTCAATTTCCTTTGAATATTATTTGTGTTTTCTACTCTAAACCAAAACCAAACGTCTTCCAATTTTTCTTGCTCTCCCGGAATATATAATATTCCCCAGAACCTTCATGTAATGACCTTATTTTAATTTATGATGTACTTGGTACCTGCATTGTAACATGGTAATTTGTTATAGTTTCATTTTGCCTGCTTTCAGTTTAATTATGGAAAGGTGGCTACATAGATACACATTTAAAATGCAAATAAGTTAATAAATTTCCCTTTGAGCTATGTTAAAGCATAACATCAGTCAGTTGTTGGAATCATGATGTTAAATGCCTGCGCCGCAAACCTGGGAAGCAATAATACGTAACGTCGAATCCAAAACAAGCATCAGGAAAAAGCAGAAACTGCTAAGATCCTGCACTTTTCAAGCTGCCCATTTTCTCCACATTTTGATAACTCAGGGCATGCGTACCAACCAGATTTCAAAGCGTTTCCTCAAGACACCAGATTTCATTCTAGTAAAAAAAACAGAAACCCCAAAGGATGTTGCTCACTCAGCATGAAAACTACTGATCTTAATGAACAAAGAAAATAAGTTTGTAATTAAATGCTTTACTGATCTTCATTCTTGTAATAGGTCCTCTGGTGATGAACAACTTGTTCCAAATAAAGATCATAGGGAGAAACTTTGGAAAAGTTGAAAAATGAAGACAAACAAGAGAAGGAAAGCAGAAGATGAAATGAAAAAGAGTATGCAGGGAGAAAAAGGATAATGTTAGATCCAAGGATGACAGGGCCTGGCCCTCTTTCCACTTGTAAACCTCTATCAGGAATCCCTGGTTGTTAGAGATGATTGAGAGTTGCCCATGGGGGTAAACGGGGACTCAAATCTGGGTTGGATTTACTAAAAGGTGCCATCACATTGCTGTGCATTTTCCTTTCATTACTTACATTTATAGACCATTGTCACACATCTAAATGGCTTATAGCATTAATGTACATAAAATTCAAACACACACGACATTGAGGAGGTAATTTTATAACAGATAAGCCACATACACATGTCACATTAGACATACAGGCACATGTATGGTAAGAAAGTGCTATTTTATAAGTGAGCAAAATAGGCACGTATATAAACTATGGTACCTAAAATATGTGCCAGCAAAAGGGATATGTTTGGGGCAAATATTAGGCAAGGCAGGAAGGTGTGAACATATGACATATTCTATAATAATCGTATATGTGGATTTCATCAAAAGTTGGCACCGACATTATTTTCCACTGTATATAATGACCAGAATGGAAGGAAGCTGTCTTTTTGGACCTGGAGCATTGGTTGGTGCTTGATGCTGCTGTTTGGTATATCAGTGAGTAGTCAATCCATCTTCCTCCTTATATAACACAGGTACACTAAAAAATTTTTTTTTAAACTGCCTCTAATGTTTCGATTGATTTTTACGTTTTTTGGTGCGCTGAATCCAAATCTGGTAACCAATTTGCTCCATCACGTACAGATTTTTTGCTACATTGGTTAGCAGTTTGAGGTGAATGTTTCAGATTGAGTGCGATCGAGATAAAAGTTTCTTGGATGAATTCTTTATACTAATTGTTTAGTAGTTATTCAAATAAGAATAAAGAAAATTGTAACAAGGCAGCACATAAGAATAGAGTAATGTCAACAAAACACACTGTGATGGTAGCAAAATTGTCTGCACTTAAAACAGCCACATACATGTGCACAAACATTGAGCATATAAGAGCGAGGTTAGACACAAAGCAAAGCAAAGAAATGTGCAAAAAATGTTGTACAGGTATGTATGTAAGAATAGAAAACGCAAACCGCACCATTGCAATACATGAAGACAAACACCCGATGGTGTGAAAATAAAATTCTAATAAATGAGATCCGACACTGTGGTAATAACTAGCAAATTTTTATTTCAAAGTTTAATAAAAACACGATATTTGTCAACACAGTTTAGATTTTAAAGTCATTCTTGGGTCAATCAATCTCCTGGTGGGCCCGTTTCTTCTTCCCCGAATGCTTCTCTTGGTGCGCTGCTTGGCGTATTTTTCATCTGGGGTTTCCCGCAGCAGCAACCAGCAGAAATCAGCCATCATAGTGGTGTTCCATCTTCCTTGGTACCTTCTCTCTGCATCCTTGATGTCCTGGTGAAACCTTTCACCTTGTTTTCACTGTACGCCCCCAGGTTTTCGGGAAAGTAGTTCACATGGGAGTGCAAGAAATGGACTTTCAGGCTCATGTTACAGCCTTGTTCTTTGAAGGCATTGAGCATCCTGGCAACAATATCCTTATAGTTCTCATCCCGCCTGTTCCCCAAGAATTTGAGAACAACATCCTTGAAGGAATCCCAGGCTTCTTTTTCCTTCTCAGACATCGTTTCAGCGAATGCTCCATCTGAAATGAGTTTCCTTATATCAGGGCCAACAAACACTCCTTCCTTTAGCTTTGCTTCAGAAAGTCGGGGGAACTTTGAGCAAAGGTACCGAAAGCACTCACCATCTTTTGGAAGGGACTTGATGAATTGCTTAATGAGACCCAACTTAATGTGGAGAAGTGGTAATAGAATTTTATCACGAGGTACCAAGCTCTCATGAAGAACATTTTTCTCACCAGGTCTCAAATACTCCCGAATTGGCCAGTCCTTTTTCCCCCGCGACGGGCCCGGCTATCCCACAAGCAAAGGAAGCAGGGATATTTGGTGAAACCGGATTGATGCCCTAATAGCATGGATAGAATTTTAAAGTCTCCACAAATCATCCACTTATGCTCATCATAACAAATCTTCTGAAGAATCAGGGCCAAATTCTCGTATTTTTCTTGGAGAATAACAGAGTGAGCAATAGGAACTGAAGCGAATGTGTTGCCATTATGAAGAAGAACACCTTTTATGCTGTCTTTTGACGAATCAATGAACAGCCGCATTCAGCAGGATCATACTTGAGTTTAAACTTTTCCATCACTCCGTATATATCGTTGCAAAATACCAAATCTTCCTCTTTGCTGAAATACTTCAAAAATTGTGTCTCGCGGTTGCGGTACCAATAAAAAGTTGTTCCTGGTGACAATAGATTTTTCTGTTTAAGCCGAGAACCTAGCAGTTGGGCAGCATCTTTTGGGAGTCCTAAATCCCAGACTAAATCATTCAATTCAGTTTGAGAGAAAAGTTCAGGGTTTCGGATCTGGTTCAGTTTCAAACTCGGAAGTACTGGACTCATCGGGAAAAGCCATCTGATGAGTCTCATCATGATCAGAACCGTCCACACAAATATGATCCAAAGATTTTGATGGTTCAGGCACAGGTACTTCGTTGCTATGAGGCATAGGCCTAATTGCTGAGGAAGGTTGGGGTAACTTATTACGTTCTTATTTTTTAAGTTGTATCCCTTCACAATGCAAGAGCAAAAATAGCAGTCACTGCTGTGGTCTCTTTGTTCACGCCACATCATAGGTATTCCGAAACGAAATGCTTGTTTTTTACCTTTCATCCATAAGCGTAGATCTTCCTCACATGTCTTGCACACTTTGTGAGGAGCCCACGGTTTGTCTTGATCGCCTAACTTCAAACCGAAATAGGCGAAATATACTTTTTTAATAAATGCAGAAATGTTCCTCTGCCGCTTTTCATGGTATATTCCCCACAAATAAAACAAAAACTGTCCGGAGAGTTGACGCAACCTCTGGCTCTGTGAACCATCACAAATACACAGCACTGCAAACTACAACTGTAGTGAACCACTTCGGAATAAAGCTGGATTACGACTGAGCAAACAAAAGGTAATAATGAACTTGCAAGAAACTGAAATTTGACAGGAACGTTCATGTCGCAACCACCGTGTTTGAGCGAGCGAACGAGGCGAGGCGAACAGGAAAGAACATGCGCCAGCGCGAGTACTGGATTTAGCCCCCCGCCTCCCAATTGTCCTGTTAATGTATAAAATGAATACAAAACACTCTAAAATATCATGATGGAGTGTTTCTAGTTAGTTAACCATTACAACCTCTATTTTGGGCCAAGAAAATAAACTGCAGTCGGCTAAAAAGAAATTATGTGAACATTCCTTATATGGGTAAGAAATCTAATTTTGCAAGAAAATGTGACGTGATGGAACACTTTGGCTATTTTTCCTGGATTCAGCACCCCAAAATCTATAGGAATCAGTTGCAAAACTGGAGGCAGTTTTTTGGTAGTGTACCTGTGTAATTTTCTCTTCTTCCCTCTTTTGCCCTCCTTTAAATTCTGCAGCTTCATTCCTCCCTTCTCTTCTCTCTTCTCTTTCTTTACTTCTGTTTCCTTCACAATTCTCTCTTGCTGTTTAACTCTCTTCTTTGCAGTACCCTGTCCCAGCCCTTCCTCTATCTTACTCCAAATTGTCAGGCTGATGCAGAAAGCCAGCACTGAAGTCACACACTAGTAGCTGTGTATGTGTTTTTGTAGCGTGTCAATAGGATAAAACCTCAGCACCCATATGCAGCAAAGGGCATGTATGCAAATGAGCTATGCGCAAAACCTTGTCATAAATTGAAAGGAGGGGAGCCAATGCTTGCGCAAACAACAGACGTGCTACAAGTGGTTGCGTATACATGCGCATAAATGTCAAACACTCACGCTATGCATACAGAACGTGCAGGTTCTTTTGGTGCTCATGCCACAATTTCACCCAAAAACTTTTTTTTTTAATGAAATCACACAAAGAGCCCTAAATAAAAGATAAATAATATAAATGAGTTCAAAAAACACACAATAAGCAAAAAACATTTCTTCCTGAATGCCAAACTTTCGCTTATATGCTGAAAGATACACACAGAAGATTTTCACATTGAAGGTAACTGTTCACCGGTACATACCCTGAAACAGTCTTTCCCTACACGCACAAAAGAGGTTATTCCAGAACACAAATAAGGACTTTGTACATGCGGCGGGGACATTTATGTGCTGAAAACATCCCCGACCATATTCTTAACACTGCTGTTGTGCATGTCCACGGCACTATCACGGGGATCTCAGAGTTATTCCTGCTGAAATGTGGAATAAGGCCAGAACTTAGAAAATATTCTGCTGTGCTCTGCAATATATCTCATATTGAAGAATGGTTGTGACAGGTATGTGCTGAACTGGTTGTGACAGGTATGTGCTGAACTGGGGTGACTGAAGTCTGGAAAAACACAAGATATAGTTATAAAGAACAGAAAACAGAGGTGAGGGAATGTTATAAGGTAAAGAAACATTAATAAACATCCTTACATAAATATTAAGAGCAGTGGAGCGAGATTCCAGGACATACACATCTGGACCGCGGACACATCTAGAGCAAAGACAGCCTGCTCTGAACCCGATTCTGCAACCACATGTGTAGACGCACACGCATCTCCAGAATCAGGGCAGAGACGGCAACGGAGCTACTTTTGACTCTGCCGGACATTTGATGCGTGTGTGTTTGTGGGACGTCCAAATCGTGCTTGTGTAGGCCCCTGTGGCCATCCGTCCACGTATATCTTTGAAAATGGCTCCTCCCCCATGCAGCTCAGTCCATGTGCAACAGAAAACAGGATGGAGTACCCCAACTACACTGAAAGCCATAATGCACACATCAACATGGCGACAAGACTGCCCAGCTTTAGCGAGGCAGAGGTGAGGCTCCTAGTTACCATAGTGCTGGAGGAGGAGGTGCTCTTACCTCTGGGCACAGGAGGCCAGCCCATGCAGCAGCACACAGGAGCTGGGAATCAGGACCACCCTCGCCCAGTAAGTACATTAGAACACAGACAGACTGACATGGGAATAGAGAGAAGTGGGCAGGCAGTAGTAGCACCCATGTAAAGATTGAAACAGGCATGCACAAAGTGAGAGAGGGAGTCCAGAAATAATAAAGATCTATCATGTGCAGGATGCATGCAGGCGGCACAGCAGCAGCATGTCAAATACCTAGCAGATCAGTACCAGTGAACAATGCAACTAGGGAGAACAAGATGCATGCAGGTACACCATGAAAGACCAATGTAGACACAGATATAGATGTGATGGTGGACACAGTGCAGTCAGCAGCACAAGAAAGTTAGAACACACATATATGAAACATGTAGCCACAAAAATAGCTAAGCCTGCATCCAGTGCACAGTGGTGGCCAATAGAGCATGTACAAAGCAAGGTATGAATAGGCAAGGAATGGAGAAGACATCCCACAATGTATTTATTTACAAGTTTTTATATATCACCCCTTCCAATGATCAGGGGCGGGTCTACAGTGAACATAACAATGAACTTTACATTGAAACAAGGATTCAACTCAATGACTTTCTAATTGCTAACAACTACATTACAACTATATTGAAATTATAACAACTATACAACTGTAAGAACTATATTACAACAACTATGTACAATGAAGTGGTTAGGGATAAATGTCAGCATTCAACATGCATGGTGTTTGCAGCACATCAGCATGTTTGCTGAGTGCCATATATTGCCACCTAAACATTGTTTAATCCTACAAGCAAACCATTTAGAGGCCAATTCTGATCAGGGCCCGTCCGGATGTCCAAAATCTGGACAGGCCGGATTTGCACCCAATTCTGATCCTGTGGGGGCTAGACATTCCCCGTTGGATCAGAATTGGGTGCAATGGGTCTGTGTGGGCAGAATGTGCCCTGATTCTGGCCTGCAGCATGTCCAGATATTTCCCCGATTAGCTCAGCTTGGGCTCTTGCATGGAGCCATGGTGCAGTGGCGTCCCATCGCCAGGGCACTGCAGCTCCATGCAGGAGCCCCGATCACCCGTACAACACCAAAGTGCCCTTTTCCCAGCCACCCAACCCCCGATCGGGCCTGCTGAGGCCATAATTGGGCTGTGGGGTCCTGGACTGAACGGCCTTCAGTGCCGGTTGGGATTTATTCCACCTCCGAGGTGGAATAAGCCCCTCCTCTACTTCACACTGCCTGGACATACAGGGCCTTCACTGGAATAGGCCCTGTATGTCCGGGTTGAGGGTCACGCCTCCGGCCTTCCCATGTTCCTCCCTTTGTCTGCCCCTCCCATCCTTGTACAGAGCTCTCTGCACATCTCTGCTATATGTGTGGGGAGCTCTGTGGCTGGAATAGGACCTGGGCATTTAGCCGGGACTATATGTCCAACCGGGATGTACATCCCCACTAAACGCAGGTCAGAATCTACCCCTTAATGTTGAACTATATATTCCTTTTATCCCAGCTATACACTTAGCTCATTATGTACCTCTCATTAGCTATTGTTCTAGTTCCTTTTCATGTATATAAAATGTTCATTGTACTTCACTCAGTTCTATGTAAACCATTTTGACTTGTAGAAAAATAATATATCAAAAATTGTTAAATAAAATAAATTAGAAAGGCCCCCTGAGAACCCCAATCTGACATAAAAACAAATGTAATGCAATATGAAGTAACATGGTCACAAGTGGGAACTGAACCCTGTCCAGTGAAGGGACTGCTCTAACTATTAGTCCAGTGCCGCAACCCATCATGGCCACCAGTTACTGCAGTCTAGGTAGCTCCCCATCTAAATGTATAGTGTGGCATCACAATGGGTACCCCGAAGGTACAGCCCAATGCAAAATGGGATGTTAAAAGATCCCACAGAACAAAAAAAAATTCAAGGAGAACCACACATAACCCCGAACACACATGGCAGAAGGGATACCGGGTATAACAGCTGAAAGAATGCTAGTGTAGAAGATGCTGGAAGAAGTTTTTGTAGTGTCATTGATTCAGTGAGGATGAGTCACAGCTTGAGTATGTGTTTACCAAATGCCTATGACTCTGACTTCAAGATGGTCTGAGATCCTTTTCTCCTTCTTTTATGATAATGAGCTTGAGCTTGTAGATTTTGTGTAATGATATCTAGATTTTTGGAGGTGGATCTTCGGTAGTAGACTGGCTAATCTACTGAAGAGGGCTTTAAACTAGATTCATTGGGGATGGATGAAGAAAGCCCCCAGGTAGGTGATACATTAAATACCTTTATGGAAATGGGCAAGGGGGGTAACATATGTAAAGCAGTGTGTATAAATGTCCGTAGCATGGGAAATAAGATCTCTGATTTTGAAGCTTTGGTGGGAGTGGCTGACTTGGATTTAGTGGCAGTTACAGAAACATGGTTCACAGAAAACCATGATTGGGATATAACTATACCTGGCTATACTTTATTCAGAAAGGACAGGGGAGGAAGAAGGGGAGGAGGAAAGGCACTACATGTAAAAACTACTATTAAAGCTTTGGAATTACAGAGCTTAAAAGGGAGAGAGGAGGCACTGTGGGTTAAACTAGAAAGAGGGAAAGAGAAATCTATTTGCATTGGAGTGATATACAGACCTCCCTCACAAGAAGAAGAGGTGGACAGAGAGTTAATTGAAGACATACGCAGCATTGCTAGGAAAGGGGAAGTGCCACAGATAGGAGATTTCAATATGCCAGATGTTGATTGGCACATTCCTGCTGCAGTATCATCTAGAAATAAGGAGATCCTGGATTCTCTACAGGGAGAACTAGTCAGGCAATTGGTAACAGACCCCACACGTGAAGGGGCCATACTAGACTTGGTGCTTACCAATGGTGAAAGTGTTTCTGATGTTATAGTGGGAGATCATTTTACATCTAGTGATCACCAGATGGTGTGGTTCAGTATTAGGACTAGGGCTGTTAGAATCAATTCAAAGGTGAGGATCTTAGACTTTAGGAAGACTAACTTTGCGAAGATGGGCCAATACCTCAGGGAGTCGTTAGTGGGATGGGAACAGCTGGGGGATGTAGAAAAACAGTGGACAAAACTGAAAGGGGATATTTTAAGGGCAACCAACCTTTTTGTTAAAATGGTAAATAAAGGTAAAAGGAAAAGGAGACCACTATGGTTTTCGAAAGAAGTAGCTGAAAAAGTGAAGAAAAAGAGGGAGGCCTTCATGAAATACAAGAGATCACAGAGAGAGGAAGACAGGCATCTGTATTTGGAAAAACTTAGAGATGCTAGCAAAGTAGTCAGGAAGGCAAAGATTCAAAAGGAGGAGGAAATAGCCAATGCAATAAAATGGGGGGATAAGACATTTTTCTGATATATTAATGAGAAGAGGAAGGACAAAAGTGGTATTGTCAGACTCAAGAGTGCAGGGGAGGAATATGTAGAAGCTGATAAGGATAAAGCGGAATTGCTTAACAAATATTTCTGTTCTGTGTTCACAGATGAAGAACCAGGAGCAGGACCTCAGAAAACACCCACAATCAGGAACAGAAGCGAGGGACATCTTGAACAATTTTCAGAAGACTGTGTTCGTGAGAAACTAGCTCAACTTAAAGTAGACAAAGCGATGGGACCGGATGGGATACACCCTAGAATACTGAGGGAACTTGGGGACGTTCTAGCAGCTCCACTGACTGACCTTTTCAATGCCTCGTTGGAGTCGGGAGTGGTGCCAAAGGACTGGAGAGAGGCTCATGTGGTTCCTTTACACAAAAGCAGAAGTAAGGGTGTGGCTGAAAACTACAGGCCGGTTAGTTTAACTTCGGTGGTGAGTAAATTATTGGAAATGCTGCTGAAAGAGAAAATAGTGAGGTTTCTGGAGTCCAGTGGATTACAGGATCCGAGGCAGCATGGATTCACCAGAGGCAGGTCTTGTCAGACAAATCTGATTGATTTCTTTGACTTGGTAACCAGGGAGTTGGACCAAGGGAGAGCCCTAGATGTGGTATATTTAGATTTCAGTAACACCGTTGACACTGTTCCTCACAAGCAACTTATAAACAAACTGAGCACCCTAGGGATGGACCCTAAAGTTACTGCTTGGGTTAGAAATTGGTTGGGTGGGAGGCGACAAAGAGTAGAAGTAAATTGCGCTCACTCTGAGGAGAAGTATGTTACCAGTGGTGTGCCCCAGGGATCTGTCCTTGGTCCGATTCTTTTTAACATATTTGTTAGTGATATAGCGTAAGGGCTGTCGGGTAAGGTTTGCCTCTTTGCGGATGATATCAAAATCTGCAATAGAGTAGACACCCAGGAAGGTGTAGATAACATGAGGAGGGATCTAGCTAAGCTTGAAGATTGAAGAATGGTCTAGAATTTGGCAGCTGGGATTTAATGTTGAAAAATGTAAGGTCATGCATTTAGGCTGCAGCAATCCAAGGGAGCAATATAGTATAGGGGGTGAAGTACTTTTGTCCACTAAAGAAGTGCGGGACCTAGGTGTGGTTGTGTCTGATGATCTTAAAGTAGCTAAACAGGTAGAAAAAGTGACGGAAAAAGCTAGAATGATGCTTGGGTGCATACGGAGAGGAATGGCTAGCAGAAAAAAGGAGGTGATAATGCCTCTGTATAAGTCTTTGGTGCGACCTCATTTGGAGTATAGTGTGCAGTTCTGGAGATCACACCTTCAAAAGGATTTGAACAGGATGGAGTCGGTGCAGAGGGTGGCTACTAAAATGATTAGTGGTCTTCATTATAAAGCATATGAGGACAGACTGAAGGATCTTAATATGTATACCTTAGAGGAAAGGCGGGATAGAGGTGATATGATTGAGATATTTAAAAACCTCTGTGGCATAAATGTTCAGGGAGAGAGCCTCTTTCAATTGAAAGCAAGTTCTGCTATGAGGGGACATGGGATGAGGGTGAAGTGAGATAGATTCAGGAGTGATATGCGGAAATATTTCTTTACGGAAAGAGTAGTGGATCCGTGGAATAGTCTCCCAGTGGAGGTGGTAGAGATGAGGACAGTAACTGAATTCAAAAAAGCATGGGACAAACACAGAGGATTTCTAAAGGTAAAAGGGGACTGTTGTAGTTGTTGATTTGGAAGGACAGACTAGATAGGCCATGTGGTCTTTTTCTGTTGTCATATTTCTATGTTTCTATGATATTATCTTTTTTTACTCTGGAATTGGCATTTTTTGCTGGTGAGTGTTCCATGTTCAGCAAAATCCAGTGTTTCAATATACACAGCAAGTGAAGGAAAACCCCTGTTTTGACAATGAAAGGGATAATCAGAGGTAACAGTGATGGGCAATCCCACAGAAACCATGGAGTGTATAACAACCCACCTAAGGGCCATGTGTGGGAATCAAACCCCAGTCCAAGTGGTGCTAAGCAGTCACAGTAACCAGAACCCTAGTATGCCACCACCCAGCTGTGTCTGACAGCACCCACATAAAGAGGAGACAGTAGGGGGGGGCATGGAATGAGGCCACAGGGAGACCAGTTGTGGACAAAAAATATACCACATATGTGCAGCCAGTATGGAACTGAAATGGGGAATTAGGTATTGGATTCTGTAGTAAAAGCTGTCAATTTAGCAGGCTATCTAAATGGATATGATGTGTCAGGAGAAGGTCAAATATATCACAGTACCATCTCAGTCTAAGCTGATAAAACTGTAACCTATACCTTTTGATGGACAGGAAACTGGGACAGTGATAATGTAGAGCTGTGAAAGACAACAGAGGGTGAAAAGATTTTACCAAGAGCACAAGGATAATCAGTGGGAATTGAACCCTGGTCCTGTAGTGTCTACACTGGTACCCCAACCATTACTTTGACAATGTCCCTCATCTATGGCCAACTACCTTGGGGTCAGGGCTGAATACCAAACTGCACAGCACATATCTAACCCCCCCCCACACCCGCGCCAGGCAAACAAACTGCTAGATACATTTGACCTAGAATGGCCATATTTGGCAACATGAAACTATGCCAGCTGCACCCTGGTCTGACCCTGTTTGACTTGGCACATATACCTTGGAATGATAAGGTCTCTCTCTCCTCCACAGATATTTCCACATCCCATGTGACATGGAGGCGCACAGGGTGTGATTCCGCACTATACGAAGGACCGGGCCACGCTTTATATGACACATCCGGCAGCAGATATTGCAGGAGCAAGGTGAGTGTTTAGGCAGAGACCCAGGCCAGGTGAGAGTCTGATATGCACCCTCCACAGAGGCAGACTACCACAAGCAACAGCACAAATGGCAACATCATGGGCACAACCAAATCTACTGTCTCCTTTCTCTGGTGTCATACCGAATTATTGGGCAACTGAAGTGAAAAATCTAATTCACGCAAACAATACTGACACACATGGACATAGTGCATATGGGAAAGAGCACAATAAAGCTGTTGAATGACATGCATTTGTAGGTCAGAGAGGGAGTCTGAGCCACTCACAATAGTATGCTATCCTGGGAACACACAGCAGGAAGTAAGGATGTATGCAGGTGCCATCTATAGAAAAGGACATGCAGAAATTGGGTATGACACAAGAATGCAACCCTCAAGGAGGGGTGCACACACATATATTAAATAGCTGAATATATGCAAGCGTTGCTCGGAAAGATCATTGTGCACCCCTGCCAGGGAACCATATAGAACCACTGTGTTAACATGAGAAGGGCTGTGACTGGTATGAGATCAACTTACTGGTTACACTAATGGGGCCACCAGCCTGAGTGGCCTGCCTCAGGCAATCCCCTTAGCCAATCCGATGATATAGCTGCCCCCTTAGCACATGTAGGCCATGTGGCCTCTACACAGGTGTGACACAGCCACTTGGTCACTTGGTCATGTGGGCCAAGAAGGGCAGGGAGCATGCGATAGATGGCACAACAAATATATGACACTGAATGGTACTGCAGGAGAGGCAGGCTGTGGCCACAGAGTGGCTGAACACCTCCATAAACAGACTGCACACTACCATTGTGGAAATCCTGCAGGAGAAACACAGGGTACCAACATGACCACTACACAATCTAGCTGTGATGGGCAGCCTGTAGGGACAAGCTCAGCTCTTGGGAGTGGTGCCATTGCAACATCATGCATCTCTGCTGTGAGTGCTGCTGCAACATCTGGCCCCAGCTCCATTGGTATCAGAACCCATACCTCTACAAGGGAACATCCAACCAGGGACACTGCCACTGCACAGATCTCACATATTCTTGGGTCTATTCCTTCAAGCACGGGGTCTGGGCTGACATTCCTCCCTTTCCAAGAGGGGATCAGGGAGACCAGTGACCACAGTGGTGAATCCTCTGACTCCAGTGACACACCGCCATCTACCTCTGTGACTGTGGTTAACACAGGCCCAGGTACATTTGCCTTCTGAGAGGGGGAGGGGAAGGGGATGGGCAAGGGGCACA
This sequence comes from Ichthyophis bannanicus, assembly GCA_033557465.1. Classification (NCBI taxonomy): domain Eukaryota; kingdom Metazoa; phylum Chordata; class Amphibia; order Gymnophiona; family Ichthyophiidae; genus Ichthyophis; species Ichthyophis bannanicus. The sequence goes on from CM066033.1 coordinate 1,248,298,669, forward strand.
GACCATGGAAAGGCCATGAAACCCTGTTTTTGAATGTACCAATTTATTCCAGTGAGAGGGGAGCTACATTCTGTGTTAGGGTGTGTGTGGAGGGGGATTGCACAGTTATGGTGGGTTCTGGGTCATGGTGAGATGTGATGGGTGTCTATGCACTTTGTTGGAGTATGTGTGACTGTGAGGGTTGTGGGGATGTGAGTAGGTCAGGATGGTGGTGCAATGGATGGGGCCACAGCCTGTGTGGACTCCCTCGTCTCCATTAGGTGATGATGCCTGCACCTTTGATCACATGGATGGGTGTAGGTGTATTGCTGTGATATAGTGAGTGTACAGATCCCATTATACAAGGGGGACTGATTTTATTTTGGCCTTGTTCAGAGACAGACAGCTACAGGCACACTTCAGTTCTGGGGGACTAAATGATCTCTCTGCAGTTCCGTTTTCCTCCATAGCAGATATCATGGGTACTGAAAGGAGATCATTCCATCCTCCAAACCTGAATTGTGCACATAGGCTTTTATTTCCTTACAAGACCACAGACCTATCAGCCCTCCAACATCCCCCTGATATCTCATTTGCCTTCTCATTGGCTTCCACAATTTGTCATGCCAACCCTGGGGCTGCTGGATCAACAGATGGCAGGATATGTCAGGTGCATATTTTAAAACTGACATATTCCACATCCTCTGCATCTTTTGAATTATCTGCCTCCTTCACCACTCATAGACATCATCTCCAGATATCGGGAGAGGTGATTGCAGGTAACATTCTCCGTGTGGCCACGCCCCTCAGGCCACCCTGGCCATTGTACACTGTTGGACTTTCAGTGGCTTATACCTCCATTGGTGGCCCTGAGACCTTGGACAAGGTGTGGCCTCCACCCTGTGACATAGTTGTGGAGGTTCACACAGATTCTGCTGCTCTTGACAACCATTTGGGAGTCATTTCAACCATTCTGGCACTGACAGCAGATGGTGATCTACAGTACACCACATGTGTGTTTCCTGACTGTGGGTGTGGGCAGCAATGCTCACAGTTCAATAGTAAATTCCAATATTCTAGTGTCCATTTGTTCAGAATGAAGATCAAATATCACTACACTCACGGGCTTCATCCTACTTATAAAAATAATAGAGGAATAAATCAACTTTCTTATTTTGAATGGAGAAAAGGATCTCAGCACCCTTGAGCTGCAATGTCCAGGTTAATCAATCTAGGCCATGGACAGGTATCATAACATCAGGGATCCTGAAAAACTCCCCAACACACCTTAGTGTACAAACACACACTGAGAATATAGTCCACATAACACATATACCGGAACTCAACGTTCCTCTAGCAGTATAACACTGTGTATATTTAACTCCATGTAGTTTTAAAGCAAAACGCTTATTTCTGACCATCTGACTTGACCCTGCAATTGTTTTGTCAGGGGTAGGCAGAGTCTATAGCAGACATAATTGTATCATGTATCCATGCCACTCACAAACACGGAGAAATATAAATGTCTGTGAATGGCAGATGGGTGGTTGCATTTAGGTTTTTCCATGTTTATGAGTGGCATGGATACATGCTGCAATTATGTCTGCTATAGACTCTGCCTACCCCTGACAAAGTGATTGCAGGGTCAAGTCAGATGTGCAGAGATAAGTGTTTTGCTTCAAGAATACATGAATGTTGGAGTTGGGGTGGTTAAATATATAGTGATAAATGCTATGCTATACCACTAGAGGAACATTAAGTTCAGGTATATGTGCTATGTGGTCTATATTCTCAGTGTGTATGTGTGTTTGTGCACTAAGTTGTGTTGGAAGGTTTTTCAGGATCCCTGATGTTATGGTACCTGTCCATTGCCTAAATCAATTAGCGTGGACATTGCAGCTCAAGGGTGCTGAGATCCTTTTATCCATTCAAAATAAGAAAGTTGATTTATTCCTTTATTTTGGCATAAGTAGGATGAAACCTGTGAGTGTACAGTTCAATGGTGGCACATAGATCTGGGAAGAGCACCATCACAACACAGAGACACATGTGCATTTGCAGGGGTGCCATCCATGGCATCCCTTACCACTGCTATGGACTCTGTCCTTTGATGAGGTCCATGGCATTCCACAACTACTTTTGCTGAACAGTTGGCACAGGGATTTTGCTTGGCAGGGCCAGAGTGTTGCACTGGTGGAGAGTTGTACTGTCAGGCCTGTGTTTGTATCTGTCACCTGGCAATCTTTTGATGGGTCCTTTGGAGCTGTCACATTATAGTAAATCCTTTGCTGACCTCATTATTTCTTACTTCTGTCCATCAGGGGCTCTGTGGAGCTCATTGCACACCCACTTTCATACACATGGGTTTTGGACACAGATGCATTTGTGGAATTGGGCTTGTAGATGGCTAGACAGCAATCAGCTTTTGGGAAGTACCTGCATATGTGGTATTGGGATCGTAGACGGGCAAACGGCGCTCAGCTCTTTGAGACGTGCCCATGCTCATCATATTCTGTTGAAATGCATGTCTCTGAACATGCCCGTCTTCAGCATGACCACACCTCCATTATCATTATATGCATCTTCTCTACTATACAGTGGGTATACGTGTAGTGCTTATGCTGCTGTGCTCAGAATCAGTATGTTGCTGATGCAATAATGACTTTACTAAGGGGCAATTTCTCCAAAAGGGTTAGTTTTGTGGATACCATGACAGTCGTAAATCTTACTTCAAAGCCAGGGTATGGGAAGTATGAACTTAGTATCTCAAATTTACTGTTAATGCTCGATGTGGTCCTTGCATTGTGCCAAAGAGCTTCCTTCTGGAGTTCATAAGGTATGGAGTTCATAAGGTATGTATGGGTAGTTTGTCAAGATGTGCTTGAAAATTATTCTTTATCAAGCCTGTGGCACCCAACATGATGGGTTGACTTTACTAATGATGAGAGCAGCATATGCACTGTGAGTCATCATCCGGTCCCATGCATGACCTAGACAGTGATAGGTGATCCTACTGCAATCCAAAATACTGTATGGTGCTGGGAACGTGCACATTTCTGGATGCACGTACTGTCATGTCTATGGTTCCTTGGGCTTGACCGGGGTGCAGTGTGGCTGGCATTTCTGTACTCTACAGATACTACCATTGGCTCCAAGGGGGACTTTCTGATGCATTTAACACACATCACAGAATTTGATTTCACTTACTGCATATTTCCTCTTGCCAGGGCACGGTGATGGATGTAGGTGTGTGCTCATACAGACTACATATAGATGCAGATGGTGACCTGCAAGACCTTGTAAAAGCATGTATTGAATGTATATCCAGACACACCTTGCATGGCCCGTGCTTGCACCTGTGCGTGGGCTGTGTGTGGGATGCATGCACGGGCTGGCTGAATGGCGCTTTGTCTGTACTATGCCGGATACATCGATCTCCCCAATTCCAGACCTTTAGGCATGTCTAGAATTATTCTGGCATGCCTTTAGGCATGCCAGAATTATCATGAATAAGAACTTGTCAGACCACATCACTCCAGTTCTTATAGAACTCCACTGGCTCCCCATACCTGCAAGGATAATCTACAAAATGCTGATATCTACATTTAAAATTATCCACAAAATATCTCCCTCCTTTCTCGATAACCTTATCACCACTCAGCCTGCCAACAGATGCCGACGGACTGCTAACCTGAACACACTCTGCGTACCCAGCAGCATAAGGTTAGTGAAAGAACGGACCAGCAACCGGGCATTCACCTACTCAGCACCCATGCTCTGGAACCAGATGCCACATGAGCTACGTCAGATCAAGGACTTACAGGTCTTCAGAAAAGAGCTTAAAACACACCTATTCCAAATACACTACGGCATCACATAGCCGCTCCAACTATCCCCTCCCATGCGGCCCACCTACCTCAAAAGCCTAAGCCTCATATGAACCTAATGCTCATTTGATGTCCACTTCCATGATGTTCAAAATGTCGATATGTATATAATTTCTCCTATCATGCCTTTATATATGGCGACTCTGTTGTATATTTACACTGGTGTTCAAACTGTAATGATATGTATAACTGTAATTGTGCCGTTGTTAATCACCCCCTTATCTTGTCCCCTCTCCCATGTCTTGTACAACAATCTGTAATTCATACTGGTGTTTAAACAGTAATTTATTTGCAAATCAATTGTATAACATAGAAACATAGAAACATAGAAACATGATGACAGAAAAAGACCACAAGGCCCATCTAGTCTGTCCTTCCATAACAACAACTACAACAGTCCACTTTTTACCTTTAGAGATCCTCTGTGTTGGTCCCATGCTTTTTTGAATTCAGTTACTGTCCTCATCTCTACCACCTCCACTGGGAGACTATTCCACGGATCCACTACTCTTTCCGTAAAGAAATATTTCCGCATATCACTCCTGAATCTATCTCCCTTCACCCTCATCCCATGTCCCCTCGTCGCAGAACTTGCTTTCAATTGAAAGAGGCTCTCTCCCTGAACATTTATGCCACGGAGGTATTTAAACATCTCAATCATATCACCTCTATCCCGCCTTTCCTCTAAGGTGTACATATTAAGATCCTTAAGTCTGTCCTCATATGCTTTATAATGAAGACCACTAATCATCTTAGTAGCACCCCTCTGTACCGACTCCATCCTGTTCACATCCTTTTGAAGGTGCGGTCTCCAGAATTGCACACCATACTCCAAATGAGGTCGCACCAAAGACTTATACAGAGGCATTATCACCTCCTTTTTTCTGCTAGCCATTCCTCTCCGTATGCACCCAAGCATCCTTCTAGCTTTAGCCGTCGCCTTTTCTACCTGTTTAGCTACTTTAAGATCATCGGACACAACTACGCCTAGGTCCCGCTCTTCTTTAGTGGACAAAAGTACTTCACCTCCTATGCTGTATTGCTCCCTTGGATTGCTGCAGCCCTAATGCATGACCTTACATTTTTTAACATTAAATCCCAGCTGCCAAATTCTAGACCATTCTTCAAGCTTAGCTAGATCCCTCCTCATGTTATCTACACCTTCCTGGGTGTCTACTTTATTGCAGATTTTGGTATCATCTGCAAAGAGGCAAACCTTACCCGACAGCCCTTCCGCTATATCACTAACAAAGATGTTAAAAAGAATCGGACCAAGGACAGATCCCTGGGGCACACCACTGGTAACATCCTTCTCCTCAGAGTGAGCTCCATTTACTTGTACTCTTTGTCGCCTCCCACCCAACCAATTTCTAACCCAAGCAGTAACTTTAGGGTCCATCCCTAGGGTGCTCAGTTTGTTTATAAGTCGCCTGTGAGGAACAGTGTCAAAGGCTTTACTGAAATCTAAATACACCACATCTAGAGCTCTCCCTCGGTCCACTCCCTGGTCACCCAGTCAAAGAAATCAATCAGATTTGTCTGACAAGACCTGCCTCTGGTGAATCCATGCTGCCTCGGATCCTGTAATCCGCTGGACTCCAGAAACCTCACTATTTTCTCTTTCAACAGCGTTTCCATTAATTTACTCACCACTGAAGTTAAACTAACCGGCCTGTAGTTTTCAACCACATCCTTACTTCCGCTTTTGTGTAAAGGCACCACATGAGCCTCTCTCCAGTCCTTTGGCACCACTCCCGACTCCAACGAGGCATTGAAAAGGTCAGTCAGTGGAGTTGCTAGAATGTCCCCAAGTTCCCTCAGTATTCTAGGGTGTATCCCATCCGGTCCCATCGCTTTGTCTACTTTGAGTTGAGCTAGTTTCTCACGAACACAGTCTTCTGAAAATTGTTCAAGATGTCCCTCGCTTCTGTTCTTATTTGTGGGTGTTTTCTGAGGTCCTGCTCCTGGTTTTTCATCTGTGAACACAGAACAAAAATATTTGTTAAGTAATTCCGCTTTATCCTTTTCAGCTTCTACATATTCCCCCCCTGTACCCTTGAGTCTGACAATACCACTTTTGCCCTTCCTCTTCTCACTTATATATCTGAAAAATGTCTTATCCCCCCATTTTATTGCATTGGCTATTTCCTCCTCCTTTTGAATCTTTGCCTTCTTGACTACTTTGCTAGCTTCTCTAAGTTTTTCCAAATACAGATGCCTGTCTTCCTCTCTCTGTGATCTCTTGTATTTCATGAAGGCCTCCCTCTTTTTCTTCACTTTTTCAGCTACTTCCTTCGAAAACCATAGCGGTCTCCTGTTCCTTTTGCCTTTGTTTACCATAACTGTAATCATCTCGTTGTTTATCCTTCCCTTCTCTTGTCCCCTCCCCCTGTCTTGTACAATGATGGACTGCTTCTGATCGCTGGAAGGAGCGGTGTATAAATGTATGCCAAATAAATAAATAAAATAAATGGACTTGCAGATGTGGAATTAGCTTCAAAGAGAGCCCATTTTCCATTTAGATATGTCTGTGGGCTGGATGTGCATGTTATTGAATCCACCTCAAAATGTTTAAGTCACCTCAGACCAGGTGTAGAGATATTGATGCTCCTGATGGTTAGGTAATCCTCTATGCATTTTTCTGCATTGAGTGCAGATCTTATTAGCATTATATTTTAATACGTGCAGCTCATTTGCATATTATTTAAATATGCCTGATGTTGCTATGTGCACATACTTTTCTTTTGCTGTTTATGCACATGTCAATCTCTTTTCTGCATTTGGCGTGGTTGAACTTGTGCATATAAGTTGTGTTATATGCACGCAAAAGGCTCGCTAGTCTTTCTGTATTGGCCCGTGTATATGTGAGGGTGGCTGTGCCAGTGTTGGTGTGTGACTTTGTGCCACTTTGTGTGTATTTGTGGGTGTTGCCCTGTGCCATTGTTAGTGTCAGGATAGAAATGATGCTGGTCGAGGGTGGCGTTTGTACTGGTGGAGGGTAGTGTCGATTCTAGTGTCTACGAGTGTGAGCCAGGTGTAGCTCTTGCATGATCTGGCTTACAGGAAGTAGAAGCAAGAGAGAAGGAGAAAGTGCCCTCTGCAGAAGGTATATAGGATCAAAGCATACACAGGTTCAGATTATGGTAAAGGAGAAGAACACTAAACTGGCATTGATTATAAAGATGTTAGTCCCAAGCAACTATTCTATGAATCATGTTGAGAGGGAGAAAATATTCAAGTACCAAGAAATGCAGTCAGAGAGCAAGAATATGTGGCAGCCTGAGTTATTTCCTATTGTTCTGGGTGCCACGGGCTTAATTAAGAAGAATTTCCAAGCACACCTTGATAAATTACCCATGTATGCTGCGTCTTACAAACTCCAGAAGGAGGTTCTCTTTGGCACAATGCAAGTACTACTTCAGCAGCAAATTTAAGATGCCGAGAGCATCCTTCACATATCCTGGCTTAGGAGAGAGATTCATGAATGTCATGGTAAGAGGAAAACGAACCCATTTGTAGAAATTGCCTCAGTTTGATAGGGAGACAATAGTACTCCTGTGCAACCAGCTTGAGGCTGAACAAGAGCCCTCTGAGTGGAGGGGAAGATCCCTGCTAGTGCACCGCATTTCTTGCCACACCCTTTGGGGCCACAGCAGGCATTAGCCAAACAACCACCTCATGCCTCATTCAATATATTGTGTTCCCTGAACAAGACCAACAGCAACATGAAATATGGCAGAATTTTATAAGCTGGCAGCCTTATGTCCAGGGAGCAATTGACTATGCATATGCCAGGCCAGCTGAAGGGCAAAGAGGAAAAAGAGATGACTGACATCCAGCTTCCACCACAATCTCCCTTCATGACGAATAGGAGTCTATGAAGGGAGCACCAGCAGCCAGGCTGAGAAAATCAAGCTGCAGAGAACAATAACCATCGAAGAGCACCAAATGCACCTGAAAGAGACGCAGCTAGAGGTGTCAGAAGTACTACAAGACAAGGTCCAGCGCCTGTGCTGGGAGCTGAATCTCTTCATCTAACATTGCTTTATGACCCCTCCAGCCTATGTGTGTGATGCAGAAGATGGGGACACTTCCCAGGTAAGCTCCAAGGCCTTCAGCACAACTGAGCAGCTGCCTGTCATGGACATGCCACCCTCTTCCTAAATTTTGGGATACCCTAGTTGACTGGATATGTCTCGGACATCTCTTCAGACAGCAGTGAGACATCAACCAGCATACCATTAAAGCAGCCTAAGTAGGGTTGGAAGCACAGACCAGAGAGAAAAGGAGAGAGGGGCAGGGGATGGGGGAGGGGGGAGGGGATTTGGGAAATAATAACCATACCTTCTTACTATGTGTACTCCAAGAGGGGGAAGGGCAGAGGGCTAGGATTGGGGTGTAGGTGGAGGGATGTGGGGGTGAGGCACTGGCTTTATGAAGGGAGGTTTGGAAAATACTGTACATATGGGTAGGGTGGGGTGGGCATGGGTGATGTGTGGGAGGATGTCCAGGGAAGTTGGAGGAGGTGATGGATAGGATACTCAGATATACCTGCTTTCACTTACCATCACAAGAAATGCCTGTATATGAGCTCATCTCTTGTGGTCAGTCCAAGCTGTTATGGATGGGCTGTGTCCTCCTGTCTAGACCTTTCTGCATCATTGTCTATGTCTAAATCTACCATTTGCAGTGATTCAGGCAGAGGCTGTCACCATTCCATTGCCTCATTCTATAGTATGCAATAGGCCATAAATATCTGGCAGATCTTGGCAGGGCTATAGGGCAGTTCTTTCCAGATTGACTGAGGCAATGGAAGTAGCTTTTATGCAGTCCAAAGGTCCTCTTGATGATGGATTGAGTGAGACTTCGAATCCTATTGTACTGCTCCTTTGCATCTGTGTGAGGTATGACAATGGGGGCTAGGAGTCACTTCCTCGAAAATAGCTTTTATCACGTATAATTTTTATCCCACGTTAATAAGTCCTCTTTCTTTGGCAAATTCGAGCCATCCGTCCCTTCCTCACACCTCAGGCCCTCACTACTCTCATTCTGTCTCTGGTTATCTCCTGTCTTGACTTTTGTAATTCTGTCCTTATCGGTGTTCCTAAATCCCAGCTTCTCAGATTACAACGCATACAGAACACAGCCACACGCATTATCTCTCACTCCACATGCCGGGAACACGTCACTCCCATTCTTCTAAATCTTCACTGGCTCCCTCTGGCTCCCCGTATCCATTACAAACTTCTCACGCTGGTCCATCAGGTTATATATACCCGCACCCCACAGTACCTGTCTGATCTTCTACAATTTCATACTCCTAGTCATTCCCTCCGGTCTATACACATCAATCGGCTTCACCTTCCTTCCCCTTCATGTGCTTATCTCCAGTCCACCCGTAACTCTGCATTTTTCTTTGCTGGCCATGCTCTGTGGAACTCCCTCCCTATCTCCCTACGTCTGGAACAAAATTATTGCACCTTTAAAGCTCAGCTAAAAACTTATCTTTTCAACAAAGCATTCGATCTACCCACTGCCCATGTTTAGTCTTGTGTGTTCCTCTCTCTCAGTCATGTTCAATGTGTATGTCTGTTTGCTTGTCTTTGCTTCTCGCTTACTAATGTAACTTCTTTTCGGTGCCAAATGGCCCACTTCTATATTGTTTGAAATTGTAAACCATCTTGTTATTTGAAAGGCGGTATATCAAGTGAAATAAAACATAAAAACAAACATAAAACGTGTTTGGGTAGAGAGAGAGAGAGTTGGAAAAGATTAGAGTCTAGCACCAGGGTATTTCCTGGGCTGGGTAGGCAAATAAAGCCATGCACTGTGTTTGACAATTGTTGCTGCTGCAAGGGAGTGGACTGGTGCAGGGCTTATGTATCAGTCACCCAGTGATGATTTCTCTGCTCTCAAAACCTTCATAGATGTCAAAGTGTGTCAGGATGCATGAGTCATCTTTTTGAGGTCCCTGCCATCAGTTATCTCCCCCTAAGCACTGCAAACCTCCTGCATGTTCAGTGCAGTAGATGGCCTTCCTCCCTCATGGATGCCTGATGACCTGATGTGTGCAATTGATGATAGCCCTTATAGAACTGGGTCATGGTTAGCTGCCTGTGCTGTACCAGCTCAGGGAAGGTTGCATATTCTGCAGAGTGGGTTAGAAAGTCCCTCAGGAACTATAAGACGCACTGTGAAATGGCTGACTGGCTGAGAACTGCTGTGATGGCCAATACAGATGGGAAATTGCCAGTGGCTAGGAAGGCTAGAATCATGGTGATCTTGAGGTAGATGAGCATGACTGGCCCCTTTGTGTCATGGAACAGAGAAGCAGCAGAGATAGTGGATAGCTGTCTTATCAAAGCAGTACCTGGTAAGTCACTGCTCATCCCTGAGGTCTAGGAACTGGGTTCTGGGCCTGAAAACCCTCTGATATGAGTGGATGTTCCCTGTGGGTTTCATGCATCATGGCCTGTGCAAGCTATCTTTCCAGGTCACCTATGGCTCCAGTCTCCCTCTACCATCACCCAGTAACTCTGTCCACTAACACCCAGTGACGCCCTCCACCAACACCTACAGCACTGTACTTGCACTTGCATACACACAATGTTGGGGACACACATACACACACAGATAGGGAGCAGGGACCCACACAGAGACATAGCTGCAACTGGGAACACTGTGGTATGCATAGACACAGGCTGCAGAGAACGCTGAAACACTAACAGACAGACCAAGCAGCTAGGTGACAGGAAGACTGACACACCAAGGGCCATGGAGATGGATGCTAAGAATATGGGATTTATTTATTAAACAAATATACCATTTTTCTACAAATGGGCTTTGCATGGATAGGGAAGAGATTCAGTGAGTGAGAATATAGTGAGGTAAAGGGAGTAGATGATAGGTTTGAGAGGGAAACATAAGGCCACTCAAAAGACACCAAGATGAACACAGATGACAGTCAAATAAAAGAGTCACAAGCAAGCTCCTCCAGTCAGAAGTGCCACATGCAGTCCCTAAAGACAACAAAGCCCAATGCTTCTTCATAATTTATCGAAAGTGTAAATGGACACTTTCAAAAAATCTCAAAGACATTAGATAATTATTTATTAGACAATGATGGTTGCAGATTTTTCTTTTTATTATTATTATTATTATTATTATTATTAAGAACATAAAAACATAAGATATGCCATACCGGGTCAGACCAAGGTCCATCAAGCCCAGTATCCTGTTTCCAACAGTGGCCAATCTAGGTCATACGTACCTAGCAGTTTCCCCAAAAGACACAGCTTCTGCAATGCTTGTACTGGGTCAAGCATTGAAATCCTGGGTCCCTTAATAATGGTTTATGGACCTTTCCTACAGGAACTTGTCCAAACCTTTTTTAAACCCAGCTACACTAACAGCCTTTACTACATCCTCCGGTAACAAATTCCAGAGTTTGATTACACGTTGAGTGAAAAAATATTTTCTTTTATTAGTCTTAAATAGTTTACCCTGTAGCTTCATTGCATGTCCCCTAGTCTTTCTATATTCTGATAACGTAAACAATCGAGCTACGTTTACCCGTTCCAATCCGTTCATTAATTTATAGACTTCTATCATATCTCCCCTCAGCCGTCTCTTTTCCAGATTAAAGAACCCTAACCTTTTTAGCCTTTCTTCATAGGAGTATCCTTCCATCCCCTTTACCATTTTGGTGTCTCTTCTCTGAACCTTTTCTAATAACGCTATATCCTTTTTAAGATACGGCGACCAGAATTGCACACAATATTCAAGGTGCGGTCTCACCATGAAACGATATAGAGGCATTATAATATCTTTTGTTTTATTTTCCATTCCTTTCCTTATGATACCTAGCATTCTATTTGCTCTCTTGGTTGCCGTTGCACAATGGACCGAGGGTTTTAACATGTTATCCACAATGACGCCTAAATCTTTTTCCTGGGTGGTGGTTCCTAATGTGGAACCTTGCATCGTGTAACCATAGTTTGGGTTGTTCTTCCCTAGGTGCATAAATTTGCACTTGTCCACATTAAATTTCATCTGCCATTTTGATGCCCAGTCTTCCAGTTTATCAAGATCCTCTTGCAATTTTCCACAATCCTCTTGGGTTTTCACAACTTTAAATAGTTTTGTGTCATCTGCAAATCTGATAACCTCACTCGTTATTCCACTTTCCAGGTCATTTATGAATATGTCAAAAAGCAGCGGACCCAGCACAGATCCCTGGGGTACACCACTATTCACCTTTTTCCATTGGGAAAATTGGCCATTTAGCCCTACCCTCTGCTTTCTATCTTTTAACCCTTTGAAGGCCTACTTTAAATTTTTAATCCACATTCTGCAGCCGGGTTAATTTTTGCATATTTCAGGAAAATTGTACCCGTCTTATTCAGTATGTTCTAATAGTGATTTTCCTTCTGCTATGGTCATGTATTATATACCATTTGATAGGAATATTTAGTCAGAATTTTGGATCCCGAGAGTTTTGGGCTCGGTCTGGAAAAGGTTAACCAGTTCCTGATCCACAGTAGTACACTGCCTCCTAATCCCATGACTCTTTAGTTTTGCCAAAAGTCTCTGATGCAGGACCTTGTCAAAGGCTTTCTGAAAGTCCAGATACACTATATCAACTGACTCACCTTTGTCCACCTGTTTCTTCACACTTTCAAAAAAACATAACAGATTAGTAAGATAAGATCTTCCTTCTCTAAAGCCATGTTGGCTGTCTCCCATTAGGCCATGACTATCTACATGCTGAGTAATTTTATTCTTTATGATGGTTTCTACCATTTTTCCCGGTACTGACGTGAGGCTCACCGGTCTGTAGTTTTGCGGATCACCCCTGGAACCCTTTTTAAAAATTGGTGTTACATTGGCGATCCTCCAATCTTCAGGTATTAGAGATGATTTTAATGATAGTTCACAGATTACTAATAGCAGGTCTGCAATCTCATATTTCAGTTCTTTCAACACCCTTGGATAGATACCATCCGGCCCAGGTGATTTGCTACTCTTCAGTTTATCTAATAGTTGTAATACATCTTCCCGATGTATCGATATTTCCTTCAATTCTTCTGCACCTTTAAATACCACTTCAGTCATGGGTAACATCCCTACATCTTCCTCAATAAAGACTGAAGCAAAGAATTCATTCAGTCTCTCCACTATCGCCTTGTCGCCTCTTAGTGCCCCTTTAACTCCTCTATCATCTAATGGACCAACTGACTCTCTCGCAGGTTTTTTGCTACGAATGTACTTGAAAAAATCTTTATTTCGTGTTTTTGCTTCTGCAGCAAGCGTCTTCTCAAATTCTCCCTTTGCCTGCTTTATCAATGCCTTGCATTTGACTTGCCAGTGCTTGTGCTGTTTCCAGGTTTCGTCGTTTGGCTCTTTTTTCCATTTCCTGAAAGATGCTTTTTTGGCAACAACAGCCTCTCTGACCTCACCTTTAAACCATGCTCGCAGTTTTTTGGACTTCCTTCCACTTTTCTTAAAGCGTGGAATATAGCTGGTCTGGGCTTCCAAGATAGCATTTTTCAACAACACACAAGCTTGATGTAAGTCTTTAACCTTTGCAACTGCTCCTTTTATTTTTTTCTTAACTATTTTCCTCATTTTATCATAGTCTCCCTTTCGAAAGTTAAAAGGTAGTACTCTGGATTTCCTTACTATCCCTCCTCCACTAATTAAATCAAAGGCGATCATGCTATGATCACTGTTGCCAAGTGGCCCCAACACCCTTATCTCTTGCACTAGATCTGGTGTTCCACTAAGGACTAGGTCTAATATGGCTCCCCCTCTGGTTGGTTCATGAACCAACTGCTCCAAGAAGCAGTTATTTATGTCATCTAGGAACTTTATCTCCCTAGCATGTCTGCCGTGACACTGACCCAGTCGATACCGGGGTAATTGAAATCACCCATTATTATTACTGCGCTGTAACTTTTGTTAGCTTCCTTGATTTCTTTGAGCATTTCTTCATCCATTTGTTCATTCTGGCCAGGCAGTTGTGTTTTGTTTTTTCTCTTTTGTAACATTGTAACTCGATGTATGCCTGTATATATTTGAAGATTAAAAAAAAATAAGAAAAAAAATCTGCCTTGTATGTCACTTCTCTATATGAAATATATCACGCAGGTGCTACCCGAGCCATGCCCAAAAGACCTCAGAACGCCTCCTGGAAAACTTTGCAGAGACTGACATGCTTGCCCTGAAAATGTGGATATTGTGGCTTTTCCAAAATTTTGTTTTCTATGTGGATGCAGACTCAAAGATTTTCTGATCTCCCATCGACAAAGAGAGCATCTAAAATAACCCCTTTCCACAGTTCAGTCAATAGATACCTGCTACAGCACAGTTTCCTTTTTCTTTATATTAATTGCCAGGCTTAAATATATGGGCCTGAATTCCAAATGAAGACTGCACCACCACCTATCATCCATGGGAGAAAAAAACCCCTGGATGTAACCCACATCAATCCTGTAGGGTAGTCCTAACTCAGCCAATAGTTTACAGATCAGCAGCATCTAGATCAGCGGTTCTCAACCTGTGGGTCATGACCCCCACGGGGGTCACCACAGGATTTAGCGGGGGTCACTTAGCCTCCACCAAATAACAAATTAAGATGTGCACAAGTTGCTGCCGCTGCCAAGTCCACTTCTCGGCAGTGGCAAACTCCGGCAAACACCGCCTTCTTCTGCAGCCGCGGCTCCCTGCCTCTTAGGGAACCGCGGCTGTACCTGTAAAATCGTTGCGGAGTTGTGGTAAACAACTTCCTTTGGAGGCGGGACAATGCTGCACGGAGCCCATCGAGACAGGAAGGGCTCCGCAATGATTTTACAGGTACAGCCGTGGTTCCCTAAGAGGCGGCTGCATTAGAAGGGAGGCAGACATGGGGAGAGGGGATGAGGGGGCAGGGAACCTGCAACACGGCTGACATCAACAGAGGGGGGCTGACATGGAGGGATGGGGGCTGATATGGAGGGAGGGAGCTGATATGGATGGAGGGAGGGAGGGGGGCTGACATGGACAGATGGAAGGATGGGGGCTGACATGGAGGGAGGGAGGGAGGGGGATGATATGGATGGATGGAGGGAGGGGGGCTGTACAAGGAGAGCAAACCAACTCCCGCAGCACCAACCAGAAAACACAAAGAGCGAGAGAGATGTGATGACACAGATGCTTGGTCCAAAAAGCTTTATTAAATTCCCCAACGCGTTTCGGCGGAACGCCTTCCTCAGGGAGTATCAAACTGACAAAAATAACATAAAATTAAATTATACATTAGAACATATTAAAAACATATAAATAAATAAATAAGTAAAAACATATAAGTAAAAATAAATTAGCAATAATAACACGGGCATGGATAGAGGATAAAAACAAAACATCAAACTGGTTGTGTCATACATAGATGGTAATCCATATATATTTTTTAACTTATACTTAAATGATATGTGAACACTCCAAATCAAGAGAGACGCAGGGCAGAAAAGCAATACACTAATAAAATCAAATCAAATAAGGGACACATAACAAATAATACTCACTAGGGTGGATCGTGAGAGGATTGTCTGTATATTGAAATGTGACAAACGTTCACTTTTGGCCAAACTATGCTAGGGCCATATACATAAATAGCATTAAGCTGCAAACATAACAACAGTAGGTGGTTATAATAAAAAGTTATAATAAAAACTTCCAGTATCAAAAAATGTGACCAAAAGAGATATATAAATATATAAATAGATACTCACTTAAATTAAAGGTGTGGTTTTTAAAAATCCTTTGGGAACAAACACACTGTAAATGCACAAAGGATACATAATAAAAACTTCATAAAAATACAAATACACCACATAAATAACATATTAAGAATCAACATTAATAATATGAAGGAAATAAATACCATCAATAAAGAGTACTAAAACCATAAATTACTATAAAACCAATAGATAACAAACGGAAAATCTGAACCCAAATTCAGGACAAAGGGAACTTCACTTCAACATAAATTGAAGGGGACTACATATAACATTAAACCAATGGTGGCTTAAAGAGGTTATACTCTAAATAATAGTATACCATAAAATGAGGGATCATATGTTAAAATTTATATGTATTTAAAGGAAACTAAAATTGTTAATATCATAATAACATAATAGCTTAATTAGATGATATAAATAACAGTAGAGATTGTAACTGCACTAAAAAACTACTAAAAAACAAACTATGAATCAAACCATATTCGTTAAGTAAAAAAGGGGTAAGTAACTTAGACAACCATCTTAGTGTGCTGATATCTGACGGCATGCTTTTCGCAAGCGAAAGAGGGCAAAAAAATCACTTTAAGTATTGAGCCGACGTGAGGGGCTGTAAAAATGTATTCTGAATAAAAATGTACCATAAAGGACACAAAGGAGAACTTATAAAACCAGTTTTTATATTGGGGAGGAATTTAAAAACTATGGTAATGATTACCGACGAAATGGTTTGTTCAAAGGTTTACTGGGGTATGCAACTCTCACAGAGGATCGACCTTATCGATGTGTGAATTTAAATGTAGGAGAACCAACATTGTCTCTTTACCGAAGTGTCGATGTATAACTATAAGGAAACAAATTAATACCTTACAGGAAACACTTTGTGTATAAAAATAATTGCCGACAATATTGTATATCCTGTATACTCAAAAAATCTACCGAAGTAATGTGACTTGCACAGGGGACTGAACTCTTCAAAGTATCTAAATTAAAACATCTCTTTACCCAAGTATAAATAAAAGTTATCAATTACATGTAGCGCATAAGTCATACTTTGTATATATTTTAGAGAAGGGTGCTACTCAGTATTACTGCTTACAGGGGCGATATCTTTTTATAAAAAGAGAAGGCACATGTACCATCTTCTATATATATTGTAAAAGGGGATGTTCAATACTGTGATTGTATAAGCGAGAAACCGAAACTAAAAATAAAAGCAACAATGTATGTTAAACCAATAGATTACTAACCGTGACAAACTTCTCATGAAGTTGCATACAGTGAGCGTTAGAGAAACAATAGTTGCCGAAAAACAACCTTATGCCTTGAAAAGAACGTGACCTCTAGAAATTGAAGAATGAACTGAGGAGAACGCCGAAGGTTAAAAACCGCTGAAGAAACCGCGCCAAAACTTGGGGGCATGGTTTCAATCAGAATCAGGTTACAAATGCTAGTCGAAAGCAAGCTTATCAATATATGAACCACCGTGATACCAGATTGGAAATATCAGCATTCACTCTTGAAAATAATATAGTCAGAAAAACATCATCAATAGACCTCAAATAGAATAATTGAAAAATAAATGTGATATTGACAAAACTTTCAGAAGAGGTAAACCTGATTATGCATTATTTCAAAGGAATACCGATAAATCCGTCTCCTGATTCAATCCATTAGGCTCTAAGGTGTTAAACTCATATATATAGCATTGCTCAAGTTTCAACAGTAGTTTATTCACGTCTCCTCCTCTCCAACTTGGTACTACTGTTTTTAGAACTAAATATTTTAAATCACTGACAGTATGTTTATTTTTTTGCCAATGTGTCACAAGAGGCTTATCTGAAACACCTCTTTGTATACAGCTCCGATGTTCGATTATCCTGGTCCGTATCTGCCGTTTGGTTTTACCTACATAAAGAAGGTTACAGGGACAGAGAATTATGTAGATGACATTTTCAGTTTTACAGTTAGAAAAATTGTGTATATAAACTTTATGTTGTGAGAGCGGATGGACAAAAAACTCCTTACATGTAATCGTGTGAACACACACAGAACATCTACCACACTTAAAATGACCCTTCACCTTCGGAGGGGGTTTGTAGTATGTCAGGGCCGATGAAACCAGAATGTTAGATAAGTTGTTTTTCGGCAACTATTGTTTCTCTAACGCTCACTGTATGCAACTTCATGTGGAGTTTGTCACGGTTAGTAATCTATTGTTTAACATACATTGTTGCTTTTATTTTTAGTTTCGGTTTCTCACTTATACAATCACAGTATTGGACATCCCCTTTTACAATATATATGGAAGATGGTACATGTGCCTTCTCTTTTTATAAAAAGATATCGCCCCTGTAAGCAGTAATACTGAGTAGCACCCTTCTCTAAAATATATACAAAGTATGACTTATGCGCTACATGTAATTGATAACTTTTATTTATACTTGGGTAAACAGATGTTTTAATTTAGATACTTTGAAGAGTTCGGTCCCCTGTGCAAGTCACATTACTTCGGTAGATTTTTTGAGTATACAGGATATACAATATTGTCGGCAATTATCTTTATACACAAAGTGTTTCTTGTAAGGTATTAATTTGTTTCCTTATAGTTATACATCGACACTTCGGTAAAGAGACAATGTTGGTTCTCCTACATTTAAATTCACACATCGATAAGGTCGATCCTCTGTGAGAGTTGCATACCCCAGTAAACCTTTGAACAAACCGTTTCGTCGGTAATCATTACCATAACCGAGGCAAGCGTACCCGGTGCTCCTGGCCCTGCCAACCAACCTCCCCCTCCCCCCAACACCCATCCCACAAGAACAACACCACACAACAATCATGGAACAAAACTGGTCGCAGCTTTATTAATTATTAACCATTAACAAATATTCCAACCACATAAACCATAACCAGCCACGTAGCGGAGTAGTCCCGCACCAGCCATGCCTTAGCAAAGTGCACTACCACCGCTACGGCCCTACACTTGCCCCCCGGCAAGTTTCATAGCCCTTTCCCCGACTTCGCCATGCCCATAGCAAAAGCCGGCAGGGTATATCCGGGTCAGGGGCACCCCACCCCCGCCCAAGTGTACCTTGAGGCACCGGACCCCGGAAACCTCCGGGATCCCGCCCCCCCCCCAGCTGCAACACCCCAGTTTGCCTCCCTAAGCCAAAACCCCCAAGGGAGGGCAGGAGGGAAGCTTGCACCCCTTCGGACTCCGACGCCGCAACTGCCACGCGGAGTCCAGCAATCTGCTCCTCCTCCCAGACGCACTTCCGCGTCCGCTTCCCATTGGCTCCCGCGCGGCTGCATTCGCTGGGAGCCAATGGCTTTAAACCTCCTGCCACGAGCCTCCAGCCCGCGGCCGCGCGCAGGGTCCCCGCACCGGGCCGCGTACCCAATTACTGTCGGCCGCCGGGACCTGCCCGCGGCCTCCCTAATAACCGAGGCAAGCGTACCCGGTGCTCCGGGTCCTGCCAACCAACCTCCCCCTCCCCCCAACACCCATCCCACAAGAACAACACCACACAACAACCATGGAACAAAATTGGTCACAGCTTTATTAATTATTAACCATTAACAAATATTCCAACCACATAAACCATAACCAGTCATGCAGCGGAGTAGTCCCGCACCAGCCATGCCTTAGCAAAGTGCACTACCACCGCTACGGCCCTACACTTGCCCCCCGGCAAATTTCATAGCCCTTTCCCTGACTTCGCCATGCCCATAGCAAAAGCCGGCAGGGTATATCCGGGTCAGGGGCACCCCACCCCCACCCAAGTGTACCTTGAGGCACCGGACCCCGGGAACTTCCGGGATCCCGCCACCGGCACAAGCGACAGACCTGTCGATGCGCCGCCCCCCCCCCTAAAGCTGCGACCAGCGGGTATCCCGCAAGACAACAAACTCCAGAGCCTCCTGCCAGTCATTAAGGAGCAGATAATGGCGGACCACAATAAAATTGTCCCAGGAAACATTCTCATAACAAATGCACAATTGGCACTGCCGGTTGACCCGATGTCCTCAGGTGGCACCGTAGCAAAGGAAGCAGCTGCAGCCAGCCAATTCCCCGCAGCCCCAGCCATGAGACCGACACCACTGCAGGATCCATCCGCAAATTCAGGACTCCAGGCCTAACGGCAGCGTGCTGACATGCCCCGTGGACAAACTAATGCCCAACCACCCAGGCACCACCAGGCTCGAGACCCCCATCTGAAAAACAAATGCACAATTAGCATCCCCCACCCCCAATCCAAGCCACCTTTCACAGTCATAGGTAACCCTGAAAAGCCCGAGACCGCCACCTGCCGATACATCTAATTACCTCCGTGAGCAAAAACGCCCCCCCCGCACTAGTATCGCACCGATACGAAAAGGGGTGAGTTGAAAAGCACATGGGGTCCTCACCCAAAAACGCAGCGCCAGCCGAAGCACCGCAGCCACCTGAAAACGTGTCCACACCCGCGCATTCTCATGCAGAAAATAACCCCGGCCCGCTCAGGGCGCACCCTCAAGCACGACCTCACGGCCAGGACCGGGCATGTAGCAAGTCCCGCGACCTCCCGTAATATGACCCATAAACCCCTCCCCCACTGAGCAGTCTTGGATTTCTCCAAAAAGATGTGCAGCGGCCAGCTGTCCAAACGCACATGGCGCTGTTGCAAGCCCCCCCTCCCCGGCCGAATTCACCACCAGCTCCCCAATTCGAAACTCACCGAAAAAGCCAGACAAAATCGCCCGGAAGAGAAAACCTCCAACGGCGAAGCAGCCAGCTGAAGCAACACTGCCAGGAGAAGCACCAGCAGCCCATGCGTAATCGGCCTACGCGAATCCGCTGAGGGAGGCCGAACCCGCTCCCAGCCCCGCAGAAGCCGACATGCCAAAAATCCCCCCGAAATAGGGCCCCAGCCCACGGCACTCGCGAAAAATTAACCCCCCACTAAGTGCGAACGCACCGCCGCTCTGGACAGCCCGCGACCTCTGGCCTCCGCTATATAACCACCAATGAAGCCATCTGGCACCCTGCCAGCCTGCCAACCCCGCGCCGCCAGAAACGCAGCCACCTTGTCACAACCATACTGGTACGGCGACCACAACCCGGCCGCCACCAAACTTTGCAACCATGTCAGCATCCCCCCAGGCCAATGCTCCACAATGTCTCGGGGACTACTGATCCCTCTCTGTCCGCCGCTGGGGCCAGTGCCCAGGAACGCTCCCAAGGAAAATGAGAAAGAGCATCAGCTATTTTATAAATGAACCCAAGAAGGCGCCGAGCACAGACAGATACATTCAACAGCAAACAGGCGAACACCACTGCACGCATCAACCGCGCCACCCGTAAGCACTTGGGTGAGAAGCGATTAATCACACTAACCACCGCCTCATTATCACACCACCAAACTATCCGCCAATCTCACAACCTATCCGGCCATAGCTCCAATGCCACCCGGATCGGAAACAATTCCCAGAAGGGTATGCTAGCAGTTAAACCCGAATCATGCCAATTTCAGGGCCACCGATCCGCACACCAGGCCCCCGAAGTAAACCCCCAAACCAGCTCCCCCCGCCGCATCTGTAAACAGCTCCAGCTCTGTGCTGAAAACCTCAGCTCCCAGCAGAACCGAAGTTCCCACAAAATCCTCCAAA
Source organism: Ichthyophis bannanicus (assembly GCA_033557465.1). Classification (NCBI taxonomy): domain Eukaryota; kingdom Metazoa; phylum Chordata; class Amphibia; order Gymnophiona; family Ichthyophiidae; genus Ichthyophis; species Ichthyophis bannanicus. The sequence goes on from CM066033.1 coordinate 1,248,319,964, forward strand.
AGCGGCTCCAAACTCGTAAGTCGTCATCCAACAGTTCAGTGACTCTACTCCTGTGGTGTGGCTTCCGCACCCCCGCTGTGGATGCAGCAAGGCACCTTGGAGAACACCCTACCCATGGGGAACACCCTACAAAGGAGCCCAGCAGGACTCGCATCTCACGCAAGGTTATATTAGAAGACCCTAAGACGCTAGCGACCAACGCCCGCAAACTAGCCACCTCCTCAGGCGGCAACCGTGCGTCCATTTCCACGGAGTCCAGTCAAACCCCCAGGAATGTGAGCCGGGTTGCAGGCCCCTCATTCTTTTCCACTGCCAACAGCACACCTAACCCCGTCGATACTCCCGGCAACCAGCCAACAACTGTAGACACCCATCGGAATGGGCCGAACCGACGAAAAGGAAATCATCCAAGTTATGCACTACACTCCACGAGCCCATCTTACGACACAACCTCCCCCGCAAAACGAACTGAATTTCTCAAAGTAAGCACAGGAGAAGGAGCAGCCCAATAGGCATACACTTATCAAAATAATACTGCCCCAAAAACGAAAACCCAACAAAGGAAAGGAGGAAGGATGTACCGGCAACAAACGGAAGGAGGATTCAATATCCACCTTCGCCATCAGCGCCACCTGTCCCGCTGCCCTCACCAAATTATCATGTCCGGGAAAGGAGGGTCAACGAACGGACCCACGAGCCGTCCCAACCTCAACTCCACATCCAACTTGTCCCGCACCAACGCAGCAAACCGCCGAACCGAAGGCGAGTTCCGGGCACCCGCCGCCCCCCCCACACCCCAAACTGGGATGACAAAACCAAGCTGAAAACCCCTTCCTAACACCTCCCCATCCCGCTTCCACGGATATTCCTGGAGCCACATCCTCAATAATTCCGCACGAACAGGAGTTGGGTCCCGGCCACCCAACTCATTGGTACTTGGGACCCGGCCCGGCGGCACCGTCGGGCCCTCTTCAACTACACTTAGCCGCGGAGAGCCCCCCCCATGACCAACTGAGCATACGTGTTCGAATTTGCAGTCTGGAAAGGGGCAGGTGGTCCTATTAAACCGCCAACACACGTTGCTGACCCCCCGTCCCACTTCAGGAATGTAACCCTCGCCGTCCTAAAGGAACGCCCCCCCCAAGCACTCCTACTGCACCCCCCTCCCCCGCCCCCCAGTACCCGGTCCCGATCTAGAAGACATTTGAGTCAACCAGAGGTTGATGTCTTGGGTACCCCAGGATAACAATCTATTCTCCTCCACCTTGTCACTAAACTTCTCGTCATAATTTAACCACGCTTATCCCCCTTGCGTCTGAGAAGCTTTCAAAATGGAGTCCGCTTAAGCCAGTAACATACCATAATGCCCCGGCGAATAATGCCCCCACACACTGGCCCAGCGCAGAAACGCACGGGTCCCGTTTACCACATGACGTGCCACTTTCAAAAACTTGACCGACCGTATCGTCCTCTGTCCTCGTTTCCGGCTCTCACCAGACCACTTTCGGCCCTCCCACAACCGAAAAAGATCAATATACCGCCGGTTCCTAATTCTCCTCCGAAGCTACTTTGGCACCCCCTCCTACAGCTCCGTGAACGCCACAACTGATGGGGCCCCATCCCCCGTACTAGACCCCGCTGCCCCACCCCCAAAATCATCTTGCCTCCTGACCTCACCTCCCGACGAAGATGAATCGCCCGAAGAGGAAGAGGAAGACGACTCGGAACTACGCCGCCGCAGGCAAGAATGACGCCTCTTCATGCGAGCCAAGTGCCTCGCCGAGCCTAGCACCCGGGGGCGTGACGAATCCACACCCTAGGCCCCCGACAACTCACCTAAGGCACGGCCCTCCAACGCAGCACTCAGTGCGGGGTCCTGCTCCAACTGGCGATGCTCCTCACCGATCCACGCTGCTGCGACCTGGCCCCCATCTGCCGCTGCCTCCACAGAACTTCGCCGCGCCGTAGCTCCTCCGACCGCCATCGCCATGTAATCCATATTCCCACCACCGGGCCCCCACGAAGGCTGTGGTAGCCCCCGCACCTGTGGAGACAAAAAAGGAAAAAACAGGGGGGGCGGACTGCCGAAGGCCACATAGGGGACCAAGCCGCACGCCAATCAGACGCCGAAGTACCTTGCACCCCAGCTTACCCAGTGCTCCCAAGGAGATGGCCCCCCAAGTGCCAAATAGCCCCCTGGAAATGGTGGCCACTCCGCTGTTCGAAGAGCACCTTGCAAGGAAGGCGACCCAGCCATCAGCGCTGCTCCCCCCTGCCCTTGCACAGGGCCCCCAAAACCATCCCCCCCGCCCCTGCTGGCCCACCCCCCACAGCACCCCCACCGATGCCCTCCCACGGCACCTCCACCCTCCGAGGCCGATCAGCACCAGCCCACCCCGCCCCACGCGGCGTGCACCTATTAGCCCAAGGCCGCCGCCCCCCGAGCACCTCAAGCACTTGTCCTACGATCCCCCTGAGATCCCCCACACCCCTGCACCACCCCCCGGCCCCTCAAAGACCCCCTTCGCGATGCTGCCGCCCCACGGGACACGCTCCGCATAATAGGACCCCCCCCCACAGCATCCTCAAGCTCCCAAACACCCCCCCCCCAGTTCCCCCCCGCAAGACGCGGCCTTCAAAGACACGCTCCGGCGCCCGGTAGTCCTCCCCTGTCCCCTGCCCGGCCCGCACGCCCTGCTCGCTGCGGCATGAGGCCTTAATACACGTGCCTGACCCAGCGCAAGCAATAGGAAGGAGTTTATTTTATTTTATTTTTTAATTGTAAGCTGTCAGCAAGAGAATTAAAACAATTAACCCCCTTCCAGGGACTGAGAACCTCCTCATAAAAAGGCCGACACACCACTAACCCGAGCAAACAGCACCCCCACAAGAGGGCCTGTCAAAATGCTGAGAACCCCCCACTTGCCTGCGGTTCCCCCGACCCGACAACCAGCACAGCCCTAAGCCGCCACCGAACACTACCGCGCTGCAGCATCTTCAATCCCAGCTAACACGCCACGCCGCAGGCCCCACAGCAGGCAAGAAAAGCTTCGGACTCCGACGCCGCAACTGCCACGCGGAGTCCGGCAATCTGCTCCTCCTCCCAGACACACTTCCGCGTCCGCTTCCCATTGGCTCCCACGTGGCTGCATTCGCCGAGAGCCAATGGCTTTAAACCTCCTGCCACGAGCCGCCAGCCCGCGGCCGCGCGCAGGGTCCCCGCACCGGGCCGCGCGCCCGGTTACTGTCGGCCGCCGGGACCCTGCCGGCGGCCTCCCTAATAGTTTTTAAATTCCTCCCCAATATGAAAACTGGTTTTATAAGTTCTCCTTTGTGTCCTTTATGGTACATTTTTATTCAGAATACATTTTTAAAGCCCCTCACGTCGGCTCAATACTTAAAGTAATTTTTTTGCCCTCTTTCGCTTGCGAAAAGCATGCCGTCAGATATCAGCACACTAAGATGGTTGTCTAAGTTACTTACCCCTTTTTTACTTAACGAATATGGTTTGATTCATAGTTTGTTTTTTAGTAGTTTTTTAGTGCAGTTACAATCTCTACTGTTATTTATATCATCTAATTAAGCTATTATGTTATTATGATATTAACAATTTTAGTTTCCTTTAAATACATATAAATTTTAACATATGATCCCTCATTTTATGGTATACTATTATTTAGAGTATAACCTCTTTAAGCCACCATTGGTTTAATGTTATATGTAGTCCCCTTCAATTTATGTTGAAGTGAAGTTCCCTTTGTCCTGAATTTGGGTTCAGATTTTCCGTTTGTTATCTATTGGTTTTATAGTAATTTATGGTTTTAGTACTCTTTATTGATGGTATTTATTTCCTTCATATTATTAATGTTGATTCTTAATATGTTATTTATGTGGTGTATTTGTATTTTTATGAAGTTTTTATTATGTATCCTTTGTGCATTTACAGTGTGTTTGTTCCCAAAGGTTTTTTAAAAACCACACCATTAATTTAAGTGAGTATCTATTTATATATTTATATATCTCTTTTGGTCACATTTTTTGATACTGGATGTTTTTATTATAACTTTTTATTATAACCAACTACTGTTGTTATGTTTGCAGCTTAATGCTATTTATGTATATGGCCCTAGCATAGTTTGGCCAAAAGTGAACGTTTGTCACATTTCAATATACAGACAATCCTCTCACGATCCACCCTAGTGAGTATTATTTGTTATGTGTCCCTTATTTGATTTGATTTTATTAGTGTATTGCTTTTCTGCCCTGTGTCTCTCTTGATTTGGAGTGTTTACATATCATTTATGTATAAGTTAAAAAATATATATGGATTACCATCTATGTATGACACAACCAGTTTGATGTTTTGTTTTTATCCTCTATCCATGCCCGTGTTATTATTGCTAATTTATTTTTACTTATATGTTTTTACTTATTTATTTATTTATATGTTTTTAATATGTTCTAATGTATAATTTAATTTTATGTTATTTTTGTCAGTTTGATACCCCCTGAGGAAGGCGTTCCGCCGAAACACGTTGGGGAATTTAATAAAGCTTTTTGGACCAAGCATCTGTGTCATCACATCTCTCTCGCTCTTTGTGTTTTCTGGAGGGAGGGGGGCTGACATGGACAGCTGGAAGGATGGGGGCTGACATGGAGGGAGGGAGGGAGGGAGGGGGCTGGCATGGACAAAGGGGAGAGACAGGGGGACATACTGGACAGACGGGATAAATGCTGGACAGGAGCGAGAGACAGTGCGGGTTAGGATTATAATGGGCTGATGGGGGAGCTAGCACTGGTAATGGGCAGATGGGGTGGGCTAGGACTGGTAATGGGTTGATTAGGGAAGGCTAGGACTGGGAATGGACTTATCAAGGGGGGTAGGACTGGTAATGGACTGATGGGGGTCTAGCATTGGAAATGAGCTGATCGATGAGGTTAGGACTGGAAATGGGCTGATTAGGGGAGCCTAGCACTGGTAATGGGGTTGGGGGGGGGGGACTGGCACTGGAAATGAGCTGATTAGGGGAGGCTAGGACTGGTAATGGGCTGATGGGGTGGGGTAGGACTGGTAATGGACTGATGGGAGGTTAGCATTGGAAATGAGCTGATCGGGGGGCTATGACTGGAAATGAGCTGATTAGTGGAGGCTAGGACTGGTAATGAGTTGATGGGGGGTAGGACTGGTATTGGGCTGATTAGGGGAGGCTAGCACTGGTAATGGGGTTGAGGGGGATTAGCACTAGAATTGAGCTGATTGGGGGGCTTTGACTGGGAATGGGCTGATTGTGGGGAGGGGAGGATAGAGCTGCTGGCCCTGGAAGAAAACTGGGGGCTAAGGCTACAAGTGGGCTGATACAAGGGGATGGGAGAATGGAACTGGAAGGGAGTGGATCTGAGAGGGGCTGCCATGGTATTTGTACTAGAAGGGACTGGTCAGTGGAGAAGGAGGGGGACTGGAAGGGAATGGTCACCAGTGGCAGTCATGGGAATGCAAGTTGACATTGGAACGTACTGGGAGTGAGGACTGGAAAGGGGCTGATATTGGGGAGAGTTACTGGGACTGGAAATAGGCTGATGGAAAGAAGTGAAGAAAACGAAAGAGATAAGAAATGGCAGATGGACCTTAGACCACAGAAAGAGAACTAAGAGAAGACAGGAAAGCAGACACCTCAGATCGGGACCAGCATGATCAGAGAATAAATTGGTCAGACAACAAAGGTAGAAAAAATAATTTTATTTCATATTAGTGATTTGACTACAAAATCATCATAATTTTGAAATCAAATATTGTTACTTGTTGTGATTAATTATTGTGGTTTAAATAAGTATTTTATAAATAAAAACATATTGCAAAGGCCTATAATATATTAATAATTCAACAAATGATTACAGCGACAATGCGTTAACGGTAAAGGAAGAGAGACGCATTTGATTTTATCATTGGGGGTCAGCACAAGTTGACCAACGGTAAAAGGGGTCATGGTACAAAAAAGGTTGAGAACCACTGATCTAGATGCTAAATAAGACTCCAGAGAAAGCGAAGCCTTACGGTAGTCCTGTGTGTAATGGACCGATAGCTGGAAAAAATCTCCAATAAAAACCATTTGCAGTCTCTCTTCTGGAAACAGTTTGAACCATTTAAGCACTGCTTCTCCTTTTCCAAAACATTCTATTGGCGACATTAAAACTCCATAGTTAAGAGCTGCACTAATATCCAGCAAAACCAAAACAAATGTTTGACATCTCTCAATATGCAGCCTCATAATGACAACAATGATGACTCTATACAATGAGTTTTCCGAAATCCATATTGATAGAATTGAGAAGCTGCTGTGCATCAGTACCTTCATTTAACTATTCCAAATAGCCTTCTCCATAACTTTGGCCAAAAAAGGAAATTATTAATCTATATACATAAGTGTGGGCTCTACCCATGCTCCACCCAAATTCTTCTGTGCACATCCACAGTGAAAGTACGTACCATGTAAAAATGTGGCATACTTTATTGTAGTAGGTATTTTATAAGAGGTCATTTATACCCATAGGTCTCCACAAATAACAAAATATCCACATTTATGTGTCTACTTTGTACCGAAGTCTAGGTGTCTGCTTATAAAATTACCCCCATAGGGATAATTCTTTAAGTGATTTCCACTTGTATAGTGGGGTTGTACATGCAGAAATTGCCTCCTCTAAAATTGCACAGCATATACGCATATAAATGTATGACTCAAACTCATGAACAGTTTTATGCATTTGGGAGACAGGAATTTAAACATAGAAACTTGATGGCACAAAAAGACTATATGGCCTATCTAGTCTGCCCTTACATGTCAACTACAATAGTCCCCTTTTTTCCTTTAGACATCTTCTATGCTTGTCCCATGCTTTTTTGAATTCAGGTACTATCCTTATGTCTACCACCTCCACTGAGAGACTCTTCCATGCATCTACCACTCTTTCCATAAAGAAATATTTCTGCATATTACTCCTGAGTCTATCCCCTTTCACCCTCATCCTATGCTCCCTCATTGCAGAGCTTGCTTTCAATCAAAAGAGGCTCTCCTCTTGTGCATTTATGTCATAGAGGTATTTAAACATCTCTATCATAACTCCTCTATCCTGCCTTTCCTCTAAAGTATACATACTAAGATCTTTAAGTCTATCCTCATATGCTTTATAACGAAGACCACTAACCATTTTAGTAGCCACCCTCTGCACCGACTCCATCCTGTTTATATCCTTTTGAAGGTGGATCTCCAAAACTGCACACAATACTCCAAATGAGATCGCACCAGAGACTTATACATAGGCATTATCACCTCCTTTATTCTGCTGGTCATTCCTTTCCCTATGTACCCAAGCATTCTTCTGGCTTTTGACATCACCTTTTCTACCTGTTTAGCCATTTTAACATCATCAGAAATAATCATGCCCAGGTCCTGATCTTCTTTCATGGACAGAAGTACTTCACCCCCTACACTGTAATGCTCCCTTAGATTTTTGAAGCCCAAATGCATGACCCTGCATTTTTCAGTATTAAATCTCAGCTGCCAAATTCTCAACCATTCTTCAAGCTAAGTTAGATCTCTCCTCATGTTATCTACTCCTTCCTGGGTGTCAACTCTATTGCAGATTTTGGTAATATTTGCAAAGAGGCAAACCTTACTCAACACCCCTTCTGCAATATCACTAACAGAGATGTTAAAAAGAATCAGACCAAGGACAGATCCCTGGGGCACACCACTGGTAACATATTACTCCTCAGAGTGAGCTCTGTTTACCTGTACACTTTGTCACCTCCCACTCAACCAATTTCTAACCCATTCAGTCACTTTAGGGTCCAAAGGCTTTACTGAAATCTAAATAAACCACATCTAGGGCTCTCCCTTGATCCAACTCCCTGGTCACCCAATCAAAGAAATCAATCAGATTTGTCTGACAAGACTTGCCTCTGGTAAATCCATGCTGCCTCGGATCCTGCAATCGATTGGACTCCAGAAACCTCACTATTCTCTGTTCTAGCAGTGTTTCCAATAATTTATTCATCACAGAGGTTAGACTAACTGGCATGCAGTTTTCAACCCCATTCTTACTTCAGCTTTTGTGAAAAGGGACCACATGTGCCTTTCTCCAGTTCTCTGGGACCATTCTCACTCTAAAGAAGCACTGAAAAGTTCAGTCAGTGGAGCTGCTGCAATATCCCCAAGTTCCTTCAATATTGTCGGATGTATCCCATCCGGTCCAATCTCTTTGTCTATTTTAGTTTGGATAATTCCTCACAAACACAGTCTTCTGAAAATCATTCAAGATCCCCTTCACTTCTGTTCCTGTTTGTGGGTGTTTTCTGAGATCCTGCTCCTGGCCCTTCATCTGTAAACATAGAACAGAAATATGTATTAAGCAATTCCGCTTTATCCTCATCAGTTTCTAGTATTCCTCCCCTTCAGCCTTGATTCTGACAATACCACTTTTGCCCTTCCTCCTCTCACTAACATATCTGAAAAATGTCTTCCCCCCTATTTTATTGCATTGGTTATTTCTTCTTCTTTTTGTATCTTTTCTTTCCTGACTAATTTGCTAGCTTCTCTAAGTTTTTCCAACTATAGATGCCTGTCTTCCTCTCTCTGTGATCTCTTGTATTTTATGAAGACCAGGAGGAGAGGCTGGGTAGAACTTGAAATATACACTGGTGCTTCCCATTTTGTAAAGTATGTCAGGATAATATTCAAAGTAAGTTATACATTCATCTGAGGCTGGTGAATGAATAACTTGTCCATCTGTGGATGTCCAACCACTGCACAGATAGGATTGGCCCAAACTCTGTCTAAATGGCTAAAAGTTGCCACTATCAGAATAAGTGAGGGCTGCTTCAGCTCTGCTCATAAATTGCCCCTGCAGTTTCTGCATTTGTGCAGAAGCATTCAGTGGCTAGTATCACTGAACATCCCTCTCATTGCGACTTATATTGACCATACATATAGGGTTGTGGTGAATATTAATCCCATGTGCATAAAATTATATTGAGAAGACATAACTTATGCATTAAGCTTTAGGTGTCACCTGCATGTATATGCCTAATTTATATGGGACGGTATGCGCATACTTTCCCATACATAGTACACATAAAGTAGGGTCTAGCCTTCCAGAAAGGCCTAGGCACCTATATATAAAATTACCCTCATACAGACTTTCCATCCGGGACATACACTCCCCTCTGTACCTCCAGTTTGATCGGACGTACAGATCGGATCGTGATTCTGATCCCGTGGGGCACGTCAGAATCATGATCAGTCACACACGTGCAGACCAGGAGTCTGATTCAGCCCGGCCTGCACATACATGACAAGTCTGACTAACTCGGTCAGGGCTTTTAAATGGAGCCGCAGCGCCATGGCATCCAGTTGCCATGGCACCGTGGCTCCATTTAAAAATCTCAGTGCCGGCTGTCAGAAAAAAAGGCTTATTCCCCGCAGCCCAACCCCTGATCTGGCTTCCAAAGGCCAGGGTCGGGCTGCGGGGAATATCCCCTGGCCCCTCCTGCCCCATCCGTGCCCCAGGCACCAAAAAGATAAACTGTCCAGGGAAGTTATTCCACCTCGAAGATGGAATAACTTTCCTGCACAAGTCGCCCGCCCTGGATAAACAGGGCCAACATTAGAATCGGCCCTATGTGACCAAGGCAGGCGACCGCCCACTGTCTGCCCTGACTCTGCCCCAAGCCACTCCATCCCCGCCCCTGTCTAACTTCACCACACAACCGACAGGGAGGTTAGACATGTAAAAGTATGCACTATGCCAGGTAGGTGTTACTTGTTTGCAACCAAGGTATAAGCATCATATAGGCAGAGCTGCTCCCGAGATGGTGTAAATATATGTGGCAGCATTTTTCTCGGTATTTTGACTGCTTTAGCACCAGGTTCCCCATGAGCATTATGGTGTGCTCTGTAGTAGAAGGACAGTGCCCTTCTGCCTGTGCTCCAATCCCGTGGTGAGCAGCTTTACTCACTGACCTGGCAGCCGGCTATCCCAGACCAACTGAGGCTCTGCGGTGCTACGGTATCGCTCTTTTTAGGAGGGATTCCGACTTAGAGGTGTTTAGTTCTAATCTCATAGATATTAGCTTCACCCCATCGGCTCCTCTGCTAAGCAAATACACCATCAGGGTCATTCTGAATAGCAGGGATGGATGTCACATTGGGATGTCCATCCACATTATTTGGGCTCTCTTCTGACCCCAACTAACTTCCCCGCATGTTGTATGGAGAAGTTAGATGGGGGGCGGGAAAGGGGCAGAGCGAGGTTGGCATTAGGATGGTCAGTGGGCAGTCGGCGGCCTCAAGCATACAGGGCCAATTCCAATGTCGGCCCTGCACATCCAGGGCCAGTTGCCTGTATGGGGAACTTATTCCACCTCTGAGGTGGAATAAGTTCCCCTAGTCGGCGGGAGACAGCGGGCCCGGCATATCGGAGGAGGTAGGAAGGGGTAGAGGGGATTCCCCGCAGCCCAACCCTGGCCTTGGGAAGCCAGATTGGGGGTTGGGCTGTGGGGAATGAGCATTTTGGTCCAGCAGCTGGGGATCACGGCTTTTGATGAAAGCAGCGGCGCCATGGCAACCAGACGCCATGGCACCTCAGCTCCATTCAAAAGCCCTGTACATGCAGGCCGAACTGAATCGGGGTCCCAGTCTGCACGTACAGGCCTGAATGTGATTCTGATCCCGCGGGGCTAGACATGCCCAGCGGGATCAGAATCCCAGCTAACTCTGTGCATCCAGTTCCAACTGGGCGCACAGCCGGCCGGGACGTCCAGGACTAAATCGGGCCCCAAATGTCTGAACCTGCAGGTCTTCTCATACTGAACAGGATTATTATTGCAACAACACAGTATCAGTAGGGTAGAACTAATTTGTCTCATGACGTTTGAAAACCAACTTATGTTCTCTATTACTGAGTAAACAATCTAACTCTTTGTGAATTCTGCTTCACAGCGATAGGAAGAGCTAACATTGAAGGAATCAAAAGCGATGTTGCTATGAGCGCTTGGCCACCAGAACAGTTATCCCTGTGAAAATGTTTTTGACAGCTCCTGCTTAAAACCCTAAAAGTCATAAGAGCGTGATGTCCTGGCCTTTGTGCTGGCATTTTATAAAGATGCATAAACACCTATGTATCTCTATAAAACAGACACTTACCTGCCCTCTTGACCTAGGCGACTTGTTATAAAATGTCTTTCATTATCAATAACATACTACCAGAGTTGCAGAGTGTCTCAATAAAGTCAAGAAAGTTTTTATTTAAAAAATGTCTTTATAAACATGATTTTTCAAAAATATCAGACATTATTTGAAGTCAGTAGGCTGAAAGTTGAGAAAAGTAAACATTTTGCTTTGCCTGCAGGGAAGATATAAATGTGCACAAATGTATATACAGTAGGTATCTTTCTCTAGGGCTTCATAATGATGTTCCCAAATCCCAAAGGAACAGAAATTCAGAGAACAGTACATTTCTAAGCTTTTATCCTATAAATAAATCTTGCACTGGTAAGAGGTACCTGCTGTTCACTGTTCTTTCAGATAAATTCACTTTCTAGAAACAGTTTGGTTTTGGTAGTTTTTTGGGGTTTTACACCAGATAAATAAAGGTACATTTTCTTCGAAGTATAACATTTGCTTTGACGGTGTTAGTTTGAAACATGCTTTAAGGAAACATGTGGAGATGATAATGGATAAAATAAAATCTTTTTTTATAGAAACAGCTTTACAGCCTGTTCTATATGCTGTAGAAGTGCTGTGCTTCTCAGTTTGTTTTTGTAAAATTTTGGTTCTGATTTTGTATTGAACACTAAGGGGCTTGTTTACAAAGCCGTGGTAGCAGTTTCCGATCGTTATCGGAGCCGCGGCCCCATTGATTTCAACGATAGCGGTAGCGGTTTCCGATCGTTATCGGAGCCGCGGCCCCAATAATGATTGGAAACCGCTACCGTGTCTCTGGTAGAATGTTATTGATAATGAAACAAGCCCCTAAAGTACACTGAGGAACCCTTTTACTAAAGGATGCTATGGTCTTGCACCTAAGGTGGCAAAACCTCTGAAACAATGGTAAGTTAGGTGCAACTCCGTCATGTTAACTGTCAAGGGCATGAGAAGCATTTCCATGGCAATTAATGTGGAACCCTGTCCCATAGTGCATGCAGTATTAGCACAGGTGCACCTTATTTTTTATTTACATTCTCTTAAATACCATGCTATTCTGCATCAGTGTGGTTTACATTGAACAAACTGAAATTACATTGAACAGGGCATTATAACTTGGAGATAACTATTTTACAGGGAACATGGGCTATGGAGGGTTACATGGCTTGCCCAAGACCACAAAGAGCACCTGTGGGACTAGAAACCCCAGTCCTTCCAGCCCAAGGTTGCTGTCCTCTAGTGGGATTTGAACCCCTGACCTTCCAGCCTGAAGTACCTTGCCCCAACCACTAGGCCACCCTCTACTCCACCTTATGTTACCTATTGAGATGGTGTTAAGTGATCCCACGCTAATGCAGTTAGCACATGAGCTAGCTGCACAGAGCACTCTTTGCCCCTACCCTGCCCCACTCGCGACCCTAATACGAGTTAGAAAGGGTAATCATCCCACACTGTGCTAGCTGACAATGCATGTCCCAATGTGCATTCAGCGTGCACCAGAACATGCATTGCCAGCTAACGCCCTTTAGTAAAAGACCGCCAGAATTTTTATTCCCTTTGTCCAAAATACCTCAGGCTAGATCTGGTACATTTCTTCATAAAACATATAAGAATTGCCAGACTAGGTCAGATCAATGGTTCATCAAACCCAGTATCCTAGTTTCCAGCAGTGGCAAATCCAAGTGTCAAGGACTTGACAGACTCCCAAAAATTAGCAAGATTCTGTGCTGCCGACTTCCAGGATTAAGCAGTGGCTTTACCTAGTCTTCCTTAATAATGGTTTATGGACTTTTCCTCCAGGAACTTATCCAAATCATTTTTAAACCCAGCTATGCTAACCGCATTTATCACAGCCTCTGGCAATGAATTCCAGAGCTTAATTATGCGCTTTGTGAAAAAAATATTTTCTCTATGTTGTAAAAGTACTGCTCCATAATCTTTGTACTTTTCAAAAGAGTAATCAACCTTATGTTCCATTCTACTCAGGATTTTATAGATCTCTATCATCTCTCCCCTCAACACTCTCCTCTCAAAGCTGAAGAGCCTTAACCTCTTTAGGCTTTCCTCACAGGAGAGTCATTGTCGATGCCCTTCTCTATGAGTAAATAGCAATAAATACCACAGCATTCATTGTCATGGCAAATTGCGTCTAAACAGGAATAAACTTCACAACACAATACTAATTTTATGTCAAATTACAATAAACTGCCTGATAACCCCCTCAGACAATTTCCCATAGGGGTTGAGAGCTGTCCAGGGGGATGAGTGCTGAACGGGGAAACATTTAAGGGAATGACCGGAGGGGATTGATAGGGTGCCAATGCCTCAGGGAATACAGAGAAACAGCTTGCTCTATCCTCCCCTTTCTCCAGCCCTTTATCCCTTGATCTCTGCAGGGATCGCAGGCCAACACGGTAAGCGCTGGCCGTGCATGGTATTTGAATGGCTGCTGCTGGTCACTCCCCCTGTAGATACCACACAAGGTTTGCAGCTACCACCTGGTATTTTCACATAGGCCACATGGTAGCTGCAAATCTGCTTACCGCACTTTAGTAAACATGCCTCATAGCCTCATCAGTTTTGGTTACGGATCTGGTTGTTGATTCTGTTTTAGCATTTTATATTGAACATTTTTCAGACGGACGTCTTGGGTTATTAACATGTTATGCGAATGTATAAGAGTCTAGAGCTCCTGGCCATCTGATAGGCCCAAACAAAGATGGCTATGGTCTTGTAGTGCTGCCCCCTAGTGAGAGTTTCGAGGGCAGCACCTCGTGACTGTGGCCATTTTGTAATCGCCATAAGACAGGGCAGGAGTGAGGAAGATCACACCCGCCCCATTCTGCACTAGACTACAGGGAATACAAGGCATGTGTTGAGGGGGGGGGGAGGAGGTCAGCTCCCCTTCCTGGCTGGCTAGCTGGGATTTAATTTTCGTAAGGAGTGGTGAGAGGGAGAGGGTGTGGGGGGGGGGGGGGCTGTAGAGCTCCCACCCTATCTATTCTGTTGTGGGGTGAAGGGGGCATTATCTACCATTGCAATCGGGCCCAATTTTGGCAGCTACTATACAAAATCTTTTTTGAGCAGATGCTTCCAACCATGGCCACCCTCACTCCCCATCCCAATCCCACCCCAAGGGAGCTTCAACACATGAAATTCAGATACTGCAGGAAATTGCCTGCAATATCTGATTTTTTTTGCAGGTTAGCTGCTACTTTAGTAGACATACCCCTTAATGAATGAATTATAGGCATTTTTTGTTTTATTATTTGGGGACAGGTCCTTGACCCCTTTTTTTCTGACCAATCCTCATATTGATTGACTAGATGCATTGAATTGAAATTGTTCTTTCATTATGAATGGATGTTTTAACTGAAAAATAGCCATTTGTCCTTTACCATGAATGTTGATGCTCAGCTTTGATGTGAGCTGTTTTATGGTCATCAATTTTAATTCTTTTTATGTTTTGCCTTTGTTTACATTTGTAGCTCTTTTTGACCACAGTTGAATGGAGAGGGAATGAAGTCAGATTGTGCCCCTGATGCAGGACTCAAGAGATTTTATCTATTTATTTATTATTTAACAAGTTTTTCATACCACCTTATCCTTAAATCAAAGAGATGGACTATACTGGATATTTTTGTCTTTGATTAAGTACTGTAGACTTCATATTGATGCTGTTGTCAGGAAAGTATTGGTGATATTCTTTTTATTTATGCACCTTTTCCATTTCATTATTTTTGACTGATATTAGGAACACCTGCATGCAAAAGGTTTTCTCCGTTTGGCATTCTTTCGATAGGCATAATAAAAAAATAAAAATACACCTTTGCCTTTAAGAGGATTAATGATATAAAAAACCTCTGAGTGGAGGAATTCTTCAGATGCAGTGCAATTTTTGAGTGTCTCTCCCCCCCCCCCCTATACAAATTTGTGAAATGTGAAAAGGACTTTTTCTTGTCTTTTTCCTGAGTATATACCCTTAGGGGTTTATTTTCTAATCAGCAGTAGTGGCTTCCATGTGATATCGGAGCCATGGCCCCATTGAATTCACGGTAGTCTCACATGGAGGTTTTTGCACTTGAAACAGGGTCTTTTGGAGGTCCTGAAACGTGCACATCGTGCGGCCACTTTACACTTCAGCGCTTTCACGTTCGGCTTGTCTGGATTTAAGCTAAGTGATTTTATTTTATGGGTTTGAACCAAATATTTGATTAAAATGGGCATGATCAGTCTCCGTGTTTGAGCATATTTCTCATCTGCTGGCATACCCGACACAGTATATTTAAGATTTTTGAGATTGATACATCATTGGTGATTTCCCTTTTGACCATTTTGAAAGCTATGACATTGTGGTCTTGTGATTAAGATCTAGAAAAATGTTAATGCCATTTTGTGTTTTTCAGAGAGCAGTGGAGTCATGGGTGAATAAGCTTTAAACTGATGGCCTAGATTAGGGGTTCTCAACCCAGTCCTTTGGAAAAACCAAGCCAGTCAGGTTTTCAGGATAATGACAATGAATATGCATGAGAGAGATTTGCATACCATGGAGGCAGTGCATACACATCTCTCTCATTCATATTCATTGTGGTTATCCTCAGGGGCGGCTCAAGGCAATCTGCTGCCTGAGGCGAAGTATGAAAAAGGCACCCCTCCCCCCTACACCTTAGAGGGGGCGGGGCTTTTTCAGAAATCCAATCAGAGACTGAACCAAACCCAAAAGCCGATTAGATTATATGGAGGAAATGCAAGATGTTTGCACAGAGGGCCAAATCGAGCTGCAATCACACCCTGTGAGACTTGCAGCTCGGGCGCACGCCCCGCTTCTCCCCATACCTCCGTCCAGCGCTGCCTGCTCTTTCCCTGCTGCTGCTGCTGCCCTCTGTATTTTTCACGGAGGCGCCAGCAGCAGGGAAAGAGCAGGCAGCGCTGGATAGAGGTATGGGGAGGAGAAGGGGGGCATGCGCCCGATCTGAAAGGCACCGGCACTTTAAGCAGATCTATCCCTCCTTGACATCGAGTCGGAGGAGGGAGGGACCAGACCTGCTTAAAGAAGCTTGAGGGAGCGCATTTCGGCTGCTTGCTATTGTCCTGCCAGCGGCGGCAGGGCAACAGCAGACAGCCGAAATACGCCTCCTAAGCCTTTCTGCCCTATGCGGCTGCATCGCTTGCACAGGGCTAGGTACGGTCCCATTTGCACACCAAGGAACTAAAAGACAGCAAGAACTAACAGCACAGATTTTAAAACTAAATTATAACTCATTTTTATTTTGTTGTTATAAACTGTGTTGTGGTTCTTGCTTTTTCTTTTTCAACATATATTTTGCATCCACAGTAGGTGCAGAGCAGAACCAGGACATTCACCCATAGAACTCAATATTTTTAAAAAAATCTGATTCTGATCATCTCACTAACAACAACCACCACTATTCTCCAGTGCCAGGCATATTGTGAACTAATACAAAACCCTACAACAAAGAACAAACTTACCATACCGTATCAGCACAAACTTCAAAAACTCACGTAAGGAGCCCATCCAAAAAAAGCATCACTGTAAATACTACAGTGGGTCCTGGAACATCCATACACCTATTTGAAAAGCTGAACAAGTCAAATTATTATAGTACAGTATAGATCTTTATGTACAAACACCATGTTAACAGAACACCTGAACTCAGTCACACACTTGCAACATCGACCATCACCGATTACAGAATAAGTAACCACAATCTAAAGTAAAAATAAAATATAAAAATAGCACAAAGTCCAATCACTAAAATTAAATAAAATTATTTTTTCTACCTTTTTTGTCTGACCATTTTATTCTCTGATCACGCTGGTCCCGATCTGAGGCTTCTGCTTTCCTGTCTTCTCTTAGCTCTCTTTCTGTGGTCTATGGTCCATCTGCCATTTCTTATCTCTTCTTTTGTTTTCTTCACTTCCTTCCAACAGCCCATTTCCAGTTCCAGTAACCCTCCCCAGTATCAGCCCCCTTTCCAGTCCTTCCCTCCCAGTACCTTCCAATGTCAACTGCCTTGCATTCCCATGACTGCAACTGGTGTCCATTCCCTTCCAGTCCCCCTCCTTACCCACTGTCCAGCCCCTTCTAGTCCAAATACCATCCCAGATATTAGCTCAGTCCACTCTCAGTGCCACCCTCCAGGTCAGCTCCCTTTCAGTCACCCTACCCTCTGTCCATCCCCCTTCCAGTGCCATTTGCATATCAGTTCCCTTCTAGCTTTCTCCCCATTACCCAACCACCTACTACGCCCATCCCCAAGTGTCAGCTCCCTTCCAGTCCCCCTTCAGTACATTCCAGGTGTCAGCTTCTTTCCAGCCCCCTCCTTCCCCCTTATCAGCTCCCTTTGTGCCCCCTCCTTTGCCTGGCAGACCCTCCCATTATCTATTCCCTTCCAGTCCCATTCTCCCATTCTCCCGCATCAGCCCATTTGTAGCCCTAGCCCCTAGTTTTCTTCCAGGGCCAGCAGCACCCTCCTCCCCTCCCCCAATAGCCCATTTCAAGTCCCAGACCATTTCCAGTCCTATCCCCCCATCAGCCCACCTCCAGTCCTACCCCCCATCAGCCCACCTCCAGTCCTAGCCCCCCATAGCCTATTACAAGTCCTAACTCCCCCCATCAGCCCATTACAAGTCCTTGCCCCCCATCAGCCCATTTCCATTCCTAACCCCCCCATCAGCCCATTTCCAGTCCTAGCCCCCCCATAGCCCATTAGCAGTCCTAGCCCCCATCAGCCCATTTCCAGTCCTAACCCCCCATAGCCCATTACCAGTCATAACACCCCATCAGCCCATTTCCAGTCCTAATCCCCCATAGCCCATTACCAGTCCTAAACACTCCCCATCAGCCCACCTCCAGTCCTAACCCTCCCTCATTAGCCCATTTCCATTCCTAGAACCCCCCATAGCCCATTACCAATCCTAACCCCCCCCATCAGCCCATTACCAATCCTAACCCCCCATTAGCCCATTAGAAGTCCTAACCCCCCTCCCCCTCTGGGAAATTTAAAAAAAAAAGAACCTGTCTGCTGAAGCCGCTGCCGCCGCCGCAGCAGGAAGTGCCACGTGGCTGCCCCGGCAGAGCCCTCCTGTCTCCCTCAGTGCGGCTTTACAGAGCCGTGAAGGCTGTGCAAAGCCGCACTGAGGAAGACAGGAGGACTCTGCCGGGGTGGCCACAAGGCACTTCCTGCTGCTGCTGCAGCAGCTCCTCTCCTCAGGTTTTTTTTTGTTTTGTTTTTGTATTGAAGGCCGGCAGCAGCAAACCCACCCTCCGTTTCCAGGCAGCCGCGGCTCCCTGCCTCTTAGAGAACCATGGCTGTGCTGTGACTGCAGTTTTAAATACAAACGAAACCAGTGCAGAGCCTTCCCGCGTCTGTGAAGGACATCTTGCAACTTTGTCCCACCCCCAAAGGAACTTCCTCCTTTGGGGGTGGGACAAAGCTGCACGGGGTCTTTCACGGAGGCGAGAAGGCTCCGCACCAGTTTTGTTTGTATTTAAAACTGCAGTCACAGCACAGCCACGGTTCTCTAAGAGGCAGGGAGCCGCGGCTGCCTGGAATCGGAGGTTGAGTTTGCCGCTGCTGAGAAGCAGACTCAGCAGCAACATGCATCTTTTTTGGGGGATTTCTTTTTACTTTTGAAGGTGAAGTGAGGTGGCTGTTTTTAGGGGCATTTTTTGCCGCCCTCAAGACTTTGTCACCTGAGGCAGCCGCCTCACTTTGCCTCATTATTGAGCCACCCCTGGTTATCCTGAAAACCTGACGGGTTAGGTGTGTCCTGAGGACTTGGTTGAGAACCCCTGCCTAGATGAATGTAATATAGCCCAGAGCTTTCAATTCCTGAAGCAAAAAGATAAGTAACAGATCTTTTGAACCATAGTGCTATGTCAATGATTGCTACGAAGTGAACAATATTTATGTATAAAAAGGACCAATGATGAGGTATGTGCACTTTCTGGCTAAAGTTTCAGATTACCCTAGTTTTGATGATCCACAAAAAATTGTTCTATTGTGATTGAAAGTTTACAATGCTCTATATGCACATTTTTTACCTACATATATTTGTTTTTATGCACGTAAGCTGATTTTATGTGCCCAAATAATGAATTTGGGATATGCTTCCTAAGCTGAGCTAATATTTAACCAGTGCTATATGTAATTAGGTTCCACTGAACAGCATGGGTTAATGGCTAGCCTGGCTTAGTAAACATACCTTGAGTGCACAAAATGAAATAAGAATAAATAGCTAAACCAAATGTAACAAAATGAAAAATAGTTAGAAGGATGCAAACTTTATCTTTATCTTTATTAAAATTTGATATACCGCTATGGCAATAGCATTAAGCGGTGTACAATTTAAAATTTGATTTGCACCACAATCCAGGAAAGGGAACGCCAAAGTTAAAACAGGAAAGAGGGTACAAGAGAAAGAGAAATACATCACACAGGACACATAATAATAAATCATAATAGATTACACATAACTTGTATTAACAATTTGCCTCAAATCATACCATAACAAACCATAAAAGTAGTAATAACAACCAACCAGGATACAGAAATATAGATGGACAAACATAAACAATACTTGGGTTAAGCACACAGACAGACCAATTAGGGAGGGGCTTCGGAGGGCAGATCAAATGCTTTCTGAAAGAGATACGTTTTGAGTAGTAGCTTAAACTGAGGGTAAGATGATTCTAAACGCAGTGAGGTGGGTAACATATTCCATAGTGATGGGCCAAGAAAAAAACAGGCTGAGTGTCGTGTCTGTTCCAGATGGGCTTGTGAGGGTGGTGGCAAAGACAAACGGTTAGTATGAGTAGAACGGAGCAGTCGATGGGGGACATAACGAGAAATACAGTCAGCCAGATAACGGGGAATACAGGTGTAAACGGTCCGGTGCAAAAGAATCAGAAATTTGTAATGAAAACGGTACTGAAGAGGAAGCCAGTGTAGTCTGAGTAGGACTGGAGTAATATGATCAAATTTGCTAGAATAAGTAACAAGACGCGCTGCCGCATTCTGGATGCGTTGCAGACGCTGAAGACTGTATTTAGGAAGATTGGCCAAGTATATATTACAGTAATCCAGTCGGCTGATGACAAGAGTAATAACAAGAGTAAGGAGTGCACTGGGGGGGAGGACAGGCCGGATGGCCCTGATTTGTCGTAAAATAGAAAAACAGCCACGAGAAATCTTTGAGATATGTTCAGAGAAAGTCAAGGAGGAGTCCAAAGTTACCCCAAATATCGGATAGAAGACGTAAGGGGAATCTCAGATAAGCCAATAGAAGGAGCAAGAGTGGGGCAGGCACCACCAAAGGAAATCCACATTGCCGAAGACTTTGCAGGGTTGAGATGAAGGAAATTTGCTGACAACCAAGAAGCAATGTGGGAGAGACAGAGGTTCAGCTGTGTGATATCAGGAGAGAGAGGTGAAGTGTGATAAAGAAGGATTATATCGTCTGCATACAAATATGATGAGATTGAATACTGCTGAATAATTAGAGGCAGGGGAGCAAGAAAGATGTTGAACAGTAAAGGGGAAAGGACTGAACCCTGTGGAACACCACAGGTGAGAGGGAGAGAGTGGATGAAACTTGACCATTTACATGAACCGAAAAGGAACGAGAGGAGAGAAAAGAACGGAACCAACACCAAACAGCACCATGAAGTCCAATGTCAGAGAGCCGAGAAAGGAGGGTATAGTGGTCAACCAAATCAAAAGCTGCGGATAAGTCGAGAGAGACAAGAAGAGTGATGTCACCGCGATCATGAGATATGTGTAGTTCGTTGAGAAGGGCCAGTAATACAGTCTCAGTACTGTGTCCCTGGCGGAAACCCGCCTGACGAGGGTGAATGGCATTGATAGCCTCCACATGAGAACTAAGCTGGGAGAAAGCACACCGTTCTAGAAGTTTTGCGATGAATGGTAAATTAGATACTGGACGCCAGTGTGACAGAATAGATGGGTCTAAGGACGGTTGCTTTAATAGTGGATGGAGGATTGCTGATTTCCAGGATGATGGGAAATAACCGGAGGAAAAACTGGAGTTGATAATGGTGGTGATAACTGGGACTAGCTCAAGGGAAGGTTCTGAGAGCCATCGAGAGGGAATAGGATCAACATCAGGAATATGAACACTAAAGACCAGGAAGACAATGATCACATGAATCTAGCAAATCCTTTGAAGCCAAACTTTTATCTAAAGACTAATAGTGAATGCAAAATACACTTTAAGAAGTAGCCCTTTGACAGCACTCTGCTTTTTGACATTGATTATTATGAAGACATTGAAACTGTTATTTTAAGGGGCATGTTTACTAAAACCCCGTTAAAGTGTGGGCCGCGTTAGAGTGCGGATGCCATATAAGGAGTGGGCGTTCCGTCGTGAAAAAGAAAAGGCGGAATTTAAATATGCGCGAAGGTGCGCGGAGCACCTGAATGCCCCGCACCTTAGCGCATCAGATGGCTGCGCGGGAGGCATATGTGTTACGCTGATGGGTAAGTAGAAAAGCAGAGCCACAGCACAATGGTTAAGACACTGACCAACGGATCAGGGGTTCAATTCCCCACAGTGCCCAATGAAGACAGCTGGCTGAGTCAGTGATTTATGAGTCACAGAAATACTGTGTGGAGCACTGATGTTTTTGGAGGCATATGAATACTGTGCGGGCTAAGGCAGGGCGCTGATGTCTTTGCGGCATATTAATACTGTATTTTTTGGCGGCATATTAATACTGTGCGGGCTAAGGCGGTGCGCTGATGTTTTTGGCGGCATAGTAATGCTGGGCGGCATAAGGTGGCGCGCTGATGTCTATGGAGGCAGTATAATACTGGGAGTTATAACTGGCATGCTGATATGTAGGAAGAAGAGCAGAGTCACAGCACAATGTTTAAGACATTGACCAACGGTGCAGGGATCAGGGGTTCAATCCCCACAGAGTCCATTAAAGACAGCTGGCTGATGCATTTATTTAGGAGGTATTGATATAATGGGCGGCATAAGGCAGTGCGCTAATGTTTGTGGAGGCATATTAATAATGGGCGTCATAAGGCGGTGCGCTAATGGTTTTGGGGGCAATTTAATATTGTGTGGCATATGGCGTTTCGCTGATGTGTAATGACACAAACCAAAACACAGCCCAATGGTGGAGACAGTGGCCAATGGTGCAGGGATCAGGGGTTCAATCCCCACTGTACACCAAAAAATATCCTGCCTGAGGTAGTGATGTTGTACTAAAAGTGCCATAGGAAGCATAATCATTTTGTAAGGCCTAAGGCAGCGCACCTTTAATCCTTTGCATCATAAGGTGGTGCGTTGTTAAGTTGTGGCCTCATAAGGCGGTGCGCTGTACATTTTGTGCATAAGGCTGTGTGTTGATGTGTCCTCGGTTTGTGCGGCATAAGGCGGTGTGTGTTCAGGTGTTGATGGCACAAGGCAGTGCGCTGTTCATGTTGTGAGTCATAAGTTGGCTCGCTGATGTGCAAGCACAGGAACAGAACCACAGCACTATGTTCAAGACACTGCCGAATGGTGCAGGGATCAGGTGTTCAATCCCCCGCTGTGCCCCATGAATAAGGCTGGCAGAGTCATTACCTGTTTTGAGCAAAAGAACTCTCGGAGGCATATTACTCTTTTATTGTAATCAGTACTGATAGCAAATGCACTCTCAAAGCACTGTAATATAAGGTGCTGCATAAGGTACCCTAGAGGTAACCTGTGAAAGTGCACTGTCCACCAAGGCACCCTACAATGTTGCTGATAGGGCGCTTTATAGGGTGCCGTATGAGGCAGGGCAAGGTCCGAGCACTGTTTCTGCTGGCAGCAATGGGCATAGTAACGTATGGAAATGTTACGTAGGTGTGCAGACATGCAAGAAGGAACAGCAGTGTAGCACAATGGTCAAGATGTTGCCTGACGGTGCAGGGGTCATGGTTGAAAACCAGCAGTGAATAAGGCAGGCATAGGTATGTCTGCTTTCTGCATGCAACTGTACACCAATCTGTGCTGCCCTCTAAAATTAACCCCACCCTAGTGTCCTAAATGAATGCACCTTTTAGGGTGCACCAGAACGCAAATCATAAACAACCACGTCAGCAAAGGCGACTTATAATGTTCCACAAAGGCCATGTTGAAAGGTTGCCAACTCACAGGGCACCATAGTAGGTAGGCCATAAGATGCCTGAATCGAAGGTGTGACATAAGATGGCCCAAGGATGTCCAGGTCAATTCAAAATTGTTTGCCAAGAGCAGTAAAATCCCACAATCTGAAGGGCAACAGAGGTATGTGCCAAACACACATGTAAGCCAAACACTGCACAGAGTTGAAAGGAAAGACAATGCATAAGTAGAAGGATGTACATTACAGCTGCTGGACTACACAAATCAGCCCCAGGCCATGTGGCAGCTACAGAAATGGACAAACATATTGTGGTTAGCTGTAGCTATGCACAGAGTGATGGTAATGTACCATGCTATAATGACAGTGTGTGACAGAGGATGGGAAGATGTGTGCAGCAGAGGAGTCTGAAATGGCAGGATAGGTGAAATATCAGGATGACAGTGGAGTTGGAGTGCTATGCAGAGCACACACAAGAGAGGCAACCATGGAGAGATGAAATGCAGGAATGTGTAGGAGTGCAGGACGTGGTGTAGCAGCATGCACATCAGGGTAGGATCCGTAAAAGAAATTGTGCTGCTCAATAATACCTTATTGCTTATAGTGGGAATGCAACTTAGATTTTGTAAAAGGCCTCAGACCTGTGGGCTTTCTCAATGGAAAAACACTGTGAAACTTAGTGTTTGCCAATGCCCAATTGCATCAACGGCCCAATGTCCTCTCAATTTTTTGTTATACTTTTTTATATTGCACACCTCCCTTCTTCCATTGTGGTATCTTAAAAATAGATGTATGGACTAACCGGTCCAATAAAATAAACAACGATGTACTTATCTTCCTGTAGTATTCAGAGTGTCCACATTCATGATCAAAGCTGATTTTCAAGTTTCATTTATATGAGGACCCCTCTTTCTGTCTGTGTATGTGCGTTGCGCATGTGCAACTCGTTACGTATGGGTGTTTGTCTGTGCGCGCCGCGCATGTGCAGCTGTCTGCGCATGTGCAAATGTTTGGGCGTGTGTGTGCATCGCGCATGTGCATTTCGTTATGCATGGGTGTATGCGTCGCTTGCGCCTCTAAATGTAGAGATTCAAACGCACATGTGCAAACACTTGCACATGCGCAACGCACTCAGACAGACGCACCTTGCCAAACGCACGGCCACCCATGCGCAATTGAAATTACACGCTGCGCACAAGCAGCGCCGTCACACAAACAGCGCATGCGCAATGTAACTTACATAAAAAAACCTATAAAACACCCTGCACACCTGGTACACGTTGAGGGTTGTTTGAGGAGTGCTAGGTAGGTGAGAGTAGTGTGTGAGCAGGGAGTAGTGTAGCTGGTGTGTAGTTTCTGGAGGTAGTGTGCAGGTGTCATTGTAGTGTATTGTAGTGTACTGTATTGTATTGTAATCTATTGGGTCTGTAGTGTGCTGTGTACTGTGCCGTATATTGTGTTTTGCTGTTTGTAGTGTGTTCCTATTTGTTCCGTCTGTGTTGTGTTGTGTGTAGGTGAGGGAGAAAGGGTGAGGTGAGGTCAGGTGAAGTGGTGTGTGGGGAGAGGAGAGTAGAGGACAGGGTCATGGAGAGGGAGAGTGAGAGTGATAGTGAGACAGAGAGAGAGAGGGTGAGAGAGAGGGAGGGTGAGGGCGAGGGGGTGGGGGAGGTGTGTCCACCTGCTCCTGTGGAGGCAGGGCCTGCCGGCCCTATGGAGGCTGAGGCAGCAGCAGGGCCATCAGCAAAGGGTCCAGCTGCACCAAGCAGACACACTGCCAAAAGAAAAAGGGTCCCTGTGCCCGAAACACAGAGGAGGAGGGCCACACGGTTCACAGATGCAGAGAACCACAACCTCCTCGCTATGGTTTTGGAGAATTATGAGGTCCTTTTTGGGAGGCTCAGCAGCCGCACAACTGCAGCTGGTCGTAACGCGGTGTGGGAGGAGGTTCGCACCGCAGTTGTTGAGGCAGGGGGCACACCCCGAGATATTGAAAGCCTTAAAAAAAGGTTCTCTGATATAAAAAGAGGGGTGTGCCACCACATGGCTGTTGAACAGGAACATGCTAGGGGCACAGGTGGCGGGGGCCCCCTCCTCCCTATGCTCACACCCCTCGAACAAAAGCTTGCCGAAAGACTGGGCCCCATCTATACATATGGTCTTCCTGCGGCCTTGGACACAGCCCATCCGCATGCAGGTAAGTACGCTACTTATTCCTCCAACCTCTCACGACCTTCCTGTAATCCCCATTGTGTAGACAGTAAACATCTGAAAATGTACGTCCATACCTCTCTCCCAAACAAGATCATTTACCTATGCAGGTGTCACAGGTGTCTGTGCTGTACCTTTCAACACCCTGTTCTGTTCATCTCAAAGGCACAAACCCAAGACAAAGTTTAAATCAAGGCAATACCAAGACATGCAGAACTCACACTCACCACTAATGTTTGCTGTTAAAGACATATGGCATTGACCCAACAAATGCTGGGTTTTGCTGGCAGCCTCAGGGGCAAGAGATGGACCTACAAACTGCTCTACCACCTTAGACATACATGTAACACCACACCTTGGCAGCTTAACTTCCAAAGCGTGTGAAAGGCAGGGTACCCATACACTATGCAGCAATTGGAAAATGCAGAGATGCCAGGCGTAGATGTAATGCACATCAGAACACGCATTTCATCTTTTACTGTGCTTTCTCCAACCATCACATCAAAGTTAAATCCAAACAACAGTCCATTACATGTGTTCAGATCCAACTTGTAGTGAAGGAAGGAGATAACACAGTGAAACACAGCAAGAGTGTTTGGATTTGCATTGCAGCTATGTATGCCATTTCAACAGTCTCCAGTTGCAGCATAGTGTATGGTAACCTCCCCTATCACACACGTTTGTCAATGAATTGACAAGGTGTAGTATTACACGTATGTTCATGACAAAAAAGCAGATGTGTGGTCCACGAAATGCACAGGAGGAAGGCAGGGAAACATGGCCTTTGTCGGGATAGTGACATATGTATCATACTAAATATCGTTCTTGTCCCTCTGAGGTCTGCACGTCGTGGTATTGGCAATGAACACCCTGTTTGTTGCCCATGTTTCTGGGACAAATTCAACATGTGTTCCCCAAACCATCATTCCACCCACCTGTCACAAACATGTCCACCTGTACCTGGCCCCAACCTACCCCCACAACAGTGCTTGCCATCCCCTGTATTATTGCATTGGCCTGTGAGAAGGGCATGTTTATGTGACATACTATACGCACAGTGCTGCATGTGTTTGTCCATGGCCCCAAGGTGATGAACATTTGCAGCTTGCTGCATAGTATGACCTTGCCAAGCACATGTAGCACTGTGATGATAGCATGACACAAGGACATATGCCCTGCTCAATGGCATGCACACTCCATCAGGGGATTGCCAGAGCACGTGTAAGGGTACTGAATGAGCAGCCGTGAATGGACATATTTTGACCACATGTGTTGCGAGATGGAATGGCGGATACATGCGCAATTTGAGGCAAAACAGATGTTTTGCAAATAAACAAGGTGTGTAGGGCAAATAAGCACACCTGTTCCCCTGGTACAGGGACATGGTGGTGACAGACAGGTATGGGAGGGTGTAGGGTATCCTGGCTGGAGCATACATGCAGGGTCCAACCACCATCATGTATGTGTTGTCAGCAGCACACACGTATACAAAGTTGAAGTGCGTAAACATATGTTTGTTGTGTGTGATTGTCCACAATGCAGGTGACTACATTACCATGATCACCCATGAGGAGGAGGAGGAGGAGGAGGGGGGTGATATGTCCACCCCACACATCATGGAGGAGGCAGAGGCTGCTGTGTCGGGGGGCAGCACCTCTTCAGCCGAGGGGCCCCTGGAGCCACACATAATGACCCGTACAACAATGGGGTCTACAACACCAGGCAGCAGCCTACCGCCAAGGCACGAGGAGGTCGGGGAGGATGTGTTGATGGCAGAGTTGAGAGCCCATGCAACATCTGCACGTCAAGATGCAGAAGGTGGGTGATAACCATTGTTACCTCCAATGCTCTGTATGCTGAGTGTGCATAAGATATCAGCTGTGCATCGTATGGGAGTATTGTAAATGTGGTCCAACCCACACAATGGGAGGCAAAATTATATAACATAACAGTAGACTACACGTCAGGATTCAGTAGGTGCACCACAGTGTTTTTAATGAAACATATCTTAGCACCTGTGGAATGCAGAAATACACAATAACATGTACAGTTGAACACGTATGTGTTGATGTAGATCTGAATAAGAGACATAATTTATGTGCACTCTGTCACAAAGTTGTTTTGTTAGCTAGGCAAGGTGTGTGCACACACACATGCGCACAGCTGAGAGGGTACAGTGGTGACCAAGGTCCAGCACAACCACAACACACAAACCATTAGTCTCTGGTTGGGGTGTGTGTGGTGGATGTGAAAATATACCTGAAACAGCTATGACATGTCTGCCTCCCGTAGACGGTAGACATGTTAGACAACAAAAGGGTCTCACGTATGTTAGCTGATCTCACTGTGACACAAAACAGAACAGCCTAAGGTACATTGACACCTACGGATGCAGACATAAGAGAAATTCAGTTTAAGGTGCAGCATGTTATGAGTAATAACCTCAATACGACCATTGCACTTGCAACAGTCAGCCTCATCACAGAAGCACAGCCGTGTGGCAGAAAAAGTAATGCCCACTATCCCCTAGTCCATGGATAATCAGAGCTACCATACGCAAACCTAAAAATTGTCTGTAATGCAATGTCACAAAGAGCCCATACCCTACAGTCTGCGTTCCAGGTGAAAACCAATCATAACCTATGAACTTAGCATTTAAAATGTGTTAAGACACCCATATTGCACAATGTATGGAAAGGACAGGGTGAATGGTCATGTAGGTATGGTTTGGGAGGCGTACAGGTCCCTGGAGACTGCCTGTATGTACACAACTAAGGTAGGCTGCTAGACATACAGACAGCCTAATGAGGGGTCATTCTACTTGTTCAGCGTGTCAATTTTGCGCTACAGCTTTAATAGGGCAGGATTGGACACATCCCAACACGGGACGAATTTATCAACGTCGATGGTTGACGTCTTGTGATTCCACATATGTGGTATATGTTCTGACATGTTCCTGCCCTCTGATCTATGTTGGGAGGACTACTCGGAAAATGAAAGTGCGCTTGAGTGAACATGCTTCTCGTATCAAACAAAAAGTTATGTCGGCCCCTTTAGTTGAGCATTGTGAACAAACAGGTCATCAATTCCTTTCAGACTTCACTTGGACTATTTTGGATTATGTGCCTCCGAATCCTCGGGGAGGCAATCGGCTTCTAACATTACAACGTCGAGAGCAAAAATTGATTTTTGAACTACAGGCGGTCCAACCTACTGGCTTGAATAAAGAAGTTGAATGGTTCAGTTTACTATGATGCTATCCAGGACGCCAAGGGATTCCCCGATGACAGTGGGGTCTCCCGTTTGGCTGATTGGAGCTCCCTTTTGATTGGCAAGAAAAGCTAGCCAATGATGAATCACTTTTCCCTTTAAATTCTCAGTGTGGCTTAACAGTTTGGGAAGCTTCGTTTAGCGGTGAATTTGAAGACGTATGAACACTTGAAACAGGGCCAAGGGCCCGAAACGTACGTCGTGGGATTGCTACAAACTCCGCAAAGTGCTGAAAATGCTTATGGTTTAGAAAGATTCGGGACACTTCACTGAGATGCTTTTATAAGCTAAGTACAACTTTTTTAGAACAAAAAAATGATTAAAAGGGATAAGGCTGTCTGGTGTGACTGAACTCCATTTCAGTCGCCTCCAGTCTTCTCTGACAAAAAGTGTGTGTTGAATTAGGGGGATATTTATTTGCGGTATCCTTATCGTTATCATGGCTACTGATACATTTGCCTTTTCAGAGGAGCAGTTAGAAGCATTACGTAAACGTCCTTCCGTTTTTGATTTTTCGGAGGGCCAAGCCTCGGTAGCTCAAAATCAAAGTGTTACAGATCTTAGAGCTTTACGAAAACGTTTGACACGAGCACAACTCCATGGGGCATCTATGTCTCAATATCTTAAAACTCGGATTATACCACAAGGCCTTCGAATGACACGGGCCCCTAAAATGTTTATAACAGATTCTGATTTTGTGACTAAGTGGAACCAAATCTCTAATAAATGCAGCTTTGATCTTATAGCATTAATTTTGGAACGCACGATAAAGGAGGAAGAGATATTAAACAAACAAATTGATGAAACAAAGCTTACTTTGAAATCTAGTTTGGATGAGCCTATTTTTTTGGCTAAAATGGATGACATTGATCGCCAAATTAAAGGCTTTTTTAAATATTTAAAATCTTATAAATTGAGTAAATTTTTACGTGATAAAACTGATTATGATGATAATAAAGTCTATTACTGGATGTACAAAACTACGGATGACTATCGTAAGAAAAAAAGTGTCTTTTGATACTTCGGATGATTCCGAAGATCTTAGTAGTGGCTCTGAGACCTCTGTGACATCTCGTGGATCACATGTTCAGAATTTTCGGCGTGGCCCCAATCGCGGCCGACCACCGCGGCGGGGTCAGCAAATGACCGACTGGGATCCCCCATTAACACGGCAAAGAGCCAAGAATCAATAGTTATTAATTTGTCATCTACGAATTTATCAGAAGCGCAACTTCATCTTTTAAACTTGGGCTTGACTTTTGTACCCACAGTTTTTCATGATCCTTTTCAGATTAGGCTAAGTCTTCATAAGTTTTTTCGAAAATTATATATTACTCAATATTTTGCTGATCGGCCATCAGTTTATGATGGTTCTATAAAAACACCATCATCTAATTGGCTCCCTCCTGGTGCGGCTGATTCTACTATTTTAACATATCAAAATTTGGTTTTTCGTGATTTGCAGAATCTAGAAAGTAACAAATGCTATAAAAGTTCTAATTTGAATAAGTCTGAATGGCAGGCATTAACTGCATTACAGCAGGATCCCAATATAGTGGTTCGGAGGGCCGATAAAGGTGGAGCTGTGGTAGTACAATCCACGGAGACATATTTAAAAGGATTAAGGGATCATTTATTGGACCTTCGTACGTATACTTTGTTAGCACAAGACCCGACTGCTTCTCTTCAACAGGAGATAAAACAACTTTTGGAAGAAGCGTTATCTCAGGGTTGGATAACACAACGAGAATACAGGTTTTTGAAACTTGAGACACCTCTCCGACCAATTATGTATATGGTACCAAAAGTCCATAAATCCCTGGAAACCCCTCCTGGACGACCTATCGTGTCATGTAGAGGATCTGTCTTGGAACCCTTATCGCAATTTTGCGATGTTTTTCTGCAACAGGAAGCCGCCTTGGTAAAATCCTTTATAAAAGATTCCTCACATTTTCTACAACAATTGATTAAGGAACCAATATCATCCTGGGATTTTTACCTAGTAACCCTCGATGTTGAGGCTTTATATACCAATATTAATCAAGATGAAGTATTAGCAATGATGTCTACCTTTTTTCAATTTGCTCCATCACGTTTACCTCGGGTGTTTTTATGTGAGTTACTTAAGCTGGTTTTGACTAAAAATTATTTTTTGTCGGAAGGACAATACTATCATCAAACCTATGGAATAGCGATGGGGGCCTCTGTAGCCCCTTCCATAGCCACCTTGTATATGGCTTCCTTTGAGGAAGATTGTCTTTATACGTCTGATTTCTTTAAGCCTATTCGTTTTTGGCGAAGGTTTTTAGATGACATTTTCTTTTTGTGGTTTGATACTTTAGCACAACTTCATCTGTTTTTACAATGGCTAAATGCCTTGAAACCCAATTTAAAATTCACAGCTCATTCTGATCTTAATCGAATTGAATTTTTGGACATGTTGATTATAAAGGAACAGGGCGCATTTCATACAACTCTATACCGAAAGAGTGTTCAGCGCAATAGCCTTCTCATGTACCACAGTTGTCATCCAGGTCCTATGAGACGAAATTTACCTTATGGTCAATTCCTTAGATTGCGAAGAGTTTGCTCTACGGTATCGGATTTTAAATTGCATGCTTCAGATCTGACAGCTAGATTGCACCAACGGGGCTATCCAACTAAAGTGGTTAAATTGGCATATCGTCGGGCTTTGAATACACATAGGGATTGGCTTATTAATGAGGAATATCAATCCTCACGGACCCAAGTTGGTGAATTGGAATATATTGTTGGGACTCTACCATATACGACTTTGAGCTCTTCCATAGTTAAAATCTTGCGCAAACATTGGGACATGTTAAGTTTACATCCTTGTTTCAGAAAACCCCTTCGGATTGCTTTTTCTAGGGGGTCAAATTTGCGCGATCGCTTAGTTCGAACAGCGACTGTTCCTGATCGTCCTTCACCCTTTGATTTAAGTATGAGGGGTCATTCTACTTGTTCAGCGTGTCAATTTTGCGCTACAGCTTTAATAGGGCAGGATTGGACACATCCCAACACGGGACGAATTTATCAACGTCGATGGTTGACGTCTTGTGATTCCACATATGTGGTATATGTTCTGACATGTTCCTGCCCTCTGATCTATGTTGGGAGGACTACTCGGAAAATGAAAGTGCGCTTGAGTGAACATGCTTCTCGTATCAAACAAAAAGTTATGTCGGCCCCTTTAGTTGAACATTGTGAACAAACAGGTCATCAATTCCTTTCAGACTTCACTTGGACTATTTTGGATTATGTGCCTCCGAATCCTCGGGGAGGCAATCGGCTTCTAACATTACAACGTCGAGAGCAAAAATTGATTTTTGAACTACAGGCGGTCCAACCTACTGGCTTGAATAAAGAAGTTGAATGGTTCAGTTTACTATGATGCTATCCAGGACGCCAAGGGATTCCCCGATGACAGTGGGGTCTCCCGTTTGGCTGATTGGAGCTCCCTTTTGATTGGCAAGAAAAGCTAGCCAATGATGAATCACTTTTCCCTTTAAATTCTCAGTGTGGCTTAACAGTTTGGGAAGCTTCGTTTAGCGGTGAATTTGAAGACGTATGAACACTTGAAACAGGGCCAAGGGCCCAAAACGTACGTCGTGGGATTGCTACAAACTCCGCAAAGTGCTGAAAATGCTTATGGTTTAGAAAGATTCGGGACACTTCACTGAGATGCTTTTATAAGCTAAGTACAACGTTTTTAGAACAAAAAAATGATTAAAAGGGATAAGGCTGTCTGGTGTGACTGAACTCCATTTCAGTCGCCTCCAGTCTTCTCCGACAAAAAGTGTGTGTTGAATTAGGGGGATATTTATTTTGGGTTTGGTTTTTGGGTTTTGATGAGACATACAGACAGGGCTATGAACATGTCCCAGTCCTGTATATATCTGACAATTTCTTTCACAATTGCATGGGTTGTGACCCAACCACCTGATCACACAG
Source organism: Ichthyophis bannanicus (assembly GCA_033557465.1). Taxonomy (NCBI): domain Eukaryota; kingdom Metazoa; phylum Chordata; class Amphibia; order Gymnophiona; family Ichthyophiidae; genus Ichthyophis; species Ichthyophis bannanicus. The sequence goes on from CM066033.1 coordinate 1,248,352,754, forward strand.
GTCAGCTTCTGGCCCCTTTTGTTTTTGGAAAGAATATACACCACACAGGTGACACCCCTGCTGCCAACCTGAATCACGGATCCCCCCCCCCCCTAGCTCTGTGATGCAACACACATCCCTAGGAGTTACCATCTGCTGTTGTTTGCGCATCCTAACCATGCCAGTGCAATTTTGCGGTCTGTCCCCCTCTGCTGCACCATCTGCTGCCACCCATGCTCTGTCTAAAACCCACACATGTGTATGAAGGTGTATGTGCACTGTTATGAGACCCGTGCTGTGTTGCCACTAGGTGTAAGTGAACCCTTGTGTTCACAGACACATGAAGCAGCAGTGGACATGCCCACGTAAGGCTGGTAATGCTGGTGCTCCCACCCCATCTCTCAGAGTCAGGTCCGATGAATTTGTAACCTGTCCATGCTGCGTATATTAATCCAACTGTGGTGCCACCTCACCTGGGTGGTGTCAACCAACCTCTGCTTCATCAATGCAACTCCCCAGGTGTGGTTGCTGGCCAACGCACACGCTCCACCCCCCTACACAATGGACATGTGTTTGCTATCTGTCCACACGCCTAGTGTAACGTCTGCATTACGTGGGCGTGTATGCGCAGCCAGTGTATACCTGTGTTTTCCCCCCACATCACGTAACTGAGCCATGTGCTGTGTGTGGCTGTGACATTTACATCTCTGACAACGTATTGTAAATATTACCATGTTTTTAGTAGACTTTGTCCGATCACAATGATAAACATGTGCTATATGTGTAACATTGTTGCGTGTGATGGTTGTTTACTGGAGATGGATCTCATAGGCCAACCTTTGCTCCACCCACAGGCAATTGGCAGGCATCTGAAGCCATACGCAATTCTGTCGACCTGCTATGGCATGAAATAAGGGAATTGCGGGAGAATGTGAGGGCCATGCCGTTAGAAAGAATTGCTGTGGCCCTGGAGGGCATGCTTGGTGTAATGCAACGATTGGCACCGCCACCACCACCACCACCATCACCGCCTCCACCACCGCCACAAGCACAGCAGGGGGGTGTACCACCAGGGGAGGGGGTTATGAGACATGGCAGACGTGGGCGGCCACGCCGACGAACATAACTGTGTGAATAAAATTATATGGTAACATAGATGCAACGTGTGTGTACAATCTGTGTCCCTGTGCTCCCCTATATACTGTGTACATGCATGTTTTGTAGCTAAACATGTGACCTACACCCAGGCCCATTGCTGTTGTGTTGTTTGCATTGGCAGGTACTTCTACACAGATGCCAGCACATCATGTGTGACCTGCAAAGAGTGTGTTCATTGGCCCTTGGCTGCAGCAGGCCCCTTTACACACACCCCGATGTTGTGGCTGGGGGACTGGTTAGAGGTAGCCTGGTGACTGGTCACAACCATCATTATTTGCATACCCTCATACCCCAAACATTGATAGCATATGTGTGACCATTGCCCCTGGCTGGAACACTGATGACATGCCTGCGCAACCAACCCCATGGCATGCATGTGGCACTGACTGACATGGGTGGCATGCATATGTATGATGCAGATGACCACTAACAAATCTGTTTAAGCCACGCCCACCCCTGTGACATGGTTGTTTGCGGAAACCCCTTCAAATGCAACATCTCATGCGCCTACCCTGGTGTCACACTCCCGCACACATGGATAGCCCCCATGACTGCATGTTGAGCCAGTCGACGTATGAAATCCATTTCTACTTTCAATGCCTATCCTGGTCCCCACACATATCCCATGCTTGCATCCATAGTGAGTGTATAAGGGAAACCCGTGACCATTGTGTCCATAAACAAATTGAAACATTTATTTTCAAATGTATAAAAACATTGGCAACATGCCAAAAAACACACACGGCCCCTGTCTGTTTTTGGAACACAGCACAGCACAGGCCACATGTGGACGTCACAGGTGCCATCAATGACGCCTGTGACGCCCTTCAGCAGATGAACGCCGACATTGAAGCTGTGCAACATCGGCGTTCACCTGCTGAACAGCCCCCATCACACTGCAGTGCATGGAACACAAGACGGACGTCGCGTCTCACGTCATCCACTGCCACCAGCACATCATGCATGCACCTGCCAGCACACAGACAAACAGTGGCCATGGTCTGTGTTCTGGCATGTGCATGTGATACGTTGGTGGCCGTGGATGGCGCAGTGACACGACGACGCCTGTCCTGTGCTTCCGCCTGCAGTGTCTGACGGGGGCCCACAGACACCTGTGCTGTGCTGTGTTCCCCCGCACCCTCTACCCTATCTGCTCCCCTCCCCAAACTCCCTCCCACCACCCTCTCCGCCCAAGCAATGACACCCACTCTAACATGCCCCCCGACCCCCCCTCCCCTGCATCCTCCCCCCATTGTTCGGCATCCCCCTCGTGGAGGAAATGGTGGGCCTCATCCTCCTCCTCCTCCTCGGTATCTTCCTCCTCCACCTCTGGGTCCTGCAGCACCACCACCGCGTCCTCATCGTCCTCCTCCTCCGCCTCCTCAGACTCCTCCACGTCCTCCTCTGACACCTCTGCATCCTGCTCCTCCACCTCCTCTTCCCCCTCCTCCTCGTCAGTCACCTCCACCACCTCCCTCTCCCTTGCATGGCGGGTGTGGGGCGAGGCAGCCTGATCGCCACTGCTGTGGTCTCCCTCTGTGGAAGATGACATACATTATGTCACATCCATGTGTGTCACATAACACATGTACATATGCAGGCAACACACAGGCTGGTAGGTAAATGTGACATTTGGAACTGGGAGTCATCCCTGGAAATACTCACCATCTGGTAGTTGTTCCGGCCCCCTGCTGAACCGCTCCAGGTATTCCGGATGGAACTGCCGGAGTTCTCGACCCTTCTTCCTCAGGTCCTCCACCTGTGGATATGCAAACATAGGTTGGGGTAATCACATTCCGTTGAACACAGGTGTTTGGACAACATAGACAAACCTCAGTGTGACCACCATCTGTCAGCTGCCTATCCCCTGCTGTCTGTTTTGCACATACAGCATAGTTACACACCTGTAACAGTTGCTCAATGGGAAATATATGAATAGGGCTGCACATGTGTGATGATGTGTAAACAATGGGCCGTATCTGGATTTGTCAAGGAGCGTCATAGGGAACACCAGCTAGCAACATTGCACAGCACCTACATGCTACACCCCCCCCCCCATATCACCACCTCCATACAACACATTGGTGGAATGGTGGGATAGATAGAGACAGACAGAGGGGGGGAGAGAGAGCGGGAGTGTGTGAGAGTGGGAGAGACAGGGAGGGTGAGAGAGGGTGACACATCCCCTAGAGGCAATGTTGTGTTTGCGCGCAGCAACACCTTAGTTTCTGTGACAGCATCTTGTACAGGTGTGTAGGTATGCCTTTCCCATAACAGTGAGGAACATACTTCCCATTGGTGGGGGCCCATAGTCATAGATGCCAGGGAAGTGTCCCCGGAGTGGCAGTGCCCTGTGGAGGAGTTCCACTTCCTCCCATGGATCTCCACCATCCCCTATGGGTTGTGCTGCAGAGTTGGGTATATATGGGATAGGTGTTATTATGCGCCCTCATCAAACAGACGATCCCTGTATGGGCCTCCACCTGAGCCGTAATGGCCCGTGAAGGTGTGAGATGCGCACCATGTAACTGCCCATCAGCTGTCATGCACACAGGAAGGATGACGTTGAGCCCTGGAGGCTCCCATGGCTCTCACATTGTGAGTGTTGAGATGGACATGCACAGTGGATGGTGAGCCATGATAGAGGTATTTGAGACACCTTAGAAAACTAAAGGAGACATGTCTCTGTGACACTGCTGTTCTCACATGGAATGGATCAGAGTGAGGGGATAGCTGAGGGGACCCTATGTGTAGCTGGGTCCCCTGCAAATAGTGAGCCAGCCCTCTCTGATACTTTACAGTGCAATGTTCCTTCCCTCCATCTGGCCCATGGGGCTATGGGAAGGTGAAAGGTAGATGCTGCTGCTTGACGAAATGAATGTACACATCCACCATAGGCATAACATGTGTATGTGTCCGCAGGGGGACCATATCATGTGGGATTCCTGTGTAAGGTGAACCCGCCACTTTAGCTTCCACCCCACTGATATGCCCTAATGACGTGTTGCCACTAATGTGTAGCACCGTCAAGGACATAAGCAGAATGGACGTATTCTCCAGGGCCTCTGACAGGCCCCTCATAGCTTTGGACACAACAAGATTGCAGACGCATGCCACTAGAGGTGGTTCCAGGGGAGGGGTGAGTGGGGGCAGACACACCACCATGCACGCTCAAAGTGTATGGGAGGCACCTGCTTGACCATCAATGGGTGGTGATGGTGCAGCAATGGCATTGCAGTTTTCACTGACTGACCTAATTTGAATACCAGTGTGAGGGAGGTGATGTTGTTAACCCCACACTGCGTTGTGTGGAACCGCACGGTATTGTCCGCACACTTGTGTACAACAGCTGGATACTCCCTCCCACCTGAATGCATGGCCATGCCTTGTGTGCAGTTTCATGGGTGCAAAACGGCCATGTCACACATCCATGGTGAGGGGGTGGCATACAGCATTCAGCTGTCCCTAACCAGGTTCTGGGAATTACGGACTGTGTATGTGGATGGCATACTGTCCCCACACCCTGCGACTGTGGGTCTGTGACAGAGAATATGTCCGTGCAGATGGCCATGTGACAGACATGGGTGCCCAGGGTTCCACACCTTGTGTGTTCAGCATGGGGCTATGTGGATCATGTTGTCTCATTACCCCTGGGGCTCCCATAGTGTCATTGCAATCCACCGAATGTGAGAGGGGACATATAGCCTGTCATGCCCCCAGCTGCGGAGAGGTAACTCTTTGCTTGTCATCCATGAGCCAGAATGAGGGAACCTAACTGTGTACCTGTGGCATGTGACACTCCTGCAGAGTGGTGTGTATGTGTTTTTCAGTGGTGTTTCACTGCTCTGCTGAGGTGCTACCTGTGTAGGCTCCATGTGTGCCGGTGCACCTCACTACTGATTCAGTATGAAAGATATTTGACATTGCCATGGAGATAGACCATCAGCAGATGGGTATGTTGCTCTGTGTCAATCGGACACAGTTTATGGGGCATGGTCCTATATGACAGAGAGGCTGAGACACTTCCTTTTGCCACCTGGGACATGGCTACCTGATTGTGTGTGGGAACTACTCGTGTGTTGCCCTCTCAGGCCGTGTTGAATGTCTGGGTTGACAGGCTCATTGCTCTGAGCCCCCAAATGTCTGTGGTGGGATGACTCCCCTGGACCTCCATGTGGCTGTGGGTGAGGTGTTCAGGAGATGTACACCCCACCCCACCTTGACTGCATCTATTGTGATGGTGGGCAGAGGTGGCATCAGCAAAACAGGTGACACCTCCCAAAGTTATGCTGCTTAACGCCCCCAGTACAGGGGCTGAGTGGGGTTGTCTGCACTCACTCTCCAATCAGAGTGACAGCCTGTTGCATGCGTCCATTGGGAGGTGCATAAGCATTGGGCTGGTCCCAGTGCAGACGTACATAGTGGGACACATGTAGCTTGGCTGCCATGTGCCACAGCTGCTACAGCATCTCTCTGTCCAAGAGCCGCGTGGTTTGTAGTGGTCAGGATCATAGTTGCACAATGCAGGGTTGGCGAGGCTGCAGAAGATGGGTGTTTGGCACTCTTCTACCCTCCTGTGCTCATCGGACCTCCAGCAAATGTCTGTGAGTCTGGAGGGATGCCCTGTGATCTCTGAGGTGGCATACATCTTGCCGTACACGTGGTGTATGAGAGAGAGAGTGGACCGGTCCAGGGTCTTGGACTCTGTTCAGATTGCACAATCGTCCAGGTGTGGTTATACACATATCTTCCTTGAACGGGTAAGGGCAGCTCACCCAGCCATGCACCTTGTGCATAGTCTGGGTGCTGCGGCTGGCCTCAGGGTGTGGGCTTTGCATTGATAGTGCCCTCCCAGAAAGTGGACAGCCTGTAAACATACGGGGTATTTTGTGACCTAGCACATGGGTGTTGGCATCCTTGTGAACTGTGGATGGGGGCCAGTCAGGACTGTGGGGGTATGGGGATACGTCTCTTATTTAACGGCATGTGTACATCTCTATGAAGCATAATCTTTCCAGATCTGTGGGATCTCAGATGTGTCTGTGTCCTCCTGTTGTCTTCGTTATGTTGCGATCGGGGCAGTAAAACTCAGAGGCGTGTTGTGGAGGTGTTACTACTTGTACCCGTCCTGAACTAGGTAACGCTTTATGTCTGGAACCATTTTGGGTGCGTTTGTGGGAACTGACCTTCCATTCTGTTGTGCGGAGGGCAGGCTGTGGGAAGGTGGCCTGTGCCACCTCCTATGATGGACAGAGTATAGGGTTCCGATTGTCTGTCCCACCATCCGTGTATGCGGTGGCATTGACTTTATGGGTTTGTTTACATATGTAGTACGTTGATGGCCAGGGGGGATGATGTCCCTTATCAATGATCCACAGGCGCTGTAGAGGTTGACGATGGTGTGTCTGCTACAGGTGGGTGGCTTGCAAATGTGGTGGCTCCGTAGATTAGTGCCCATTTTCATCAGATTGTGCTGAGGGTGGTCCATGCTGGACATATGTCTTTGCAGCATATTTTGGTTCAGGACATGGAGCTGTCATTGTTGACTTTCCCCTCTGCATGATTGCACATCTTGGACAGGCTGTTCAGGGTTTGCCTGTCAGCATCCACCTCTTTGAATGTTTGCTGCCACCATGTCACTGACAGCTTGTGTTGAGCACAAGGGGTGTCACAAACGTTATCCTGTATACATTGTTCCACTTCAGCGGCTGACAGCCGGTCACGTGACCATAACACAATGGCAATGGGGAAGACTCAGCCTGTGCCCTCACACCAGTCCAATGGAAACCTGCTGGGGAAAGGTGACTTTGTCTGCCCAAGCCTTACAGGTACAAAATATACCCTTCCTCTGTCATACGGGAGGGGAAGACATATCACTTATAGATGTTGTGGGAACTCCATCACATACGGACCCATATACATGCTTTTGGACCACATCAAGGTTAACAGCAGGGATGTATGGCAGACATGGCAAACCAAGGCATCTACGTTCCTGGGCCCCTGCCAGAAGGGTTACCAGCATGTCATCTGTGACATTATATTCTCATCATAGTTTAACACCCCACAATATAGTGCTGAAGGGCCTATTTTGTTTGGGAGGCTGTTGATGCAGATCTCAGGGACGTTATTATCCTGATAGTACCCATGTGTGAAAGCTTGAAAAGGTGCATCCCATCCTTTCCTGTATAGTATCCATTATGTTCTGATGTCCTGGCATGGTTGACGGAACCCTTGGCGTACGTTGATCTTGGTGATTGTCTGGATTCTGTGGGCTGTGTTTCGATTTAGTGACCCAAATCTGTGTGGGTTTTGGTGACACAATGTGTGTGGTATGGCTTAGTAAGGAGGACCTTGATGGCCCAGGATACCCACAGGACAGCTTTTGTTGACCAGCTTCCTCTGGTCCAGTGACACTGACTATGCCTGTTTTGTGTTAGCGGCCCCAGGCAGTACCCAGAAGCATGGGCCAAGGGGGTTCTGGCTAGGTTACGGCCTGCAGACCTTGCTGTGGCCACAAAAGGGCCTGGGGAAACCAGGGATCCCTCAAGGTCTTTTTGCGCATAGTACGTTCCTCAGGGGCAACGCCAGCACATCCCGATGTTTGGAGGGGGGAGGACCCTCTCAGATCCTGGCATCTTTTGGTTAGGCTCCATGGGCTGCACATGGGGGAGGTCACTTTCCTGGTGACATGGCTGCCACCACAGCCACGTCAGTGTGGTCGTGTGTTTTGAGCTTGGCTACTCAGGTTGGCCAACCACTCTGGTATGCCATGCCACATGTCATACAATCAAACATTGAGTGAGTGGGCCCTAGGCATTCTTGACAGCAAACATTGTTGACATTGACAGATGAGATGTCTACACATTTTGCACAGGTGTTCAGACACATGGAGTGATATGCCATGATGACTGTGGTTTTACGCCCTATGTACAATTGGAGGTGAGACCTGCAAAGGACATTTTTACATTACTCCTGGTATTTTGTTTGGGTGTGGTAAAATCCACTCCTAGGGATGGAAGTTCACATACAGCTTTGTTTCCGGAAGGGAAATGTCGGCAGGCGCATACACAGGAGTGGCAAGACCATTGAGGTGTTTTGCACTCACAGGAAGAATGACCTGCTGCTTTGCCATTACATGATGAACTGGGGAGCAGCATTTGGGAGAGGCATAATGGCAGCACACAGGCGCTGTGTGATGCCCCCATATGCTTCCGCAATGGTCGCTGTAGAGCAGACACACACAGGCTGCAACAGGGCAGACAATAACAACATGTGACAACTAATCCCTGCTTGTCCCTGTTGATTAGCTGTCCCCAGTGCCAGCTGCATGCATCGCTGTGGGTCTGGCCCTGTGTGCAGTGACACTTATGTGCTTTGTCCGTGCCACCCTGAACGCACTAGCCCATTCCCCTGTGGCCCCCTTGACTGACATGGCAAAGCCCTGCCACGTTATGGTTGTCAGACATGATGACCATCCTTCTCCCCCACTAACCCTGTATGTGTATTGCTTTTTACATTTGGGTTGACATTATCAAGACATGTTATCCAACACACACCCAGTGGCAATATGCTATCCCAGCACACATGGGTGATGTGCCCATACATGAGACGTTCGTTGGTTGGCCCTCTGGACCTTATCAGGGGACAGGTCCATGACATGTGGCTTTGAACGGGTCCATGGATAGCAATGTTTGACACACTACAGGCGCTGTGTGACTTGTGTGTCATGAGGATGATGGTAGGTATGTCTGACCTAGTTGACTACTGTTGCACACAGCATACTGCTCATGGTGGACATGCGTCTATCACATTTGGCCTATCGGATGTTGTTATGTTCATCTAACGTGGAATCTCGTTCATTATGGGAGGTGTGACTGCAAACACTACGGGCCATGTGCCTTTACATCGGCTATGACCTATTGCCTTCTCTGCTAATGTGTGGGGTTCAGTCTGTGGTGTACAACATGGACAGGTGCATGCATCCTTTCAGAAACAACTGTGATATTCATCTGCTAACAGGTGTGAGCTGTCTGGGGGCTGGCCAGATGTGTGATGTGACTCACCATGCATTGCTGGGGACATGTCTCCGTTACAGACCTTCACAATTACATCTTATATTTAAGGTGGTTGCATTGTTGTTTATGCACATCCACATCTGCAGCTACCTGATCATCTGGGTACATCTACAGTGTGTGTGACGAGCTCAGGACCCCATGGACTGTAAGAGATGTGCAACCTACCCAACATAGCTTAGGAACATATCTGAATGACATACCCTCCGTTACAGTCAGCTCTCGAGCCCCATGGGTGTTGTGTGTCCTACAGCACCTCAGCAGCAAAATGCAACATATAAGCAGGGTGTTTCGAGGAAAACCATACGCAGGTATCAGGCCTCCTGGAGATGGGGAGAATGGATTCAAAAGCATAGGCACACTGCATCATATCACCAGGGTGGGTGAGGGCCCACTCTGATGGGCTCTCTGTACTCCTGGGGATAGGGGGGATGTATCAAACAACATTATCAAACAATCCCATAGCACCAGGGTGTTTGAGGGCCCACTCTGATGGGCTCTCTGTACTCCTGGGGATAGGGGGGATGTATCAAACAACATTAGCAAACAAACCCATAGCACCAGGGTGTTTGAGGGCCCACTCTGATGGGCTCTCTGTACTCCTGGGGATAGGGGGGATGTATCAAACAACATTAGCAAACAAACCCATAGCACCAGGGTGATTGAGGGTCCACTCTGATGGGCTCTCTGTACTCCTGGGGATAGGGGGCATGTGTTAAACAGCATTAGCAAACATCCCCATCTCTGCAGGGTGAGTGTGAGTGTACTTTGAAGGGCTCTCTGTACTCCTGGGGATAGGGGGGATGTGTCAAACAACATTAGCAAACATCCCCATATCTGCAGGGTGACTGAGGGCCCACTTTGAAGGGCTCTCTGTACTCCTGGGGATAGGGGGGATGTGTTAAACCACATTAGCAAACATCCCCATATCTGCAGGGTGAGTGTGAGTGTACTTTGAAGGGCTCTCTGTACTCCTGGGGATAGGGGGGATGTGTCAAACAACAATAGCAAACATCCCCATATCTGCAGGGTGACTGAGGGCCCACTTTGAAGGGCTCTCTGTACTCCTGGGCATAGGGGAGATGTGTCAAACCACATTAGCAAACATCCCCATATCTGCAGGGTGAGTGTGAGTGTACTTTGAAGGGCTCTCTGTACTCCTGGGCATAGGGGGGATGTGTCAAACAACATTAGCAAACATCCCCATATCTGGAGGGTGACGGAGGACCCACTTTGAAGGGCTCTCTGTACTCCTGGGGATAGGAGGGATGTGTTAAACCACATTAGCAAACATCCCCATCTGTGCAGGGTGAGTGTGAGTGTACTTTGATGGGCTCTCTGTACTCCTGGGGATAGGGGGGATGTGTCAAACCACATTAGCAAACATCCCCATCTCTGCAGGGTGAGTGTGAGTCTACTTTGATGGGCTCTCTGTACTCCTGGGGATAGGGGGGATGTGTTAAACAACATTAGCAAACATCCCCATCTCTGCAGGGTGAGTGTGAGTGTACTTTGAAGGGCTCTCTGTACTCCTGGGCATAGGGGGGATGTTTTAAACCACATTAACAAACATCCCCATATCTGCAGGGTGACTGAGGGCCCACTTTGAAGGGCTCTCTGTACTCCTGGGGATAGGGGGGATGTGTTAAACCACATTAGCAAACATCCCCATCTGTGCAGGGTGAGTGTGAGTGTACTTTGAAGGGATCTCTGTACTCCTGGGGATAGGGTGGATGTATTAAACCACATTAGCAAACATCCCCATATCTGCAGGGTGAGTGTGAGTGTACTTTGAAGGGATCTCTGTACTCCTGGGGATAGGGGGGGATATGTCAAACAACATTAGCAAACATCCCCATATCTGCAGGGTGACTGAGGGCCCACTTTCAAGGGCTCTCTGTACTCCTGGGGATAGGGGGGATGTGTTAAACCACCTTAGCAAACATCCCCATCTGTGCAGGGTGACTGTGAGTGTACTTTGAAGGGCTCTCTGTACTCCTGGGCATAGGGGGGATGTGTTAAACAGCATTAGCAAACATCCCCATCTCTGCAGGGTGAGTGTGAGTGTAATTTGATGGGCTTTCTGTACTCCTGGGGATAGGGGGGATGTTTTAAACCACATTAACAAACATCCCCATATCTGCAGGGTGACTGAGGGCCCACTTTGAAGAGCTCTCTGTACTCCTGGGGATAGGGGGGATGTGTTAAACCACATTAGCAAACATCCCCATCTGTGCAGGGTGAGTGTGAGTGTACTTTGAAGGGATCTCTGTACTCCTGGGGATAGGGTGGATGTATTAAACCACATTAGCAAACATCCCCATATCTGCAGGGTGAGTGTGAGTGTACTTTGAAGGGATCTCTGTACTCCTGGGGATAGGGGGGATATGTCAAACAACATTAGCAAACATCCCCATATCTGCAGGGTGACTGAGGTCCCACTTTCAAGGGCTCTCTGTACTCCTGGGGATAGGGGGGATGTGTTAAACCACATTAGCAAACATCCCCATCTGTGCAGGGTGACTGTGAGTGTACTTTGAAGGGCTCTCTGTACTCCTGGGCATAGGGGGGATGTGTTAAACAGCATTAGCAAACATCCCCATCTCTGCAGGGTGAGTGTGAGTGTAATTTGATGGGCTTTCTGTACTCCTGGGGATAGGGGGGATGTTTTAAACCACATTAACAAACATCCCCATATCTGCAGGGTGACTGAGGTCCCACTTTGAAGGGCTCTCTGTACTCCTGGGGATAGGGGGGATGTGTTAAACCACATTAGCAAACATCCCCATCTGTGCAGGGTGAGTGTGAGTGTACTTTGAAGGGCTCTCTGTACTCCTGGGGATAGGGGGGATGTGTTAAACCACATTAGCAAACATCTCCATATCTGCAGGGTGAGTGTGAGTGTACTTTGAAGGGCTCTCTGTACTCCTGGGGATAGGAGGGATGTGTCAAACAACATTAGCAAACATCCCCATATCTGCAAGGTGACTGAGGACCCACTTTGAAGGGCTCTCTGTACTCCTGGGGGTAGGGGGGATGTGTTAAACCACATTAGCAAACATCCCCATCTGTGCAGGGTGAGTGTGAGTGTACTTTGAAGGGCTCTCTGTACTCCTGGGCATAGGGGGGATGTGTTAAACAGCATTAGCAAACATCCCCATCTCTGCAGGGTGAGTGTGAGTGTACTTTGATGGGCTCTCTGTACTCCTGGGGATAGGGGGGATGTTTTAAACCACATTAACAAACATCCCCATATCTGCAGGGTGTTTGAGGGCCCACTCTGATGGGCTCTCTGTACTCCTGGGGATAGGGGGGATGTATCTAACAACATTAGCAAACAATCCCATAGCACCAGGGTTTTTGAGGGCCCACTCTGATGGGCTCTCTGTACTCCTGGGGATAGGGGGGATGTATCTAACAACATTAGCAAACAATCCCATAGCACCAGGGTGTTTGAGGGCCCACTCTGATGGGCTCTCTGTACTCCTGGGGATAGGGGGGATGTATCAAACAACATTAGCAAACAATCCCATAGCACCAGGGTGTTTGAGGGCCCACTCTGATGGGCTCTCTGTACTCCTGGGGATAGGGGGGATGTATCTAACAACATTAACAGACATCCCCATCTCTGCAGGGTGAGTGTGAGTCTACTTTGATGGGCTCTCTGTACTCCTGGGGATAGGGGGGATGCATCAAACAACATTAGCAAACAAACCCATAGCACCAGGGTGATTGAGGGTCCACTCAGATGGGCTCTCTGTACCCCTGGGCATAGGGGGGATGTGTCAAACAACATGGTCTGACAACCCCATATCTCCAGGGTAATTGAGGACCCACTTTGCTGGGGTGTCTGTAGACCTGGGGATAGGGGGGATGTGTCAAACCACATTAACAAACATCCCCATCTCTGCAGGATGAGTGTGAGTCTACTTTGATGGGCTCTCTGTACCCCTGGGCATAGGGGGAATGTGTCAAACAACATGGTCAGACAACCCCATATCTCCAGGGTAATTGAGGACCCACTCTGATGGCCTCTCAGGGCTCATGGGGATAGGGGAGTTGCCTTGACCAACATTGGCAAAGAACCCCATAGCTCCATGGTGTCTGACAGACCATGTAATGCACATTTCACAAGCCCTGATGATTGGCCATATGTGTTACCCTGAAGATGCATATCCCGCCATCAGCACATGATGTTTCCAGAGCCTCCTTAGCCAGATCTATGGCCTAGCTGTGTTACAGTATGTTGTAGCACATCAACAGAAGCAGATGCCATGACTACAGGATGGCATCATGCCCTATGTGACCAAGTACGTCAACACCTGGGTACATGGCAAACTACTCAGATGTGATACATAAAGATGTGTACATGTGGTTTCACCTGCTGCACTTTACTGTTGTAGACCACCTACACACAACAGCATGGACATCTGCAATCACCCCTGTCTTTGTATATGGCTATTTTGTCATGCTGCCATACACTTACCTCACGTTTGTTCTCCGCCACACGGTTGAACCGCCTTGTGAAGCGTTCCCACGCCCTACGCACCTTTCCGGTGTCCCTTCCCCTGGAGGCCCCTGGGAAGAGCTTCTGTAGCTTGGGCCCTATCAATATCGCCAGTTGGCGCAGCTCGCGGCGACTAAACGCAGGCTTCCTACTGTGGGACGCCATTTTCCTGTCTGCACGTGTAGCCGCGGTGATGCACACAACTCAACTTCCGCATTTGCGCACAGCGGTTCACGTACATGCGCGCCACATGGCTACGTGACCGAGATATTCGCGCACCAGCGTTCCGCATGGCTGTGTGCCTGGAATATGCACATTGAGAATGCATGCATCTTTCAGACACACTGGGTAGTGTGTGGACAACAGTATGTCTACTGATCTCTGCAGCCACACATAGCACCGATGTGTCTCTCATGTTCAAAATAACACTTAGATTATTATGGATTATTCTTGTTTACACAGTGTGGTCTTGAACCTATGGACACATATTCACTGATTGCTTAGTGCATTGTCTGATGAGGTGTGCTATGTGTGTCACATAGCAGGTACTGGCAGGACACTTATAACAAGGGGTGCTGACAAACCATCAGCGTTGGCAAACAGACCCCCTGGAATTTTGGGGTTGTGTGTGCCCCTGGAGTATGTTCAGTTGTGTATCTCCATGTGTTCACTGCAAGGATGTGGGGTTTGCCATGGGTGGGTGGGGGAGGCACCATATTTGAACATTGCACATGCACAATAGGTTGCGTGCTGACCATTACGAGGTGATGTAGGTCGGCATGACACCTTTTTGCACGTTATCCTTTACTATGTGTGCTGCCATACAGTGCTGGTGGCAGAGGTGTAGCACAATGGTTGTTAGATGGACTGCTAAACCTGGGGTCATGTGTTCAATTATCCAGTGGGACTGTGGATTACGTGTCTCAGGCAGCACACATTATTGTACAGCAATGGCAATTTAGACATAGTGCTTTCAATGTACATTGTTGCTGCGTGCGGCATATATCTTCTTACGTTGCAACAGTGTTACATGAAGCAGTTTCCTTTCTACATGACATATGTATTGCCACAAGCAACACTCTATACATGTCAGGTGCAGTGAAGCATTGTTCCTACTGTATCAACGCATCCCTGATAACCACAGCACACAGTCTGCAGGATTTCCTCCTTAGCCAGCCAGGCATATGTTCTCAGCTATAGAGCTGTGTCCCATAGCTCACCTCGCTGCCTGTGAAGCCAGAGGATGTGTGTTCCCAACCACAGTGCGGTAATTTGTGGGTGCAGCCATTGACAGTTGTTTTAATGGAAATTAGTAGTGCCAGCTCTACGATCCTCACAGTGCTGTAAGCCTCAGGTGCCCCATAAGCAACCTTATAGGGAAGCCTATGGTTACAGCACTGTGATGGTTTCTCTGTTGGCAGTACTACATGACATTACAAACATACTGCCCCAGACAGCCCCCATGTACCTTATAGAATAGTTATCTGCATGTTACAATGACCTGATCAATGTCTGGCCAGTTTGTGCAAAGTAAACAGCATTGATGCTGATTAGCACAGTATATGCAGCAATGTGCCTATCAAAAAATGTTTGCTGTCTAACTACACTAGGGATTTGAACCAACAATCTGTTGCTTCACAGGCATTGCATTCACCACTGGGCTACAACTCTATATGTGTGAAAAGAGGTCTGGCTGGCTACAATATGAGGTATGCAGACTGTGTGTTGCGCTTAACAGGGTAGGGGTACTCCACTCACACCCATGATGCACTGCACATTCAAAGCAGCAGTCTACACATTTTCCAAGGATGGGGTGTGCACCCCCACAACACCTGGGCCTAGTGCTGTGTACAGACCTTCTGTGTTGCTGTTACAGAGTGACTACAGACCGTCTCAGTGTGGGGGGCGTGTGCTCACCCTGAGGGTGAGGTGGCGTGCACATCACCTCTCCTTGCTGAAAGGCCTATACCTCATGTTCCATGTGTGCCAATGTTTGATAGGTTGTTCCATCAGACACACCTACGGTACACCTCTGTCCATCTATATATCCCACCCACATCTGGGCCTTGTGGACTTTGATGTACATGGAATAGTGCATATTGTGTGTGTGTGTGTGTGTGTGTGTGTGTGTGTGTGTGTGTGTGTGTGTGTGTGTGTGCGCGCGTGTGCGCGTGTGTGCGCGTGCGTGTGTGTGCGTGCGTGTGCGTGCGTGCGTGCGTGCGTGTGTGTGTGTGTGTGTGTGTGCGTGCGTGCCATGGCCACATTATATATGTGCAAGGGAAGGAGCTGTATGGACACCTAGGCAGAGTGTGACAGCCCACCGAACATGCCCTCTGGAACCCAGGATTCCCCCAAAAACCAATCCACATTCTCTATCCCTGCAATGGGGGTAGCGGCAGACAGGGCCATCAACCTCAGTCCAGCTGCAGTTGGAGGAAGCAACAGAGCACCTTCTACAGTTCTGTACGCATCTATACTTCAAGTGCAGGTACTTGCTAGGCCTTGAAACGCAACACGCCACACCACCATCGGACATTTTCCAGCTGCAGAACCCTGCGAGGTGTCCCAGACATACACACACTAACTGCAGAAAGTCCGCTAGCCAGTCCATTGTGCATGCTACCGCAGGACATGTGTGCACCCATAACTGGGATGGGAGCACACCCACCAGGCAGTTAACTCAGTGATTGGGCCCCAGAACTACAGAAGCCATATACATCACATGAGAGACCAACTATACCAACTAGCCATGCCGTGGTCACTGCTCGGTCAGGGAGAGAGTGACCTCCCAGCAGGACATGCTGTGAACACCATGTCTGTGCAGGTGGTGGCCAGGCAGTACAATGTCCCAGACATTGCCCTATGCCCAGTGCAGTTGCATCCTGCTCATGCCACCCTGTCTGAACTGTACCCACAGTGCCTTGCTCCTCATTATGCACATTGCCAGGCCAATAATGGAGCAGTGCTATCAGCTTGGTCTGCGGAGGGTTTTGTCAACCACCATACGCAGGATAGACAAACACACACGCCCCACACCTATGGCAGCAATGAGCAGCTGAAGAGGTATTTGGCAGCCCTGGCAAACGCGCCATTACTGGGCACAGTGCAGGCATGGCTATGTTAGGCGGAAACGTTGGTGTCATGCTCCAGGGTGCTGGACTCTGTCAGACACATGACCTTTCGCACATTCCACAGACATCAGAGAGGTTGGTGTGATACAACTCATTGAAATATTGTGTTTAACTTTGCCATTTCTATGTGCCAGGAATCATAGCAGCCTTTTGATATCTGTGTACCATATACACGTGATTACTGTGGCATTGCTAATGTATGCACATGCTAGTATTGGGAGATGCACACAGGGCCCAAAATCCAGACTCTGCATTTGACTTTGGATGATGGAGCCTGCAGGTGCAGGTGTTTCCACCCCTGTTGGCCGCTGCTTTAGGCCAGAGGTTCCCAACTACAGTCCTGGTGGGCCAAACACTGTTCAGGTTTTCAGGATATCCCTGATGAATATGCCTATGATACCTCTGCATACCATGGGGCCAGGACCTGCAATTGCAGAACACGCATCTTTCTTGGGGACTGCATCCAACCTGAGGGATTTTTTAACCTCCAGGACTGCATTTGGGGGACTCTGCTGTAGGGAATACATATGTTTATGTGGTGTGTGTTATTTAAGGAAAGATATGAGTGTTTCACCCACACTTATGTCCTCCGCATTAAGGGTTCAGTCTTTATTATCATGTGTTATTCAAAGTTTAAAATGTGGGTACTGGTATGGCAGGTGCCCCAGCTGGGCTTTGAGCCGGTGACCTTCTGCTCCATAAGGCACTGCCTGCATCCGCTGCACCACCATCTTAGCACATCAGCAGTGTGTTCCCTGGGGTGTCCATGGCTGTTTGTCAGACAGGGACTGTCTTTTGGGTTGCACTGAACCCTCATGAGGGGGATGGGCCACCACCTGCTGTGAGCAGCACACACTGCCCCCTCCACCACCGGTAACCCTCTGGCAACATGCTATTCTGCACCATTGCTGTTTACATTGCACTGGCATCTTCATTGGGGCAGCATGGAACCTGACTGGTGTTTGGCCCTCCAGGGCTGCCTTTGGGAGACTCTGCTCTAGGTACCACACTTTTACGGTGTTTGTGTTCATTGGTGTTGAATATATAAATTTGAGGCATGTTTCTGTTCCCAGGAATACCTGACAGTCTTTACTACCATGTTTTCTTCATGTGTAAAATAAGGGGATTGTGTTGGAAGCTGACACAACTGGGATTTGAACCTGTGATCCTCTGGTCCTACAGGTTGTCTATTTCAGAGTATAGGCGAATGTTTAGAGCTGTTACATTGAGAGTGGGTGAAACACCCAGGGCTCTGAGTCAGAGAATCAGAGGTTTAGCTGTAAAATGGTTGGAGCCTGAGCAAAAGACGGTAGAAATGTTATTAGACATTATAATGCTCGAACAATTTATGTCTGCGGTCCCTAAAGATTTGTACACTTTCCTTATACAGCAAAATTGCCAAAATCTTGGAGAGGCAACCATGCTAGCAGAGAGATTCTTGGAAGCCATGCAGGCTTGCCATAGAATGGGTGGCCCTCTGAAGATTGGTGCTGAGGCTAGATGTGCTGTATCAGAAAAGAAAATAATTAAAAATGTTTCTGAAAATCAATGTACTGTATCAAACCAGATGACACAGTGGAATAGAAAGAAATGTTTCAAATGTAGAAAATGGGGACATTTAGAAAAGAGATGCCAGACACACACTAGCTTAGTGGGTGTGGATTTAAAACAGCCCAAAGAAGGATTTCTTTTGATGGTTGATGTGCAAGGAATTACCACAAATGCTTTGTTAGACTCTGGGGCAGACCAGAGTATGATGTCAAAAAGGCTTTGGAAGAGGATAGAGGCCCAAGAAGGATTTGTGCCTAAAACCCCTGAAAGCCAAGTTCACATCAGATGCATTCATGGTGCTGCAACATCATATCCCACCTATAGGCTAAAGGTTAAGTGCCTGGGGGGACAAGAGGAAGTCCTGTTAGCAGTGGTGCCTAGGCTACCCTTTGATTTGGTTCTAGGAAGAGACTGGCCAAGATTTAAGCAGGGTCTAGTGGAAGGACTAGGAAAGAAGGAGGGAGAAGGTTTAATGGTAATAGCTCCCGGGCCTTTATTTGGAAGTCCTCAGACCCCAGCTAAAAAGATGGTTAAGCGTCCAGAAGACCAAGCTACCCCAAAGCAGACATTCGTCCTAAAGTACCATAGGGTCACAGAGAAGGCCCAAGCTCCTAAGCGGGCAACCCCTCAAGCTGCTGGGTTTGACCTGTGCAGCATAGAAAATGTGATTGTACTTAGCCAAGGGAGAGCCCTGGTTGACACCGGTCTCCAAGTGGAAATACCTATTGGATGCTATGGGAGAGTAGCCCCAAGGTCCGGATTAGCCCTTAAATATTTCATCGATGTGGGTGCGGGAGTAATTGATCCCGATTACAGGGGCAATATTAAAGTTCTGTTGTTTAATTTTGCACAGAATGATTATCACGTGAAGACAGGAGACAGAATTGCCCAATTGATCTGTGAGAGGCTGGGTTTTCCACCTGTGGAGGAGGTCACATCCCTGGAGAATTCTGAACGTGGAACCAAAGGCTTTGGTTCTACTGATGTCAAAGGGGTTAAAAGCCTAGCTGCCACCTGTGCCCAAGAGAGGGAGGTGAATGAAGAGGAAGATTTGGGACCCCAGGTATCTGATTGTAAAGAAAAATCAGAGCCCCAAATAGGTGAGGACCTGACAGTGGTACAACAGGAAGAAATTAGGAAGTTGCTTAAAGAATTCCCAGATGTGTTGACACCCATGCCTGGGGAGATACATTTGGTTGCCCATGAAATAATAACTCCACCTGGGAAATTAGTTCATCAAAGGCCATACCGCTTGCCTGAAGCCAAGAGACAGGAAGTAGTGGCACAAGTCCAGGAGATGTTGGACATGGGAGTAATAGAGGAGTCAAAGAGTCCCTGGAATAGCCCCATAGTCCTGGTGCCGAAGCCTGATGGATCTTTAAGATTTTGTATTGACTTCCGGCAGGTAAACGCCATATCAGTTTTTGATGCATATCCAATGCCAAGAATTGAAGAGCTGTTGGACCAGCTGGGACAGGCTCAATACTTAACCACCCTTGATATGACAAAAGGATATTGGCAAATCCCTCTCACCAGGGAGTCAAAGCCGAAGACTGCGTTCAGCACCCCCGTTGGCCTTTTCCAGTTCAAGAGGATGCCTTTCGGACTGCATGGAGCAGCGGCTACCTGCCAAAGGTTAGTGGATCAGGTACTTCGACCCCACCAAAATTATGCTTTTGCATATATGGATGATGTCATAATCCATAGTAACACCTGGGCGGAGCATCTGAAGAGGATCAGGGCAGTCTTGTGCTCCATGAAGCAAGCGGGAATCACTTTAAACCCGAAGAAGTGTGCCTTTGCAAATAGGGAGGTAAAATACCTGGGCCACCTAGTGGGAAGAGGAAAAATTAAACCTCTAATGAGTAAAGTAGATAGCATCAGGAATTTTCCTCCTCCAACAACAAAGAAACAACTAAGAAGTTTCTTAGGACTTATTGGATACTACCGCAGGTTTATACCGCAATTCGCAGAGAAAAGTGCAATTTTCACGGATATGCTGCGGAAGAATTGTCCAAACCAGCTAAAGTGGACACCTGAAGCTGAAAAAGCGTTTTCAGTCTTAAAAGGAAAATTGTGTACAGGACCGGTACTGAAAGGGGTGGACTTCAAGAAACCCTTTCTGGTTCAAACCGATGCATCGGATGTAGGGCTAGGAGCGGTTCTATCCCAGTGTCATGATGGGGAGGAGCATCCTGTGATGTACCTGAGCAGGAAGTTGTCACCGGCTGAACAAAAGTATTCCACAATAGAAAAAGAATGTTTAGCTATCAAGTGGTCAGTGGAGGCGTTAAGGTTTTACCTTACAGGGAGAAAGTTCCAGTTGGTCACGGACCATGCCCCACTTAAGTGGTTGCAGCAAATGAAGAACCACAATGCCAGGTTGACACGCTGGTACATGGCCTTACAGGCATTTGATTTTCAAGTTGAACATCGTGCTGGGAAGTTACACAAGAATGCGGATGCCCTTTCCCGTATTACGGACTGTAGAGAAGAAGTTTCACCAGTGACACCAGTCCGTAATAACTTAAGCAGGGGGGTATGTGATAAAGAAGCTTATCATAGCTCAGGAAGGAGATATAGAAAAGGTGAAGTGACTCTGAACAAGCAACCTGTCAGTTCTGGTAGAAATATGAAAACAGAATTTTGCCATAAAAGACTACCAGTCCCAGAATGCACCAGGTTTCCAACAGCCATTAGAGGAGCTGAAGTGAGGAAACGTGTGTTCAATCAGGAGGGCTATGAGGTAATCCCTAAGCACTCATCTCAAAGGGCAGGGCCTGATTCAGCACAGCTGCGCTGTGTTAGGGAGGAGCACTCATCCAAGCAGAATAAGAGTAGAGTTTATTCTACAGATGACCATCTTCATGATCACCTTGGATATCCAGAGAATTGTCCTCAGTATCCTGAGAATCAGCTTGAGTTTGATCATCAGTTTCATCTGAAGGATCATCAGAAGCAGAAGCCAAACCGCACGGACAGAGAGGGAAAGAGACCCTTTGGAAGAAGGAAGAGAAAAGCCTTTGAGAGGTCTAGAAGAGTCCAAAGCAGTATGTATACTGGGAGGTATTCCAAGGGCCAGCATACACCATTGGACTGGGGAAGGCCAGAGGAATGGTGCTGCAGAGCTATTAGGAATCACCAGAGGCTACCTGTGAGGGAGACGGCTGCACGTGGAAGGGACCCTAAGACCTGTGCCAGAAGGTATGTGAAGAGAGATCCAGTGTCCAGGGATCTGGATTGGAAGGCTGGACATAAGAACTGGACTACATACTGGCCAGGCTATATAGAGAGGAACTCTAGCAGCAATGGAAGCTCAGGTATGAACACTGATCTATGCCCTAGCTATAACCTAGAAAGACAGCAGGGAAACAAGTATTCTCCTGAAAATGCTCCATTGAGAGATTCATCTGTGCCAATCCATGATATTGAACCCATGCTTGTTGAACAAGGGGGAATAATAGCAGATGAGGATCCTGTTTATATGGACTGCTCTCTATCTAAACTCCGTTGGTAACTTTCTGTTATAAAGTACAGCAACCATCACAAAGAAATACAAATTTGTTCTTTAATCTACTCAGAAAAGCTCCTGAAGCAGGATTTGACCCACACAGTGGAAGGCAAGCCAGCCATGGGGTTTCAGCTGGTAACTGCTAGCAATTAAGCCTTACCTAATTGCTTGTGAGCTAGGAGAGAATCACTTCTGTATCTATGTGGGAAGTAATCAGAAGTTAACCTGAAAAGAACAGTTTGTTTCTTGCTTTGTGGCTTTTCATTTGTTGTTTTCCTGATTTTGACTTTGTTTTTCCAAGTTAACACTGAAAGCAAGTAACCTAATTTATGTCCTACCAAGCATATCTGTGTTGGGAGAAATAACCCCATAAATAAATATCTTATTGGCTTTACCCAAGAGCACAACTAAATTATTGTCAGCAGGTGTGTCTGGTGTGAATGAACTACATTGCCCACAATACCTTGCAAATCATATAGATATATGCACTTGACAAGACTGTGAAGATTCTCACCCAGGCAGCCGTCTGACAGATTCTACAGGTTAATATTACTGAGCATCCTAGACTTCTGTACAGTTTTTCAAGCCCTAGTCTGCCCACACTGGAATTATTGCAATATCATCCTACAAAGACTATTGAATCACACAATTCACCCTTTATTGCTGGCATAAAACACTGCTGCCTGAATCCTCTATTGAGCAGCCAGAACAGTAACTGGGTAGTCGGACCCGGTGCTCTCCCCTTCCAACCTTTCAATACCCCCCTCTCCTACTAACTCCTCCTCCCTCCTTGCCCACAAATTCACACACAGCAGTTCTTGGTAACAGCTGGTCGCAGCTTTATTGCCATGTTAACACATTAAACATTATAACAATAACGATCATCAAACAAACCCAAGCGGAGCGATGCCTCACCAGCCATGCAATTAGCAAGGTGACCTCACCTCTGCTCCCGCCGCAGTCAAGCCACCGGCAAAGTTCCTACCACCCCTGCCTGACTTTGCCATATCAATAGCAAAATTCGGCTAGGGGTTATCCGGGTCGTGGGCACCCCGCCCCGCCCCAAGTAGCCTAAAGCTCCGGACCCCGGACACCTCTGGGTTCCCGCCACCGGCACAGACCCATTGATGAGCCTGTGCCGCCCCCTTCACAATCAATCTGCGAACAGCGAGCATCACTATGAACCACCCACTCCAATGCCTCCTGCCAGTCATTCAAGAGCAAGTCCACCCCCACCGGAGAGAGATGTACCCCATCGCCCCTAAACAATCCAGCACAAGCCACCTCCACCCACGAATACTGCACCTGATATCCTCCCTGCTCACTCACCCACCTACCAATCTGCCTGTTAATTTTCATCAGTCCTCTAGACCAACGCGTTTGCCCCCAGTACGACGGCCTAGGAATGACATAAGACCGTATTAAAACCACCCCTCGAAACATCTTTAGCACCAAGGCAAAATCCCTCTTCGCTGCTCTGATCAGCTGCTTGCAAGTCCAGTAAGCCAAATCATTGCCCCCCAGATGCAACAATATAATCACCGGCTGTTTCCTTATGCACTCATGGTGACGGAGCAAAGGCATGAGCTGTGTCCACTGCAGACCGCACTCGCCCAGTCATGAAACTGACACCAACGCAGGATCCAGTCCCAGGTTTAGCCCAACAGGCCTCACTGCTGCTCGCTGACCAGCCCAGTAAACGAAGGAATGCCCCACATCCAACATCCCCACACACTCAGTCCCCCATCTGCAAAAGAAAATAACAGTTAATATCACCCGTTGGCCATTCAACCTGCCCACCTCAGAAACGAACATATCATTGAAAAGCCCTAGATCGCCATCTACCAATACTTTGTATCTGCTCCCCCAACAGCTGAGCCGCCGCCGCACTGGTGGCTGCACCAATGTGAAAAGAATGCACGGAAAAAAGGCTCAAGTCCTTGCCCGTCTGCCGCAAAACCATTCTTAACACTGCTGACACCTGAAAACGCGTCAAAAGCCGCGCATCCTTGTGAATAAATAGCCCCCCCCTCTGACCCCGGGCGTACACATAAGTAGTCCCTCATAGCTGCCACTGGGCACGTCATACCACCGATCTCCTCCAGGACCACCCACAAACCCTTCCCTTGCTGATCCATTTTGTATTTCGCCAGCAGCACCCGTAACTGCCCCCCGCCTACCATGACATGTTGACGCCGCAAACTGACCCCCACTCCCAACCTCCCAGAGTTTGCCACCAATTCACCCACCAGTAAGGCACCAAAGAAGGCCAGATTGAAAACTGCCCGAAAGAGTGTGGCTTCGTATTGTGACTCTGCAACCTTAGGTAATTCCGCACATAGTCTGATGAGTAATTTGTGTGTAATCGGCCATCTACGATCCCTTGGTGTCAGCCGGGAATGCTCCCAGCCTTGCAGCAACTGATGAGCGAGGAACCCTCCCCCTGAGGATCCTTATCCCACCGCCCTCACGAAAAACGCAAAACCGGCCAACTGGCTACACACTGAGAACCGAGCGACACCCTGACTCTTTGCGCTTAGGATATACTGCTTGAGTAACTGATCAGACACCGCCCCCGCCTGCCACCCTCGCGCTCCCAAAAAGTCCACCACTCTCTCACAACCTCGCCAATAAGCATCCCAGGTCTGCTCCGCCACCGAACTCCGCAGCAGATTCCTCATCTCCTCAGGCCACTGCTCCATAATATCCAAGGGACCATGAGCCCTTCCGCGTCCACTTCTGGTGCCAACTTCCGAAACCGATCCCACTGCAAATGGGAAAGAGCATCAGCAATGCCATTAGTATGGCCCGGGATATGTCATGCCTTCAGCAAGACGTTCAACCGCAAACAGGAAAATACCACTAGGAGTAGCCTAGTGGTTGGGGCAAGGTACTTCAGGCCGGAAGGTCGGGGGTTCAAATCCCACTAGAGGACAGCAACCTTGGGCTGGAAGGACTGGGGTTTCTAGTCCCACAGATGCTCCTTGTGGTCTTGGGCAAGCCACTTAACCCTCCATTGCCCATGTTCCCTGTAAGTATTAGTGTATATGTCTCATATTCCCGTGTGTTAAATGTATCCCCCAATTGTGTTGTGACCGCTTTTGATTGAAGGATAAGGCGGTATACAAAACTGTCTAAATAAATAAATAAATAAAAAATTAAGGCCGCCACCTGAAGACACTGCGGAGCGTAATGACTGATGACACTCACCACCGCTTCATTATCACACCACTAGACCACTCTATGGTTGCATAACCTGTCCGTCCACAACTTCAAGGCCACCAACATAGGGAAAAGTTCCTAAAGGTGATGTTAC
Organism: Ichthyophis bannanicus; assembly: GCA_033557465.1. Taxonomy (NCBI): domain Eukaryota; kingdom Metazoa; phylum Chordata; class Amphibia; order Gymnophiona; family Ichthyophiidae; genus Ichthyophis; species Ichthyophis bannanicus. Next base: position 1,248,377,979 of record CM066033.1, read on the forward strand.
TCAACAGTCCTGCATCATGCCACGTTTGGGCCATCTTATCGGCACACCACGCCCTGCCAAAGTATATACCCAAACCTACCCCTCCCGCTGCATCCGTATACAACTGCAAATTTTCGCTAGAAATCTCAGCTTCCATCAGCACCGAAGCCCCGTTGAAGTCTTTCAAAAAAACATCCCAGACCCATAAATCCTCCCGCATCACTCTGGAAATTCGAATGTGATGATGCGGTTTCCCCACCCCCGCCGTCGCCGCAGCTAACTGTCGAATAAATACCTTCCCCATCGGGATTACTCTGCAGGCAAAATTCAGAGATCCTATCAACACCTGCATTTCTTTCAACGTTACCTTAGCAGAGGCCAACACATTAGCAACCTCACCACCTGCAACCTCACCACCTTCTCCACTGGCAGGCGCAGCACCATTTGCTCGGAATCCAACTCCACGCCCAAGAAGGTGATCCTTGTCGCTGGGCCCTCCGTCTTGCTCACTGCCAACAGAACCCCCAATTCGCCCGCCAAGCTCACAAAACCATCCAACAGCGCTCGACAGCACCTAGTCTGTGAAGAGCCCACAAACAAGAAATCATTGAGGTAATGCACCAGCTCCGAACAACCCACCCTCTGCACCACCACCCAATGCAGGAAGGTACTAAATTAGGCGCAAGAAACTGTACAACCCATCAGCATGCATTTATCAAAATAAAATCCTTCTGCAAATCAGAAACCTAACAAATGAAACGAGGAGGGGTGCACCGACAATAAGCGGAAAGCCGATTCAATATCCACTTTTGCCATCAACGACCCGTGACCCGATTTCCTGACTAAATCCACCACCCTATCAAACGAGGCATATCTCACCGTATAATAATCATGCAGGATGTGATCGTTAGCCGATGCCCCAAAGGAAAAGACAAATTGTGTATCAACCAAAATTTCCCCAGTTATTTTTTAGGGATGATGCCTAACAGAGATACCACAAAATTCCGGAAAGGCGGATTACTAAATGGACCAGCTATTCTACCTAACTGCAACTCAACTGCCAACTTTTCCCACGCTACGGATGCAAAGCACCCAACCGATGGGGAATTACGTGCCTCCACAACTGCCACAACACCTTGAACTGGAATAACAAAATCCGCCTGAAACCCCAACTGCAACACTTCCTTATCCCCCTTTTTTGGGTAGCGGCGTAGCATGAACTTAAAACCGCTAACCTTATTGGAGTGGGGGCCCGGTCAAACCCCCCCCCCGACTTGGGGGTCGGCACTGGAGCCAATGAGGCCCCTCTTTTAATACATTTTGTCGCCGCATGTGCCCCTCCACAGACTGAGCAGACATGTCGGAACTTGCAGTCCGGGAACGGGCACACTGATTTATTAAACCACCAGCACACATCCCCCCTCCACTGGCGACTGGTCTGGGTTGCGATACGGCCCCACCCCCCCGAAAGGAACGGCCCGCCCCTGCGTTGGCTGTCGGCCCTCCCCTTCCCCCCCCCCGGCGTTAGCCCTGACCGACATCTGCATGAACCACAAGTTAATATCCTGCATACCCCACGTTAATAACTTGCTCTCTTCCATTTTTTCCCCAAACTTCTCATCGTAGTTTAGACACGCCCATCCCTCATGGGTCTGTGACACTTCCAGGATAGAATCAGCATATGCCAGCAACATCCCATAGTGCTCCAGATAGTGCTGGCCCCAAACACTTGCCAATCGCAAGAAAGACCTCACCCAATTCACGACATTTCTAGAGACTTTCTGAACATGACCAGCCTTCTCGTCCTCCTTACGCTTTTTCTTACTCTCCCCAGAACGCTTCCAACCCTCAAGCAAGCGGAATATATCAATACATCTCCACTTCTGAATTTTCCGCCGCAACTTCTTGGGAACCCCTTCCCACAACTCAGATAAAGTAGCTACAGTAGCCTCCACTGGGGGACACGTATTCCCATCGTCTGCCACCAACTGTCTTTCCAGTACTTTACATTGCCAACACACTGTGCTGTGGTACAGTTGCCCCCACCATGTTTGTCATCAGTACTGGCAGCCACATGGGCTGCCCGCAGATATGGCGGGTCCAGCGGCTCCCAGCTCTCCCTCCTTCACTCACCTGTTCATTGCATTTCCTGAGTGCTCTATCTAGTGTTAGGGCTACATCTTTCTCTGTTCCTCACAGGTCATGAATGTCATCCTGCGGCACCTTTCAGCCCTTAGGGCACACTAACCTAGGGCACCGTAACCTTGTTAGGCCACCTTAACCTATGGTTCCATAGCCCAGGGTGCCTTCTAGAGTGCCTTGTCCAGAGGTGCCTACTACAGCGCTTAGCCTAAGGAGCCCTATAGGGTGCCTTATGAGGCACCTTACAAGGCGCCTTACAGGGTGCCTTACAAGGCACCTTCCCAAGCACCTTACAGGACGTTTTACAAGGCTCCTTACCAGGCACCTTACAGGGCGCCTTACAAGGCACCTTATTAGGCAACTTACAGGGTGCCTTATAAGGCACCTTACCAGGCACCTTACAGGGCGCCTTGTAAGGCACCTTACCAGGCATCTTACTGGGCACCTTGCAAGGCACCTTACAGGGCGCCTCACAAGGCGCCTTAGAAGGTGTCTTGTAAGGTGCCTTATGAGGCGCCTTGTAACGTGCGGTAGTTTGTAACATGCGTTGGCTGATACGGCTTGCTGTAATGATGCACAGCCTACGCCTTTATATGGGCATCTGTACCTTTACCGCGGAACCTAACGCGAATGACATTAGCGCAGTTTAGTAAACATACCCCTTTGTTAAAGAAGGAGATGTAATTAACTTATTGGATGACAAGAGGAAGTAACGTGTGACTGTCTTTTTAAAAATGGTGTCTGCTGTGTTCAAAAAATCAATGACTACATAGCCATGTAAAAATCCGATTTAAAGGAAAGTTTATGGAGTTCTGTTTTTCAGAAGCAGCTGCCAGACCAGTATAAAGGTATATGTTGACACATCAATGTTGGGCGACAATGTTACGGCTTTATAAAAGATAAGTTTGCTACAAATGAAAATGAATTTGAAATGTTATGAGAGTGTATTTAAAAAGTTGTATAAGAAATGTCAGGCACAGATTTGATAGCTTTGCTCTGTGTTGTTGTTGATACCGCTTATACTTTAAAGAAATTCAGTAGTGAAGCAAGTGCTGGATGGTGTTACATTGTTAATTTGACAATATATCAGTAGCACATACTTTCAAACATGTATATCCCCATGCAATTTCATGCAGGATGTGCCTATTTACGGACATCACATGCTGTGTACCCACAGAAAAGGCTTACAAAATTATTCCCATCGGGATAATTTTATAACAGACCATCTAGGTTGAACAGGACAAGAAGGGACCTATTTCTAGCTTGTTTTACAAAGATATATAGGCTCCTCTCTTTGTTTATGAAATATTAAGAGTAAACTGGCAGAAATTGCAGCTAGATTGAAGCCAGGGACATTTTACACTAGCACGGGAGCTGATGTGAATGCACAAGCATAAATTCTATGCAATCGCACATTGAAACAGAAACATGATGGCAGATAAAAACCATTCGGCCTCTCCAGTCTGCCCTTCCATACCAATTACTAAGCCCGAGAGTCCCTTTTTTATCTTTAGAGATCTTCTGTGTTTGCCCCATGCTTTTCTGAATTCAGATACAGTCTTTGGCTTGTCATTTTATTATATTAAAAAAAAACGGGTACTTTGCAACTCCACCTGGAATCCACCCAAACTCTGCCACAGAATATGCCTACTGTGCATGTGGATCATGCACCTTCTTGTCACCACACATGCGTTTCCACACCAAACCCTTGGCACAATTTTATAGCAGTCCTTTACATGCATAAAGCAGGCTTTTATGTTAGGAAAAAATGCATTAAATTGTCCTCATTAGGGCTGATTTTCTATATGGCACATAGGTAGTTATGCGCATGAAATGAGTGTACATCTTTATTCTAAAGGACTTGCGTGCATGAATTGCCACTTAAGTGCACACTGTGGTCAGTCGCTATTCTGCAAGCACGCGTGTGAGTGGCACTATGCACAAATTCTGTAGAAGGGTGCGCAGAGGCGCCGCATGGGTGGAGCATAGATGGGGACAAACTAGACTCAGGTGCATCCATACACTGCTATTCTAAAAAGTAAAGTAAAGTAAAGTTCACGCCTGCTTTGCTATACTATGGGGTATGTTTACTAAACTGCGATAAGTGACATTATCCTGAGATAAAGTAATGTTATCGCACGATAACATCTCCGGCGGCGATAAGTGCCGAAGAGGGTGGAGAGAGGGCGAAGAGAAGGGGTCAATGGGTGGGGAGGGGGCAGGGAGAGGCTCCTGCTACACTAAGGCTGTGAAATGAAGGTTTGAAAATTAACGCGAGTGAAAACCTCGGGTTAGAGGCACATTTGCAAGAGATAGAAACCATTTAAGTGTCAGCAATGTACAGCAGAGGCAGTGAGCCCAAGAAAAGTGATAGTAGTGCTACATGTGCAGTAATAGCATAGTGCCCAAGTTTGATAGGGCACTATGGTGATGTTGCAAATAGGGTACAGGGGGCTGCAGGCGGGACATGCAGTGGGGCATCTGGGGCACAGGTTGTACTAGGCAGATGCCTAGGTGGCACATAGGAAGGCAGAAACAGAAAATCAGCAAGACAGGAACTGACCAAGGTCAAACATGCCCACGAGTGTGTATCCCACAGTGTCCCATGGGACAGTACCCAGCAAGTAGCCCAAAGGGCACATAACATTGGCAGGCAGTGCTGGGGGGAAGCATGGATGTCTATGTAGGCACCCCTACCACAGACCCCACACCATAGGCAGCCGCCTACCGGCACACTGGATGGCCTGGGACTGCGCACCATCAGCACCACCGGCATAAGGGCATGTCAGCATGGTGGTGGAGGGGTGCTGGTGGTGGTGGGGGCAGTGCCATCTGGCCACAGCAGACCAAGGCCAAGCCCTGTTTAGGTGGGTGGCGTGCAGTGCGACAGACAAGGTCTGTCTGAAGAACAGTCATAGAAACATGATGACAGAAAAAGACCACATGGCCTATCTAGTCTGTCCTTCCATATCAACAACTACAACAGTCCCCTTTTTATCTTTAGAGATCCTCTGTGTTTGTCCCATGCTTTTTTGAATTCAGTTACTGTCCTCATCTCTACTACCTCCACTGGGAGACTATTCTACGGATCCACTACTCTTTCCGTAAATAAATATTTCCGCATATCACTCCTGAATCTATCTCCCTTCATCCTCATCCCATGTCCCCTCTTAGCAGAACTTGCTTTCAATTGAAAGAGGCTCTCTCCCTGAACATTTTTGCCACGGAGGTATTTAAACATCTCAATCATATCACCTCTATCCCGCCTTTCCTCTAAGGTGTACATATTAAGATCCTTAAGTCTATCCTCACATGCTTTATAATGAAGACCACTAACCATTTTAGTAGCCACCCTCTGCACCGACTCCATCCTGTTCACATCCTTTTGAAGGTGTGGTCTCCAGAATTGCACACTATACTCCAAATGAGGTTGCACCAAAGACTTATACAGAGGCATTATCACCTCCTTTTTCTGCTAGCCATTCCTCTGCATATGCACCCAAGCATCCTTCTAGCTTTGGCTGTTGCCTTTTCTACTTGTTTAGCTACTTTAAGATCATCAGACACAACCACGCCTAGGTCCTGCTCTTCTTTAGTGGACAAAAGTACTTTACCCCCTATGCTATATTGCTCCCTTGGATTGCTTCAGCCCAAATGCATGACCTTACATTTTTTCACATTAAATCCCAGCTGCCAAATTCCAGACCATTCATGGTATCCCCAGGGAATGATTTACCTCTGTGGCAACAGTTTGGTGCAGTGCACACAACCAGTGTGTTCAGGGGCAGAAAAATCACAGGTTGAAGTTCCAGCTGCAGACCATGTCCCTATATTTACCCTAAAGAGCACATACAACATAAATATGTGCACTCCCTTGAGCTTCGGCCAACAGGGGCACAAACACCCACACCCTCAGGCTCCACTATCCAAAGCCTCATGGAGAGTCAGGCTGTTGGGCCCAGCGTGGAGCAGCAGTTACCACTACTAGCACCTGCATATCTTAGCAATGCTGTAATAAACATGGAAACAGGCTCCACATATATCAAAAAGTTGCTATGATTAATTTCAGATAACAAATCCTAAATTAAACACAATTTGTTAACAGAGATTCATCATAGCATCCTTTCTGATATATGTGGAGTGTGTTTCCTTTTTTTCTGACAGTGTTTACCACCCCGGAGAGTGACCCTAACAGTATTGAGTACATTAGCAATGCCTGCACTGTGCTCAGGACGGATGTGGCGGGCAGGGCTGCCAACCACCTCTATCTTTGCACACTGCTGAAATAGATGTGGGAGTGTGTGTATGTCTATCCAGTGTTTTGTGGCTGCCTACACCTTACTGAGCCCACAATGCTTACACTGTTTCCAGCGTTGGCCTGCCAATGTGCATAATGAGGAGCAAGGTATTGTGGGAATGGCCCGGATAGGGCGGTCTGGGCAGGATGCAACTGCACAGGGCATTTGGCAATGGCTAGGACATTATAGTGCCCGACCACCACCTGCATGGACAGGGTGGCCACAGCATGTCATGCTGGGAGGTCACTCTCACCCTGACTGAGCAATGACCATGGCATGTCTAGGTTCCCACATATTGCTGTGCAGTGTTTTGCTCAAGTGATATTTAAGTTTTTTTTTTTTCTGGGGCTCCATCACTGACATACCTGCTTGGTGCTTGTGCTTATGTTCTACTTTTGGGTGCACATAGTTCCTCTAGGAGCATGCATTATGTACTGGCTAGCAGACTGTCTGCAGTTAGCATATGTATGGCTGGAACACCTTGCAGGGTGCAGACTGACTGTGCCCTTTGCTGGTGAATGTCAGATTGTGGTTGGGGGCAGCTGAGCCTTTCTAGGCCTACTGCCTGTCTCCCAGTGCCCTATGTGATAAATACAGATCTGCATTGACTGCCCTCAATAGCACCTTTTCCCCAACAGAACTGGGGTTGATGGTCCCCCAGCCCTTCATCATGTCTCTCTACTGCCTCCATTGCAAAGTTGTAGAGTGTCTCTCTGTTGGTGGCAGATCTTGTCCTGCACCCTGACCCAGCAAGTATGGGCTGGTCAGTGGTGCTACATAATCCACATGTGGGTCCAGACACCCCCCTGCTTTTATAACAAATGACAATGGCAACCACACAGGATATGCACTATTCTGTGCATATAATAATCCAGAAGGACTAGATGTGATTGAGGAATACACATGAACACAGGAGTATCCTAGGTGTGTCTGCAAGGACTACCTATCACACAGCAGCACTGATAGAAACCTGCCAGATACTGCGGACCTGGTGTTGGACGTCCCACTTCACCCTCAGAGTGAGCACAGGAAACGCACAATATCACGGTCTGTAGCTACTCTGTGCCAGCAACACACACGGTCAGTTCTCCCTACCAGGCTGAGGTGCTGTAGAGGCGCATACTTCGTCCTGTGATCAGATGTAGACTGGTGTTCTACATGTGCATTGCATCATGGGTACAGGTGGGTTTACCCTATCCTGGTAACCACAGCAGACATTATGTGCGGTGACCTGCAGTATTTCTGTAGCCAGCTAGGACTATAATAAATGCTATAGAGGTGTAGCCCACTGGTTAATGCAATGACTGCTAAGCCAGAGTTCAAGGGTTCTATTACTCAAAGGTCTCATCTACTAAGGCTGGCCAAGGCAATCCCTTTTCCTGACTGTAACAGTCAGACACATCTCTACAATCTGTGCTGACAACAGAAACACCCTCACCTCAGTGCCGCAACCTATAGGACACATTATACAGTGCCTTGTCCACCAAGGTGCTGTATAATGTGCCCTATAAGGCACCCTATAAAGTGCCCTATAGGGCACATTTTAAAGTGCCTTGGCGGACAAGGCACTTTATAATGTGCCCTATGGGGCGCCTTATAGAGCGCCTTAGGTTACGGCACTGAGGTGAGGGTGTTTTTGCTGGCAGCAAAGATTGTAGAGATGTGTCTGTTGTTACAGGCAGGAAAAGGGATTGCTTCAAACAGCCTTATTAGATGAAACCTCTGAAGGATCAAACCCATGACCTCTGACTCTACAGTCATTGTATTAACCAGTGGGCTACACCTCTATAACTTTTAACACAGCGCTGGCACGAAATTAAGGTTACCGCACGATAACGGCCATGGCGCCCTCTATCGCGCGATAAACAGCCAAGGCACTCTCTATCGCGTGATAAACAGCGATTGCTATGTTGACGCCGGTACGCCCACTTTCTTATATGGCATTGCTCACGTTAATGCTGCACCTTTCGCCGGTAACATTAGCACAGTTTAATAAACATACCCCTATACAAACTGGATGACAAATATGTGAATGGCAATATGCTTTGCCTGTTTGCGAGATTATAGAATTATCTTCAACATGCGTAATTGTATGCTTTCTTTTCTTTCTCCTTGCTCCAAGGTTTCTAGGCATTCTCCTCTCACTCTTATACCGGGGACTAAAATTTAATGCAAGTACTGCAGCTTGTTTGTTTGTTTATTTATGTATGTTTCTTTTCTGTATATTTTGTTTCTTTTATAATGAAACAAGTTTACTGATTTTCTGTTTTTTCACTAATTGTTTCAAATGAAGTAGGTTTCGTATACCTACTGTAAAACCAGGGGTTCTCAATCCAGTCCTCAGGACACACCTAGCCAGTGAGGCTTTCAAGATAACTACAATGAATATGCATGAGAGAGATTTGCATACAATAAAGGCAATGCATAGAAACCTCTCTCATGCATATTCATTGTGGTTATCCTGAAAACCTCACTGACTAGGTGTGTTCTGAGCACTGGGTTGAGAACCCTTGCCTAAAACCATGCTTTATAAATAAATAAATAAGATGTTTGTTCTGGATGAAAAATGAAAACATAAGAAATGCCATGCTGGGTCAGATCAAGGTCCATTAAACCCAGTATCCTGTTTCCAACAGCGGTCAATCCAGGTCACAAATACCTGGCAGGCTCGCCCAAAAGGCACACAGCTTCCACAATGCTCGTCCCAGGGCAAGCAGTAGATTTCCTGGGTCCTCTTTAATAATGGTTTATGGATCTTTCCTCCAGGAACTTGTCAAAACCTTTTTTAAACCCAGCTACATGAACAGCTTTTACTACATCCTCCATCAGTATTTATTGTGATGCTTCTAGATCTGTGCAAGTTCAAGAGAAAAATAATTTTTAAACCTTTGAAAAGAAGCTAAGATGGAACCTGAGTGTAATATCATGGCAAGTAGAAAGTATTATACAGTCAGAGTCATTATCTTTTTCTGACCCTAACTAGTTGTCAGTCTTTTTGTCCGCATATAGCCATGGTATGAATTTTTATCAGCAGTTTCTTTCTTCCACCCTTTCATCTCAGCAGTAGTTATCCTACGAGCTCTATGCTTTATAATGTTTCTTAGTAAGATGTTCTAATTATTTCTACATTGTCTACATGCTGAATTGTTCTTCATATTAATGAGTCCAGTGTTTACTCTGTTGACTTTCATTCTCTCTCCTGATCTTTAGTGAACTTAGGAAGAGAGCTTTTTTTGCAGTGTTTATTTTCTTTTTTCTCTTTTGTGCCTTCTAGCTAATTGATTGCATGTTATTTATTTTATTTATTTATTTTAATTTCTTATATACCGCACTCTTTGACATCAGCGCGGTTTACAGAGAACACAACAAAACCAGAACAACAGGCTGTTCGGAGTTACATATAACAGGATTATGAACTTGGATAACAAGGGAGAACTATTTACATGGAATATGCAATCTGTTAACTAGATCACATGCTCGAACTATGTACATGAATTAACAAGAGTGTTGGGAGCAAGGGAAATACTGTAATTGGATATGTAGTGGGACTAAATGTTATCTTCATATGGGGTAGTATCTGGTGAATAGGTTGAATTTGAGGGCCTTTCTGAACTGGGTTAAGTCGGTTATGGTACGGATGTCGGAAGGGAGCAAGTTCCAGCATTTTGGTGCGCAACACAGGAAAGCTCTGTTCGCTGTTGATAGATTGTACGTTGTTATGGCCTTTGGTATCGATAAGGAGTTTAATGCTGCCTGTCTTCTGTTTCTGTTTGGTGGTACAGTTTGTGTGAGCTCAGAAAGTGAGTTGGAAGATAGGCCCTTTGTGGCCTTGAATGTGAGAATCAGGATTATGTTATGTTATGCATAACTGAATCTGTGCAACTGACAAACAGATCTAAAAAGCAGGATTTCACCCTATGGCCAAAGCAAAATGCCCTTGGCAAAATAAATAGTCCAACTTCCTGGCCCCGCTCTTTCTAGTCCATTCAATATGTCAAAAAACAAAAACATAGACCATTGTTTCCCATATCTTTTTTCCAGCCATTTCTGAGGCAGTCTATTTCCAAATGAATTACTTCTGCACATCCTATAGTAGGGTGTTGAGGGTCTAGTGATGATAGTCTTACCATCTATGGTCTTTTCTTCTTTGACTTAACCCTGCAGAAACTTACCATTTAATATAATTTAATCTTTAAAAAATGGTATAAGTCTCTAAAAAAAGTATTTCAAAAAATAATTTTTGATATGAAAGTGTTCCAAGCAAAGTGGCCATGTGGGCCCCTGGTTCAAAATGATAGGAATGTTGATGCATTTCCAAAGATATTGAAGGAAGAGTTTGAGGGGTTTCGTGACACTGTAACCACTGAAAAAGAGAAGAATCATTTGCTTAGTGCCTCGTGCTTCATTAACAAACTTTATTTGGCCAAATAAGTATTATGCAGGATGGAACAGAAAGAGAGGAAAGGAAAATCTAAAGATATTAAGCAGGCTTATAAGTGTGATTGAAAAGTTAATAGTGATTTAATAAAGAAAACTAAAAAGGAACTGTTTTTGGGCCATAAAATACACTCTTCATGCTCAGGCATGTCACTACTCTGCTTAAGCATTTATACTGGTTCTCCATTAAATTTAGGTTCAATACAAGATGCTCACTATTGTTCATAAGGTTATCCGTACTGACACCCCCTAATCCCTTGCGGATCTCATTTGCTTGCATGCTTCCCCACATCTTCTCCGGACCATCCATACAAACCATCTCTCCCTTCCCTCCCCTACACATGCCCGCCTTGAGCTCACCCACCACTCTGCATTCTTCTTTCGGGGACCCACACTCTGGAACTCGCTGCCAACCAAACTTCACACTGAATTGTCCTTCCAAAGATTCAAGACCATGCTCAAAACCCATCTATTCCACCTAGCCTTTGACCTTCCCCTCCCCCACCCCTGACTGCCCATTTCTTCCCCCGCCTGGCTTGTCTCTTCACTCTGTGGCCACACTGTGCCTACTTCTATCTTCTAAGTCTTAGCCTTCTATATGTTCTCTCCCTTCTCTCTCCTATACATTGATGGAGTACCTTTCTATTTTCTGTTTGCAGCCTAACAAATTTGTAAACCACTCTGCTGCTAACACTTGGGCAGTATATCAAGCATAACATAAAGATAAAGATATGCCTTCCCCAGGCCAGCAGAACTATTTGCTATAGTGAAGAGAGTGATGACCATGCCCATGTCACAAGTGCCTCTATGTCCTTCTATGGATGAGTTTGGCATTTTCTTCATGGAAAGGTAAAGTCCTTAACAATATCAACTCAGAATATGCCTGAGCTCAATACTAGTTTGAGACTGATTACCTGGAATATCTTTGAATTACATAAGTAATTAGAAACTTTTGAGGAGTCTACTAGTCCAGTAGATAAGGTTTCTGTTCCTGTCGTCAAAGAGCTACATCAGTCCTTTGGCAAATTCTTAACTGCTTTTGTTCACATCTCCTGCAGGAAGGTGCACAGTGAGTTAAAATGTGCAGGATTGATATTTGGCAGTGGTGGTCAGTGCTTTTATAGGACCTGACCACCACTGCTTTATTTTAAACTGGATATTGTGGCCGCGACCCGTCCGCCTAGGCGGTTGCCTAGTGGGGAGCGCTGGTTATCACTCTTCTTTTGTGTAGTTGTGGGTTTGCTTTGTAAGCAATGCGAGTGGAAGAGGATCACAGGACAATTTGTTAACATAAATTGCTTTTTATTTCTTTCTTTCTGGAACCAATTTTGACAAGCGACCTTGCTGAGGCAAATGACCTTGGGAGTTATGGCTGGTCCCCTTTGAACCACCAGGCCTCACAGCCTTATAATGCTGTTTCTTCCCTTGGTTCCTCTGGACTCTTGGCCTCTCCTCCTGGCTTTTAGCATGCAGTTTTTCCTGAGCACGTCCTGCTTGTTCTGCAACTTTCCTTCCTTGTCCTCGTCCTCTCTCTCTTCCTCTTTCTCCTTCTGGTTCCCTTTCTGCTTCTCCCTCACTTCCTGAGTGACGCAGCTTAAATATCCTGTAGCTTGTTTCCTTCCCTGGCCCCACCCCCTCTCTGCCTGCACGAGCTCTAGAGGCTGGGTGTGGCTTCAAGCTAACCCTGTTAGTATGTGTTCTAGTTTCTCTTTCTGCCTGGGAGCTATGCTTTAGTGAGCCCTTCCCCCGCTCATGAGAAAAAAACTCTTTTTTTTCAGTTTTAAAGGGCTCTGCTACCTGCGCATCACCACATATCCCCCCCCTTAAGCTATTACCGGCTGGCGCCACAACCCGCGCACAGCTGGTAATCCTAGACAGTGCATCTGCGTTGGTATGAAGCTTCCCGGCCCTATGCTGTATGCGGAAATCAAATTCCTGGAGAGCCATATACCAGCGCGTCAAACGTGCATTACTGTCCTTCATTTTGTTTAACCACTGTAACGGGGCGTGATCGGTGACCAACAGAAACCGTCGTCCGGTTAAATAAAAGCGTAACGCCATTACCGCCCACCTTATTGCAAGGCATTAGCGCTCAATTGTCGAATACTTTCTCTCCGGAGGGGTAAGCTTAAGGCTTAGAAACATCACGGGATGTTCCGTCCCCTCGTGTTTCTGTGACAACACTGCTCCAAGGCCCGTTTCCGAAGCATCAGTTTGGACGATAAAAGGTTGGTTAAAATCCACCCCGTGCAAAACCGGCGCCTCACACAACTTTTCTTTCAACACTTTAAAGGCCTGTTCCGCGATCCCAGACCACTGCAACTGTGTAGAGGCATTCTTTTTAAGCATCTCGGTAAGAGCTGCACTCTCCGTTGCGAAATGTGGGATAAAACGGCGGTAATAGCCGATTAGGCCCAAAAAGCTCCGAAGTTGCTTCTTCGTCTGCAGCTTCGGGAACGTCCTAACGCTCTCTACTTTATCCAAGAGTGGCTTTACTATACCATGGCCGACCAAGTGTCCCAAATACTTTACTTCAGTCGCACCAAACATACACTTAGCCGGGTTGAGCGTGAGGCCTGCCCGCCTCATCGCCTCCAACACAGCCTTGACCCGAAACAAATGATCATCCCACCGCGAGCTATGGATGACGATGTCATCCATATACGCTGTCGCGTAAGACTGGTGTGGGCGGAGGACCATGTCAACTAAGCGTTGACACGTCGCTGCGGCCCCATGAAGACCAAAGGGCATCCGGCGAAATTGGAATAGTCCAATTGGCGAACTAAATGCGGTCTTTTGGCGAGATTCCCTGGTGAGGGGAATCTGCCAATACCCTTTGGTCATGTCTAATGTGGTCAAGTACGTGGCTCGTCCTAAGCGATCCAAAAGTTCCTCTATTCGAGGCATAGGGTAGGTGTCAAACCTGGAGATGTCATTTACCTTACGAAAGTCAATACAAAACCGTAGTGACCCATCAGGCTTTGGCACTAAAACTATTGGGTTGTTCCAGGGGCTTTTAGACTCCTCTATTATTCCCAACCTCAACATTTCCTGGACCTGCCTTATGACCTCCGCATGCTTTGCCTCAGGGAGTCTGTAGGGGCGTTGGCGGACTACTTCGCCATACGGGGTGACTATTTCGTGTGCCACCAGGTTTGTCTCCCCTGGTAAAGGGGTAAGGACATCTGAGAACCCACTCAGTAATTTGGAAATTGCCTCCCGCTGAGCCCATGAGAGATCTTCTCCCATCTTGAGTACCTGCTCTGCTTTACTATCCACGAGCTGTGGGCCTAAGTCCTCCTCTTCTCTCTCCACACAATTGGCAGTCAAACCCTTCATCTCGGCTTTCCCTGTAGAGCCAAAGCCACCCGAACCCCTGGCAGTAGGGGATAACTCATCCACCTCCTCTATGGGTGGGAACCCTACCCGCTCACAAATAAATTGAGCAATGCGATCCCCCACACTCACCCTAAAATCCTCGCGTGCAAAATTAAATAAGAGTACTTTTATGGATCCCCGGTAATCCGGATCAATGACCCCTGCCCCCACATCAATAAAATTTTTAAGAGCCATCCCTGACCGAGGGGCAATTCGGCCATAACAGCCAGGCGGTATTTCCACCTGGATGCCCGTCTCTACTAGGGCCTTCCCCTGTCTTGGTACGACCGTATCCACAGCACTGCAGAGGTCAACCCCCGCAGCCTGCTCTGTCGCCCGCTTGGGCACCGTAGCCTCCGGGGTGGTCCTACAGACCCTAAGTATGAACTTAGGTTTTGGGTCAGTTTTTTCCCTCTGGGGCTCTTTCTTCCCTTCCTGTTTACCCGTGGTTCCAAACAAAGGAGCAGGTAGAAAGCTGGCTCTTCCCTTCCTGTGAGTGTTTCTGGCAGGAGTGATTCGATCCCCCTGGAAGGATGTCCCTGGCACCGGTTCTTCCTGAGGGCTATTTCCTTTTTCTATGGGCTTACAACCTGAACGAGTAGTAATCATACCCTTTTTACTGTCCTTTAGCCTGGGGTCAGCCACCTTTCCTAACTGGGGTAAGGTTTTCTCCCTGGCTAAATTACCTGCCTGTGGAAAGATAGCTGGTTGGTTGGCTTCACCCTGCAACTCTTCCGCTAAACCCTTCCTGAACTGTGGCCAGTCACGGCCCAGAACTACCTCGTGTGGAAGCTTGGGTACTATGGCCACCTCCATCTGTTTTCTCAGGCCTACTCCCTCTATTATCACAGACTGTACAGGGTAGGTAGAGGCGGCGCCATGGACACAGCGTATCCTAATATGATTCCCAGAGGTCCGTGGCGAGGGTTTGTTTTTCGCCTCTATTTGATGCCAGATCCTCTGGGAAATCATAGATTGGTCTGCGCTTGAGTCCAATAATGCCTCCGTTGGTATCACCTCTACCTCCACCCTCAACAGGAACCCTTCTCCTGCCTCTCTGTGCTGGGTTGTTATCAAGGCCTTCTTGGCTCTAGAGTCCCTCTTTAAATGACCAGCTTCTCCGCACGAGAAACACTTTCTCTGCACATTATATCCTCTATACAGCTTTACATTTTCTTCTGCACATCCCTCAAGCTTGGCCTTCCTTTCTAGTGACTCCAATTTGTCATTTTTAAAAACACCCCCTCTCTCTGGGCTTAACTTGTTAGCCTCCAGAAAGCGGTCGGTCAAAGCAATGACCTCCCGAGTGTTCTTGCAATCTTGGAGTACTAGGAAGGTTTGCACGCTGCTTGGTACAGACTCCATGTATTGCTCTAGGATAATTGTATCTAATATAGACTCCATATCCTTCACTTCTGGCATCAACCACTTGTACACCAGGCCTTTCACACGGTGATACAATGCCTGAGGCGTCTCACCTGGCCTCAACTTGCATGTGCGCAACTGCCTGTGATAGACCGCCGGATTTAAACCTAAGCGATCTTTCACAGCCTGTTTTACATCCTCATAATTCTTAACTAAACCAGCAGGCATAGCTCTGTAGGCCGCTAAGGCTTCGCCCGTGAGAGAAGCGGCGAACCTTAGCGCCCACTGCTCTTTTGGCCACCCGGCTAAGAGAGCTATCCTCTCGAAAGCCTCAATGTAATACTGCCAACTACGCCACCTGTGGCCGCGCCCCGTCCGCCTAGGTGGTTGCCTAGTGGGGAGCGCTGGTTATCACTCTTCTTTTGTGTAGTTGTGGGTTTGCTTTGTAAGCAATGCGAGTGGAAGAGGATCACAGGACAATTTGTTAACATAAATTGCTTTTTATTTCTTTCTTTCTGGAACCAATTTTGACAAGCGACCTTGCTGAGGCAAATGACCTTGGGAGTTATGGCTGGTCCCCTTTGAACAACCAGGCCTCACAGCCTTATAATGCTGTTTCTTCCCTTGGTTCCTCTGGACTCTTGGCCTCTCCTCCTGGCTTTTAGCATGCAGTTTTTCCTGAGCACGTCCTGCTTGTTCTGCAACTTTCCTTCCTTGTCCTCGTCCTCTCTCTCTTCCTCTTTCTCCTTCTGGTTCCCTTTCTGCTTCTCCCTCACTTCCTGAGTGATGCAGCTTAAATATCCTGTAGCTTGTTTCCTTCCCTGGCCCCACCCCCTCTCTGCCTGCACGAGCTCTAGAGGCTGGGTGTGGCTTCAAGCTAACCCTGTTAGTGTGTGTTCTAGTTTCTCTTTCTGCCTGGGAGCTATGCTTTAGTGAGCCCTTCCCCCGCTCATGAGAAAAAAAACTCTTTTTTTTCAGTTTTAAAGGGCTCTGCTACCTGCGCATCACCACAATATTTAGTGCTGGAATTCATTCAGCGTTTGGTGCTGAATATCCGGTTTGACCAGACAAAGCACTTGCTATCTGGTTAACGGCGATCTTCAGTCTCCGATAGCAAAAACTGCATAAAGTTAGGAAAGCTATCGGAACTGCTCTCACTCTGTCCACAGACCTTCCAGTTTAACCAGGTATCTTTCCTGTGCGTCGTGCGAATTTATGATAATGCTGTTGAATTTTGGGATTGTTGTAGTTTAGCCGATTAACAGACCTTCCTAACCCGTTAAATATCTTCCCCTGTGTCTGTATGCCGTTTTTATAAAAGTGACTTGTTCATGAACTAACTGTGTGGACTACTGTCCTATCTCTAAACTACTTTTTTGAGCACGTTGGTTGAAACAGCAGTCATACAATAGTTAGATGAATTTATTGAATGAAAAAAGATGATAAATGATTGGTAACATGGGTTTAGAAAAAATCTTAATACTGAAACCTTGCTTTAGACCGTTTTTGATTCAGTTTTATATGGGCTTGAAAATAAGCAGACTGTTTATGTATCTTCTTTGTTTATTTAAAGTCTGCATTTGACACTGTTTGTTGCCAGATCTTGATGCAAAGATTAGCTGAGTTTGGTATAGGAGCTACTGTTTTAAAATGATTTGGATCCTTCTTGACTAATAGACAAAAGCAAGTAAGAGCCAACAATGAGGCATCACAATGGTATAAGATAGATACTGGGGTTCCACAGGTTTCACCCTGGCTGCCTCTTTGTTTAACATTTACATGATCCCTTTATGTAGTAGATGGGAATTAAATATCTCCTTTCGATAATTATATACAGATGATATTTTAATAGTCAGCCCATAGACAATGTCATCTGATATTCATTCCCTAAAACTGATCTCAGATTTTATTTCCATTTTAGAATGGTGTACAGAAAATGGTTTATCTGTAAATTATAATAAAGAGGAGGCACTAGTAATTTGTAAGGACAAGAACTATCTCTCCAAAAAAGATAAATCTGGCAGTGCAGAAATTTCTTATTTGCGGATAATATTTGGTCATGGCCCAACATGTGGGTCATAAATATTGTGGTCCATATAACCTATTTTAAACTTCATACAGTATGAATGTAGCAAAATATGACCTTGAGAATATACCACTGAAATTTAAAGACTGCCTGCAAAATCAATTTGCTGTTTTAGATTCAAATGACAGAATTCCAAAAGAGTTATGGGATGACATCAAGAAGATTGTGTTGGAAGAAAGCAAGAAATCTCTGCAAAAGGTGAAAAAGCTAAAATGGCCAAAATGTATGACTGAAGAAATTCTGAAAATTGCCCAGAAATGCAGAGAAGCTAAAGCCAGAGGAGAAAGTGACTAGAATCAAAAAAGTCACCAAACCATATAAACCCTTTCTATTACAACGTTTTGTTGGAAAAAAACGGAGGAGGAAGGAATCGAATGTCCAACCACACCAGACGGCTTAGTCCATTTTAATCATTTTCTATAGTATTTCAAAAACTTATCTGTATCTGTATATCTTGCTGTTAGTTGTATTTCATAAAACCTCCACGGTAATATTGTCAAGCAAACACACGACGTGCACGTTTCGGGACTACTGCCCTGTTTCAAGTGCCATCTTCCTTCAGCCAGCAAAAAACGCTATAAACACCCGTTTGAACTCCACTGCCGATTATAAAGGGCATCGTATAGTAATTGGCTAAAATAATTTGTCACTCAACTCGGAACACCAATCAAATGACAGGGAAACCCCACTTTCACCAGGGAGTCCCTCTACGTCATTGATGACATCAGAGTAAGCTCGACTATTCATTTTCTTTATTAAGCCCTGATGGGGTAACTATATTAAATTTAAAGATTAAGCTTTGTTCTCGTTGTTGCAGTACTGCTATTCGGTCGCCTCCCCTAGGTCTCGGGGGAATATAATCCAAAACTGTCCAGGAGATGTCCTCAAATTTGTGATTATGAGCCAGTGTTCAACAATTGGAGCAGATATCACTTGTTGTCTGATTCGGGAAGCATGCTCACTCAATCTAGTCTTTATCATCTGTGATGTCCTACCTATATATACCAGCGGACACGAACATTGCAAAACATAGATCACAAAAGTAGATTCACACGTTGTTGCCCACCGTCGTGCAAAAGATTTTTGGGTGAGTCTAAGTTACGCCGGTCATAGAGGTAGCACAATAAATACAAGAAGCACAGGCTGAATGACCTCGATCAGGCAGAAACAGAGGAATAGGTTGATCAACCGGAACGGTTGACTGTACTAATTTATCCTGTAAATTAGGACCCCTTGAAAAAGCTATTCTGAGAGGTTTTTTAAAACACGAGTGCAATTCCAGAATGGCCCAATATTTCTTAAGTATTCGCACTACTTGTGCACTATAGATGGTGTACAGAAAACCCCCCCACAAAAAATTCAGGCGGTGCAGTTGATTGCACCGACTCCAAAGATTCATCCATTAACCATTCATGATGAACACAGATGGCCCGATGATAAGCTTGTTTAATCACTCGTTCCGGGTACCCTCTCTCTCATAACCGTTTAATAAGGTCCATGGCATGGACCTTAAAATCAGCCAAGGTAGAACATAACTGTCTCAAATGGAGAAATTGCCCAAACTTGTGCCCCCTTCACAAAGGGCCTGGATGATAACTTCGATAATTCAATCGACTATTGCATTGGACACTCTTTCGAAATAATGTAGTATGGAAAAAATTAGTTTCCTTAATTATTAGCATATCAAGAAATTCAATTTGATGAAAATCGATATGCGCCGTGAAAGAAATATTAGGTTTTAATTCATTCAACCACTTTAAAAAATCTTGTAATTGAGAAAGAGTGCCAAACCACAGAAAAAAATATGTCATCCAAGTATCTCCTCCAAAAGAGGACATGGGCAAAATGTGGAGAACCATACAGGAGTGTCTCCTCAAAATCAGCCATATAAAGGGTTGCAATCGATGGTGCTGCTGACGCCCCCATTGCTATTCCGAAAATCTGCTGATAATAACTCCCTTCAAAAAGAAAATAGTTTTTAGTTAATACCAACTCCAGTAATCCACATAAGAATGTACGAGGGAGACAATTAGGGGCAAACTTGAATAAAGTCGATGCCAGTGTCATCGCCTCCTCTTGATTAATATTAGTGTAGAGCGCAGCTACATCTAATGTCACTAAATAGAAATCCCATGATGGAATGGATATCTTAAATAATTGTTGTAAAAAATGAGTGGAATCCCTCACGAATCATTTAACAAGGACTGCTTCCTTTTGCAAGAACACATCACAAAATTGTGATAAAGGTTCAAGCAATGATCCTCTACATGAAACGATTGGTCTTCCTGGGGGGGCTACTAGAGATTTATGGATCTTCGGTACCATATATATTATCGGGACCACCGGATTCTCTAGTTTCAAGAAATTATATTCCTTTTTTGTCAACCAACAATGGAGTAAGCCCTCATCCAATAAAGATTTTATCTGCCTTTGAAGTTCAACCGTGGGATCACTCAAGATTTTTTGATAAGTATGTTCATCCAAAAGATGACTCCTAAGTTGCTCTAGATAGATCGATGTGTACTGTACCACTATCGCTCCCCCTTTGTCAGCTCTTCTGATAATAATGTCTGGATCTTGTCTCAACTGCTTCAAAGCCACCTTATGCTCTTTATCCAAGTTAGACCAACTAGGGTGTTTTTTAATCTCCAATTGTTCAAGATCACGAAGGACTAATTTCTGAAAGGTTAGAATGGAAGGATCTCTATCTTCAGACGGTGACCATTTAGAGAGAGGAAACTTAACTGAATCATCGGGAATATTTGGTTTATCAGAAAAATAGTGAGTAATATGCAATTTCCGGAAAACTTTATGAAGACTTAATCGCATTTGAAACGGATCATATCGTACCGTAGGTACAAACAATAAACCCAAGTTAAGAAGACGTTCTTGTTCAGTAGTTAATGATTTTGTCATCAAATTCACTACTATTGATTCATTTGTCACTTGGACCGTTGTCGGGTTGTTGATGGGTCCCATTCCTCTAATTGATAACCTCGACGGGATTTCCCCCCTTGGGGTTGGCCCCACCGAAAATCCTGTGTTCCTGTTGAATTAGATACTATAAAATTATCCGAGGAACTGCTGCTGCTATCATCTGTATCCTCAGATTATCAAATGTCACCCGTTTTTTATGGGTATCCTCCTTGGTTTTGTACATCCAATAATAAACTTTATTGGTATTGTAGTCTGTTTTATCCCGTAAAAATATCTTCAATTTATAGGACTTAAGATAATCAAAAAAACCTTTTAATTGCCGATCCATGTCCTCCATTTTGGACTGAAATACATTTTCCTCAAAAACAGTCTTTAAACCAGTCTTCATCTCTTCAATCTGTTTGAGCAGTATCTCCTCCTCTTGTATAGTGTGTTCCAAAATGAGCGCTATTAAATCAAAACTATATTTATTAGAAATTTTATTCCATTTCGTGATGAATTCAACATCTGTTGTAAACATTTTTGGAGCTCATGTCATACGTAGTCCCCGTGGAATAATTCGAGTTTTCAAATACTGGGGTCATTGAAGCCCCATGTAATTGTGCCCTAGTGAGCCATTTTCGAAGTGCTTTGAGGTCAGAAACTGACACACCATCCGTTGTAACATTATCCCCCTCAGGTGAATCAAATATCGAAGGTCACTTATGAAATGCTTCCAATTGTTCCTCAGAAAAAGCAAAAGTGTCCATAGCCATGATAAAGACTAGATTGAGTGAGCATGCTTCCCGTATCAGATAACAAGTGATATCTGCTCTGATTGTTGAACACTGTTTGAATCACAAATTCGAGGACATCTCCTGGACAGTTTTGGATTATATTCCCCCGAGACCTAGGGGAGGCGACCATATAGCAGTACTGCAACAACGAGAACAAAGCTTAATCTTTAAATTTAATATAGTTACCCCATCAGGGCTTAATAAAGAAAATTAATGGTCAAGCTTACTCTGATGTCATCAATGACGTAGAGGGACTCCCTGGTGAAAGTGGGGTTTCCCTGTCATTTGATTGGTGTTCCGAGTTGAGCGACAAATTATTTTAGCCAATGACTATACGATGCCCTTTATAATCGGCAGTGGAGTTCAGCCAGGTGTTTATAATGGTCTTTGCTGGTTGAAGGAAGATGGCACTTGAAACAGGGCAGTAACCCCAAAACGTGCATGTCATGTGTTTGCTTGACGAGATTACCATGGAGGTTTTATGAAATACAACTAACAGCAAGCTATACAGATACAGATAAGCTTTTGAAATACTATAGAAAATGATTAAAATGGACTAAGCCATCTGGTGTGGATGGACATTCGATTCCTTCCTCCTCCGTTTTTTTTTTCCAACAAAAAGTTGTAATAGAAAGGGTTTATATGGTTTGGTGACTTTTTTTATTCTAGTACATTTCATTACCAAACAGAGAGGGTTTATTCTAAGTAGAGGAGAAAGTGAGGCAATCACAGAACTCAACAGAGATTTCCACCGTGCAGCAAAACAAGATAAGAAGTACTGCAATGATGCATACAAGAAAATAGAATCAGAAACTATTAGAAGAAGAACAAGATAAGCTTTCCTAAAGCTATGAAAGTTAAAGAATAAATTCCAGCCTAAAATTGGAATGATACAGGATGCTCAAGGATCCATGTTGAATGATGCTAAGAAGATCAAGAAAAGGTGGAAAGAATATACAGAGTCATTATACCATAAAGATCAAGTGAACCAACAGCCTTTTCAACCTGTACCTTATGATCATGAACCATTGTTGATGAAAGAAGAAGTCGAAGCAGCATTGAAAGCCTTATTAAAGAACAAAGCACCAGGCGTTGATGGAATTCCCAGTGAAGTATTACAGCAATCTGATACAGCCATTACCATACTTACAAGGCTCTGCCAGGAAATTTGGAAGACAAATTCATGGCCATCTGACTGAAAAAGATCTGTATTTATACCCATACCAAAGAAAGGTGACCTAACTGACTGTGGAAATTATCACAAAATCGTTTTGATCCCACATGCCAGCAAGATTCTACTCAAGATCACTCAGCAGAGACTACAACCCATACCTGGAACGAGAACTGCCTGAAGTGCAAGCAGGGTTCAGGAAAGGGCGAGGAATGAGAGACATCATCGCGGGTGTGAGATGGATCCTTGAAAAGGCGAAAGAATACCAAAAGGATATCTATATGTGTTTTATTGACTACAGCAAGGCTTTTGACTGTGTAAACCATGAGAAATTCTGGGCCACATTAAGAAGCATGGGTACACCAGAACACCTGATAGTTCTCTTAAATAACCTTTACACTGATCAAGAAGCAACAGTTCGAACAGAACAAGTAGAAACAGCATGGTTTAAAATCAGACAAGATTGCATACTTTCCCCCTACCTGTTTAATTTATATGCAGAACAAATCATCAGAGAAGTAGGACTGTACGAACACAACCAAGGTGCGAAGATTGGTGGAAGATTCATCAACAACCTTCGCTATGCTGATGATACCACATTAGTGGCTGAAAGTGAAGATGATCTGAAACATTTGCTTCTCAAGATCAAGGAACATAGAGCCCGATTCTGAAAGGGGTAGACCGAGCCCCATGCATGTCTCTAGATAGGACGTGCACATAAAGGCCCGATTCTACAACCTCGTGTAGAATCGGCATGTGGCCATGGCTGGCAAATCACGTCCAACTGGTGGCCTATTGGCCCACCTTGCGCCACACGCATGTGGAGGCCATGCACACACTGCCCAGCCACACCGTGCACCTGTAACCCCAAAAATGTCCCCAACTCCATGTCCTACAGCCCATATGCAAATGGATCCAGGAAGAAGCCCCCCCCCCAACATAATGCACACATCAACATGGCTACCAGGCAGCCCAACTTCAGCAAGGTGGAGACAAGACTGCTGGTGACCATAGTCATCGAGCAGGAGGAAATTCTCCTCCCCACCAGGCAGAGGTGACCACCCCACACAGCAGCCTCATCTAGTAAGCACAGCACAACAGAGGCAGACAAACCTGGAAGCAGAGAGAAGTGGGCAGGCTGGAGCAGCACCCAAGTTGGTTCAGAGACAGGCATGCACCAAGGTGGAGAGGAAGGGCAGAGGAAGTCGGGATCTGGCACAGGCAGAAAGCTGGCAGGCTGCACGGTGATGGGGCAGCACAGCACAGACAGAACAGTCCAACAGCAGTGGCCCAGGAAACAAGGGAGAACAGGATGCAAGCAGGCCCACAGTGAAGGCACAGAGACAGATGGAAGAGACACACATAGCATAGAGCAGTCCCAAAATGTCAACTATGTCCCCAGATCACACAGATGCCCCCTGAGGAGGCAAAATAAAAGGGCCCACTATATGCCCTGAAGTGGGAGGTAAACCCAGGACCACAAGCACTGTGGTGCAGGGCTAGAGCCATAAGGCTACAGCTGTCAGTGCTCCCAGATGGTAGGAAAAGAGAGATCATGACAAGTCAGAGGGAAGGCTCAGTGTGAATGGTAGAGGTCAAAATGAAGCAGTCCAGGCAGAACCTCAAACATTATGATTCAGAACCAGAACCATGAGGCTACAGCTATCAGTGCTCTCAAGCCCCTGGAAGTGAGAGAACATGTCCCTGTGCATGTACATCAAATGCAATGACCAGCTGCTGCTCCCCCCTCCCCGGCATGGCATGGCAGGGTGATGGGCCACTGAGAGCAGATGAGGACATGGCACATGATGGGGGTGTGCAGAGTGCCAGCAGAACCACTGCATAGAGTAGGCAGGTCTGTGCTCTGGCACAGGTTGAATGATGAGGTGTGTCTCTACCCCATAGACATTTCTGAATCCTGTGTGACATGGAGGCTTGCCATGTCCAGTAACACTCAATCCACTGCACATGCCCGTGGCTGATATGGTATATCCAGCAGCAGCTGCAAGAGGAGCAGGGTGTTTAGCCATGTAGATACCCTGTCAGAGCAGAAGGCCGACAGACCCCCCCCCCCCAACACTGAGGTGGGCCAACACATGTTATACCAGACAATGCTGTGACATGAATGCCACAGAAACAGAATGCCTCCACCCCAGGGTCCCACAACACATAGTCCCGGCTCACACTGCCACACCCACTGCAGAGATGGAGTGTGCTGGAAAACCCTGTGTGTGTGGTTGTCTCCCCAGCAACCACAGTCGTGATTCTAACCATGACCTCCATCCCCCACAGCAGCAGCACAGCAGGAGGAGGATTCCACACCCACTCCCCAGATGGCTCCACCCCTGACACCATAGAGGACACTGGCGCAGATCCCACTAGAGGACAGCAACCTTGGGCCAGAAGGACTGGGGTTTCTAGTCCACAGGTGCTCCTTGTGGTCTTGGGCAAGCCACTTAACCCTCCATTGCCCATGTTCCCTGTAAGTATTAGTGTATGTGTCTCATATCCCCTCGTGTTAAATGTATCCCCCAATTGTGTTGTGACCACTTTGATTGAAGGATAAGGTGGCATACAAAACTGTCTAAATAAATAAATAAATACATTTCCCCAGCCCCAGTGGGAGCAGCAGCACAATGTGGGCAGCAGCAGCAGTGCACAGCAAAGTCCCATCCTCCTGTTCAGCCCAGTACCATTTGCGGTTGAAGAGGAGGACAATGAAGGACCAGCAGGGGAGGCAGAATTTCCCCCCTTCACCCCCCTTGAAGGGGGCAGAGCCATTGGCAGTAGTCAGGGGAATCTATGTCCCACAGCATACCCAGGGGATAGTACACATGGGCCCTATAGGTGCCATGTGCAGAAGCCCTGGAGACAGAGGGTGACCTCTGGACTCTCATCCTCCAGCTCCTGGTGAAGGGTGCATATGGCGTGGCAGGGCGGTCAGCTGGGAGGGCCCATGGAGTATGTTGGGTAAGGCTGTAGTGACACAGACTGAGGGGTCAGGCAGGTGTGGGGAGGGTGTTGTGGCTGAGTGCATGCAGGAAGCCCCCAAAGACACCCCAAACAACCCACGAAAAAATGGAAATAAATTCCATCACACACAAACCCACTCACATACACACACAAACACACGCACACTTATACACACACACACTCACACATACATACACACACACACACACCTGAATAGCGAATCATGTATTCTTGTAAATAATTTCTATAAATAGCAATGTCAGCTCGCTGACATTCCCCTGTAAATTCAGCAGTATACAAAAGTATACACCCTGTAAATAGTTCTGACAATTTACTGTTCTGTTATATGTAAAAAGTTAAGAAGTTCTTGTTCTATGTAATGTTATGCAAATGTATGCAATTGTTCCATGTAAACCGCCCCTGATCTCTGGAAGGGGCGGTATAGAAGAAATAGATAAATAAAAAATAAAAAATAAAAATGGTAGTGAGGGTGAGGTATCTGTGTGCTAACAGGGGGAACATGTGAGGGAGTGTGAGAAGCAGGAGGGAGGCAGTGAAGGAGAGGGCTCAGAGTGCATGCAGGGGGAGTATGTGGGGGTGTGTGAGTTGCAGGAGGGGGTAGTGAAGGAGAGGGCTCAGAGTGCATTCAGGAAGAGCATGTATGGGTGTGTGAGTGGCAGGATGGGGTAGAGAAGGAGAGGAATCAGAGTGCATGCAGGGGAGTGTTTGGGGGTATGGGGTCTGAGGAGTGAGCTCAGAGGCCTATGCTTGCTGCTGGAGACCCATCTGCAGCCCCACACACCACCCCCAGTCACACAGCAGGCAGCCCTGTGGGTCACTGAGGGGACCATGCCATCTGGGAGGCATCCAGGGGTAGCAGTAGTGCTGGTGTAGTGACAGCCACCAGGGCAGACTTGCCACCAATGTTAATAGCCCTGTAAGTGTGGCATGGGTGGGAGTTGGGTGCCTTTGACCAGTGTGTGTGGGCTCTGTTCACCCATATTCTCTGTCTGTCCCATGCATGTTGGCTGGGAAAATAAAGTGTTATGAAGTTTACCGCGTGTGCCTTGTGTGCCTATGTGTCTGTTGGCCAAAGCAGCTCTGGCCACCAATGGTCCTGGATATATGTGTGTTATACCACAGAGTTGACACTGTGCTGCATGCCACATGTAAATGGTTGCCAAAGCATGTTTGAGGCATATAGCTAGGTAGACTGGCCACCACAGTAGCAGGAGACAGTGCAAACACCCAAGGGGGTTTGGGGGGGGGCACAGGGGTGGGGGAGCCATGAACATATGGCAGCAGCACAGCCAGTGGCTAATGGGGGTGGTGCAGGCCAGGGAATATGGATGGTGCCATGCTGAGGGTACCATGTGTATGTGGCATACCATGTACCTGTCCTGCACCCCCATGGTAGCCCAAAGGTGTGCGCCACCTGTAGTGGACAACGGGAAGGTTCCAGATGGCCAAGGGACAGGTGGACTATGTGATATTTGCATCCCTGGTGCATCAGCCATGGATGTCCATGTCCAGACATAGGGACACCCATGTAGGGCAACATCAGTGAATGCCCCCAAACATGTCACGCCATATGTGGGATAATGGGGGCACATTATGTGGCTGGGCAGTCACCACACACCTGACACATGTCAGCAAAAATAGTGGCAGGACAGGACCTAACCCCCACCACCCTTAGACCCAGGGGCAGCCCGTATATCAGCAGGCCATGATGGAGCACTGTTGTAAACAATGTCACAGGCAGGCAATGTGAATGATGCACAGGGACATGGTCTGTACACGCAGGCCATATCTGGATGGTGCGGACTTGCACAGGCCTGTGCCAGCTGCAGCATTTACCCCATCTCCTCCCCATTTGCTGGCACGTGCTTTGGTTGTTATGGGTGGGATAGATATGTACCAGGCTGTCAGGCAAAGTGTGCCTGGGTAAGGCTAGCATGTGCCAATCTACACATCTGCGCCAGTGCTAGACTCATCCCCATCATCCATGACTGGCTTGGGCTCATCAGGCAGTGGATGCCTGTGCTGCAAGGCAAAGTTATGGAGCATGCAGCATGCCATGGCAATCTATCACACCTTGTGAGGCCTGTACAGCAGCTCCCCCCCACCCCCCAGACTGGTTCAGGCAGTGGATCCAGCACTTTAGCTCGCCGAAGGACCTCTTTATGATGCCTCTTGTGGTCTGGTTCACATGGTTGTACCAGTGCTGTGCTGGGTTGCTGGAGTGGAATATGAGGCTCATTAACCAGTAGTAAAGAGGGAGACAGAACAGCAAACTGTTCATCAGTTGGTGTGCTGGTGATGGGACCATGTGTGCTGGGCATGCAATGGGCTGTAGACAGCTGACTGTGTAGATCTGAATCTGTGGACACCATCTGGAGGGTCCCAGGGGTGACAATGGGCCACTGTGCATCCACAGCCCCAAAGGTGGTGTGGTCCCTGCTGGGAGGTGTGTCTGAGTACTTGTGTGTATGTCTGGTGCCCCTGACCTGTGCCTGACCTACAGCAGGCACACCCCTGGATGGCGATAGATGGATCTGCATGACACACCACCATGTGCAGGCCTGCTGCTGCCACCCTGGTCACCTGCCTCAGTCTTCCTCTGCATGCACAGGGCCACTGTGCCTGCTGCAGGGGACTGGGGCATGATGTGTGTAGAGGGTGTGTGTGGGGGGCTGGGACCAACCCCCAGATAGACAGGGACAGGGCATATCATGCCCATGTATTTGGGGGTTCCCCCTGTGCATACCCCCACTGTGGTGGTGGGGGGCAGGCCACCCCTCCTGTATGTGCCCAGCCACCCCCCCCATGGGACAGGTCCCCCAGGGTCATGGGGGACCAGCACCACCTGCCCAGTAGATCCACCACCATGTGTTGCACCCTGCCTCCTTGTCCAAGGGTGTCTCTGCATATGCCCATCTAGCAGCCACCTACCACTGATGTGGCACCCCTTGAAGCATGCATGGATCCCTGACTGGTTCAGGACATAGGCATCATTGCAGGAACATGGGTAACTCACACATACTTCTGTAATCTCCCCATTCACATTATGGACCACTGCACATTGACAGAGTGGAATGCCTTGCGGGTGTGGTATGTAGCCTCACTCTGTCACGATGGCCAAAGGGCAATGTGTGTGCCGTCCACCACACCTAAGACTGATGAGAACCCTACCACAGCATAGAATTCCTACATGGTCCAGTGCTGGTTGTGCTGCATTGATGGGAAGCAGATGTTCTGCGGCATGGACCACAGGTAGGCACCCAGAAACTGGATGAGACATTATGAAACCACAAGCTGGCTGAGTCCTCCCACAGATGAGAGCACTGTATGAAATGATCCCATTGCCAGGAAGACCAAGCATTGTCATTACCTTCAGGTGCACTGGAATTGGATTGCCCCTCTATGTGGGGATTTCTGGCCATGTCTCAAGCTGCTGGCAGAGCTCATGTATGGCAGCCCTGTCAAAACAGTACCTTGCCACACATACCACATTGCTCATGTCCTGGACCCTCTGCCATGGGACACATCTGCATTCCATGTCCTGCCCACCACAGCTGTGCAAGAGCATACCAGCCCTGCATGTTGTCCTCATCCAGCCAGCTGCACAATAATTAGCAGCCATCACACACTTAATAGAGTGTCACAGAGAGTTGCAAGCGGCACTGCCACTTTCACAAACTGATGGCCTTGTGGCCAATTTGGGGGGGCCTCCTGTCCTGCTTGTTAACCAGTAGTGGCTGTCTTTCATACATTTGCTTGTTTTTGGGTGTGCTGTGACAATGTCTTCCTGGACCTGGTCTGACACATGATGTGGTGGCTGCATATGATGCATTGAGACATGTACACCTCAGATGCTGCACAGCATGGTGCTGTGGATATTACATTGCTTTGTAGTGGGTTTTGAACCCATAGCTTTATGGATTCTAAGGTAATGCTGTTTCCAGTGTGCTATACATCCAGTATGTGAGGTACATGGCTACCTGTAACTATAGCCCGCATTGATGCATCACACTCTGATCATAGTTGGCAGGTTTCACCCCTCATGGACAAGTAGGTGGGTGTTCTGGTGCCTTTTCCAGCATCTAGTCCCATACGTCTGGCCACATGGGCCTACAATGTTGGGTCTGGTCAGCTAGAAAAGTTTAATAGAAGATTGAAAATTCGAAAGGTTAAAACAAGTGATGACATTACAGGAAATTTCAGAGCAGTTAGAAGGATAGTTAATATAGTGGGTAGAGGAGTGACTTGGATTCATTGTTTTCTATCTTTTCAAATGCTAATGCCAAATTTATTTGCCTCTGATTGCAAGATAAAAGATGCCAAAATTATTAATTTGTATCAAAGTCAGTGCATTAAATTCTCATTTGAAGTACTGTGGGGGGAAAACAGACCCTGAATATTTGCATATTTGTTTCTGCATAGTGAAAGTTTAATGGCTGCCAAGAGGAAAAGTCAAGAAAAGAATACATGAATTAATGATGAAATAAGCATATTTTTGTAAAAACAAAAGAGTCTTCACTGGAACTTTTTATTTCAGATTGTTGTGCTGTGAAGGCCTATGTGCATCAGTGATACTGATGGCTAAGCTATTGGTAGCTTAATTACTGGCAGGATCTCACAAGATGGACAGGTCTCAGCTGAGGTGCCAGACCAAGACAAACCACCCATCTGGGCAGCAGCAGAATGGGTCTCTGTTGGTGGTGGAGGATCACATTTCTGTGACAACAGCAACAACACTAGAATTGCCTATGCGGAAGAAAGGCCTGGCAATTGTCGCCACCTCCTGGCTGGGCGTATAGCCGGGCAGCAGGAGAGTGTCGCCTTGTTGCCCTTGGAATAAGGTTCACCAATATGGCCGCCAGCTAGGGCTGCTGGGTACTGTAGTTTACTTATTCTATCAGGCAAAGTAGTGTGACCACAAGTGGTTAGGCGAAAACAGAGAATATTTTATTTTCTTGGGATTTTTCCCCTCGCATCAAATTTAACAGTGCTGAACTCAAAAATGGATTCTTCTCCAAAAACAAAGAATAAAGCTCACAAGTTGTATTCACAGGTAGGTCAGTTTAAGCAGTTAACTTTGACACCGGAATTGGCTTCCAAAGCTCAGGCTGTAAACTTTCTTTAAAGCAAGTTAACTTCACAGGAAGACTGTTTTACTCACAACTTCCTCACATACAGACAGCTTCAAAATGTCCATTAAGTTTCATTTCACTTCCAGGCATATAGGAGAAACAACTGGCTTAAAACCTCCAGTTATTTTCCTTTGCTGTATCTTTCATTCAAACAAGCTTCATTACTTTAAACATTCATTCATTAACATGTGCTTAAACTTCAGCACACCTCCGGCTTGTTTGCCCTACAAAATGAGCATTGTATTTCTTCAGGCTCATTATCATAAGATTCTACTTCCATCTCCTCTACAGATTCATTGCAGCAGTTTTCAGAGGGATCCTGGTCGTAGAGTTTACTACTCTGCTTCTGCAGCAATTCATTTAATTTTTCTAGCAATAGTTTCTTCTGCTCTATTTCTTCAGAGAGACTTAGATTAGGGAATGCAGACAAGCTATTCTCTCTACTTTTACAGCTTAACTGGCTAGCTGAGTTACTTCCTCCAGTAGGAACTAACTCCTTCAACTTTCTCTTATGCAGGGACTCTGGAACATACACTTGCCTGAACTCTGGGCCTCTTAGTTGTTCCACTCCTTCCTGCTCAAAGCCATGCTGCCTTCTCTCTTCAGACACTTGTCTCCCTCGTGGCAATTTCCCTGTTAGCTGTGTCTGCCTTGGACCTGTTGCTCCTAGATCCCACAGCTCGTCTCTGCTCTTAGTTCCAGCTCTGCTCGAACCTCCCAAGGCTCCTCTGATGCTTTCTGGAGCTCCTCTCGAGACTCCTTTCCTTGCACGCGTGCCTGTCCTCATGCCTGTGCTAACTGACTGTTCAAACACAGCAGTTTTAAACTGATCTTTCTTAGGGACCACACCCTTCTCCCAGCACACGTGGGAGCTGCTAGGATTCAACCTAGCTCTGACGTGCTGACGTGGGCGGGGCTTGATGCTGGCTGCACTCTGACTCAGAGGTTCTTGGTTACTAGGGAAACCCTGAATGCTAGCATTTTTAAAGGGTCCAGTCCAAGAAAAAAACCCCTTAGCCTAGGGCAAAATATAAGACCAAAATGAAAGTTCCCCGGCTCATAAGAGACCGTAAAGGTGAATCAAAATGCAAAACTTGTGCATCAACACATACTTTTTTGTCGGAATAACCAAGCAAAAGGAAGCAGGAATTGTACCCACCCCTCGCCGTGGTCGGTCCTTTTTAATAATTTTAAATGCTCAAAAACTTATCTCATTCTCTTTACTCAGCCAGCTTGGAATTCAAAGACACAACGTGCCACATTTCGGGCCATCAACATCAACCGTGGCCCTGCATCAGGTGAAGTATATGGAATCCCAGAAAGTCAGCTTTTGAGAAATGTCCAACGGTCAAACTCTTTTATCGGAAACGGCGCATGACGTCACCACAAACACGGAAGGAAAGCTGCCAATAAGCCCCCTACACGTCACAAACCTGAGAAAAGAGAGCATTTAAAGGAAGAAAGGGAAAACCCGCTGCAGGGGAGTCCCAATGTAAAATGATGACACATGAAGTAGAATAAAATCACAATATGGTATGCCTCAGTGGAGTGGCATACCATATTGTGATTTTATTCTACTTCATGTGTCATCATTTTACATTGGGACTCCCCTGCAGTGGGTTTTCCCTTTCTTCCTTTAAATGCTCTCTTTTCTCAGGTTTGTGACGTGTAGGGGGCTTATTGGCAGCTTTCCTTCCGTGTTTGTGGTGACGTCATGCGCCGTTTCCGATAAAAGAGTTTGACCGTTGGACATTTCTCAAAAGCTGACTTTCTGGGATTCCATATAC
Organism: Ichthyophis bannanicus; assembly: GCA_033557465.1. Classification (NCBI taxonomy): domain Eukaryota; kingdom Metazoa; phylum Chordata; class Amphibia; order Gymnophiona; family Ichthyophiidae; genus Ichthyophis; species Ichthyophis bannanicus. The sequence continues at coordinate 1,248,410,461 of CM066033.1, forward strand.
TTCACCTGATGCAGGGCCACGGTTGATGTGGATGGCCCGAAACGTGGCACGTTGTGTCTTTGAATTCCAAGCTGGCTGAGTAAAGAGAATGAGATAAGTTTTTGAGCATTTAAAATTATTAAAAAGGACCGACCACGGCGAGGGGTGGGTACAATTCCTGCTTCCTTTTGCTTGGTTATTCCGACAAAAAAGTATGTGTTGATGCACAAGTTTTGCATTTTGATTCACCTTTACGGTCTCTTATGAGCCGGGGAACTTTCATTTTAGCATTTTTAAAGGAACAGGGTTCCCTTTTCTGCCATTCTATTTCCTCTGAACTGCCTTCGTCATCACACAATCTACTTCCGTATCTTGCCACAAAAATCAAGTGGATAGTCACAACAAAACAAATTGCACTATAGTGCTGGAAGATGAGACCCCCAGGTTGGAAGGCATTCAACTGGTTACTGGGGAGTAGCTGAAGACTTTTCAGAGTAAAGCCAATATTTATGATGTGGTTGGATCAAAGCCCTTGGGATGTCTGACTGCTGATGTAGCTGTGCATGAAATGAGAGTCAGAAACTGCAAAGGTGTTTTATATATTGGGACATGGAACGTGCAAAGCATGAACCAAGGGAAGTTGAAAATGGTCAAGAATGAAATGGAATGTGTACACCTTGATCTGCTGGGTGTCAGCGAACTGAAATGGACTGACATCAGGCACTTTGCATCTGATAATCACATTGACAGAACATGTAAACAGGATAGCCTGATAGTCATGGGTGACTAGAATACAAAAGTTGGCAACAAAGAAGAAGGAATCCCACAAGGTTCTGCATTGTCAGCTCTACTCTTTAACATATATTTACAACCTATATGCCACATCATTCAACAGTGCAAATTAAAATATGCAATTTATGCTGATGATGTTATGATTTATCTCCCTATGGACATAGGGGTATGTTTACCAAACTGCGCTAATGTGCGCTACTGTGCGCTAATGTGCGCTGCGCGACATTAGCATGCGCTAAGGTACCTTAGCACACGCTAATGTCGTGTACGGGGCCCAAATATGCACACTCATGTGCACGGCGCTAATGTGCACGGCGCTCATGTGCGCGGTGTGCTAATGTGCGATGAAGGCGGGGAAAGGCTCCCGGAGGGCAGAGGAAGGCTCCCCAGGGGCGGAGAGAAGGGGTCAATGGGTGGAGAGTGGGAGGGGAGAGGCTCTCCGCACATTAGCGAGGCTGAAATACGAGGCAAAAAATACCGCGAGTGAAAACCTCGCGTTAGAGCCGATTTAAAGGGAAGAGAAACCATTTTTGTCAGCAATGTACAGCAAACCCAGGGAAACCTAAAAAAAGTGATAAGTGTGATACATGTGCACAGAACAAAAGGGCAAATAAACACTGAAAATGACCCCAACAAAATATAGAAAATACATAACCAAGCTGGGCAACAGTGGTTTTAATGGGAAACATCAAAAAACACTCCCGAGAAAGCGCCCAAAAAAAGATATGAATTATGGAAAGGTCTACACTCCGTCCCCATACAAGGTGAATGATCCCACAGAAATAGCACTGATCAGAGTTCCCTCTGCATCGGACAGGTGTCCTATGGCATGCACATGTCCCACAACAGCAGGGCAGGCATGTCGGAATGGGAAACTGGCCAGATGCCTGAAAAGGGGCCACAGAGGGCTGCAGGCGGCACATGCTGTGGTGCAGCCGGGGCACAGTGAGGACCAGGCAGATGCCTAGGTGGCACATAGGAATGCTGAAACTGTACAGCAGCCAGCCAGCAACTGATGAGGGCCCAACATGGGCATGATTGTGCATCCCACAGTGTCACAGGGGATAGTACCCAGCAGGTACCCCCAAGGGCACAGAAAAGTGGCAGGCGGTGCTTGGGGGGAAGCGTGGACGTCTATGCAGGCACCCCTACCCCAGAACCCACACCATAGGCAGCCACCTACCCACACACAGGATGGCCTGAGACTGCGTACCACCAGCACCACCAGCAGAAGGGCATGTCAGCAAAGTGGCAGAGGGGCACTGGTGTTGGAGGGGGCAGTGGCAGCTGCCCACAGCAGTCCAGGCCCAGTCCTGTGTAGGTGGGTACCATCCACTGCAACAGACAGGCTCTGTCAGATGTACAGTCATGGACTCCCCAGGAAATGCAGCATATCTGTGGCAACACGGTGGTGCAGTGCACACAGACGGTGTGTCCAAGAGCAGAAGGTGAGGGGTTCAAATCCTAGCTGTAGCTCCTGCCAATATATTCCCCATATTTTTCCCACTAAAAACACGTGTAGTAAAGACTGAACCTTTGCTGCCCAGAACCAAAGTGTGGGTAAAATGCTCATATTTTACCTTAAACAGCACACACCACATAAACATGTGCATTACCTACAGCAGAGTCCCCCAAATGCAGTCCTGGAGGGTGACAAATAATTCAGGTTTTATGCTGTCTCCAATATAAGGCCATGTCAGCATGGTGGCAGAGGAGTACCGGTGGCGGAGGGGGCAGTGGCATCTGCCCAGAGCAGACCATGGCTTAGCCCTGTGTAGGTGGGTGCCATGCACTGCAACAGACAGGCTCTGTCTGACACACAACCATGGTATCTCCAGGGACTGCACCACTTCTGTGACCACAGTGTGGTGTGGTGAACACAGCCAGTGTGTTCAGGAGCAGAAAGTCACAAGTTCACATCCCAGCTGGGGCTACTGCCAATCCAGTCCCCATATTTTAACCACCACTAAACCGTGAAAGTACAGACAAACCTTTTTTGCAGAGAACATAAGCATGGTTCAAATGCCTATATGTTGCCCTACAGAGCACAGACACCAGAAACATGCACATTACCTAGAGCACAGTCCCCCAAATGAAGTCCTGGAGGGCCACAAATCATTCACGTGTCATGCTGTCTCCAATATAAGGACATGTCAGCATGGTGGCGGAGGGTTACTGGTGTTGGAGGGGGAAGTGGCTGCTGCCCACAGCACACCATGGCCTAGCCCTCATCATGTGGGTGCCATGCACTGCAACAGACCGGGCCTGTTGGACGAACAGCCATGGACTCCCCTGGGAATGCACTGCTTCTGTGCTAAGACGGTGGTGCAGCGCACACTGCTAGTGCCTTAAAGAGCAGAAGGTCACAGGTTCAAATCCCAGCTGTCGGCCCTGCCAACCCAGTCCCTGCATTTTACCCACCACACAAATGTGGTAATACAGACAGAACCTTTAGTGCAGATAACGTAAACATGCCCAATACATCTATATTTTACCCTACAAAGCACAGACACCAGAAACATGCGCATTACCTAGAGCAGAGTCCCCCAAATGCAGTCCTAGAGGGCCACAAATCATTCACGTTATATGCTGTTTCTAATAAAGATGCGTGCGGTTCATTTCCATGCGCCGCCCCCATGGTATGCAGATGTATCTCATGCATATTCATTAGGGACAGCATGAAAACATGAACAGTGTATGGCCCACCAGGACTGGAGTTGGGGACTTCTGCCCTAGAGCAGCGGCCAACAGGAGCAGAAAGAACCACACCCACAGGCTCCATTATCCAAAGCCTCATGGACAGGCAGGATATCGGGCTTTGCGTACATCTCACAATACTAGTACATGCAGACCTTAGCAATGCCACCCTAAACCTGGGAATACAGTGCACATATATTACAATGTTGCTATGATTACTGGCAGATAGCAATTCTTAAGTTAAGCACAATTTGCTCATTGAGCTGTATCATACCAATATCTCTGATGTCTGTGGAGTGTGTTTCAGGTCTGGTGTCTGACAGTGTTCACCACCCTGGAGAGTGACCCCAACAGTATCGCATACCATAGCCATGCCTGCGCTGTGTCCAGGACTGTTGAGTTGGCCTGGACTGCAAAAACTATCTATAGTAGCACTATGCTGGCATAGGTGTGGGAGTGTGTGTCTGTCCATCCAGTGTGTGCTGGTTGCAACATCTTACTCAGCCCACACTGTTTGCAATGTGTCCAGTGTTAGCTTGCCAATGTGCATAATGAGGAGCAAGGTACTGTGGGTATAGCTCGGATAGGGTGGCCTGGGCAGGATGCATGAGCACAGGGCATAGGGCAATGGCTGGGACATTGTAGTGGCCGGCCATCAGCTGCATGGACAGCGTGGCCCCTGCATGTCCTCCTGGGAGGTCACTCTCACCCTGACTGAGCAGTCACCATGGCATGGCTAGGTCTCCCATAGTGCTAACAGCATCTCTCTCAAGTGATATCTATGGGTTGCTTTTTGGGGCCCAATCACTAACCTATCCGCTTGGTGGGTGTGCTGACATCCCAGTTTTGGGTACACACATTTCTTCCAGTAATATGCACTATGGACTAGCTAGCAGACTGGTTGTAGTTTGTATGTGTAAGGCTGGAACACCTTGCAGGGTGCAGCGGCTGCAGATTCAGTGTGCTCGCTGCTGGAGAAAGTCAGATAGTGCTGGTGGGCACCTGAGCATTTCCAGGCCTCCTGTCTGTCTGCTATCACCATATGGATGTGTGCAGAAATGCATGGACTGCCTTGTATGTTGTCTGTCCCCCAGCTCGACCTAGGTTGATAGTCCCCTCCACCAGAACCATTGCAGTGATGTGGAATGTGGATCTGTTGGTGGGAGATCCTGAGCTCTAGAGGGCAGTTTGGGTGGTACTACATAATTTGCCTATGGGTCCAAACAGCCTGCCGCCCCCCCCACTGCCGCCCTGCCCACCCCCCGCCCCCGCCTCCCCCTGCACCGCCCCCTGCCCCCGCCGCCCCTGCCCCTCCTGCCGCCGCCCCGCCCCCGCCCCCACCCCCCCACCACTGCCTCCCTCCCCCTGCCGCCGCACCCCCGCCGCTGCCCCCCCGGCTCCCCCGCCCCACCCCCGCCCCCACCGCCGCCCCCCCAAGCCACTCATGAATGTAGCAAAATATGACCTTGAGAATATACCACCAGAATTTAAAGACTGCCTGCAGAATTGATTTGCTGCTTTAGATACAAATGACAGAAATCCAGAACAGTTATAGGATGACAACAAGAAGGTTGTGTTGGAAGAAAGTGAGAAGTCTCTACAAAAGGTGAAAAAGCAAAAATGGCCAAAATGGATGACCAAAGAAACTATGAAAATTGCCCAAAAATGCAGAGAAGCTAAAGCCGGAGTAGAAAGAAAGGGAATCACAGAATTTAACAGAGATTTCCTTGATTTAAAATTACACATAACCAACGTAGTCAGAGCGATCTACTTCAAGATCCGAACACTCCGACACCTTCGCTCTCTACTTGATCCTGACAATTTCCGAACTATTTTACAAGCCTTAACCTTACCGCACTTAGACTATGCGAATTCCATCCTTCAAGGCCTCCCTCAGTCCACCTTAAACCCTTTACAACTTGCCATGAACACCGCGGCCAGAGTACTCTATGGGGCGTCAAAAAGGGACCACGTAACACCGATTCTAAAACAGCTTTACTGGCTCCCCATCCATGGAAGACTGTTATTCAAGACCTTGGTACTCACCTTCAAGGCCATCAAGGGCATCACCTCCCCATCACTAATAGGCATCATTCAGACCATCCCACCTAACAGATCTAGGAGAATGACATCCACAAATGCGCTAGTAATTCCTAAGACAGCCACAAAATGCACACTAGCGACGTCTAACAGGGCTTTCTGTTTCTATGCCCCCAAGTGCTGGAACTCTTTACCACCTGAGATTCGGGCCATCGCCGATCTAACTCTATTCAGAAAAGCACTCAAATCTTACCTGTTCCCACAATACTACCATACCAGCCAACCACCGACCTGATTGGCCATCCCCTTTTGACCTCCTGTTCTACAAGACTTTATCAAACTAAGAATAATTCTTACTGTACATACATGTATATATAGCATGTAAATAGTCTCAGTTAACCATGTTCCCCATGTATATCCAAGTTGCTCATACCTGTTCTATGTAAAACCAAACAGCCTGTTGCTCTGGTCTTTTGTTATACTGTAAACCGCGCTGATACCAAATAGTGCGGTATATAAGAGCCTGTAATAAATAAATAAATAAAATAAATAAATAAATAACATGCAGCAAGACAAAACAAGTGCTGCAATGACACATGCAAAGAAATAGAAGCAGAAACTATTAGAGGAAGAACAATATTGTTTTTCCTAAACCTGCAAGATTTAAACAAAAAATTCCAGTCTCAAACTGGAATGTTACAAGATGCTCAAGGATCCATGCTGACTGATGCTGAGAAGATCAAGGAAAGGTGGAAAGAATATAAAGAGTCATTATACCATAAATACCAAGTGGACCAACAGCCATTTCAACCTGTACCTTATGATCAGGAACCATTGGTGATGAAAGAAGACGTCAAAGCAGCATTGAAAGCCTTATCAAATTACAAAGCACCGGGCATTGATGGCATTCCCATTGAAGTATTACAGCAATCTGATTCAGCTGTTACCATACTTGGAAGACAACATCATGGCCAACTGACTAGAAAAGATCTGTGTTTATACCAATACTAAAGAAAGGCGATCCAACTGACTGTCAAAATTATCGCACAATTACTCTGATCCCATATGTTAGCAAGATTCTACTCAAGATTATTCATCAGAGACTACAACCATACCTGGAATGAGAACTGCCTGAAGTAAAATCAAGGTTCAGAAAAGGGCAAGGAACGAGAGACATCACTGCTGATATGAGAGGAATCCTTGAAAAGACAAAAGAATACCAAAAGGTTATCTCTGTGTTTTATCGACTACAGCAAGCCTTTTGACTGTGTGACTCCTTGTGGCCTTGGACAAGTCACTTAACCCTCCATTGCTTCAGAAAAAAAAATCCAAGTTATCAATGTCCCTGGTTAATGTGCATTACCAAGTTTAAGTTACAATGTAAACTGCTTTGATTGAAATGATAAAGCGGTATAAAAAACTGTTAAATAAATAAACCATGAGAAACTCTGGGCCACATTAAGAATCATGGGTACACAAGAACACCTGATCATTCTCTAGCACAACCTTTACACTGATTAAAAGCAACAGTTCAAATGGAACAAGGAGAACCAGAATGGCTTAAAATCAGGAAAGGTGTATGACAAGCCTGCATATTTTCCCTCTCTCTGTTTAATTTATATGCAGAACAAATAATGAGAGAAACAGGAGTGTAAGAAGATAACCAAGGTGTGAAGACTTGTTGGGAGACTCATCAACAAACTTCACTATGTTGATGATATCACATTACTGGCTGAATATGAAAACAATCTGAAACATTTGCTTTTCAAGATCAAGGAACATAGGGGTATGTTTACTAAACCGTCTTAATGTTACTGGTGCTAGTTGCATCGATAATGTGAAGAATGCCATATAAGGAGTGGGCGTTCAGGCGGTAAGGTAGCAAAAATCTGTATCGGGCGATAGTGGTCGCCGTGGCACGTTAACGCGCGTTAACCCTAAGTTCATGCCTGAACACTGCTAGAAGCAATAAAGATGTAGCCCACTGGTTACTGCAATGACTGTGGAGGCAGAGGTCATGGGTTTGATTCTGCAGCGGTGTTATGTAAGAATGCTGTCTAAGGCATGTCCTTTTAATTTAAGTCAGTGCTGTCTGAGCTATTTCCTTTTTTAAATTTAAATCAGTGCTGCCAGCAAAAACACCCTCACAGTGTCGTAACCTATGGTGCCGCATAAGGCGCCCTATAAGGCACTCCATAGGGCACATTATAAAGTGCCCTGTCCACCAAGGCAACTTATAATGTGCCCTATAGGGCGCTTTATAGGGCGCCTTATAGGGCGCCCTATGAGGCACCTTAGGCTACGACACTGTGAGGGTGTTTTTGCTGGCAGCACTGATTTAAATTAAAAGGAAATGCCTTAGACAGCCTCATTAAACAACACCACTGTGGGATAAAACCCATGACCTCTGCCTCTGCAGTTATTGAAGCAATCAGTGGGCTACAACTCTATAACGTCTAACACACTGCTGACTGGTTACAGAAAGACTGCAGGTCACCACACAAACTGTCTGCTGTGGCTACCAGGATAGGGTAAACCCACCTGTACCCTTGATGCATTGCACATGCAGATCAGCAGCCTACAGCTGCTCAAAAGATGGGGTATGCGCCTCTATAGCACCCCGGCCTGGTAGGGGGAAATGACAGTGTGTGTTACAGGCACAGAGTAGCTACAGACCGTGACATTGTGTGGTTCCTGTGCTCACCCTGAAAGTGAGGTGGGATGCCCAGCACCAGGTCCGCAGCACTTGGCTTAACTGAGATAGGCTGTGCTGCAGGTCCCTATCAGTGCCAGTGTGTGATAGGTAGATCTTGCAGACATACCTAGATACACCTGTGTCTATCTGTATTTCCCAGTCACCTTTAGCTTTTGTGGGCCATGATATACCCAGAATAGTGTACATCCTGTGTGGTTTGCCATGGTCACATGTTATAAGTGAAGGGTAGTGGTTGGAACCAAAAACAGATTATGCAGTTCCACCCTCTGTGGGTCAGGGTGGGGGGACAGGATCTCCCACCAACAGATCCACATTCCACATCTCTGCAATGGTGGCAGTAGAAGGGACCATAAACCGCAATCCTGCTGGGAAATAGGCACCCTACAAGGCAGTCAATGCAGATCTGTATGCATCACATAGGGCACTGGCAGACAGGCAGTAGGCCTAGAAAAGCTCAGCTGCCCCCTACCACTATCTGACATTCACCAGCAGAGGGCACAGTCAGTCTCCACCCACTGCACCCTGCAAGGTGTTCCAGCCATACACATGCTAACTGCAGTCTGCTAGCTAGTACATAGTGCATGTTCCTGGAGGAACTGTGTGCACTCAAAAATGGGATGTGAGCACAAATACCAAGCAGGTATGTCAGTGATTGGGCACCAGGAAAGGGAACTCATAGATATCATGAGAGAAATGCTGTATAGCACTATGGGGGAACCTAGCCATGCCCTGTGCAGATGCATCCTGCCCAGGCCACCCTGTCCGGGCCATACCCACAGTACCTTGCTCCTCATTATGCACATTGGCAGGCTAACACTGGAAACAGTGCAAGCCGTGTGGGCTCAGTAGGGTGTAGGCAGCCACAAAACACTGGATAGACATACACACACTCCCACATCTATGCAAGCATTGTGCAAATATAGAGGTTTTTGGCAGCCCTGGCCACCACACCAGTCCTGGGTACAGTGTGGGCATTGCTATGGTATGCAATACTGTTCACTCTCCGGGGTGGTAAACACTGTCAGAAGCAAAAACTGAAACACAGTTCACAGATATCAGAAAGGTTGCTATGACGAATCTCTGTCAACAAATTGTGTTTAACTTAGGATTTGTTATCTGACATTAATCATAGAACCTTTTGATATATGTGGAACGTGTTCCCAAGTTTAAGACGGCATTGCTAAGGTATGCAGGTGCTAGTATTGGTAGATGCTGCTCCGCGCAGGGCCCAACAGCCTGACTCTCCATGAGGTGTTGGATAGTGGAGCCTGTGGGTGTGGGTGTTTGTGCCCCTGTTGGCCGCTGCTCTAGGGCAGAGGTTCCCAACTCCAGTCCTGGTGGGCCAAACACAGTTCAGGTTTTCATGCTGTCCCTAATAAATATGCATGAGATACATTTGCATACAATGGGGGTGGGGCATACAAATGCAGCACAGGCATATTTATTAGGGACAGTATGAAACTGAATGGTGTTTGGCCCTCCAGGACTGCAGTTGGGGAACAATGCTCTAGGGATTGCACATGTTTATGGTGTCTGTGCTCTGTAGGGTAAAATATAGGCGTTTATGGCATGTTTATTTTATCTGCAATAAAGGTTCCGTGTTTATTACCACAGTTTAGTACTGGGTAAAATATAGGGACATGGTTTGCAGGAGCCTCAGCTAGGACTTGAACTTGTGACTGTCTGCCCCTGAACACACTGGCTGTGTGTACTGCACCAAACTGTTCCAGTCAAAAACGTGGAAGGCAAGGAAGGAACTCTTTATTATTCACTCTTATTTCATAAAGCCAGGCCCGACACAGGCCGTGTTTCGCTTATGCCTTCATCAGGGGCTTTGGCTACAGCAACATATAGAAACATGTTAAGGACATATCATAACAAATAAAATAAAAATTAAAAATTAAATATAATAAAATAATGAAGTCATAAAGGCACCTAATGACTTCATATTAATTCAATAAATCACTAATACATCATCAAATACATAAATATAAAAAATATAAAAATATATATAAAAGTACAGCAAAAGTCTTATTAAAACATAAATAAATACTTATACATACCTAAAATATATCGGTAATTCATGATCATAAAAAATATATCAAATCATATGGTTATAAAGACATGCTAAAACGTGACATTTAAAAATCATAAAAATTATATGAAAAATTCATGAAATGACAAACAATATAACCTATATTATTCCACAAATCTCAATGTACTAAGAGATTCTCTCACCTGTATGGTTTATTTTTACCTTGCCACACTGTGAATTGCTACAATAAAAAGAAAAGAGACAAAAGGGACCATTCTAAATGGGTACTGTCAACCGAATCCATTACTATATAAAAAAAGTTTAATTAGTAAATAAAAAGTAAATAAAAACCCCAAAATGGAATCAGGATAAAAATCATTAAAAAATATAATGGAAAATATGAAAATTCAGGAGATTAATTAATAAGTTAATTAATAAAAAAGGCACCAAGGAAAGCGCAACAGGAACGACACTACCAACCATAACCTCCATCCAACTATCCTACTTTGCTTATTCTTACCTCCACAAATGATCTATCAAAGACTCTAATTGTCAATAACGCAGCGCTACTTCACATGTAGTATTCTGACCCGCTGCCAGCTCTAATGCAAATACACCTAATTAAAAAGTGCTTGCCTTTAAAAATGGCTGACTCTAACAAATGCTAACATACACACTCTCACTATAAGGAGAAACGTGCATCCTTTTAACGAAAAACAAAACTAAAAATCTACTCTTTAAACTTTAAACACAGTGAAGTACTACAAGTGCAGATCATCCCCAACCTACTACATTGTGCAGTTGATTTGTTTTATCATATTTTAACGATCAACCTCGAACAATATAACCGCCGTATATTTACTCATTCTCTTATTTAAACAAGCCACTAGTACCACTGAAAAACATACATCATAAACAAAAACTACTGCACCTTACCAAAGTCACTATTCGAGCCACCAAATTCTGTAAACACCACTTTTTAATTTCAGAGAATTGTTGCTGGCCACTACTCTCTTGCTACACAAAACTTAAGATGCCCGCGGCTGCGGCACGTGGATCTGTGCTTGTCTGTTGGACTGCACTAAACTGTTGCCACAGGGGCAGGTCATTCCCTGGGGATACCATGAATGTTCGTCAGACAGACCTTGTCTGTTGCAGTGCACGGCACCCACCTCAATGGGGCTTGGCCGTGGTCTGCTGTGGGCAGATCCCACTGCCCCCTCTGCCACCAGCACCTCTACGCCACGATGCTGATATGCCCTTCTGCCAGTGGTGCTGGTGGTGCGCAGTCCCAGGCCATCCAGTGTTCTGGTAGGCAGCTGCCTATGGTGAGTGATATGGGGTAGGGGTGCCTGCATAGACATCCACGCTTCCCCCCGGCACCGTCTGCCAATGTTATGTGCCCTTTGGGGTACTTGCTCAGTACTGTCCTCTGGGACACTGTGGGACACACACTCATGGCAATGTTTGCCCTTGGTCAGTTGCTGTCTTGCTGGTTTTCTGCTTCTACATTCCTATGTGTCACCTAGGCATCTTCCTAGCCCACCCTGTGCCCCAGCTGCCACACTGCATGTCCTGCCTGCAGCCCCCTGTACTCCATTTGCAGCCTCACCGTAGTGCCCTCTCGTACTTGTGCACTATGATGTTGCTGCACATGTATCACTACTATCACTTTTCTTGGTTTCCCTGCCTTTGCTGCACATTGCTGACTGAAATGGTCTCTCTCCCCTGCAAATGTGCCTCTAGCGCGAGGTTTTCACTGGCGCTAATTTTCAGACCTTCATTTCACGGCGTTAGTGTGCATGGGGCCTCTCCCCGCTAACTCTCCACCTATTAACCCCTTATCGCTGCTCCTGGGGAGCCTTATTCCGCCCTCTGGGGAGCCTTACTCCACCCTCTGTGCACCTTAATGCCGCTGGAGATGTTATCGCACGATATGTGATGTTCTCGCACGATGATGCACCATTATCACGTGATAACGTCGCAGCTGCGACATTAGCGCCATTTAGTAAACATACCCCATTGTCTTAAAAAGGGGCCTGCACTTTAATGTAAAGAAGACAAAGATCCTGACAACTGGCAAAATCAATAAGCTCATCATTGATGGAGGAGAAATTGAAATAGTTGACAACTTTAACGTTCTTGGATCAACTATCAATAAAGAAATGACAAGTAGTCAAGAAATCCGAAGACGCATTACTCTTGGCAGAATGGCTATGAAAAACCAAGATAAGATTCTCAAGAGCAGAGATGTCTCTCTTCATACAAAGATTTGACTTGTTCAAGTCATTGTATTCATATGGATGTGAAAGTTGGACAGTAAAAAAGATAGATAGGAAGAAAATTGATGCCTTTGTATTAGGGTGCTGGCGACGAATTCTGTGTATACCATGGACTACCCAAACCAGTCAGTACTAGCAGAGATCAAGCCTAAGCTTTCCTTAGAAGCTCAGATGACAAGACTTTGACTTTCATACTTTGGACACATCATGCACAGAGAGAGATCATTAGAAAACGACATCATGATTGGCAAGTAAGAAGGTCAATGCAAAAGAGGAAGGCATGCAATGAGATGGATCGATACAATTACAGCAGCTATGGGTGCCACTCTGTCAACAATGAGCTGCCTGAATGAAGTCTGAACACAGTTTAGGAAAACTATCCAGAGGGTCCCCATGAGTCGACACTGACTCAACGACATTTAACAACAACAAGAACATATGCTAAACAGGTGTACAACATGCTATTGACCTCATTTAACATGACTGTAAAGCTAAGCAAAATTTGTTGGATAGCCCTTTCAGAATTACATTGTATTTTAACATTCCTAGAACCACTAAAGGAGATCAAGTGTTCAGGGTTCTACAGAAACGTTTGGTAGAAGATTGCAAGTTCATAAGGTAAAAACAAGTGATGATATTACAAGAAATGTCAAAGCAGTCAGAAGGATAGTTAATTTGGCTGGTAGAGGAGTGACCTTGATTCATTGTTGTCTACCTTTTCAAAGGCTAACATCAAATTTATTTGCTTCTGATTGCATGATAAAATAAAAGATGCCCAAATTATTTTTTTGTATCAAAACCAGTGCATTAAATTCTCATTTGAAATACTATAGGGAAAATATGAGCCCTGAATATTTGCATATTTGTTTCTGCATAGTAAACGTTTAATGGCTGTCAAAAGGAAAAGTCAAGAAAAGAATATATGAATTAAGCATATTTTTGTAAAAACAAAAGAAGTCTTCACTGGAACTTTTTATTTGACAGTGAAGAATGATTGATATCAGGAGGAGGGAGTTGCATACAAATGAACTCAAATTTAGGTTTCAATTTAAGGGGAATAGTAGTTATCTTCATTTGAATAAAATGCCAGTGTTTATAACAATTTTTCTTCAGTAGAAAACTCTGCTCAGCAAAAAGAAAGTCCACATTTGTTTCTATCCTTCACTGAGTGGTTGCAAGCATTTTCAGGGAAGAATGCCTGAGGCGGGTATCAGGGACTAGCTCTTTTCTTTAATCACACATCACCTAAAGAACCTGACACACTTATGCACCACTTTCCTGATATACATTTTAAAACACTGGAAACAATGATATAGGGGGGAATGTGCCTTAAGCATGAATGAAACAGAAAGGAAGATAAGGGACAAGCTTAGAACTATTTGCATAGTAAATTAGGTAAGTTATACGTAAATCTATTGTCATGTTCAGAAATGTAAGGGGGCCATATTCAAAACGATTAACATGGTTAGCAGACCTGCTAATCATGTTAATCGCAGTGAGTGGGATATTCACTAGCACATAGCCATTTTGTACCCTGAATATTCCCTCCTAATGCCGCTAAACGGGGTGTTCTGGGGGCAGCACTGCAGTTAACCTGCCACTGGCCGGTTAACTTAAAATGGCTCAGCTTAGGCACTTAAATGGCTGACCTAGTTTAACCGTTTTATCTAACCTAGTAGCATCTGAATACCGCCACTGCCCAGTTTGCTAAATCACTAACCGGGCACACCGGATCTCTTGTATACAGAAGGAACCCAAATCGGATTAAATATGAAACACCATCTAAATAAATCCAACGTTTGTTAAAATGGGGCTACCCGCATCTGGTTATTTTTCGGGCTTACAAGAGGGCACGTTACCTGCATCGGGAATGGCTCCTGTCCCTTACGGCCTCAAAGACCAATGACTCCGCGATCACCGGAGTCTTACCATATACACGTCAGATCTCTCATGTTACTAGACTGTTACATCAGTTTTGGCCAGTTTTAGGGGTACATACTTGCTTTCAGAACAGGACCTTGCAGATTGCATATTCTCGCACGGCTAATTTACGTGACAAAGTCATGCATACTGTCTCGCCTGAGGATCGCCCCTTGAGATCACACACTGATGTTGGTCATTTTGCTTGTGGCCATTGTGTTCATTGTGCTGGCACTTTGGAGGGACCTGATTGGATCGATGGACACACTTCTCGTAAATATACCACGCGATGGCGTACTGATTGCTCCACTGATTTTGTGGTTTATTTGATTGTGTGTCCGTGTTCCCTCTATTATATAGGCTGGACCAAGAGGGCTTTTAGGATCCGTCTTTCAGAACATGCTTCCCGTCTCCGCATTAAAAATCTTGGAGCTCCTATGGTGGTACATCATCTGTCTATGGGCCATGTTTTTGCAGCTTTGCGGTGGCGAGTTTTGGATTTCATTCCGCCAGATCCTCGACGGGGGGATCGTGAACAAAAACTCCAAGTATGTGAACAACGCTGGATTTACCTTTTGAATTCGGTCATCCCTGGGGGATTGAACTCTCAACTTGATTGGCATACCATTTTGTGATTTGTGCTTTCTATTTTTAGTTGTGGTTGTCCCTTAAGGGATTCCCTGAGTGGTGGGTATTCCCTGAACAGGGTTTGGTCAGCCGTTTGATTGGCTGTGCCTTTCTCCTCCTCCATCTGACGTCAGACGCCGGCGACAATATAGCAGGTGAAATTTCCTGTGGCCTGTAAGCTGATGATCTACCATTTGCTGATCCGTCTTGACCTGAAGCAGGGTTTTTCAGAAATGCTGATGTAAAACCCGAAACGTGCGCCACGTCGTCCATTGGGAGTTTTGGCGTTTTGGTGGCATACAGCTAAGTGTTGGACTCTTTGTTCATTTTAAATTTACTTAATAAAAGGGAGTAGTCACAGTGGTGTCTCTTAAAACAGATTTTGGACACTGGGCTGATGAACACCGGATCTCTTGCCTGATGCAGGGTCTTTAGAAATGGTGCTAACCCGAAGCGCAATGCTGTGTTGAGGATGACCTCATTGCAAGACTTTCATCATATCTATGGAGCTCATGTAGGACTCAGTTAAATGTTTTTACTGGTTCTACTGTAAGTAAGGCTGGGTTGCTTGCTTTTACTGCAAAATCAACTAAAATGGACTTGGGGGTATGTTTACTAAACCGTCTTAATGTTACCGGCGCTAGTTGCAGCGTTAATGTGAAGAATGCCATATAAGGTAGTGGGCGGTCCGGAGGTAAGGTTGCAAGGAAACGGTATCGTGCAATAGTGGGCGCTGTGGCACGTTAACACGTGTTAACCCTAAGTTCATGCCAGCGCAGTGCTAGTAGCTATAAAGATGTAGCCTGCTGGTTATTGCAATGACTGTGGAGGCAGAGATCATGGGTGTGATCCTGTAGTGGTGTTATGTAAGAAGGCTGTCTAAGGCATTTCCTTTTTTTAAATTTAAATCAGTGCTATCTGAGGCATTTCCTTTTTTAATTTAAATCAGTGCTGCCAGCAAAAACACCCTCACAGTGCCATAACCTAAGGTGCAGCATAAGGCGCCCTATAAAGCACTGCATAGGGCACATTATAAAGTGCACTGTCTTGCCAAGGCACCTTATAATGTGCCCTATAGGGCGCCTGATGAGGCACCTTAGGCTACGGCACTGTGAGGGTGTTTTTGCTGGTGGCACTTATTTAAATTAAAAGGAAAAGCCTCAGACAGCCTTATGAAATAACACCACTGTGGGATCAAACTCATGACCTCTGTCTTTACAGTCATTGAAACAACCAGTCGGCTACATCTCTATAATATCTAACACACTGCTGGCTGGCTACAGAAAGACTGCAGGTCACCACACAAACTGTCTGCTGTGGTTACCAGGATAGGGTAAACACACCCGTACCCATGCTGCACTGCAAATGCAGATCAGCAGCCTACAGCTGCTCAAAAGATGGTGTATGTGCCTTTATAGCACCCCGGCCTGGTAGGGGGAAATGACCGTGTATGTTACAGGCACAGAGTAGCTACAGACCGTAACATTGTGCGGTTCCTGTGCTCACCCTGAGGGTGAGGTAGGGTGCCCAGCACCAGGTCTGCAGCACCTGGCTTAGGTGAGATAGGCTGTGCTGCAGGTCACCATCAGTGCCAGTGTATGATAGGTAGTCCTTGCAGACACTTTTAGAATACACCTGTGTTTCCCAGTCACATCTAGCCCTTATGGATTAAGATGCACCTAGAATATGCATATTCTGTGTGGTTGCCATCGTCACATGTTATAAGAGAAGGGTGGTAGTTGGACCCAAAAGCGGATTATGTAGCACTACCCAACCCACCCTTTGTGGGTCAGGGTGGGGGATAGCATCCCCAACAAGAGATCCACATTCTACATCTCTGCAATGGTGGCAGTAGAGGGGACCATCAACCCCAGTCCTGCGCAGGAATAAGCACCCTACAGGGCAGTCAATGCAGATGTGTACACATCACATAGGACACTGGCAGACAGGCAGTAGGCCTGGAAAATCTCAGCTGCGCCCCACCACTATTTGACATTCACCAGCAGAGAGCACAGTCAGTCTCCACCCTGCAAGGTGTTCCAGTCATACACATGCTAACTGCAGAGAGTCTGCTAGCTAGTACATAGTGCATGTTCCTGGAGGAACTGTGTGCACCCACAAATGGAATATGAGCGCACACACACCAAGAAAGTATATCAGTGATTGAAAAAGAAACTCATAGATACTACTTGAGAGAAACACTGTATAAGCACTATGAGAGAACCTAACCATGTCATGGTCACTGAACAGTCAGGGTGAGAGTGATCTCCCAGCATGACATGCTGTGGCCACCCTGTCCGTGTAGGTGGTGGTCGGGCACTCCAATGTCCCAGCCATTGCCCTATGCCCTATGCCCTGTGCAAATACATCCTGCCCAGGCCGCCCTGTCCGGGCCATACCCACAGTACCTTGCTCCTCATTATGCACATTGGCAGGCTAACACTGGAAACAGTGCAAGCAGTGTGGGCTCAGTAAGGTGTAGGCAGCCACAACATACTATATAGACATACACACACTCCCACACCTATGCTAGCATTGTGCAAATATAGAGGTTTTTGGCAGCCATGGCCACCACACTAGTCCAGGGCACAGTGCAGGCATTGTTATGGTATGCTATACTGTTGGGGTCACTCCCTGGGGTGGTAAACACTGTCAGAAACCAAAACTGAAACACACTCCACAGATATCAGAAAGGTTGCTATGATGCATCTCTGTCAACAAATTGTGTTTAACTTAGGATTTGTGATCTGACATTAATCATAGCAACCTTTTGATATATGTGTAACATTTTCCCAAGTTGAGGATGGCATTGCTAAGGTATGCAGGTGCTAGTACTGGGAGATGCTGCTCTGCGCAGGGCCCAACAGCCTGACTCACCATGAGGCTTTGGATAGTGGAGCCTGTGGGTGTGGGTGTATGCGCCCCTGTTGGCTGTTGCTCTAGGGCAGAGGTTCCCAACTCCGGTCCTGGTGGGCGAAACCGGTTCAGGTTTTCATGCTGTCCCTAATGAATATACATGAGACACATTTGGGACGGTGCATACAAATGCAGCACGGGCATATTTATTAGGGACAGCATGAAACCTGAATGGTGTTTGGCCCTCCAGTACTGTAGTTGGTAAACTCTGCTCTAGGGATTGCACATGTTTATGGTGTCTGTGCCCTGTAGGGAAAAAATATAGGCGTTTATGGCATGTTTATTTAATCTGCAATAAAGGTTCCATCTTTATTACTGGGTAAAATATAGTGACATGGTTTGCAGGAGCCACAGCTGGGACTTGAACCTGTAACCTTCTGCCCCTGAACACACTGGCTGTGTGTACTGCACCAAACTGTTGCCACAGGGGCAGATCACTCCCTGGGGATATCATGACTGTTCGTCAGACAGACCTTGTCTGTTGCAGTGCACGGCACCCACCTAAATGGGGCTTGGCCGTGGTCTGCTGTGGGAAGATGCCACTGCCCCCTCCACCACCAACACCCCTCTGCCACCATGCTGACATGCCCTTGTGCCAATGGTGCTGGTGGTGCGCAGTCCCAGGCCATCCAGTGTGCCGGTAGACGACTGCCTATGGTGAGTGATATGGGGTTGGTGTGCCTGCCAAGACATCCACGCTTCCCCCAGGCACCACCTGCCAATATTATGTGCCCTTTGGGGTACTTGCTCAGTACTGTCCTCTGGGACACTGTGGGACACACACTCATGGCAATGTTTGCCCTTGGTCAGTTGCTGTCTTGCTGGTTTTCTGCTTCTACATTCCTATGTGTCACCTAAGAATCTGCCTAGCCCACCCTGTATCCCAGCTGGCCCACTGCATGTTCCGCCTGCAGCCCCCTGTACCCCATTTTCAGCCTCACAGTAGTGTCCTCTCGTACTTGGGCACTATGATGTTGCTGCACATGTATCACTATTGTAACTTTTCTTGGTTTCCCTGCCTTTGCTGCACATTGCTGACTGAAATGATCTCTCTCCCCTGCAAATGTGCCTCTAGCGTGAGGTTTTCACTGGCACTACTTTTCAGACCTTCATTTCATGGCATTAGTGTGCATGGAGCCTCTCCCCGCCCACTCTCCACCCATTCACCCCTTATCTCCGCCCCTGGGGAGCCTTACTCCACCCTCTGCACCTTACCACTGCCGGAGACGTTATCACATGATACGTGATGTTGTCGCACGGTAATGCGCCATTATCGCATGATAACATCACGTATCGCATGATAACATCGCAACTGCGCCATTAGCGCCGTTTAGTAAACATACCCCTTGGTCTTTTATAGGGGTTAATTCCTCACATTGGCTCTGTCGGACAAAAAAATCACTGTGGCGCGTTTTACTCTTGTTTGGGATTTGGCGTTCTAATTTTTTGATGATTTAACTGACTAGCCTTCTTACCCTTTAGGTCTTTTGGGATACATGTTTTCTTTTGGTGGCTACTTAAAAGCCCAGAAAAAAGGGTTCCAGTGCATCAACATTTTATTTTGACAAATTTAACACAAACAACCCTAACTACATCTCAGTTAAGTATATTCAACTGTTTATGGTTTGCTTTCATCATGCATCCTTTAGCACCAACAGATGAGAAGAGTAGCAGCGTAATGGTTAAAGCACTACCTTGGTACTCTAAGGGGCATGTTTACTAAACTGCGGTAATGTCATGTGCGTTAGGTTCTGCGGTAAAGGTACAGATGCCCATATAAAGGCATGGGCAGGGCATCATTATGGCAAGCATGTCAAGTAATGCGCGTTATAAAGCACGTTACAAGGCACAGTACAAGGCACATGCCTTAACGTGCCTTGTACTGTGCCTAATAAGGTGCCTTGTAACGTGCCTTGTACTGTGCCTAATAAGGCACCTTGTAATGTGCCTTGTACTGTGCCTAATTAGGAGCCTTATAATGCCTTATAAGGATTGCTGGCAACTGTGGTGAGGGTACTATGGGCTGGCAGCATAGATCTGCAAAGATATGACTATCACAGGCAAGTAAAACATCTGCCTTGGACAGGAGAGAACAATGAGGAATCAAACCCATGACTTCCACTTAGAATGTCAGTGTATTAACCAGTAGGCTATACCTCTATGGACTGTTGCACAACAATGGCTGGGTACAGAAGGACTGCAGGTCACCGCACAAACCGTCTGCTCTGTGTGCCAGGATAGGGTAACCCCAACAGCACCCATGATGCATTGCACATGCAGAACAGCGGCCTACAGCTGACCTCCAAATGGGGTCTGCACCTCTCTGGTACTGCAGCGTGGTAAGACGGACTGACAGTGCGTGATACTAGCAGAGAGTAGCTACAGACCATGCCATTGTGCAGGTTCCGTGTGCACCCTGAGGGATAGGATGGGCGCCCAGCACTAGGTCCACAGTACATGTGGTGCTAGAGATAGGTCCTGCTGCACATCTCCAGCACTGCCAGTGTGTGACAGGTGTCCCCAGCAGTGCAGCTGAAGGTACATCTGTTCCAGCTGTGTTCTGTAGTCACATATGGCCCTGGGGGACCAGATACCACCCTGGTTAGTGTGTGCCCGGTGTTAGGGTCTGGCTGCCATGGGTACCTGTTATCAGGGCAGTGGGGTGTCTAGACTCGCATGAGAGCGATGTAGCACTGCCACTACGGGTCTAAGTGGTATGCACTATATATCCCCAAGGGGCCTCAATCGCCCCTTTTGTAGATGAGGTTGTGGCGGGACAGGTGCCTGCACCCTTCAGAATGGCTGTAATGGCAGCAACCAAAGTCCTGCTGGTGGATGACAGTCCTCCAGGGCTGCTGGGCCAGTGCCATACCTGTGACCAATGCAGACCAGCAATGATGCTGGGGGTAGACAGGGGAAGGCTCAACTTCCCCATGCCACAGTCTGCCATTCATCAACAGACAGCACAATCAGACTGCACCTGCATCATCCTACAAGGTGTTCTCCCCAATTGTCCACTAAAGAAGAGCGGGACCTAGGCGTGGTTGTGTCTGATGATCTTAAAGTAGCTAAACAGGTAGAAAAGGCGACGGCGAAAGCTAGAAGGATGCTTGGGTGCATACAGAGAGGAATGGCTAGCAGAAAAAAGGAGGTGATAATGCCTCTGTATAAGTCTTTGGTGCGACCTCATTTGGAGTATAGTGTGCAATTCTGGAGACCGCACCTTCAAAAGGATGTGAACAGGATGGAGTCGGTGCAGAGGGTGGCTACTAAAATGATTAGTAGGCTTCATTATAAAGCATATGAGGACAGACTTAAGAATCTTAATATGTACACCTTAGAGGAAAGGTGGGATAGAGGTGATATGATTGAGATGTTTAAATACCTCCGTGGCATAAATGTTCAGGGAGAGAGCCTCTTTCAATTGAAAGCAAGTTCTGCTACGAGGGGACATGGGATGAGGGTGAAGGGAAATAGATTCAGGAGTGATATGCGGAAAGAGTAGTGGATCCATGGAATAGTCTCCCAGTGGAGGTGGTAGAGATGAGGACAGTAACTGAATTCAAAAAAGCATGGGACCAACACAGAGGATCTCTAAAGGTAAAAAGGGGACTGTTGTAGTTGTTGATATGGAAGGACAGACCAGCTAGGCCATGTGGTCTTTTTCTGTCATCATGTTTCTATGTTTCTATGCACAGTGGAACTGCAGACAACCCACTAACCAGTCCATAGTGCATGCTCACAGAAAAACCCTGTGCACCCAGAGGTGGCATGCACAGCACAAATACCAAGCAGGTATCTCTGTGATTGGGCCCCAGAACTGGGAACACACACATAGCACTGGAAACAAATAACATGTGGCACTATCTGGGAACATAGACATGCCATGGTCACCACTGCTCAGTCAGAGTGAGAGTGCCCCCCCCCCCCCAGCGTGACATGCTGTGGCCACCCTGTCCATGCAGGTGGTGGTTGAGCACTACAGTGTCCCAGCCATTGACCTCCACCCTGTGCAGATGCATCCTGGCCAATCCGCCCTGTCTGGGCCATACCAACAATACCTTGCTCCTCATTATGCACATTTGCAGGCTAACGCTGGAAGCAGTGTGAGCAATGTGGGCTCAGTGAGGTGTTGGCCGACACAAAACAATGGAGAGACATACGCACACTCCCACACCTATCTTAGCATTGTGCAGAGATGGAGGTGGTTGACAACCCTACCCGCCGCACTGGTTCTGATCACAGTGCCGACATTGCTAATCTGTGCAGGGGGTAGTAGTAGTACTCTGGTGATAACTGCAGCTCTGTTCTGGGGCTAACAGCCTGACACTCCATGAAGCTGTGGATAGTGGAGCCCTTGTAAGTGGGTGTCTGTACACCAGTGCACCACTGCGTTGGGGTTTGCCCATGTTGTTGTTGTGGCTGCATTGTGGGCTAAAACTATGGGGAGATGTTCTTCAGGATCCACAGATGGGACCTGAACCTCTGACCCTCTGCTCTTGGACATGCTAGCTGGGTGTACTGCACCACACTGTTGCCACAGCAGCATAGTTGTCCCTGGAGCTACCTTTATGTTCCTCGGCCAGACCTCTTCTGTTGCACTACACACCACATACTGGAACAGGGCATGGCCTAGATCCACTGCATGCGGGTGCTACTGCTCCCTCCAGCACAATAACCCACCCCCTCTGCCATGCCACCATGTCCATATGCTGTCGGTGCCAGTGGTGCACCATCCCAGGCCATCCAGGGGGCAGGTAGGCAGATGCCTAAGGTGTGGGTTCTGGGGTAGGGGTACCTACATAGATGTCCACGCTTCCTCTGGCACCGCCTGTCAATGTTATGTGCCCCTTGGGATACCTACTGGGTAATGTCTCCTGGATGGGACACTGTGGACCACAGACTCATGTGCATGTCTGACCCTGGTCAGTTGCTGTCTTGCTGGTTTCCATTTTCTGCATTCCTATGTGCCACCTCTGCAACCGCCTAGTCCACCCTATGCCCCAGTAGCCCCCACTGCATGTCCCGCCTTCAGCCCCCATGCCCCATTTGCACCATCACCATAGTGGCCTTTTATACCTGGGCACTATGCTGTTGCTGCAAATGGAGCACTACTATCACCTTTCTTGGGCTCCCTGCCTATGCTGTACTTTGCTCACACTTAAATAGTTTCTCTCTCTTGCAAATGCGTGCTAACACCGGGTTTTCAGTTGCGTTAGGATTCAGTCCTTAATTTCTCCGCTTTAGTGTGAAAGGGGCCTCTCCCCACCCACTCCCCGCCCATTGACCCCTTCTCTCCACCCTCTCTCCACCCTTTTCTGTATTTACCGCAGCCGGGAACGTTAAGGCGCGTTATGTAACGTTAAGGCGCCTTAACGTTACATAACGTGCCTTAACATAGCCACTGCTACGTTACCGCAGTTTAGTAGACATACCCCTAAATAACCAGGGTTCAATTCCCAGTTGTGGCCTTGGGCAAATAGCCTAACTCTCCATTTCTTTCTTTAATCTACCTCTGCTCCCATTTACCAAGAAAACCCAGGAGCTATTGGGTCAGCATTGACTCAAAGGTGCACTTTGCAATTTCCCATCAGCACAAAAAGAGCTTACTGTGAAAAAGGCTCTGATTTAATAAGGCTTTATTTGAATAGGCCTTCAGTTCAAATACAAGGTGGTTAATTGATTTATTCAAGGTTAAACAGTGGGCAGTGGTGTGATTTTCAGATCTATGGGTCTCTCCTCTGATTAATGCATTATTCTGTCAGTCATGTCACTGGGCTTTACTTGGCTTCTGAATTAAGCTTCACACACAAGTAAAAGAAGTTATCAGTAATTTATTTTGTTCAGCTCAGTATGGAGAAAGATTTTTGAATAATTGTTCAAAAAATGTTTTTTTCTACCCTAGGTTATTGTAATACAGTGCATGTGGGCTTTTTTTTTTTTACATTCTCTTATATACCGCGCTATTCTGCATCAGTGCGGTTTACATTGAACAAACTGAAATTACATTGAACAGGGCATTATAACTTGAAGATAACTATTTTACAGGGAACATGGGCTATGGAGGGTTAAGTGGCTTGTCCAAGACCACAAGGAGCACCTGTGGGACTAGAAACCCCAGTCCTTCCGGACCAAGGTTGCTGTCGTCTAGTGGGATTTGAACCCCCGACCTTCCGGCCTGAAGTACCTTGCCCCTTGCTTTCCAGGAATAGTTGTGAGTGTTTCAGATGGCTCAGAACTTGATCATTAACCATATTAATTCTGTATTGGAAAGTATCCACTGGTTACTGATCATTTATCAAATTCATTTCAAAGTGTTCTGCCTAATTTGGAAGTGACTGAATAATGGTGGGGGTAAGGTATTTATTCTCAGTGTTAAAGAGCAGATAATCAATTCATAGGATAAAATCATTACAATATAACCTGTTAGACTGTCCATTAATAAAACTGGCACAATTAATTACTAATAGAACTAGAATGTTTTCTTTATATGGTCCTCTTCTTTGGAATAATTTGACAGGCAATGTCAAGATAAAATTTATTTTTGTTTTTACCTTTAGAAATACATTGAAAGTGTGTTTTTTTGAGAAATCAATTAATTCATAGCCTAGTGAAGGATATATCAAGTTTTTAGTTGTGTTTTTTTATATTATATTTATTTTCTAGGATGATCTGCATTTTTGGTCTATAATTATATTGCGGATGTTTATTTATTATACCTTGTCTAACCATTTTGTTATTATAGGTGGGGAATAAATACTAATTTTGCGGAAAAGCTATACAATTGAAAGTTCTAGGGTCCTTTGCATAGTGGACTGATACATAGAAGTAAGATTTAATTTTGACTTTCTAAAGTTCCCATTGTTACAAGCCTGCCTTACAGGGTGTGGTTAATTCAATCAGTCTCTACTGCCTGAACAAGCTTATTCCAAGAGACTCTACAAAGCTAAGCTTTCAAACTTTATTAGATGGCTGGTTTTTAATATAAATGTTCATAACTATTCCTTGCCTATCTATTACCTGTTTTATTTTTATAAGAATACTTAGGCACTGTGGTGTGTTAGGGGAACTGCATCAAGGAAGGGGGACAGACACAGAAGAAAAAAAAACCCTTGCTCTTCCTATCTTTCTATCTTTATCCCATATCTATCTGTTCATAGCCACCTTGATCTACAGTCTAGTGGCAAATAACCTAACTTTTGATTATAACTTTAGGAATATTTAGCTTGCCTACATTCTTTGCATAGCCTTTTTAAATCAGACATCTGTGTGTGCCCTCAGTCATATAAAGTCTACTGGCCAGGGGCACATAAATTCTTGCCCACCCTACCCCTCACCCCGCCCACCCTGGGGTTGCATTGCCTATATAGTCATCATAAAGATTGACATCTGTCCTCCAATTAGGTGTAACACCCAGCTTTTCCCCTTTTTACCTTGTCCTAGCACTGCTTATCACAGTCTTAATCAGCATATTGTGTATTCAATGCAATATCTGTGATGCCTCCATTCAAAGAAGAATCATTTGGAGCCTAAGAGCTTGCTTTATGTCCCAAGTTGTCTGCTATGCACAAAGAATTGATTCTATTAAGGGACGAATTAGCTACAAATTGAAGAAAATCCACCACCATTCTCACAAAGAATCAAACAGCCCAGGAACAAATGGATCACAGTGGGCTCTGGTAGGTTGCTTCCTGTAACACCCTCTTCATTAAGAGCTATCCCTGCATAATGCCTTCTCTGCCCTGGAAAATGAGAGTGCCCAATTAGTGGAAACTGAAGCACACTTAAATGAGAAGGTTAATGTCTAATCTACTGATAATGCACCAAATATAAAAAAAAATCAGAAAACAAGAAATTACTACTATTTGGAGATTCCATCATCAGAAGTACCAACTTGGGAACACAGTTCAAAAGAGAGGAGATGGTCAAACGCCTCCCAGGCTCTTCAGTCAGTCGGAATATAAACCAAATTGTTGGCATAGTTAATGCAGAAAGTGAGCATGCTAATATTGATGTTATCATCTACTTGGGTTCAAATGACCTGGCTAGAAACAGTGCCTCTACAGTTCAAAAGGACTTTCCAGATTCTGGGAGAGAAACTCAAACTCATTGTTAACACTATAGCATTCTCAGAAGTTCTACCTGTTCTTGGTAAAGGGGCAGAAAGGCTGCATCACATAATTAACTTTAATACATAGCTCCAAACCTGGTGCAAACAAGAAGGATTTTGATATATAAGTGACTGGGGAAATAGATGGAACACCAAGGAAAGAAGAGGAGCAACAGCCCTCCACAGAAATCACAGACGTCACTAGAACAGCGAAGGAAGGACACAGCCACACCTCTTTAAAACAAAGAAACCTTTTATTTCGTAAAACCTTCAAAGGTACAAACCCAACTTGGCCAAGTTTCGGCAGTCAGCCAATTAAGATGCAATTGCATATATATTCCAATGGCAGTCAGGACATTGTAACAAGAGCCAGTAGTTGAAAGCTCAAAAAGTGCTTCTCAGGTATGCCTTTGGCATCTACTGAGAAAGTGAAGCGCTTTATGCAATTGCATTTTAATTGGCTGACTGCCGAAACTTGGCCAAGTCGGGTCTGTACCTTTGAAGGTTTTACGAAATAAAAGGTTTCTTTGTTTTAAATAGATGGAACAACAAGAGGCTATATACTGTGTTGATTAACTACATCTCTCTGTCGCAGAGAACATGATCCTAAGTAAAAAAAATCAGGCATTATGTGGACAGGCATTTAAACTAGGGAAAGGGGGGTCACAGATGGAAAAGAACAAGTTCAGGATGTCACGCCCAGCAAAAACATAATAACATTTGAAACAGCCACACTATTAACCCACATGGCAAGTGGGTAGAGGTGTGCAGGGCCGGCCCGTCCATTGAGCAAGAATGTTTTTTGCACAGGGCCCCGCGTTTCAGGGGGCCCCGCGCAAAAAACATCTTGTATCCCAGATTCCCAGCTAAGTTTAAAAAAAAAAAACAGAAACCGGCTGCTGCTGCCGCTGCCGCCGTGGCAGCGGCAGCGGCAGAATGGAGAGGGGCCCATTTACAGTCCTTACCACCCCCCCCCAACAGCCCAGCTAAGTTAAAAAAAAAAAACAGAAACCGGCTGCTGCTGCTGCTGCCGCCGTGGCAGCGGCAGAATGGAGAATCCCGCGGGGCCCCCCTGTCCTGAAGTCTTCTATGCAGCCTCCGTCGGCTGTCAGAGCTGCGTGAAGAGAGAGAGCTTCTCCTCTCGCAGCTCTGTTAATCACGCCGCGGGGCGGATGGGAAATCCCATCAACCCCGCGGCGGGATTAACAGAGCCGCGCGAAAGGGAAACTCTCCCGTCGCGCGGCTCTGAAAAGCCCGTGCTGCGGCCGCTTAGAAGACTGCTGGACAGGGGGGCCCCGCGGGAGTCGCCATTCTGCTGCTGCCGCCGTGGCAGCGGCAGCAGCAGCCGGTTTCTGTTTTTTTTTTTTTAAACTTAGCTGGGCTGATGGGGAGGGGGGGGGGAGGGGTAAGGACTGTAAATGGGCTGATGGGGAGGGAGGGGGGGGTAAGGATTGTAAATGGGCTGATGGGGAGGGAGGGAGGGAGGGGTAAGGACGGTAAATGGGCTGATGGGGAGGGAGGGGGGGTAAGGACTGTAAATGGGCTGATAGGGAGGGTAAGGACTGTAAATGGGCTGATGGGGGGGTAAGGACTGTAAATGGGCTGATGGGGAGGGAGGGGGGGGTAAGGACTGTAAATGGGCTGATGGGGAGGGAGGGAGGGAGGGGGGTAAGGACTGTAAATGGGCTGATGGGGAGGGAGGGAGGGGGGGGTAAGGACTGTAAATGGGCTGATGGGGAGGGAGGGAGGGGGGGTAAGGACTGTAAATGGGCTGATGGGGAGGGAGAGAGGGGGTAAGGACTGTAAATGGGCTGATGGGGAGGGAGGGAGGGGGGTAAGGACTGTAAATGGACTGATGGGGGGTAAGGACTGTAAATGGGCTGATAGGGAGGGGGTAAGGACTGTAAATGGGCTGATGGGGAGGGAGGGAGGGGGGGTAAGGACTGTAAATGGGCTGATGGGGAGGGAGGGAGGGGGGGTAAGGACTGTAAATGGGCTGATGGGGAGGGAGGGAGGGTGGTAATGACTGTAAATTGGCTGATGGGGAGGGAGGGGGGTAAGGACTGTAAATGGGCTGATGGGGGGTAAGGACTGTAAATGGGCTGATAGGGAGGGGGGGTAAGGACTGTAAATGGGCTGATGGGGAGGGAGGGAGGGGGGTAAGGACTGTAAATGGGCTGATGGGGAGGGAGGATGGAGGGGGGGTAAGGACTGTAAATGGGCTGATGGGGAGGGAGGAAGGGGGGGTAAGGACTGTAAATGGGCTGATGGGGGGGTAAGGACTAAATGGGCTGATAGGGAGGGGGGGGGTAAGGACTGTAAATGGGCTGATGGGGAGGGAGGGAGGGGGGTAAGGACTGTAAATGGGCTGATGGGGAGGGAGGGAGGGGGGGTAAGGACTGTAAATGGGCTGATGGGGAGGGAGGGAGGGAGGGGGGTAAGGACTGTAAATGGGCTGATGGGGAGGGAGGGGGGGGTTAAGGACTGTAAATGGGCTGATGGGGGGGTAGGACTGGTACTGGGCTTTAGGGGATTCGGCCGGGAAGTGGGCTGATGGGGGGGTTAAGACTGGGAATGGGCTATGGGGGGTTAGGACAGGTAATAGACCTATGGAGGGGCTAAGACTGGGAATGGGCTGATGGGGGAAGTTATGACAGGTAATGGGCTATGGGGTGGTACGACTACAAGTGGGCTGATGGGGGGATTAGGACTGGAAATGGGCTATGGGGCGGTGGGCTAAGACTGGAAATGGGCTGTGGGGGGCATTAGGACTGGTAATGGGCTGTGGGGGGCATTAGGACTGGTAATGGGCTATGGGGGGGTTACAACAGGTAATGGGCTATGGGGAGGTACGACAACAAGTGGGCTGATGGGGGGATTAGGACAGGTAATGGGCTATGGGGGGCTAGGACTACAAGTAGGCTGTTAGGGGGTTAGGACTGGTACTGGGCTGTGGGGGGCTTTAGGACTGGTAATGGGCTGTGGGGGCGTTAGGACTGGTAATGGGCTGGGGGGGTTAGAATTGGTACTGGGCTATGGGGGGGGTTACAACAGGTAATGGGCTATGGGGAGCTACGACTACAAGTGGGCTGATGGGGGGTAGGACTGGTAATGGGCTATAGGGGATTCGGACTGGAAGTGGGCGGATGGGGGGGTTAAGACTGGGAATGGGCTATGGGGGGTTAGGACAGGTAATAGACTATGGAGGGGCTAAGACTGGAAATGGGCTGATGGGGGAAGTTATGACAGGTAATGGGCTATGGGGGGCTACGACTACAAGTGGGCTGATGGGGGGATTAGGACTGGAAACGTGCTATGGGGCGGTGGGCTAAGACTGGAAATGGGCTGTGGGGGGTGTTAGGACTGGTAATGGGCTGTGGGGGGCATTAGGACTGGTAATGGGCTATGGGGGGGGTAGACAACAGGTTCTGGGCTATGGGGAGGTACGACTACAAGTGGGCTGATGGGGGGATTAGGATAGGTAATGGGCTATGGGGGGGTTAGGACAGGTAATGGGCTGATGGGGGGTTACAACAGGTAATGGGCTATGGGGAGGTACGACTACAAGTGGGCTGATGGGGGGATTAGGACAGGTAATGGGCTATGGGGGGGTTAGGACAGGTAATGGGCTGATGGGGGGTTACAACAGGTAATGGGCTATGGGGGGGCTAAGACTACAAGTAGGCTGATAGGGGTTTAGGACTGGTAATGGGCTGTGGGGGGCGTTAGGACTGGTAATGGGCTGTGGGGGCGTTAGGACTGGTAATGGGCTGTGGGGGCGTTAGGATTGGAAATGGGCTGATGGGGGACTAGGACTGGAAATGGGCTGATGCAGGGACAAGAAGGGAGCAGATGCTGGGTGGGGCTGGAACTAGAAAGGAGCTGATGTTGGGGGAGGATTAGAATGGGATGGAGCTGGGAGAGTGAAATGGAGAGGGAAAAATATTTTGCGTGGGAGGGAAGACAAATCTACAATTGGCCGGATATTGGGAGAGTAAGTGGGGATTGAGGATGGAGGGATAAAATTTGAGTGGATGAAATAGGAATGAGGAAAGAGCAAAAGGAGAAAGATTAGTATGTTAAAGCAGATGTAGAGAGAGAATGGAAAAAAAAACAAGAAGACAGAAGAAAGGACAAATGGACAGCAGATGGAGAGTTAGCAGAAGACACGAAGAAACCAGAAGAAAGTGGCTGGAACAATTGCAACTGAAAAAAAATGCACAAAAGGTAGAAAAAGATCTCTTTATTTTGAATTTATTAACTGGAATATGTCAGCTCTGGGAAATGTGCATCATTAATTTTTGCGCTTTGTTTAGTACAAGAGGAAATTAATTTATAGTTTTATTTCTACAGTGTTGTTGTATATTCCAAGTTTGGCTTTTGGGGTTCCCAGTTTAATTATTGTCTTCCTGTTTCTAAATTGTGATTCCTTGTTTGGTGATGGTCTATGTTCTGCATGTGTAACTGAGCTGAGGTATTCTGTTTATGTAATTCCTATTTGACATTGCCACTTGTTCTTTCCCCAGTAGGTCATGTATTATTGTTCTCTGAAATGTATTGGTTTAATATTTGCAGTGTTGTCTTTTGATAGTTAGGGTATGGTGCTTTGTGAGTCCTGGTAGTGCTGTTAGGATATGGCAGGTTTGCTATGGGTTCTAAATGGGCAGTGTTTGTAGTAGTTCCTAATGTGCCTGGCGGTTGGTACTGGATTATAGTAATGTAGAAACCTTTTAGTCTTTCTTTATCCATATACTCATTAAGAGGCATGTTTACTAAAAGTTAGTAGTGTATGGTAACATTATGCAAATATTTATGCAAATGAGGCACCTTATGCAAATGAGGCCCCGCACCGAGTCTCCGCACATGGCCCCGCACCCCCCTTGGGCCGCCCCTGGAGGTGTGTAGAACAAAATCCATGCAAAATACAGTCAAGCCAGTCAAGAAATGCTGGAAAGCAATGAGCACAAATGCTCGAAGCCTAGCCAACAAAGTTCCTGGCCTGGAAGCTCTAATGGTGGAAGTGGACTTGAACATTTGCAGCCATTACAGAAACATGGTTTAACGAGTTCAGAAATCTCCAATTCTTACTGTAGAAGGAATTCATAAATGACCTGGAAAAGGGCATAACTAGTGAGGTTATCAAATTTGCAGATGACACAAAACTGTTTAAAGTTGTTAAAACCCAAGAGGATTGTGGAAAACTGCAGGAGGATCTGGATAAATTGGAAGACTGGGCATCCAAATGGCTGATTAAATTTAATGTGGACAAGTGCAACGTTATGCACCAAGGAAAGAACAACCCACCCTATGGTTACAAAATGCAAGGTTCCACATTGGGAACCACCACCCAGGAAAAAGATTTAGGAGTCATCATGGATAACATGTTAAAACCCTCCACCCAGTGTGCAGCGGTGGCCAAGAAAGCAAATAGAATGCTAGATATCATAAGGAAAGGAATGGAAAATAAAACAAAGGATATTATAATGCCTCTGTATCATTCCATGTTACGACCACACCTTGAATATTGTGTGCAATTCTGGTCACCGTATCTTAAAAAGGATATAGCGTTATTAGAAAAGGTACAGAGAAGAGCCACCAAAATGGTAAAGGGGATGGAAGGCTACTACTATGAAGGGAGGCTACAAAGGTTAGGGCTCTTCAACCTGGAAAAGAGACGGCTGAGGGGAGATATGATAGAGGTCTATAATTTAATGAATGGAGTGGGACGGGTAAACGTAGATCGATTGTTTACGCTATCAGAATATAGAAAGATTAGGGGACATGTAATGAAGCTACAGGGTAAACTATTTAAGATACAGTATCCAGTATCCTGTTTCCATTCCTTTCTAAATGCGAGTCAATTGCTTTTAGACCTCTGAACGAAGTGCGGTGGTTATCTAGACATTTAGCTCTTCAAGCAATTATTCAAAATTATGATCCATTATTAAAATACTTTGAAGAAGAGAAGGATAATGATCCCATTACAAAGTACTGTTATAAAAAGCTAAACAGCCATCAATTCCATAAAGCACTGCAAATTTTGAATGATGTTTTATCTGAACTAGCTTCATTAACAATGTCATTTCAAAAACGTGGGCTAACACCACTGGAAGGATATCATCTTGCACAGGGTAAGCTGAACAAAATCCGAGGGGAGATATGATAGAGGTCTATAAATTAATGAATGGAGTAGAACGGGTAAATGTAGATCGATTGTTTACGCTATCAGAATATAGAAAAACTAGGGGACATGTAATGAAGCTACAGGGTAAACTATTTAAGACAAATAAGAGAAAATATTTTTTCACTCAACGTGTAATCAAACTCTGGAATTTGTTACCGGAGGATATAGTAAGGGCTGTTAGTGTAGCTGGGTTTAAAAAAGGTTTGGACAAGTTCCTGGAGGAAAGGTCCACAAACCATTATTAAACAGGGACCCAAGATATCAATGCTTGACCCAATACAAGCATTGTGGAACCTGTGTCTCTTGGGGATACTGCTAGGTACGTATGACCTAGATTGGCCACTGTTGGAAATAGAATACTGGGCTTGATGGACCTTGGTCTCACCCAGTATGGCATATCTTATGTTCTTATGAATTTTCTAAGGATTCCAATTTGTGGTGAACTGTCAGGCTACACTTAATAGAGGATACACCCACAGAGCTCAAGGAAACCACCTGTACATCCAAATTAGAGACTTTCCATTCTATAGCCTCCAATTGGGTGTTCACCTGTTTGAACTTAGCAACAGTCTCTTGCAAGACATTACAAAGCTGAAGAATAGTAGTAGAAAGAAGTAGAAAGAAACTTCTCAGTACGTGAAACCATTTGCCATATAATTGGCAGAGAAACCTGAGAATCCGTCAATGGAATGGTGACTCATAAGAACATAAGAACATAAGATATGCCATACTGGGTCAGACCAAGGTCCATCAAGCCCAGTATTCTGTTTCCAACAGTGGCCAATCTAGGTCATACGTACCTAGCAGTTTCCCTAAGGGACACAGGTTCCACAATGCTTGTATTGGTTCAAGCATTGATATCCTGGGTCCCTTCTTAATAATGGTTTATGGACCTTTCCTCCAGGAACTTGTCCAAACCTTTTTTAAACCCAGCTACACTAACAGCCTTTACTACATCCTCCGGTAACAAATTCCAGAGTTTGATTACACGTTGAGTGAAAAAATATTTTCTTTTATTAGTCTTAAATAGTTTACCCTGTAGCTTCATTGCATGTCCCCTAGTCTTTCTATATTCTGATAAGGTAAACAATCGATCTACGTTTACCCGTTCCACTCCGTTCATTAATTTATAGACTTCTATCATATCTCCCCTCAGCCGTCTCTTTTCCAGGTTAAAGAGCCCCAACCTTTTTAGCCTTTCTTCATAGGAGTAGCCTTCCATCCCCTTTACCATTTTGGTGGCTCTTCTCTGAACCTTTTCTAAAATTGCTATATCCTTTTTAAGATATGGCGACCAGAATTGCACACAATATTCAAGGTGCGGTCTCACCATGGAACGATATAGAGGCATTATAATATCTTTTGTTTTATTTTCCATTCCTTTCCTTATCATACCTAGCATTCTATTTGCTCTCTTGGCCGCCGCTGCACACTGGGCCGAGGGTTTTAACATCCATTTATTTTTATTTATTTATTTATAATTATTTCTATACCGCACTCTTTAAAATCAGCGTGGTTTACAGGTAACAACAATTTGTTCAATGCTGCAGAACATGCAATGCACATTACATGGAACAGGTATTACAACTTGGGTTTAACAGAGGTAACTATATACAACGGAGCTGTTTGTGCGCAGGCATGCCACAGTTATGGCTATGGATACTGTGATAAGGAAGCTTATCATAGCTCAGGTAGGAGCTATAGAAAAGATGATGTGACTCTGAACAAGCAACCTGTCAGTTCTGGTAGAAGTAAGAAAACAGAGTTTTCACATAAAAGACTACCAGTCCCAGAATGCACCAGGTTTCCAGCAGCCATGAGAGGGGCTGAAGTGAGAAAACGTGTGTGCAATCAAGAGAGCTATGAGGTAATCCCTAAGCACTCATCTCAAAGGGCAGGGCCTGATTCAACACAGCTGCGCTGTGTTAGGGAGGAGCACACATTAGGACAGAATAAGAATAGAGCTTATTCTTCAGATAACAGCTTCAGGGAGAGCTTCAGCAACGGCTACAAGCTCCAGCCCAGCTACAGAAAGAGCTTCAGACACAGATACAACAACAGCTTCAAGTTCAAGCACCAGTATCACCTGGAGAAACAGAAGCCAAGCCAAGCGGATAGAGAAAGAAGGAAACTCTCTGGAATGAAGAGAAGAAAGCCCATTGGATGGTCTGGGAGAGTCCAAGGCAGTACCTATACTGGGAGGTATTCCAAGTGCCAGCAGAGTCCATTGGACTGGAGTCAGCCAGAGGAATGGAATGGCAGAGATAGGAATCACCAGTGGCTACCTGAGAGAGAGAAGACTACACGTGGAAGGGACTTTCAGACCAAGGCCAGAAGGTATGTGAGAGGAGATCCAATGTCCAGGGATCAAGATTGGAAGGCTGGACATCAGAATTGGATTACATACTGGCCAGGCTATACAGAGAGGAATTATGATAGCAGGAGAGGCTCAGGTATGAACACTGATCCAGACCCTATCTATAATAGAGAATGGCAGCAAGGGAATAAGCATTCTCATGATAGTGCCTTAATGAAAGACTCGTCTGTGCCAATGTATGATAGTGACCCTATGCTGATTGATGAAGGGGGAGATACAGCAGATGAAACTATTAATTACATGGACTGTTCTCTATCTAAATGCTATTGCTAGCTTTCTGTGAGCAAACACATCAGCCATCACAAAGAAACCTAACTTTGTTCTTTATTTCCACTGCAAACAGCTCTTAAAGCAGGATTTGGGTTCACACAGTAGCAGCCAGCCAGCTAAAGGGTTTCAGCTGGTCAATTGATAGTAATTAAAGCTGCACCTGATTGTGTGTGTGAGCAAGGGAGAATCACTGCTGGGATCTGCGTGGAAAATAAGCAGAAGTTAACCTAACAAGCAAAGTTCATTTATTTCTTTGTGCCTTTTTTCTTTGGTAATTATTTGCTAAGAAAACATTAGCTAATTGCCTGACAAGCTGAAGGTTGTTTTCTGATTTGCTTTGTGACTTTATGTTATCCATTTAAACACTACAAGCAAGTAACCTCATTTATATTGCTACCAAGCATATTTGTGCTGGGTGAATTAAACCCCATCAATAAAAGAAGTATTTTATTGGCCTTACCACTGGTATCACAACTCAATTATTGTCTTCAGCTGTGTTTGGGAGTGAAAGAACTACATTACCCACAATACCTTGCAAGAATCATATGAATATATGCATCGTCAAGATTGTGTAAGTTCTCACCCTAGGCAGCCGTCTGACAATACATGACACGCTCTGAACTATATACATTTTAGATAATTATATACAGGTTTTTGCAGTCGTATTCAGACTGTGGGTGCATCAGGATGCCCTGGGTTTGCCGGTGGTGTACTTGTGGTGGGTGGAGGGTAGGCTGGGTTGTGATGTTTCACTGAACAGGGAGTAATGGAGGAGGAAAAGATGGGGCTTTAGTGCCTTCCAGAATTGGGCGAGGTTGGTTATAGCTCGGATGGTGGTTGGGAGGGCATTCCAGAGCGTAGGTGCGTAAAATAAAAATGCTCTCTTCTTTGCTGTCTGGGAGTATTTTCTTATTGCAC
This sequence comes from Ichthyophis bannanicus, assembly GCA_033557465.1. Taxonomy (NCBI): domain Eukaryota; kingdom Metazoa; phylum Chordata; class Amphibia; order Gymnophiona; family Ichthyophiidae; genus Ichthyophis; species Ichthyophis bannanicus. The sequence goes on from CM066033.1 coordinate 1,248,446,324, forward strand.
TAGGTATTACGAGTGTGTTTGCAGCGAATGACCTTCTGGACCTGTTTGGAGGGGTGGGGAGGATGAGGTCCATGAGGGAGGTGGAGGATTGTTTGTTGATGGCCTTGAAAGTCATTAGTAATACTTTGAAGGTGAGTCTGCAGTAGATCGGCAGCCAGTGGAGGCGTTTCAGGATTGGAGTTATGTGGTCTCTTCTGGAGGCTCCATGCAGGATGCAGGTGGTGGCATTCATTGCTAGTTGCAGGGGGTTCAGGGTGTTCTTGGGGAGTCCTTGCAGAACAGCGTTGGCGTAGTCAAAGTGGGGGGTTACCAATGGTTGAAAAATCGTCCAGAAATCATCTGGATCCAGTAGGGGTCATAGGTGGCGATTGTTCGTATCTTGTGATCCATGCTACAAGCAACAGATTTGAGACAAGCAGTAACTTTAGCAGACGCTGGTAACCCAGGGACAAGCCTGCGGTATCAGAGAGAAAACTGTTCTGCAAAGATGGGCGGGGTATGACAATGTGGCAAACCCCACTCCCTTTGCAATATGAAGATGGTCTGCACATCATTCCTAACATGAAGATCCAGCTAGGAACGTCCCAGGGAGATTCTCCTGCACCACTTTGCATAGCACCAGCCCAATAAGCACTCTCATCAACCCCTTGGGATACGGATCCATCCCGAATTGCAAAGTAGTAAACAACCCCAGAAACAACATTTCACCTACTATCTGTACACAATCCGAAACTTCACAGTTCCAGCAACCAATAATTAGCAGAGCAGCTCCATGGGTGAAGAACCTCTCCGAAAACCTCAGGATGGCTCCTGGCCTCGACTAGAGGAAGGAACGACACCCAAGCAGAAACCACTGAGAGGAAAGACCCAAAAAGAGCACTGCGAGAGACCACAGTCACCACTGAAAAATGCTTCAGCATCATGGAAGAAGATACAAGCCATCAACCAGCTGATAATTCCGACACTCCCATTCAGCCCTGGGACTGTGGACTGTCCTCCAAGATCTTGAAAAAACTGGATGTTCGATAAGAAAATTCCTCCATGCCCATGAAGCAATCCACACGAATCAGAGCTTGCCAAGATATCAAGACTGCACATCCCTAGAGTGCACATCCCCTGAGCTGAAAGCTAGGCCCCATAGAGATAGATTAAGCACATTAATATGGTAAAAGCAGCACCTATCACAGCCAAAATGGAAACTTTCTGGAGAAACCTGTATGAGGACCCTATAGAGCACAATCAAGAAGCAAAATTGTTACCCCACCTACAGGAGCATTTAGCAAAAAACTAGGGGAAGAGGCAAAGAGAGGAAAAACAGGTCATCAACATCATGTGTTCACCCTTCAACAATGAACTTTGAAACACTTCTCCCTCGCTTACTGAGCCAGTGCTCTAACCATTAGGTTATATGATGGGCTCACAAAATTGTCTGTGATGCTCCCCATTACCAACAGCCACTACTATTTTACTTTTTTTATTAATGTTTAAATTATAATTTAAAATATAACTTGATTCCACCATCCATATCCCTATTCATAAAAGTAAACTGTAATTCTCTAAAAATGCCACTAGAAGACAGCCTTGCCTTTTTTTCTTTTGTATGCATAGTTCCTGGTCATCCTAAAACCCAGGACTCCCTTCAGCTTGCCCCCAAGGACCGGCCATTCATGCCGCTCCTCTAGCTCTCCCATTAGAAGGTACCTTTGCCAACTTCAATATGGCCACAAGGTAAGGACCCGTCTACCAGACGGCCATCCCTGTGCCTGCTGAAAAAAGGCCAAAGCTCCCCTAGTCTCCTGCCTACAGGATTGCAGCCCCCCTCTTTCTGGGCCTCCATTTCCTCCCATCACCCTCCACAGCAGCGATGTATGAGCAAAGAACTTCATACTGTAGAGGGGGGGGGGGGCTTGTAAAACCCCAGAGAGGTCCCGACCTTGGCATGAGTGAGGAAGGAGAGGTGCCGCATGACAAGCTTCACTCCCAAACCTCTCTGCTCTTTGCCCTGCACTAGAGACACAAGGATGGGTGTCAGGCAAGTGTCAGGATACTCAGAAAGGATCCGATGACATGCTGGGAGGGGAGGAAAGTAGGCGCTGAAATCCTTGCTGGTCTCCCTCTGAATCATTTCTCTCCCCTTCAAACTGTTCAACACTCTGCTGCATGACTAATCTCTCGCTAGCCTCGTCATGCTCATATTACCCCTCTTCTCAAGTCACTTCATTGGCTCTCTATCCATTTCCGCACCCAGTTCAACCTTCTCCTGCTGACCTATAAATGCATTCACTCTGCAACTTCTCACTACCTTTCCTCTCTTATCTCTCCCTACACCCCTCCTTGGGAACTCCGCTCTTCTGGCAAATCACTTCTATCCATGCCCTTCTCTTCTATTGCTAACTCAAGACTTTGCTCCTTTCACCTTTCTGCTCCTTATGCCTGGAACAAACTACCTGAGTTTGTACTCCAGGGGACCCTTTTCAAATCCAGACTAAAAAGTCACCTCTTCGCTGCCACTTTCGGATCTTGACTCACCTGATCTCCATCGTGTTTCCTTACCATTCCCTCTAGATGTATCCTATGTCTCAGCTACTGTGTTGTCTATCTTGACTAGATTGTAAGCTCTGATGAGCAGGGACTGTCTTTTACATGTGTCTGTGCAGCGCTGCATACATCTTGTAGTGCTATACAAATGTTCAGTAGTAGTAGTAGCAATCCTGCTGTTGAGAGGCCCGGAGGACACATGATACCGGGGAGAGGACTCCAGATAAGGAGAGGGCTCTCGGGAGCAAAGGCAGCCAAGTGGGAAGGCCTGTACTGAGACAATGAACAGCCAAGGGAAGACATGTGAGGAGACACAAAATCAGCAGCGTGGCAAGGTAAAAAGGAAAGATGCCCATCCGCTGCTGGGTAAGCTGCCTGCATGCCGTCAGACTCACCACCAATGTTCCCTCTAATTTTCTGTAGGCTGTGTGCGCATAAAATATCAGCTGTGCAGCTTTTGAAGGAAGGTTAAATTTTTGTGCACCACATAACGACACTCAGAATTATATACTTTACAATATGACTACACGTCAAGATACAGTATGTACACCACATTGATTGCACTAGAAAATATTGTACAACTTGTGAAAACCGTAAATACACAACAACTTTTCAATTTTAAGATGTCTGTGTTGTTTTCTATCAGAATCAGAACCGTAATTTTTGTGCGCTCTGTTGTAAAGTATGTGCGCGCGCTCGGCGAGGTGTGCGCGCGCGCACACGCGCACAGCTTAGAGGGAACAGTGCTCACCACATGTATCACAGAAAAAAAGCCATCTGGATTCCCTTTATTCCAGAGGGGCAAGAGGGCGACTCAGGGCCCCACGGTCTACTAAATAGCACACCTCAGGACCTGCCCTCATGCCCCTCTGCCCCCTCACCTCTTAACCCTATCCTGGCACTGGTACCCTCCACCCGCCTGCATCCTGCGGCCACTATTCTCGGCCACGGTTGTCTTATTCTTTAGGAATATCCTGAAACCCTTATCTGTCGGTGACAGAGACTCATTTTGAAGACCGTGGCTTTAGAGCTATAAAAGAGAGGGATGGCATTGTAATGCATGATTGCTAGCAAACATAAACAAAAAATTGAACGTCTTTAGTCATTTGGTTTCTTGATCGGTTTTAATAGGAAAGCTGCATAGTAAACCATGAGTAGTTTTTCACAGGTGCTTTGCTAATAGTATTGGCTTGAGAACATTTTTATTCCTCTGGATATAATACTTACAAAGTTCCCAAAGTGATCTGACTTTTACATAAAGCAATAAATTCATGAGTAGGGCATTCCTTTATCATGCAATTTCCAGCTCCTCCGGCATGATCTAAAGGATTAGATCAAGCTTCCAAGCACCTCTCTTTTGCTTCTGTAATAAACAAAGGATGACATTTGTGATAAATTGAGGCTTTTGATTATAATTATATACTGTAGCTCTCTCCTGGGTTCTTCCTTGGTAAGAGGAGGTCAGCTTCTGGGGCAGCTGAAGTCTGACATATTCATTCCACCCCAGAAATGGAGTTTCTACTAAATCACTGCACATACTTTAAGGGAGAAATTCTATAGAGCTTCTTACACATGGCTTGTAGGCAGCTGTGAGCTGACATTCCCAGGAGTGCAGTCTAGGAGGAGCTGGGGCAGAGTTGCAATGTATGTGATTACGTAATAAAGTATACTTGTACATTAACCCATGAATACCTTCTTCATAGAACGTGCACATTTTAAGGATATGCATTTAAAGAGTTTTTTTGGTCCATTTGGGTGCATAAAAACTTAAAGTACGCTCAAATCGCTTGTATATGAACATACCTTCAAATTAACATTCATTTTTAAGTTCTTGTGTATATAAAATGCACACCTAAAAAAATGACTGTCACAGAAATATAAAAAATGCTCAAAAATTGGTAAAAAATTGCTTTAAATAAGCATAGAATTTGTTTATTACTTGGTATCATTTTAGTAGCCTATTTTATAAAGGTAAATAGGAATCCATATTGCCTTTAGAAATAGTCATAAATTAGCTGCTTTTCTAGACATTTTATATAGGTGTGGTGTTGAAATGAACCCCAAACAGTGTATCAACAAAATAAAACTTTTATTTTAAAGTCAAAATCATCAGTGGAAATGATTGCACGTATTGCACAGGTTCTGAGTATATTGAACGCAAACTTCCATACTCTCTCTGGGTTTTTTTAAGTGGATTTACTTTGGGAATCCCCTTAAAATTGCATTATGGGTTTCTTATCTTTGGGACATCCTGAGTACCTGAAGTCCAAGGTTGCTTTACTTTTCTGCTCCTCTTTCTCTTACTTGTAGCAGATAGGCACACTTCTTTCTTGAATTCATTGAAAGTAGCACTGGATAGGCACTCAGCTGGCAAACCCCTAGGTAAAGCTGCAAGCTCCCAGTTGTTTATTTATTTATCTCATTTAAAATGTTTTTCTATACCGCGCCGTCCAGAGATCAGGGGCGGTTTACATTGTAACAAGGTTTTTACATGGAATATTATAACAGTTTTATGACAATTAACTATTTACATTCAACTATATACATTGGAATACCTTTTCAGGGATTATTCTTGTGCCTTATAAATGTATCAATTGCAATATATATTTCAGTTGCGGGCCAGTTATGAATAAGGGAGGGGGTCGGGGGAGAGGGGAAGGAGTTAAGTGATAGTGGTGGCATTAGAGGTTTATGTACTGGTAGCGTTGTGATTGCCATAATATTCTATGAATAGAAATGCTTTTAGTTCTTTACAGAATGATTGAAGGTCTTTCATTGTTCTTAGTGAAACAGGGATGGCGTTCCAAAGGGTGGGGACTATACATGTGAAGACCCTGTTGGTGGTAATTTGTTTAGTCTTGCGGATTGATGATTGAACTGTGAAGGAGTTCTGGTTTGTGCTTCTTCTGGCTCTGGTGCCTAATTGTAAATTGATCAGAGAGGAGAGGTGGGAGGGGGCTAAATTATTAATTAGTTTGAAAGTTATCATTGTGATTTTATATTTTACTCTGCTAGCAATTGGGAGCCAATGGAATTGATACATAATGGGAGTAATGTGATCCGACAGTCTTGCCTTAAGTGTAACTGGCTGTGACGGTTTGTGCCATTTGTAATATGTTTAAGGACTTTTTTGGTAATCCGTGAAGTAGGCTGTTGCAGTAATCAAAGTGGGGCATGATAAGGGCCTGAACTATCATTCTGAAGTTGTTTAGGTCAATAAGGGTTCTGAGTTGTTGGATAATCCTTAATTTGAAGAATATGGCTCTGTTTATTTGTTTCAGGTGTGGTTCCATGCTGAGTGTTTTGTCTAGGATAACAACTAGATATCTTACTTCCTGTCTTACTAGGAGAGATGTGTTATTTATGTTAACTGGGCCTTGCTCAGTTTAGGAAGGCACTGAAACACCATTGCTTCCTTCTACACTATTCCCAGGCTAGTGATAAACCACAATCAGACATACCCAACCACCAGGACAACGCCCCTTGCGCACCCACGTCACACTGATGCAACGCCACTAGCACAACTGTATAACCTGTAAATAGCAACATGTATATAGCTATCTATTCTTGTAAAAGGTTGCTAAGCAACTCTGGTCAATACTGTATTTGTGACCTGAGTGCCCAACCTATATATAGTTACCCATGTTAGTCCCAAGTTACACCACTTGTTCGTTGTAATGTACAGTGCAGGTTTCCATGGCACTGTACAGGTTATTGTTTGCCTATAAACCACACTGATTTTTAAAGAGCTCGGTATAGAAAAGATATTAAATAAATGCATAAATAAATAAATAAATAATTGTTGGTGGAGGGGTGAAGCTTGGGAGCCTTGATGTAACCAAGGCTTCTGTTTTCTTGAAGTGATGCTCAAGTTGTTTGATTTAAGCCAGTTTACTGCTTTGGTTAAACAGGATGTTAAGTTGTCATAGGTGAGGTTAAGAATGTCTAAAGGGGAGTACACCATAATATCGTCTGCATATATGTGGTATTTTATTTTGTGTTCTTTGAATATGGTACATATTGGTTGGATATATAAGTTGAACAGTAAGGCAGAGAGGACAGAGCTTTGGGGGATTCTCTGATTTTGGGGAAAGGTTGAGAATGTTTTGTGTTCTATTTGTACATATTGGGAACAGTTGGCCATGTATGATTTGAACCATTTAAGGATTTGACCTTTTATGTCTATGCAGTCAAGTCTACAAAGGAGGGTTTTATGATTTACATGTCAAAAGAAGCTGTGATGTCCAGAAATATGAGAATGAATGCTTGTTTAGTGTTGTCCATTACCTGTATTAGGGTATCTAATAATCCATACTGTTGATCATCTAATGGGGCATATAAGTCAATAAAATCTTGGAGTTGTCGTTAGACCGCTTTTTCAATGACTTTGGCTATGAAGGGGATGCTGTCAATGGGTGTACAGGAAGATGGTTCATCTTTGTTGAGGTTTTTACTCTTTATAATGGGACGAATAGTGGATAGTTTGAGCGAGTTTGGCATCATTCCCATTTTTATTGGCAACTCTCAAAGACAAAAAAGTTCATATCAGAGAAACTGGACAGACAGGGCTTTTTCCTGAATTACTGAGAAAAAACAAAAAGAATACTGTAGGTGATTAAAATAATTATTGAATAGTGCTTTAACATCATGGAATAAGAAACAAGCCATCAATCAACTGGCATTTCCTGTACTCTTGTACCACTTTGGGAGTGTAGATTGACTTCTTTTTTTTTTTTAATGCTTTATTTACGTTTTATAACAACAAAGGAAAGGAAGACATACAGCTTAAAAGACAAATACATACATAAAATGTGATACATACACCAAAGTAAACCCCTACCACCCCCCTCCCCCCTGCTTCTTCTCTAGAAACTAATCATTCCCGAAAACGGGCGTGTACTGACATTATTATGGTACAAAACCGAACGGTGATCTGAAACATGATGAGTATACATTAAGCAGACATGTCTGAGCAATGAGCAGAGTGTACATAATCATTGAGCATCTGCCATTTAGACAGGCGAAAGTGAGTTTGGATATGGGGAATAGCTCTCCGAGATATCTGCTCATATTTACTATATAAGCAGACGAGGTTCCACCATTCATTGGCAGTAATTCGAGAGCTATCCTTCCAATTCCTCGTGATTAAACATATGGCTATACCCAGCATGAAATCAAGGAGAAAGCGACCCCTCTTAGGAAGAGAGGGGACCTCCGCCACTGAGCGGAGTCCCACAATCTTCCAAGAAAGAGGCTCGTGGAGGTGTAAGATAGATTGAATACGACTCCAGACCCGCCCCCAGTAAACCTGCAGTTGAGGACATTCATAAAGAACATGAGCGAGGGTTCCCACAGCAGTATGGCAAGACCAACACTGGTCCCTAGCAGTTGTGTTCCATTTAGCTATTCTTTCTGGAGTATAAAAGCATCTGTGTGCAAAAAAGAAGAGAGTTTGGGTTACAGAGGCAGATCTGGAAACCCTCACCACTTTGCTCCAGAAAACGCTCCATTGCACAGGGGTTAAAGTGGTTTGCAGTTCGCGTTCCCAGGCTTGTTGAGCTCTACAGGTAGCAGTATCGGTACCCTGACATAATAATTTATAGAAGTTAGAGGCTACCCCATGCGTACTACTAAAAGAGTGAATTAGTTCTAATAGCCCGTCCTCCGTAGGGGCAGAGGGCGGCAGGATTTGAGCACTTTTGAGGCAGTGTTGGAGCTGCATCAATTGAAAGTAATGTTTCGCTGGCAACGCAAATTCCTTTTGTAAATCAGAAAAGGTCTTCCAACGAACTGCAGAGAAGAGTTGTTGGGGTGTCCAGATCCCCCTAGAGTACCAGGGTTTCCATGCGATCGTTTTATTTAGGACTTGAATTCTGGGGTTATTCCACAGCGGGAGTCTGTCCGGAGGACAAACAGTGGGACCCAGTGACCGAATGAGAGTGTTAAAGGCCGCAAGAGTATCGACAATCATTGGGGGATGGCGTGTGTCTACTTGATGGGACATGCCGGGGAGATGGGTCAACGGAATTGGGCTACTTAGCTCCTCTTCAATGTCAAGCCAAACTGGTCTGTTGTCTGTTGATGCAGCTAGCCATCGGGCACCTTGTTTAAGTAAGAAGGCTTGATGATATCTAAGAAAATCAAGAAAGCGGGTACCCCCTAGTTCCTTCACAGACTGTAGTTTTTGTTTAGCTACTCTTGGTGGTTTTCCCTGCCAGAGATAACGGACGAGAAGGCCCTCTATGTCTTTGTAGGTATGTAGCGGGAGGAAACAGGGCAGCATTTCTAAAATATAGTTCACCTTGGGGACTATCATCATTTTGACGGTTTCTAGGCGGCCCCACCATGTAAGGGATAAGGGAGACCACCGATTTGTGAGCTCACGGACTTTGGAGACTACCTCCTTGGCATTAAAACTAATAGTGTCTTCTAAAGGAGAACAGTAGTGGACGCCAAGATATTTCACCATGCGGGATTGCCAAAGGAAAGGAAAGGCCTGCATGTCAGCCTCATGTACCCAGCGGTTCAGTGGGAATGCTACGGATTTGGTCCAGTTTATTTTATAGCCCGATAATTGTGAGTATCCGTCAATCAGGTCCAAGACAGCCGGGACCGAATCAAGGGATACAAAGAGCATAAGGTCATCTGCATATGCAGAGAGTTTAATCTCTCTGTGACTGAAGGGGACACCTCGAATACGTGCGGACTGTCTAATAAGGAGGGCGAGGGGTTCAAGAGCTAGATCAAAGAGCATTGGTGATAGGGGGCAACCTTGACGCGTGCCTCTTTGAAGATTAAAAGGCCGAGACTTAATGGCATTTACACAAATACTGGCAACGGGTTGAGAATACATGACTTGGAGGTATCGGAGGAAGCCCTCCCCAAAGCCATACCATCGGAGAACTGCAAATAAGAAGGGCCATTCCAAACGATCAAAGGCTTTTTCAGCATCTAGAGAAAGACCCACCCATGGGTGGTCTAAATTGGCAGCACTGAATAGCACATGGCACAAGGTCCGAGCATTGTCAGCGGTGGAGCGGCCGGGTATAAAACCACATTGGTCGGGATGGACTAAGGTGGCCATCCTGTCAGATAGCCGGGTGGCCAAGATCGTTGCGAAGATCTTATAATCGGCATTAAGTAGGGAGATTGGACGGTAGTTGGCGGTTAGCAGCGGGTCTCTGCCTTCTTTCTCAAAAACTACCACATTAGCTGCAGAAAAGGATCCCAAAGAGGATGTATCTACCGCAAGGGCAGTAAAGTAAAGTTTTAAGTAGGGAACTAAATCTGCACTGAACGTTCTGTAGAAGTCGGTCGGGAGACCATCAGGCCCAGCGGCTCGACCCGAGGCTGTTCGTTTTAGGGCAGAATGGATCTCTGAAGTAGAGAAGGGTTCATCCAGCGCATCCCTATCAGTTTCAGAAAGGGTCGGCCGCTGAATACCAGAAAACAAGCGCTCGAAGGTCTCGGATGAGAACTCACATTCAGATTGATATAGACGGGTATAGAAATCCCGAAAAAGTTCTACGATATCGGAGTCTGTGGTCAGTATGTCCCCTCCCTGTGGGGCGCGAAGGGCCGCTACGCGTTTGGCTTCTTTTTGACCTTTCAAGGCGTTGGCTAAAAGTCGACCGGCTCGGTTGCTTTCACGGTAGTATGTCCCTTGCTGAAGTGCAATACTCTGAGAAGCTGCAGTTGAGAGGATTGCATTATATTGAAAACGGAGACGCTGTAAGCGAACTAAGACGCATGGGTCATTACGTGAAGTTAGAACTCGTTCGCCTGCTTTGATTTGTTGGTCTAGTATAAGGAGCTGCTGTTTACGCTGTTTCCGCAGGCGAATTTGATAACTAGTGATCGTTGCCCGAATGGCCGCTTTAAAACCCTCCCACCAAGCCCAATTTGCAGTGTCCTGGGGTAGATTAAAGTGAAAGTAGTCCTGTATGGCTGCTCGAATTTCTAACTGGAACTCTGGTTGAGTTAATAGAGCTCTATCAAAGAACCAGGCCCCCGAATTCCCCTGGGGCGCAGTGGTGTGTAATTGAAAAGAAATAGCAGCGTGATCTGAGATATGTTGGGAGTGAATCTTTGCAGTGTCTACCTGTGGAACTAACAGTTTTGATATGAGAAAGAAATCTATGCGAGACTGGGATTTATGAGGGGAAGAGAAGAAGGTAAAGTCAAGCTCATTGGGGTATAGTAACCTCCATAGATCGACTAAAGCAAGATCTTTGATCATAGAGGTAAGCGTAGTGTGACTCTTGGGGGGACCACTCGTCCTAGGCGGCTGTTTGTCAATCAGGGGATCAAGAACTAAATTGAAATCCCCCCCGATTATCAATGAAGTATTAGCAGAGGCCTACGCAACCTGAGCAATGGTAGCAAAAAAGGCAGGGTCATCAACATTAGGAGCATAAAGGCATATACATGTAACTTCCAGGTTACCTATCTTGAGGTGAGCCCTGGACCATCTGCCAGCTGTATCTGAGCTAGTCGCAATGATAGTAGCATGCAGAGATTTCCTAACCAGTATGGCAACCCCACATTTCTTAGAAACGGCTGGGGAATAGGTTTAACATTGAGTTTAAGAGTTTCCTTCGAATTTAAATGCGTTTCTTGGAGGAAAATCAGGTCCGCAGCTTCATGACTTAGATAGCTCAGGATTTTCTTCCGTTTTATCGGATTATTGATGCCTTTAACGTTCAATGATAAAATCTTACATGGTGCCATCAATCAGTAAGAGACATTTTAGGTAAGGGCGCTTGAAAACATACAACAGAAGCAGAATCTGTACAGCAATGACATAATCACCAAGTATACTGGCCAATACACCCCATATTGAAAAGCTTGTATCAAAGTAACTTAGAGAAGAAGCAAAACCCCCAATGAATATGGCGACCATATGTCTGCGGGAGGAGGCCCAAGAGAGGAGAATAAAGACATGAAAAAAAAAAGAAAGAAACACCAGAGTCCATAATTAACACTGTCTCTGATATTCATCGAAGCTACTCTGGGTGGATGGAGTCGGGCACAAATATCATCAAAATAAGGCAACAAACCGCCCTCGCCAGACTCTTTGCTGAACCGTGGCAAATCCAAAATGGCGGGTACAGCGGATATGAGAACGCTGGTAGGAACACTCTGGAAATCAGCGCATCAAGTCGGCTTCTTTAGCATCCAAAAACTCCGCTAGTAGATCAGGGTCCTCAAATGTTCTTGTCTGATTGTGTAGCGTGACTCGGAGCTTGACCGGGTACATCAGGCCATAGCGTGCTTGTAATTGTTGAAGCCTCGGCCGGAATTCCAGAAAGCGCTTTCGGCGATCAACCGTGGGTTTAGCCAAGTCAGGATAGAAGGAAATCTTATGGCTCTCAAACTCCATATGGCCCTTTGCCCGGGAGGCGCTGAGAATTTGCTCCACTTGTTGATATCTCAAAAGTCGAAAGATGATAGGCCGCGGGGTCTTCCTGTTGAGCGTTATGTTGGTGGGTACACGATGAGCGCGATCGATCTCCAATTCTTTGGTAAAGGTGATTTGGAGCAGAGAAGGGAGGATTTTATATAGAAACTCCTTCATGTCTCCCGATTCCGCTCCCTCCGGTATGCCCACTAGTCGTAGGTTGTTGCGGCGCGCTCTATTATTGCCATCTTCCACTTCTTTCTGCAAGGCCCGCACCTGACGTTCTACTTTGTCGAGTTTGGACAGCCGGACCGCGTGGGAGTCTAATATACTCTCCATTTTGTCCTGACGCGAGGAGAGCCCCTCTAGCCTGCCTTGCAATACACCAAGGTCTTCCCGCAGCGCTCGGAGTGCTTCCCCGTTTGACTGCACGAGGTCTTTAACCCCTCTGATCTCTGCGAGGATCTCCTGCTGCATTTCGGGGCCCTCGCATAGAGCCAGCCCCTTCTGCGGGGACGGGGGTTCAGTTTTGGAGCGTTTGCCGTGAGTAGCCGCTGGAGATCCAAATTCCAAGCGCGTAGGTTTGGTCCCCGCCATCTCACCAATGTGACCCGGTAAGATCAGAGCAGAAATTCAAAAATATCCGGTGTTAATTCAGGATTCTGAGTAGGCCTCTCGGGAGCCTCAGCGTTATGCGACCATCCCGCTGGACATCAGGCTCCGCCCCCCTGTAGATTGACTTCTTAAAGATCTTGAAAAACTGGATGTGAGAACAAGAAAACTCCTCAATGCCCATGAAGTAATTTATAAGAATCAGTGTATGCCAAGACTGTACATCCCTAGAGCTGAAGGAGGGCTAGGCCTCACAGCCTCACAGAGATATATTACACATACAGAGCTATTATCATAAGCCTTCAGGCCTACCTAACAGTATCATCAGATCCAAATATGCAAAAACTGCTGAAATACGAAAGTAAACATCCATAATCTGTCACCATCATCAAACTTGGACAAGTGTTCCGATGACTAGAAGGAATGAATGAGAATCCACAAGCACACACAGGGTAGGAAGCAACAGAATTTGCAAAATAAATAGGAAATACACATATAGGGGGCCTTTACTAATGGATAGTAAGGTGTTGCATGTAACGTGCCAATAGCACTGAAACTATAGTGCATTAGATGTAATACCACCACGTTAACTGTCGAGGGCATGGAAATCATTTCTCTGGCAGTTAACATGGGGCCCATTTCCCCAGCATGTGCTGCATTAGTGCAGGTGCACCTAATGTCACCTATTGGTGAGTCCACACTAATGCAGTTAGTGTGCAATGTGAACAGAGCTAACTGCACTGAGCTCACCATACCACAATCTGTCCACTTGCAACCCTAGTGTGGGTTGCATGATTAGCACAGGAATCATCCCACACTAACTGTTATGGCCCTGTGCTAGATGGCAACGCATGCCATAGCATGCACTAAGCAAGCAAAAACCTGTTAGTAGCTTGATTTGTTCATCCCTAACTGCACTTGTCCACAATAAATTTCATCTGCCATTTAGCTGCGCAGTTTTACAATTTTTCAAGGTCCTCTCACAATTTATTTAACAGGTTTGTTATATGCTGCTTTATCATTTCAATCAAAGCAGTTTACACTGTAGCTTAAACTTGGTAATGAACATTAAACATGGATATTGATACCTGGACTTTTCTGAGATGATGGAGGGTTAAGTGACCTGCCCAAGGCCACAAGGAGTGTTAGTGAGAATTGAACTCTGGTCTTTGGGTTCCCAAGCCAGTGCTCTAACCATTAGGCTACTCCTCCTCTCATAATGTCTTGCAATCCTCTAGTGCTGGTGTTCTCAACTCAGTCCTCGGGATACACAACCAGTCAGGTTTTCAGGATAACCACAATGAATATGCATGAGAGAGATTTGCACACAACTGAGGCAGTGCATACAAATCTATCTCATGCATATTCATTATAGTTATCCTGAATACCTCAACAGCAAATTGACCTTGTTAGGAGATAATTCTGAAAAATAAAAATCTTTTTATATATAAGGGTGCTCACTCTATACACCAGCAGAGAATAAAAATACAAAAAATTCCAAAGTGAATGTCCATTCAAAAATTTAAGATGGTTAATCAATCTCTCAGTCTCTCTAAACACAATGTAGTACTTTGTTTTGGATTGCATCCCAAAAATTGCAGTCCTGTTTCAGTTGTACTTCCAATTGCCATCTACGATTTTATTATTACAACAGTTTTCCAAGACACTCCAACGTTTTCAGTCTTCTTTATTTAGGCAGTATTAGGCTCTGTTTTGGACATGAGTACTGTACAGTGACCCAGGGCCATACCGAGCCAGAATTGCGCCCTGTGTGTCTTGCACAATGGGCACACCATCCCCCCATACCTCTGTGTCTCCGTCCAACTGCTGCCTGCTCTTGCTCTGCTGCGGCCACCCTCTGTTTCCTCCATGGTGGCGCTGGCAGCAGCAGAGCAGACCTAGCTTTAAAATATGTAAAAAAAAAAAAAAACACACGGGTCTTTCGACTCCGTGCTTTAAACAGATCTGATTCCTCTCTGCTCTCACATCAGAGGAGGGAGGGACCAAACCTGTGGAAAGACCTGTGTGGTTTTGGTTTTTTTATTTTAGGTCTGCTCTGCTGCTGCCGGTGCCGCTGCTGCTGAAAGAACAAACAGTGGCGGCGGCAGGGCAACAACAGGCTGCTGAAATGTACCCCCCCCCCCCCCGAAGCCTTTGCACCCTACGTGGCTGCACCACACGCACAGGGCTAAGTACGGCGCTACATTGACCTCCACCACTGCACTGTTGAAACTTCTCAAGGAATATTTTTTCTGCGTCATAACATACCCATTTTTAAGGATAAGAAAGCCGCTATCGTACCCACAGTGTCTATACTGAAAGCCTTACTAGCTATGTGTAGGTGTGTCTGAGGACTGGGTTGAAAATCTTTGTTCTACTGATTTAACAACTTTGAATAATTTTGTGGCATTGTTGTTCCCATTTCTGGATCATTTATAAATATGTTAAAAAGCAGTGAGCACTGTACATATCTGCTATTCCTCTTTCTTCATTGAGAAAATTGACCATTTAACCCTTCAAAGGAGGGAAATAACTCCATACTAACCAAGTATAGGTGGTATTGTTTGGGGTGATAATAGAATAGTTCAAAGCAGATCAATGCGAAAAGACTTAAGGAGAAGAGACTGCAATAGCTTTTTTGTATTTCTGGAAAAGACTTAGGGAGACGAGACTGCGATAGCTTTTTGTATTTCTGGAATTGTGGAGGTCTGCATAGATAAAAGCGATCCCCATTGGCTCTTACTAAAGCAATGCAGAAGAAAGTAATTTAGTGAAAGATAGCACTAGAGGGCTATGAATTTACTGATTATCTGGGGACCCACAAATTAGCCAGGAGGCGCCATCTGGCATTGGCTTAAAATCATAATAATTCATTCTATTTTCTCACAATCCCTTAATTATAATTACCTATTAATTATGGCAGTTATTTACTTTGGATTCAATTAGCCAATCCCATAGCAATTTTTGGAAATGGTTTCACTTATAAATCATGCTTTTACCTGTCACCTTCTTCAGTCAGAAATGGCAAATAACATTCATAAATTCAATCTGTCTTTAAATGCTACTGTTCCTCTCCACACCTCCCCTTCTTCCCTGCCATTCCACCATCCCACTGTCCCCTCTGCTTCTAGGGACTCACCATCTTTAATAAATAAGCCAAGGATTTCCCTTTCCTCTTTGCCCTTCTGGAATTCTCCTGCTTGTAAACTGAAGAGAGACCCAAAGAAGTATGTGCAGCTCAAAGTTGGTGGTATCAAATCCAGGCTAAAAACTCATTCCTTCGAGGCTGCTTTTGGATGCTGACCCCTTTACTCTCCTATCTATACCCGTACATGTTTTAATCATTTCTTATAAGAATTCCCTAGTACATTGCTCATTCTGTCTGTTTGTCTTATCAGACTGTAAGTTCTGTGGGGAACGGACTATCTCTTATGTGAATATGCACATATGTCTAGTATAGGATGAGGGGGGGGGGTTCATATCCTGTCCTCCAAGATGAACCCTGTGGACACCCTTCCTAATCCCATATCTCCAGATGCACATTTGCACCCTATCTCCCACAACTAGGAACACCAGACATACTTTTTGCATGCTTTTGCTTTGCTGATTTGTATGCCCCACCCTTTTGTACATAGCCCCATTGCTCTGAGCTGTGCAGCCAGTTGTGTCTATTCCTGGTTAACCCTCTCTATTCTGAATTGGCCAGTTGCTATCTTCCGGTATGTATGCTTTTGTACACATTTCTTATAGTCCACAGCTGCCCTAAAACTGTATTTGTGGATTTCCTTTCCCCAATGCACTTGTGACTGTGCACACTGTGTGCATGTGCTATGGACGTTTGTTCACTACTACCACACTAGCAATGCTACTTACATGGCAGTAGTAGCGTACTGTGGCCATGCCCCTTGTGTCTACCACAGCTGCCAGGCTCCGACATGGTAGGAAGACACGATTCATGTGCGTTATCCCCACAGTGCCTAATACACTTTAGCAAACATGCCCCTAGGTATTCACATAATGTGGAAGGATGGATGGCTATGAATATGAATAAAACTGAACTTATGATTGTTAAGAGGAGTGGGGTGAGTGATCAAGTGTTTCTCTTATTTCTACGGTTCCTAGAGTGACTTGCTTGGGTGTTGTTTTGGACTTCTCACTGTCAATGATTCCACAGATCAATGAAGTAAGGAGGTGTACATTTATGGATGTTGAGTAAATTATGGCAATTATTGCCTGTTGATGATTTTAGCACAATTTTACAGGCAATGATTTTATCTAAAATTGATTATTTTAATCCCTTTATCTGGATCTCCCTGATTGTTGTATTAGAGCTTTACAAAAACTTCAGAACTCCACGGCTCCTCTTCACGCTGGTGCTCCTCATTTACATCAAACCTCTCTAATTTTATGTGATTTATATTGGCTTCCGATGGCTTGGAGAATAAAATTTAAACTATTAACCTTGATAGATAAGGCTTTGAGATCAATGAGTATTCAGCAGCTTGATATTCCTGCATTACATCAATATATTTGTATAGGAAAAGATGTTTTCAATAGTTGCTCCATCTGAATGGAATAGACTTTCTCTCGTACTCTGATGGTTTGTATCATTTCTTTTTGAAAACATGCTGCATTTCATTTTATTTGTATAGATTATGAATGTTAAATTGTAACCTTCCTAGAATATTGGATAGGTGAGATTTAAAAGTTTTAACTAAAATATATAAATAATGAAAAAATGCATAAATGTGCATGGTGTTTTGAAAGGTCACTGTGGTAGCCTTTGCCGCTACAGAAAACCAACAAACCTCTGCAAATTAAACTATATGTTTTCCTCATGTTAGGTGCTAAAGCAGTCCTTGATAGGCTCCTCAAGACTTGCAGAACCAACCACAAATCCTCTGCCATCTTTGTAGGCACTTCTTCTGCTGCAGAAGCCAATGCTTGAAAACACATGCACTGATTGCGAGAGACAGCATCAGCAATCGTATTAACACAGCCTGGGTCATGACAGGCTGTCAACGTAATATTCAGTCACAGACATTCCAAAACCAACAACCTGATCAATCCAGACAACAAACGGCAGATTGACGCTTAACAGCATGGGCCACTGCCATGTTATCCAAATGCAGTATCACATGCTGATGTGCCAGGTGCTTGCTGCACACCACTAAGGTTACCAATATCAGGAACAGCTCTAAAAATGAAACTTGCAAGTTCAGAGCAATCACTAAGAAGAAAGCTGAATGCTTGGCCCTTCAGACTTCTTTTCAGCCAAGGGCAATACCAACTCAGCTGCTACTGCTTGAAAAGTCCCTGCCATGCATGCACACTCATCTAAATTTGCAGATCACCAAAATGGAAAATCGTCCACATAGTGCATGAGCATTTCTCTGCCCATCACCTGCTGAACAATCCAATGAACAAAAGTAGAAAATGCCTTAAAACAAGTGCATACCAACAAGCAGCCCATGAGCATGCACTTGTAGAAATAGAAAGCACCATCAAATCGGAGCCAAGAAAATGAAAGGATGCCAATTTTGCTAGCAGCAAACAAAAAGCAGACTCTACATCAACCTTGGTTATCAGTGACCTGGGACCCAGCCTTTGCGACATGCCCCACAGAGTCAAATGAGGCATACTCTATGGAGTACAGGCCTTGATCAATGAAGGAGTTTGTGTTACATCCACCGGAGTAGAGAGGTTATGAATAAGAACTTACCTGGTTCATTTTGGGAAACTAAACCCAAAGGTGAAATCACCATATCTTCAATGGTGGCCATGGAAAGAGGCCTGTTTTTTTTCCAAGACAGAACTCATAGCTAACTTCTTCTGTACAATGTTCTTGTTCTCTACCACTGAGGGTGAATTATGGGTTGTATGTCTTAACCCAGACCAATAAAAGGAATTATGAAATCTGGTAAAATCCCTCCAACAGAACTGAGCAACCTCTGAGGGTACTCTGGCAATCACAATTGCAATGCACAAAGCCTAATGGATCCTTTGCCCACCAATAGATCCTTCTGGTCTGTTTCCGTGAGACCTACACCCTCCCCCATTGAAGAGCAGTGGAATTATGGGTTGGGACCCCACAGCCACTGAATTGATGCAAGAAGTGGCAAGCTAGTCACTCACATCCATTGGCATTAAAGTGGACACAAACGTTTATTTCACTTTCTACCCTCAGTGGAAGCAACCCTCCAGCACTGCCCTCAGACAACTGAGAAGTGAAGGAGACCAATATGTTTGCCATGGCATGTCTAGCACTGAACCCAGCATTTGTGGGTGCCCCAAAATGTACAAACCCAGCCACAATACCCCCCCCCCCATCCAAAAGGGCCACTGTCATTTTGGTATTATCTTAGTTAGCCAAAGATCAACATCCTGATATCATGAAACCTCTGACATATCATAATTCAACCAGGCCCAATCCATAGGGTATGCCCAGAGAATTAAATCTGAATAATGAAGAAGATGAGGGTAAAGTGCAAGTTTCAACTCCCCCAATATACTAACAGATTTTAATTTGCAAGTTGCAATTGAAGATGGTTTTTGCCACTTTCTGATGTTTATGCCTCCTATCCTCCTTACCTCCCCTGTCTTTTTCACTATTCCCTACCATGCTTGCAAACAGGAAGTCAGCATCGTGCGGTCAAAGGGGGTGGAAGCAAAAAGCTCCTAAGGGCCAAAGTTGTAAGATAAGTGCCACAGGGCTGTGTGTGGCCATTGCTGCCGCTGCAAGTCCTGAGAAGGTTGATAACAGTGGCAATGGGTGCCGCTGGAAGGCCAATTCTATAAGCAACTGCCTAGTTCACCTAATGGTAGTGCCAGCCCTGCCTTCAGTAGCTGTTATCAGCAAACAAGAGCAAGTCGCCAAATGATTGTTCGAAATCTTTATTCAGGGGTACAGTACAGCCACACCCGACACAGCCGTGTTTCGACACCTGCCTTCTTCAGGGGTGTACTGGCACTACAACACACAGTTCTGCAAATTAAAAACATGTATAAGAACCAATTAAACAATATATCATCACATAAATATAATGAATTAATAAAACAAATATCTGTATTAAAATTAGTAAATATAAATAAGAATAAATAAAAACTAATAAAATTAAGTATTGGGCACCATTTGTGAATACACAATGTGTAAAAAGTACAACTTGTAATATAAAACTGATAAGAACTACGGGCCCGATTTTCATCTGGGTGGTGCTAGGCTCTACATCGGCGCATAGCCCGCCCACCAACTGTCTAATCTGGATTTTCAATGCTGGGGTCATATGCGGCCCCGGCATTGAAAATCTGGGTCTTGCCGCACAATCCAGAAGCTACAGGAGCTAGCTGGGTAGCAACAATTTTCGATGCTATCCGCTTAGCCCCTGAGCCTGAAAGATAGACAAAGAAAAAACTCACCTATCTTTAAGACACAGAGGGCTAAGCGGGTATCATCGAAAATTGGTGCTACCCGGTTAGACCTTTCTTCTGTTCCTGCTCATCCCCCGAACGCCCCGAACATGCCCTGTTGCCTACCACATGGCATCTGGGCATATTAGGGTCTTATCCGGGATTTTTGTAGGGCACTACCTGTGTAGGTGTAAATGCCTTCGAAAAATGCCGCCCTACAAGTCAAACACACTTAACACAAACATGTATAAAGAACTCAGACCAAAGGCATAAAATAATGCTATCAAACAAATTAATTGTAGAACAGAATCATATAATATTGCATGGGAGGAAAGGAAGAAACTCATGGGGGAGAATACACAAATAGGTTATGAGAAAACCGGTGCATTACCCAATACTACAGCGCTGAAATCTGTCTTCTTATATAGACCAAATGCTTAGAGATACACTGTAACTAGAAACAAATGTTCCAAATGGAGTCTTACATTAGCGTCATAAGATTAAAACTACTTTATAAAATATTTATAAATGTAGAGATGCCATCAAAAAGAACAGGCCTCACTCGCATACATTAGAGGCCAAGATTGTTAAACCCTAGACTGCTGAATTCAGCAGGGAATAAATAGAGCAGGAGTGTTTGTACACCTGTATATATATATATATATATATATTTCTTCTGCATCTTTTTAAGAAACGAGTATGTGAGGCTCAGGTAAATATTTATGCACAGAAGTGATGCTAGAACATTTCTGATATTTCAGCTAGTGTGCCTTGTGATGTTCAGATAGTGGTGAGCGAGCCAATATCGCACATATAATCATTTTAAATTGTGACAGCAAATGTGGATAAATGCCAGTTTCAACTTGCCTTTGCCATACCTTATCAGCAAATGCTGATGTCATAAACTCTTAGTGGCAGCCACTTAGGAGCGGCACTCGCTGAACATGGCAGCTATTTAAAAGAGATGGTTTTGGCGCCAATTTGTGCAGGGGGAGAAAGGAAAGCAGCGATCCTTGATTTTAGATGGTACATTCCCATAATGGATTACAAAAGTGAAAAGAGAAAATTAGACTGGAAGTAAACAAGGGCAAACACGAACCAAATTAAATTAAAAACAGAGCTTTATATAATAAGATTTTCTATAGGCTAATGTAGGCAAATGAAACCACCAAGGTATCATGGGTGAGGTGGTATCAAAATAAAGTATCCAGATTATTGCTATTGTTGATCAAGAGAGGAGTCATTGTGGCTCCAGATAGAATGTTGGCTATCTGTTGTGTAAATATACAGTACAACAATCGGGAATCGCTGTGGTCACCACAACCTTTCATTAAATAATGTGAGGAGGATGAAAGGGGACCGAATTATAAAAATGTTAAAACAGTAAAGACAAAGAGTCACATTTCAGTGTGTCCATCCAGGTCCCTATGCTTCTGATCGGAATTGGGACACCCTGAGGTAGACCCAATTCTGATCCCGTGTGGACTAGAGAGGCCGACAGGATCAGAATCAGGTCTGGGGCCTGTACATGCAGGCCGGGGCCCAATTCTGATCGGCCTGCATGCACAGCCACTTGCCCGGCTTCCTCAGTCAGGCTCCTGAATGGAGTCGCAGTGCCATGACGTCCCATTACCATGGTACCATGATTCCATTCAGAAGCTGTGAATGCCGACAGGCATTGAGTCCATTCATTCTCCGCAGCCGGATCCTTGATCCAGTCTCCCAAGGCCAAGGTCCAGCTGTAGGAAACTTCCTGCACTCCCCTACCTTTTGTTCCCGGCTGGCGACAGGATCCCCCGACATCCAGGGGGACTTACTCTATCTCTGCAGTGGAATATGTTCCCTGTCTAAGTTCATGGCCCCAGACATACAGGGC
Source organism: Ichthyophis bannanicus (assembly GCA_033557465.1). Classification (NCBI taxonomy): domain Eukaryota; kingdom Metazoa; phylum Chordata; class Amphibia; order Gymnophiona; family Ichthyophiidae; genus Ichthyophis; species Ichthyophis bannanicus. The sequence continues at coordinate 1,248,468,157 of CM066033.1, forward strand.
CGACCTCAGAATCGGCCCTGTACATCCGGGGCCGCAGACCACCCATGCCCCGCCTTCACTCCGCCTCCAGAACACCTATTTTTGCCCCCATCTAAGCCTCCCCATACAAATGCGTTGTTCATATGAGGAAACTTTTGATGGGGCTGGCAGGGGAGTGAATAGCAGGGATAGACATCCCAAAGGGACATCCATCCCTGCTATTCATGGGACAGAATAGATCCCAAAGCCATCAGTTGTCATCACCATTTTCATTTAGCAAAACCATATAAAAGCCATGTTCTCTCAAGTTACCCCGACACTAGGTTAAGACACAAAAAATTAAAAATAAAAATAAACTTAAAAATGTGTGTTTCCGATTAATTCAAAAAGATGTAGATTGTGAAGGCTAATGTGCATGGGAGGACTCCAACTTTGTTGAGGGTAAAAAGTTAAAGCCTGAAGGATAAAAACTAATAATAAAAAGTGAAAACTAATAAATATTAAAATTTGCATTCAGATTGATGGATGGTAATTAAATGTCTGAATCTTTAAATGCTTAATGCAGTAAAAAGTTGAGAGATAAAATAATAAGATGTAAAAATATTAAATGGCTACCATATATATGGTGTCAAAATAGAAAGAACCATAATGGATCAGTACCCCCTAAAAAAACAGTAAAAGGGAATAACATGAACTTTCAAAAACATTCTGGCGTAGTTCAGGGGAAACAAGAAGGGTGCAAAATAATACAATTGAACTAACATATGAACAGATTAATGTGCATAAATAAGGGGTGCCAAAGTTGATTTTTTCTTTTGCAATGCTTATGTGATATAAACAATGGAAATTATTCAAATGAGATATGGAAAGAAACGTAATGGTGAAGGTTCACCATAAAAAATATATAAATATATATATATACATATCAATGATAAAATAAACAAAAGCAATAACTAACTAACTAAATAAATAATTAAAATAAAAGCCACGGGTGAGAGGTTCACAAGAATTGATTAGTATGATCCTTGCACAAAAACACAATAAAGACACATAAAAAGGTGTGTGTGGGGGGGGGGGAATCCAATAAAAAGTAATTCTTCCATCGTTAAAAATATGTAAAACCTAAAGAATGTCCCATATAAAATAAACCTCAAGCGGTGTACCCCTTTCTAAAAGATATATAAAAAGATCCTTCTGTATTAAAATACTGTAAAGGTAAAAGGCAAAGCTGAGAACGAAAAAAAAAAAAAGCGAGCCATCACTCTGGCGTAATTTTACAGGAACACAGACAGATCTGTTTCTTCATTTAGTCCACTGGGGAACATGGTTTTAAGCATAAAAATGTAATATTGTTCCATGTGTAGTGAGAGTTTATTCAAGATTCCACCTCTCCAATTTGCTTCTCCTTTCTTTATCGCAAAGAACCTGAGATCTGTAGGCTTGTGTTCTGCATCCACCCAGTACAATAATCTGGATATTTTATTTTGATCTCACCTATGATACCTTGGTTTTTCATTTGCATATATTAGCCTATAGAGAATCTTATTATATATACCTCCGTTTTTAATTTAATTTGCTTCGTGTTTGCCTCCTGTTTATTTCAGTTTAATTTTTTCTTTTCACTTTTGTTATCCATTTTGGGAATGTACCATCTAAAATCAAGGATCACCGGTTTATTTCCTCCCCCCACACTATGGACATCCTGCCTGATCCTATATTTGGTCCTCTGCATCTCCAGGCCCCTGTGCTCTGAGTTGTGCTGGCTGTTCAGCCCGCTTCTAGTCATCACTCTATTCTGTGTACGTGCATGGAGCCATACGTTCACTACTACCGTGGTAGTTCCATGGCTAGCACTCTTAGTAGCATGCAGTGCCACACTCTTTGTGTTTACCATTGATTTTTGGCTCCGGTGCGGTACTAACGGATGAATTCTACACATTAACCCCATGCTCTCTACCGCATTTTAGTAAACATATCCCTAATTCAAAGTTCAACACTGAAAATCTATTTTAAACTTCAAAGAGAATAAATGGTATCATAGTAACATAGTTACATGGGGCCCGATACTGCCTGAGGCGCAGAAGAAGCTGATAACCGGCTAAAAAAACACACTCAGAAAAGGCCACACATCATAAGTCAGGCAGCGTACATGCAGCAAGGATGGAAAATGGGCATGTAGGAGGTCATCTCTCAGTAGCCAAATCTGGCAACATGGGTGGAACACAATCAGAGATATTTGCGATACCTGTGCAAAGAAGCCTACATGAATATCGATCCATAAACCATGCATGGCACAGAGGGAAAGACATAACCACCCAGTGATGCAAACATGGGTAAGATGTAATATTTGACCGTACATGAGTAGAGCTGCCGGAAAGCGGGCAATATTGCCAATATCATATTTTAGCAGGATATGGTGTATGGATAGGGAAATATTCCCCAGGTACGAGGGCTGGCATAGTTGGGTTTGTCTGCCCTCACCTATGTACTGCCTCCATCATGCCGGTTATGACCTTCCACATACTGTCAGTGCAGGAGCCCCTTCCGGCTGGGCAGATACATAGCAGCAGCATGGCAGCCAGGCAAAAGTCAGCTTCGGCACCACTGAAGTGGAGGCCCTTGTCAAGATGATGCTGAGGTACAAGAGGGTGCTGTACCTCAAGGGCCATCATAGGACAAACTGTGCGTCTCTATGGCCATATGGAGGGGGATCCAGCTCCAGCTGTGAAAGTGAGTAGCCCATGGGTGGTGGAGGCCCAGGGATTAGAGTGGGGGATGGGCAGAGCAGCAGGTCAAAAATAATATACTACCACAGGCCTAGCTGTGGGAGTGTTAATGCAAACAGTGAAGATGGTTCATGTGTCAGGTTATTGACTCTGACAGGTTCTGCACTTCTTAATGCATGTCCCTGCTATCCCAGGTTGCCTAAAACAGTATGCAGCTGCAGACATCACATAGGAGGATGCAATAGCTACCCCTGGTACAGAATGTCTTACAAATGCATGGGTCACAGGTTAATGACCACAGCAGAGGAACTATAATAGCTTTTGGTGGCTGTTGTAGGATTTTCTTATTGTGGGGGTTTCACTTCTGTCATTGCAACCATTATCCTGTGGCTTACTGCAACTGCCCAGCCTCCATGAAAAATCATAGGCACTGGCTATGAACATTTGGAGAACATTGAATTAAACAGATGTGAACAGATGTCCATTCCCTATCATGTCCTTACCGACACCCCCTGTTCCCCACATATCACCACATGTTGCACAGTTGGGAGTCGTGCACAGCATCACAAAGCTGGCTCTAGGCAACAATCACACACATGCAACCAAAATATATTAAAAAACACAAACTGTGGCTAAATGCTGCAAGAATGGTGTCACAAGAGGGAGTTACAGAAGAGGTGGTGACGAGATAGAGAGTACAAGAGGGTTAGGGAGGAGTGAGATCTTCTTTCTTCATCACCACCTCAATCTTGCCCTGTCTCCTCCAACCTCTTTAGAAATCTTCATGCTATTAACCGAATGGCTCTCTCCTCCACTGTCTCATTGCCTCTTTCCTCCACTATGTCCTCTGAGTCTGTTAATGAGGCAGCAGCTTCGTTAACATTGCACTCTCCTCTGCTTTGGATGCTCTTGCTTTGCCCATGTCACGTCCTGTGAGGCGTACTGTACCTCAGTCCTGGCTGTCTTGCACTACCCGCTATCTTCATTCCTTGCCTGCTCAGCTGAGCATGCTTGACTCAAATCCTGCACCCTTGCAGACTTTCTACACTTCAAATTCATACTTCTCTCTTTTCAGTCAGCCATAACACTTGCCAAACAAAACTATTATGTCCATCTGATTAACTCTCTTGCCTCTGACCCTTTCTGTCTCTTTACAACTCTCAACTCTCTCCTCAAGGTACCTCCGCCTCCAACCCCTCCCTCCCTTTCTGCCCAGACTCTGGCTGACTACTTCCATGACAAAATCCACAAGATCACACTCCAATTTCCCACAGCTACTCCTCCCCCTCTTCACTCCAAACCTCCCCCCCCCCCACACCTCTGCTACCCTTTCTTCCTTTTCTATGATCTATGAGGAGGAAACCACTCACCTTCTTTCCTCATCCAAACTCACTACCGGCTCCTCTGATCCTGTTCTCACCTGTCTCCTTAGTTCCATCTCCTCCACTGTAGTCTCTTCCATCTCTCATATTCTCAACCTATTGCTCTCAACTGCAGCTTTCCCTGCAGCCTTCAAGCATGTTGTGGTCACTCCTCTCCTCAAGAAACCCTCACTAGACCCTACTTGTCCTTCTCACTATTGACCCATCTTCCTCCTCCCCTTCGTTTCTAAACTACTTGAATGTGCGGTTCACCGCTGCTGCCTTGACTTTCTCTCCTCTCAAGCCCTTCTGGATTCTCTACAATCTGGCTTTCATTTATTTATTTTATTTTTATTTTATTAACAGCTTTTATATACCGCACTTTTATCATCAGCGCGGTTTACATTTTAACAACTTTGTACTTAAGCATGAAACATATGTCAAGTTTACAGAAAACAGGATATAAAAACATGGATAACTGGGGTTAAAATAAATAAGATATTAAAAACTATTTACAATAGATTCTCAAACGTTTGCTTTCTAAAGGTGGGGGTCTGTGAGGTTTTGATCTTGAACAGGTAGTAAATTCAGGTAGTATTCGGCTAGCTATGGTCAATAGTTTGTGTTAGAGGGGTAGGAGAGTCAGTATATTGTGAGAAGTGTTGTATGAAGAGGTGTGTTTTTAGAAATTTTCTGAATTGAGAAAGGTCTCTTTGAGATCTGATGCTAGGTGGCAGCGCGTTCCAGCATCTGGGGGCGAAGGATGAGAATGCTCTTCATCCTTTACATTCTACCGAAATAGCTCTTGCCAAAGTCTCCAGTGACCTGTTCCTGGAAAAATCCAAGGGCCTTTACTCGATCCTCATCCTTCTTGACCTTTCTGCTGCTTTTGACATTGTTGACCACAACCTTCTCCTTGATACCTTGTCCTTGCTTGGTTTTAAGGGCTCTGTGCTATCCTGTTTCTCTTCTTATCTTCACCATCACTCTTTCAGTGTTTGTTCTGGTGGATTCTCCTCTACTGAGATCCTGCTCTCAGTTGGTGTACCCCAAGGATCTCTCTTGGGCCCACTCCTTTTTTCTCTCTTTACCCAGTCCCTTAGTGCACTCATCTCTTCTCATGGCTTTCAGTACCATCTTTATGTTGATTACTCCCAAATGTACCTCTCTGCCCCTGAAGTCTCTCCGGCAATCCAGGCCAGGATCTCTGCTTGCCTTTCTGACATTGCTGCTTGGATACCTCACCACCACTTGAAATTCAACATGGCCAAAACTGAGCTTATTTTTCCCCTAAACCCTCCTCTCCTCTCCCCTTCCTCCTTTCTCACTCTCTGTGGATAACTCTCTACTCCTCCCTGTCTCCTCAGCTTGCAACCTTGGGGTCGTCTTTGACTCCTCTCTCTCCTTCTCTGCACACATCCAACGGATAGCCCTCCTTGTATATACAAACCTAATCTAATTGTATTTTGTACATATGTTTATAGTTACCCTGTTGTTCCAAGTTTAAACTCCTGTTAAAATGTAAGCACAGAACAGTCTTCTGACTGTGCACCCTTGTTATATGTGAACCGCACTGATAACAAATAGCGCGGTATATAAAAGTTGTTAAATAAATAAATAAATAGCTAAAACCTGCCATTTCTTTCTCTACAACATCAACAACATTTGCCCATTCCTTTCTAAACACACTACTAAGACACTTATCCACTCCTTAGTCACCTCCCATTTAGACTATTGTAACCTACTCCTTGCTGGTCAACCTCTGAATCATCTCTCTCTCCTTCAATCTGTTCAATACTCTGCTTCACTGCTAATCTTCCACCAGCCTCGTCATGCTCATATTACCCCTCTTTATAAAGCACTTCATTGGCTCCCTATCTGGTTATGCATCCAGTTCAAACTTCTCCTGCTGACCTATAAGTGCATTCATTCTGCAGCTCCTCACTACCTTTCCTCTCTTATCTCTCCCTACACCCCTCCTCGGGAACTCCATCTCTTCTGGCAAATCGTTTCTATCCGTGCCCTTGTCGTCTATTGATAACTCAAGACTTCACTCCTTTCACCTTGCTGCTCCTTATTCCTGGAACAAACTACCTGAGTCTGTACTCCAGGGGACCCTTTTCAAATCTAGACTAAAAAGTCATCTCTTCACTGCCGGTTTCGGATCTTGACTCGCCTGATCTCCCTTGTGTTTCTTTACTATTCCCCCTAGATGCAGCTACTGTGTTGTCTGTTTTGACCAGATTGTAAGCTCTGATGAGCAGGAACTGTCTTTTACATGTTCCTGTGTAGCACTGTGTTTGTCTTGTAGCGCTATATAAATGTTCAGTAGTAGTAGTAGTAGAGGGAGGGGTAGGAGTACCAAGGTAGCAGAGTGAGGGGGGGGGGGTGGTGTCACCAGATCAAGATGGTTTACAGAGTACAAATGTGAAATACATTAAACGTCCAAACTATATACATCATGCAACTGATAACTCTTGAGTTCATAACTATACAATTATAAATGATATACAGTGATAGTGATAGTCTTCTCATTATGTTCTTTCAGGAGTAGGTGGTTTATGTGATAGGGCTGAAATTCTCTGTGAATAGGTGTGTCTTCAGATGTTTTCTGAAGGTTTTGAGGTCTGTGATGTTCCTGAGCCGGTTTGGTAGAGTGGTCCACACAGAGGTAGCGTACAGTTGGAAGGCTCGTTTACATGCTTGCTGGGTAGATTTGGTTCTGATGTGGGGGATGATGATGGTGTTCATCGTGGAGGTCCATCTAGATCTGTGTGGTTGGGAAGTCTGAAGAAGCATGCAGAGGTGTGTAGGGTCAGAGTGGATTGCTTTATGACTTAGCATGATAGTTTTGAATTTTATTTGTCTCTGTAGTGGAAGCCAGTGGAGCTGCTTGAGTATAGGTTTGATGAGATTATGTCTTGCTGCTGTTTGTAGCGTCCTTGCAGTTGAGTGGAGTGCTGTTTGCAGGGGCAGGAGTGTAGATTGTGGTAGGCCTTGGTAGATAGCATTGGAGTAGTCCGGGTGAGGTATTACGGAGGCTTGTAGAACAGTGCGGAAGTCTGTGGGTTCTAGGAGTGACAAGTGTCTTTGCATTATAGTATATTCTCTGGGTGATTTTATTGATTTGGGCTTTAAATGTGAGGTGTTGATCAAGGGTGATTCCAAGGTATCTGACTTCAGTCTAGGTTTTAATTGTTGTGTTGTTTAGTGTTATGGAGGGGGGTGGGAACAAAGGTGGTGTCTTTCATTATATAAAGGGCCTCCGTTTTGTTGTAGTTGATTTGAAGTTTGTTGTCTTTAAGCCAATTGGTTACCTCAGTGAAACAATCCTGATGGGCAGCTAGCGAGGGTTGGTTTGTGTTGATTGATCCATAAATCATGATATTGGTGGCATGGATGTGAATGTTGAATTTGTGTGATCTTATGATTGTGCAGAGCAGTTGCAGGTAGAGGTTGAATAGGAGTGCAGAGAGGGTGGATCCCTGGTGCACTCCTTGAGTCTGCTTGTATGGGGTGGAGGTGTTTTGTCTGATCTTTATTTGTTGGTGTCTATCTCCGAGGTAAGAAGTGAACCATTTGAGTACTGTGTCTTGAGCTCCATTGGTTTGGAGACGTTGCAGGAGAATTTGGTGGTTTACAGTGTCAAAGGTTGAAGAGATATCTAAGAAGATTAATAGGAAACTCTGGTTGATGTGCTGCATTCCTTGAATTAGAGTATTTGGAATTAGAGCATTTGGAGATCCATGTTTCAATTATGAAGTTATGTGTTGGGATGAAAAGAGGTCTCTTATGTTCTGGATTTTGTTCCGGATCGAGTGTGAGTTTATGAGTGAACAGCAACATAGTAACATAGTATATGATGGTAAATAAAGACCAGCATGGTCCATCAAGTCTGCCCAGCAAGGCAGCAAGAGTAGGTGCACCTGCCGCTTCGTGCAGGTCTCCCCACCCCATGCCATCACTCCGTGTAGGTCACCCCTATTTGTTGAGCTATAAGAGATAGTTATGTTTATTTTGATTTTATCCTGTTGCAATAAAGGGATCCACTGTGTCTGTCCCATGCCATTTTGAATTCTATCACTGTATTTGTACCCACCACTTCTACCGGGAGGGCATTCCAAGCATCTACCACCCTTTCAGTGAAAAGTTATTTCCTGACATTACCTTTCAATTTATCCCCTTGTAGCTTCATGTTATGCCCTCTAGTTTTACAGCTTCCCCGTCTATGGAAGAGGTTTGTTTAAGTATTTAAAGGTGAGAATCATATCTCCCCTGTCCCTCCTCTCCTCCAGAGTGTACATATTTAGGTCTTCAAGTCTCTTCTCATAAGCCTTCTCATGCAGGCTCCAAATCATTTTGATTGTCTTCCTCTGAACTGTTTTCAGTCTTTTTATATCTTTTGCGAGATATGGTCTCCAAAACTGAACACAATATTCCAAGTGAGGCCTCACCAGTGACTTGTACAGTGGCATTAGTACCTCTTCCTTTCTGCTGGTAAATCCTCTGTATGCAACCCAGTACCTTTCTGGCTTTTGCCACCACCTTGTTGCACTGTTTTGCCATCTTGAGATCCTCAGAAAAAATCACTCTGAGGTCCTTCTCCTGGTCCATGCACACCAACCTCTCGCCCCCTATCCCCTACAATTCCCTTGGATTTCTGCTTCCCAAGTGCATGACACTGCACTTCTTCACATTAAATCTTAACTGCCAATAATTAGACCATTATTGCATCTTTTGTAGATCTTTCCTCATGTTCTCCACTCCCTCAGGGGAGTCCACTCTGTTGCAAATGTTTATGTCATCTGCAAAAAGACAGACTTTTTCATTCAGTCCTTCAGCAATATCACTCACAAATATATTGAACAGTACCGGTCCCAGTACCGAACCCTGGGGCATACCGCTAATCACCTTCCTTTCATCCAAGTGAGTTCTGTTTAGAATCACCTTTCATTATCTTTCAGTCAACCAATTTCTGTTCCAGTTCACCATCTTGGGACCCATCCCCAAGCTGTTAAGTTTATTGATAAGCCTCCTTTGAGGAACAGTATCAAAGTTTTGCTGAAATCTAAGTAGATCACATCCATTGCATGCCCTTGGTCACCCAGTCAGAGAACTCAATCAGATTTGTTTGGCAAGATCTTCCTTTGGTAAAACCATGTTGCCTTGGATCATGCAACCTGTTGGTTTCGAGAAAGTCCACTATACGCTTTTTCAGGAGCACCTCCATTACTTTTCCCGCCACCGAGGTAAGGCTCACTGGCCTGTAGTTTGTCACTTCTTCCCCGTTACCACTTTTGTGAAGAGGTACCACATCAGCCATTCTCCAGTCCTGTGGATCTTCTCCTGCTCCAAGTATCTATTAAAAACATCCTTTAAATGCCCTGCTAGAACCTCTCTGAACTCTTTTAGTATCTTTGGATGTATCCATCTGGTCCCATGGTCTTGTCCACTTTCAGTTTTTCAAGCTGTTCAAAAACATCATCTTCTATGAATGGTGTAGTGTCTTTATTAAAATGTCCTTTGGTTTCATAATCTATATGGTTTTGGTATCTAAGTATCATTTTAATTCAGCCTAGATATTCAGTTTTCCAAACATCTGCTCTGAACATTGCATGTATAGAACAACAAGGCACAATAATAATTAAACATGGAAATGAAGGGGGCAATATTCAAAATGACTTATCCAATAGGAGAACTTGCTAACTGGATTAGTCCTGGTGAGAGGGATCCACATAGTACTGCTGAATATCTCCACAGACTGAGAAAAAGACCCACTCTGCTACATTCAACATTCCAAATAAGTTTTGCTTCACAGGAAGGAAATGGTTAACTCATTTTTCTTTGTTTAGTTACAATAGCCTAACTAGGAAAAGTGGCAGAATCATTAACTTCTGAGTTTTCACACAAATGTTTTATCTAGGTAGAATATTACTCTAAAAAGCAAAGTGAAGTTTAAATAAGATTAACTTTTAAAAGAGTTATTCACCATCCTACTGCTGTTTGTTATCATCAAAGAGAATAAAATCAGTAAAAAATGTTATTATTAAAATATCCAGGATTCAGCTTGACAGCTTTTATCTCTGAAGAAAGGCCAGGCATTCTTCTGTTTCTGAGATATGTTTGTAATGATTAGAGAGTAAAAGGCTCTACTTTGCTAAAACTATCAATATTAAGACACAGGTTCCTTTCTCACACTGCTCATTTGTTTTCTTCATTGGAAAACTAGAATCAAATTAATTGTTGATGTTTTCATATGCTGCTCTTACTCAGCTCATTGTTCAGACAATCAGTCATTAATGGGTAAGTGTATTTTCTCTTTCAACTTTTTACTTCCTTGAAGAGCTCTTTGACTAAACGTTTCTTCAGACACAGACAAAAGGCTACTTGGTTTCATTCAAATTATCCTGTAACTCTAATCAGTCTCTGAAGCTTCTTCCATACTGTCAATATCTTTGAATAAAGAAGGGCAGTCCATGTGATGAAGAAAAGATAACATGATGTATAAAAAGAGATATCACTAATATAAAAAAGACATCAATACGTCCCTTGTGGAGGTCACTTGTGAGACTCTTATATAAAGTACTATGTCCAATTATTGATATCACATTTTTGCAAGGACTTGGGGTAAATTCACTGCTAGAGCTTTTGGCCTTCAGGGGTCAAATATCCTCAAATATCTGAATTTATGAAAATAGCAATTGTCATAGAAGGGGAAATTCATAAGATATATTTGGGTGTATAAAAACTGGCAACATACAAAAAAATGTAAATGGGGCAAACATGAGTAGGAACAATTTTTACATGATGTCAAATATGTAACAACCTGTATACTGTATTTAGCAATTTTGTCACCTAGTACATATCTTTAAAGAATTTCCTACACAGAAAAACTACAAGCAAACTTAGTAAATTCATTCATCCATATCTGCATACCTGTATAATGGTGTGGCATTAAGGATGAATACGGGGAAAATATTCTGTTTGATTCAGTTTTGGATCAACCTACAGTGCATAAAATTACTGAAACAAACAATTTTGCACTATGACAGTGAATTTTCCATCAATGTCTATTGAAACATGTTTAAAATTTGCTGTTAGGCATCTGCCACAAAGGGCAACAATGCTCTAAGATATCAAGAGTGACACAAAGACTCTAATATCACATAAAGAGAGTGGCAAAGGCACTAACAATTGCATGAAAACTCTAAGCCACCATGAAAGAAGAAAAAGAGCCCAGAGAATGAAGAAGACCTCAGTGCATGAGGTGAGGGACATACAGCAACAGCACAAGCACAAGCACTGGCAGGAGTCCTCAAGGTACTGGGATAGAGGAAAAGCACAACTGACATTGGCAGGAAGATCTCAAATCCTTTTGGCAAAGAAGCACCAGCAGGATTAGGAAGGGGTCAAAGGAAATGAGTCAATTTGCAAGGAACATGAAGCAGTATCCAAGTTAAATCACAGTTAAATCTGCCGCTTCGGAGGCGCGCCTGCGCCTGAGGGCCTCGCCCATAGGGCCCTTTGGCGTGGCCCTTAGGCGTTGGTCCGGGGCGTCTGTTGCTGAGGGTAGCATTGATGTTATGATTTGGACTGGGGTGATATGCTGCTGATTTGTGGTAACTCGCTGTTCCATGTTCCTCTTCTTCTCTTATCTGTCTAACTGTCTCTGTCCTCTTTCTGTCCTATCATTTAAATGGCGTTCCTTTCCTTTTCTCCTTAAATGATATGGCATTGTAAACCGCTCTAATGCCTCTGGCCTGAGCGGTATATCAAATTCAAAATAAACATAAACATAAACAAGTATCTCTATAGAAGGTTTACCTGGGAAGAATTTGATCGCAAAAGCCTTCTTTCTGTCTTTCTGGCAGAAAGGTTGAATAATAAGATGTAAGGCCCTATTTGGATTAATCTGAAGCAATTGCAGGTGCTAATATAATTCTGCTTATAGAATGATATCCCTGGGGAGGTCATTCATCAGGAGATTGCTATGGGTAATGAAAAGTATCAAGAAGAGACAGCATTTCATAAGGGTGAATAACAGTTCGAGGGAGGACCTAAAAGTATGGGAAAATTTCTTAGGGACATATAACGGTAAGAATAAATATATATGGATGGAGAAGCAAATGTTAAATGCAGGGCTGGAGTTATTCACAGAAACTGCCAGTGGTCTGAGTGTTGGTATTTACTTCAAAGCCAGATGGTACAGGAAAAGATGACCTAATGATAACCAAAGATATCACATTCCTGGAAATGTTCCCATTCAGGTAGCACTGACTCTATGGGAGCAAAACAGTGTGGTTCAGGTCTGGTAATGAAAGAGTGGCATTAGCTAGCAATAAGCAGACAGCCAGAACCAAATGAATCTTGAATCTCATTAGGAAACTAGTGCTACTGGGGCTGGAGCTAAATGCTGTAGGGGCAAAATCAAACACATTTACATGGTTTGCAGATGTGCGGGATATTCAGCGGCACAAACATGGTTAATGTTGCTGAATAACTGCTGCTAATTTAACTTAATTTTAATTACAACACTTATAATCCACTTTTACCGTCCAAGAATGTATAAAACAGAGTAGAAAGTCAAATTCAACATAAGAAAACAGAGGTCCTATTCATCACAAGAAATCCAAACTTCATCACACCACCATACCTGAAGGTCAAAGAAGCTGAACTTCTAACCAAACCCTCTATCAGATACCATGGAGTCACCTTAGACCAGCAACTAGACATGACGCACATAAGCAATATAGCAAGAGCAGTATACCATAAGATCCGATCTCTCCGGCATCTATGCTTCCTGCTTGAACCGGATGACTTCCGGACAATCTATCAAGCACTGATCATACCGAATTTTGACTATGCAAATGCCATACTTCAGGGTCTCCCTCAGTCCACTCTGCACCTGCTACAGCTCGCGATGAACTCAGCAGCAAGAGTTCTTCAGGGAACATCCAGGAGGGACCAAATAACGCCCATCCTGAAACAGCTTCACTGGCTCCCCATTCAAGGCAGGCTCACATTCAAAACCTTACTGCTGACTTTCAAAGCCATCAATGGGCTCTCCTCCTCATCCCTAACAGAGCTCATAAAGAGCAACCCCCCTACCAGATCCAGAAGAGCAGCAGCGGTCAACACACTAATAATCCCGAAAGAGATAACCCAGTCCACCCAGGCAACAGTAAACAGAGCTTTCAAATTCTGTGCACCTAAATGCTGGAACACCCTCCCATATAGCATCCGGGCAATCCCTGACTTAGTCAAATTTAGGAAAGCGTTAAAACATCACCTCTTCCTCTTGTATTACCCAGAAGAATGTACCACCACAGCCCCAGCAACTAGCTAGCCGACGCAGTACAATGAATCCTCTATATTAGTTTGTCAAGATGTAAATAGTTATCCAATATGTAAATAGTTACCCAGGTTTGACCAAAGTTCATGTACCGGTTCATTGTAAACACAGCTACAGAAATGTATAAGTTTTGATGTTCTATGTAAACCGCACTGATGCGGAATAGCGCGGTATATAAGACAATGTAAATAAATAAAATAAATAAATAAATATTAAAAGTACATATAAAATTAAAACACATCACATCATTTCTGAGAAATATTTATTCCATGTTGTTGTTGTTAAGTGCAGTCGAATCGGAGTCGACTCATGGCGACCCTCTAGATAGCTATCCTAAATTGTGTTCAGTCTTGTGTCAGGCGGCTCATTGTTGACAGACTGGTACCCGTAGCTGCTGTTATTGTACCGATCCATCTCATTGCTGGCCTTCCTCTTTTGCGCTGACCTTCTATCTTGCCAAGCATGATGTCTTTCTCTAATGATCTCTCTCTTCGCATGATGTGTCCAAAGTATGAAAGTTGAAGTCTTGTCATCTGAGCTTCTAAAGAAAGCTTAGGTTTGATCTCCTCTAGTACTGACTGGTTTGTTCTTCGGGCAGTCCATGGTATACACAGTATTCGCTGCCAGCACCATAATTCAAAGGCATCAATTTTCTTCCTGTCTATCTTTTTCACTGTCCAGCTTTCACATCCATATGATGTTATTGAAAATACCATGGCTTGAACAAGTCAAATCTTTGTATGGAGAGAGACATCTCTGCTCTTGAGAATCTTATCTAGGTCTTTTATAGCCATTCTGCCAAGAGCAATGCGTCGTCTGATTTCTTGACTGCTTGTTGCTTCTTTATTGATAGTTGATCCAAGTAGGTTAAAGTTGTTCACGTTTTCAATTTCTTCTCCTTCAACGATGAACCTGTTGATTATGCCAGTTGTCATGATCTTTGTCTTGTTTATATTAAGGTGCAGGCCCATTTTGAGACTATGTTCTTTGATTGTGAGAAGCAAATGTTTCAGATCATCTTCACTTTCCGCCAGTAATGTGGTATCATCAGCATAGCGAAGGTTGTTGATGAGTCTTCCACCAATCTTCACACCTCTGTTGTCTTCATACAATCCTGCTTCTCTGATTATTTGTTCTGCATATAAATTAAACAGGTAGGGGGAAAGTATGCAGCCTTGTCTTACACCTTTGCTTATTTTAAACCATTCTGTTTCTCCTTGTTCCGTTCGAACTACTGCTTCTTGATCAATGTACAGATTATGCAAGAGTACGATCAGGTGTTCTGGTATACCCATGCTTTTTAAGGTGGCCCAGAGTTTCTCATGGTTTACACAGTCAAAAGCCTTGCTATAGTCGATACAGCACAAATAGATATCCTTTTGGTATTCTTTAGTCTTTTCAAGGATCCATCTCACATCCGCAATGATGTCTCTCGTTCCTCGCCCTTTCCTGAACCCTGCTTGCACTTCAGGTAGTTCTTGTTCCAGGTATGGTTGTAGTCTCTTTTGAATAATCTTCAGTAGAATCTTGCTGGCATGTGGGATCAGAGCGATTGTGCGATAATTTCCACAGTCAGTTGGATCACCTTTCTTTAGTATTGGTATAAACACAGATCTTTTCCAGTCAGTTGGCCATGATGCTGTCTTCCATATTTCTTGGCAGAGCCTTATAAGTACGGTAACAGCTGCATCAGATTGCTGTAATACTTCTATGGGAATGCTATCAATGCCTGGTGCTTTGTTCTTTGATAAGGCTTTCAATGCTGCTTTAACTTCTTCTTTCATCACCAATGGTTCCTGATCATAAGGTACAGATTGAAACGGCTGTTGGTCCACTTGATCTTTATCATATAAAATCTCTGTATATTCCTTCCACCTTTTCTTGATCTTCTCAGCATTATTCAACATAGAACCTTGAGCATCTTGTAACATTCCAAGTCGAGGCTGGAACTTTTTCTTTAACTCTCATAGCTTTAGGAAAGCCGATCTTGTTCTTCCTCTAATAGTTTCTGCTTTTCCTTATCCTGCCTTGCTGCACGTTGGAAATCTCTGTTGAATTCTGTTATTGTCTTTCTTTCTCCTCTGGCTTTAGCTTCTTTGCGTTTCTGGGCAATTTTCAGAGCTTCTTCAGTCATCCATTTTGGCCGTTTTTGCTTTTTCACCTTTTGTAGAGACTTCTCGCTTTCTTCCAACACCACCTTCTTGATGTCATTCCATAACTCTTCTGGAGCTCTGTCATTGTTTACTGTAAACCGCGCTGATGCTGAATAGCGCGGTATAAAAGAGACTATAAATAAAATAAAATAATAAATAAAAAAGCAGCAAATCGATTTTTCAGGCAGTCTTTAAATTCCAGTGGTATATTCTCAAGGTCATATGTTGCTGCATTCATGAGTGGTTTGCTCTTTTTCAAATTTAGCTTGAGTTTGCATACTAGTAGTTGATGATCTGTACCACAGTCAGCTCCAGGTTTTGTCTTTGTTGATGCTATAGAACTTTTCCATCGTTGACTTCCACAGATGTAGTCAATTTGATTTTTTTACAATCCATTGAGTGAAGTCCATGTGTACAGTCACTGCTTGTGTTGATGGAAGAAGGTGTTTGAGATGAATAGATCGTTGGTCTTGCAGAATTCTATCAGTCTTTCTCCAGCTTCATTTCTGTTGCCAAGTCCATATTTTCCAACTACTTTGCCTTCTTCTTTGTTGCTAACTTTTGCGTTCCAGTCACCCATGACCTTAAACACCTTAAACAATAACTGGGCTTCTATAAGAAGCTAATGAAGATTAACAAACAATTGTTTGCATGTTCTGTCAATTTCAGCTTGTACTTGTTCATAGAACTCTTCAATTTCATTCTCTTCTGCAGCTGTTGTTGGGGCATATACTTGAATTATAGTTGTGTTGATAGGTGCTCGGTATAAGAGATGTAGAGATAGATTTGAGTTGGAAACTGTAATGGAGTCCATGCCTGAGGTAGAGGTGGATTCAGTAGTAGAGAGTTGTAAGTTGGATCTAGCTATAATAGCTACACCCCCTCCTCTGCCATTTGTCCTGTTGCATATATTAATTGAGTATGCTTTGGGGCATAATTGGTTTATTAGGACCATGTCAGAGTCTTGAAACCAGGTTTCGGTGTGGCAAAATATGTCAAGGTCATAATCGGTTATAAGGTCAGCAAGTAAGGGAATTTTATTTCTGGCTGAGCGAACATTGAGTAGGGCGCATTTGAGGGGGGGATGGGGGAGGTCAGATGGAGAGTTGGGTTTAAGGTTGGGAATTATACTAATAGGTTTGAGTTTGGAAGTGCGGTAGTGGGGGTTATGATGGGCATGTGAGAGATGAGGTGGGATGTATAGGGGACTGGGAGAGTGGATTATTGGAATGGGGGCATTATGGTTCAGAGTTAGTGCATAAGGAAATGTAATCAAGGAGATGAATAGTATAATGAGGGCAGACCTCAGGGTGAATGAGCAAGAATTAAGGGGGGCCATTCTTGGATAGGTTAGGAGTATGGTGGCAATAAGGGTATGGAAAGGGATACTGTATGAGAGGGGGTGAATGGCAGGGACAGGGTCTGGCTGGGATTAGTATCTGTACAGAGGGTTGAAATAAGCAACAGTGTATATCACAGTAGCAAGGGTACTTTTGAATATGAGCAGCAGAGAGTGTCACAGTAATTAGATACTTTTGTAGCACAAATTGAAACAGAATAGCGTTAGGCAGTTATATAAATTGACATGAGGGAAACTACAAATTAGTTTGGAACACAAGGCAACAATGTGTGTTACTGGTAACAAGATGAAACAAAGTTGCTTACGTTTGTAGCTGGAGAGAGTTCATAGCACGTTTTAGTTCATGTCATGGCTGTAGGTCTCTGAGACTCAAGTTGTTGGAGCTTGCGTTAGCTGATCTCGTGCAGGGTAGATGGTCGGAGAGACTTCAGGTTGTGGTGATCTGGAGCAAATGCGTTTTATGGAGGTTTTGTATAGGACCTCGCCTAAGGGCCGCGCCAAAGGGCCCTCAGGCGTGGGCCTGACAGGCGCGGGCGCGGGGGCGCGCCGGAAGGCGCCTTTAAGTAGGGCTCTTGCGGTGCCCCGTTTGGGCAGGAGAAGGCTGCATGGGCCGGTTGGAGCTGGCTCCTGCCTGCTCGATCCCCCCGGCGGGAAGGCCGCTGCTGGTCTGAAGAGGGGCTGCAGTTCACGATGGCACCCTTAAGTAGGGCTCTTGCGGTGCCCCAATTGGGCAGGAGAAGGCTGCATGGGCCGGTTGGAGCTGGCTCCTGCCTGCTCGATCCCCCGGCGGGAAGGCCGCTGCTGGTCTGAAGAGGGGCTGCAGTTCACGATGGCGCCCTTAAGTAGGGCTCTTGCGGTGCCCCGATTGGGCAGGAGAAGGCTGCATGGGCCGGTTGGAGCTGGCTCCTGCCTGCTCGATCCCCCCGGCGGGAAGGCCGCTGCTGGTCTGAAGTGGGGCTGCAGTTCACGATGCACCCTTAAGTAGGGCTCTTGCGGTGCCGCGATTGGGCAGGAGAAGGCTGCACGGGCCGGTTGGAGCTGGCTCCTGCCTGCTCGATCCCCCGGCGGGAAGGCCGCTGCTGGTCTGAAGAGGGGCTGCAGTTCACGATGGCGCTCTTAAGTAGGGCTCTTGCGGTGCCCCGATTGGGCAGGAGAAGACTGCACGGGCCGGTTGGAGCTGGCTCCTGCCTGCTCGATCCCCTGGCGGGAAGGCCGCTGCTGGTCTTTCACCCCTCTATCATCTAATGGCCCAACTGACTGTCACAGGATTCTTGCTACAAATGTACTTGAAAAAGTCTTTATTACACGTTTTTGCTCGCACAGAAAGCTTCTTCTCAAATTCTCTCTTTGCCGGCCTTATCAATGCCTTGCATCTAACTTGCCAATGCTTATGTTGTTTCCAGTTTTCATCATTTTGCTCCTTTTTTCATTTCCTGAAAGATGCTTTTTTGGCAACAACAGCCTCTCTGACCTCACCTTTAAACCATGCTGGCAGTTTTTTGGACTTCCTTCCACTTTTCTTAAAGTGTGGAATACAGCTGGTCTGGGCTAGTATTTTTAAACAACACCCATGCTTCATGTAAATCTTTAACCTTTGCAACTTCTCCTTTTAGTTTTTTCTTAACTATTTTCCTCATTTTATCATAGTCTCCCTTTTGAAAGTTAAAAGGTAGTATTGTGGATTTCTTTGCTGTCCTTCCTCCATTTTAAATCAGACATGATCATGCTATGATCAATATTGCCAAGTGGCCCCAACACCCTTATCTCTTGCACCAGATCTTGTGTTCAACTAAGGACTAGGTCCAAAATGGCTTCCCCTCTGGTTGGTTCATGAACCAGCTGCTCCAAGAAGCAGTCATTTATTTCATCTAGAAACTTTATCTCCCTAGCATGTCCTACCATGACACTAACCCAGTTGATACTGGGGTAATTGAAATCACCCATTATTATTACTGTGCTGTAACTTTGTTAGCTTCCATGATTTATTTGAGCATTTCAACAACCATGTGTTCATTCTGGCCCGGCAGTTGATAGTATACCCCCACTGCCATCGCCTTCCTCTTCCCCTTTTTACATGGAATTTCAATCCATAGAGATTCTACAGTGAATTTTGTTTCCTTTAATCTTTAATCTTTTGTAACTCCAATGGCCTCTCTAACATAGAGTGCAACCCCTCCACCAATTTGATTTGCTCTATCATTATGATATAGTTCGTACCCAGGTATCAAAGTGTCCCACTGGTTGTCCTCCTTCCACCAGGTCTCTGAGATACCAATCATATCTAACCTTTCATTTAATGCTATATATTCTAACTCTCCCATCTTATTTTTTGGACTTCTAGCATTTGCATACAAGCATTTTAGAGGCTGTATTTTATTCATATTAATCTGACTATCGGTAAGCAGGGGTAATTTGGAATCTTTAAGTTCTGTCTGATCTGTATTCAAAGGCATTTGGGTTACTTTTGTCTTTATTGGAACCTCTCTGTTGATATGCCCTAACTTCTATATTTGCTAGTATCCTTCAAGGATTCATTGTTCTGAACCTTGTGCTCTTGGGCAACTGTTGGCTAGTTTAAAAGCTGCTCTATCTCCTTTTTAAAGGTTAATGCCAGCAGCCTGATTCCATCCTGGTTAAGGTGGAGCCCATCCTTTCAGAAAAACCTCTCCTTTTCCCAGAATGTTCTCCAGTTCCTAACAAATCCAAAACCCCCTTCCCTGCACCATCGTCTAATCCACACATTGAGACTCCGGTGCTCTGCCTGCCTTTTGGGAACTGCGCATGGAACAGAAAGCATTTCAGAGAATGCTATCCTGGAAGTTCTGGATTTCAACTTCCTACCTAAAAGCCTAAATTTGGCCTCCAGAGCCTGCCTACCATACTTTCCTATGTCATTGGTACCAACATGTACCAAAACAGCAGACTCCTCCCCAGCACTATCTAAGACCTTATCTAGGTGGAGCGTGAGGTCTGTTACCTTCGCACCAGGCAGGCATGTTACAGGCAATCCTCATGTCCACCAGCCACCCAACAATCTATATAACTAATGATCAAATCACCAACTATAACAGCTGTCCTAACCCTTCTCTCATGGGCACATGGCCCTGGAGAAACCTCCTTGGTGCGAGAGGGTTTTACATAACCTGGAGGACAGGTCCTAGCTACCGGATCACTTCCTTCCACACCAGAGTGATGCTTACCTGTCACGTGACCTCTCTCCTCCATGGAAGCAGGGATGCTGCCAGATTGAAAGTGGGACTTCAGAACTACTTCCCTGTAGGTCATATCTAGAAACATAGAAATATGTCAGCAGAAAAAGAACACATGGTCTATCTAGTCTGCCCTTCCATATCAACCACTACAACTGTCCCCTTTTTTCCTTTATAGAAACATAGAAACATGACGGCATATACCTCTCTGTCTTCCTTATGTCCTTCAAGTCTGCTACTCTAGCCTCCAGAGATTGGACTCGTTCCCTTAGAGCATAGAGCTCCTTGTACCTAGTGCACATGTAAGACTCCTCACCAACTGGGAGATAATCATACATGTGACACTCAATGGAAAAGATTGGAAAGCCCCCATCTCGCTGCTGGACTGCTGTCTGCATCTTAGTTTTAAGGTTGTGTTTAGGTATTTGAATTGTTTACCTACTAAGGTTTGCTGGGGATACTTTTACTAATAAAGCTATATCTAATATGTTTAATGGACTTTGTTCACCTCAAGCTTAATTAATCTCAGGTCCATAATGTATGCCTGATGAGGATAAACAGTGTCCTTTCCTTTAAGAGGTTTAAACACCTATAAAGGTACGATTATCCCAGGAGTGGGTGGGAGTCAGGGAGGGAGGGAAAGAAGACTTGAGTAAGGGACTAAAATAGATATTAAACAACTGTGGGGATAATGGAGATCCCTGTGGCACACCTGTTTTTCAATCATAAACCTTAGATATATTTCCATAAACTCTACCTTACATTTTTTTTGTCATGAATGATGCACAGCAGTTGAATGCTGTATCTGCAACACTCATCAGTTGCAACCTATCCAGAACAACCTCTGGAAAATTGTATCAACAGTGGAAGACAAATCTTTTGTTGTTACGTGCTATCAAGTTGTTGTTGACTCCTGGTGACCCTCTGGATAGTTGACCTAAACTTTGTTCAGTCTTCAGCCAAGCGGTTCATTGTTGATAGATTGGTATCCATAGCTGCTGTTATTGTATCGATTCATCTCTTTGCCGGCCTTCCTTTTATGGTGACCTTCTACCTTGCCAATCATTATGTCTTTCTCCAATGATCTCTCTCTTTGCATGATGTGTCCAAAGTATGGAAGTCTTGTCATCTGAGCTTCTAAGGAAAGCCATTCAACACCATAATTCAAAGGCACCAATTTTCTTCCTGTCTTTTTCATTGTTCATCTTTCATATCCATATGATGTTATTGAAAATAGTACAGCCTGGACAAGTCTAATCTTTATATGGAGAGAGACATCTCTGCTCTTGAGAATCTTGTCTAGACCCTTTATAGCCATTCTACCAAGAGCAATACGTCATTGGATTTCTTGATGGCTAGTCCTTTCTTATTTAATTGTTGATCCAAGTAAGTTAAAGTGGCAACTATTTCAATTTCTTCTCCATCAATGATGAACTTATTGATTTTGCCAGTTGTCAGGATCTTTTTCAGAACAAATCATCAGAGAAGCAGGACTGTATGAAGACAACCGAGGTGAGAAGATTGGTGGAAGACTCATCAACAACCTTCGCTATGCTGATGATATCACATTACTGGCTGAAGGTGAAGATGATCTGAAACATTTGTTTCTCAAATTCAAGGAACATAGTCTTAAAATGGGTCTGCACTTTAATGTTAAGAAGACAAAATCCTGACAACTGGTAAAATCAATAAGACAATTCTAATAAAATAAAAAGCCACTGACTCCTGTATCCTTCCATCTCTGCATCTCATCAATTAATGATGTTCAGTACTAAAACCAGCCCTAAAACCAGATTGCAGTCATCTAACCCATCTAGCTTCAAGAACTGTAGAAATACAAGGCAAGTTCGATACTGGGTAAAAATTGTTTACAACATCTAAAGCTAAAGAAAGTAATAATTCCTCTGTATCATCCCATGGTGCGACCACACCAGTATACATGTATAAAATAATCTTATAAAATTTCCCCATATGTACAACTATGTACAATGATGAGAACATGCATATATTTGGTGTGGATTTGGAGTAAAGGCAATGTGGAGTCATGATTTCCATATGTTTTAATATAATACTTGTGGTCTTGTGTATTTTACTTAATCAAAAACCTCAGTATCACCTTATCACTTAATCTACTCTATGGGGTATATTTACTAAACAGCAGTAGTGGCTTCCGTGCAATATCAGCATTGAAGCCGCTACCACTGTTTAGTAAACATATGAGGTGTGACAAAAAAGAAATGAGACTGTGGCAGCCACGCCCATGACTCAATGCCAATTGGCTAACCACTTATGTCAATGTGTTGTGCAACATCTCGCCACTATTCTGCTATAATATTTTTCATCTCTCTCACTCTGTTTTTCTTTTTCAGTTTTTTTTTTTGTAGCACACTGCTCCATCGCTTTGTCACACAACTGAAGGTGACAGAAATACTGAGCAAAGAATCAACTTGAAATTTCTGGTTAAGTTGGAGAAGGGCCCAACTGAGTGTCTCCAACTTCTCCAAAAGGCTTATGGAGAAGATGCAATGTCAAGGCCATGAGTCTTTGAGTGCCACAAACACTTCAAGACTGGCCACAAGGAGGTGGAGGATGACTCCAAGTCAGGATGGCCTTCCATGACAAAGATGGCTGAGAACATTGACAGAGTGAACCAGCTGGTGTAGAGTGATCGCAGATTGATGGTGTGGATGATAGCTGAGGAGCTCAGCCTGAACAGGGAGTCAGTGTGGACCATCTTGGTGCAGGAGCTGGGGATGCGGAAGGTGTACGCCAAGATGGTCCGCACTGACTCCCTGTTCACTGATGGGGAATAGCTATTCATGCGACAGAATAACCCTCAGTGTGATATGCAGACTATTCACTTTCTGGATGTGCAAATGACTAAGACTGTATAATATTAGGGTAGAATCATAGAGTAGATTAAGTGATAAGGTGATATTGAGGTTTTTGATTAAGTGAGTTTTTTGTGTCCTCAGTTAGTGTTTTGTTGTTTTGGGTATTAGTACTTGTGTATTTTAGGCCTGTCCACTTACATCAACTAGGTGGATTCATTATTGCAGTGATTTCTGCATACACTTGGCCTCTTTAACTACATGTCCCTTTATAAAATTACTTTCTGCAGCTTATGCCAGAAAATGAATACACAAGCTTATTGAAAAACTATTTGACATCTTAATGCATATCATCTCATGTACAAAATTAAGGAACACATCTAATTTTAAGTAGCTTTGCTGCATAGGGGAGGTCAGTACTG
This sequence comes from Ichthyophis bannanicus, assembly GCA_033557465.1. NCBI lineage: Eukaryota > Metazoa > Chordata > Amphibia > Gymnophiona > Ichthyophiidae > Ichthyophis > Ichthyophis bannanicus. The sequence continues at coordinate 1,248,491,550 of CM066033.1, forward strand.
CTAAGCATTCTATCAATCACTTAAAGGCTATATGATAAAAGGGGTTTAATTATCTTGTTGATCCTAAAGTCCTTTCAATGACAGAAATGAGAAAAGATGTCCAACATTCATGGAATAATTTGTTCTCTCTTTCAATGGGTCAGAGAAGAGAATGTAAAAGCAATTATTATAAATGAGATAATGATAAGATCACTTCAGTTTCTTAACACAGAGCCATGACTAAAAACACATTTTTAGGAATGATAACCCTTTTGGTGAGCTTTAAATATTTTTGTTTAGATTTCAGGCAGCTACCTCCAGTAGGAGATAGGCACATCTACACTGTGTCTGCCTCATGGCTGACACTACACTATAGCAAAAATGAATTTTCTTTGACCTAACCAAGATAATGAGACAGAAAGATGATCAACCAATTTTATCTGTTCTAAACCATATGGCAGATGGATCTTTGTACTGATGAAGTCAAAATTTATAGATAAACAGTCTACACCATTTAATACGGTCCAACTTTTGCTGAAGTGATTGCATGCAACCAGATAAAATTATCTAGCATGACAGATGAAACAGTGAGAGCAATATGTTTTTGACACAACAATGAGAAATGGAGCAGTTCATTCCAAAACTGCTGTTCTTCCTTTGGCCCGATATTCAAAAGCACTAAGGATAATTGTATAGCTGAGTGCCTATTTTTAGCCTATTTTATAAATAAAAGTAGGTACCTACTTTCTTTATAAAACAGTGGCTGAAAACACATTTTAACTTAAGGTGCGATCATTTACACCAGCTCTAGAAAGCCAATAACCCTATAACATAGCCGAGTCCACTTTTGAGAGGCTATGGTCAGTGTCAAATGGGAGGAGTGATGGGGAAAGGGGATGCCACTGATTCATTGGTGGGGAGTCAAATAGCGGAGGGAAAGTTTTCAGAGTTCGAGAATAAGCCTGGTGAAGAAGGGCAGCAGTGGTGAATGGTATTTGGTATTTGTTCCTGTTAGTCTTGCTTGCCTGTCACCTTGGATTGGTTGAGTGAAACCATGGGTTTACCTCTGTATTATCTAGCAGAGGGCTCCTAGTGCTCAACCGTGGGATCTGGGCCTTGGTGTGGCCATGTCATAGACGCTGGAATGGAGTGGGCCACACAGGCCCTGGCCCCACCAAACGTTTTGCCCACCAGCAGAGAGAGAGCAGCTGTGATTACAGCAGACTCCTTCTGTCTGCCCATAGGGATCCAATCTTCTGTGGGCAGACATGAGATTTCCCGTGGACAGAAAGAAGGAGTCTGCCATGACTGCAGCCATTCACTTCTGTCCATGGGAGATTGGATCCTTGTGGACAGGAGGGGAAGGCAGCTATGATGGCAGCAAAGACTCCTCCTGTCTGCCCATGGGAGATTGGATCCCTGTGGGCAGAACAGGAGGGGAAGGTTGCGGGGGGCTAGGAGTGGAGTTAGGGTAGAGTCAAGGTGGAGCTTGGCTTCCCCAATCATAGAGGTGCTCCGCGGTCAGCTTCCATAGTGTTCCTGCAGTTGGATATTTTCTGTTCAAGCCGACAGCCATTTGTGGAAATTGCTGCCCAAGTATATTGAACAGATAGGTGTGCCCGTATATATTGGGCTTTTGGGCGATTTTTTTTTAATCTTTGCTGTTAAAACATGATTAAAATAGACAGCATGCATTAAAGGGACTAATCTCCCTTGGTGCATTTTTAGTCTGACAAAAATTAAGTTGGACTATAGACTGATTGTTCTCATGGAGCCCGATATTCAACAAGGAAGGCTATGCACTGCTACAGCACATAGCCCTGCCCGCTCACTCCTAACCCTGGATATTCAATGCCCTGGTGATGGTATTGAATACCTGGGTTTGGCTCATAGAGGAAACCACCACAAAGTCTAACCAGGTAGTGACAATATTGCACCACTACCCGGTTAGCATCTGCAGCTAAAATTAGGCAAGCCAAAAGCTGGCCTAGTTTTAGCCATTGACCACTAACCGGGTAGCAGTGCAATATTACTGCTACCCGGTTAGCGGCAATCTCCACCTCTGCTCCACCCCAGAACGCCCCCACCACACTCTGATTCTAACTGGATAGCATGGGGCGTGTAGGGGACTTAGGAGGAAGGCAATCAAAATGATTTGAAGCCTGCATCATAAGAGAAGAGACTAGAAGAGCTAAATATGTGCACTCTGGAGGAGATGAGGGATAGAGGAGATATGATTCAGACTTTTAAATATTTAAAGAGTATTAATGGACAAACAAACCTCTTTCAAAATAGGGAAGCTGTAAAACTAAAGGGCATAACATGAAGCTGCAAGGGGTAAACTGAAAGGCAATGTCAGGAATAACTTTTTTCACTGAAAGAGTGGTGGATGCTTGGAATGCCCTCCCGATGGAAGTGGTGGGGGCAAACACAGTGACAGAATTCAAAATGGCATGGGACAGACATAGTGGACCCCTTTATAGCAACAGGATAAAATCAAAATAAGCATAACTATTTCTTATATCTGAACAAATAGGGGTGACCTACACGGAGCGGTGGGTACACCTCTAAATAAAGGCATGGGGAGAGGTGACCTGCATGGCGCGGCAAGTTCATCTACTTTTGCTGCCTTGCTGGGCAGACTAGATGGACCATGCTGTTTTTTATCTGCCGTCATAAACTATGTTACTGTATATTCAACGGCACTAACCGTGTACGTGGTGTTGAATATCCCCAGTTAGGGCATTTACACAGTTTACCAGGCTATAAACCATGTAAATGTCTTTCGAATATTAGGCCCATGGTGTTTAGCCTTTTGTTCTCAGTACCTTTTTTCATTGGGTTTGTCACTCAATAGTGCAAGTACAGAAAGGGTGGCCCTGTGGCGAGGAATAATAAGCTGGGGTGTTGGGAGGGTAGCCCCTTCATTTGTTTAACAGTGGCACAGCATGGTTTGTGGTTGGGCTGCTGGTGTGGAGAGAACAGTGCAAATCTTGTTAGATACAGGGTGATTTGCCATGTTGCCATACTTCTCTGTTTGGGGCATAGTTGGTGCAACGATGGACAGGGGGTTATTTCATAGGACTGGTAGCTTTTGGTATCATGGTATCATTTTTTGTCATGAGACTCAAGGGGGCTGCTGCCTGAGCACTCAGGGTGTGACCATCCTGGGGCTTGTGTCCACTGTCACTGTCCCTTATTTTATCCATTAGGATCGTGTTAAGAAGGCAGTAGCTCTTGGCACTTGCTTATTGTGCTCTGCCATTTTTCTATGGTGCATTTTGTAACTGTCCATGGTTTGGAGAGCCTTGGTGTCTTGCTGAAGTTTTGAATGGGACATCCAGTCCCTGGTTCTGATCCTTTATTCTGTCGCCACTTGGCATATGTGAGGTAAGGCCAGTATCACTTCCTGTCGATGTTTGTGGGCAAAGCTAATCATTTTGGGTTCATGTTTTTTGGGTTGGAGCTGGTCTGTTGGATAGTAGAAAGAATAAGTGCCACTGATCTGGCTTTATGGAGAGAGTATATTTACCAGGTGTGGTTTTTCCTGCATCCTCTGGGATTGATGATGCTCTATGCGTGTGGATGTCATCCTTTAGGTCTGGTTCCCTAGAGCTTGGCTGATGGGCCAGTCATTTGTTACTGGAGGATGTAGTAAAGACTGTTAGTGTAGCTGGGTTTAAAAAAGGTTTGGACAAGTTCCTGGAGGAAAGGTCCATAAACCATTATTAAGAAGGGACCCAGGATATCAATGCTTGACCCAGTACAAGCATTGTGGAACCTGTGTCTTTTGGGGAAACCACTAGGTACGTATGACCTAGATTGGCCACTGTTGGAAACAGGATACTGGGCTCGATGGACCTTGGTTTGACCCAGTATGGCATATCTTATGTTCTTATTTTTAAAGGACCCTTTTTTAGGATGGACTGCACAAAGGGAGGTGGAGTCCATGGTGGGGGTTTGCCTTAGAAATGTCTACTGGTAGTCTTCTATATGTTGGGTGGAAAGTGAAGTCCCTGTCATATGTGACTTTCTCAAGCTTATGGGTGATGACCATCAGGAGGTGAGAAATTGTGGATTGGGCTACTTTACAGTATGTACATCAACAGTGCTAAATAATTCTTGTGGGAGCCTTGCAGAGGTGTCTCTTCTTACCATTTTATTGCATATCCTCTTGCTGTGGTCAGCATCTTTGATGTAGGCAACTTGGTTTTATTTATCTTTTATGTGCTATTACATGTCTTTCTCCTGTGCTCTCTTGGACCCACTCCCCCCATAGAGGTCAGATAAAATACATTTCCTAATTTATTAATCAGACTGTTCTAAGCCGTGGGCATTTGCTCTGTTCACTGCAACTTCAATATATATTGTTTGCTTGGGGCAGGGTTCTTTCAGCCAGCTGCCAGTCACCTCCTACAAGGATGCAATGGCTTTGTGGGTACTCATTTGAGTTTAGCTCCATTCCAGATGAGCTATGGTCCCTGTGCTGAGGGATTCCATTTTTGCAATGTGGAAGTTGGGAGTGTCACTATTATATGCTATGCCACATTGGGTCAGACCAATGGTCCCTCAAACCCAATATCCTGTTTCCAACAGTGATTAATCCAGGTTACAAGTACCTGTCAGGCTCTCAAAAAGGTAGACAGATTCCTTGATGCTTATCCCAGGGGTAAGCAGTGGATTTCCTTGGTCCTCTTCAATAATGGTTTATGGACTTTTCCTCCAGGAACTTGTCATAACCTATTTTTAAACCCAGCTACACTAACAGCTTTTACTATATCCTCTAATAACAAATTCCAGAGTTTGATAACTCATTGAGTGAAAAAAAATATTTTCTCCTATTAGTCTTAAATGGGCTATATTGTAGCTTCATTGCATGTCCATTTGCAGATGGAGCGTGTTTCCCTGACTATCCCGGGTGGACACTCAGTATCCCGGGGCCATTTCAGGTGACAGAATCCTGCCCTATGAAAATCAGGTCAATTAGATGCATTTTTCTTAGTTTGTATAGCTCTCAAGGCATCATTCTGTCCTTTAACATTTTCTTACATTTTTGCTTCATGGGAAGTATTCCCTTACTATCTCTGCCTTGGCCTGGAATATCATTCATCCTTCTGCTGGCACCGTCCTTCTGTAGATATGCTTGGGCTAGCTTCTCTTCCAGTTCCAGGGAATGTCTCCATTGGGGCTCCCTCTACTGTTATGGCTCTTATGGCCAATACTCCACGGCATTTCCCATCTATCACCTTCTCTGTTCAAAGCAGTGCCAATCAGCTCTTGATGCCCACCTTTTACAATGGTATAAGTGCCTACGCAAAGCTGCATGCTCCAACCTGTATTCTTCCTAAACTCTGCCCCTGTGCATACATTTAAAGGCAAATTCAGTGCTGTGCATCCCCGGCCATCTGGAAATCCAGACATCTGGATGGCCCGGGGATGAACCCTATTCTGCTCCCATGGGGGCTAGATGACCCCTTCGGAGCAGAATCACAGCATACAGGCTGGATGTCCGAGACATGTCCTGATTCAGACACCCAGCGAGCTCAGCCAGGCTCCTGCATGGAGCCATAGTTCCATGGCATCATGATGCCATGGCACCGTGGTTCCACGTAGGAGTCATGATCTACAGCAAACCATCACTAACTTTGTTCCCCACAGTCCAACACCTGATTGGGCTTGCCATGGCCAGGGCTGTGTTGCTGTGGGAAACTCCCTGTACCCCCTCATCCTCCTTACCGGGCCCAGCTTGTCGATCCATCTCCATCTAGGGGGACTTACTCATCCGGGGTGGGATAAGTACCCTGTTTAGATGGCAGATTCCGGACATACAGGACTAACCTCGGAATTGGCTATGCACATCCGGGGTCAGCTACCTGTCCACTGCCCACCCTCACTCCTCCCCCAGCCCACCCCCCTCCCACCCACGAACAGAGCTCCCGCACAATTCAGCTATATCTGCGGGGAGCTCTGCTCCCGCCATTGTGATTTGGGAATTTAGCCCTTTTAGAGGCCTACTTTCGCTCATAAAAGTGAAAGTACCTCCATGTGCCCTAACTGGATTTTCAGTAGCACTATCTGGATAATTCCACTGAAAATTCAGACAGATAGCCCTAGTACTAGCCAGATAGTGCTGGGGGTAGAGCAAAGGCAAAGTATGCACATTCCACCTCAGTCTTTAAATATTCAGTGGTATTTTGATGTTATCTGTATAGTTATGTGGTCTAATATAGGACACCAAAATGGCGGTCACTGCTCTCCATGAATATTCAGCACTGTTCACTATCCAAATAGTGGTGCTGAATATACAGTACGTGGATAATTTAAATTCCACGGTCAGCATTAAAAAACAGAATGCTGATGTTGTGCTTGAATATTGACCCACCTTACTCTATATCAGAGGTTCTTAACCCAGTCCTTGGGACACACATAGCCAGCAAGGCTTTCAGGATAACCACAATGAATATGCATGAGAGAAATCTGCATGCACTGCCTCCATTGTATGCATATCTCTCTCATGCATATTCATGGAGGTTATCCTGAAATCATGACTGGCTAGGTGTGTCCCGGGAAATGAGTTAAGAACCCCTTCTCTCTATATATATAATGACTATTAATGTTGATAGGCTTTTGAATGGAGAGTAGGATTTTTAAGGAAAACTCTGCATGCAAACATTAATCACAGTACAGAACAATGAGTAGTCAGAGAATGGTGTCTTTCTGAGTCCTCAGAACCTGGGTCACTAGCTCATCAAAAATGCAGGTACTAAATGAAATAGATGCAATTTTTTAATGGATTAACCTCAGTTAGCTTTATAATAATGACCATAGCAATAACAAAAGAAGCTATTTTGACGTACAAAGGAAGCATTTTCAATTAACACCTACAGAGTCAATTACTATTCACAAATTACACGGAACAACATCCAAAAAAGCTGTTGTAACACAAAAGCCAAAAATGACTCATTCATGACTATTGCTTGCGTGTTCCAGGGCAACCGATGTGGTGAGTGTGTCTATTTGGAAGCTCCCAAGCGCCAAATCGACCTAAAAAATGATCATGTTCTTAAAGAAATGGCACATTTCAGACAGAGAATATTAATTCCAAAATGTTACTTTCCTCATTCTGAATGTGATGAATGTACTTTTATTTTCAACATATCATAACATATTAATATTGGGGTTATTATTCAAAAGCATTTATCCAGTTCACTTCAGTAGTTAACCAGATAAATTTTTTATTTTATTTTTTATTTATTTTACATTTCTTTTATACCACGCTCTTTATCATCAGTGCGGTTTACAGTTAACAGAACGACTCAAGGACCGCAGGGTACTCCCGAGTTTACATCGAACAGGGAAAACAACTTGGAGAAAACAGGGAAAACTATGTACAATTTACATACTGCTGTGTCAATAATGTTACAAGGGTAGAACAGGGAGTGAGATCAAATGTTTGCTATTAAATGTCCCAAGCTGTTAAATTCATAATTTTTGGTTGAACACCTTGATGTACGATCAAAATTTAGGGGTATGTTTACTAAAGTGCGTTAGTGCGATTCGCGTTAGGAGCCGCGGTAGAGACAGAAACGCCCAAATAAGGACATGGGCGGCACATTGTTACGCGCAACGCGCGTTCCAAAAACTAACGAGCGTGACAAGGCGCGGTGGCTTGTCCCCAAGCGTTACCGCGCGTCAACCCCAAGAAAGCGTACAGATACAAATCACAGGAACAGAGCTATAGCACAATGGTGAGCTCACTGACCGCTGTCACAGGCAGCATGGGTTCAAATCCCCTGTCTCCCCAGTGTGCACAATGTAGAAGGCTGGCCCAGCCATCACCCAGTACCCAATGTTGGGAATGAGGAGGCAAGGGTTTATATTTTACCACCAGTAGCGCTGCCAGCAAATACACCATCACAGTGGTGCAACCAAAGGTGCTGCAGATGGCATCCCATAATGCACCACACAGGCCACAGTACAAAGTGCACTGTCCACAGAGGCACACCAAAATGTCACCTTCAGAACACCATAGCAGGCAACGTAAAGGGTGCCAGATAAGGTGCCACATGGGGCGCCCCATGAGGCACTTTAAGGTGACATTTTGCTGAGGGTGTCTTGCTGGCAGGACCAATGTGTTTCCAAAATAGACAATGCTGCAGTCAGGCCAATAAAAAAAGACCACTGTGTTATGAGTCCATGACCACTGGCCCCACAGGCTGTGACGGAACCACCGGGCAACAGCCCCATAGCTGCGAACACCCCCCTGGCTGTCACCTGAAGGGCAGCAGGGCACCACCCAAATGACCTGCTGTGATGTCTAGGATCTGTCCCAAAGCAAACATACCCATGGTGCAAGGCACAGGAAGATCAGCGGGCCAGAGATGAACACAACAAGGGGCATGTACCTACACAGCTCCCTGGGATGGCAGGCCAAAATGAGTGTGTGTCACTGTCACACAGTAGCAACAGACAGTAGCCCAACAGGACGCCCCCTAAGAATCTAGAAAAGGTGTGTCCTAAGGTAGCATGACCTGTCGCACAATGGTGAAGACACAGGCAGATGGTGCAAGGTCTGTGAGTTCAAACCACCCATGGTCCCAAGGACAAGTGCTGCCTGCAACAGTACCCTCTGCAAACCATAGTTAGTGACGTGGATAACCAGTCAGTACTCTTCTGAAGCCATACATATCCCCCAGTTTTGGTCGCCGACAAACAACCTGAGAGGTGGGAGAAAGTGCCCACCCCCCTCATATGTAGGGCCCCTATAATCCAGAGAGCCTTAGCCCTCACAAGAAGAAAATGGTGTGAATGTGTAACCAGAACCCGTTTTTGAGATATGTACATAGTCAAATATATCCACAAACCATGGAATGAAGGAAAGCAAACCCCAAACAGTGCTGGAAATAAGGCAGGTAAGACCCGAATGGTCATGTCACCGTACACCTGTAGGGAAACCCACCATGCCATGCATATGTCTTGCCAACTCTGGGCTCTGTATCATGTGAATGTGTACCTGACAGGAAGGTGGATCTGTGGAGGCATCAGCGACATCACCCACACACCAATATAGTGATGGCAGAAGCAGCTTGTGCTGTATGTCTAATAGACTCAGGTGGCAAGCACACAGTCACAGAGCTATACCCTGTGGGTGCTGTATAGGGCACCCTACAAGTCACACCAGTGGGTAAAGGTAAATGTGCACTGTCTGCCCGTGCACCCTATAGGGCAGGGCTGGGGAATCCTGGTCCTGGAGAGCAGCAGACCAGTCATATTTCCAGGATATCCCTAATGAATATGCATGAGATATATATGCATTAGAGACATCCTGCCAACCTGACTGGTTTGGGGCCCTCCATGGCTGGACTCGGAGACCACTGCCTTACTCCTCTGACATTTAAGATTGTGAGTGGGCAAGGCGCAGATGTCCAAGACATCAAATGGTGTAGAGAGAATGTGTCACATTCCTCCTCACCGTCCCACCACCACCAAAATATTGTCAATTAGACAACCTTTGTGGTGGTGGTGAGAATCGAGGACGAATGTGACACATTCCATATACCCTTTCAATGTCTAGAATAACTGCACTGTGCCCACTCACAATCTTAAATGACAGAGGTGTAAGGCAGGGGTCGCCAAATCCAGCCCTGGAGGGCGACAAAACAGTCAGGTTGGCAGGATATCCATAATGCATCTATATCTCATGCATACTCATTAGGGATATTCCGGTAAGTGGACTGGTCTGCGGCTCTCCAGGACCATGGTTCCCCACCCCTGCTATAGGGCGTGTCACATAGAGCCCCACAGGTCATGCCATAGGGGTTCCGAGGAGGCACCCTGAGGAGTCTGCACTGTGAGGGTGGTGCTGCTGTCAGCACCAATGTCATGTAAAACTACAAGATGACTCCCAAAGGGTCACCTAATCCTCCATATGTGGTCTGAAATCCATGACATAGGGGCCCCCACAGGTAATGAAACAGCTATACGCCCATAATGTCTTCGAAAAATACAACGTCACAAGAATGAGGTGGACAGCTCATGGAGCAGAACTGTGAAATGCTACATATCACCACAGCAGACCCCCAGTAATTGCCCGATGCACATACAAAGAAAGCCTGTCAATGGAACAAAACAAGGTCTCAGCAAACAAGGGCATATGGCAAACACAACCCAGACCAAGGTCAAGATCATTACCAAATATGAAGGGCCCATTAACATCACAGACCTGTTTCATTACCTGAAAGCCACTGGCGAAATGAAAAGCAAACACGAAAATACTATGAATATGTGCAGAAAGAATATGCAGATGGCTGTACCACCAAAACCCACAACCTCTAGACTGTGCAAAGAAAGTGCACCATGTCACCACCCAAAGTGACAGCTGGGGGGTAATGATATGGTTGTAAGCAAAAACATTCATGGTGCACTGCACATGGACATCAGCAGTCTCTAGAGGAACATATGAGGGGGTAGGCACCCACACAGCACCGTCCCATGAATGGGCAAATGAATGTGTGCATCACTGCAATAGAACAGGAAAAGACAGTAGCCCAACAGTATGCCCAAGAAGAAGTATGAGAAAGATGACCATCATAGTCCTGAGAAGGGTACCCCATGCAAAGTAACATATGAGGTACACACGGATAGGAGAGGTCAGATGGAACCCTGGCTCACAGAACCATGTGGCATGGTGCCCCAAAAAGGGTATGTGGGACAACGTCAGTGTGCACTAGGGACTACCAGTGGTGTCTGCAGGTCCTGCGGAACCAGCATGCAACAGAGACAGATGTAGTACTAACACCACACAGAACCCACGTTGATGACAATGGATAGGTGACTGACTGAGGGACAGTAGGGAGTTACTGGACCCACATTCCTGTGGACATTTCATGTGTCAGGAAGCAGCACAGACAAACATGTTGCTGCCAAAAGCAATACAACAAAGGGTGTTGGCAACCTAGAGTACTAGAACAAACGTGTGTGGCAGCAGAGGGGAAAATGTGTCAACCTGTGTAGGCGGAGGTGGCTAGAGGAGTGGCCCTGCCATGCAGAGCAGGCACAGGTCTGCCAAGAACACAGAGATGCAATGCAGACAAGGGTAGCAGCGTAGGATAGGGGGTGACAGTGCACAGCAACATACAGGACATGTCACATCACACTGATGCAGACAGATGTACCAAAGGATGATACCCAACGGTGATGAGGATGATAAGAGCGGGCAGGACCTAAAAGCAAAGAGATGACTGTTACAGTGACTACAGGTACCAGTGAGGGAAAGACATAAAAACAGGAGAACAGAGAGAGCGAAAAGCCATGAACACTAGGATGGAGGGCGCTTCAGGAAAGGAATAACTACCGTAACACCAGTAGGCATACAGAAATGGATGCAGACAGGACCACAGCATGTCCCCATACATAACCACAGCTGTGTGCAAGGTGAGGGCACCCCAAAGACCAAACAAGATGCACCACACATTCAGAGCAGGGGTCCATAGCCAACATCACAGTCCACAGGTGGGATGGGAGGTACATATGAACCGGTCCATACACGACCCACGAAATATCATGCAGTGCAAAACGAATACAATATATCATGGGAGCGACAAGTAAGGGACAGAGGGGGTCAGGGCAATAGAGAACCATGTGGATGGGCTGTGGTCAGGGACAAGCAACCGTAAGAGGAGCATGTGCTTGACCAAACAGTTGAGTGATGGCGGCCGGACCAAACGGCAGCAGCGGCTCCAGTAAACAGGCAGCCCTGTCACATGCCCCACCACATGTGTGACAAAACGAAGCCACGGGTAATGGGGTAGTGGGCCAGAGAGCAGTGCACCACCATAGGAGCAGCGGAGAGTAAGCAACATATATGGGTCCGACCATGGTGACAGCAATGCAAACCGCACTATATTGCAACTCACCTGAGTCACCTGCCTGTTGTAGTTGCTTACACACCAACACCACATATAGCGCAGCATCGGCCAGTATGATATGCAAAGTCCTGGGGGCCCGGAAAGCAGAAGCCCATCCTGGGGAGGCAAAAAGACATCAAACATGTTGACACATGACACGGTACTGCTGCACAATCCATACACCAGCCCACACATGGGCAACCCAGATAAACGTCACCAGCAGAAGCAGAACTTACAGGAGAAGAGCTCCCCGATCAGATGTTGCCTGGCCACCATCCCAGCACGTGTGTCAACATGGCCAGGCGCAGGAGGGCACACAGGATCCACCCCAAGATCCTCATTAATATAGACTGGAAGATTGTGCCTGAGAGAAATGTTGTGCAGGATGCAACAGGCTATTATGATCTTTGCCACAGTCAAGGGCCCGTACTGTAAGGCCCTGCCAGTTCTATCCAGACACCTGAAGCGACTTTTGAGAACGCCAAAGGTTCGCTCAATGACTGAGCGGCTGGAGGCATGGGCCTCATTGTACCGCATCTCTGCACCTGTCCAAGGGAGACGCACAGGGGTCAGCAGCCAGGCACGACACCCATATCCTGCATCACCTGCAAACAGAAATGGAATTAAGGCACATGTGTGAAGAAGAACCTATGGAAACCATGATGTAGCAATGCACAAATGGACAGCAGGGAAACATGGTCATACACATATGACGGCACAGCATTGCACAAATTTGTGGTGCACCAGAGTCTGCATCTGGGAGATCAAAATAACACTGGCCGGTAAAAAGATGGTCAGGTGGGCAGGTCGCTGGGACATGGTGTGATATGGCACACAGGGGATATGTCAGTGTACCACAACCCGGGTGGGCAAGGCGGGGGTGTCAGCGCAGACAGGCAAAGGCAAACTGTCATGCAGCAGGCATGTGTGATAGCATGTCCGCACATACACCCTGACACGTGCCAACACCTACATGGCGGATGAGTAGGCCACATACACACTGTACAGCTGGGCTATGTTCCCGTTCCCAGAGTTTCCAAAAGCCCACCCCCCTCCCCCTGCTGGCACATGCACAATCCCATGGCACATTGGGCATGTGATGGACACAACACACAGGCCGACATATGTGAAACCGTTGCACCATGCATGCCCCGAATGACCGTGAAAAATGGATGATAGCCAAGTAAGAAGCTAAGGCAGGTTAGAGACGACATCACATGGGTGCGGCGTGACACAGATGAGCAAGAATAGGCACATGGTAGGCAAGGGTATGTGTGTTGCCACACAGAGGTACGTGAGCACAGTCCAGGTAAAAGGGCGTGCTGTGGGCACAATCCCAGAATAGTCAGCACAAGTACACAACAGCACCATGTCATGGATGCAGAGGACACAGTTGACAATGGTGCCCCCGTGAAACACATATGTGCGTTACACACATGATGCGGTGAATACCTACCCAGCAGGATATAGTCCTCATATTGCCTGGACTCAGACAGGCCAAACAGTGCTGAGTTCTGCAGGATATAGGAGTCATGGGCTGACCCTGGGAACTGCGGGACCACATTCAGGATACGCATACCTGCATCACAGACAACCTGCACACTGAGGGAATGGAAGTGTTTGCGGTTGCGGTACACAACCTCCCTGTCGCGTGGCGGGATGAGGGCAACATGTGTGCAATCTATTGCACCCAGCACATGTGGTATCCCTGCAATCTGCTGGAATGCACGTCCCAGGGCCACCCAATGTTGCCTCCTGTTGGGAATGGCAATGTAATTCCCAACCCGGCTGACCATGGCCCGCAGTACCTGGTGGAGGCAGCAAGAGAACGTTGGCCGACTCATCCCACCCACTGCGACCACCGAGGTTTGGAAACAGCCAGAGGCAAAGAAATGTAGGGCAGCAAGGAGCTTGGCCATTCCCGGTATAGCATGTGACCGGGCAGTCAGGGGCTTGAGGTCAGGTTGTAGATCCTCATAGAGCTCCCTAATAGCCCCTGTGTCCAGCCAGTAGAGGGAGATCACCTGGTCCTCCCTGATGTTCTGCAGCATGGCCCTGGGCCTGTAGAGGCGTTGCAGGCGTGGCCGCCCCTCAGGACGCCTACGGCACCGTAGGTCCACCACACCTGCCTGTGGACCCTCCACAGCTGCAGGCCTGTGTTGCAGCGGGTGAGGACCCATGCCCAGGGCCTCAGCCCCAGGACCATCATCTCCCTCAGCTGGAAAACGCAGACCAGCTTGCTCCAGCAATGCAATGACTGCACCACCTGCATTCACAGTCTGAGTCATGATAGACACAGGATGTGGGACAGGTGGCTGTGAAATAGGATACAGGGTGGGAACACAAATCACACAAACAATACACACCTGGTGAACCAAGAACATCAACCACACCCAAAAGCATGGAACCATCACAATGCTGTAGTCGGCGACGTAGCACACGAAGGAGCATGCGTAGGAGGGCGCGTACCCCCGCAGTGAGCCCGAGAGGAGCCATTGCGATAATAACCAACTCCGTGTGATGCAGTATAGTGTAAAGGTACTGCGAGCTATACACCCTGCCAAATAAGGAAGACGCTAAGATGTGACAGACACGCCCACCGCGTTCACATGTGCGTACCTCATAATGCGCTATACGTGACCACCAGCCAATGTGCGTGGTTACGCGCAGAACAAATATACACGGGTAACCCAAGTAAAAACATAGGTCGTACCTACCATCACCACATGAATTTTAGGGAGAGACCACGTGTACATAGAGGGACGAATATCTGCAGAACAGGCGATAACCATGCACAGTGCGTCACATAGGGCACATATCCGCCTTACGTCCGTGCGTGCGGAAGGGGAGAGCGCGTTATAACGCGCATACGCCACGCGCCCACGCAACGCGCACAGAGCCACACCCACACGGGACCTATATAAAGCTGGGGAGGACAAAATGGCACGCACCTCAGCACGCATTCTCGAGGACTATGGCAAGCCAGATGTCTAACAGTGCCGGGGCAGGACAGGCACCATCAATGGCACCCCCCAATGATGATGGTGAGAGGCCAGGCCCATCAGGTGCACAGGGAACAGCATGTGCACAGGGCACTGCCACAATGGGCCAGAAGAGGCGCAGGCCCACCCTCCCTGATGAGCTCCACAAAAGAGCAATAAGGTTCAGCCAGGAGGAGAATGAGCTACTCCTCTCTGCCATCCTGGAACGCTATGACCTCCTGTTTGGGCAGCTTAGCTCGACCACTTATGGTGCAACACATGCTCGTGCATGGGCGGAGGTACAAGCAGAGGTTGCAACCGCTAACGGCCCACACAGGGATGTGGAGAGCTTGCGCAAACGTTATTGAGACATAAAGAGAAACATCAGGACCGAGACTGATGTCCATGATGGTCAGGGAGTGGAATGGAACAGTGGATGTGTGCTGTGACAAGGGGAAAGGTCCAATAGTATCAGCAGGGGCTGTCAACGTGTAGCAGTGGGTAGGGTGTAGGGCTGGTGGGGGCAACACGGACACACAGGTGTTGACAGGGACAATAGGACAGCACTATGCACCTGGGTTGAACAAGGACTGTGTATGCAGGGCTGACAGCGGTGCCGGCGCTTCATGGGGGGCGTGGTAGCATGCCCGGGGGGGTGGTCACATGAAGTCGCAGGGCAACGGCCCCTCTCGCCAATGGGGAATAGGTGAGGGGGGTGGGGGGGTGGGGGCGAGGGGCCCCCACCAAGACCCATGTGGCTCACCCACGCACATGTGCTGTCAGGGGAGTGGGATGGGTGCAGACAAGCAGCCCTGCCGCATATGACCTATATGATCTTGTGTCCCACAGGCAACATAGCTGCCATAGATGCAGCTGAGGAAGCGCATGGGGACAGCCACCCCTGGCCGTGCACCCCCAGGGACACACTACCGGAGGTGTCGAGCGTGCAGGCAGGAGCTCCCCCAAACCCCCCCCCCCCCCAGTGAGGACGGTGGGACCATCCATCAGCCACCCTGTGCAGGGGACCCGCACATGGATGGTGCCACCGGGAATGAGTTTGATGATGCTGGGCAGCACAACAGTGCTGCGGCGCTGTCTGCAGTGGAGAGCGTGATCGAGCAGATGCAGGTGCACACCGCTGAGGCACACAGGGATGCGGAGGGTGAGTACCACACTGTGTGATGTTGACCAAGCGTGAGCAAAGGTGGACGATTAGTTTCAGAACACCAATGCACTACCTGCTGTCTCCACAGGTATACGGCATTTACTGCATGCATGTCTGCGGGACCTGCGGCGGCAGAGGCATGCGCAACGCAGGCACAACCACATGATGTCCAGGGTAATGCTGGGGGTCCCTAGGCTCGTTGTAGCCACTGAGAGCATTGCAGAGAGCATGCATATCATCGCAGCGCACATGGGGGTGAAGCCACCACCACCACCTCCTCCTCCACCAACAGCAGTGGATGCAGCAGCAGCAATGGCGGCAGCAGGGCCACCAACATCACGGGGTGGGAGGGGCCGCGCAAGGCGTGGTAGGGGCAGGGGCGTGCAAAATAAAACGCATAATATGCGGATGACGCACATGTCATGTCTCCTGTGTTGCTTGAGGGGACAGTGGTACGCACAGCCCACACGTGCATGACCCTGGGGCGTGCCCAATGGGAACTATTATGCCAGACGGTGTAGACACCAACACTGCTGTGCCCAGCATGGGATGCCCCATTTGCTCCTGGGCGCACACCAGCAGGCAAACACTACCCAGAATTTGCCCTCAACATCTGTTCCCCGCATCCCATCCCTGTGTGCAGGGGGGGAGGACATTGGGTCCTTGGCTAGGGGGGGGAAGGGCATGACATGAGGTGGGCTGTGGGTGATGGGGGGGAACGGTAATGGGCTGGGGGCTGTTGGGGGGGTGGTTAGGCCTGGCAATGGCCTATGGGGGGCTGCCTGGTAATGGGTTGATGGGTTGGGGACTGGAATTGGGCTGATGGGGGTTAGGACAGTGAGTGGGTTGATGGGGGGGGGCTAGGACTGGTCTGCGGTTTGGGGGTTGCTAGGACTGGAACTGAGCTGATGGGTGGCTAGGAATGGATATGTGCTGCTGCAGGGACTACAGGGAAATGGATGCTGTGTGGGCTGGAACTAGGAGGGAGCTGATGGTGGGGGTGGATCAGAATGGGATGGGGCTGGGGGTGTACAATGGAGAGGTGGAAGTTATTCGGGTGGGTGTTGTCCAACATCTCCAATTGGTCGGGTATTGGGTGAGTACCTGGGGGTTGGGGATGGAGGGGTAAGAAGTGAGTGTATGGACTAGGAATGCGGAAATGGAATAATGGGAGGGATTAGTATGCTAAAGCAGATGTTGCGAGAGAATGTTAATCAACGACAGGATGGAGGGGAGGACACATGGACAACAGTCCCTGGAGAGTTAGAAGAGGACACGAGGAAGCCAGAAGAAACTGGCTGGGACACTTGCAGCTGACGAAAGTGCACAATAGGTAGACGCATATCCATTTCCATTGCATTTTCTATCTGGCATAGGTCAGCTCTGGTAAATGTGCATCGTTAACATCTGCACTTTGTTTAATACAGGAGCAACCCAATGTATATTTATATCGTTACAGAGATGTACATTCCACGTTAGTCTGTTGTGAATCCCAGTCTAATGGTTGTTTTCCTGTTTCGAATTAGTGTTTACCTGTTTGGTGAGGGTCTATGTTCTGCATGTGTATGTGGCCGGATGAGTTCTGTTTAAAAGTTTCCAATGTGGCATTGCCACATGTTCTCTCTCCCCAGTGGGTCAGGTATTTTGGCCGTGAGAAATGTGTTGGTTCAGTATTTTCAGTGTTACCTTTTGTTTTGTAGAGTATGGTGGGTAGTGAGTCCTGGTATTGCTGGTAGGATAGAGCAGGTTTGCAATGAGTTTCACATGGGCAGTGTCCATTAGCCCACCTGCTGTGTCCATGCCATCCACCGCCCTATTCTGCACCCATCACAGATGCTGCACATAGCCTTGCAGGTGCAACCACAGCTGACCCCTGGGCACAGTCACATGTCTGTGCATTGCTACATGTGTGGCACCAGCCCATGTAATGGCCGTAGTATGGCTGGATGCATTACACATGTAGAGTGCCCTGCACGCACCCGTTGTAGCTCACACTGACACACATGTGTGTGTCCTCATGTGTCTCTCACACAACACTGACACAAAGCACAGAGTGATATCTGGACAGCACAGTTAAACGGTAATAATGTAAAACCTTATTTACATAACAAACTGTGGGTGGGGGTGTTCATTGGCCCACATGCAAACCTCGCTGTCAAACAGCTCTGCTGCCCTCCATGTGTGGGGTAGGCCATAGCATGGGCTGTGACAGGGCAGGTGTGTACTGCGTATCCACGCACTACACACCCTGGGGACCCCTGTCACATGGTGGCTGCTCCGCCACGCCCCCAGCTACGCGCTCCTCCAACAAGCGTAGGCGGTCAGCCACCATGGTCAGGGTCGCCAGGACCTGCCCCATGATAAGGGCGTTCTGCCTCTGGGCGTGTGCATGCGCACGCACAGCCGCGGCCACTCGCAGCCCGCACATGCAGCCACACATGGGGGCTCCATACATCAAACAGGGAACTTTTACTTGAGCACAGTAGGTTGCTGAACTCTGTAACCTCCTCAGGTTCAGAAACTGCTAACACCTAATCAAGAGTTAGTGGGCCTGTTTCCTGAGTGCAGTTGAAGCCTGCATAAAAAGCTCCTGTGCCCTGCCCTTTTGAGGCTTTCCTAACCAGGGCTCCACACATCAAACAATACCTAAGCTCCACAAACAGGACAATGGCTGGGAAAAATCGTATTGCTAAAGCTGTTGCCCCCGTTACAGCTTCTGCCTCGGTCCAGACAGAGGTCCTAATGCCAGTTGAGGAACCGGTTCCATGTGCAGGGTGCCTGCATGCTGAAGCTCTGAGGAAACAAGTGGAGGAACTCAGAGAGGAGGTGGCGAGGCTGAGGAGCATTCAAGACAGTGAGAAGTACATTGATGAGATGCTTCTTGCAGCAACCAGGCTCTCCAGCATAGGAGAAGATGGGTGCCAACAGAATGTCGATGGTTGGACAAAAGTCACCAGAGCCTGCAAAATCACCAATCCAACTTCTCCAGCCCTTGAATTGAAGAACCATTATGCAGCCCTGGAAGTGGAGGAGGTGAAAGCATCCCTGGAAAGGGAAGAACCAGAGTTCAAGTACCCCATAGTTGCGGAATCAGTGACCAGAAGGAAACGAAGGGTAGTGGTGGTTGGAGACTCTCTTCTGAGGGGTACTGAGGCGTCCATCTGCCGACCAGACTTGATGTCCAGAGAGGTATGCTGTCTGCCTGGTGTCAAGATCCAAGATGTTACGGAGAGTTTGCCGAGACTCATCAAGCCCACTGACTATTACCCAATGTTGCTAATCCATGTTGGAACAAATGATACTGCCAGGTATACCTCGGAACGTATCAAAAGTGACTTCATGGCTCTGGGACAGAGGGTGAAGCAGGTAGGTGCACAGGTGGTGTTCTCTTCAATCCTCCCTGTTGAGGGTAAAGGCCAAGGCAGAGAGGCTCGCATCCTGGAGATGAATGCATGGCTGCGTGGATGGTGTCTTCGAGAGAGTTTTGGCTTCCTAGACCATGGGATGCTGTTCCAAGGGTTGCAGAGTAGAGATGGCATCCATCTGTCCAAGAAAGGTCAACGCATCTTTGGTAGTAGACTGGCTAATCTACTGAAGAGGGCTTTAAACTAGATTCGTTGGGGATGGGTGAAGAAAGCCCCCAGGTAAGTGAAAGCCCCCAGGTAGGTGATACATTAAATACCTTTATGGAAATGGGTAACAGGGGTAACATATGGAAAGCAGTGTGTATTAATGCCCGTAGCATGGGAAATAAGATCCCTGCAGTTGAAGCTTTGGTGGGAGTGGCTGACTTGGATTTAGTGGCAGTTACAGAAACATGGTTCACAGAAAACCATGACTGGGATGTAACTATACCTGGCTATACTTTATTCAGAAAGGACAGGGTAGGAAGAAGGGGAGGAGGAGTGGCACTATATGTAAAAACTACTATTAAAGCTTTGGAATTACAGAGCTTAAAAGGGAGAGAGGAGGCATTGTGGGTTAAACTAGAAAGAGGGAAAGAGAAATCTATTTGCATTGGTGTGATATACAGACCTCCCTCACAAGAGGAAGAGGTGGACAGAGAGTTAATTGAAGACATGCGCAGCATTGCTAGGAAAGGGGAAGTGCTACTGCTAGGAGATTTCAATATGCCAGATGTTGATTGCACATTCCTGCTGCAGTATCATCTAGAAATAAGGAGATCCTGGATTCTCTACAGAGAGACCTATTCAGGCAATTGGTAACAGACCCCACACGTGAAGGGGCCATACTGGACTTGGTGCTTACCAATGGTGAAAGTGTTTCTGATGTTGTAGTGGGAGATCATTTTGCATCCAGTGATCACCAGATGGTGTGGTTCAGTATTAGGACTAGGGCTGTTAGAATCCATTCCAAGGTGAAGATCTTAGACTTTAGGAAGACTAACTTTGCGAAGATGGGCCAATACCTCAGGGAGTCGTTAGTGGGATGGGAACAGCTGGTGGATGTAGAAAAACAGTGGGCAAAACTGAAAGGGGGTATTTTAAAGGCAACCAACCTTTTTGTTAAAATGGTAAATAAAGGCAAAAGGAACAGGAGACCGCTATGGTTTTCGAAGGAAGTAGCTGAAAAAGTGAAGAAAAAGAGGGAGGCCTTCATGAAATACAAGAGATCACAGAGAGAGGAAGACAGGCATCTGTATTTGGAAAAACTTAGAGAAGCTAGCAAAGTAGTCAAGAAGGCAAAGATTCAAAAGGAGGAGGAAATAGCCAATGCAATAAAATGGGGGGATAAGACATTTTTCAGATATATTAGTGAGAAGAGGAAGGGCAAAAGTGGTATTGTCAGACTCAAGGGTGCAGGGGGGGAATATGTAGAAGCTGATAAGGATAAAGCGGAATTGCTTAACAAATATTTTTGTTCTGTGTTCACAGATGAAGAACCAGGAGCAGGACCTCAAAAAACACCCACAAATAAGAACAGAAGCGAGGGACATCTTGAACAATTTTCAGAAGACTGTGTTCGTGAGAAACTAGCTCAACTTAAAGTAGACAAAGCGATGGGACCGGATGGGATACACCCTAGAATACTGAGGGAACTTGGGGACGTTCTAGCAACTCCACTGACTGACCTTTTCAATGCCTCGTTGGAGTCGGGAGTGGTGCCAAAGGACTGGAGAGAGGCTCATGTAGTGCCTTTACACAAAAGCGGAAGTAAGGATGTGGTTGAAAACTACAGGCCGGTTAGTTTAACTTCGGTGGTGAGTAAATTATTGGAAACGCTGCTGAAAGAGAAAATAGTGAGGTTTCTGGAGTCCGGCCGATTACAGGATCCGAGGCAGCATGGATTCACCAGAGGCAGGTCTTGTCAGACAAATCTGATTGATTTCTTTGACTGGGTGACCAGGGAGTTGGACCAAGGGAGAGCTCTAGATGTGGTGTATTTAGATTTCAGTAAAGCCTTTGACACTGTTCCTCACAGGCGACTTATAAACAAACTGAGCACCCTAGGGATGGACCCTAAAGTTACTGCTTGGGTTAGAAATTGGTTGGGTGGGAGGCGACAAAGAGTACAAGTAAATGGAGCTCACTCTGAGGAGAATGATGTTACCAGTGGTGTGCCCCAGGGATCTGTCCTTGGTCCGATTCTTTTTAATATCTTTGTTAGTGATATAGCGGAAGGGCTGTCGGGTAAGGTTTGCCTCTTTGCGGATGATACCAAAATCTGCAATAGAGTAGACACCCAGGAAGGTGTAGATAACATGAGGAGGGATCTAGCTAAGCTTGAAGAATGGTCTAGAATTTGGCAGCTGGGATTTAATGTTAAAAAATGTAAGGTCATGCATTTGGGCTGCAGCAATCCAAGGGAGCAATACAGTATAGGTGGTGAAGTACTTTTGTCCACTAAAGAAGAGCGGGACCTAGGCGTGGTTGTGTCTGATGATCTTAAAGTAGCTAAACAGGTAGAAAAGGCGACGGCAAAAGCTAGAAGGATGCTTGGGTGCATACGGAGAGGAATGGCTAGCAGAAAAAAGGAGGTGATAATGCCTCTGTATAAGTCTTTGGTGCGACGTCATTTGGAGTATGGTGTGCAATACTGGAGACCGCACCTTCAGAAGGATGTGAACAGGATGGAGTCGGTGCAGAGGGTTGCTACTAAAATGATTAATGGGCTTCATTATAAAGCATATGAGGACAGACTTAAGGATCTTAATATGTACACCTTAGAGGAAAGGCGGGATAGAGGTGATATGATTGAGATGTTTAAATACCTCCGTGGCATAAATGTTCAGGGAGAGAGCCTCTTTCAATTGAAAGCAAGTTCTGCTATGAGGGGACATGGGATGAGGGTGAAGGGAGATAGATTCAGGAGTGATATGCGGAAATATTTCTTTATGGAAAGAGTAGTGGATCCGTGGAATAGTCTCCCAGTGGAGGTGGCAGAGATGAGGACAGTAACTGAATTCAAAAAAGCATGGGACCAACACAGAGGATCTCTAAAGGTAAAAAGTGGACTGTTGTAGTTGTTATGGAAGGACAGACTAGATGGGCCTTGTGGTCTTTTTCTGTCATCATGTTTCTATGTTTCTATGTTTCTATGTTTCCTGTGTTGACTGTCTGGGGCATTCCCCACACCACCAGGATGAGGGGTAGAGCTCTGAGGTGAGGCCTACTGCATCCTGGGGATCTGGTTTGCCTCCTGTGTTGACTGTCTGGGGCATTCCCCACACCACCAGGATGAGGGGTAGGGCTCTGAGGTGAGGCCTACTGCATCCTGGGGATCTGGTTTGCCTCCTGTGTTGACTGTCTGGGGCATTCCCCACACCACCAGGATGAGGGGTAGGGCTCTGAAGTGAGGCCTACTGCATCCTGGGGATCTGGTTTGCCTCCTGTGTTGACTGTCTGGGGCATTCCCCACACCACCAGGATGAGGGGTAGGGCTCTGAGGTGAGGCCTACTGCATCCTGGGGATGTGTGTTGTTACTGTAGTCACAGCCAGGCCCAGCTACCATAGCATAGGGACAGGGGATGGGCTCCTCATATGGGACCCTCCGCATCCTGGGGCTATGGTCTGATCCTTGGGAGCACTAACAAGGCCTGTATCCATAGCACAGGGACAGGGGATGGGCTCCTCATATGGGACCATCCGCATCCTGGGGCTATGGCCTGATCCTTGGGAGCACTAACAAGGCCTGTATCCATAGCACAGGGACAGGGGATGGGCTCCTCATATGGGACCCTCCGCATCCTGGGGCTATGGCCTGATCCTTGGGAGCACTAACAAGGACTGTATCCATAGCACAGGGACAGGGGATGGGCTCCTCATATGGGGGGGGGGCGGGGGCGGGGCAGGGGGCAGGGGCGGGGGCGGGGGGCGGGGCGACAATATCCCGCGGCCCCCAGGA
Organism: Ichthyophis bannanicus; assembly: GCA_033557465.1. NCBI lineage: Eukaryota > Metazoa > Chordata > Amphibia > Gymnophiona > Ichthyophiidae > Ichthyophis > Ichthyophis bannanicus. The sequence continues at coordinate 1,248,514,947 of CM066033.1, forward strand.
AGGCTCTTACTTGCCTCCTAGTGGTTGGAATGGGGATATTGCATACAGCTTCTTTGCGTTCTGGTCCTAAACGTCGGATCCCACTGGACAACTGGAATCCTAAATACTTGACTTCAGTTTGGCATAGTTGTGCTTTGGCTCTTGAAACTTTGTATCCAGCATCTTTGAGAAGGTACAGAAGTTCACTAGTAGCTTGTAGGCATTCACCTTCTGAACTGGTGGCTATGAGCAAGTTATCTACATACTGAAGAAGAACCCTCTTTCCTGGGTCCACTGGGTAACTTGAGAGATCTTGATTCAGGGCAGCACTGAAGAGAGTAGGTGAATTCTTGAATCCTTGGGGTAATCTGGTCCAGGTGAGTTGACCCCGCCTTCCTGTTGTGGGGTCTTGCCATTCAAAAGCGAATAAAAGTTGACTCGTGGGTGCTAGGCGCACACAGAAAAAGGCATCTTTCAGGTCCAGGACGGTGAAGTGAGTAGCCTCAGCGGGGATCAGTCCCAAGAGAGTATAAGGGTTTGGTACTACTGGGTGTATAGTTTCAACTGCATCATTTACTCAGCTTAGATCTTGTACTGGATGGTAGTCCCCTGTCCCAGGCTTCTTTACTGGGAGAAGGGGGGTGTTCCAAGGTGACTGGCATTCCTTGAGAAGTCCGTACTTTAGCAGTTTCATCAAATGGCAGTGAATTCCTTCTATGGCTGGTCGAGGGAGAGGATACTGCTTCACATGCACTGGTTCCACTCCTGGCTTGGGGGTGACAATGACAGGGGCTATGTTCTTTGCTAGGCCAGGTGGATTATCTTCTGCCCATACTTCAGGTGGGGCTATAAGGTTGGTAGGTATACAGGGACTAGTTGACTTTATTGGAGCTGCACTATAGAACCGCCATTCTTCTTCTCGGGGAACAGTAAGCACCATCAATGCAGCAGGCTTTGGGTTCACAGTCATTTTCATTTCTCCCCCTTCAGCAAAGGATATTTGGGCCTGGAGCTTGGCAAGCATGTCTCGGCCCAATAGTGGAATAGGGCACTCAGGCATATACAAGAACTGGTGCATTATCTTCTGTCCCCCTAGTTCACACATGCGGTTCTGCAAGAATGGTTTTGTGGCTTTATTTCCAGTGGCTCCCACAACGGTGACAGATCGTGAGGACAGAGGAGCTACTGGTTTGGCTACTACTGAATGTTCTGCTCCTGTATCTACCATGAATTCCATGTATTGGTCCCCTATCTTTAAACTGACCATAGGCTCCTGGGGACCCAGGGTGAACTTGGAGCCCGGTCTGGCCTAGTCTTCATCTATGTCGTCCAGGTCATAGCCCATTGCTACTGCCACTCCCTCAATGGCTTCTTCCCTTTCTTGCTGGAACTGTGTTCGATTCATTCCTCCCCTCCTTCGAAATCGTCCTCCGGGCCTCCAGGGACTCCCTCCTCCCCTTGCAGGGGCGGAGTCCAGATGCGGGCACTCATTTCTCCAATGTCCTTCTTCCTTGCAGTAGGCGCACTGATTTGCACCCAATTGAGGCCTTTCGCTTCCGCGGCCTCTTCCACGTCCTCTGGTCCTTTGATTAGGAAAACCTCCTCCACGTCGTTCGGTTATAGCAGCAGCAAGAAGATCTGCCTTCTTCTTCATCCTTCGTTCACTTTCTCTGTCTCGTTCATTTTCACGATTCACAAATACTTTCTGAGCGACTTCCATTAACTGAGCTGTATTCATGCCCGCAAATCCATGCAATTTCTGCAATTTTCGTTTTATGTCTCTCTGGGACTGACTAACAAAGGCCGCATTTACCATGCGTAAATTTTCCTGAGCGGCGGGATCATATGGGGTATACAATCTCTAAGCTTCAGACAACCGCTCATAAAAGGCCGCTGGGCTCTCATCTGGACCCTGGAGAACTTCCGATACTTTCCCGATATTCATGGCCCTCTGGCCTCCCTTCTTCAGGCCCTGCAATAAGGCCTGGCGAAATCTGGTTAGGGCCGCTGCCCCCCTTTCCTCATTCGGGTCCCACCTGGGATCTTCATTGGGGTATTCTGCAGCTGCTGCTTGCGGGGGATTTATTCCTCCCCTTTCTACAGGGTTCTCTTCTAACCATTGGAGGGCTGCTTGCCCAATTCGGCCTCGCTCCTCAGTAGTGAAGAGGGTGGACAGAAGCTGGCGACAATCAGCCCAGGTAGGCTGATGGGTTTGCATAATGCTAGACATTAGTTCTGTTAATTCCTGGGGCTTGGCTGTATAGGAAGCATAATGCGTTTTCCAGTTTAATAAATCTGTGGTGGAAAAGGGTACATAAACTAAGCTGGTTGGTCCTGGCGCCATCTGGCCCTGATCATTTAAAACAGGCATTCCAGGCACTTGGCGTAACGGCATTAGGTGCCCTGCTTTCTCCTTCTTCTTGGGAGTTACGCTTCTTAAATCATAAGGCTCCCGGACACAAATCTCCTTGGTGGGTGACCCTGAACTGGCAGGAGAGCCTCCGCTTTCTATCTCGTCAGAGGACTCGAGTCCCCCTGCTGTGCTTGGGCCTGACTCGGGACTTTCACTCGGGGTAGGGCGCTTCTTAGGATGTTGCATCGGTATTCTCTGGGGCTCCTCTTCTGGCTCTACTTCAGGTCATGGTGCTGTGGGGACTAACTTCTGTGGGTGTTGGGGTAACCTATCCAGAATATCTGGGGACTCTGGGTCAGAATACACAGGCGGCTTCTCTTCCTTAGCCTTTTTGGTTCTCCTAGTAGTAGCTACAAATATTTTACAGTGCTCCTCATAACAGCGCTTCATCCATGAGGGCTGCTGTTCACATACACTTAACCAGGAATCTATATAAGGGAACTGGTCAGGATACACTCTTAATATGAGCTGATGGATTCGTAAAACTGTCTCAAAATCAAAAGTGCCCCCTTGGGGCCATGAAGCAGCTAATGCGGGCCACTCCCTTTCACATAACATTTTTAATCTGGATGGAGTGGGGCTGAATTTCGGCAAAAAAATACCGCGAGTGAAACCCTCGCGTTAGAGCCGATTTAAAGGGAAGAGAAACCATTTCCGTCAGCAATGTACAGCAAAACCGGGGAAACCTGCAAAACGTGAACAGTGTGATACATGTGCACAGAACAAAATAGCAAATATAAATTGAAAATGACCACAACAAATTCCAAAAAAATTATAATCCAGCTGGGCAACAGTGATATTAATGGGCAACCATAAAAAACACTCCCAGGAAAGCTCCAAAAAAAAGAAAAGATTTTTGGAAGGGTCTACGCTCCGTAGACTCTTTCAAAAATCACTGCATTTTATTGGAGCTTTCCTGGGAGTGTATTTTATGGTTGCCCATTAATATCACTGTTGCCCAGCTTAGTTTTGGTTTTCTTCCCCTTTTTGGAGGTAATTTTGAGGTTTATTTGCACCTTTGTCCCCATACAAGGTAAACGAGCCCACAGTAAAATTGTGCTGAGCCGGCTGTCTGACTCAAGCAGCCAGGTTTCCTATCTCCAGAGACTGCACTGTCTCTGCGGCCACAGCGTGGTGCAGCAGACACAGCCAATGCCTGTAGGACCAGAAGGTGACAGGTTCAAATCCCAGCTGGGGCACCTGCCAACCCAGTCTCCATAGTTTAACCACCACTAAACAGTGATAGTAAAGACACTCCTTTATTGCTGAGAACATAAGCATGGTTCAAACACCCATATTTTACCCTACACCGCACACAAACCATAACAATGGGCATTACCTACAGCCGAGACCCCCAAATTCAGTCCTGGAGTGCCACAACTCAATCAGGTCATATGCTTTTTCCCAGATAAGGACATGTCTGCATACTGGCGGAGGGTACAGGTGGTGGAGGGGGCAGTGGCTGCAAGCCACAGCAGACAGTGGCCAAGGCGTGTGCAGGCTGGCACCGTCCACTACAACAGACAGGCTCTGTTGGATGTACAGTCATGGACTCCCCAGAGAAGGCAGCATATCTGTGGCAACACAGTGGTGCAGTGCACACAGACAGTGTGTTCAGAAACAGAAGGTCACAGGTTCAAAGGCCAGCTGGGGCTACCACCAATCCTGTCCACATATTTTCCCACAACTAAACCGTGATAGTAAGGACAAACCTTTATTGCTGAGAACATACGCATGGTTGATACGCCTATATTTTACCACACCAAACACAGACACCATAAACAGCCGCATTACCTAGAGCAGAGTCTCCCAAAGGCAGTCCTGGAGGGCCCCACACCATTCAGGTTCCATGTTGCCTCTAATAAAGATGCCTGTGCTGCATATCTATGCAGCACCCCCATGGTATGCAGATGTAGCTCATGCATATTTATGAGGGACAGCATGAAAACCCGAACAGTGTTTGGAACACCAGGACTGGAGTTGGGAAACTCTGCCGTAAAGCAGCAGCCAACAGGGCCAGACACACCCACACACACACACACACACACAGGCCCCATTGGCCAATGCCTCCTGGAGAGGGAGGACATTGGGCCCTGCCTGTATCTCCTAATACTAGCAGTTGCATACGTTAGCAATGCCACCCTACACCTGGGTATATGGTACACAGCTATCAAACGTTTCCCATGATAACTGGCAGATATCAATTCCTACGTTAAGCACATTTTGCTCCTTGGCCTCCACCATAACAATCATTCTGATGTCTGCGGTGTGTGCTGCAGGTCTGGTCTCTGACAGTGTTTACCGCCCTGGGGAGTGACCCCCAACAGTATTGCGTACCATATCCATGCCTGTACTGTGCCCAGGACTGGTGTGGTGGGTATGGCTGCTGAACCCCTCTATAGTATCACAATGCTGGCATAGGTGTGGGGGTGGCTGTCTGTCTATCCAGTGTGTGGTGGCTGCAAACACCTTCCACAGCACACACTGCCAGCAATGTTGCCAGTATTGGGCTGCCAATGTGCATAAATGTGGCCTGGCCAGGGTGCATCTGCACAGGGCATAGGGCACTGACTGGGACATTTTAGTGCCCGGCCACCACCTACACGGATAGGGTGACCTCAGTATGTCCTGCTGAGAGATCACTCTCACCCTGACTGTGCAGTGACCACAACATGGCTAGGCACCCCCATAGTGCCATATAATATTTCTCTCATGTGATAGATATAGATACAGGTCTTGGGCAAGCCACTTAACCCTCCATAGCCCATGTTCCCTGTAAAATAGTTATCTCCAAGTTATAATGCCCTGTTCAATGTAATTTCAGTTTGTTCAATGTAAACCGCACTGATGCAGAATAGCGCGGTATATAAGAGAATAAAATAAATAAAAATAAATAAAAATAGATATGTGTTTCCTTTTGGGGCCCAGTCACTGATTTATCTGCTTGCTGTGTATGCTGACATCCCAGTTCTGGGTGCATGCATCTCCACTGGGAACATGCACTGTGGATTAACTAGTACACTGTTTACAGCTGGTATGTGTTGTGATGGAGCAGCTTGCAGGGTGCAGAAGATGATGACTTGTTGCAGGAGAGTATCAGATAGTGGTGGGGTGCAGCTCACCATATCCAGGCCTAATGTCTGTCTGCTATTGTGTTATGATGTGTATAGAGCTGCATTGACTGCCCTGTGGGGTGTCAGCTCCCCAGCAGGGGCAGGGTTGATGGACCCCCCTCTACTTGCACCTTTGCAGGGAGGTAGAATGTGGATCTATTGATGGGAGGCCCTGTTTGCCACCCTTGGCCCTGGTGGGGGGGGGGGGGTGGTGCATGGCCCACCTGGGGGCTACACCTGACTGAGACATCCAAGGTGTTTGTGCAGAAGCTACCTATCTCACACATTAACACTGCTTTGGACCTCCGGCATGGCCTCTTTCAGCCTTGGAAGGTGTTGTGGACCTGGTCCTGGTCACCTCATTGCATCCTCAGGGTGAGCACAGTACCCGCACAGTGTGACGGTGTGTAGCTACTCTGTGCCAGTAAAACCCACGGTCAGTACCCCCTACCAGGCCGAGGTGGTGTGTGGGTGCACATGGTCACTTCCCTCTACCGGGCCGAGGTGCTGTGGGGGTGCATTGCCCATCTTGTGTTAATCTGTGGACATCTGATTTGCATGTGCAGTGCATCATGGGTATGGGTGGGCTAACCCTATCCTGGTGACCACAGCAGACTGTCTGTGTGGTGACGTGCAGGCTCTCTACAGCCAGCCAGGGGCTTGTTCGCAGCTATAGAGCTGTAGCCCAATGGTTACTTCACTGCCTCTGAAGCCAGAGGTCATGGATTCAAACCCACAGTGGGGTTATTTGATAGGGTTGTCCAATGCATTATTTTTTTTAATGTACATATTTTGATGCCAGCAAAAACACCCTCAGCGTACTGTACCCATAAGGTGCCTCTGAGGGTGCTTTATAGGGTGCCCTATAGGGCACCTTATGGTTCCCGTCCATATAAGGTGCACTATACAATATCCTGTGATGCAACCTATAGGGTGCCCTATAGGGGACTTTTTAGGGTGCTGTGGCGGACAGTGCACTTTATAATGTGCCCTATGGAGTGCCTTATAGGGTACCTTATACGGCACCTTCAATTACGGCACGTGAGGGCGTGTTTGCTGGCAGCAATTAATAACATAAAAATAAAGTGCTGCAGGACAAAATATGTACAATGCAAAGCTGATGCCACAGCCAGCCTTATGTATTAGGCACACTGGGGAGCAAACTCATGACCCCTGTATCAGCAGCCAGTGCCTCAACCATTGTGCTCCACTGCTGCTCCTCCTTGCCTGTCAGCGCACCTACTTATGCTTTTCATTCCTTAAACTGCACAGTGCTGCCATAAAAAACAGTACATTGACCTTGCGGTACCTCATACGGCACCCTCTAAAGCGCCCTATAAGCAACATTCTAGGGTGCCTTGGCTGACAGTGCACTTTAAAATGTGCCTTATAAGGCCCCTTATGTTAACACGCTTTGAGAGTGTGTTTGCTAGTAGTGATAATTAAAATATGAATAAAATGCCTCCTAAAGCATTCTTCCCCATAATATGTTATGCCTCAGCCAGCCTTGTTCATTGGGCACTTTGGGGGATTGAACCCCTGATCCCTGCACCATTGGTCAGTGTCTTAACCATGGTGCTGTGGCTCTGCTTTTCTTCCTGCACATCAGCGCGCCACTTATACCGCCCAGTATTATAATGCCTCCATAAACATCAGCACGCTGCCTTATGCCGCCCAGTATTTCTACGCCTCATAAATTACTGCCTCAGCCAGCCGTCTTCATTGGGCACTGTGGGGGATTGAACCCCTCATCCCTGCATCATTGGTCAGTGTCTTAACCATTGTGCTGTGGCTCTGCTCTTTTTTTTTTTGCACTTCAGCGCGCCACTTATGCCTCCCGCGCAGCTATCTCATGCGCTAAGGTGTGGGGCGCACATGGGCGCCGCGCACCTTAGCGCATATGTAAATTCCGGCTTTTCTTTTTCAGGACGGAACGCCCACTCCTTATATGGCACCCGCACACTACCGGGGCCCGCACTCTACCGGGGTTTTAGTAAACATACCCCTTAGTACACATAACTGTATCCAATATCCCCATTAGGTATACTCTCCCAGAAGCTACATAAGATTGAGATATAAACTCTTAATAGAGCTCCCATCACACAGCATTTTCCACCAGCTTTCACTTCCTCTCCCCCAGCACACATGTACAAAAATCATCCTCATCAACTTCAACATTCAACTCCGTCACCCACTTATTCACAACTGGTGCCATCTTTCCCCCTTAATTCCACCCCCCCCCCTTAACTGCCCATACAGCCAGTGAATCAACCCTACCTTAAGGTGCTACTTAAACACAATCCCCTCAAATTGGCCCTCCCTAAGAAAAAGAAGGCCCCTCCTCAAACTAATCAAAACAAAATGGCATATCTGCAAATAATCATAATGATCCCTTGACGATGGACGCAATCTTTGCCTGCTGCTTACTACCTTTTTTCCTCATTTGATTGTCTCCTGCACCTGTGTGACCTGCATGTTTGACCGGCAGCGCAGAGGAGAAGGGCTTTAAACACCGGCCCCACCACGGTAATGCATGGATGCAAACTCTGTCTGTTGCCTGGTACCTTCTTTCCTCATTTGATTGGCTCCTGCACCCATGTGACCTGCACATTTGACCGGTGGCGCAGTGGAGAAGGGTTTTAAACACCGGATCCACCACAGCATGCGCCCACAGGCGCATGGCCATAGATGCATGCCCGAAAGGGCAGACGCTACCCCTTCAAATCCCCTTTGGAGCAACTGAGGAGCCAAGTGACTGTATAGCAGCACACGTTACCGCCTAACACTGTATGTATATAAAATGTTTTTAGCACCACTGTATATAGCCCACTTTGTACATAGCTCAAACCAATCTAGCACACAATACAACACGCACCCAACTAAATTTTCACCCTCACTGCATGTATAACACACTCACACTACCAGATTGTTTGCTGTGATACCACCTTGATTATTATGATAAGGCGGTTTAGAAATACTGTTAAATAAATAAAATAAATAAATAAGTGAGGGGAACCATTGATGATGGGAAAGCGGAAGAAGAGAGCTGCACAGAGTTTGGCTGCTAAATCGGTTAAAGTTTCAGGCCCAATGGATCTTCATGTGAAAGGTTTATCCGCGTCATCTGAGCCTGTTTCTTTGGGTACTATGGACTCTTCTTCAACTGTGAATACTCCCTTCCTTGACATTCCTCTGGGAAGTAAGAGAATTCAAACCCTGCCCAATCAAGTAGTTGCTGCTGTGGGGGACTCTGCTGCTCCTCGGGAAGGATGGCAGTCTGAGACATTTTCCCTGCAGAAGCCTTCAGCTTCTTCTTGTGGTTTAATATTTGCAACATGAACTGGTCCACTGTTGAATCCAGTCAAGTTTGCCTCTGTTTCTAAAAATGTTGCCCTGTGATTGGTGTGCACGGACCAGGAGAAGGACCTTGGTGTGATTATTTCTGAGGATCTCAAGGTGGCAAAACAGTGCGACAAGGTGGTAACAAAAGCCAGGAGGATGTTGGGTTGCATACAAAGAGGAATTACCAGCAGAAAGGAAGAGGTACTAATGCCACTGTATAAGTACTGGTGAGGCCTCACTTGGAATACTGTGTTCAGTTTTGGAGACCATATCTTGCAAAGGATGTAAAAAGACTGGAAACTGTTCAGAGGAAGGGAACCAAAATGATTTGGATCCTGCATCAGAAGCCTTATGAGAAGAGACTTGAAGACCTAAATATGTACACTGTGGAGGAGAGAAGGGACAGGGGAGATATGATTCAGACCTTTAAATACTTAAAGAGAAATAATGAACAAACAAACCTCTTCCAAAGACGGGGAAGCTTTAAAACTAGAGGGCATAACATGAAGCTGCAAGGTGGTAAATTGAAAGGCAATGTCAGGAAATACTTTTTCACTGAAAGGGTGGTGGATGCTTGGAATGCCCTCCCGATGGAAGTGGTGGGGGCAAATACAGTGACAGAATTCAAAATGGCATGGGTCAGACACAGTGGATCCCTTTACAGCAACAGGATAAAATCAAAATAAATTTATTATCTAATGGGCAGACTAGAGGGACCATACTGGTCTTTATCTACCATCATTTACTATGTAACTATATTACTATTTTTGTGAAACAAAGGTTTCCTTACCTGAACAGTAATACCCATTCACCTGCAAGGTTACAGATTGAAGCACAGTGTTAGAATTCTCCTATTAAAGAATGAAGAAACTTTAAGCCTTTAACAGGACAATTAATATTTGCCTGTTATTAAATGAGTCCATATTGAAGAATAGAAGCACTTAACATACTAACATAATATATGATGGCAGATAAAGACCAGCATGGTCCATCTATGCCCAGCAAGGTGGGAAGAGTAGGTGTGCCTGACACTCTGTGCAGGTCACCTCTCCCCATGCCTTTGTTTAGGGGTGTATCCCACCGATCTGTGCAAGTCACGTCGACTTGTTAAGATATCAGAGACAGTTACATTTATTTTTATTTTATCTTGTTTCTGTAAAGGGATCCACTGTGTCTGTCCCATGCCATTTTGAATTCTGTCACTGTATTTGCCCCCACCACTTCCATCGGGAGGGCATTCCAAGCATCCACCACCCTTTCAGTGAAAAAGGATTTCCTGACGTTGCCTTTCAGTTTAACTCCTTTCAGTTTCATGTTATGCCTTCTAGTATGACAGCTTCCCCATCTTTGAAAAATATTTGTTTGTTCATTAATACTCCTTAAGTATTTAAAAGTCAGTATCATATCTCCCCTGTCCCTCCTCTCCTCTAGCGTATACTTATTTAGGTCTTGGAGTCTCTTTTCATACATCTTCTGGTGCAGGCTCCAAATCATTTTGGTTGCCTTCCTCTGAACCGCTTCTAGTCTTTTTGTACCCTTTTTGAGATATGGTCTCAAAAACTGAACACAATATTCCAAGTGAGGTCTTACCAGTGGCATTAGTACCGCCTCCTTTCTGCTGGTAATTCCTCATAGAATATAGCTGACTACATTACAGTTCAATGTACCAATATATTTGTGAATACAGATTGCTATAGAACATTTTTATTTACAAAAATTGAATTTATACTACTTTTCAAATTAAAATTGGAAAATGTTTCAAAAGTTAAACTTGCTTACATGATTCATTGTGGGAGGGTTCTCACCTATTGGTAGGTCCTTATTTGAAATGTGAGATTCCTGAAACTCTAAAGAGTATTGTAGCAAACATTTTTAAAAATATTGTCTCTGTAGGCTGGGAGTTTCCTCTGGTGGCTTACCTGGGGCAACTGAGCCATAACATCACGGTAAAGTAAAATAATGCCCTAGTGGAGCCTTCGGTTTACAATAGCAAGGGTGAAATTTGAGTGGATAGAGAGGGAGAAAAATAAATGAAGGAAAGAACAAAAAGGGAAAGATCAATATGGTGGAGATAGCTGTAAGGAGGGAATGGAAAAAGACAGGTAGAGAGAGAGATGAAAGGACAAATGGACAGCAGACACTAGTAAGAGAGTTAGCAGAAGCAGATGAGGAAAGCAGAAAAGAGAGACTGAAGTCATCATGACTGAAAAATAAATAACCAAACAACAAAGGCAGAAAAAAGTATTTTATTTAGCATTTATTAACTGGAATAGGTTAGCTTTGGGAAATGTGCATTGCTTATATCATTGTGTTTTGTTCAGTTCAGGAGGAAATGCATTTCGAGTTTTATTTCTCTGGTGTTGTGGTACGTACATTCCAGGTTTGGCAGTTTGACTTCTTGGGGTTGCCAGTTCTGTCTTTCTTTTTCTAAATTGTTCTCCCTTCTTCTCTGTTTCATGATGGTTTGTCTGTTCTGCATGTACGGCGTTCTGTTAGCATACAGTTTCTGCACAGCAGTCCCACTTGCTTTGCTTTCTCAGTAGGAGATGTACTGGTCTTCTATGAGATGTTTCAGTTTAATATCTGTAGTGCTACACTATGATAGGAAGGATTTGCTGCTGTGTGAGTGCTGGTAATTTTGTTATGGCAGCTATTTCCCGTTGAAACTGCTTTAAATTTAACGCTCCCACAAGGTGTGCCAGTGCCTGGAGGTCCTGCGCCTGAGGGCCTCGCCAGAGGGCCCTTAGGCAAGGCCCTTAGTTGAGGATCCTTAGGCAAAATCCACTCTCCCTAGGTAGCTCCCTCAGAATGCTACCTCTTCAGGGTTCATGGATCATCGAAAGAAGATAACATTGACATTCTAAACGGAAGCCAACAGAACTTCGGGGTATGTTTACTAAACCACGGTAAAGTTAACAGCGGTAAGTGCAGCGTTAAGGTACCTGAAGCCATATAAGGCAGTGGGCAGGTAGGGGGCATTCCATCAAAAAGGGAGCAATGGGCTGTTTAAGGTGCATTAAAGGGCGCCTTAGCCGTTTGGCATAAAAAGAGAACAAAAGAGAATTGAACTCATGACTCTTTGCTTAGGAGGTATTGCACTAACCAGTAGGCTACACCTCCACAGTGTACTGAGCAGCAATGGCTGGATGTAGAAAGATGATATATTGGGACAGCAGCTTAGAGGGTTTCCCATTGCCGATGTGCAGTCCTATATTAATCTGAGATCTATTCTTCTTCTCTTCTTCTTTTTTCTTTTTGTGCCCCAGTATTTTATACCATATGCATGTTGATGTTTGGATGGAGTGATCTTTTCTTATTTTTGGATATAGAAAGACTGCAGGTCACTGCACAAAATGTCTGCTGTGTGGGCCGGGATAGGGTAGCCCCACCAGTACCCATGGTGCAATGCACATGCAGAACAGCAGTCTACATTTGATCACCAGATGGGATATGCACCTGCGTCAAAACTGCATCGAGATTATCCAATATGCACACGTTATTTCTGACCAATCAGGAGGCTGGTTTCATTAACCAATCACAATGCAGATATCTAGCTAACAGTGCAGCTATAAAAACATGCAGAATTTTTGAATTTCATATGCTTTCTGGATCAACCATGAAAACGACTCGGACCCTGACATTGGAGGAGCGTGTTTGTGTGTCCTTTATGAGCGAGGAAGGATTTTCAAGCCGTCAGATAGCCAGGAAAGTTGGCTGCAGAGCGCTGTTGTTAATATTGTACAGAAGAAGAAAGAAATGGGTTCAGTGGTGGACAAGCCTCATTCAGGTTGTCCACGTGCATCAACATCACGCCAGGACCGAGCACTACGACTCATTTCATTGACTAATCACAAGTTGACCTCTTCTCAGCTACTTCGAGAGTGGTCAGACAAGAGTGAGGTCAGTGTCAGCTCATCAACAGTTCATCGCCGGTGCCTGCAGTTTGGTCTTCGGGGCTGCAAAGCACAGAATAAACCACTGATGACTGACATACAAAGGCGCAATTGGAACGTGTGAGCGAGAAACCACTCAACCTGGTTGACTGAAATGTGGGAAAAGGTGTTATTCAGCAATGAAAGCACCCTCTACCTGTTTGGTAACCAGGCCCACACCTATGTGAGGATATTTCCTGGAGAGGAATTAAAGCCTGAGTGTCTCAACCTCACTGTGAAACATCCTTTGAAGGTCATGGTCTAGGGCTGCATGGCTGCCAGTGGCGTTGGACGTCTTCACATCGTCGATGGAATGGTCATCAGGGCCAAGTACATCACCATACTGCAAAAGTGCATGATGTCATCAGCACACCAGCTGTTTCCTGGCCAGTTCCTGTTCCAAGATGACAATGCACCCTGCCATCGCTCCAGACAGGTGAACAGCTGGAAGTAGCGGAACAACATCAGGTCAATGGAATGGCCTGCCCAGTCTCCAGATCTAAATCCAATCGAGAACCTGTGGCACAAGGTGGCCTTGGAAATATCCAAGAGGCATCCGACATCAAAGCGTGAGCAGATTGAGTCACTCATTGCAGCTTGGAACTGCATTGTCACCAACGATCACCTTGTCAGACTGGTTCATTCAATGCCGACAAGAGGCAGTCAGGTGATCAAGAACAAAGGGTGGCCCATCAAATAATGAGCCATCATTGACACATAAAAACTGCCTTTTTCAAGGCCACATACATTAATTTGAAGGAAACCTGGCATGCGTCCATAATATTTGAAAGCATACTTACAATAATATATCGTTGGTCAAAGATGCACATTATGCAATTTTCACAGAAAATCTATCAACAGGACAACTATGGGGAACAAACTCAGAAAATAAGGGCCAAACCAATACTAAAAGTTGACTCTAATAGCCAAATCTATCACTTATCATGAGATACACAGAAAATGCCACTGGGAGGAAAAGGAAATTAAGGATATAAGGTTACGAAGTTGAAAAAACATCAAATTTACAAATGATTCCAGACTTTTGCACACCACTGTAGGTTTACTCCATATCATATCATTACTCTTATCACTGTCCAGTGTCTATGTCACCTACCAAGAGCCCTTTTCCTATTACCCTATCCCCATAATTCACTTCTACCCCCTACAAAATCACTCCCCCATCAGTTATAGACATAAAAACAGATACAAATAACTCCACTAGAGAAATAAACATAACTGAAGACTTGTCCTAATTAATCTGATCCCTAATACATCCGACCGCAAAGAAATTGACTCCCTCACCACTCTAAATGGTATATTAGTAAACTCACAGTCTTTAAGAAATAAAATCCTAGTAATTTGAGACATCATTCTTGACAAATCCCCAGACTTTCTCTGTGTCATAGAAACATGGATCACAGAGAATGACTCAGTCCTGCCAAATCAGCTTACTACAGATGACTACTCACTGTTCAACTGCCCCAGAGATTCTAAAACAGGTGGTGGAGTCCTTATATTGATCAAAACAAATCTAAATACTTTTGTCAATGCATGCAGCAACTGCGATGTTATAGACCTGATTAAAATAGAAAATAACATCGCAATATGCCTATTCTACAGACCGCGATCCAATAACCACCACCATCTCACCTCCATCCTAGAATCAGCCTGTTCCTCCCCCTCCAAGAAACCCCATATCAATCCTGGAGACTTTAATTTAGCATCACTTCCCTTACAATAAGCCACTGAGTTTCTAGAGTTCATGGAAGAAATGGGCTTTGATCAAATGATGAAAGTATCTACACACAACAAAGGCAACATTCTAGATTTGTATTCCTCCCCAAGACCATTACAATATATCCCTGTTTCTCTCACCCTACCTCAACCCAGGTCCCTTGGTCTGATCATTCTGTTATATGAATGACCCATCCAATTCTTCTCACCACCAAAACCTCTCCTAACACACAAAACCATAGCCCCTTCCTTTAAACAATTCAACAAAATAGCATTCCTGAATTAAATAGTACCTCAACTTATCATACAAATACATGATATCGATGAGGCAACCAAAAATTGGACAACAATAATAAATAAGGCTGCAAATTCATCCTCATCTAGAAAAAAATCCCATCGAAGGCCATCTGAAAAATGGTAGACCCAAGATATATGCAATTATAAGAAGCAACTGCATAAGTTGGAGAAAAAATGGAAGGCTAAGAAATCCCCTAAACACATTACCGCACTCAACAATTACAAAGATGCAGTTCTCCGAGCTAAGAAGAACCACCATACAAAAATACTAAACAAAGCTATCAATCACTCTAGAGAGCTATTCAAGATCTATTTATTTAGAAGGATTTAGTATACCACCTTATCATTAAATCAAGGTGGTTTAGGCACTTCAAACAAACAATCATAATAATGTGTGGTCTGTAGCATGCAGTGGGAGAGCTGAGAAGAGTAGTGTGTGGTGCAGTGTGTTAGATTTTTCAGTGATCTATTTGCATAGTGATCTATATACATATATACACTAATGTGGCTGTTTGTAAGTTGCGCTGGGATCAAGATCTTGTATTGTCTTGAATGTGGTGAATATGATCCATTAATATGAGGTCCTTGAAATGTTCTGTGAATAGGGCAGTCTTAAGGAGTTTTCTGAAGTCTTTGATATTCTTGGTTGACCTTAGTTGGTCTGTCAATGAGTTCCATATAGCGGGTGCTGATCATAAAAACCTTAACTAAGACACAGTTAAACACTACAAACAACATCCCCATTGACCCACAAATAATAGCAAACTACCTGGCAACAAAATTAAGATACAAAGCCTTCCTACCTCATTAGTCCTAGAGGTATGTCAAACTCCTACCGGTAAATGGCACACTTTCTACCTAATCAAGGAAAAGCAATTCCTTGACACAATTACTCAAATTAACACTACAACCTCCCACCTGGATCCATGCACCATTTCATGGATAAAAGCAATTAAAACCAAACGTGCACAGTAATACTCAATATTATTAATCAATCCCTTCACCAAAGCACAATGCCAGATTCACTCAAACTGTTCATTATTCATCCCATCCTCAAAAACAGAGCCCTTAACAAAGATGACCCTTCATCCTACAGACCAATAGCAAGCATACCATTTTTAGCAAAGATAATTGGAAAAAGTGGTACAAATCCAACTACAGGATTTCATTAATTTCAATGCCCCTCTTGACACACAACAATATGGCTTCCACCCATACCATGGCATAGAAACTCTGCTTTTAGTATTATTTGACACACTTATCTGTGGATTGGATAACCCAAATCAAGCCTTCATCATGGTCTTCTTAGACATCACCGCTGCTTTTGACAATGTCAACCACAACATCCTTCTTTCTAGACTTGTGCAAATTGGAATAGTGGGAACAGCTCCAAAATGGTTTAATTCCTACATCACAAATCACTCACAATGTGTAAAAATCAATCAAGAATCATCCTCCACCTTCCCTCAAGAACAGATTCCGCCCTTCTTTTCAACCTATATCTCTAACCACTTTGCACAATTTTCAATAAACACAATATCAAATACCATATCTACACAGATGATATCATGGTATATACTCTGGTGGACATAAAGAACCCATCATACAAAAACATTACTTAGTACATATCTGATGCAGAGGCATGGCTAAATGCAAATAACCTGCATATAGATGAAAAAAAAACAGAAATACATTTCACTACAAAAAAACAGAACTTCACCCCACCTTCAACTTTCAACCTCTACACACCACTCTGCCAGTTAAACAAGAGATAAAATATCTAGGTATCGATAGAACCCTAAACATGACAGCTCACATAAAGAACACTGCTAAACCATATTTTACAAACTAAAAACAATACAACACCTCAGACTATTCCTAGAATCTAATGACTTTAGAACAGTAGTGCAAGCATTAATCACACCACATCTAGACTACTGTAACAACCTGTTACAGGGTCTCCCGAAAAAGAACATTCACACACTCCAATTGGCTCAAAATGTAACTGCAAGGATTATTGCTAAAGCCAGTCTTTCAGAACCCCCATACTCTATAATCTCCTTTGGCTCCCTATAGCAAGCAGGGTAAAATATGGTTACAAAATTCAAATTACTCAACAGCATCTCCCCCTCCCATCTCTCAATCAAGATAAATGCCCAAAACAAATCAAGAAGCAGGAGAAAGAGTGCACAAAATCACCTATCAATCCTTCCCACCATACGGAAGACTAAACAAGCTACCAGCAATAGAGTATACAAGTACACGGCACCCGCCTTGTGGAAATCCCTCCCAGACCACATAAGATCTACCAAGGACCTCCAGTCATTCCGTAAAGATTTAAAAACATTTCTATCTATTGAACATTACCACCCTCTTATGACCAACAGTACTCACCCACACATATCTCAATACTCCCCCCCAACTAATACATTCTCTCTCCAACAGCCATCCCCCCCTCACTAACCCCACTTATAGGTTTAGTGATCATATATATAGTTAAGATATCCAGCTACCTCTATAATATTTTATATGTGGTTAACTGGCACGTATATAGTTAATTGTATTATAGTTCTAAAATGCTCCCTGTAACTACTTGTTGTTTGATATAAACTGCCTCTGATCGATGGAAGGGGTGGTATAGGAAAACTGTTCAAATAAATAAAAATAAATACAATAAATAACTAAATAAATACATAAATGATTTGGATTCTGAAGTACTTCCTAATTTACCTGGGAGCTGACACTGGAGGGCAGAAATCTGCCAAACCTTTCTTTCTCCTCAATGTACATGTAAATGGTATTCAAATTTATTTATTTATTTTATTTGAAAACTTTTATATACTGCCCCTTCCCAAGATCAGGGGCGGTTTAGATAGAACAATGGAACCATACATACTGTATAACATTATACAACATTGCAACTATTTACAAAAAATAGTATAGTCATAAACTTAGTAACTATTTACAACTTTCATCATAACTTTAGGGTTCAGGATTGGGCATGGTTAAATACTTGTTGGAGCAAAAGAGAGGCTTGTGAAGGGTTCCATTTGAATTGATGGGAAGGAGAGCAAAGTACTTGGATTTTGCAACTGGGATCAGCAGCAACATCCTGTGTCCCTACTAGGTATTGTCAGAATTATATATAATAGGACTGATACTTTCTAGAATCCTGGGAAATTCCTTCTGCCGTTCATGTTTGAATGGAAGGGAACTTCCTGGAAAAGGAAAGCCCACTTACTATAAAAACCTCATCCCAGAGGGAGGGAGTGTCTTTGGCCCCAAGCCATCATACTGATATTTTATAGGTTGGTGTTTGCCCCAAATGTGGGCAAGTGCCTCTAGCACCTAGCTGAAGTACATCAGAGAAGGATCTGCACTAACCATCCTAACCAGCCAAAAGAAATTACAAGAGGCTTGAAGCCACTGCATATATGAAGGGAAGAATTCAGCCTGAAGATGAGGGTTCCAGCAGAGATCTGTAATGAATTCTACTAGGTGAAAAAATCCAACAATAAATGAGAAGAACACCAACGTGCCTAAGTGAGGGGAAATGAGTCTTTACAGTACTGGGGAACTGAAAGATAAAAATCCTAATCCCAAGTGCTGTGATGGTAGAGGAAGGGGAAGAAAGAGGATTAAGCAACTGGTTAACAAGGTAAGAGGAGTTTGGAAAAAAAACATGGCCAGTGCTACCATTAAGGTGAACTAAACAGTCATCTAGGGGCACATATTGCTACCACTGTCACCTATCACTGGGACCTACATCAGTGGCAATGGGCACAAATAGCCCCACAGTGCTTACCTTTAAATTTTAAAAATAGAAAAATGGCAGGTTCCAGCACAATATAAAATAACTCCCCTACAAAAAACTTTTTGTGTCGGACAATAACCTTCCGGCAAAGACCAACCATAGCTGGAGGAACACGTCCTTTTAATCATATGCAGTAAAACCTTTTTTCAACAGCCACATATAGCATATATCAATTTTTATTTAGCCGAAAGATAGGCGCAGCGAAACCCAACCATAGGTAAACCAATGACACAGTCCTGCGTTTCGGGTTTCAACATTTATGAACCCTGCTTCAGGTTTCTTCTCACCACGAAGTAAGCCACACCACTCCTAAAACAGAAATGTTCAAGGGAGCCATTTAAACCTAGCATCTGATGTCACCAACAAACCATTTGCTTACTGCTAAGCCAACTGAGGGCAGAGAACAACCATGCAAATGCCTCTCAGTTGACTTTAAAATCAGAGTCACAGCAAACTATACCAATCCAACTCCAGATTTAAGTCATTCGGAGTTACTGAGTCCAATTCGAAAATCCATTGTTGTTCTATAAACTGCAAATGAGAAAGTCTATCGCCACCTCTCACTGAAGGGGGAATCCAGTCAATAACTCTCCACAAAAACTGAGAAAAAGAATGATCATGTTAGAATGCATGTTGTACAATCGGGACTGAGGTAACTTTTGTGTGAATCCATGAGGCATGTTCTACCAAACATCTTTTGAATGGTTATGACATACAGCCAACATACTTAAGATCACAAGGACACAATAATAAGTATTCCACAAAAGTAGTATCACAAGTAGTATAGTATTTGGAAGGCCAAATCTGGTTGGATATCGGGTCAGTCCAGGTATCCCCTACCAGAGATCTGGAGCAGTATATGCACCGCCCACAAGGGAAATACCCAGCCTGTTCAACTACACTCTGGGTTCTGGGATTAGCTCATACCAACCAGTCATGTAAGTTTTTTTCCGCGGGTATAGGCCAAACAAATACGTCGCTGAAAACAAGAATGAAGATGCAGAACAATCCAATGTTTACAAAGAATGGATTGCACAGTCAAATTCTATTATTGAAAGGCAAGACTCCCACCAAAGTGTCCTCCAGAGACTTTCCGAACATATGTTGAACCTATGGGGTCAATAACCATTCCCTATGATTGCATAACACCCATTCATAAGCCCTCTGGACAATAGATTTAGGGTAGCCCCGAGAACTGGAAGGCCTCGGGTCCGCGTCCCCGTGGCCGCCGCTAACCGGGGGGGCGGCAGGCTGCCCTCCCCCCTCGGGATTCGGCGGCGCGCGGGCACAGGGAAGGCCGTGCTGTCCGGCGGTGTCATTGGCTCCCGCAGGTTTTTCAAGCGCGCGGGAGCCAATGGGAGGCCGAGGTCTGCGGGCTGCGAAGGGGGGGGGGGTGCGGGGACCCGGTGCTGCTCCAGTCTCTCGGTTGTTGAGGCTGGAGGCGCCGGACGTGGGTTTCCTCACCTCGTGCTGGGCCCGGCGATTTTGCGGCAGCTGGGAGCGGCGAATTCAGGTGGCTGGAGCGTCGGAGTAGCAGCGCTTTCTCCTGGTGCTGCTGCTGCGGCACTGAACCCGTTGGTTCGTTGGGGGCCCGGGTGGAGAAGGACCCCAGTGGCTGGCACGTGGTGCGCTTTGCAGGCAAGTGTCCCGTTGGTGGGCTGGGTAATTATAAAAAAAAAAAAAAAAAAAGAAAGAACAAGCAGGCATAATTTATTAAAGTGCAACAATTAGTTGGACAGCCTGAGGAGCGGTTCCAGCCTACTCCTATGGCAGCTAAAGGAAAAAAAGGGGGCACTCGGCAGACGAAAAGGTCTGTTCCGGCTGCCCCGGGTGAGGCAGGAGCTCGTGGGGCTTCGTCTGTAGGGCCTGCCCAACAACCGGCCAAAAGGGGGAGGAGCGGGTTCAGGGCTTCTGGAGGGCCTCAGGAGATGCCTTCTCCGGTCACCTGGGGGCGGGGGGAAGTCAGAGGCAGAGCCCCTAGCCGGAGCAGCGCTTCCAAACGGGGCTCAGGCTCTGTAGGCGGCTCCGGCCGGGGTAGGCACGGGCCTAGGGGGAGTTCTGGGGCCCTGGTTGAGGGGGGTGGTCGAGGGCGGTCTAGGGGGTTAGCGAGAGGTGGGCGGGGGTTGAGTGCTCACGGGTCTTTGGGTAGCGGTGGTGTGGCCCCGGATCCCGTACTCGGGGGTGCCGGGTCAGGCCAGCAAGGGGGCGTTACCCTGGTTGGGTCATCGAGTCAGGGGAGTTTATCGCCCGGTTTGGGAGGGGGTTACCCGCCAGCCTGGGAGCATTGGCAGAGCGGGGGGCAAGGCTCTTCGCGTGTGGAGTGGCTAGGGGCGTGGCAGCCTCCTTGGGCTATGGCAGGTGTTCCTTCCCCATTTCCTGTTTTCTCTCCACATGTACCTACCGGATGGCACTACGCCGGGCCTCCTTGGCCGGCAGCGGCTGGGCAGACGGATGACGGGACGGTGACTGCTGGGCTTAGTCCCTTGCCTGGTGGGGCAGTTGGAGGACCTGCTGCTTCTGCTTCGACGCAACGGGAGACTGGAGCTGCTACCGAGGTGGTGTCCATGGCTGCAGGTGAGTTGGATGCTGGCGCAGCGACGGGTGAAGCGGGTGCCACAGAGGGGAGTGATACTAGGGCGGCCGGAAAAGGTAAGAAGCGGTCGCGGAGGGGCGGGCGGCATTCATGTCATCGGCGACGGCGTTCGGGATCCTCCTCTTCGTCAACCTCTGAGTTTTCCTCCAGCTCCATATCCGATGGCGGGGGGCGGGGTCATGAGGGTCAGGGGATCCGGAAAAGGTCGTCCCGGTTGGAGCAGCGCCTTCGGTCGTGGCTTTCTCGGAGTTATGGGAGGGAGTGCCAAAGAATCTTCGGAGGAGAATTGTTAAGCGTCGCTACTTAGATATCTTTCGTTTGTTGGAAGGGCGAAAACGGTCGGGGGATAGTAGGAGGAAGAGAAAAGAGGACAAAAAGACGGGTAGGGTTCGGAGAGTAGCGCGGAACGTCGTCAATTGGATGCGTTCTTTCCTGCGTTTAGCTAGTGTATGGGGTCATGCGCATCCGGATCAGTATGGGATGCTACTGGCGTATATAGATTCCATCTTAGAGGCGTCGCAGACTCATGAAGGTTGGGCTTGGCTCAACTATGATGAAAAATTCCGCGATAAGATGGAGGAGAATCACCTGCTTTCCTGGGGGACGCAAGACATCAATCTCTGGCTGACGCAGATGGCGATCAGACCTAGTGGAGGGAGTTCGGGTGGGCAAAAGGGTGGACTGTCTGGCCCGGGGAGGGTGGACAGGCCCTTTCGATCTGGCGTGCCCCCGGTTTTGCAGAGGACCCCAGGGGGGGGGGGTGCGGGTGACTTGTGCTGGCGGTTCAACAAGTCTTCCTGCCCCTTTCCGGATTGCAAATTCCGGCACGCCTGCTCTCTCTGTAACAGCAGCCACTCAGCGATCAAATGTGTCAAAAAGAGTGGGGGAGGCGCCGCGCCCCCCCTCACCGGCAATAGACACCTGTTGAGTCTGGCTCCCAGTCCGATTGCGATTGATGTTTTGGGTCCTTGGCTTAGGAGCTATCCTAAGCGACGGGTAAGCGGCATTTTAGAGCGGGGCTTTCGGGATGGTTTTCCTATTCCGGTGGTCGGCTGCGTGGAGGTAGCCAGGGCCCGGAATTTGCCTTCAGTTCGGCGTTTTGCGCAATTGGTCAAGGATAAGTTGGCATCGGAGATTGCTTGGGTAGGGTGGCGGGCCCTTTCGGCGAGCAGCCTTTCGAGGAATTTGTCGTATCTCCGCTGGGTATTATCCCAAAGAAGGAGCCGGGCAAGTATCGCTTGATACATAATCTGTCCTTTCCCATTGGTTCCTCGGTCAATGATCACATTCCCAAGGAATTGTGCGCGCTACGCTATGCATCCTTTGATGAGACGGTCGAACTCGTGAGAACCTGTGGGGCGGGATGTTTGTTGGCAAAAGTGGATATTGAATCCGCCTTCCGGTTATTGCCCGTGCATCCGTCGTCCTTTCCTTTGTTGGGGTTCTGCTTCGAAGACCAATTTTATTTCGACAAATGCATGCCTATGGGTTGTTCGATTCTTGTGCTTATTTCGAACAGTTTAGCTCCTTTTTGCATTGGGCATTTGTTGACTGGATGGGGTGCGATGCGGTCGTGCATTATTTAGACGACTTCCTGTTCGTGGGACCGGCGCAGACAGAGCAGTGTAAGGCGTTGCTGGACGGTTTTGTGCAATTAGCCCAGATATGGGGGGTTCCCTTAGCGTCAGGGAAAACTGAGGGTCCTGCGACTACCCTTACTTTTCTGGGTGTAGAGTTGGATTCCATGGCGCGGGTGGCTCGCCTGCCAAATGAGAAAGTCATGAAGTTACGAGTGTTAGTTGCGAATGCGATGGTTTCAAGCAAGCTAACATTGCGTGAGCTCCAGTCCTTGATAGGTTCGCTTACGTTTGCTTGTAGAGTTATCCCGATGGGGCGAGTTTTCTTGCGTCGGCTAGCAGCGGTTACGGCGGGTGTGGTGAAGCCCCATCACAGGATTCGGATGTCTCGCAGCCTGCGGGCAAACCTCGGGGTGTGGAATGAGTTTTTAAGTAACTTCAATGGTATCACGGTGCTGCGGGTCGGGAGGAGACGTCGGCGGAGCTGCAATTGTTTACTGATGCGGCTGGGGGTGTGGGCCTGGGGATTTATTTTGGGAGATCTTGGTGTGCGGCGAGGTGGCCACAGTCCTGGCAAGATGCCGGCCTTACGAGTAATGTTACCTTCCTTGAGTTGTTCCCGGTGTTGGTGGTGATTTCAGTATGGCCGGACAGACTTCGCGATCGTAGGGTGCTGTGGTGGTGCGACAATGAAGCAGTGGTGTCCGTGATCAATAATTATTCCCCACGATGTCGGCCTGTCGCCGACTTAATGCGGCAGGTTGTGCTCGCTTGTTTGCGGTTGAACTTGGTGATTAGGGCGCGGCATATCCCAGGCAGTCATAACACGATTGCTGATGCTCTTTCTCGTTTTAAGTGGGAGCTGTTTCGAACCTTGGCCCCAGAGGCGGACGAGGAGGGAGCGTCGGTCCCGGCTCACCTTTGGCGAATTGGCCTAGTGACATGATGGAGCTGCTGCAGAATTCGGTCTCTCCGGCGACGTGGGTAGCTTATCAGCGAGGCTGCAGCAGCGTGGTGTCCTTCCTGGTCCTGCAAGGGTGGCAAGGTGGTCCAGCGTCAGATCAGCTTGTGGGTCAGTATGTGCTGGCGTCCAAAGCGGCGGGGCTGTCGCGGGCTTCCGTTCGGCGGAATCTGGCGGGGTTTTCCTTTTTTGCACGCGCTATCGGCTGGGGGGCAGCGAGTGGGGGATTTCTAACGCGTATGCTGCTGCGTGGTTGGGAGCGCTCCAGTCCTTCGTCGGGTGATTGGCGGCGCCCGATCACCCACGACCTGCTCGAGCGTTTATGCGGTGTTTTGCCTCAAGTGGTTTCATCCGCCTACGAAGGGGCGCTTTTCCGCGCGGTTTTTTCAGTGGCTTTTTTCGGCGCTTTTAGGGTGGGCGAGTTAGTGGCGGAGTCGAGTACGATTTGCAACGGGAGGGAGGTGCAGATACATCATGTGCAATTCCTCGGGGGAGGGGTTCGTATCCGCCTTGCCCGCTCTAAGACGGATCAGGCAGGGCGGGGTGCGTGGGTGGCCTTGACAGCTGTGCAGGGCTCCCCCTCGTGTCCCGTGGCTTTATTGCAAGCGTACTTACGCGTTCGTCCGGCCACCGGTGGTAGCCTATTCATGCATCGGGATGCGCGGGTTCTTACGCGTTTCCAATTTTCGGCGGTTCTGCGACTGTCGTTACGGAGGTTGGGTGAGGACCCCGGTGTGTTTGCCCCTCACTCCTTCCGGATTGGGGCGGCGACCAGCGCCGCAGTTGCTGGACTGTCCGATCAGGAGATACAACGGATTGGGCGATGGCGGTCGCGGGCTTTCCGGAGCTATGTGCACCCGTAGGACCTGGTGGGGGGGGGTTACTAATTTTTGTTGTTCTTTCTTTACAGATACAGACAGAGGATCGTGTTGCTGTTGGGTGATTGGCCACTCCTTTGTGTTCTGGGCTGGTCGGCGAGCAGCGACACGGCCAATCGGGTCGGATTTGGGACTTACTGAGCTCGAAGTGACCGTCTCATGGCTGGGCGAGCGGGGACTCCGGTGGATCCAGTTTTTGCCTTTGCTGCGGCATCACCAGCATTCCAGAGGGGCGCCAGACATTTTACTGATACATTTGGGTGGCAACGATTTAGTTTCCTGGACTTCTCGACAGTTGATTCGGGCTGTCAAAAAGGACTTGGGGGTGGTGTTCGGGATGTTTCCGGGAGTGTTAGTGTTGTGGTCTGATATCATTCCAAGGCCATCCTGTCGGGCTCAACGGCGGTGGTCACGGGGTGTGACAAAGATCAACCGTCAAATTGGCAGATGGGTGGGTGAGCAAGGGGCCGTGCAAAATATGCACCCTTGGGTTGACGTGGAGTGCTCGGGCCTGTATAGGCCTGATGGCGTGCACTTGTCCCCGATAGGGCTGGATTTACTCCTCAACGATTGGCAGGAGGCCTTGGAAGGTATTAGGTTCAGGGTGCGGGCTGGTCGCAGCTTACCTTTGGGGGGCGGCTCCGGTCGTGGCTGACCAGAGCCGGTGGCAGGATCCCGGAGGTTTCCGGGGTCCGGAGCCGGAGGCAAGCAGGAGGGCGGGGGTGGGGTACCCCGACCCGGTTAATCCCTCAGGTTTTTGCTAATAATATGGCGAAGCCGGAAGAGGGAGGGCGTGGAAAATTATTGGGCCTGTGCCCGGGGGAAGCGGAAGCAGCGTCACCTTGCTAATAACATGGCGGGTGATGGCTCGCTCTGCTGGGGGGGGGGGGAGTTATAATGTTTGTATTTGTATTAATTGGTTTGTTAAAAGGTTATTAAAGCTGCGACCAGTGTTGAAATCCAAATAATGTTGTTGTGTGATTGTTAACATGTATAGGTAGAGTAAATGGAAAGGGGGTGAAGAGGGGTGGAGGGTGACGTGTCCGCCTTACCCGGTTACTGGAAGGCCTCGGGTCCGCGTCCCCGTGGCCGCCGCTAACCGGGGGGGTGGCAGGCTGCCCTCCCCCCTCGGGATTCGGCGGCGCGCGGGCACAGGGAAGGCCGTGCTGTCCGGCGGTGTCATTGGCTCCCGCTGGTTTTTCAAGCGCGCGGGAGCCAATGGGAGGCCGAAGGTCTGCGGGCTGCGAAGGGGGGGGGTGCGGGGACCCGGCGCTGCTCCAGTCTCTCGGTTGTTGAGGCTGGAGGCGCCAGACGTCCCGCCCACCCGCCCTTTATATGGACACGCGGGGGTGTGGGGGGTATGGGTTGTTGCAGCTTGGGGGGGGAAGATTGGCGGGATCCCGGAGGTTTCCGGGGTCCGGAGCCGGAGGCAAGCAGGAGGGCGGGGGTGGGGTACCCCCGACCCGGTTAATCCCTCAGGTTTTTGCTAATAATATGGCGAAGCCGGAAGAGGGAGGGCGTGGAAAATTATTGGGCCTGTGCCCGGGGGAAGCGGAAGCAGCGTCACCTTGCTAATAACATGGCGGGTGATGGCTCGCTCTGCTGGGGGGGGGGGAGTTATAATGTTTGTATTTGTATTAATTGGTTTGTTAAAAGGTTATTAAAGCTGCGACCAGTGTTGAAATCCAAATAATGTTGTTGTGTGATTGTTAACATGTATAGGTAGAGTAAATGGAAAGGGGGTGAAGAGGGGTGGAGGGTGACGTGTCCGCCTTACCCGGTTACTGGAAGGCCTCGGTCCGCGTCCCCATGGCCGCCGCTAACCGGGGGGGTGGCAGGCTGCCCTCCCCCCTCGGGATTCGGCGGCGCGCGGGCACAGGGAAGGCCGTGCTGTCCGGCGGTGTCATTGGCTCCCGCTGGTTTTTCAAGCGCGCGGGAGCCAATGGGAGGCCGAGGTCTGCGGGCTGCGAAGGGGGGGGGTGCGGGGACCCGGCGCTGCTCCAGTCTCTCGGTTGTTGAGGCTGGAGGCGCCAGACGTCCCGCCCACCCGCCCTTTATATGGACACGCGGGGGTGTGGGGGGTATGGGTTGTTGCAGCTTGGGGGGGGGATTGGCGGGATCCCGGAGGTTTCCGGGGTCCGGAGCCGGAGGCAAGCAGGAGGGCGGGGGTGGGGTACCCCCGACCCGGTTAATCCCTCAGGTTTTTGCTAATAATATGGCGAAGCCGGAAGAGGGAGGGCGTGGAAAATTATTGGGCCTGTGCCCGGGGGGAAGCGGAAGCAGCGTCACCATGCTAATAACAAGGCGGGTGATGGCTCGCTCTGCTGGGGGGGGGGGGAGTTATAATGTTTGTATTTGTATTAATTGGTTTGTTAAAAGGTTATTAAAGCTGAGACCAGTGTTGAAATCCAAATAATGTTGTTGTGTGATTGTTAACATGTATAGGTAGAGTAAATGGAAAGGGGGTGAAGAGGGGTGGAGGGTGACGTGTCCGCCTTACCCGGTTATACAACCTTTGACATAATTCATAAGCATGAATCTTGAAATCTTCTGCTGAACAACAAATACGTTGTAGCCGTAAAAACTGGCCAAAAGGAAGGCCCCGCTTCAGTGCTGCCAAATTGAAGTAAGGTATTGCGCTGTACTGGTTTATGAAACAAAGATGTAATCAAACAGTTCTCTGAACAGGTGATCAAAACATCCAAAAATTCAAACGAATGAGCATCACACTTCAAAGTGAATTTTATATTATCATTCACCTGATTTAACCAGTCAACAAACTGATGCAATCAAGAAATACTGCCTTTCCACAATATAAAAATGTCATCCAAGAACCTCTTCCATAGTAAGATTTCCTGAAACCATAGTAAAGGATAAACAAAACAGTGTTCAAAATCAGCCATAAATAAGGTGGCAATAGAGGGGGAAACAGTTGCACCCATGGCAAACCCAAATACTTGTAAATAAATGGAACCAGCATAATAAAAATAGTTCTTGCCTGGAACCAGCTGCAGTAAAGACAAAATAAATTGTTGAGGCAACCATGTAGGTAATTGCAAAGGAAGTTTGTAGGGCTTCAGTTTGTGAAATATTAGAATATTAATGCCACTACATCCAAAGTAACCAATAAAATAGGAGAAGATGGTAGTCTAATGGACTGCAAAATGCTCAAAAAATGAGACGTATCACGAATGAAAGAAGGGACTTTACTAGCCAATGGCTGTAGAAACATATCACAAAATTTTAATAAGGGCTCCGATACCAAGCCGCAACAAGACACAATAGGGTGGCCTGGTGGGCATTCCAATGATGTATGGATTTTTGGCACCGTATAGATCAAAGGTATCCTTGGGTTATCATGTACCAGGAATCAAAATTCCTTTTGTGTAATCCATCCAGCTTCAACCTCTTGATGACATATCATAGTAATCTCTGATAGCAAAGTTGAAGTAGGGTCTCCATCTAAAACTTGATAATATTAAGCTGACACATAATTTGAAGATGATAATCATGGCGAGATTGTAAAACTATCTCTCCGCCCTTATCCACAGCTCGAATGACAAGATCCCATTCCTCTGCAATTACAGCTGTCTTTAAAAGGTGTCTGGTCCATTTTAACCAAGTCGGCCAAAACCAAAACAAGATGCTGATAGGTAGAAATAATAGGGTCAACAGGACCTGGTGGCAACCCAACTGGAAGGTATAGATATAACAGAATCATCACACAAACTCTCATTGAGTGAAAAAAATAAACAAATCTGAAGTTTTCTAAAAAATGTATGCAGAGTCAAACACATAGGGGTATGTTTACTAAACCGTCTTAATGTGCGCCTGGTGATAGTGTGCAGGCTGCCATAAAAGGAGTGGGCGTTTCAGTCTTAAAGCAGCAAAACTGGAGTATCGCGCGATAAACGCGCGCTGCTGCACACATTATCGTGTGAGGCGCCGCTAAGCGCGTTAACGCACGGTAATCCTAAGTAGGTGCCCAGACATACAAACATTGAAACAGGGGTGTAGCACAATGGTTAATACACTGACTGACGATACAGGGGTCATGAGTTTGATCCCCCAGTGTACCTAATACTTAAGGCTGGCTGAGGCATCAGCTTTGACATGTAAGTATTGTTTCCTGCAGCACTTTATTTGTATTTTATTAATTGCTGCCAGCAAACACACCCTCACGTGCCGTAACCTAAGGTGCCGCATAAGGCACCCTATAAGGCACTCCATAGGGCACATTATAAAGTGCACTGTCTGCCACGGCACCCTATAATGCCCCCCTATAGGGCACCCTATAAGTCGCTCCATAGGATACAGTATAGTGCACCTTATATGGACAGTAACCACAAGGTGCCTCAGAAGGCGCCTTATAGGGCGCCCTATAAAGCTCCCTCTGAGGCACCTTATGGTTACAGTACGCTGAGAGTGTTTTTGCTGGCAGCACTAATGTACGTTAAAAATAGATAATGCTTTGGACAGCCCTATCAAATAACCCCACTGTGGGTTTAGAACCCATGACCACTGGCTCCACAGGCAATGAAGTAACCAGTGGGCTACAGCTCTATAACTGCTAACAAGCCCCTGGCTGGCTGCAGAAGGACTGCATGTCACCACACAAACAGTCTGTTTGTGATCACCAGGATAGGGTTAGCCCACCCGTACCCATGATGCACTGCACATGCAAATCAGCCATCTACAGATGAACACAAGATGGGGTATGTACCCCCACAGCATGTGTGTTACTGGCACAGAGTAGCTACACACCGTCACATTGTGCGGGTACTGTGCTCACCCTGAGGGTGCGATGGGGCGCCCAGCACCAGGTCCACAGCACCCTTCCATGGCAGAAATAGGCCATGCTGTAGGTCCCCAGCAGTGCTAGTGTGTGAGATAGGTAGTTCTTGCAGATACACTTTGGGTACATCTGTATTTCTCAGTCAGGTTTAGCCCTTATGAACCCATAGGCAGATTATGTACCAACACCCAACCCACCCTCTGGGGCTGAGGGTGGGAAACAGGGTCTCCCACCAACAGATCCACATTTTACTTCCCTGCAATGGCAGTGGCAGAGGGGACTACCAACCGAATGTCCAGCTGGGGAACAGACACCCTACAGTGCAGTCAATGCAGCTCTGTACACATCTAAGAAGCAACAGCAGACAGACATTAGGCCCAGAAATACTCAGCTGCCCACCACCACTATTCTGATATCTCCTACAGCAAGCCTGCAGCCACTGCACCTTGCAAGGTGTTCTAGCAAGAGACATACAGGTATTTAGAACCACTGTATATAGCCCACGTTGTACATAGCTCATACCAATCTAGCACACAATACAACACACTCACCCAACTAAATTTCACCCTCACTGCATGTATAACACACTCACCTTACCCGATTGTTTGCTGTGATACCACCTTGATTATTAAGATAAGGCGGTTTAGAAAATACTGTTAAATAAATAAAAAATAAATACTAACTGCAGACAGTCTGCTAGCTAGCCCATAGAGCAGGTTCCCAGGCGGAGGAGATGCATGCACCCACGAACTGGAATGTCAGCATACAAACCAAACAAATAAGTCAGTGATTGGGCCCCAAAAGGGAACCCACAAATATCACATGAACAAAAAACATTACAGGGGCAATATGGGGGAACCTAAGCCATGCCATGGTCACGGCTAAGTCAGGGTGAGAGAGAAATCCCAGCAGGAACATGCTGTGGCCACCCGATCTGTGCAGGTGGTGGCCGGGCACTACAAATGTCCCAGCCATTGCCCTATGCCCTGTGCAGATGCATCCTGGCCAGGCCACCCTGTCCGGGCTATACCCATGGTACCTTGCTCCTCATTATGCAAATTGGGCAGTCCAAATACTTGCAACAGTGCTTGCAGTGTTGGCTGTGGAGGGTGTTTTTTGTAGCCACCACACACTGGATATACAGACACACACTCCCACACCTATGCCAGCATTGTACAACTATAGAGGTGTTTGGCAGCCCTGCCACCCACCGCTCCAGTCCTGGGCACAGTGGCAGGCATGGCTATGGTAACGCAAATACTGTTGGGGTTCACTCCCCAGGGTGGTAAACACTGTCATACACAAGACCTGTACAGCACACCACTCCACAGACATCAGAAAGGTTGCCATGATGCAGCTCAATCAGACAATTGTACTTAACATCGGAATTGCTATCTGCCAGTATTCATAGCAACCTTTTGATAGCTGTGTACCGTATTTCCCAGGTTTTAGGATGGCATTGCTAAGGTATGCAAGTGCTAAGTATTGGAGATGCACGCAGGGCCCAATGTCCTGCCTCTCCAGGAGGAATTGGATAATGGAATCTCGTGGGTGCGGGTGTGTCTGCCCTTGTTGGCTGCTGCTTTAACGGCAGAGGTTTTCCCAACTCCAGTCCTGGTGTGCCCAAACACTGTTCAGGTTTTTCATGCTGTCCCTCATGAATATGCATGAGATAACAATCTGCATACCATGGGGGCGGCGCATAGAAATGCAGCACAGGCAGCTTTATTAGAGGCAGCATGGAAACCTGAATGGTGTTTGGCCCTCCAGGACTGCATTTGGGTGATTCTGCTCTAGGTAATGCGCCTGTTTATGGTGTCTGTGCTCTGTAGGGTAAAATGTAGGTGTTTTGGGCATGGTTTACGTCATCTGCAATAAAGGTTCTGTCCTTGTATTAGCACGTTTTAGTAGTGGGTAAAGATGGGGGCTGGGTTGGGCAGCACCACACGCTGGGACTTGAACCTTTGACCTTCTGCTCCTGAACACACTGGCTGTGTGCACTGCACCACCAATGTTGCCACAGAGACAATACATTCCCAGGGGAAACCATGACTGTTCATCAGATGGGGCCTGTCTGTTGCAGTACATGGCACCCACCTACACAGGGCTATGGCCACGGTCTGCTCTGGGCAGCTGCCACTGCCCCCTCCACCACCAGTGGCCCTCTGCCACCCTGCTGAAGATGCCCTTCTGCTGGTGGTGCTGGTGGGAGCGCAGTCTCAGGCCATCCAGTGTGCGGGTAGGCGGCTGCCTATGGTGCGGGTTTTTGGGGTAGGGGTGCCTGCATAGGTGTCCACGCTTCCCCCCAGCACCGCCTGCCACTGTTTCTGTGCCCTTGGGGGTCCCTACTGGGTACTATCCCCTGTGACACTGTGGGAATCACACTCGTGCCCATGCTGGGCCCTCATCAGTTTGATGTCTGGCTGCTCTACTGTTTCAGCATTCCTTGGGCCACCTAGGCATCACCCTAGCATGTGCCGTCTGCAGCCCTCTGTGTCCCCTTTCCCAGCATCTTCCAGTTGCCCATTCTGACATGACCGCCCTGCTGTTGTGGAACATGTGCACCCCATAGGAAACCTGTCCAATGGATAGGGAAACCCTGATGATCGCAATTGCACTGTGGGATCATTCACCTTGTATGGGGACGGAGCGTAGACCCTTCCAAAATTCATATCTTTTTTTGGAGCTTTCTCTGGAGTGCTTTTTGATGTTTCCCATTAATATCACTATTTCCCAGCTTGGTTATGTTTTTTTTATATTTTGTTGGGGTCATTTTCAATGTTTCTTTTCACTTTTGTTCCGTGCACATTTAGCACACTTATCACTTTTTTGTAGGTTTTTTCCCTGGTTTTGCTGTACATTGCTGACAGAAATGGTTTCTCTGCCCTTTAAATCAGCTCTAAACGCCAGGGGTTTTTCACTGGCGTTAGTTTTGAGCCTCGGATTTCACATCGTTAGTGTGCGGGGAGCCTCTCCCCTCCCACTCTCCACCCATTGACCCCTTCTCTCCGCCCCTGGGGAGCCTTCTTCTTTTCTTTCCCGCCCTCCGGAGCCTTTCCCCGCCTTCAGCGCTCATTTTGCGACGCTGCGCGCAATAACACGCGCTAAGGTACCTGAGCGCCGGATAAAGCTCCATTAACGCGCGTTAAGGTACCTTAACGCGTGGTAACATCACAGAGCGCACATTAAGAAAGTTTTAGTAAACATACCCCCTATATCAGGGGTCTCCAACTCCAGTCCTGGAGGGCCGCAAACCAGTCAGGTTTTCAGGGTATCCCTAATGAAATATGCAGGAGATATATATGCATTATAAATAGCCTGCCATACTGACTGGTTTGTGGCCCTCCAGTGCTGGATTTGGGGACCCCTGGCCGTACACCTCTGTCAGGTACGATTGTGAGTAAGGCAAGGTACAGATGTCCTCGACATCAAAAGGGTAGATAGAATGTGTCACATCCCTCCTCATTTCTCACCACCACCAAAAAGTTGTCTAATAGACAATATTTTGGTGGTGGTGAGAAGCGAGGAGGTCTGTGACACATTCTATCTACTCTTTTGATGTCGAGGACATCTGTACCTTGCCCCACTCACAATCTTAAATGACAGAGGTGTAAGGTGGGGGTCCCCAAATCCAGCACTGGAGGGCCACAAACCAGTCAGTTTGACAGGCTATTTTTAATGCATATATATCTCATGCATATTCATTAGGGATACCCTGAAAACCTGACTGGTTTGCGGCCCTCCAGGACTGGAGTTGGAGACCCCTGCCCTAGATTGTCTTTTCTATCTCCCAACAACTGAAGACAAACAGATAAGAGTGCAGACGCTTGAGATCCTTGTTGAACTCCACAATTCATTCAGTATTTTGAAGACGTGTTCTGTTCTTATTTCACAGAACTCTGCAAACCAACTTTTCTGGGGATACCTTTTCATTCGATTAACTTGATACAAACTGTGATTGTGACTGACTAAATCAAAAGAAGCTGATAGATTTACCTGCATAATAACTCCTTTACCTTCACAATCTACCTAAACTCCGCTAACATAGCCAATATCATTGTTTCTGTGCTATGTGGCCATCTAAAGCTGGCCTGTCTAGAATCTAAAAGCCCAAAAAGTTCAAATAAGTTTGCAATTGACCTGCTCTCGCTACTTTATGGATCTTATCTAGAAATGGTAAATTTTCTATGTGGTGATACTGTTCACAAACAGTGACATCACATTTAACGTCCTTAAGCTATGATTGCAAATAAATATGCTGCTATTCCATTAGATGACATCTATCTCTTAAGAAGTCAGATTGATAAACTCAACAAGCCAGTTAACTGCTAAACTCTTGACTGAATTTATTATGCTTTGCTTGGTACAGAAAATTCTTTTTGTAAAGGTGGATTGTAAATCTGTTATTTAATTTGATATTACATTACATTATGGGGTATGTTTTCTAAAACGTCTTAATGTGCGCCTGGCGATAGTGTGCAGGCTGCCATAAAAAGGATGGTCATTTCAGTCTTAAAGCAGCAAAATGGGAGTATCGCGCGATAACGCGCGCTGCTGCGCACATTATCGTGCGAAGCGCCGCTAAGCGCGTTAACGCGCGGTAATCCCTAAGTAGGTGCCCAGACATGCAAACATTGAAACAGAGGTGTAGGTCATGAGTTCAATCCCCCAGTGTGCCTAATACTTAAGGCTGGCTGAGGCCATCAGCTTTGCCATGTAAGTATTGTTTCATGTGGCACTTTTTTTGTTTTTTATTTTTTGCTGCAAGCAAACACACCCTAATGTGCAGTAAACTATGGTGCCGAATAAGGCAACATATAAGGCACTCCATAGGGCACATTATAGAAGTGCACTGTCTGCCAACGGCACCCTCCCTATAATGTCCCCTATAGGGCACCCTATAAGTGTCGCTCCATAGGATACCGTATAGTTTGCACCTTATATGGACGGTAACCATAAGGTGCCCTATAAAGCGCCCTCTGAGGCACCTTATGGGTACAGTATGCTGAGGGTGGTTTTGCTGGCAGCACTAATGTACATTAAAAATAGATAATGTTTTGGACAGCCCTATCAAATAACCCCAATGTGGATTTGAACCCATGACCTCTGGCTCCATAGGCAGTGAAATAACCAGTGGGCTACAGCTCTATAGCTGTTAGCAAGACCCTGGCTGGCTGTCAGAAGGACTACACATCACCACACAAACAGTCTGCTGTGGTCACCAGGATAGGGTTAGCCACCCCGTACCCATGATGCACTGCACATGCAAATCAGCCATCTACAGATGAACACCAATATGGGGTATGCACTCCCACAGCACCACCTCGGCCAGGTAGGGGAACTGACCATGTTGCTACTACTGGCACAGAGGTAGCTACACACCGTCACATTGTGGGCGGGTACTGTGCTCACCCTGAGGGGCGGTGGGGGTGCCCAGCACCAGGTCCACAGCACCTTCCATGGCAGAAATAGGCCATACTGAAGGTCCCCAACAGTGCTAGTGTTTGGAGATAGCGGTGGTTCCCCCTGCAAACACATTTTGGATACATCTGTATTTCTCAGTCAGGTTGCTGACCTTATGGACCCAGAAGCAGATTATGTACCACCACCCAACCCACCCTCTGGGGCTGTGGGTGGGAAACAGGATCTCCCACCAACAGGTCCACATTTTACATCCCTGCAATGACAGCAGTAGAGAGGACCATCAACCGCAGTCCCTGCTGGGGAACAGACACCCTACAGGGCAGTCAATGCAGCTCTGTACACATCTATAAAGCAATTGCAGACAGACATTAGGCCCAGAAATATTCAGCTGCACCACACCACAATCTGATATTCTCCTGCAGCCACTGCACCCTGCAAGGTGTTCCAGCACGGACACAATACTAGCTGCAGACAGTCTGATAGCTAGTCCATAGAGCATGTTTCCTGGAGAAGATGCATGCAACCAGAATTGGGATGTCAGCATACACACCAAGTAGATAAGTCAGTGATTGGGCCCCAAAAGGGAACCCATAAATATCACATGAGAAAAATACTATATAGCACTATGGGGGGAGCCTAGCCATGCCATGGTCACTTGCTCAGTCAAGTGAGAGCGATCTCCCAGAAGAACATGCTGTGGCCACCCTGTCTGTGCAGGTGGTGCCCGGGCCACTACAATATCCCAGCCATGCCCTATGCCCTGTGCAGATGCATCCTGGCCAGGCCACCCGATCCGGGCTATACCCATGGTACCTTGTTTCTCATTAGGCACATTGGCAGGCCAATACTGGCAACAGTGCTGGCAGTGTGGGCTGTGGAGAGTGTTTGCAGCCACCACACACTGGATAGACAGACACACACTCCCACACCTATGCAGCATTGTGCTACTATAGAGGTGTTTAGCAGCCCTGGCCACCACACCAGTCCTGGGCACAGTGCAGGACATGGATATGGTACGCAATACTGGTGGGGGTCACTCCCCAGGGTGGTAAACACTGTCAGAGACCAGACCTGAAGCACACTCCACATACATCAGAAAGGTTGCTATGATGGAGCTCAATCAGCAAACGGTGCTTAACGTAGGAAATTGCTATCCTGCCAGTAATCATAGCAACCTTTTGATAGCTGTGTACCGTATTCCCAGGTGTAGGTTGGCATGCTAAGGTATGCAAGTGCTAGTATTGGGAGATGCACGCAGGGCCCAATGTCCTGACTCTCCAGGGGGCATTGGCTTATGGAGCCTGTGGGTGTGGGTGTGTCTGCCCCTGTTGGCTGCTGCTTTACGGCAGAGGTTCCCAACTCCAGTCCTGGTGTGCCAAACACTGTTCGGGTTTTCATGCTGTCCCTCATGAATATGCATGAGATATTATCTGCATACCATGGGGGTGTTGCATAGATATGCAGCACAGGCATCTTTATTAGAGGCAGCATGGAACATATGAATGGTGTTTGGCCCTCCAGGACTGCATTTTGGGAGTCTCTGCTGTAGGTAATGCGCCTGTTTATGGAGTCTCTGCTCTGTAGGGTAAAAAAAAGGTGTTTTGGGCATGTTTACGTCATCTGCAATAAAGGTTCTGTCTGTATTAGCATGTTGTAGTAGTGGGTAAAATATGGGGACTGGGTTGGCAGGCACCATAGCTGGGACTTGAACCTGTGACCTTCTGCCTTCAAACACACTGGTTGTGTGCACTGCACCACCATGTTGCCCACGAGAGACAGTGCAGTCCCTGGTGATAGCACGACTGTTTTTTTTTCCGGCAGGGCCTGTCTTTTGCAGTGCATGGCACCCACCTACACAGGGCTAGGCCATGGTCTGTTCTTGGCAGCTGCCACTGCCCCCCTCCACCACCAGTACCCCTCTGCCACCATGCGACATGCCCTTCTGCTGGTGGTGCTGGTGGTGTGCAGTCTCAAGCCATCCAGTGTGCAGGTAGGCGTCTGCCTATGGTGCATGTTCTGGGGTAGGGGTGCTGCATAGGCATCCACGCTTCCCACCAACACCGCCTGCCAATGCTCTGTGCTCTTGGAGGTACCTGCTGGGTACTATCCCCTGTGACACTGTGATAAACACTCTCGTGCCCATGTTGGGCCCTCATCAGTTGCTTTCTGGCTGCTGTTCAGTTTCAGCATTCCTAAGTGCCACCTAGGCATCTGCCTAGTCCGCACTGTGCCCCAGCTGCACCACAGCATGTGCCACCTGCAGCCCTCTGTATCTCCCCTTCACTTCCCCCAGCATCTGTCCAGTTGTGCCCCATTCCGACAAACATGCCCGCTCCTGCTTTTTGTGGAACAATTTGCATGCCATAGTAAACCTTGTCCAATGGAGAGGGAACCCCTGAGTCATTGCTACTTCAATGTGGGATCAGTCCCCTTGTATGGGTACGGAGTCGTAGACCCTTTCCAAAATTCATCCATCTTTGTTTTGGAGCTTTCTTGGGAGTGTTTTTTGATGTTTTCCCGATGCTATCACTATGGCCCAGCTTGGTTAGTGTTTTTTTTACATTTACTTCTGGTCATTTTCAATGTTTATTTTTGCCCCTTTTGAATTCCGTGCCCATGTATCACACTTATAACTGTTTTGTGTAGGTTTCC